>CM066039.1:10281981-11604481 GCA_033557465.1 Ichthyophis bannanicus | reverse complement strand
TCTTGCCTGGAGCCATCCGGACAGCCTTAACGTGCCCCTCTTGGAATTCAACTTCACATCAAGCTGGCTATATTAACTAACTAACCTTTATTTATCTATTTATTCACACCTTCAAAAAATGTAAGAGATTAGTGAAAAAAAGACTTTCCTTGGCTAAATCCATGTTGGCGTTCTGCCGTTAAACAATGATTATCTACAACTACATATTCTGTAATTTTGTTCTTTATGTTTTTTAGCATTTTACCCAGGATGGACATCAGGATCACCAGTCTGTACTTTCCTGGATTACCCCTGGAACCTTTTTAAAAATTGGTATTAGTACCTGGAGGGTGGCCATCCTATCAATGATTTCAATATTAGTTTACAAATTTTTAATAGTAGGTCTGTAATTTCATTTTTGAGTTCTTTCAGCACCCTGGGATATATACCATCTAGTCCAGGTGATTTGCTACTCTTTAGTTTTTTTAAATTACCCTATTACGTCTTCCAGATTCACCAAGATGTCTTTCAGTTCCTCCGATTCATCACCTTTAAATATCATGTCTGGCATGGGTCTCTCCCCTACATCTTCTTCAGTAAAGGCAAAAGCAAAGAATTTATTTAGTTTCTCTGCTATGGCCATGTCTTCCCTTAGTGTCTCTTTTACTCTTCCATCATCTAATGATCCAATTGACTTTTTCAGAGACTTTCATTTCAAATGTACCTGAAAAAAGATTTTATTATGAGTTTTTACTTCCTTGGCAAGCTCCTTTTGAAACTCTCCCTTTGCCTGACTTGTCAATGCTTTGCATCTAACTTGCAATTGCTTAAGTTGTTTCATATTTTCTTCACTTGGATCCTTTGTCCATGTTTTAAAATATGCTTCTTGGCTATAACAGATTCTCTCACCTCATTTTTAAACCATGCCAGAAGTAATTTTGCCTTCCTTCTACCTTTTTTGAAGCGTGGAATACATCTGGTCTGGGTTTCCAGAATGGCATTTTTAAACAATATTCAGGTCTGATGTAAACTCTTGACATTGCCCCTGCTGCTTTTAGATTTTCCTAACCATTTTGTTTGTTTTATCATAGTCACCCTTTGGAAAGTTAAATGTTAGTACAGCAGATTTCCTCGCTATCCTCCCTCTACTAATTAAATCAAATTTGATCATGTTACGATCACTATTGCCCAGTGGCCCTAACGCCATCACCTCTTGTGCCAGATCCTGTGTTTCAACTAAGGAGTAGGTCTAAAATAGTTTCCCATCATGTCAGTTCCTGAACCAGTTGCTCCATAGGATGTCCTGCTGTGCTATTCACGCAGTCTATCCTGGGGTAATTGAAATCACCCATTGTTGTCATGTTCCCAATTTTGTTAGTTCCCTAATTTCTGCATGTCATCATCTGTTCAGTCTGGCTAGATGGTTAGTAGCACCCCTCTACTGTTATTCCATTCTCCTTCTCACCCGGAATGTCTATCCATAGAGATTCTACAAGGCATTTCGTTTCCTGCTGAACCTTTATCCTGAAACATTTTGTGGAACATAAACAGGTCACAGCTTATTTAATTGTTTTCATCATATATTTTAAAATGTATTGCGATCTGTCTTGAGGTACAAAGAAAGGACAGAAATGCAATATAGATACATATTAATATGCCATAATCATACAAGATGAGTCAGACACTGGTCCGGTATCCAGCAGCTGACAGAGCCTAGCCAGGCAGCCTGTATACCTCAGTGAGATGCTGTGCAATAAGCGAGAGCTGTTAGTGGGCCCCCACTATGATTATGAGCTAGGGGATCTTTCCCGTGGTGTAAATTCCACCTAAACAATCCCTGCAGTGCAGCAGAGATCGAGAAGGCAGGGCCCGCATAACATAACTCTTGAGGTGGATCCCCCATGCTCTGGGGATCCACTTCAATATCTTGCACTTGTGTCTCTGGTCTTTCCCTTGTAATATTGCACCCAGCATAGCCATGTGGCATGCTGAGGTCCCTCAAGAGTGTGACTCGCTGAACAATTTTCTTTCCTGGAAATTACGATATGTCCATTGCAAGTAAAGTGCAAGGGAGCAATTTTTATTTATTTAACCAACCATATTTTTATACCGCCTTTTCCTTCAATCAAGGTGGATTACAATGTAACTTAACAGTAGACATAGAACATTTTGCCCATGTACAAGTGTTTAAAGAGGGAGGGAGGGGGGTCGGTGGCGTGAACAAACTATATACAGGGTCATGTGTATGACAAAACTATGTACAGTTAGTGTGAGTTGCTAAGGAAGAATGTTGGTCCAAGGCTGGGGTCAACAGGAGGTGGTTTGGTCCATGTGTTGCAGGTGTTGAGAAAGAAAAGGAGTAGATTTGGATAATGGGATAACTTAACCGCTCTGTATTTTTCTATGTTCTATGTAGCTTATTGTTCTATGTAAATTGTTTCTGATTTATGTTATATGTAAACCACACTGATCTCAAAAAGTGCGGTATATAAGAACAAACAAACAAATAAATAAAATAAACAAACAAAAGATACTGGGAAAAATCCCATGCTGCTTTATACCATCCTAATTGAAGAACTGAATTTACGCAGTCTCTCATCTCAGGTAAACACAGTGCGCCCTCTTCCATCTGCAGATAGAACTATTATTGTATATACATTATGAATTAAAGGTTTCTAAAAATAATCCCACTGCCTATTGGTACTATGTGAATTTTGCCATTTTGTTTATGATTCAGTAATTCAATGGTTCTCCAGCCTTCTTTCAACTTGACTAGCTACCATGCACCCACTATTTTCCCCTTTGGAGATAAATCGTTCCAACGTGGTTCTCAATGCTTCACCTGCTAATGGAGGAGTCATCTGCAAAATAAGAATCAATGCTGAGCCAATAATGTTCTGATCTGGTTAGGCAAACCATCTAGAGAAAGAAATGATTAATTGCAGTAAAGGTGAACACAGGCAGCTCAGGCAACGATCCAGTAAAACTCAAGATTGGAAAGGATGCACACTAGAACTGTCTGAGGAGGTTTCAGGATGGACAGGAACCCGAAGAGATGAATGAAAAGAAAGAGGAATGAGTGAGACACTTAAAAAAATGCATAGAGATCATAGCAATGGTCAGGTTATAGTGCAGATGCACTTAGTATGGTCCAAATAGAAGTCTAGGGTAGGTGAACAAAAACACCTCATGGATCAGTCGATAATAAATGAATCACAACGTGCGGAAGAGGCCTTTGTACGAGTCCATATTGTTCAGAACGCCATATTCACCCCTAAGGTGACCTATTCACAAAGCTATTGTTATAGGGAAGTAGTTAGTTCCCTTGACCCCCAAATTTACATAGGTACCACCACAATAAAATGAATTTAATGTGCACGTTCATGTTTTTATTTTTTTTGTTTTTGTTTTCAAGAAAATGTTACCATGGTAAATTCCTTATGCTTACTTCAGACAAAGCCATTTAGGAACATTTACCACAAGGACTTGAATCTTTTTAATGTGCTATGCCAAAAATCTTTAATACTATATATTTTTCTGTTGATGCACTTCATGCCATCTTTGTTTAACCAGTTTGTCAAATTACTTTGAAAAGAAAAAAGGAGGGAGACGTGGATGGATCATTGTTCATGACAACATAAAAGAAGACGTGCATGTTGAAGTTTTCTTATTTAGTCTACGTCTATAGAGCGCTAGAGGCCTGATCATTTCAGCAAAAAGAGCCAAAATACCATGAAACAGCATTTCAGTGTTTTCTCTGAAGGCACGTACAGCCTTTGGAAAAACGTATGAATGTATACAAGAGATGTACTTTGTATGTATAAATATTAACATCTTTTTTTCCAGCTATAATATCTGTCGCTTTCTGATCTCTGTTTTTCACGTCTTGTTTTCCAGTACATGCTAACCAGGAGGGGCCTGGCTGGATAGCTCGTCTCTTTTGTCCTGGCTTGGTGTGTCAGACTTTGCAGAAAGACGTTTAAGCCACCCTTTAATTTTAATCCAGCTACTTGTGATATTTTGGTAACAATTAATATTGATTTTACAATTGGTTTACAGAGATGTTGTTTTATTACTAATATATTTAATGTACAAATCAATGGGAACACTTGTTTGGCTCACTCCCTGGAAAGTAATAAAATCAAATCTCACAGGAACAAAATGCTATCTGATCCATAAATGGAAAAAGCAAAATGTTTAATGCAATAGTTAAAGACCAAGCAGCATTCTTGGAAATCATAGTACATATTTCTACACATATTGTACTGTAATGAAGGCCAATAACTTTCTAGGTTATTCAAAAATCATTGCATTTGTTAGCAGAGTTAAATTACTAGAAAATTCCTTGCAGGAAGAACAAGAAGATATTTTTCAAAGCAATTTACATGGATAAACGGTGGTCCGTAAATTGCCCCCCCTCCCCCGAGTGCGACCGAAAGCTAGCATGCTGTGGAATAGCGCAAGTACTCAGTTGCATGGAACAGTAGCATTTCTGGAGGTGTGTTTAGCTCAGGGGTTCTCAACCCAGTCGTCGGGATACATGTAGCCAAGTCAGGTTTTCGGGATAACCACAATAAATATGCATGAGACAGATTTGCATGCACTGCCTCCATCGTATGCAAATCTCTGGTATGAATATTCATTGTGGTTATCCTGAAAACCTGACTGGGTAAGTGTGTCCTGAGGACTGGGTTCAGAACCCCTGACTTAGACTGAGGGAAGGAAAGGCACACAGATAGCATTTTCAAAACTATGCATATTATTCTACATGAAATAGTATTCAGAGAAAAAGCCCGTGCAAGTTTTAAAGCAAACACGCGTACATAGTAACATGGTATAATCACACAAGATGATCCAGACACCGGCCCTATATCCAGCTGCTGCTAGAGTCCCCCTAAATCATCAATATTATTAGTGTTTACTATACAGAGTGTAGTGGAGGAGTAGCCTAATGGTTAGCGCACTGGCTTGGGAACCTAGAGACCAGGGTTCAATTCCCATTAGCACTCTTTGTGGCCTTGGGCAAGTCACTAAACCCTTCATTACCTCAGAAAATCCAAATTATCAACATCCCTGTTTAATGTACATTACCAAGTTTAAGTTACAATGTAAACTACTTTGACTGAAATGATAAAGTGGTATAAAAAAACTGTTCAAAGTTGATTATATTTGCAGGAAAAATCAGCATTGAACGTTTGGAGGTCATTTTATAGTCTTTGCACATGTAAAACGAGATTTTACGGGCCCGATATTCAAAAGGCATTTACACGATTTACAGCCCTGTAAACCATCCACATGCCTCGAACCGGGATATGCTGAATATCCCCAATCTTCTCCCTTACACGTCCCAAAGCTAACGGGGCATGTCATGGGTGTTCTGGGGTGATGCGGAAGTGGCGACAGTTGATATCCCGGCAGCGACGATGTTGCATGCTGTCTAGTTAGTGACCTGCGGCTAAAAGATAGGCGGAGCAAAAGCCCGCCTATCTTTCAGCCACAGCAGCTTGCTGCGCACATTGCAAGATTGCGCCGCCCGGTTATCAACTGCATCTGGGAGACTGTGTGGCAAACTTGGGATATTCAACGCTGGAGCCACATATGACCCCAGAATTGAATATCCAGGGTTTAGGGTCGGGGCGCATAGCTGGCATAGCAATATCATGGCTTACATGTATATTTATTTAAAAGGTTTTCTATACCGCGCTCTTTAAAATCAGTGTGGTTTACATTTAACTTATCCTTGTACAATGAGGGAGGACCTGCATTGTACTTACATTGAACGGGAGACATAACTTTATTTATTTATTTACATTCTCTTATATACCACACTATTCTGCATCAGTGCAGTTTACATTGAACAAACTGAAATTACATTGAACAGGGCATTATAACTTGGAGATAACTATTTACAGGGAATATGGGCTATGGAGGGTTAAGTGGCTTGCCCAAGACCGCAAGGAGCACCTGTGGGACTAGAAACCCCAGTCCTTCTGGCCCAAGGTTCCTGTCCTCTAGTGCGATTTGAACCCCCGACCTTCCGGCCTGAAGTACCTTGCCCCAACCACTAGGCCACTCCTCCACTCCTTGGAACTGTAACTGGGGTAACTATATACAGGATGAGCCCTTTGTCCCTACAGCGTTCAACGGTATGGCTGGGACTCATAACTATGTGCAAAGCTTGTCATATGTTTACAGTTATTTACAGTCTTACTTTATTTACATTTGTTATCAGTTTGTTGGCCTATCAGGTTGTTGGCTTAGAGCTCCCAGTTGTCTCGGACTGAATAGGGTGTGTTGGGATGCTGCCGGGGTGGGCTGGGGAGTGGCAGATGGGCTTGTATCATTGGGCTGTGAGTAGTGTATAAATTTATAAAATTTGCAGTTGATGCAGGTATAAAAATAAATGCATAAAGTGATTCTACAATTAAATACATATAAAATAAAGTGAGCATTCTGAGGAACAGCCCTGGGTGGAGATTTGGTTTTACACATATATTTTACAAAATGCAAAAGCATAGATGCATAACAGACACATATGTGCGTATTTACACCTGCTCCAGATCAGGTACAAATATATCCATTATGCTTTCCTGTTATAAAATTGCCACTTATTTTTTATTTACTTTTTAAAAAAAATGTAATTGGTATTTGTTATATCACCATAGGTACAGCAATAACATCATGATGGGTTACAAAGTAAACATGCAAAAGATTACAAAGGCTAACATACAATTACAAAAATACAAAATAAATCAATTACAAAAAATAAATTTAAATTATAATAAAACAACTAAACATTACAATAGAGAAATACAAACATATAAAGAAGTGCATAAGAAGGGAGTGCGCTGGTTATAAAATTATTCTCTTTGGGATAATTTGATCAAGGTTTTTCCATATGAAAAGCCTGTTTGACACACAGAAAAGACTTTGTATAAAGTTGAGCAGCACTATATATGCATGAGTATGTATGGCAACAGGACTACATGTACTTACAAGAAGTGCCACATGTAGGCAATTCCTGTGATTGTAATTTGAGTGCAGCGGTGCATAATTGCAATGTAGATACTTATTTTATAAAATATGCAGGCACATACATAGAACATAGGTACACATTTCCGATAGTTTTGGGACATGTGTAAATGCGTCCACCACTGTTTGGATTTTGATTGAAGGTGGTTTCTAGGGGCCCATGTTGCCTTCTATAATACACACCATTTTGGACTTCTCAGATAGGTGTCCTGTTATAAAATAAGGCCCTTATGAGAAGGGAAAAGAAAAGAATTCCTGCCAAATTGTCAGAGAAGAAAGACATTTATTGGTTTATTTCATTTCATTTCTAGCTCTCCTCTGGATCCTGGGTAGTAGTAATGAAGACAAATTCAAAATAAAAACATATCACAATAAAATCCATAAATCACAGAAAAATCAATCATTTAAAACATTAATGGTACTAACCGCGGGTTACTAGCCTCACGACCCTTAGTGGTGGTGCCATGGGACAAACGCAGGGTGATCATGGCACCATTTTGAAGACTGCCAGAGCTGGGGCAGGAACAGAAGGGGACTGCTCCTGCCCTGATCACCCCTAAACCACCAGGGATGATCCAGTTGGATTCTGGATAAGTTCCGGAGGGAGAGGGTTCAAGTGTGTTGTGGGGGAACGGCTTGTAGACCCTTGCATTGGTGGGCCCCTTTGCATTGCCTCTATGGACGAAAGGCTTTCCAGTCATGGTGATCTTGACATGGGGTACTGATGGGGGGTAATATTGGGGGAGGTGGAAAATTACCCGTTGGGGTGCATTGGGGGGATGATCGTTGGGGGTGTGTCATCATCTAGTGTGGGTACGATCGGCAGTGGGGCATTGGCTGTAGCCACACTACTGCATGGTCAGTGGTGTGGATGCTCCTACCGCCACCTCTTTGGGTGGTGGTGATTGCAGCTACACTATTGGCAGCCATGACAGCTAGTGCATACGGCATTGTAGAGCGTGCTAACTGTCACCGGCTGACACGCCCCTGCATTCCAATCCTGCCTACCTTCATTGAGTGCAGACATTGCAGTTTTTAGACTACACTGTCCGCACTTGCCCCGTGGTAGCAGTTACTGTGGGGGTTTAGCATGTGTTAAACCAGTGATAGCCACTTACTGTGAAAGACCCCCTTAGAATGGTTAGAACAGCCGACTGTGAGCCAGGGAAGCCAAGGTTCAAATCCCACTCCCTTCTTGTAGCTTTGGCAAGTCACTTCACCCTGCATCGTATCAAGTACAATGTAGATGGTAAGTCCTCTTGACCAGGGAGATAACTACAGTACCTGAACTGTAATTTCCTTTAAGCTCAGAGTTGGAAAAGGCAATGAAATCTGAAATCTAAATCCACTCAACTTTATTCTGCTATCTGTTGTAAAGGCCTTCTTCAAATACAGAAATGAATTCTTCCCTGATTTATGGCCAGCTGAATGATGAACTTAACCAACAGTAAATAATGAAAAGAAAACTATTACAATTTTAATTAGCTCTGAATAAATTACAAGGTGGCAGGATAGATGGTGACCTGCACTGGAAGTTCTTTATCTTGCCTTCAACATGGAAGCTTATCTCCAGGCTAAGTATTCCAGTTTTCTTGCATGCTGTGAGTAATATGAGGAACATATCCCACTCATGGGATTTTAAGCAATACTCAAGGGTGCTGGTACTTACATGACCCAGATATTTTTGTTCATTTATGCATTTAACTCAGCAAGTGGAGATGAAGGCAAACTAATGAAACTGTAAGAAAAAACATATTAATTTAAAATATGACTAAAATATTAAACTCTAAAGGGCATGCTTACTAAAGCCCAAGCCAGTAACTCGCATGTGGACTGCATTACTAGCATAGGGGGTCTGCACTAATGTCAGGGGGTGTGTGTGCCCAACTTCCTGCAGGCAACATGCTGCAAAGATGCAGCACTGTGCAAGTCGACATGTGGGCACACTTGATGCCACCCATTGGTGTGACATTAAGCATACCCATGCTAATGGCTGCAAGCGGGGTTAGCATAAGTTAGTTAATAACGCCCACGCTAACAGTGACTGACTTGCCATCACTGCCCCCGTTCCACCTTGGCCTGCCCAGTCCGCACGAGCTACCTAGTTAGCACAGGATTTTTAGCGGAGGGACCCATGCTACTTTTTAGCATGATGTGCAAACCTTGTGCTAAACCCCGTGCTACTAGATAGGGGAATGTTTACTAAATTGCACTAAGGGAACTACTTTACTATTATTGGTAAAACTCCACAAAGCAGTTCTGGCCAGGGAAAGAAAGGCCAAAGGAATTGTATCTGAAAATGCTGTCTTGTAACTTCTCTAGTTTATGTTCATAAAATCGGGTTCAGCCCACTCCCCCTCTATGTAGTGGTACTTGAGTACTAGGATTGGGCATGCAAAGCAGAATGCAAATTTTGCCACACCATAGTTGCAATATTTGACACTTAGCCCCTGCTAAGCAATCATCAAGGTCATAGTTTCTGAATTTTCATGTGTTGCAATTTCCTGAAATTAACAAGTTTTTCCCATGCTCTGATGAAAAAGCTGCAACTCGGAAAAGCTAATAGGGGTGTGCAATTGGCCATCTTGTGTTTCAATTATTTTTGATAGAGGGGAATGCTGGCAGTGATTTTTCATTCTGTTCTGATTTCTTTTATTTAATTGCATTTTATTTTTAGCAAACATTAAAATGGCAAGTTTGCACATCATTTGCAGTTAACATACTTTGCAAATAGCATACATTATCGCAAACTGCACAGCTAAATTTAAAAAAATGAAATTTCGTCACCATTTTACTGAGTTTTTCATTCCATTTCAAAACAAATGAACAGCACTAACAAACATATTATACAAGTTAGATCTTGCAGATTTCTTTTTATTAGCCTTCGTTTTTTGTCAGTGATAACTTTAGAGCAGGGTACCTATACATGTCTATCTCCATACAAAGATTCAAGTTGTTCAAGCCATGGTATTTTCAATATCATATGGATGCGAAAGTAGACAATGAAAAAGATAGACAGGAAGAAAATTGATGCTTTTGAATTATGGTGCTGGCGACAAATATTATGTATACCATGGACTGGCGAAGAATAAACCAGTCAGTACTAGAAGTGATCAAACCTAAGCTTTCTTTAGAAGCTCATCTGACAAGACTTTGACTTTCATACTTTGGACATATCATGCGAAGAGAGAGATTGTTAAAGAAAGACATCATGCTCGGCAAGGTAGAAGGTCAACTCAAAAGAGGAAGGCCAGCAATGAGATGGATCAATACAGTAACAGCAGCTATGGGTGCCAGTCTGTCAACAATAAGCTGCCTGACTGAAGACCAAACAGAGTTTAGGACAGCCATCCAGAGGGTCGCCATGAGTCAACACAGACTCGATGGCACTTAACAACCACCACCTATACAAATTCTCAAAAAGACAACATGTTATGTCCCTACTTTTTAGGTATGTATAACCCTGTACAATTTTATAAGAGATTTTCTGCCTGTAAAACATGCCTTACATATGGAAAATACCTGCTCAAATAATACTGAATGGAGGCTGCATTATCCATTCAGTCTAGTAGAGTCCTTCTCTAAAGCAACTTCAACAGCTAGGTTTTGGTGAGTACAGACTTGATCGTCTAAATAAGTCACTTGGAAGTATGACCAACTTACCATAACTAGGGGCTGATTTGGTACTGCTGCAGACATTCTCTTTTCATCAAATACATACAAAGCAGCATAATAAACCCACATGATGGAAGCAGTAAAGGATAAAATGCTTCATTTATTTGTGAAGATTAAAACTCACAGAGCTGTGGAAACATGGGCACCGCTGCCTGAACGGACTTCTATCATAGGAATATCTGAATTACGTTCACCTGCATGGGAACAATTTTCAAAGCGCTCAGCTTGGTATAAATCTGTTTTAGCCCCTGGAGGGTTAGCATAATGCAAATGACCCAAGGAGGAGCATCTCACTGGTGTAGAAATAGACTGTTTGCCTATTTAGTCAGATACGGTAATTTACAACAAAGAAAAGTAATCTGTTATCTTAGAGGTATATATTCCATAACTCGCTGAATGAATAAGATAACAAGCTGAAGGAGTCACATTTGTAGATAACTTACTTGAATTTTTTTTTTTAGATTTTCTGATTCTTAAGACTTGGTGCAGTATATGCCCACGTTCCTCACTGCGTAAAAGTGCACAATTATGAGGATTGTGTGAAAACCTGTTATCTTTAGGGAAATGTTTTAGCTAAAAATAAACAATTAAAGGGGCAATTCTGAAAACGTGCATGTCCGGGCAGCGGGCACGCCCAAATGGAAATGTGCAGGAATAGAGCCAGATTCCGCATCACGAAGGGATAAATGCAGCCGTGGGCACGGAACAGACCACATAGATGTACAAGGCGTGGCCCGCACAAAACACTACACTGTTCGAAGATGGATATACACTGGCAATGGCTTTGGACGTCCCCGCGCACACCGTATTCTGAAAAGATGTACTTCTGCGACCCAGCCCATCTCCGTGATATACCCGCAAATGGCCATGCCTCCCCTTCAAACGTGCAGCGTTTAAGCAGCTGTGCCCATGGACAGTGCTGTTATGAGGCAGAAGTACAATGTAAGTTGACGATACCCATAGGAAGATGCAAGTTAGATGATAGAAACTAGTCTGTGGCGTGCCCAGAACACTACAAAGCAATCACAGAGCACAGTAATGCAGCAGGAAAACAGGTGGAGTGTGATCCATCTGGCACAAGGCAATAGATGACCTCCCTAGGCCTGCACATCTCAGGAACATGCGTGTACAATACTAAGTAGGTACATGAACCTAGCAGAACAGGCCCCCCAGAGCGAACCAGCCAAACATTTCCCTATCACTAATAAAAGGCCAGTGGAATGACAGCAGTCAGCAATGCAGGCACCACACAGACATGCCCTGAGACACCATCATCACTCCCTACAACTATGCACATTGTGTAGAGCAATGCTGGTGCACCTTGGGCATGGCGTACTGTGTGCCAGTCCAGTTCCATGCCCCCCTGCTGAGGTCCCCGTATTAGTGACAGGGAAGTGAATGTGGACCTGTCCTGCTCTCACTTGCACCTGGTGATGCTGCAGTCAGACTATGGTCCAGGTACCTGCCAGGCATACCTGCCCCCCCTCCCCCCGGATATGTGGATGAGCAATCCCAATCCCCCTTGCAGCCTTCCAACCACATACGCACACGCACACGCACACTCACTTGCAGTCCCACAGATGTCTGACAACAGCGCGCCCTGCATCGAACAGATGATGGAATGGAAACCATGGACATCAGTACTTCCAACCCATCATACATGATCACCACATTTCGAGATGCACACGGACATACACAATACCTACCCAATTGGACTTCAAACTGTCATAGGGCTGCTTTAGGCCAAAACAGCCTATCAAGTATATCAGTCTCATTGAAAGTCATAGCCCACATATGTAACCAACCGCAACAGCGACCTGTGCACACGATATGTGCCATAGGGCCACTGGCGTAGACTTTCCCCATTATTGTATTCCGATAGGTTTACATCTGACCTTCTCAGCATCTGGGGACTGTACACACTGCATAGGGCATATTGTAAAGGTTTGCTATGTGGAGCGCAACACTCCAGCTGGCAGGGTGCTGCACATGGCACCAATGGCTGGGATTACATTTTCACATGGAGTCCTAGGGCTCCGTCACCAGTATCATTTTGAGGACGTGGGCATTGTTAAGGAACCCACGCTTTGCCCCTTTAGCTCACTCAGCAAATGCTACTATAGCCACTAAGCACACCTGTGCTCTTCCCCATACATTTGTGGGGGTGTTATTTTTTATTACTGCAACCTCAAACGTCCCTCGCCTCTGCTTTCTGTTCAGGTACACTGCATGCTGTGGCTTCCAAGCCTGCAGACACAATAGTGCACAGCATAAGATACAAATCCATTTACCACTATGGGCTACATTGAGGTACAGGGCAGAAATATGTCTATGTCCTACCTTTATTCCATCTTTCATCAAGTATAACCTGGACATCTGCAGGAAAAACTGTGGACGTACATGGGTAGCACCGGAATATGCTTTATACGTCGCTGTAGCTGGCCATGCCCACATTCTGGGATCGCCGTTTATGCGCCACATACATGCAGGGCCGCGATTGTGCAGAATACGGTTTTAGACATTTTTGCGAGAAACACGTACATGCAGCTTATTTGTGGTTCAGAATGACCCCCTTAGGTATTCATTAAACATCTAACAGGCCATATTGTTCTTTAGTCATTTTGCACTAAACATTGATGCTAAATACTAGAAAAGCCTTCCCATTCCGTGTGTGTGTCTCTCTCTCTCTGTTTTATATGTTTATTTTTATGTGTGTGTGTGTGTATTTCTATTGTATTTATGTGTGTGTATATGAATTTGTGTGGGCTGGTATGCATGTGTGCATGTACTGTATGTGTGCCTGTATTTATATCTATGCTTGCTCTCTGCAATTGGGAGAGGAGATGAAAGAGGAAAGCTGTTTAACAGGTACAACTATATAATTGCTCCGTTACTGTGAATCAGTGTTAACACATTTCTTTATTTTATTTTATTTTATACTGCCTAATCAATGAATCAAAGCAGTTTCGAGGGAACAGGATACAAGTAGCATAAGTAACATAAATATGTGGTCTTACAAGAAATCTATTCAGTTGGCTTAACAGAACAATGTTAAAGAAATGGGGAACAAACAATACAGCTATAAAATATTACTGAACAACATTAAAGAAACTGGGAAAAAGCATCCTATTTTTTGTGATATCATAAACATTGAGTTTAGGTCTAAGGTGTCGGTATGTTTACCAAGATGCAGCATAAAGATCTTGGTGAGGAGATGTCAGATGGGTAGGGTACACCCATCTGTTGCAGCCGTTGGAACAGCTTTTCTGAGAGAAATGCAATGATGATTTGGGGGGTGGGGCTCTTCTCTTCCATTTCCCACCAGAGGCAGAAACTAAATTGAACAGCATAGGAACGCCCCTCCCGACTCGTTTCTGTCTGCGAGGACAGCAGCATTCCAGTGCTCCGCCCCCACAGCCTTTGCATTGGCTGGATCCTAGCCCTACTTTCTTAGCAGCTGCCAAGCTCTGCCCATGCACAGAAATTAAGGAGGGGGGATGAAGAGGACCACCTTCAGCACGTGTACTATAAGTTAGTGTGCAGGCCCTAGGGTTTACACTACACTGGTCCCTTAAATACTTACATATATGCACATGAAGGAACATTAGATGCAAATGAGGCTATAGTGAGCAAGCAGGAACAAGTATGCACTTGCCAAGATTTAAAAACATAATACTTGTCCCAGACTAAGTGCTACATTTTCTGTATGTATGCTATTTAAAGGACTACCAGCAAGTACAGAGGCTGAAAGGTGAATGAGAGGGCACTGCAAACCTTTCACACTGGCCACTGAGCTACATACAGCTCCCTCTTTTCTCTTTAGAAAAGAATTATACACTAACACATTCTTTAGATCTTCCTGCACTAATTCGCCTTTTCAACAGGATTAAACTGTCTCTTCCAACAAAATATTAACACATGAGAAGTAGCCGGCAAACGTACACTTCAAACCATATAAAGTGCAATGTTATGATGGTCTCTAGCAAAGAATTATCCCAAAATGGCACAATCACGATGGTTGCTGCTGTCCCTGATTGTACTCAGTCAGTCCAAAGAAGATTACAGATGTTCTGAGCCTTGACCCAGAAAAGCGGCCAATGAGGTTTTTTTTGTTCGACAAAGAACTCTTCTTAGGGAGCTTGGAGACCCTCCGATTGCATCATCCTGCTATTATGGCTCCAACCCAGGTTGGCACTGCATCAGATGCCTTTCCAATTGCATTTTGTTTCTCCAAATCCCCCACGTATATTTTTAGATCACCCACAAACTGCACCCATCTGGCTAAGGCAATCCCTGGCTGCAACAACACAGAACGCTAATAGCTGGTCACGGTACCTGCCATCAGGGGTGACAGATTTCCCTCCCTGACACCAATGGAATGGATGTTTTTGGGCTTACTAAGGCAGCTTCTGATGCCAATCATTCTCCTCCTTGCAGCTCACCTGGTTGGTTATTGCATGAGGGTATGGGTTTACGGTGACCTCTGCATCTTCTACCTGATAGAGGAATAACCAGACACCTCAGATGTCTATTGGACAGATCTTTTCTTCTTGCATCTGCTGCACTAGGGTCCAGATGCGCTCCTGTTTTGGTCCTCAGCGTTTCAGGTGTGCTGTTAAAGAGGCTTACAGCAGGGGGCCGAATCACACGGAAAGGAAGACTGAATTATCTCCGTTTAGCATCTGCACACTAATTCCTGTAGCATTCTCATGCTATTTAACAGTCACTTATAGTGAGGAAAAAATGTATTCTGGATGTTAGCGTACTGCAGATGTACAATAGTACTGTATGTGCATGCAGGTCCAGCAAAAAAATTAGTACATTGCATCCTGACAGACTTACGGAATGCACATTAACAGTTTTAGGGAATGCATGCAAAAAAATGTTTGGAATGTAATTTGGTACATAAGACCTATCATATTTCTGAATAGATAGCATTAAAAAAAAAGCAAACTGGTTGATGAATCTAAATTAGGGGGCTTCCCTCTTAATCAGTTAAGCTGTAAATCAGGGACTGCTTTAATTTCTTGGTCAGGTTTAAGAACAACAATGGGCTATGTTAATTAATCCAATTCATTTTTAAATTAGTCCCATTGGTCTGAAAATACATCTTGTACACAAGCATTGGGAATACTTTCAAACCAGGGCTTTGAACTCCCAAAGACTATTTGGGCCACTTAGCATAACTTGCACCGACTAGTAATAGGGGCGCTTTAGGAAAATAATTTTTAAAAAGCTACTTTAAAACAGCATTGTCATTTATTAATATTTAACATGTTTTTTCCCAACTATATAATAATTTTGAGCAAATTGCGAGTTACCAAGAGAGAGCGTGTGCACCGGATATCAACGACATCAGATCCTGCAAGCAGAGTCTGGCTGTCACACAGTAAACTAGTTTGTATTAGAATATGTAAGAGAGACAATAGAAATAAAGTGTAACCACTGTTTATAGACTGAATTGTCAAAGATTTATTTATTGGAAGTGACTGAGGAATATGAATTCTACACTCCATTTAAAATGCTTTTTATTTCCCACAGCCTTGGGGCTCTCAGCACGTCTAATTTCACCCACAGCTATAATTCTCTACCAAACAGTTTCTGCTTTTCCTCTGGGTTCCACAGGTCTCGTTTTAGTATATGAGTGCTTCTGACAGAGCTCACGCTGTGGTGGGGAACAGTTGCACACTACTAAACTTTTTGAAATTCTATCCCTTTATCCCTGGTACCTATGAATAATTTTGCTTTTCAGATAAATACCATGTGCATTTTTAAATTTTGAACTTTCTGCTACATTACCAGGTTCTGTAGTGAGAATTAATCCGTTTCAGTATAGGTATTTTGATTGCCTGCTGTATAGTCTAACAATCTGTATTTGTTTTAATAAAAGAACCTCCGATTGCCCGTTTCACATCACAATCTAATCAGACTTTGAAAAAAAATACATTTGGTCACGCATTTCATGTACACTACTATTGCTCACTTTTTAGATTATTAGAGAGCTTTGTAGTTAAGACATCAGAAAGTTGGGCTCTGAAGGGAGCAAAGGAGGGGAAGTATGGACTTGACGGAGCTGGCAATACTACATCATGGTTTCTACAGAATTGGCTGCACCTTTAGATATGACTATTTCAGTTACAGCCACTGAAGTGTTGGAGTCTTAGGATGTGATCCCTTTAAAGATGTGACAATGCATAAGACTTCTTTAGATCTCAGATCCTGAAAGGGTTGTGGTTTGCAGTGGTCCTTTGGTGACAGTGTGTGACCTCCTCTCTCCCCGCCACACCACAGAAACCAAAATCTAGTTCCTAAAATTAATTCAAGAACCAGAAAATTGCTAGAAGGGCCAGACTCTGCCATAACAAATTCATTCAACAACACGGCTGTTGATTTTGCCTATGATTTGGAATAGGAATTTAGTGGCATTTTGGGTGCTATTCTGAGACACACGCTTCCATCTTAAAATGGAAAAAAAAGTAATGGCATAAAGAAATGATAATAATTTAAAATGAAATGAAACTTAAACAAAATGAAAACTATTTGCTCTAACAACCCTATCAGACACTATTAAGGGCACATTTGCTAAGCGGAGCTAACGGTTAGCATATTTGTAACTAGCTCCCACTGAATAACATGGGACCTAGTTACAAATAGCCTGCGCTAACCGCTTGCCCAGCTCAGTAAACATACCCCTTGGATTTCTCCCCAAAGGATGGCGGCAAGTTGAACCGTTAGTGGTCTGTGGGGGCTTGGGCTCTGTGTCTTCAGGGCACTTTTCAGACTCATGTTCATTCGCAATACTATGGCTTTAAGATGGGGACCATTAAAACGACAATTAATCAAGGTTTATTGTAAGGCCAGAGATGAAGCTGCTTATTTTATGTTCATGTGTCCACCTGCACGATTGAAAGCTGTGAATTCAATGAGCGAGTGAGGAACTGAAATCTGTAAAGCTTGCACTATTTAAAGATGTGGCAAGATTTTGGATTACCTAGCAGAGACACTAGAGAGCAAGGTTTGCAACACGGAAAGCGTTTGCCATACATTCTGCAGCAAATAGATCCAAGTAATATATTCTTTTTAAAGATTAAGTATGCTTTCACCCATCGTTCCTGGATTCCTTTGCGGGGTAGTGATATGAAGTGACCATCAGAACAGTGAGTGCACCTTTTCCCCAATGCCACCATTAATCTTTTAACTCATTATGGACTGTCACAGGTTCATTTTACAGAACACCATCTGCTTCAGAGAAGGGGCTTGCTTAAAAACAAGTGTAGCATACCATTCAAGCCAAGTAAAAATTTTACAGTATCAGCTTGTTCCTGTGCACACATAAATAAAAGCGCAGACCCTCAAACAGTGTAAAACAAATCAGACAAATTTTGTATGTAAAAACAGTCATGAAGTGCAAACTCCATGGAATGAGGGAGATGCGCTAAGCTCTGCCGCGGTTTGCAGTAAGATGATTTCTTGTTTATAATATTTTTTCCTAGCCTTGTCCGAGTTTGATGTAATCAGCATTGCAAATTCTGTGTGCTAAAAGGAAAACAGATTATATAAAAGGTATGCCCACTCGAATAACCAGACTGTTTCAATCCAGACTAGACAGGATTTTCTTTTGAGCAGGAGGGTACAAAATAAACTTGCAGGAAAAAGAAAACCTCAGCTAATGCCGCAAGGCACATCCCGATTAGTATTCCCACTTGTAAGCTCACTTCATAAGACTAATGGAGTTGCTACCTGGGGACATTAATTGTGTATGACACTGTTGTGGGGCCTTGGTGCGCTCTTACTAATCTCACAGTGACTCCTTGACAAAATGCCTGGAAAGATTACAAACACTCCTAAAATAACAGCCAGGCTTACACTGATATTTGACAGGGATCCTCGACTTTGGTTTACAATAGAATTACCATAGTTTCGTACACCTCCAGCTCTGGTATTACATTCAGCAATGGACAGTAAAGCTTTCTTCGAAGTGTCAGCTTGTGTAAAATAAATGCGTGCCTGTGTCAAGCACCCCTTGTCTTCCTTGCACACCACCCTTGGAAATAAATGAATTCTCCTGTAAAGTGAAATATAACCTTATCTTAACTCACAACTTTAAACATAAAGAAAGAAAATGTATTGTTTTAAAATATAATGTTATCAGCATCAAGAAAGATGTTTCTTCCTTTATTTAACAGAGTTTAATGAGTCAGTGGAGGGAATAGGTAGACAAAGTGAAAGGGACAGCTGAGGGCAGTGGAAGGAGCAGTATTGCAAGGTCGGGAGGAAAACAATGAGGTAGGTAGGTGGGGGAGGGGGAGGGGGAGGGGGAAGTTGGTAATGATTTTGGCAATGGCAAATTTATATGCTCATTTACCCAAGGTGGTAAAAAAGCAGAGCGAGAGCACCTCAGTCTGGACTGTTATTACCCAGCATAAGCAAGAGTGCTGGAACACAGGTGAGGCTCGGGGCAGGGTGGAGTAGTGCAGGAACTGGAAAGGATCAGAAATCAGACAACAAAGGACTAGAGCGACAGCCAGATGTCAAACAGGAGAGAACAGGGGTAACGTTGGCAGAACGCAATCAGGAAGCAGATGTTGGGGAAAGCTGGATATCATGGCATCAGGCAGACGTCAAAACACTTCACTGGACAGTGGAAAGAGCTGTGTTGGGAGTAGATGCAGGACAGGTCACTGAACACTGTTGAACCACCAATAGTAAGTCTGGCTGGGCTCCCTTACATATGGTGGTTCATAAAACACACCTCTTGTTGGTCCAATGGTCTCCTCTGGGGTGGGAAGTATGGGCTTCCCCTTCTGCTACTCATGGTGTTAACAGAACTTGAGCTCTGGATCCTGCCCCATAACTGTGACCTCTGGTCCCAAAATCACAGATTTGAACCCTGGCATGCCTGACAGGAGACTGAATGGACCAGTTAGTCTTTATTTGTCAACAGTGGTGTCAATTCCCTACAGTTGGTCCCAAGGAAGAAAAGGGGGCAGTTGTTCCTGGATCTGAAAGGGCCTCCAGAGCAGGAAGAGTTCACTTCAGACTTTGTTGCATAGAGGCCCTTAATTTGAATTTCTGCCACTGGTCTACCATAATTTTGGGTGTTACGAATTAATGTTGCTAAAGTTCTGAACTTTATAGTTAGCCTAATTTCCAGTGGAGAAACTGGCCTCTTAAGATCATATTGTCTGTGTGTCCGTTTCCACTTCATGATCCCAAGTAGGTCTTGAGCTGTTCACCCAATTCTGTGCAAAGTTTTGGTACAGATTGTAGAACACACTGTGGGTCATCCCTTCTCAGACTTATACTTTCCATAGGCTCTTGCTACCCTCCACTTCTATAATCCCTAAGAGCATCTTAAATTCTTTAAGTAGGCACAAATTGCTTATACAAACATATGTATTAATAGATTCATGTACAATTCATTTGTATGTGCAAACAAAGGACCTATCATCATGCACTTAAAATGAATATGCAAAAAACATGAAACACACACACTCAAAAATCAAGAAAACCACAAATGAAACCAGACTTTTTGGGGGGAAACATACACCCCTATGTTGTTAAATGCTGTCATGCCGATGTCAGCTCATGGAAACCTTGTGGATAGTTATCCTAAACTGTGTTCAGTCTTCAGTCCAGTGGCCAGTTGCTGATAGAGTGGCATCCATAGCTGTTGTCATTGTAGTTATCTATTCCACTGCTAGCTTTCCTCTTTTGTGTTGACCTTCAACCTTGTGAAGCATGATGGTTTTACCAAAGCACAATCACACCCAACAAATTTGAGTTCTTTGACTGGGTGACCATGGGATTGTGATAGATTTCAGGAAAGCCTTTGATGCTGTTTTTCATAGGCGGTTCATCAATAAACTGAGCAACTTGGGGCTGGGTCTCAAGGTGATGAAGTGGATCAAAACTGGTTGACTGACAACAGAAGGTGATTGCAAATAGAACTCACTCAGAAGAAAGGAAGGTGAATAATGGTGTGTCCCAGGGATCAGTCCTGGGACCAGTACTGTTCAATATATTTGTGAGTGATATTGCTGAAGGATTGAAGAGAAATGTCTGCCTTTTTGCAGATGACATGAAATTTGCAACAGAGTGGACTCCTCTGAGGGAGTGGACAAGAGGAGGAAAGACCTACAAAAGCTGGAAGAAAAATCTTAACTGTCAAGCATTAGACCAAATATGAAGAAGTGCAGAGTCATGCACTTGGGAAGCAGAAATCCCAGGGAACTGTATGCAATAGGGGGCAAGAGGTTGGGATGGATGGACCAGGAGAAGGACCTCAGAGTGATTGTTTCCAAGGATATCAAGGTGACAAAACAATGTGACAAGACAGTGGCCAAAGCCAGAAGAATGCTGGGTTGCAGACTAGATGGACCATACTGGTCTTTATCTGTCACCATATACTATGTTACCATGTCTTTCTTTAATAATTTTTCTCTTCTCATGATGTGTCTAAAGAATGAAAATCAGAGTCTTATCATATAAACTCCTAAAGAAAGCTCAGGTTTGATATCCTCTAGTACCAATTGATTTGTTCTTCGGGCAGGTCATGATATACACAGTATTCTTTCCTAGTATCATAATTTAAAGCATCACATTTCTTCCTGTCTTTCTTCTTCACTGTCCAACTTTCATATACATATGACATTCTTGAAAATACCATGGCTAGGACAAGATCAATCTTTGTACACAGAGATATATCTTTACACTTGAAAATCTCCTCTAGGTCCCTTCATAACTATTCTGCCAAGAGCAATACATCGCCGGACTTCTTGACTGCTTGTCATTTCATTATTGATTTTTAATTCAAGCAGGTTAAAGTTGTCTACTATTTCTATTTCTTGTCCATCAAGGATGAAATTATTGACTTTGCCAGGTGCAGGTCCATTTGAAGATTATGTTCTTTGATCTTGATATGCAGATGTTTCAGATCATCTTCACTTTCAGCCAATAACATGGTATTCTCAGCATAGCGAAGATTGTTGAGTCTTTCACCAATCTTCACACCTCAGTTGTCTTCATACAATCCTGCTTCACTGATGATTTGTTCTGCATTTAAACTGAACAGGTATGGGGAAAGTATGCAGCTTTATTGCACACCTTAGCTGGTTTATAGTCATTCTGTTTCTCTTTGTTCTGTTTGAATTGTTGCTTCTTGATCAACGTAAAGGAAGTGCATGAGAACTATCAGGTGTTCTGATATACTCATGCTTCTTAATGTAGCCCAGAATTTCTCATGATTTACACAAATCAAAGGCCTTGCTGGAGTCAGTAAAACACATATAGATATCCTTTTGGTATTTTTTGTCTTTTCAAGGATCCAGCTCACATTCTCAATTACGTCTCTTGTTCCTCGCCCTTTCCCGAACCCTGCTTGCACTTTGGGCAGTTCTTGTTCCAGGTATGGTTATAGCCTTCACTGAATGATCTCAAGTAGTCTTGTTGACATGTGGAATCAGAGCAATTGTGTGATAATTTCCAGTCCTTCCTTCAGTATTGGTTTGAACATAGATCTTTTCCAGTTGGTTGGCTAAGATGTTGTCATTAAAATTTCCTGGCAGAGCCTTGTACATATTGTAATAGCTACATTTACTGCTGTAATACTTCAATGGGAATGGCATCAATGCCCAGATCTTTGTTCTTTGATAATGCTTTCAATGATGCTTTGACTTCTTCCATCACCAATGGTTCCTGATCGTAATGTACAGGTTGAAACAGCTATTGATCCACTTGATCTTTATGGTAGAATTACTGTGAATACATTCCACCTTTTCTTGATATTCTCTGCATCATTCAACATGTATCCTTAAGCATCTTTTAGCATTCCAATTAGAGGATGGAATTTTCTCTTTAACTTGCATTGTTTTTGGAAAGCCAATCTTGTTCTTCCTCTAATAGTTAATGATTCTATTTCCTTGCATGAGTCATTGTAGTACTTCACCTTATCTGATCTTGCTGCACAATGGATATTTTCTGTTAAGTTCTATGTTTACCATCCTGTCTCCTCTGGCTTTAGCTTCTCTGCATTTATGAGCAATTTTCAGAGCTTCTTCAGTTAACCATTTTGATCATTTTTGCTTTTGCACCTTTTGCAGAAACCTTTCACTTTCTTCAAGTACAACTTTCTTGATGTCATCCCATAATTCTTCTGGTGCTCTGTCATTTGTATCCAAAGCAGAGAACCAATTTCAAAGGCAGTCTTTAAAGTCCAATGTTATATTTTCAAGATCGTACTTTGCTACATTCATGAATGGCTAGCTCTTCTTCAGCTTTAACTTGCATACTAGTAGCTGGTGATCTATACCGCAGTTGGTTCAAAGTTTTGTCTTTGTTGTTACTGAGTTTTTCCATCGTTGATTTCCACAGGTGTAGTCCATTTGAGTTTTATACATTGGGAGAAGATTATTTGTACAGTCACCACTTCTGTTGCTGGAAGTAGTTTGAGAGGAATGAATCAACAGAATTCTGCAAGACCAACAATCATTCTCCAACTTTGTTTCTGTTGCAAGCCCATAGTTTCCAACCTTTTTGCTCCAGTTATCCATGACTATGACTATATTTTGTTTGCATGTTCTGTTTATTTCAGCTTGTACTTATTCATATAATGATGAACTTCTTCCTCTTCTGAATTTGTTGGTACATATACCAGAGTAACAGTTGTGTTGATGGACAATCCTCATAGATGAACAAAATTAAATGTGCATTGATTGCACTGTATTTCATTGCAGTTCTTGCAAGATTTTCTTTATCATAAATGCAACACCATTTCTTCTTTGTCTTTCATCTCCACTGTAGTATTTCATATGATCAAAGTTCCCAGTGCCAGTCTAATTCAGTTTGCCGATACTCAGATTGAGTTGTGCACGTTCCATTTCATTCTTGACCACCTCCAGCTTTCCCTTGCTTCATACATTCCATATCCCAGTATGTAAGGCATCTTTGCAGTTTCCGATTCATTTCATGTGTAGCTACATCAGCAGTCAGACATCCCAAGGGTTTTGTACCAACTTCATCATAAATGCTGGCTTTACTCTGAAGTCTTCAGCTCTTCCCCAGTAGCCAGCTGCATGTTTCTGATCTGATCTGATCTGGGGGAGGAAGGGCGGTTCATCTTCCAGAATTATATCACAATTTCTTTGTTGTGACTTTCCATTGGGTTTTTCATCCATGCAGGTAATGTCAATGTTGTTGTCATTGTCACAGAAATGTGATCCTCTGCCGCCAACCCAGCCCCATTCTGCTGCTGCCCAGATAGGTGATTTGTCTTAGCTGGCACCTCAGCTGAGACCTGCCCATCGTGGGAGACCCTGTCAATAGTTAAGCTACCAATAGCTTAGCTCTCAGCCAGTGGCATTCCTGGACCCCAGGCTGAGCACACCCCATTGCAGCCAGTGTCCCCCTATGGCGCGCATCACTCCACAGCATAATGCACCTCCCCACCAGGCCCATGCTTCTGAGGCAACATGGCAAGCTTAAATTAAAGCCGGGTGGCTAGCTACACTGCCTTTAATCCAGGCCCATTGGCTCTTCTGTCCCAAGATGAAGTCTCATGATTGGTGAAACTTTGGCTGGGAGAGAAGAGCCAATGGCCCTGGATTGGAGGAAATATGGCAAGCCAGCTGACTAAGGTAAGCTTGCTATGTTGCCTTGGAAGTATGGACCCAGCGGGGGTGTATTCCCCTAGCTGGCACCCGGGTGGGCTACACCTGCTGCCCTGCCCTTCGCACACTACTACTATCAGCATCACTGATGAACACAAGCCTTCAAGGCATGACAAGCTGAAAACCAAGCAAAGGCATCTCTCTATAATGCTTTTTACTTCCAGTGGGGAAACTGTCCTGGTTGGTTCTGCTGAAATCACAGGGTAGGAGTTTAACATCCTGGAGGTTTTTGACACTTTGTGATGCACATTATGGGGTAATTTTTAAAGTATCTCTCATGCATGGAAGGCCTCTTATAAAATTCCCCATGGGTTACGTGCATAAAGGTACCGGCTATGATAAGAGGTGTGTACTTATGTGATCCATGTGTAGGCATGTTTTAGGGATGTAGTTTGGGCGGAGCATGGGCACAGTCATGAAATACACCTCCTGAGCAGGTGCAAATGTATATGGGTGCATTTTAGCCTTGATTGTACAGATTTTGTGAGGCTTTTATAAAGACTCATACAGCCTCAAAAAAGCACCTACCTGGCTTCAAACTTAAGTGATCTGTTACAAAAATGAATAAGAAGTTAGCTTGTTCTTATGCAGTCAGCACTAGTGAGGATTTTATAGATTGGCAAGATTGTCCTTTGGTAAAACCATGTTGCCTTGGATCAGGCAAACAAATTTGAATGAGTTCTTTGACTAGGTGACCAGTGAACCTAGTTATAGCAAAGCTTTTGATACTGTTTTTCTTAAGAGGCTTATCAATAAATTGAGCAGCCTGGGGATGGGTGCCACTATGGAAAACTGGATCAGAAATTAGTTCACTGACAGATGACAATGGGTGGTGGTAAATGGAATGCTTTCAGAAGGAAGGAAGGCGAGTAGTGGAGTGCCTCAGGGGTCAGGTCCTGGGACCAATATTGTTCAAAGGCTTCGTGTGTGATATTGTTGAGGGACTGAAAGAAAAAGAGATTGCCTTTTTGCAGTTAACACAAAGATTTGTAACAGAGTAGACCCCTCGGAGCGAGTGAATAATGAGAGGAAAGATCTACAAAAGCTAAAAGAATGGTCGAAAGCTCAGCAGTTAAGATTTAATCTCAGAGGTCCCTAAGAACATAAGATATGCCATACTGGGTCAGACCAAGGTCCATCAAGCCCAGTATTCCTCTCCTCTAGGGTATACATATTTAGGTCTTCACAGATTTGAAGACTTAAATATGTATACCCTAGAGGACAAGAGGGACAGGGGAGATATGATGCAGACCTTGAAATACTTAAAGATTATTAATGAGCAAACAAACCTTTTCCAAAAAAGGGGAAGCTGTAAAACTAGAGGACACAAAATGAAGTTACAAGTTGGCAAACTTAAAAGCAACATCAGAAAATACTTTTTCACTGAAAGGGTGGTGGATTCCAGGAATGACCTCCCTATGGAGGTGGTAGGGGCAGAAATAGTGATAGAATTCAAAAAGGCTTGGGACAGACACAAACAATTCCTATATAGCAAGAGGATAGAGTCAAAACCAATCTAAATATCTTTTACTGTATACTTCAACAAAAAGAGGGGGTGACCTGCACGGAGAGGTGGTAAAACCCTAAAGAAAGGCATAGATGGGGGTGACCTGCACAGATCAGTAGGCACTGCCCTGTAGTCAACTTACTGGGCATACTAGATCAACCATTCCGGTGTCTTTATCTGCTGTCATATACTATGTTATCCTGTTTTTCCGGTTTCATTGAAGAGGAGGCACCAAGGGGGAGTTGTTCTGGATCGTAACTTGCCTTGAGCTACTCCTGAAAAAGGAGTGAGCTACATCCAAAACCCCTTCCTGCTAAAATTCTTACACCGTTATTAGATGGCAGGTGCTATAAGAGCTTGCATTGGGCTTTGTTTCACCCTCTCAAAATACGTACAAAAAAAAATCAAAACTCCTTTCCTAATGAGCTGGTCTTTGTGTTTGCAGCACAGTCTTATTGTCTTCAGTAATCCGTTAATTTTAGATTGTATTGTCGCCGCTTTGGTGAGTAAGGAAAAAGGCAGTATGGAACATACAGAATAAACCATAAACCTTCTATGGGGGTAACTCTATGAGGCACTTGATTGCATAGAAGATCTTTTGATTGCACTGCTACATATATCAGATCGAGACAGGATAATCTGCGTATGTGTGTGTTCCTTAGAGATGCGCTGTTATTTTTAAATAGGGGAAAAACAAAATGTTTGTCGTCTTTGTATTGTCATTTCCCATCCAAAGCAAATTAGAGAACACAATTTAAACTTTTTTTGCATTGTAACATGCACTGAAATGCAGGAACAAAATAAATACCAAAACATTATAAACAAAAGGAAAATAAAGATTTTCTCATGCACGGCCCTCATCATTCCCCTGGTTTAATTTGGCATACCAGAAAATAGAACTAAAATACTCCAGATATCCCATTTTTAACAGCAAAATAAAACAAATAAAAAAAACCCTTTTCTTCCAGAGCTCTGTAAGACTTCATACTCTGCCCACCTGTCGTTTACCTTTAGGTAACTTATTCCTAGTGAGTCAAACATAAAATTTCATTTGTACAATAAAAGCAGCGCTCTCACTGCAGACCTCATGATTGATTGATTGATCTATAGTACGAGTTCACTTCTGTTATGTTGACCTGAAAAATCTCGATGCATTCACATACATGTATGGCAGAATTTCATTATGGCTACTTGCTGCATTTAATCGCTGCTTTGTAGGTGGGAAGCTTTTGTGCATTCCTTCCAAATGACTTTTAATCCAATAGATATATTAATTCACAAGAACTTAGCTCAGCATCCAAGTCTGAACCTTTCAGAAAACATTTGCTAATCTAGCCACTGATGAAGGGTGGGAGCTGATCGTTTTCATACTTTTGGTAATTTGAATTGTTGTTTTCGGGGTTGGTGTTAAATATGCAGAGTCCCAGGGCAAAAACTATTCAAGGGGTCCCAAAGTCCACCTCCAGGCTGTACCTTCTTCGGCACGGGGCAGAATTGGAGCCCTCTGTGGCATGGGGGCCAGGGCAATTGCTCTGTTTGCTACTAACACCTAACCTGGTTGTTTAACCATAGATCATCGAAAATTAAATTCAGAAAAAAAAAAACAAATCTGACGTTATGGATTAGTGGGACTGGAAAGGAAGTGGCCATCATCCCATCTGTTCGGAGCTGCCAGGTTCCTTTGCAGCAATTGGTCTGGAATGTGGGTGTCTTCCTAGTTGAGAAGACCTTGACTGTCTTAAGGTCCAGCTTGCTTTTTTGCATCATGATGATTTATTTTGCTTGTTCATGCTTTGGTTATTTCAACAGTTTATAGCGTATGCTGAGAGTATAATGTGAGCTGAGAAAGAAGCAGTTTCAGCAGATGCATAATACCATGGCATGGTTAGTCTAGGGGAAATGGGCCTATGATCACATGCCCCCACTGTTAAGGGAGCTGCATTGGTTGCCTGTTCATTATAGCGTTCAGCTTAAGTTGCTCTGGATAGTATTTAGAGCCCTTAATGGCATTGACCCAGAATATTTCAGGGAAAAATTGGTTCCTTATGTTCCAGGGAAGCCGTTTTGTTCATCTCTGCAGGCCCTTCTGCAGTTACTCAGAGTTCGACTTCAAAACGAATCCTGAGAGGTAGTTGAGTTTGCCAGTCCATGTTTGTGAACTAGCTTCCAGTGGCCTTGCACCTAGAGAAGGCTTATTTAGTCCACAGGAATAAAATTAAAGGGATGAATATTTGGCCAAGACTTTAAGGGGACATGTGATTTTTTTTGGGGGGGGGGGGCAGGGTGTGTAGAATTTTATGGGAAACTGTAATGACATATTTTATATGTAAGATGGTATTAAGTGCCATTGAGTCAATGTCAGCTCATGGCAACTCTGTGAATAGTCATCATAAACTGTATTCAGTCAGATGGCTAATTGTTTATAGAGTGGCATCCGTCATTGCTGTTATTGTATCAATCCATTGCATTGCTGGCCTTCCTCTTTTGTATCTCGCTTCAAACTTGTTTGGTGAGGTGAATAATCAAGTGAAATAAATAAAAATGTAAATTTAATTACAATTAAAATAAATGATGGTAGGAATTGAGAGAACGAACATCTCTACTCCTTCTTCCAGGTGGCCCCAGTTGGACCTTTTCAATGGCTAGAGTCACCAGAACAGCATAGGGAAGATACGGCCACACCACTAAAAACAAAGC
This sequence comes from Ichthyophis bannanicus, assembly GCA_033557465.1. Classification (NCBI taxonomy): domain Eukaryota; kingdom Metazoa; phylum Chordata; class Amphibia; order Gymnophiona; family Ichthyophiidae; genus Ichthyophis; species Ichthyophis bannanicus. The sequence goes on along the minus strand of CM066039.1, from coordinate 11,575,924 downwards.
AACCTTTTATTTCGTAAAACCTTCCAAGGTACACCTAGTGTTTGCTGATTTAACAGCTTCAGCAGTGAGGTATAACAGAGACATTCAACTACACATCAGCTATTAATGGTATAAAGGAGGTAAACCTTCAACTGAAGGGAGTTTCCACTTGGCAACTGTTTCTACATGGTTTCTATAGAGGATCACAGCGTAAGACAAATAACTCATCCTCACATCTTTTCAAACAGAACCTAAGAATTATTATACGAGTCAAATAAAATGCATTTTAGAATTGTCGGCAGGGGGCTTGGGTGGGTTGGTCTTGCCAATGGGATGGATGTACCTCTTCCTTCCACACTTGGGAGCTGTTCTGTAAGCCCACATGCACCCTGATTTCTAATTGCAAAACTGCACTTTCTAGATTGACATGTTTGTTTGGTTTTCACCTAAGAACAATTCTTAAAAAGCACATGGCAGAATTGTATTCTGACTCATTTCAGTAGCAAGCTAAAATTATTTTCATGCTACATAGTTCCAGAAGAGAACTTTGCTTGTATTCCTAGTTCCACGCTGTTCCCTGGTGACACAAAACCTTTTGTCAAGCACATATGAAATTAAGTGAAATAAAAATCATATTAAAAATTATTACCATCTAACAGCCATTAGTCTGCACCTTGCTGTCATCCCTTGATGGATTTCTCACTTACTTCAGTGAATGCTCTAACGACAGTGATAAAATCACTCAGAAAAAAATATAATAAACTGTTAACCCTATCTGTCACTTGCTGGTTTTAAAAGATTTGCTTTAGAATTCCCATTTAATAATAACAAATGGAAGAACATATCCATATAGATCAGTTCACCAACAGCTATCTTATTTATTATCTTGAACGCACTGCTCCTCCTTGCCCACTGCAGGAAAAATTCATTGCAAAACTACATATGATGCGACCTTTGCCTTTTTATGAAGCAACTACATATTCTCTAAATCTTTACTTGCAACAGACCCCACGGTGTTATACCAGCAAAAGATTTAGAAATCACATCCTCAAAATAACCCCCTTCCCTCCTACACACAATGTGTGTGTTCTTTTCCTCTTTATCTGCTGAATTTTACTTTTTTTTGGGAAGGGGGAATTTTGCTAGGTCAAGAGGACCTTTTGTGGGGCAGACCAATGTGTCCGTCAATGAGCATGTGGCAAGGGTCATTCTGCTTGAGAAGTCTTACTGAAGTTTTGTAGCAAGAGTATTTTGCCAAAGTGTCGGGAGCGAGGCCAAATTTAATCAAGAATAGTCAAGAGGAAGGGACCCGACAACTAGGCTAGCGGTGATTTCCAAAAAGCAGTGGGGAAAAGCAGAGGGAGTTTCTGTGGTTTGCTATATTATGGCTTGATTTTATAAGAGAAGGTTTATATGAGAAGATCAAGTGTGTTTTGTTTTGTTTTTTTAAAAGAACAGGCTTTCAGATACAGCCCTGACAGCTAACAAATTCCAATGCAGAAATTTACACGTGTGCCACAGAAGGTGTAAGCTTGTGCATGAAGTGTACACGCTTACGTGCATTATTTTTATAAAATACATTTATTTATTTACAGTCTCTTATATACCGCACTATTCATCATCAGCGCGGTTTACATGGAACAAAATGCTCAGTACAGTTAACACGTATGAGTTTACAGGTAACAGGGCACAAAAAAAACCTTGGATAACAGGGGTAAACTATTTACAAAACTTACAACATGGAATCATAAGCACAGAGGTTTCATAGAAAACACAAACCCACTATGGGTTTGAGTATCAAACTTGGTGTGTTGTTGAGATACCATAAATTTGTCTGGGAATGGTATCAGTGGGTGTCTTTGAGCTCTAGGGGATGCTGTTGGGCTCTATAAGGTACCTGTTGAAGAGGTGGCATTTGAGGGCTTTCCTAAACTGTGGTAGGCTCTTAATAGCCTGGATATCAGGGGGTAATGCATTCCAGCATCTTGGGGCACTGAGACTGAAGGCTTTGTTGGCTGTCGATTTAGTGCAAACAGTAAGTGCCTTCGGGACTTTTAGGGAGTTTATAGCCGTGGATCTTCTTGCTCTATTTGGGGATGTGATCTGGATGAGGGAGGTTAAGGATGCAGATGAGAGATTGTTAACAGCTTTAAAAGTGATTATCAAGGTCTTGAAAACTATTCTAGCCTGAATGGGTAGCCAATGCAACTGTATCAGCAGAGGCATCACGTGGTCGCTCCTGGAGGCTCCGTGGAGGACTCTTGCTGCCGCGTTCATGGCTAGCTGCAGCGGGTTTAATGTAGATTGGGGAAGACCTTGTAATATGGCGTTGGCACAGTCAAAATGAGGTATAACCAACGCCTGGAAAATTGTCCGGAAATCAGTTGGTTCAAGCATGGAACGTAGATGCCTAAGTGAGCGGATCTTGGAGTAAACTGATCTGACTATGTTTCCTATGTGGGCCTTCATATCCAGGCGTTGATCTAAGGTGACTCCCAGGTATCGTATTGAGGATTTAGATTGCAGCTCAGCTTCTTTTACTTTAAGATATTGTGGTGGGGTAAAGTTGGGATTCCTCGTAATGAAGAGTACTTCCGTTTTCTTATGTTGTATTCTGAGGTTTTGAGAAAGAAGCCAGTCAGATATTGCATTGAAGCAACTCGTCAGTGGGGAGAGGTCCAGATGTTCAGTAGAGAAGGGTATGTAAAGCAGGACATCGTCTGCGTATAACATGCAATCAACATTGAATGACCGGATGATATTACAAATTGGCTGCATGTAAATATTGAACAGGAGCGCAGAAAGGGAGGATCCTTGTGGGACTCCTTGGCTTTGGTGGAAAGGTTCAGAATTTATCCCTCCAGAACAAACATGCTGCCATCTTTCAGACAGGTAGGATCTGCACCATTCGAGCGCTCTTCCATTAATGCCTTTGTCAATCAGTCATCCTAGTAGAAGCTCGTGATTTACTGAATCAAAAGCTGCAGCGATGTCCAGAAATATGAGAGCAAATCCTTGACGGATGTCATCAATGCCGGTGATTATCTTGCAGAAGAGAGTGGTAAGGAGGGTTTCCACTCCATGGAATTCTCTAAAACCATGTTGGCAGGGGTCTAACGGTGCAGCGGAGTTGATGTGATCCTGCAATTGCCGTTGAGCCTCCTTTTCAATGATCTTCGCGAGAAGTGGAATGCTGGATATGGGTCTGTAGGATTCCACCTGTTGGGGATCGAGCTTGCAGTTTTTTAGCAGAGGTCTGATAGAGTGTGTTTAAGGGCTGAAGGGAAAGAGCCGGTTGAGAAGGAGAGGTTCATTATTTTGGACAGTACTGGGCTGAAGTGACTGCGAAGCTCCTTGATCCAGAAGGCTGGGCATGGATCGGTCTGGGCAGTAGTGGTATTAAGGGCTGCAATAGTGTCTTCAATTCCTCTCTTGGTGGGGGTAGAAAATATGGTTAGGGTTGTTTGGCAGTCTTGCTCTGTGGTGGAGGTTGTAGTAGAGGTTTTGTTGGTCTGGCATATCTTGGATTGGATGTAGGTTGCAAAATCTTGTGGGTTTAACTCAAATGGAGGTCCAGAGGATGGTTCCTTTGATAAAGTCTTGATCAGGTCAAAAAGGTCATGTGGTTTATTAAGTGATCTCTTTAAGATGTCAGAGTAGTACTGCTTCATCATGTCGGTGATTGCGTTGCGATGCGCAGCCAGATGACAATTGTATGTTGTCTGGTCATTTAAAGAATGAGATCGGCGCCAGCGTTTCTCTAGTTTCCGTAATTGGTTAAGCGATGCTTTGAGATCAGCTGCGTACCATGGGGCACTCACTCTTTTACCTGGAGGCCTGTTGGTTGGCGTACGTAGGGCAATTGAGCTGAGGCAATTGTTCCAGTGAGAAATTAGGTCGTCAAGTTTCTGGGTGGTTTCAGAGATGAGTTGTTGCATTTCCGCAAGGATAAGATCTCTGTTGAAAGGCTTGAAACATCGAGAGGGCGGTCTTGCAGTGTTGCTTTGTATTTTTGTTGATTTTTGTGTATGCTTTGTAAGAAGGAATCTGGATGATGATCAGTTTGTGATCTGACCAAGGAACAGAAGTTATGGAGGTTATGGGATCCTGGGCTGGGTTAAGAGAGGTTTGCGGGGCGAATACTAGGTCCAGGATATTTCCCTTAATATGAGTAGGATCATTAACTAATTGCTTGAAGCCAAGATTTTCGAGGGCATCGAGGAAGGCTGATGCTTGATTATCTTGTAGTGTAGGCAGGTTAAAGTTGCCTAGGATCCAATTTGGGATGCCTGGGTTATGAGTGTTGGATGCCAGATCAATGATAGCCGCGAGATCATCTGAGGAAGCTGAAGGTGCTCTGTAAAGCAGGTTGATTAAACAGCGTTTGTTGGAGATGGTGACGGTCTCCAGGTGATTTGTACTGGTGGAGTCTACTGTTCGAAAATGGAGGTCTGTCCTAGTGAGGATGAGCACGCCACCTCCTCTTTTGTCTTGTCTATGACTTGAATGTACGGTGAAATTCTGGGGGAGGAGCTGGTTGAGTATGACGTTGTCTTCGGCGGATAACCATGTCTCAGTGACCATGAGTATATCAAGGCAGTGGCTGGCAATGATGTCGGTGACGGCTGGCCACTTCTTCCGGATAGAACGGGCATTGATGAGGGCACATTTTAGGCTATGAGGGTAGGGGTTTTCAATTTGTTTGGATTTCATATTGTGTTGAAGTGCAATGTGTAACAGATGGGGGTGGTGTGAGCGGGTGTCCCAAGTTATGTTGTTGTGGGATGCACTAGACCACCTTCTCCCATGGCTCCATAATATAGGAATCTGGTTGGATGCTGGGATTAAGGCGAGAGAGTTGGAGAACCAACTTGAAAGGATGATATAACATCCTATTATGGTGGTAATGGGGGAACCCATCTTGGCAGAGCACTATGTAATTGGGAACGGGTCAATCAGGTTAGACTACCGGGACGTTATTAACAAACTCTTGATACTTAGTGCAATAGGTTGGGTCACACAGGCAATATGATCACAGGCAATGGTTAAAGTTAGATAACTAGTAACAGTACACTGATGACTGGAACTGGTGAGGCTACTGACAACAGTAAAGTAGATTGTTAGCAATAGTAGATTATTGGTAGCAGTACAATGGTGACTGGAACTGATAAGGCTACTGACAACAGTATAGAGGCTGATTGGCAATGGAAGATTACTGGCAACAGTACAGTGGTTACTGGCAACGGAACAGTGGCGACTGGTACTATTAAATGTTACTGACAACAGTATGGTAAATAAATAAATAAAATAGTCATGATATGCAGTGGCTATATTAGTGAGGCTATACTTGCGGTAGGCAGCATGGGAGAGGAATGTCTGAGGCTAGAGGTTAATACAGTTCCTGTCACGTGGTGTCTGCATTGCTGGCCATGAGCTGTGCAAGGAAGTACAGTGCTGTAGGCTGTGCCGTCGGTAAGCGATCTTAGCCTCGTGAGAGCTCAAACTGCTGGACAGTCATGCGTTGGTTCTGTATGTAGTGGCCGTTGAGGTATATGGGCCAGCTGCCTAAGGGCCACGCCAAAGGGCCCTCTTGCGAAGCCCTCAGGCGCGGGCCCGCAAGGCGCAGGCGTGCCCGACGGCACCTTCTTTAAATTTAATCGTTGGCTGCCCCGATTGGGCAGCTGAAGCTGGAGGTGGGCCCTGTATCCCCGGTGGCTCGATCCCGGCCGGGAGAGCTGTGGCTGAGCCGGGGTGCAGGAGGGCAGAGGACTTTGCGCCCGACGGCGCCTTCTTTAAATTTAATCGTTGGCTGCCCCGATTGGGCAGCTGAAGCTGGAGGCGGGCCCCGTATCCCGGGCGGCTCGATCCCGGCTGGGAGAGCTGTGGCTGAGCCGGGGTGCAGGAGGGAAGAAGGACATGCATATAATCACAATTCAGCCTCAACTCAAACTGCACTCCTAGAATACCTACAAACAGACGGTATTAAAGCAAGCACGCATGTGGTGTGGAGTCATGCAATTTTAGAAAAACATTTTCTGTGTGTAAAAAGACTTTACATGCAGAAAAAGCATTACAAACTTGCTCCTTAGTGCACATGCCGACTACTTATTTATTTAAACATATTTTTATACCGCATTTCTACAATTCAAAGCGGGTTTACAATTAACCAACAAAGGTAACAGGACCATGAAGCTTAACTGTTGTACAGTTAAATAGACAATAAACCAACAGTAACAGAGGTCAAGGAGTGGGGGAGTAGCCTAGTGGTTAGAGCAACTGCCTAGTACCCAGAAGATCAAGGGTTTGATTCCCACCGGCACTCCATGTGACCTTGGACAAGTCACTTTACCCTCAGAAGAAAAGGCCTGGCAAACTACCTCCAATCATACCTTGCCAAGAAAACCCAGAGGCAGCTGAGTCACCAGGAGTCAGCACTAACTTGATGGCACCTCCCCCCCCCCCCCCCCAGAGGTTGAACTTCTAATCCTGCCTCCCAAACTGACTAAGAGCAACAAGATAATTTGCATTAGGGCATTCTCCATATATGCCCCTCAACTCTGGAATGCCCTACCAAACCACAGAGACACCCACGACCTAATAACTTTCAGGAAGCTGATAAAGACTCACCTGTTCATGGAACATTTCAATGGGATCACTTGACCCACCCACCTATGAACTGTCTCCCCCTGTCCATTCCTTCCTACCCCTAGTTTAAAGGTATGCATCGGACTATTTACTACCTCATGCAACCTCTATTTTCTATATAGCTACCTTGCTCTCTGTTTTACCTAACATATTTAAGGTAATCCAGTTCTTGTAATATTGTTCCATGTATGGTTGAAGTTTGGTTCTCTGTAAACCACATTGATCCTCGGAAATGCGGTATAGAAAAATAAATAAAATATGGGGTTGTGCTAACTCAGGCTGACTAGGGTGGTTGTGACTTGTCTAAGAAGAATATAACATAAGCTTAGCCCAAGAGTTACATATTTAGTTTCTTCTGAAATTCAGACAAGTCTGGGCATCCTCTTAACATCAGGGGTAAGGAGTTCCATAGTGTGGGGGCAAATAGTGTGAATGCTCTGTTACAGGCTGACTGCTTGCTCCTAATTTTCTGGGATGGGATCATGAGGAGGTTGATGGTGCTGTTTCTTCGTAGCCTTTCGGTTTGGGGGATGCAGATCAGAGTTGTAAGATTTTGAATATTATGGTGAGTGCTTTGAATTTGATTCTCGCAATGATAGGAAGCCAATGTAGTTGCATTAGTATGGGAGCAATGTGTGTGTGACGTGGGCCTCCAGAGATTGTTCGTGCTGACCCTCTTTGATCCTCCGAATGTAAAGTGGTTCAAACGATGATCAGACTTCATGAGACCCTGTATCAGGTGGTCTGCCTTGAAGGAACACTCAGAATACAGCTGTCCTTTAGCCATGTGTTTTGTCAAATGTGTTCTAACAAAAGACCAAAAAGCTGCTCTTTAAATCCACCAAGGCGTCTGACGTCACAGCTCAAATAAGGAGGAAACTCCTATAGTTGTGGGCACCAGAACAATGGTGAAATCTAAGGCCCTTAAATGAACGATTGATGGATGAATGAGTGAACAGTTAGTACAATCAAAATTGAAAATGAACATATTATATGACACTGCGCCAGTCCAGTTATAAGTTCAAACCATCCAGGGCAACAGAACGCAACTTGAAAATCCATCAGCAGTTCTCTTGGAGAGTTATTGTTTGGATCCCTCTTTTACCTAGGGGTGGTGATCATGTATTTCAAGTTGCATTCTGTTGCCCTAAATAGTTTGAACTTAGAACTGCACAGCACACAAAGAAGCGGAGAGTGAAATTGGCAGTAGGTCCAAACTTTATTGTTGTAGATCTCTCATATGCATATTCATTGTGGATATCCTGAAAACCTGACTGGCCTGGGGGTCCCAGAGAACCACTGATCTAAATGTATAGCCACTTATTTTCGGTGCTCAGAAACTTGCACCTGGACACCTATATTCAATGTCACTAAGCAAAACTGTTAGTGGCATGAATGAAACGTCTTGTTTAGTTGTTTCAATTTATGCCCTGGACCTCCTATTGAACAGTGGCTCCATTTTTTCATCCTGAGAATTTTTTTATTTTTATTTAAAAAAAAGTGTGAAAATGCAATACAAAAAAAAGAAGGAAAATAGAGAGAGACCAGGCTATCCTTTCTTGGCTAATAGATGACTTGAAGTCATTTTTGATTTTTGATGGAGTAGATTGTGCTATAAAACGTAGACAACTCCTTAAAGCAAATACAGTAAGGCAAGGTGTTCTTTCTCTCTTTCTTCACGGTATTCTGTACAGCTTTACGTAGTGCATAAATTAGGAGTCATAAAATTGGCTGGATCTTAAATATCTGTTTAACATGCATTAGGAAGAGAATGAATATTTTAATGGGCAAAAAAAATACAATAGGAACTCATTACATCTGCTCAAATCAGAGCACACTGGATCTTATTACATTTAAAGAATGGTTTGAATTTCTGTTTAAAATATAGAACATGAGCTACTCAGACATTTAAGTTTAATGCATAGTTCCAAGAATTATATTTTCACACCATGCCTTTAGTTTGATGTGATTGTATATATGCCTATGATGGGAAAGCTTGTAGACAAAACCATCAAATTCTATGCCTGGGGCTCAAAGTAGGACAATATGGGCCAGTCCTCTGTCCTGGCAATTTTCTGGTTCAGCCGGTGGTGGACAAACACAGCAAACAAAGGGGAAATAATCTTGTTCGTCTTATTTCATAACATTTGCCATCTGAAAGACGACAGGCACCATGACATTCCATCTTGTTTCAGTTTTAGCCTGTGCTAAATTATTTAGCTATTTAGTACATGCTAAAACAGAGTACAATATATGAAAAAGAACAACCCAGAAAGCAAACATTTCTTGGTTACGTCCTAGATGTGTAGTCTATGAATGCCTGATACCCACAGCTAGAGAAGAGCCAGTAGCGGCTGACGTAGGACCTTTGCCAAAGTTTTCAAATAGTGCAGGGGAGGAATAAGTATGGATTGTTCCTTTCCTTTAAAGGCCGATAGATGGGGTTAGAGGGGTTCGAGGGGTTCAGAAGGATTAATGGGGGCGGGGGGGGGGGGGGGTAGGGGGTGGTCTGTGTTGCTGTGGGCCATGATGCCAATTTTGCCTGTATGGGATGAATGGACGGACAAGGTTCCAGACCAGATCCTATTTGGTTCAGATTTTTCTTTTTGTCGTTTAGTTACATTTTGGATAATCAAAATAAACCACCAAGAAAATGGGACCCCCCCCCCCACTCCAAAGTGAACAAAATGTTTGCAATACATACTCCTTTCAAGAAGGTTAACTATGCCCACTATTATGCTTCACCCAAAGCAATGACCTTAACTCTGTTAAAATTTCAAGGGCGATGGAAGCCTTCATGCGCGTTCCATTCAGTAGAGGCCTGTTTTCACCTCAGCCATATAAGCTGGCTAACGAGCTTTCAAGATCATCCTCTTCAAACCCTGTATTCTGTGGTTTCTCTCAGGAGCTACTGTTGGGATCTGTGAAATCCCATAGCAAGCCCATGATTGACTCCATGTGTGGCAAGAGGTCAGCCGTAAATGTGCACACTACAAAACCACAGAGAAAATAACACTTCATTTTAAAAGGGGTTTTATTTGCCATTTAAGGCTTCACAGTATTGTAATTTACCACTGTACACTCTCAGGGAGCACTTGAAGTTAAAATCCCTCTCTGAAGGAGATTACCTCACAAAAGGCTAATTTGTAAACAGGTGACTCAACTATTACCTTTGCATTTCAATGGCGCCAAATACTACCTTAAGTGGTTTGAGGATCGATCTGCTGCAATACTGCACAGGATAACAAAATGGTTTTTGTTGTGAGCTTACAATTGTTCAGACTTTCACTTTCAGGGTAACCATTTGTAGGACAAGCTCCACAACAGTCTCCCAAAGTAAAAATGAACAGTGGTCTTTACATTGTTAGGCAAATCAAATGTGAAACAGATTGAGGTGTTTGAAGAGAAGCAGGCCGTGCAAAGTACGGCAGAGAAGGTAGTTGCCCATCTGAAGTGAAAATATTTGCAAATGGTATACTAATTTCTAATAAGAAGTGATAATAGAGAGGATTCTATTTTTAAATTGCAACGGCTATGGCTCAGCGCTTGGTCTAGGTATTTGCATCATAGAATCATAGAAAGAGAAGGCTGGGAGGCATCCGAGGAGGACATTTAGAGCAATTCTGCTCTCACCTAAAAATTTCCAGGGAAATATAACCAAGCTGGGTAATATAGTCGCCAAGGGACCAAGGCTATCTATCTATCTATCTCCTTGGGTCACATGTTCCACTACCAGCAAACCCACACAATTAGAAAATTCTTCTAAATGGCTAACACATATCTCTCTGCTGTAAATTGCTTCTTTTTGATCAACCGATTGCCTACCTTCTTCAGTGTCATTGGTATATTTAAACGCTGCAGTCAAATCACTCATCACTCTTCTCATTTTCAGGTTTAATTAGTCAAACTCTTTTAATCTATCCTCATTGGTCGTAACACCCAGGATTCTGATCATTTTTGTTATTCTTAATGGCTGCATTACTGCATTATCAAGACAGACCATTCTGCTTCTTGTTTTATTCTACTATACGCCTAGATTTATAGTTTTATTTTTTCCCTAGTGAAATTAGAGCTACGAGTCCATGCATGCCATGAGGCAAAACCAGGACTGAATGAGTTTGTCCAGAAAAAAAGTGTGTATATATATTTAAATATATAGTTGAGGTCAACATTATTGACACCCTTGCAGTTCAACCCCTTAATGTCCAATATCTAAAAAAAAAAAAAGTGGTCAGTGAAATAGTTTTAGACAAATATGCACACATGTTGTTATTGTTGTTGATGTTAAGTGCCATCGATTCAGTGTCCACTCATGGTGACCTTCTGAATAGTTGACCTAAACTATGTTCAATCTTCAGACAGGTGGCTCAGTGTTGATAGACTAGCACCCACAGCTGCTGTTTTGTATTGATCCATCTCATTACTGCCCTTCCTCTTTTGCATTGACCTTCTACTTTACCAAACATTATGTCTTTCTCTAATGATTTCTCTCTTCGCATGATGTGTCCAAAGTATGAAAGTCAAAGTCTTGTCTAAGGAAAGCTTAGGTTTGATTTCCACTAGTACCAACTGGTTTGTTCTTCAGGCAGTCCATAATATACACAGTATTCATCGCCAGCACCATAATTCAAAGGCATCAATTTTCTTCCTGTCTATCTTTTTCACTGTCCAACTTTTGCATCCATATGATGTTATTGAAAATACCATGGCTTGGACAAGTCAAATCTTTGTATGGAGAGACACATATCTGCTCTTGAGAATTTTGCCTAGGTCCTTCATAGCCATTCTGCCAAGAGCAATGTGTTGTCAGATTTCTTGATTGCTTGTCCTTTTCTTTATCGGTTGTTGATTCAAATAGGTTAAAGTTAACAACTATTTCAATTTCTTCTCCATCAATGATGAACTTATTGATTTTGCCAGTTGTCAGGATCTTTGCCTTCTTAATGCTATGGTACAGGCCCATTTTAAGACTATGGGATATGTTTATGAAGCGGCGATAGCAGCTACCATGCAGAATGTAAGCCGCAACTCTGTTTTATTCAATGGGGCCGCAGCACACATTCTGCATAGTAGCCACCATCACCGCTTCATAAGCATACCCCTATGTTCCTTAATCTTGAGAAACAAATATTTCAGATTGTCTTCACTTTCAGCCAGTAATGTGGTAATTTTCTTCATATAGTCCTACTTCTCTGGTGATTTGTTCTGCATATAAATTAAAGAGGTAGGGGGAAAGTATGCAGTCTTGTTGCATACCTTCGCTGATTTGAAACCATTCTGTTTCTCTTAGTTCCATTTGAACTGTTGCTTCTTGAACAATGTAAAGGTCGCATAAGGGAACTATCGGGTGTTCTGGTATACCCATGCTTCTTAACGTGGTCCAGAGTTTCTCATGGTTTACACAGTTAAAAGCCTTTCTGTAGTCAATAACACACACATGGATATTTTTTAGTATTCTTTTGTCTTTTCAAGGATCCATTTCACATCCGCAATGATGTTTCTCGTTCCTCACTCTTTCTATTCAAGATCATTTAACAGAGACTACAACCATATCTGGAACGAGAACTACCTGAAGTGCAAGCAGGGTTCTTGCTGGCATGCGGGATCAGAGCGATCTTGAGATAATTTCCACAGTCAGTCAGATCATCTTTCTTCAGTATTGTTATAGTTTCTAGTCAGTAGGCCATGAATTTGTCTTCCAAATTTCCTGCAGAGCTTTGTAAGTATGGTAACAGCTTCATCCGATTGCAGTAATACTTCAATGGGAATGCCATTAATGCCCAGTGCTTTGTTCTTTGATCAGGCTTTCAATACTGCTTCGACTTCTTTCATCACCAATGGTTCCTGATCATAAGGTATATGTTGAAACGGCTGTTGGTCCACTTGATCATTATGCTATAATGGAGTGGAGTAGCAGCCTAATGATTACAGCAGTGGCTTGGGAACAAAGAGACCCAGGGTTCAATTCCCACTAGCACTCTTTGTGGCCTTGGGAAAGTCACTTAATCCTCCATTGCCTCAGAAAAAAAATCCAAGTTATCAATGTCTCTGTTTAATGTATATTACCAAGTTTAAGTTACAATGTAAACCACTTTGACTAAAATGATAAAAAAGTATAAAAAACTGTTAAATAATGACTATATTCTTTCCACCTTTTCTTGATCTTCTAGAATTCCAATTAGAGGCTGGACTTTTTTCTTTAACTCTTGTAGCTTTAGGAAAGCCAGTCTTGCTCTTCCTCTAATAGTTTTGATTCTGTTTCCTTGGATGCATCATTGTAGTACTTCTCCTTGTCTTGTCTTGCTGCACTTTGGAAATCTCTGCTTAGTTCTGTGATTGCCTCTCTTTCTCCTCCAACTTTAGCTTCTCTGCATTTCTGGGCAATTTTTAGAGTTTCTTCAGTCATCCATGTTGGCTGTTTTTGCTTTTTCACTTTTTGTAGCGACTTCTCACTTTCTTCCAACACATCCTTCTTGATGTCATCCCATCTCTCTTCTGGAACTCTGTCATTTGTATCTAAAACAGCAAATTTATTTTGCAGGCAGTCTTTAAATTCCAGCGATATTTATTTATTTATTTATTTAGACAGTTTTGTATCCCGCCTTATCCTTCAATCAAAGCGGTCACAACACAATTGGGGGATACATTTAACACGTGGGGATATGAGACACATACACTAATACTTACAGGGAACATGGGCAATGGAGGGTTAAGTGGCTTGCCCAAGACCACAAGGAGCATCTGTGGGACTAGAAACCCCAGTCCTTCCAGCCCAAGGTTGCTGTCCTCTAGTGGGATTTGAACCCCCGACCTTCCGGCCTGAAGTACCTTGCCCCAACCACTAGGCTACTCCTCCCTAGATATATTCTCAAGGTCATATTTTGCTACATTCATGTACACATAGCTGACACATTAAAGAATTAAAAAAAAAGACCAATTAAAAAAGGAAATAGTATAAAAACTGGGACATTGCAAGGACATGATTACTGGTACCCTTATAAACAATTCAAATCAGTTTGAACAGAAGAATGACATTCCCATTGCAGTACAATTAGATGCACCCGTGATCAATTGACAGCACTCACTTATTTATTTAAACTTGCTTTTATACCGCCTTTCTACAATTCAAAGCGGTTTACAAACTTGACTTGAATCAAACAATGAACGACGGCTCTAATATTTAAACTGGCCACATCCACTTCTTGTTCCATTTTCACAATCGTGAAGACAAGAGAGCTGCCTGAGACCATCAGAAAAGTCATTATCACCAAACATCAAATTTCATAGAGATACAAGGCCATCTCCAAAGATCTCGGGATTCCTGTGTCTACAGTTTTCAGTGTTAAGAAATTTTCTGCTCATGGAACTGTCAAGAACCTCCCAGGACATGGTAGGAAGCAGAAAATTAATCCAAGAAGTCTTCGAAGGTTAGTGCGAACTGTTGGAAAAAAACCATGTACATCATCCAAAGAGCTTAAGGCTGACCTGGAGCAATCTGGAGTGGTGGTTTCAACCCACACCATATGCCACATACTAAACAAAGGAGGACGTCATGCGCAAAGGCAAAGGAGGATCCCACTGCTCAAAGACAGATATAAAAAGGCACGCCCAATCTTTGCCTGAAACCACAGTCCTCCTGGGAAAATGCTCTGTGGACAGATGAAACCAAATTTGAGCTCTTTGGCCATGCAGATCAGCGATACATTTATAGGCAAATAAATGAAGCTTATAAGGGAAAAACACCCTTTTTACAGTTAAATATGATGGAGGCTCCATAATGGCTGTTCTGTTGCCTCAGGAAATGGAGGCTTGGAACGTATTAAATGACTCATGAACTCAGAGGACTACCAAGGAATTTTGGAGTGAACTGTGCTGCCTAATGTCAGAAAGCTAGGTCTGGGCCAAAGGTCCTGGGTCCTCTAGCAGTACAATGACCCAAAACATACATCCAAAAGTACAAAAGAATGGTTAAAAAGGAACAAATGGACTGTTTTAAACTGGCCAGAAATGAGTCCTGATCTCAATCCAATTGAGAACTTTTAGAAAGAGCTGAAATCTGCCATTGGTAAAAGGAATCCTGGAAACATTCATGAGTTGGAACAAATCTCAGTTGAACAGTGGGGAACACTACCAGCAGACAGATGTATGAAAATTACAGATGGCTACAAGAAACACTTGGAATCTGTTATCACTGCAACGAGTTGTGCAACCAAATATTAGTGAAGGGTGCAATTAATACTGTCCAGGTCATATTTTGTTTTTTTCCCCTCAGAAATTACTACATCTAAGAGGCACAGAAATCTTTTTTTGTTATATACCTTTGAACATACTATTAAAATATTATGATGCAATATAGTTGTAATGTTTCCAATTATTTCTGAAGATGTCGTACACAGCATCCCTAAAATGCAAGGGTGCCAATAATGTTGACCACAACTGTATATAGCTCAGAACATCTGCAGTTCTGGGCGGGGTAGAAAATATACATAACAATGGAAGCTCCTCTTTTATAGTCTCTCTCTCATGGGACATAAACCTTTCAAAAAACAGCCTCCTTTAAATTTATGAGTCTTCCATAGGATTCAACTTACCCAAAAGTGGAAATAAAAAGTATAGCAATAGAAATAAAAATGGAACCTGGGCATGAATCTTTCATTCTTGTTAAAGACATTTGCAACTGCTGAAACGCTATGAATTTTTTTGTTTTGATTGCATTAGCGAGGGTAGGTTTCATTCCAAAAAAACATTTCACTTGGCAAACCAAATTCCAAAATCGGCTCCCAAGATGCAGTTCTCCCTTTGTTTTACTTTCTTTTCTCAGTTTGCAAGCAAAAATAAACTTTAAGAAACCATAAAAATATTTAATATTTGACACAAGCTCAAAAAAAAAGCAGAAAATGTTTCACTTTTTTCATATATTTATATAAAGACCGCTCAGAAAAGCTTTGCCAGAGAATGAAAAAATGTAGACAATTTTTTTTTCTTATCCTCAGCGCATATACAAAAATATATATACTACCTATCAATTAAACAAACACTGGAGATTTAAGAACATTAGGCTTTCCAAAGAGAAGGGTAAAATTACTATGGAAACAATCATGCATTATTTACATGGCCTAATGAATAAAACATTCAAATAGTAGACTAATAAATTTCACAACACAAAGCAAAGCAAAGCTATGATTTAAATATATGCTGCTGATGAACATAGCTTGAGTTATGGGCACGGCGCTGTGGGAAATCCAGCTCATTTTTACACCTTCATCTAGCAAACAGGAAGCTAGATCTCAGATTTTCTTTTTAAATAAATGATTTTATTTGAATGAGTGGATAGAAAAGGCCTGGAATTCTACATGGTCAGGTTAACTTAAGGAATAGCTTTCCCCTGAATTTCAGTTGATAGCATAATGCTTTCTTTGGGTTGTACGAGACGCCAGACTTTTAAGGCAGTCAGCATTAACAATCACTTTGTTATAAAGATTTGAGGAACATATGTTAGAAAGTGCCAAACAGACCGACGCTGAATTATGTGTTATGTGCGTGCGAACCATATGGGTTAATGTGCATAATGATTTTGTTTTGTATATCTAATATTGCACATTGATTTGTTAATTAATACATATTGACTGGTGCCAAAAACCTGCAACTGTCAGATCAGCTTACACGGGAAATGCATATTTTTCATGACAACTTTATTGCTTTGTGGAAGAACAGCATTTCTTGAGTGTGGAATACTCTGTACAGCTTTGCATACATAGCATATTGATGGTTGTGGGGAATACAGTAACGTGGTTTGCTGATGAACCATAATACTTTCTATTTAAAACAAATTAGCCTAAACAGCTCTTCTTGGGAGTAATGGCTTTCTGCACGTTACTGGAGGTGCATCTTGCACAGGTAGACATGATTATACATAATAGAGATGGGGACCAGAGTGTAATAGGGGTAATTTTATAATGTTTTCTGTATGACAAGCCTCTTTTACATTCAGAAAAGGGCTTTTAGAAAATTGCACAACCAAATATATTGTTAAAAGGTACATGCACTTTTATGCGATCTGTGTATAGGCATATGGGTGTCTAGTTTTGGCAGAGCAGAGGTGAAGTTGTGATGTATATGAGTATTTACAAAATACGCCTGTCAATACATATATGGTCATGTTTACTAAAGATCGAGCCAATAGCGCGTGTTTGGGCTTCGAAACTTGCATGGACGACCGCACCAACTTCTAAGGGCATATGCATCCGTCCCCTGCCATTGGTGCAGTGTGAACGTGTGGCACTACTGTAAGCCGGCACATGGGTGCAATTAACGCTACCCATTGAGATGGTGTTAAATGCACCTGAGTGAACAGCAACAATGTCAGCATGCGCCCATTATGCCCATACTCATTCTGATGCGACACCAACACCCATGTTCCTTGCCAACCCATCCTGCCTCTGCCTGACTGTGTGCTAACCTAATAATGTGGGATTTTCAACGTGGGGCACCGCGCTATGTTTTTCGTTGCTGAACGCCACATCAGCGGTTAGCACAGTTTAGTAAACATGCCACATAGCACTTAGTTTATTTATTTATTTATTTAAAGCATCTTATATACTGCCTGGTGCGAAGCATTCTAGGCGGTATACATCACATAAAACACAAGCACGTTTGGCCTTTCGGGGGGTGCATCAAAGTGATGTGTAATCAACAATTTAGCAGAAAAGAAGTTGCCATTTTCTAAAACGTAAAGGTGAAGTATTGGTAGAAGAGAGTTTCAAGCTACTACTAGGCTAAGCGGGTTCCTGCAGGCTCCAGGATGGATATGTGGTCATGTGTTTAATTTTCTCCCAGTGTCCATGTGACTCAGTGGGTTTTCAATGCTGTTTTGAATCCATTCCTCTTTAATTTGCTCCTCAGCACATGTGGTACTGTATTCCAGGCAAAGGGACCATAATGAGAGAAGACAATACGTTTTGTTGACCCGAGGCAGTATTTTGAGACGTGGTGGATGGGACAGTTGATTCGGTTGCTGGGTACGAATTGACTGGTATGTAACTGTATAAAAGAGGCATTACTTTTAGAGTGAAAGTAGGTGCTGCTTTATAAAGAAAACAAGGTACCTATTTTTCTTTATAAAATGCAAGCATAAGGGCCAGAGAATGCCTTTTAACCCTTTCCACTCGGTGTCCCAATCCATGGGACATTTAAATTTTCCCATTCCTATCATCTAGCCCACCCTGTGGGACATATGAATAACATGCTGCTACAAGGGCTAATATGCAGAAATATTTCTTTACAGAAAGAGTGGTAGATGCGTGAAATGTCCACCACCTCTACTGGAGACTATGAGGACAATATCTGAATTCAAAAAAGCATGGGACAAACACAGAGGATCTCTAAAGGTAAAAAGGGGACTATTGTCGTTGATGGAAGGGCAGACTAGATAGGCCATGTGGTCTTTTTCTGCCATCATGTTTCTATGTTTCATGCAAAGTAGGATGGAAATGTCACCATGTTTCTATGCTTTTATGCTAGTTTATGTTTTGTATGTTAACCAAATTACAACATGACTGGTTACTGCAGAATGTGTACGTCATACTGGTTGTAATTTGGCCAGTTTGTTAAAATGTATTCCAATCTGGCATGAGCAACATAGAAAATTTATCTGAGTAGAAAAGGTTAAGTTGAGATGCAGCTATTTACTCCAGCTTTACAGTTGGTGAAAATAGCCATGTCTATATTTTTCAAAATATACCTGTAAATTATAATATATTTTAATCTTGCTCACGCTCTGTGTAAATACTGCCACCATGCCAATGGGCACACTTTTACACTGGATGTTATTTTATGAGGCCATTTATGAGCATATGTGGTCATATATGCACCTAATGTTTAAAATAATGTGAGGTCATCACACAAATTTACATTTACTTTGAGGAGGTATAAATGTGCATGCTGGTATTTGTGTGCTATTGGGGCGAGATCTGTCAGCCTGTTTTATAAAAGGTTTGTAGATGCCTATGTTGTGCAAAAAAAACTGTGGAAGAAAAGAAGGTACGACTAGACTGAAATAGTGCCATACAAGTACCGTTGCTGATGTCTCTTCTCCTCTCCTGCAGTGGTGCATTTATATATATTGAGAAATTAAATAGTATCAGGCTTATTCCATTCTGGATGTAGATCCCCTCTACACATCCGGTCTGAGCCGGACGTACAGAGGGGATCGAGATTCTGATCGCGTGGGGCACGTCTAGCCCCATGGGATCAAAATCGTGAACAGTCCTGTACGTGCAGGCTAGGACTGCGATTCAGTCCAGCCTGCAGATACAGAACTTTCCTGGCTAACTGAGTCAAGACTCTTCAATGGAGCCATGGCGTCATGTTGCCATGGAACTGTGGCTCTACTGAAGGAGCTGCAATGCCAACCGCCGGAAACAAAAGTTTATTCCCTGCAGCCCGACCCCGATCTGGCCTCCTAAGGCTAGGGTCGGGCTGCTGGGAATGTCCTCCAGCCCCCCTGCCCCAGCCGCACCCCAGCATTGAAAATATAACACGTCCAGGGAAGTTATTCCACCTCGGGGGTGGAATAACTTCCCCGCACATGTCGCCGGCCCTGGATGTACAGGGCTGACTTTAGAATCGGCCCTGTACGTCCAGGGCCAGCGACCACCCACCGCGACTCCGCCTCCTAGCTGCCCCATCTCCGCTATTTGTGTCACAGAATTGGGCCCTATGTAAAGACGATTTCCTGAAAAAATGTGTTTTGATAAAAATTTGCTTTGATAAAACAGGGAACCTTTTGTTTGGTATTAAACTGTATTTCTAAAATGAGCACCTTTTTAGACTTGTCACATTGAGGGATTATCTTTTAACAGGACACCTAATTCCTACATGTTGGCTTTCGTTCAACAGAAAGACTTACTCAGAAAGCATGTATTGATTGGTTCTGAAGCACTGTGTTTCAAATATGTTTGCCTGGTTCACTTAAGTATGTGGCTTTGCCACCATCAAAGCCTTTGAAGACACTGGCAAATACTTATCATCAGTACATAAAAAGTATAAATATATATATATCCTTTTTCTATTACTTTTTATTTTGTATTTTGGGAAAGGACCTCAAAGCTCAAACTCCTGAAGCAGTCTATGGTGTAATGAAGGCCTCAGATGGGCATTTGAGTTGGACAGCTATTTACGGAGAGATATATAAGATAAATAATGAAAGTTTAAGCTGATTTTTTAGTTTAAAAATATTGTGTTTTTGGACAGATGAATGAAATAATGTTTGCTGTTCATGACATTGGTTGATACAAGCACTATTGTGACTGCAGTGGTGAGCGTCTAAGGTCCTTTTCCCAAAATACAAAATAAACATATAAAATAATAGAAAAAGACAACATATAATTTATATTTTTGTGTATTTATGGTAAGTTGTTGCAAGTAACATAGTATACGATGGCAGATAAAGACCAGCATGATACATCTAGTCTGCCCAGTAAGGTGACTAGGGTGGTTGCAACTGCAGCTCCATGCAGGTTACTCCCCCTCAATGCCTGTGTCTTCAAGGGCTTTGATGGTTGGTTTCTGAAGAACTGGCATTTGTACTTGTCACAGATATTACTCTTTGAGAGACCAACTGAGAAAAAGTCCGCATAAAGTCAGTCAAATATTCTTTCAACAAGAGTTAGGGAGATACACTTCAGAATCCTGACGAGATCCTATGATAAGAAAATATATGGCAATGAAACATTAATGGAAGCTGAGAGACAATGAGAGTCATTTTAAAAGTCTTTGTCATGATGTGAATGTCTGAAGACATGGCCATCCAAATCACGGAGACGTCTCTGTAGCCATTTTACAAATGGCTTTTAAAGAGGTCACCAGGGTGGAGATGTCCAAGTAGGCAGGGGGCGTGGCAAAAGTATGTCTGGAGCAGTATAATGGACTTACATATCTCCGTCTGTAGGCATGTCCACATCTAGACCTGCTCCAGCCACAAATAGGCATCAGGAAAGTGCTTGTTTTGATCTTGAAACATCCAGAGAGTATAGAGAAGATGGAGAATTACGCGACTAGCCTAAGATCAAAGGCTCACGTGAATTTGAACCCTGCTTAGCCTGCTCCTAAACCACTACTGTAACCATTATGCTCTTAGACATCCCCATTCTGAGAAGCTATTCTGGGAATGTCTATGCAGATGTCTCCATAGATATCCATATTAGGCATGTCCACACTTGTAAAATTGCGCCTGCTTGTTTTCCCCCCAGATGTTCTGGCTTTGATGTCCCAGATTGCAATTGGACATCCTTTGTAAAATGTGCCTTAGCAAGTACAACTCGCTGAATAATGGGGTCGCGCGTTTGCCTTGACCAATATCTTGTCAAAATTTGCATTAAACTAACATATGTAATTCATTTAACGAAGCCTGTTTCACTAGACAAACAGTAGCCCAAATTAGTAATAAAAACAGCTTTTATCTTAAATATCTCACCCATGACTTCTCTCAACCCCAGGACTACCTGCAATACTGGAATCCACAGCAAATGAACAGCGCCACAGATTTTTTTTAAAGTTCTGTATCTTTCTCTTCCTTCTCGCTGCTTATGCCGTCTATTGCTGAGCTCTGCCAGTCAACTCTGCATGGAAGCATTTCCCCAACCACTTACCGTAAGTGGCCTTTCAGCTAAATCTGGCAGTTCTTTCCACTAGATGCCCAGCTGGAATTTCCTGCTCTTTTTACCTTTCAAATTTCAGCAAGGCCAAAACATCCAAACAACTAAAAATATCTAGAATCTGTTGGCTTCAGCTTCACTCAGATCAATTAACGTCTTTCTGCAGCGCTTCTGCCACTCCATCTGTCCTCCTAGCTTGCATTATGCCATCCATATAGAGCCACTGTGGATCCATTGGCTACCCTGCTGCCATACATTTTGACAGTAATGAACCCCTGCACTTTGTTTCTGTGGATTTAGTCTGGAAATTAATTGTGGTTGCAAGTATATCGACAGAGAATAATGATAAGTCTGATCTTATGGAACGGCATTCTTTTTTGCAATCTCTTCAGGCCTGCCGCTGTTTGCTGGAATACAATAGATCTTAGAAAATCTAGACATTAATACTTTTCACTGGTATGATCATTAGAGCTGTTTTCTTCATCATTCTATGCCTGACAGGCAAATATGGAGGTTCTTTTAGAAGCCTTCTTTGCGTTTTAAAAGTGGATGCAGTGCCAGAAAAATGCCCATTCATTCATCTGTCCAAAAACACAATATTACCCACATCCGTGTTGTGTTTTATTTTTATTGTACCGTATTTTTATATATTTGTTGGTACACCCTTTTGACTGACTATGGTCAGAAAAGTGGTATAAAAACTTTTATAAATAAAGTTGTGCCCCATTTCAGAAAGGCAGCAAGTTGCATGTTTCCAAGCTGGGAATATCGATTTCTTCACATCTCCATGGGAGGCATTCTGGAGTGTTTTGGGGCCCGGCGGATGATGCCTGGACCTGCCCATCTAGGACGTATTTCACATAAGCGGATTTTTTTGAACGTGCCAATTTACACCTGCTATAAATCATCAATAAGTATGGGACTTTGTTGTCTTTTGGAGCTTATTGTGGCATTGCTGAGTTTTTGAATTGACTATTGACTGTGTTTGAGCACATGTGTTTTCTTGCAGTCTGTCCGCCTCTCCCTAAGATCCCTGTAGATTCCAACTCCCCAATCCCCTTCTCTCCTCAACTGTGCCATACTCCTAGTGTCCCACTCTCTGGCCGTTCATGTGTCGGTCTTCCTGTTGCCCAGTTGCTTGGTGTCTACTGTCTGTGTGTCTCAGTGTTTCTTGCAGTCCCGCTGTCTCGGTTTGCTTCCCTGCTACCTGCCTGTGTGCGCCTCAGCGTTCCCTGCAGCCCTTATGGCTTTGTGTGGTTCCCTGTTGCCTGTGTGCATGTGTGTGTGTGTGTGTGTGTGCAGGTGCATGTGCAGTGCTTTGAGTGTCGGTAGTGGGAGTCGATGGGTGTTGGTGGTGTGAGTCACCAAGTGCTGGTAGAGGGAGGCGGGAGTCATGGATGACATGAAGACATGGTTTGCGCTTGCCATGCTGCATGACATCCACAAGGTGCATAGGAGAGCCACCAGGAGGCACCCATGTCAGAAGATCCACTGCCCAGGACCCAATCCCTGGACCTCATGGATAAGCAGAACAGCTATGAAGGACCTAGACAAGATTCTCAAGTGCAGAGACACATCTCATCATACAAAGATTTGACTTGTCCAAGCCATGGTATTTTCAATAACGTCATATGGACATAAAAATTGGCCAGTGAAGAAGAAAGAGACGAAGAAAATAAATGACTTTGAATTATGGTGCTGGTAAAGAATACTGTGTATACCATGGACTGCTCAAAGAGCATCAGCTTTCTTTAGAAGCTCATATTACAAGACTTAGACTTTCATACTTTGGACAAATCATGCAAAGAGAAAGATCGTTAAAGAATAGCATTATGCTTGCTAAAGGTGGAAGGTCAGTGCAAAAGAGAAAGGCCAGCGATGCGATGGATCAATATAAAAATAGCAGCTGTGGATGCCACTCTATCAACAATTAGTCACCTGACTGAAGACCGAACAGTTTAGGACAACTATCGGAGTTGCCATTGACTTGCTGGTACTTAATAGATGAGCAGTGTTCTGTTTTAATAAAGCAGCCATCCACCATCTCTGCTAGGATCTAGAGCAACTCCTCCACTCTACTACACAGAGGGGCTAGTCCATGCCCCTCAGATTCAGGTCACCAGAGCTCTCGCCTTCCTAGCCAATGGCAATTTCCAGTCTATGGTGGCAATCACTATGGATCTCAGCTAGCCAGCCAGTCATATCACAGTGCACATCTCAGCTCACGGGGACCTTTCTAACCCACATTATTGAATACTCTCTCAGACAGTGCAACAGAGGCAGCAAACCATGATCTAATTCCATGACTTGATCAAATTCCCATCTGCACTGGGAGTCATCAGTTGCACACATGTGGCCATCAGACTCCCACAAGAGAGGGAGACCACATACCACAACAGGAAGGCATTCCACTCACTCAGTATTCAAGTGGTTGGCAATGCACAGGAAGAGATAACTGATTTTTCCAAGGTTTCCAGGTTCCTGCCATGACTCAGACATCTTGACACACTGGCATTTATGAGAGGTTTGAGAGTGGACAAATCACCGGTGGATGGCTGCTAGGTCAGTCTTGCAATAGCCCACTCAATTACCTAGATATGCACATGCTAGGTCACAGTGATCCATGGTTGTTACAGCACTTGGCAAACAGAGCCCATGGCTACAGTGACCACCCAGCACATGAAACATCCCATTTCAATACCTAACATATGTGTACTCTCCCTCTACTCATGCAGGTGACAGAGGTTATCCTTAAGGAGGTGGCTCCTGATCTCCATCATGGAACCGCACACAAGGACAGAGGAGCAGTACAACAGATCCCACAGACACACCTATACCATCATTGGGAGGACATTCAGGCAGCTCCAGAGCTGCTTCTGCTGCCTTGATAGATGTGGGGGGCAAGTTCCTGTGCAGCCTAACTGAGGTATGTCAGATATTCATGGCCTGATGATTGCTACACAATCTCATATTAGTGATGCACACCCATTGTCACACAAATAATCCTTATGATGCAGTGCTGCATGAGTGTCACTAAGGATGGCATTCTGATTGGTGGCCATGATTCCTATTGCTTCAGCCCTGCCTATGGCTACTCACACCGTACAAGTGAGGTAGTCAGGACTATGTAGACACCCACCACATGGAAAGGTTCTTTTTTTTTTTATTGCATTTTCAGTCAATATACAAAACCAAAAAACAGTGAAAGGACAATCCAAATATAGGAAAATATACAGAAAATAAGGACAAAGAAAATATAGGAAAGGTTCTGAAAGCTGTGCCCTTGAATGCCACATACTCTGCATGTCCATAGCAAGCCACATGATCCCTAGTGCACATTGGGAATAAGTGGTAGCAAAGTACACTATAGATGTGTGCAAGAGAACCACCTTATCTCCACACACACAGCAATGCACATGCAGCAAAAGTTGAACTGACCATAAATGTATACTGGTGCCATGATGTTCTCTGTAGAGGGACAAGCAAGAGAGGGCACACACCTCTGGACCAAGAGGGGACACACACCTCTGGACCAAGAGGGGACACACACCTCTGGACCAAGAGGGGACACACACCTCTGGACCAAGAGGGGACACACACCTCTGGACCAAGAGGGTGGTGATGAGCCTGCTTCAGGGCAAAGAAACAGGACCCAAATAGTTAAGACACAGGTGAATACTGCTCACTCACCCCCATAGTAGAAGGGCTGGAGAGCGGTATGTGTGTCCCTTGGAGTCCTCTTCCAAATCAGTTGTTCCACCATTAGCAGTAGGAGGGAGCTGTTTTCAGAACTGCTTGACCACTACAGCAACATTATATGGTTCTCGCCCTCTGCACACATAGTGCAGAATGAAGGGGAGATTTACAGAGAGCCTCTTTCTCTGCGACAGTTTCATTACAGTCATTGGCTGTGGTCATCGGGACGCCACCCCTTAGACTCCCATCTTGTTTGGGATTACGGCCATGTTACTTTGCCACTGCTATGTTCGCATGTGTGTGCTCACTCTCCCTGTCAGATTGAGATTGTGCCTCTGGATGTCTGTGTGTCTGTGGTTGCACTGATCTCTTTAATTGCTTTGACAGCTGATGATATTTCCTGATCCTCAGAAGGTGTTGCCCTGGGGTACTACCTTGTCTTGGTTCATTCTAGGCCCAGTCCTGACTACCATACTTCCCTACTGTATGCTGGGTGTCTGATGAAGCTAGGTGACTCCCTGTGAGCTGTGTTTATAGATGTGAAATGGTGGTCTTACCTCAGGAGGGCCACACGTATCCTCTCTCAGACCCCTTCTTGCAGCAGCATGGGACAGTCTCTACCATCATGGCAGATACAGCAGCTTCTCGTCTGCTAGCTCCATGTGGCGCAGGATAAGGATTTCTTCCTTTGAAAAGTTTGGCTTTCGGGCAGCCATCTTGCTCCTCTCCTCATGGGAACAAATAAACATGCAGACCTGTGGCATAAATTTCACCCAAGCTGCGGAGCAAAAGGGGGCCCATATTTTCCTGGGCAGATTTCCTGCCTTCTCTGGGGGCCCTTTCAAATATGGTTTATTAAAATTTACTATACCACTCTTTGGGCAGCAGAGCCTTTTACAATGATAAAATCTTAGTAGGACAAACTCCAAAGGTTAAAATCAAACAAGAACCCCCCCCCCAACAACTCCATAGCAAAACAGGAAAGAATGGGAACAGATGACATCATAAAGACATTACGCACAGAAACAACAGGTAGGGAGGGTGGGTATTCTGCTCGTGGGCCCTCAATTTGCATTTCTGTCACTGATGCAGACATTGTGCACGGGGAGAGGGATGTGCATGTGGGTATATGTGAGTCCCACAGGCGTGTGGATGCTGGTAGTGGTGACAGCATATGTGCGGACCAAAAAAATAAACCTTTACGTGCATCCTTGAGCGCACAGACGCGCAGCGCTCTGACACTGCTCTCTATGAGAACTGTGCACATATGTAGTAGCCCATTTTCTATCATACTTTTTTTTTTACATAGTATATTTGGGAGCGGAGAATGCCAATTTTAGAAGGCCATTGCAGATGCACGAGCCTCTTCTAAAATTGAAATTGGATTTCGCACATTTTGCCTTGCACAGTCTAGTCACTGCCTACCCAGCCTTTCTGAAAACATGCCTTCACGTGCATAGCTCTGTATGAAGGGCGGCCTGAGGGAGTGACATCCTGAGCCAGGAGTAATGCTGCCAAATGCCTCCCAGACACCCATTCCTTAGCAAAGACCCACTGGGGACCTTCCCTTACTGTTTCTGGCCAGTCTGGACCATGTCTCCTTGGGCTTTAAAAATTGCCCTTCTCTGCTTTATATTAAAAGCAAAAAAAGCAGATCGCTCATTAACTTGCCCATGAATGAGTTTGAAAGGCACATCATTTGAATTTCTTTTTTTTTTTTTTTAATATTTATAAAGTTTAATACAATTTAACATCCATACAATATCCATGAATGAAAATGGAAAAATGGAAAAACAAAATATACATCCAACATTAGGTAATAATTACAGCCATCCCACACTCATTTTCCCTCCGTCAGTCCACAAAAATTAGGAAATAGGGGAGTACTAGGTAATAATCAAATTTCTAAACACGTTCATAATGCTTCTCAGTGCACATGGGATGTATTCATACTTGTTTGAGGGAGCTGGCTTAATAAGAAGTGCCCTGCATGTCAAATTTCAGTCATTTCACATTCTCAAGAAATGCATCCCATTTCATGGTATAAAGACATTACCAAGACAGATATGAACCAGCACCAAAACCTAGGCCTATGCCAGCGGTGCAGCTGCAAATGGCGCAAAAAATAGGGGCATATTTAGGGTTGTCGACTGACTGGTTTTCTGAGCTGCAGCCAGGTGGCCAGCAGGATGGTAAAACCGGCCAATGAAGGGCCAGTTTTCTGCTGACCATTGGAATGGCTCCTCCCCTTGCCCTCCTATACTTTTCCTGTTCCCTTGGCAGCCGCATCAGACCTCCAATGAAAAAGAAAAAATACCAGCCTTTGCGATTCCGCTCTTGCATGACTGGTCTGTTCCTTCAGCAGAGGGAGGGATCAGACCAGCCATGCAAGGGCAAAGTTGGAAAGACCCACCATTTTTTTTTTTTTTTAGATGGGAGGTCCGCTGCAGCCACTGTCACCGGCAAGAGATCAGGAAAAGCAATGGCATGCCAGTGAGGCAGCAGGGGGTGGGGAGCCAGCTGGACATTGGGGGATAGGGGCAGAAGGGCTATGCTGGGCATGGGGGGGATGGGGCAAATGACAAAAGTCTGATGTCATTGGGGAGGGGGGGGCGACAGGTTTGCAAGTCGCACAGGGTGCAGTTATCATTTGGTATGGCCTTGACAAGAACTCTGGTTGGAAAGGACTATACAGTCATGTGCTGGTTTATGCATCTCTCTGAGGATGCACTTACTACAGACTCAGAAGAAGAGAATTCTGCTTCTAAAGTTGACGGAATGCGCACAACATTGTCAACCAGGTTCTGCATCAAATGTATGTGGAGCGTGTCTGAAGACGCAGATAGAGCTATGCATTGTATGCCTGGTGCATCATGGCATTTATGCATGACTAAGCATCACGCATGCATAATTTTAGAAACTTATCATGCGCATGCAAAGAGGACATTATGAATGAAGATCTAGTGTAACCAACAGCAATCTACAGAGCTGCTGACCAAATTGACTATAAGATATGGCTTTCTGTTCCTTTTCCCTATTATCACAGTTCTGTAAGTTGATTACCCTTAAAGTACCCATCCTATTTTGTACATAGTTGCAGCTGTTACAACCATATTATGTTAAATTGTGTTCTATGTAGAAATGTTGTTCATTGTACACCGTCCCTGATCTTGGGAAAGAGCGCTATAAAAACAACAAATAAATAAATCTCTTCACTGAATTATTTATATTTCATTCATACCTTTCTAGAAGTAGTTCAAGGCAAGTTACATTCAGATATAGCAGATATTTCCCCGTCTAAATCTGTGCCAGAGGCAGCGGAGTGTTAAGCGACTTGCCCAAGGCCACAAGGAGTGTTAGTGGGATTTGAATCCTGGTTTCGCTGGATCCAGCCCACTGTTCTAACCATTAGGCTACCTCTTAACTCCACACATTGCTTGTTTTCATCCCTACATTTTTATTGCTTCTATTTCCAAAAGTCCGTCACATTCTGTTGAAGTTTCTGTATAAATCTGCGTAGGGGTTTTTTATGGTATTGCTGGTGGTGGTTTATTTCACTAATGATACCTACAGTTGAAGACTGGAAATCAATGGTAAATTCATCTGTCTTGAGCAATCTGCACTGAGATAGAGCAAAATGATTGCAGAGAGATTCCCAACCATTAAAAGAAAAAAAGAAAAAAGACAAATAACTGTTGACTGGGGCAAATAAATTTGCATTGTAAAGTAGTAACCAGAAATACAGGGGCATGTTTGCTAAAGTGGGCTAATGACGCAGAGTTTACTGCAACTGCAATATCCATCGCTGCACGCTAAAAATGCGGCCATGGTAAAAATCCCATGCTAAATGCTTAGCACGGGTTGGGGCAGAGACTGGGTGGTCAGAGAGTGTGCACTGCACACTGCGGTTAGTATGGGCATCTTGGTCACAAGGTAACTGTCAATTTTGCAGTTAGCATGGTTACATTACCACTACCTCAATGGCTGGCAGTAAGTTCACCAGCGTTAATCACAGTACATGGCTTAGCGCACGGGCAGAGCCAAACTCATGCTAATGGCATGGGAGCATGCAGAATATACTCCCTGTCATCTAGGGTGGGTCCAGCCCTGCCTTGTGCTTAAAAATGGGTCTTAACGCTTGCTAAATTAGTGCATTTTAGTAAACATGTGCCAAAGTGTTCTTATTAGGCAGAACTTACCGAGTGAATACACTGCAAGATTTCATGCACATGGGCTGCAACAATCCAAGGGAGCGGTAGAGCATAAATAAATCGATAAAGATAGGAAGTGAAGTACTTCTGTTCACAAAAGAAGAGCAGGACCTGGGGATGATCGTTTCTGATTTTCTTAAAGCGGCTAAACAGGTACAAAAGACGACGGCGAAAGCCAGAAGGATGCTTGGGTACATAGAGAGAGGAATGGCCAGCAGGAAGGAGGAGGTGATACCTCTGTATAAGTTTTTGGTGAAAGCTCATTTGGAGTATAATGTGCAGTTCTGGAGACCAGACCTTCAAAAGGATATGAACAGGATGGAGTCGGTACAGAGTGTGGCTACCAAAATGGTCAGTGGATTTCATCATAAGGCATCTGGGACAGACTTAAAGGTCTCAATATGTATTACTTTGGAGGAAAGGTGGGAGAGAGAAGATATGATAGAAACATTTAAATACCTCTGTGGCATAAATGCACAGGAGGAGAGCCTCTTTCAGTTGAAAGAAAGCTCTGCAACGAGGGGGCATAGGACTCAAGAATTATACGTGGAAATATTTCTTTACAAAAAGAGTGGTGGATGCATGTAGCAGTTTCCCAGTGGAGATAGCAGAGACCTGGACATCATCTGAATTTAAGAAAGCATGGGACAAACACAGAAGATTTCTAAAAGAAAAAAAAAAAAGGGTGGGGGGGACTACAATAGTTGCTATGGAAGGGCAGACTGGATAGGCCATATGGTCTTTTTCTACCATTATGTTTCTATTTACAGTGCTCTCATGGTCATTTCAGGTATTCTAAAATTGCACTTTTAGGGATTTCCTACCTCCCACAAAACTGGATGCTTTGTAAGTGTATTTAACGAGCCCTGATGTGCAGTGACATCAGTTTTTCTGCACTGCTGTTTAGGTGCTCTGTTTCTCCGTGTGAAACTTGCATGCACTAATATGTATTAAAAGTACGACTCACGACTTATTACTGGATAAGGTTTAGAGCTAGCGATAGTAAATGATGGCAGATAAAGATCAGTATGGTCAATCAAGTCTGCCCAGCAAGGCGTCAAAAGTAGGTGCATCTGCCGTTCCGTGCAGGACACCTCTCCCCATGCCTTTGTTTAGAGGTGTCCCCACCGCTCCTTGTAGGTCACCTCTATTTGCTGAGATATAAGAGATAGTTATGCTTATTTTGGTTTTATCCTGTTGCTATAAAGGGATCCCTCTGTGTCTGTCCCAGCATCTTACGTGTGCGCACAATGGCCATCTTTCATTCATATTTATTTATCATTTTTGTTTTCTTTTCCAGATTTTTCAATTTCATTTTTAGCATATTCACAAACTGTGCTTGCTACAAATTAAAAAATTTAAAAACACCATCATAAATTTTGGAATTTGTTTGTTTTGTTAAGCTTTTGTATACTAGTTTGGGTGATGGACACCTGTAACCGATATCCAGCAGGAGGTTATAAAATATAAAACGGTTGTGGATTTCAAGCATAGGGACAGTGTTAGAATGAGGGGGTTGAAAACAAACCAAGATCGATCTGTGGAAGAAACTGTGAGTACAAATGGGCAGACTCAGGGGCCAAAACAGTCCTTTTTTGTAGACATTTTCTCTGGGCCAGATATTCATCTAGGTTGGATATGCACCATCCCTTAACTCCGGATAGGAAGGATACTCCTATGAAGAAAGGCTAAAAAGGTTAGGGCTCTTTAACCTGGAAAAGAGACGGCTGAGGGGGAGATATGATAGAAGTCTATAAATTAATGAACGGAGTGGAACGAGTAAACATAGATCGATTGTTTACGTTATCAGAATATAGAAAGACTAGGAGACATGCAATGAAGCTACAGGGTAAACTATTTAAGACTAATAAAAGAAAATATTTTTTCACTCAACGTGTAATCAAACTCTGGAAGTTGTTACCGGAGATTGTAGTAAAAGCTGTTAGTGTAGCTGGGTTTAAAAAAGGTTTGGACAAGTTCCTGGAGGAAAGATCCATAAACCATTATTAAGAAGGGACCCAGGATATCAATGCTTGACCCAGTACAAGCATTGTGGAACCTGTGTCTTTTGGGGAAACTGCTAGGTACGTATGACCTAGATTGGCCACTATTGGAAACAGGATACTGGTCTTGATGGACCTTGGTCTGACCCAGTATGGCATATGTTATGTTCTTATGTATGTTCTTATATTCAATGCTGGGATTATATGTGGCCTCAGCATTGAATATCTAGGTTTGCCGCACATGCCCCAAAGCCACCGAGGCTAATTGGGTAGTGGCGATATTGCATGCTGTCCAGTTAGCTCCTGTGACTAAAAGATAGGAGAGCTTTTGCTTTGCCTATCTTTTAGCCGCAGGTCGCTAACCAGGTAGCATGCAATATCACCGCCACTGTGTTATCGACTGTCGCTGCCTCTACTCTTCCCCGGAACATCCACGACACGCCCTGATGTTAGTGCCGTTGAATATCCTGGTTAGAGCACTGACACGGTTTACAGGGCTATAAACAGTGTAAATGTCTTTCAAATATTGGGTCCTCCAATCCTTTGTTTGTTGGGACAGTGGTATTCATTGGTAGTCCTAGAGAGCTGCGAACAGGTCAGCTTTCCAGGATATCCTTCATGAATATTCATGAGATAGCATGCAAGCAAATCTACTGTCATTTTATGGAAATCTGTTCTTATGCATATTCATTAGGGTGTCCTGTAAACTCACTCTGTTTGCAGCCCTTATATTAATAGGAATTCATCTTTATGTGCACGCTGAACAAAAGATACTGGGAACAATATTCAGAAGATCTGTCTGGGTAACTTCAAATTACCCATAGAAATCTTTAAATTAAAAAATCATTCGCTTTTGGCTGGGCATCAAGGTGTCCTAAGTTCATGCGGCTCTTGCTATCCAGTTAGTGGCTGAATATTACCAGTAATCAGACAGCGAGAATGATCGCTGGCAAAACTGGATTTGCAGTGCCAGATAGACTCCAGTAGTGAATATCTGGTTTCATTTTTGGCCGTGGAGGGCAAACACTTTAGCAGCGTTGACCACCGTGGTCTGAATATCTACCACAAAAGTCCTTCCGTATGAAACCCAAGATTAAATCTGCCTCACAGGTATTATCGACCATTGGAAAAATGAGAATCAGAGAGTCTAATTAAATATACAAACTTAAAAGCCAGAATGGAACAATTAAGCCTTTCGAATCTGCTGCACTGCTAATGAGAAAAATAACAAGAACAGACTGTCAGTTGGTGGGACTGTTCAGGCAGGCATGATATGATTTAAAAAAAAAAAAACCATATAGAGAAGATGCAGCAGAAAGCATTTATTTGTGTGTGCAGTTTCTCCATTCCACCAATGCTTTTGAAAAGTAATTGACAGAAGTACAAACACTCGCAGTTTTCCGTGCAACGTTGCTGTCTGGGCTTTGCTGGTCTGCAGCCCGTCTGTGTTACAGGTAATTAATTGCTCTGTAAAGTGCTTTGATATAGGCTGTATGAAAATGTTATGTTAGAAAAGTCGATGTAACAGAACCATTGTGATGGAGAATTTAAATCCCAAAGAATGTGTTGTAAAACAAATCTGGAAACTTTTGCCACCAGATCCAACAGAAGCTGCTACGTCAACGTGAATGCAACCAGAGCACAGTATATAAATACCAATGATTTCCATACTAACAAAGGTGTGTAAATGAGGCTATTAACATGCTTTAACAAGTTCCCTCATGCTCAGTGAAGCCTATTTATTAATTGCATAATTCACACTAACAGACTAACACAGGTTAGTAAATTAAGCCCTCAATTTTTAACCATTACCTGAAAGGTACTGACAATCTATCAAAGATAGTGATGTAAATTCAGGAACTGATCTGACACGCTGTCTTTCCAAGACCAAGAGGGATGGATCCATTTATGGAGGGGTGGGGGGGGGAGATTCACCTTACACCTGAATGCAAGGTAAGTTGCAATCAGGTACAGTGGGTATTTCACTCTCCCCAGAGGGCTTACAGTGTATCTGAGGCAATGGAAAGTTAAGAGACTTGTCTAAATTAAGAAAACATATCAATGAGATTTGAACTCTGGTTCCAGCCCGTTACCTAAACCACTAGGCTACTCCTCCATGCGTGCCTTACATCACTGGTTATTGAGTATCGCAGCCATTTTAATAAGACTTTTTTTAGGCGTTTTTCTTTGTTAAGGAGTAAATATTAGGTAGGTCAGTCTAGAAGGGTTGGGCATCATTTACATGCACAAAAATGTAGTTTTGTAAATTCTATCCCTTATACTATTTGTTGACCCTTACACATCTAAGTTGCAAATCTGGCACTTACGTGTGTAAGTATATTTTCAGAAGTCTGTGTTCGTGAGAAGCTAGGAAAATTAAAAGTAGACAAAGCAATGGGGCCAGATGGGATTCATCTAAGAATGTGGAAAGAACTTAGGGAAGTACTGGTGGTTCCACTGACTGACCTTTTCAATGCTTCTTTAGGGTCAGGATTGATACCGGAGGACTGGAGATGGGCAAATGTAATCCCTATCCACAAAAGCGGAATAAGGAAGAGGTTGGTACCTACAGACTGCTTAGTCTGACTTCTGTGATAAGTAAAATTAATGAAAAGGCTGTTAAGCAGAGGATGGCATGGTTTCTAGAATCCAAGGTAGGCCTTGTCAGATGAATCTGATTTATTTCTTTGACCGGGTGACCAAATAATTGGATCAGAGAAGAGCACTAGATGTGGTATACTTAGATCTCAACAAGGCCTTTGATACTGTTTTGTATCATTGACTTATAAATATGCTGAGTGCCCTTGAGATGGACCCTTAAGTCACCGACTGGGTAAGAAACTGGTTGAGATGGAGATGCCAGAGGATAATAGTAAATGGAGTTCACTCTGAAGATAGAGGCTTTAACAACGGTGCGCCTCAAGATTGGTCCTTGGTCCTATTTCTTTAAAAATATTTGTAACAGATATTGCACAAGGCCTATTGGGAAAGGTATACCTCTTTGCAGATGATACCAAAATCTGCAACAGGGTAGACACTCTGGAAGGTGTGCATAACATGAGGAGGGATCTAGAAAAGCTTAAAGAATGGTTGATTA
Source organism: Ichthyophis bannanicus (assembly GCA_033557465.1). Taxonomy (NCBI): domain Eukaryota; kingdom Metazoa; phylum Chordata; class Amphibia; order Gymnophiona; family Ichthyophiidae; genus Ichthyophis; species Ichthyophis bannanicus. The sequence continues at coordinate 11,541,639 of CM066039.1, read as the reverse complement.
TTTGGCAGCTAAGATTTAATGTTAAATATGCAACATTATGCTTTTGGGCTGCAAATATCCAAGAGAGCACCTCAGTATAGGGGATGAAGAACTTCAATACACAAAAGAAGAGCAGGATCTGAGGGTGATCATATCAGATGATTTTAAAGTGGCCAAACAGGTAGAAAAATGATGGGAAAAGCCAGAAGGATGCTTGAGTACATATAGAGAGGAATGGCCAGCAGGAAAGAGGAGGTGATTGAAGGTCAATGCAAAAGAGGAAGGCCAGCAATGAGATGGATCGATACAATAATAGCAGCTATGTGTACCAGTCTGTCAACAATGATCCATCTGACTGAAGACCGAACACAATTTAGGACAATTATCCAGAAGGTCGCCATGAGTCGACACTGACTCAACGGCACTTAACTACAACAACAAGTGTCTTTGCATAAGTCTCCAGTGAGACCTCATTTGGAATACTGTGTACCGTTCCGGAGAATGTACCTGTAAAAGAATATAAAGAGGATAGAGTTGGGCCAGAGGGTGGCTACTAAAATGGTCAATGATCTTTGTCACAAGGCATATGGTGATAGACAAAGATCTCAATATGCCTACTTTTGAGGAATGAATGGAGAGGAGTGATGTCAGAGAGTCATTCGTTCCTGCATGACATACAGTAAATGCACAGGAAGTGGCCCCTCTTCCAGTTGAAAGGAAGCTCTGTAACAAGGGGCCACAGGATAAAGATGAAAGGGGACAGATGCAGGAGTAATCTGAGGAAATATTTCTTTACAGAAAGGGTGGCGGATGTGTGGAACAGCCTCACTGTAGAGATGATTGGAAAGGAGTACTGTATGTGAATTCAAGAAAGCATGGGACAAGTACAGAGGATCTCAGAGAGAGGAAGGGAATGTAGAACTTAAGAGTTTTTCTGGATGGGCAGAAGGGATAGGCCATATGATCTTTAGCTGCCACTGTTTTCTATGTTTCATTGTGCTCCTGCATGTACTTATACGTAGTTTACAGAAGTTTCCCTGTTCACGGAGCCTTTTCTGAAGCACCTGGGGCATATTTTTATGTCCTTTCTTGGATGTCCTTTTTCTGACCTAGATGTCCTATACAAAATGGGGCTTCATACCATTGCCTTGAAAATAAAAATCTATCATCTCTATAGTCACTGTAAATTCATCAGATCTGGGAATCTTACCACGTATGTGTTGGCGATCGCTAATTGGTTTTCACTTCATTTGGTTCTGTGCAGTTTCCTGGTGGCTCTGTGCTTCTGCTTAGTATATATGTATACTAATAAACATAATTTACGGTGGTTCCGGGAAATGTCACTGAAAGGAAAACAAGTACAAATTTTCTTGCAGCTCTAAAGATGACAACTTGTTTAAAACCAATGACTTTTGTTAATGCTTATGACAGATTTATCGAGATGTAGCGTAACAATGCGGCGTTTAATAAGCACTTATTCTGCAGTAGACTGATGCAAAGGACAGAGAGTGCAATCCATATGGCTTGATTCACAGGGCTGACAAAAGGATATGGAGCAGGGGCTGGAGGGCCAAGCAAAAATCATCCAGGGTGGGGCTTTTTTTGCAATAGGATCCTCTCCAAACACCCCCCCCCCTTCTTCCTAGAGCACCTTCCTCCCCTAGATCTCCTGCCAACAGGAGAAGGCTAGCACGTGCATCTTCCTCCTGATTTGATGGCTTCAATCTGAATTGCACAGGACTGATGGGTTGTATGGAACAGCAAAGCTTTGCAAGATTCAGGCTTCAGAAGGTGGAGGACAAAAACAGAAGTGTTTACCCCTTACCCATACTAACGGGAGAATAAGGTTTGAGGTGTAGGGCCAGACAACAGTTATTCTGATTCAGATCCCGTCCTTTAGGGGCAACCCTGTTGATTCATGTACCATGAATACTCTGATCTCGAGTTTTTAATCAACCTGTATGTGGCTGTTTAATTTTTATTTGTGGTTTTAAACATGTTAATACATTTGTCTTTTTAGGTCATGTTTATTATTTCACACCACAATGTAGTTTTGCCTTTTGTTAAAATTTATGAAAATTTCAGCAGGAAAAGCCATTCACCTCTACCTCACTCTTGCCTGAGTCTACATGAAATGACTCTTATGTATTTCCACAGTCATCACAAATTTTACTATTTGCATATTTTATTTCCAAGCAAGTCTTCAAAGCATTTTAATGTTCACACAGTTTTGATTATGATTATGATACAGATATAGCTGATTCAGAGGCAGCGTTTCAAATCCTAAATTCAGTTATGAAGATCCTCAACCAAATCTAGTTTTTGCGATAGCCCAAAATACACAAAGTAGCTTTTTTTTTTTAAATAAACGCTTGCAAACACACCTTATGAATATTTGGACATTCTGAAAGCCAGACTTGCTGGGTTGCCTCAGGAAGAACTAGAGACAACCTGCCAATCTACTCCTGATGGATAATACTTAGTCAAATCTTCTACCACTGCGTTTTCTGTCATGGTCCTGTTGTTGCTATTGAAAGAGAACTTGTGGGCCAATATCCAAAAGCATTTCTCTGTATAGCAGATGTCATCGTATCTGTGAATTCTCAGAGGCTGTCCTAAATTAAACCACTTATGAAAATAGAGAGTGGTCATGTATCACCGCTATCCATAGATTGACAGCGCTCATCGCTTTCTATGAATATTCATCGCCTCCAGATAGCGGCCCTGAATGTATGCTGATAATTAAAATGCTACAGTCAATGTTTAAAAAACAAACAACAAATATAATTTATTAAGAATATTTTATGTTAACTGTCAGTAGTATTCTGAGTAGTATTATGTAATTCATGCGTAAAGGATTTCATTGGAAAAGAGTCTTTTGCTGACTGTTGCCATCCACCTAGAACCCGGAGATATAGGCTGGCTATAAATGGATGTATTAAATATTAAATTGAATTAAATTGGATAATGACTCATTTGATGTTATAATTGAAAAAAAGGGGCAAAAATGATAACATGTAGTCGTCTCACCTTTCATGTGCTTAAACTCTAGGAAGTGAAGAATTCCAATCAATGAAGCATTTCCCATGGCACCCAATAGTTTTATTTTATAATTATCAATGTTCCCCCCCCACCCCTGTTTTTAGCTTTAAAGTTTTAGTACGTTTCAGCCATTTAATTATATGATGCTTATCGTGTGATATTTTTTTCTGTAAAAGAAAGGCCGTGGGGTGCAGTCCATGCAGCCGCGATTAACAGGGGAGCGGCACATGGCGTCCCCACGGGCATGCACGGCTGAGGGGGGTGTCGCAAGACAAAACGGGAGCGGGCCGGCATCGTTTAAAGAGATTGGCTGCTGCCGCGTGAGGGAAGGCGGGGGAGCCAATCGGAGGGTAGGACCTGCTCCGGTGGGGGGGGGGGGGGGGAGCAGAGCGGGGAGCGGTTCCATCCTGCAGTGAGTCATTGGGGCAGCAGAGGAGAGAGCGGGCTGCATCCCACCCTCCCCCCCCTTTTTGTTTAAGTTCAAGGGGGTAGAGGGGGGCGGGATCCCGGAGGTTTCCGGGGTCTGGAGCCTTAGGTAATGCATAGGGCGGGGGTGGGGTACCCCCGATCCAGACAACCCTGGTGGGCCTTTGCTAATGATATGGCGAGGCCCGAGAAGGGTGGGTACATTAACTAGCCATTCGCTTGTCCGCGGCGGAGGCAGAGCTGAGGTCACCTTGCTAATAGCATGGCGGGTGAGGCAGTACTCCGCCGGATGGGGTGTTATGAGGTTATGTTGGAATTTGAAGTTGTTCAAAGTTGGAATGTTTAATAAAGCTGAGACCAGTTGAAACCCAGCATGAGTGTTGTGTGGTGTGTGGTCGGGGGGGGGGTAAGGGGAGCCACGGAGTCCGGCATACCTCCGTTAACGCTGTTTTTTGTCAAGGAGGGTATATAAAATAAATATGATGTGCTTTGGCTATTCACCAATGGCCTTTTATCCAGCTAGCTATTAGGTAGACCACTCAAGTGCTTTTCATATCATGAGATAAAGTGTGATTAGTACATCTCCTTTGGTCAAATGTTTGTTCCAGTGTTTCATTGTTGCTCACGTTGGTTTCTCATTCTTCCTTCTTTATCAGCCAATCATGCTAGACTTTAAATTTTACTATATTGTTATGATTCAACTTCTGCATGCTATAGTCTCACACCAAGCCATGGATATAAGGTAAGCCCACTAATTTCTTGATAATTTACTCTTTCCTGACGGCTTTAGTTTTACTCAGCGACTTAGTCATTGCAACCCAAGTGACTCATTAAACCCCATTCTGGAGAATCATTTTGTCTAGTTCAAGTCTCTGATGTAATTCAGCTTTCTTACTCTGTGTTTCAAAATGTTTCATTTTACTCCAGAGAGTGGCAGTTGAACCTCTAATCATTGTTTAAGCTTTATGGAGTCACAAGGAGTATTTATTTTTTTAACAAATTTCCTAGTGGTGAATCCCAATTTCTTATTTTAACATCAGAGTCATTTAGTAATGTTAATTATTGGTAGCTAATAAGGATTTCTTGGCCCACCAGGCCTACCCAGTTGTCCCTGCCTGTCAAAGACCCTATTCCAGTTTGTTTTTGTTGTTAAAATTCATATTTATATTCTGCAATGTCCAAGGCTCTAGGGAGAGTTCATAGGCACATACATAAACATAACATACAATATGACAATAATCCAATAACAAAAACATAAAAAAAATACATCATAAAAATTAATATAAAACACAAAACAAACATTAATAAAAGCAGCAAAATACCTCAGTCATCATACAGAAAATAACAGGATCATTTCCAACCTTCCTCACCACGATTCTTCGGCTGTCAATCAGTATCAGTCAGAAAAGTGCAGGTAAATAAGAAAACTTTCAGTCTGTCTCCAATAATAAGAAATCCTGTATACAACGCAAGTCATATGGCAGTGAATTCCAAAGTATAGGGTCCAAAACTGAAAACATCCTAGACTGAATGTCATCCAACTGGACCTGGCAATATGTGGGAATATCCAACAGGGCTTGTTATGCTGTTCTCTGAAAATGGCCTGGTTTATACAGACGTAATACGACACATAAACATATGGAAGCCTCGTGGTTTAGAGCTTTGGTCGTCTCCTATGCAAATGCAATGTGTGCCTTTGAGTCAGTAAAACTACCTTCATTATCTTTCCAACATATGCTAGAATTTGGTTACGGAATCTCTTCTACATCCACTCCCCTTTTAATACAGGTTTAAATCACGACTCCCTTACCTATGAATTATTTTTTTCTTGTGAACTACAGAGTTTGGATTACACTGAGAATTGTCAAGGGTGGTAACCATATATGAGCACTGCTGGATAGTGGTATGAAAATGAAATTAGCAGGTTTCTAAAGAGGAAGGCCAGCAATGAGATGGATCGATACAATAACAGCAGCTACGGATACCAGTCTGTCAACATTGAGCCGCCTGACTCAAGACCAAACACAATTTAGGATAGCTATCCAGAGGGTCACCATGAGTCGACACCAACTCAACAGCACTTAACAACAACAAAAACAACAGTACACATTGTTTCAGGGAGAGGAGAGGAACGTTTATTTTGATTTGATAGAACTGCTACCATATATAAAAAGTTGAGCAGCTCTCAAAAGCTCATTTTATATTGTCTCTCTTTTTTGCTTCTTTGCAAAGTACCAGAAATAAAGAATTCCTGCTTAATTTTGTGCAATTTCTATGCTTTGTGTTCTGAACCTTTGACAGGCCCTCCAGCCCCACCCCATATCCTTTAACCTATTTATTATCCTTATTTATATTTGCATTGCAAATTCTATGAATGCTGTGTTTTAGTTACTTTCTTCTTTTAGTTTCTTTCTTCTTTTAGTTTCTCCAGTGCGGTTTCCAAAGATAAAAGTTGCCGGTCCTCATATACAGGGCTCTTTCATTAATACATGAGGACCAAGGGTCAATTTTAGCAAGCAATGAAAAAGATGCCGGCACTCTGTACCATCATGTACCCCCTTAAAAAAAGCTCTGGTTTTCTCAATGCTGTCTAGCTGGACCCACTGGCCCTAGGTCTCACCACCTTTATCCCCATCCCTATACTTGAGAGAAAGGCATAGGATGCTTGGATATAGACATGGCTGTGGCTTTATTAGATTCCCTTAATATTTCTAGGTTGGTGACTCCTCCAGGATCCACTGCAACCGGGATTATAGGCAATGCTTACCACTGGCGGCGGGCAAGCAAAAAGGGGCCAGTTTGGAGCCACATGGCCATTCTTAAAGCCTGTCCCGGACTCCTTCCTGACTCTCCTCCCACAGCACCCACTGGCCCTCCTCGCCAGGTACATTTATCTGTGCCCAGACCCCTCCCTCTCACCCTTCCCCTATCTTGACCAGGAAGGATTGAGAGCCAAGTGTTCAAGCACCCATGTTCTGCCCTCAGCCAGAGTGGAGGGCAGCCTCAAATCCTGTTGCCGTATTTTCTGGATGCTTTCCACTCTTAGTTTAGGAAGCACCTCTCACCTTGCTACTCTCTCTGCATAGACCTAAATAGATCATGGTGTGATGCTGTTCAGATTTCAATTTAAAAAAATCATGTTGGCACTAACCTTAGATTGCTCAACAGTTAACTAATATAGCATAAATAGCGTAAGAAATAGACAAAAAAGTATACTCCTGCCTCCTCTCCACCCCCCAAAAAAAAATTTGAAGCAACTATGGGACCCTTTTACTAATAATACAGTAAAAATTTGTAGATATCTTGTACTGGTAGCAAAAATAAATTCTGCGCTAACTATTGAAGGCAAATTGGTTAATGCTAAGAAAAATTATTCACCAATTAAACTAAAGTTGTGTGAACTGTGTTATCGGCTGCAGTAAAACTTAATGCACAGTAAGCTACCATGCATTAACTGCAAGGGGCAATCCATGCCAATTCCCCAAAGCTTTCTATGCTATACACTTTGCACTTAGGGGGAGATTTTATAAGGCGGTCACAGAAGACACACGTCTCTTAAGTGTACAAATCTGTATTTTACAGGACTTGTGTGTGTGTGTACTAAGGGACATGTTTACTACAGGATGCAGGTAGCACATGTTTGGGCCATGAATCTAGCACAGAGGCTCCCGCCAACTTCAGGGGGCATGTGCATCCCTCCCCCATTCATTAGTGCAATGCAAATGTGCATCATGCAGGTGCACTTAACGCTATCCATTGAGGTGGTGTTTTGTGCACCCACGTGAATGGCAACATTCATGACTGTTATACACCCAAAATGCCCATTCTAACCACACTGCTTCATCAATGTCCATGCACCTTCCCTAACCTGCACAGTACCTGCTCAATCACATGCTACCTAGTTAGTGTGGGACTTTTAGCATGAGCTCCTCTCTAACCTTTAGCACAACATGCTTACTGCATGCTAATGGTTAGCGCACTTTAGTAAACAAGCCCCTAAGGGGGTCATTCTGAACGTTAAATAGCAGTGTTATACATGCAGGCTGGATGTCCAACCCGCGCTTAGCTCTCCAGCCCTATTCCACTGGCAGTGCTCCCCGCATGTACACAGTGTTTGTGCCAGGAGCGCTGCACATGAGCAGGAGAAGGCAGAGTGAGGGGGTGACCAGGTGCTGGGACATACAGAGGCTTTTCAGGACAGATCTCTGTATGCAGCCCGGCACCAGCATGGACGTCCAGCTTATTCCACCATGATGGAGCATGCTGTCTGCACTCTGTATGTAACCCAGCACCAACATGGACGTCCAGCTTATCCCACCCTGATGGAGCATGCTGTCTGCAGACTCCTGCCCGCATTGGCGATGGCCTCCAGGGAACCTGCCACCATGATTCTGCCCATATGGGCCACCGGTACAGATCAAAGAGTGAGTGGCAGGGGCCTATGTGGCCCATGGCATTCTGAGCAGTCAGGTAGACTACCCGTTGTCATGGTGCTTGGACACTACTGCTCACTCGCCCCTACAGTGGTGTTTGAAAGGGGGGATGGGCAGGCTCCTGTATGTTGTTCTCCATGGAATCCAGGAAGTGCCAGGATGTACATCTCCCTGATTCCACCGTCACAGGTACATCTAGACCTTGCGGCGGTGGAATTGGGTTGATGTCGAACCCGTCTAGGCTTTGGGTGGGCAATGCGGCCAGGCATGCAAGGGACAGAATCAGCCTCCACATGTCCAGCCACCATGGCAACACTTAGCGCAGTTGAATTCACACAAGTGAAGGGGCATTTTAAAAAGAGCACCCAAGTGCAATCAGGGTTGTCCAGTACAGATCATGCAGAAAAATGTCTATGTTTTGGCCCAGTTTTAGAAACACAGATGCTCCTGATGAGACACCCATGCTGGCACTTTATAGATGTCCTTGCTATGAAACCATGGGGGAGGGATGTCCATCTCAAGTTTGCATACAGAGGTGTCCAGTGGCATGGAAATATGAAAACACGAGCCCCCATTCCTTGTCAGTGTTCACTATCAAATTGTAAAATTAAGGGATATGAGTGTACCTCCTCCTCCACACCTTCCACATGTTTGCCTGATAAAAAGAACACTTTTCAGATGCCTATTTGTGCCTGGAGCAGGTATTACCTTTGACATGGCTCAGAATGTCCAGGACGTTTCTGAAATTGGGTGAGCATGTCCAAGTTCTGGGATTGCCTCTGCCATGCCCGCAACATGCTCCCAATCCGACTTGGATGTCCTTGTGCTGGGGACATCCACAGAATCGGCTTCTAAAATGGCTCCGGAGACTTCTCTCGATGTCTCTATGCCTATTTTCAGATGTCCAAAGCATGAATGGTTTCTAAAATAACACCCTAAGAGGGCAATTGTATAACATGGTGCCATGGGTAACCACCTATGTAGGCACTATTTTATAAAGACAAGTAGGTGCCTACCCACTTACCACTCCAATGCATGGAGCACAGTTAGTGCAGAATCGGGCCATGCTGTGTTGGCCCTGTGCTACCAGTTACCATGGGCCACAGTGCAGGATTAGCACCGGAGCCACGACACATGAAAACCAAACACCCTAAGACACCCTGGTACATCGCACAGCTCCGTAAATAAAAAAGAAAGCTCCAATGACCAGAGTGTCGCTGGAGGAAAACAAATCACACATCAAACCACAACAAGTATATGGATTGCATGACAGAATACCGCATAGAAACTGACTGATGCAAATGCACCTTCAACTCCAAGAGAATAAAGACCTCCCTTAACCGTCCAAGAGAACTCTTCAGCATAGTCAAGGATCTCACCCAATAAATCCAACAGCACACCCATCTCCCCACAACAACTTGCAGTCTTCTACTCTTCACGCCACCAACAACCCCACCCACACTCCTCCATCTCAGTATCCACAAACACACACATACCACCCTGGCCAACCTTTGAAACTATAAGCAACACTACCACTGAGTCCATCATAAAAAACCTAAACAACCACTTCCCCCCTAGACCCCTGCCCCATCACCTGGATAAAACTGACAATCACTGAAATCTCACCTCTACTCACAAAACTTGCACAGATCTTTCTTGACCAAGACTATATACCAGACTGCTTGAAGAATCTGCCTACAGACCAATCGCCAGCCTTCCCCACATCGCCAAGGTGATTGAGAAGATCATATAGCTATAACTACAAGACCACCTGGACAATCATAACATATTGGATGACCAACAACACGGTTTCCACCCCAGCCACGGAGTGGAAACCCTACTGATGTCCCTGACAAACTCATCAAAGATATCAAAAAAACAAACACTGGCTTCATCCTCCTATTTCTAGACATCTCAGCAGCTTTCGATACCACTGAGCACCAAATACTCATACAATGACTGCAGACAATAGGAATAGAGGGAACCATACTAAAATGGTTCAAAACCTACCTCAAAAACCGAAGACAAGTTAAGATTGGGGACTGCATCTCTGCCCAATACATCCAAGCACACGGAGTCCCACAAGGATCCACACTCTCTGTACTTTTTTACTATCTACATGCAACCACTCTGCGAAACACTCAGATTTCATGATGTCTCCTTCTACATATATAATGACGGCATCATGTTATACACACTCTTCAACATCAAACACCCCTCAATCCACCTCCTCCAGCGGAGCTTCTCAGATGTTTCCAAATGGCTTGAACAAAACCACCTCTCCATCAACCTGAACAAAACAGAAGCTTTATTCATCACTAAGGACAACTCATTCACTCCACCCCCCACCATCACACTCAAGAACTTCAAAATACAAATCAAGAATGAAGTCAAATACCTCGGAGTCACCCTCAACCAGACGCTAACCTTCAAACCACATATCGCAAAGACAACAAGAACTGTCTACTTCAAAATCTGGACCCTTCAATACCCTCGCCCACTGCTCGTACCAACTGACTTCATATCAACCCTACAAACCCACACATAGACTACTGCAATGCCACATACCAAAGACTACCCCAAAAAAACATCAGGGACGTTTAAGTGTTGGCCCTGCTAGAAAAACCAGGGTAGGTTCTGTGCTGAACTGGGATATGCATCAGCATCCCAAATCAAAGTCAAGTGTCCTAGTTTCCCTGCCATTTTCCTTACTATCAGTAAAAATATAGGAGGTATCAAACTACCTTCTTCTCTATGCCCTCCAGGAATCTGGCTGACAGAATGAGAGCTTGCCCGATTCCTATTTGTGTCCTGGAGCAGATATAAACTTGGGCGCGGCTCAGGACATGCAGGGCATTTTTGAAACCCAGTGAGGGCATCCAAGTACTTGGGAATGCCCCCGGACATGCCTGCTCCATGCTCCCATTCAGCCTTGGACATCCTTAGAACCACTTTCTAAAATGGCTCCAGGGACGTCTCCATGCTTTGGTCATCTCTTTGCCTGTTTGCAGACATCTATAGAAACATAACAGCAGAAAGAGACCATATGGCCTTATCTAGTCTGCCCTTCTATATCAATTACTATAGTCTCTTTTTTTCCTTTAGAGATCTGTGTTTGTCCCATGCTTTCTTGACATTTTATGTCCCTCGTTGAAGAGCTTATTTTCAAACGAAAGAGGCTCTCCTCTTATGCATTTATGACATGGAGGTATTTAAATGTCTCTACCATATCTGTATCCCATTTTTCCTGTAACATATACCTGTTAAGATCTTTAAGTTAAGATCACGCGATGAGGGAGTAGGAGAAAGACGTGTTTCCCGGCTCCTCCGTCCCTGTTGGAAATAAGTGCTGAATAACTCACTCAGAACCCCAGAAAAAGGCTTCCCCTGACAGCCCACCACGATGACCAGCAAACCGGAGCAACAAAAGCAAGGGAAAACAGTGGGAGCGATGGAGAAAGTGGCAGAAGTGACGAGGTAACAGACTATGGTGGAGTGTCTCCCTCAACAAGATGGCGGTGTGGCACAGGGGATCTGGTAGCATCACTGAGAAGTGAGGAAGGAGAGAAATAACAGAGCCAGGCAGAGAAGTGGGCGGTTAAGCGCACGGAGGACCAGCAGGAACTCCCTGAAACAGCAGTAATTTTGACCGCGGTAAGACAGAATTCTCATGGAAACTTGCCTAAATACAAACAGATCTTAAGGGAGTGGGTTCCAAACTGCAGGCTGTAATAAGTTGGTTGGATACAGTGGAGGCCCAAATTGCTGGCACAGAGGAGGATTTGCTAACTATTATAAAAGATTCTGCAGAACAATAGCATAGAATAAAAAGGCTCATGGTGAAATTAGATGATCTAGAGAACAGGTCCAAGTGATCAAATTAGAGAATTACTGGAGTACCAGAGGGTAAGGAGGCCGCAGGATGGAGGAGGATGGAGGAGTTCATGGAAGGACTGTTTTGGGACTCATTTAAAGACCCACTAATTCCCGCATCCATAGTGGTAGAATGAGCGCATCGAGTACCTGAGGGCCCCCTGAGGCAAGGGGCACAACCCCATCCTATAGTGGTTAAGTTACTGTATTACAGACATCGTGAGTGGATTCTAAGGCAAGTGCACAAAGTGAAGGCACTGGAGTATAATGGATCTAAGGTGTGGATATTTCCAGATTACAGCACTGAACTCGATTAAGTGCAGACAAGCATTTTGAGAGGTGAAGCTATTTTCACATAATATTCTTCAGGCCCTTCTACTCCCTTCAAAACTACGAATCACCTGGCAAGAAGAAAGCATTTTCTTTACTAACCCACAGGAAGCTAAAAAAGTCCTGCAAGCCCATTTCCTGGATGACCCCTCCCATGGGACGCCAACAGACGCAACGGGGAGGCGGGGCACTCCAGAACGTCGAGCAAATCTGCTAAAGCATGGAATCTGCATCAACAAATTGTAGACTCATTTGCACAAAGTGATGAGGAAGCGAGCACCCCAGACTGAACTGTGACACACATATGGGTCAAATCAGGTATCAAGAGGAGACCGGGCAAGTTGTAGCAAGCCTGATGTTTAAGGGATGTGAATTACACACTGAGAACAATGCTAAACATAGCCTGTGAGGGCTACATGAGAGAGTGAGTGTGACACTGTATAACTGAAGGATGGGAGGGGAGGGGAAGACACCTTTGATGGGGGAAGACACTTGGTAGCTGTTCTCCCGATGGCAGAGTAACACGGGCGTTCAGCAAGAGGGTGGAGAAGACAACAATCCACAGGTGAGGAGCTGCAGCAGAGGGCTGAGATTATCGCACTTCTGAAGGATCAGCGCAGTAATGTGGACCAGGGTATCTCCTCTATCACGCCTGGAGAACATCCTTGAAGAAACCGGCAAGAGGCAATGTTTTTACTGTTTGAGGTTAATGATGTTTGGCATATTTGTTATCCTGGGGGAGAAGGGGACAGAAAGAAGGTTAGCGGTTCAGAAATATGAGGCCTAAAACTAATATTGTATCAATGAATGTGAGGGGTCTGCAAACCATTAGGTGAAGGAAGATGGTGTTAAAAGAACTAGGACACATGAAGGGGGATATATACCTATTACAAGAGATGCACTTAGCCGCCTCTGATGTGGGGCAGTTGCAGGCCCAATGGATGGGGGAGATAGTGCCCTCCCCAGGATGAGCTAACAGCATTTAGGGAGCCTACTGGGCCATGAAGGTCTCTATCTCACCCTACACGGAGGAAGTACACAGAGACCGGCACAGTAGACCCTTTACAAGCACAGGGGTGGCTATTATTCTTAGAAGAGGGTTTGTGGGCAAAATGGTAGGACACACGGGGGTGCATTTTGGGGGTGAAAGTGTAATATGCGGATCAATGGATGTGTATTATTAATGTGTATGCCCCCAACAAGAGCCATTCCTTAGAGAAACATTTAGGAAAATATAGAGGTGGACAGCCTGGCCAACCACATATGGGGGAAACTTCAACATTGTACCTCAAAGTAAGAGGGATAGTACATCAGGGAAGGGGAGTTGTGTGAGGGGGTTATAAGGGCCCCTAGCTAAGGAGTATATCCTCATAAATATTTGGAGAATGAAGAACCCTACTTTCCAACAATACACATACTACTCCCAAGCTCATAAGTCTTATGCAAGGATTGATCTATTTCTGCTAAGCTCAGTATTCTGCCCGTTGGTTGAGTAATGCACCATAGTGTGGACAGATCATACATCAGTGAGGCTGATAATGAAGTCAACAAAAGGAGTAAGGGTAGTCTGCAAGCCATGGGAGCTAAACACTTCACTACTTTCAGATCAAGTGGTAGTCCGGGAAGTAGACAGAGCTATCAGAGAATATTTAAGAGAAAATGATACAGGAGAGGTCTTTCTGGGAACACTGCGGTATGCAATGAAGGCAGTGGTCGGAGGAACTCTGCTGGAACTGGGGGCGAGGAGGAAGAAAGGATAGACACAGAAGAGGTACACAATAGAGAGGGAACTTCATACACCAGAATGGGAACATATGAGGGGTCGGGCTGGAGAAGTGGAGGAAAAGCTGGCTTTACTTAAGGGAGAGCTGAACACATTACTTATGACAGACTTGGAAGTACTGCTTTAAAAAAAAGCACAAACTTACTATTTTAAAGGGAGGGAAAATAGCCAAGCTACTGACCCTCTGTGCTAAAAAAACAAAACAAAACAAAACAAAAAAAACACAGACAACTATTCTTCAAATGGAGAGACCCAACAGGTCGTATCTGTTCCGAGTGGGAAGACATAGAAGGGGTTTTTTTGCAATTCTACCAAGGATTATACTCATCTGAAATCTGTTACAGCAAAACTGCCCAAGCAATTCTTGAGGGGGAGGGCGGCTCATCACATTCCTCTGGAGAGCTTAGAATGGCTAGACAGGCACGTAACAGAAGCAGAATTAACAGAAACCATAGGAGGCCTCCCAAAGGGGAAGGCTGCAGGTCCTGATGGGCTCCCCCCAGAATTCTTCCAAACCTTCATGGAACCACTTCTGCCACTATTATGCCAAGTAATCAATGGGACACTGACAATGGGAGAAGTCCCTCCTTCCTTCTTAGAAGCACATATAGCCTTAATTCACAAGCAGGGAAAAGATCCATTGGCACCTGGATCCTATAGGCCAATCTCCCTACTTAATGCTGATGTGAAAATGTTAGCTAGGGTGTTTGCACAGGGGCTGAATCAGCTGATCCCCGTCCTAGTACAGAGAGACCAGACAGGCTTCATTAGAGGCAACAATCCATCTGATAACATACAAAGAGTTTTAGATTTGGTACATGAGTGCTCTCTAAGACCCAATGAGGAGGTGGTATTCCTAGCATTGGATGCTAAAAAGGCATTTGATCGTGTGGCGTGGCCATTTTTCCTGAGTGCTCTAGAGGCATATCATGTAGGTCCTGCCTTCCTGCGGGTGGTCCGCGTGTTATACAGTGCACCCACGAACAGACTTAAGATCAATGGATCTTTGTCATCTGGCTTCCGAATGACCAGAGGCACGAGACAAGGGTGCCCACTCCCTCCGCTCCTATTCACATTGTCATTAGAACCATTTGCACAGTCCATAAGAGACAATGCGGAGATGAAAAAGGTTTAGGTGGGCCAAATAGAACATAAGGTGGCATTATATGCCGATGACACTTATTCTTGACAAGCCCTGACCGGTCATTAGAAGTGCATGAGGTGGACTACAAGGCTTTTGCGGCAGTCTCTGGCTATAAATGTAATGTAGGAAAGACCGTCATTCTTCCTTTCAACGTGGGAGCGGAGAAGGAGCAGAGGCTGAAATGCAGATATCCTTATATTTGGGAATCTGAATCGTTGACATATTTAGGGCCGAATATCCCTAGGCATTTAGATAAGACATTTGCACGGCACTATCTCCCCCTGCTAAAGAAGGTTAGAGAAGATTTAAAGAAATGGAGTTTCCTGCCATCCTCCTTATTAACAAGAGTGAATGCTAATGTGCTCCTCAGATTTTTTTATTTTTTATGATGCTCCCCTGCTTGATTCCAGAGGTTTTTTTAGGGACTTGCACAAACAAGTGAGGCAGGTTTTGTGGAGTGGTAGGAGGGCCCGAGTTAATTTAAGGACACTCATGTATCTTAGAGATAAGGGAGATCTGAGTCTTCCATATTACAAAAGGGAGGAGTGGCCTAGTGGTTGGGCCAAGTTACCTCAGGCCAAAAGGTCAGGGGTTCAAATCCCACTAGAGGACAGCAACCTTGGGCCGGAAGGACAGGGGTTTCTAGTCCCACAGGTGCTCCTTGTGGTCTTGGGCAAGCCACTTAACCCTCCATTGCCCATGCTCCCTGTAAGTATTAGTGTATGTGTCTCATATCCCCTCCTGTTAAATGTATCCCCCAATTGTGTTGTGACCACTTTGATTGAAGAATAAGGTGGTATACAAAACTGTCTAAATCAGGGGTCACCAACCTGCGGCCCGCGAGACTCTACCCCGGTGCGGCCCGCCAAGGCAAACTCACCAACTCCTTCTTCTGCAGCCGCGGCTCCCTGCCTCTTAGGGAACCACGGCTGTGCTTGTAAAATCATCGCGGAGCCCTTCCTGTCTTGACGGGCTCCGTGCAGCATTGTCCCGCCTCCAAAGGAAGTGGTAAACAACTTCCTTTAGAGGCGGGACAATGCTGCACAAAGCCCATCAAGACAGGAAGGGCTCCGCGATGATTTTACAAGCACAGCCGCGGTTCCCTAAGAGGCAGGGAGCCGCGGCTGCAGAAGAAGGGAGGGAGCTGACATGGAAAAATAAAAGTACAGGTATGAGCAGGTTTTTTTTCGCGCGGGGGGGGGGGGCGGCCCGCGAGTCTGCCGGTAGTCGGCTGTGCGGCCCGCGGCCCTCTGGAGGTTGGTGACCCCTGGTCTAAATAAATAAGTTGTATTAATGGGTGGCCCAAGTCAGAGTGGTTTATTATTGGTGAACCCACTGCCCGAGCCAGCATTGGATAGTCCTGGAGTCCTCACAGGTAAGGGAAGCATATATAGGTAGCATTCCTTTTGTGGGGGGCGTGAGACGGGATTAACTAGTGCGGAGGCAGCCAGTGGTACAGAGCACACTTAAGATATGGGATAGTGCAGTGCTATTGATGGATTTTGTACTGCGACAATCACGATTAGCATTTTTGATAGACATTCGGATCTTCCTCCCCAATAGCAGAAGTTAAGCAAAGATTTATATGGCTGAAAAGGCAGATTTTTGACCAGACCAGAGATAATGGAGAGATGATCAGTCGCGACCCCTAGTATTTTCTCAATACTGCAAAAAGAGAATTTTTTGATGACACACAGTATTTAGGATCCCCTCACCCGCTGGAAGGTTTCTTTGTGAGACCAAAAATGAGTAAGGGACACATTGGACAAATATATTATTTTTTGGCAGAGGCCCACCCTCCTCCTCTTAGGTACCAAAGACCAGAACCTGCTGTGTGTTAAACTTTTTTTCCTGTCCTAGCCTGCCTGAGTGAATCCTCCCCCTCCCCCCCCTGCTGAGGTATTGTGTAGCCTTCTTCCTGTTTCCTCCACGTGTGCATAGTCTGTTTTAGTCTGCTTTTCTTTGATCAGAGAAGAGCAGTGCTTTTTACAGTGCTCTGCTAGAGAAGTGGATATTTGTCTCCTGTGACACCTTGCCGTGAGTTCTAGCTGTTTATTAATTATTTATTGTTTGTCTAACTGTTTATTTAATTATTTATTGTTTGTCTTAGTGGTGTGCTAGTTCAGCCTTCTCAGCTATAACTTACCTTGCCTCTCTCAACTAACTGAGCTTTGTGTGGTACCCCCTTCCCCCCTGCTGAGGGTTCAGGACAGGGTACCTTGTAACTGCCCTCTTTAATAGGACTTATCTCCCTCCCTCTCTCCCCAGCACCCACCCACCCCTGGGGTAATTGTAGTTTTATAGGTACTTGCACATCTTAGAGGAAAGGGGCTGCTCTCAGGTGCAGCTCGTTATCCAAATCAGTCATACACAGAGGACCTGAGATTAATTACTTATGCTTCAGGTACACAAGGTGTATTAGGAGTATTAGATACACTTTTATTGGTATAAGCATCCACACCAATCCTTATTATATACAGAATTTAATAGACCTAAACACAAGCTTTAAACTAAGATGCAGACAGAAGTCCAGCAACGAGATGGGGGTTCTCCGGTCTTTTGCATTGAGTGTCACATGTATGAATTTCTCCCAGTTGGTGAGAGGTCTTACGTATGCACTAAGTGCAAAGAATTCTTTGCTCTCAGGGAACGAGTCCGTTCTCTAGAGGCTAGAGTAGCAGACCTGGAAGACATAAGAAAGACAGAGAAGTACATGGACGAGACCTACAGGGATATAGTCCTGAAGTCCCACCTCCAGTCTGGCAGCATCCCTGTTGCCATGGAGGAGAGAGGTCACGTGACAGGAGAGCATCACCCTGGTGTGGCAGGAAGTGATCCTGTAACTAGGACCTGTCCTCCAGGTGATGTAAAACCCTCTCGCACCGAGGACGTTTCTCCAGGGCCATGTCCCCATGAGGGGAGGGTCAGGACAGCTGTTATAGTTGGTGATTCGATCATTAGGAATGTAGATAGCTGGGTGGCTGGTGGACGTGAGGATCGCCTGGTAACATGCCTGCCTGGTGCGAAGGTAGCGGACCTCACGCACCGCCTAGATAGGATCATAGATAGTGCTGGGGAGGAGTCTGCTGTCTTGGTACATGTTGGTACCAATGACATAGGAAAATGTGGTAGGGAAGTTCTGGAGGCTAAATTTAAGCTTTTAGGTAGGAAGTTGAAATCCAGAACTTCCAGGATAGCGTTCTCCGAAATGCTTCCTGTTCCACGTGCAGGACCCAAAAGACAGGCAGAGCTCCGGAGTCTCAATGCGTGGATGAGACAATGGTGCAAGGATGAGGGTTTTGGATTTGGTAGGAACTGGGGAACATTCTGGGGAAAGGGGGGGGGGCTCTTCCGAAGGGATGGGCTTCACCTTAATCAGGATGGGACCAGACTGCTGGCATTAACCTTTAAAAAAGAGATAGAGAAGCTTTTAAACTAGAAATTAGGGGAAAGCCAACAGTCACCCAGGAGTGCATGGTTCGGACAAAGGTATCCTTGAAGGATACTACCAAAAGCAGTGAGGTTCCAAAAGGGAGTATAGTAGCCCAAATGCCCTTGAGTAAGGAGCAGACAGAGCATAAAGATTCCAAATTACCCCTGCCTACCAATAGCCAGATTAATATGAATAAAATACAGTCTATAAAATGCTTGTATGCCAATGCTAGAAGTCTAAACAATAAGATGGGAGAGTTAGAATATATAGCACTAAATGAGAGGTTAGATATGATTGCACTCTCAGAGACATGGTGGAAGGAGGATAACCAGTGGGACACTGTGATACCTGGATACACACTATATCGTAATGATAGAGCTGATCAAATTGGTGGAGGGGTTGCGCTCTATGTTAGAAAGGGCATTGAGTCAGAAAGGATTAAAGTTTTGCAGGGAACAAAATTTGCTGTAGAATCTCTATGAATTGAAATTCCATTTATGAAGGGGAAGGTGATGGCAGTTGGAGTATACTATCGACCGCCTGGCCAGAATGAACAAATGGATGATGAAATGCTCAAAGAAATCAAGGAAGCTAACAAAAGTCACAACAGAGTAGTAATAATGGGTGATTTCAATTACCCCGGTATCGACTGGGTCAGTGTCACAGCAGGACAAGCTAAAGAGATAAAGTTTCTAGATGGAATAAATGACTGCTTCTTGGAGCAGCTGGTTCATGAACCGACCAGAGGGGAAGCCATACTGGACCTAGTCCTTAGTGGAACGCCAGATCTGGTGCAAGAAATAAGGGTGTTGGGACCACTTGGCAATAGTGATCATAGTATGATCATGTTTGATTTAATTAGTGGAGGACAGATAGTAAAGGCATCCACAGTACTACCTTTTAACTTTCAAAAGGGAGACTATGATAGAATGAGGAATATAGTTAGGAAAAAACTAAAAGGAGCGGTTCCAAAGGTTAAAGACTTACAGCAAGCTTGGGTGTTATTTAAAAATACTATCCTCGAAGCCCAGACCAGCTGTATTCCACGCATTAGGAAAAGTGGAAGAAAGTCCAAAAAACTGCCAGCATGGTTTAAAGGTGAGGTCAGAGAGGCTGTTGCTGCCAAAAAAGCAACCTTCAGGAAATGGAAAAAAGAGCCAAATGATGAAAACTGGAAACAGCACAAGCACTGGCAAGTTAAATGCAAAGCATTGATAAGGCAGGCAAAGCGGGAATTTGAGAAGAAACTTGCTACGGAAGCAAAAACACAAAATAAAGACTTTTTCAAGTACATCCGTAGCAAAAGGCCTATGAGAGAGTCAATTGGACCATTAGATGATAGAGGGGTAAAAGGGGCAGTAAGAGGAAACAAGGCTATAGCAGAGAGACTGAATGAATTCTTTGCTTCGGTCTTTACTGAGGAAGATGTAGGGATGTTACCCAAGACTGAAGTGGTATTTAAAGGTGATACTGCAGAGGAATTGAGAGAAATATCGCTACACCGGGAAGATATATTACAACTATTTGATAAACTTAATAGCAGCAAATCACTTGGACCGGATGGTATACATCCCAGAGTGTTGAAAGAACTGAAATATGACTCCATCTTGTTTATATCCTTTTGAAGGTGTGGTCTCCTGAATTGCACACAATACTCCAAAAGAGGTTGCACCAGAGTCTTATACAAAGGCACTATCACTCACTATCCTACCTGTTTAGCCACTTTAAGATCATCAGAAACAATCACGCCCAGGTCCCACTCTTCTTTTGTGGACAGAAGTACTTCACTTCCTATGCTCTACCACTCCCTTGGATTGTTGCAGCCCAAGTGCATGAAATCTTGCAGTGTATTCACTCGGTATTACCCCTTATGCTGTACCGCTCCCTTGGATTTTTGCAGCCCAAATGCATGACCCTGCACTTTTTAGCCTTAAATCTCAGCTGCCAAATTCTTGACCATTCCTCAGCTAGATCCCTCCTCATGTTATCTACATAACTTGACTAGTACCCAACTTCCCACCTCTCTTGCCTTCAGGGGCACACTGTGTTGTGCCTCTAGGCTGCAGGGATGTGCTTCAGAGCATGAAGAGGGCTTCTAAAACAAGCGCTTTGATGCCTTGGTCTCACAGAGTGGCTTTCAATTTTAAAAGAAGATATTCTGGAGTTCATTTGAGAACCTGTGTCATCATTTATCATATGGAAAGCAACTGTAAACTATGTATAATAAGGCATATCATTTGATGTAAGGATTTGTAGAAAAGGCAGCTCACAGGGATTTAAAAAGAGGCATGTTCTGATGAGCTTTCCAGATATATGCACAGACCTGTATTTTAGGATGGCAGTACATGGATACCTTGGGGGCCTTTTTACCATTGACAATTACCCTTACTTAGTCACACATAATGAACCCAACCCCCCCCTCCCCCGACGGACCTCTCTTAGGACCTCAAGCTTGGAGGAATGTTTGAGGGGGAGGGGGGATGTGCTCACCTATCTGATATTCAAAATCACCTCCCTTAGGTGGAGGTTAAACCTTTGGAGGTTGGCTCCCTACTAATGTACCTTTGTACACGTGTAAGTGGCAGGGCATACATGTATGTATGTCTGTATGCTACCACTTTACACACAGCTCCGTTTGACTGCTCCTTTTATTTCTTTTCAGCATACACATTTCTAAAATGGCTATTTCCACATATACATTCAGTAACACTATGGGGCCCTTTCACTTATGTGCACTATGTAGTTAGCACGGGTTTTGCTGTTCACTGACCATGCGCTATGGCTTATGCTGTTAGCATGTGACCGTGACAGTTAGCACACACCTAGTCACGCATTCGAGTGGGAAATGGGTGGGTAGAGACAGTGGGCTAACGGCACGTATTGCAAATACTACAGGTACAATTACCTGCATTCAATTGGTGAAGTGAAGTGCACCCACATTATAGGTGACCCACATTATTGAATGGGACCACACATTCTCTTTCGGGGAAATACCATCTACACCCCCAACAGGTAACACAGTGACTTTGCAGTTAACACACCTTAGTTTTACATGCATTAGGTATAAAACCACAGCGCACTTTAGTAAAAGACCCCTGTATGTATTATATAAGAAACTGGTTCTTACCAAAATGTTTTATAAAATACTTTTCTAGTTTTATATACTGTAGGTAGACCAAAACATCCATTTAGCCTCCTACACAGCTGACAAACTTAACCTCACCCCGTCCAAACTGGAAACTTTGACAAAAATGTTTTGTTAACAGTTTATAGAATTAGGAGTAAATGAGCTGCATATTGCAATCTGGCCCTGCTCAGACCATCCAAGGACAGCTTCTGGCTAACCAGTTTAAGGGTTACACCACAATTAAGTTAATGTCTTAAATCCTTGAACCCCCCCGTGCCTTTGCCCTAATTCTCTGCCAAAAACGTTTGGAGTGAAAATGGGTACATTAGCAGTTAGCAGTACTGGAAAATATTACAATCAGGCTTGTATCAGAAAATAAGATTTAGATAAAATGGGCAGTGACCTACGGATGCTCTACTTTATTATTTTGTGAGATCTATCCATTCCTACGCCTGCCCCCATTTGTCATTTGACACCATTCTTTCTTGGACCCCCCTTGGATCATTGTCAGAGCTCGGTTGGTTTATTGGATACGCTCCTCAGTCGGTTCAAATCTGATTTATCAAACAGACAGCATTTTGTTTCAATGGGTGATTTTTCATCTTCCATTAGCCGAATTGTTTGCAGGGTTCCCCAGGGTTCTATACTGGGCCTGTTGCTATTTTCTGTTTATATGCTGCCGCTGGGTTGTATTATTCATCAGCGTGGAGCAGCTTTCCATTTCTATGCAGATGATGCTCAGATTTATTTCTCCGTTAAACCTAATGCTGTCTCAGCTGTCTTCGTATTATCAGCCTGTCCCTGGCATTAAAAGACAGATGTGGAAAAACTTTGTTTTTGCAGCTCAGATCGGACGAGAGGCGATGTTTCTTGGGCAGTGGCGTTATTTAGGGAATGAACTTGTGATACAGCAGCTGATTGAAATTGCCAGTATGGTATTTGAAAAGCCCTCTCAGTCTCCATCACCACTGGCCAAGTGCCTAGCGATGGTTATGCGTCTCAACCCTCCATGCTTGCTTGGAAGAAACATTGCACTGCAGCAACAAATACATAAATCAATAAAATATAGTCTTATTTAAAAACATTTACTATACACCATTATTCGAACAGCACTGAAATGGCAATGGAACATACTGCAAAAATGTTAAAAACCTTAAAAAACAAACATCATAGTAACATAGCATATGACGGCAGATAAAGTCCAGTATGGTCCATCTAGTCTTCCCAGCAAGGCGGCAAGAGTAGGTGCACCTGCGGGTTGCCCCTCCCCATGCCTTTGTTTAGGGGTGTACCCACTACTCCGTGTAGGTCGCCCCTATTTGTTGAGATAAAATTAAAATAAACATAACTATCTCCTATATCATGTTGTTATAAAGGGATCCACTATGCCTGTCCCATGCCATTTTGAATTCTGTCACTACTTGCCCCCAACACTTCTATCAGGAGGGCATTCCAAGCATCCACCACACTTTCAGTGAAAAAATATTTCCTGACATTGCCTTCCAGTTTACCCCCTTGCAGCTTCGTGTTATGCCCTCTAGTTTTACAGCTTCCCCGTTTTTGGAAGAGGTTTGTTTTTCATAAATACTCTAAGTATTTAAAGGTCTGAATCATATCTCCCCTGTCCCTCCTCTCCTCCAGAGTATACATATTTACGTCTTCAAGTCTCTTATAAGTTTTCTGACGCAGGCTCCAAATCATTTTGGTTGCCTTCCTCTGAACCATTTCCAGTCTTTTTATATCCTTTGTGAGATATGGTCTCCAAAACTCAGCACAATATTCCAAGTGAGGCCTCACCAACGTCTTGTACAGTGGCATTAGTATCTCTTCCTTTCTGCTGGTAATTCCTCTTTGTATGCAACCCAGTATTCTTCTGCCTTTTGCCACTCCTTGTCACATTGTTTCGCCAACTTGAGATCCTCAAAATCACTCCGAGGTCCTTCACCTGGTTCATGCACACCAATCTTGCGCCCCCTATCTCATACAATTTCCTTGGATTTCTGCTTCCCAAGTGCATGACACTGCACTTCTTCACATTAAATCTTAACTGCCAAGCATTAGACCATTCTTCCAGCCTTTGTAGATCTTTCCACATGTTATCCACTCTCTTAGGAGAGTCCACTCTGTTGCAAATTTTGGTGTCATCTGCAAAAAGCCAGACTTTTCCATTCAGTCCTTCAGCAATATCACTGACAAATACATTGAACAGTACTGGTCCCATGACCGAACCCCGGGGCACACTGCTAATCACTTTTCCTTTCATCAGAGTGATTTCCGTTTACCATCACCTTCTGTCGTCTGTCAGTCAGCCAATTTCTGGTCCAGTTCACTACCTTGGGACCCATCCCCAGGCTGTTCAGTTTATTGATAAGCCCCCTATAAGGAACAGTATCAAAGACTTTGCTGAAATCTAGATAGATCACATCCATTGCATGCCCTTGATCTAGTTCTCTGGTCACCCAGTCAAAAAACTCATTCAGATTTGTTTGGCAAGATCGTCCTTTGGTAAAACCATGCTGCCTCGGATCATGCAACCTGTTGGTTTCAAGAAAGTCCACTATTCGCTCTTTCAGGAGCGCCTCCATTACTTTTCCTGCCACCGAGGTAAGGCTTACTGGCCTGTAGTTTGTCACTTCTTCCCTGTCACCACTTTTGTGAAGGGTTACCACATCAGCTCTTCTCCAGTCCTGCAGAACTTCTCCTGTCTCCATGGATCTATTAAAAACATCCTTTAAAGGCACTGCAAGAACCTCTCTGAACTCTTTCAGTATCCTAGTGTGTATCCCATCCAGACCCATGACCTTGTCCACTTTCAGTTTTGCAAGCTGTTCTAACATATCATCTTCTGTGAATGGTGTGGTATCTGCTCCATTCCCATTTTTATATTCGTCAGTCACAGGTGGTTCTTTTCCAGGATTTTCTTTAGTAAAAACAGAAATATTTGTTTAACATTTTCGCTTTTTCAATGTCACGTTCCAAAAATCCGTTCCCGGCACTTTCGAGTCCTACAAGTCTTCCTCTGATTTTCCTCCTCTCCTGAATATACCTGAAAAAAAGTTTTGTCGTTACACTTCACATCTTTAGCCATCTTTTCTTCTGCCTTTGATTTTGCTATCCTTCTTTCTCTTTTTATCTCTTTTAGTTTGATCCTGTATTCTTTTCTGTGTTCCTCTGTTAGTGAGCTTCTGAACTTTGTGAAAGCAGTGTTTTTTGCCTTTATTTGAGCAACCACTTCTTTGGAGAACCAAATAGGTTTCCTTTTCCTCTTGTTTATATTTACTTTCCTTACATATGTATCTGTTGCCCCTTTTATTGCCTCCTTTAGTTTAGCCCATTGCAATTCCACTTTCCTTATCCCCTCCCACCCTGCCAACTCCTCCTTCAGGTACTTGGCCATTTTACTGAAGTCAGCGTTTTTGAAGTCTAGAACTTTGAGCTTTCTATGATTGGACTCCACCTTTGCTTTTATCTCAAAACACACTGTGTGGTGATCACTGCTGCTCACATGGGGACCCCACCTGGATATTCGACATGCTATATCCGTTGTAGAGCACTAAATCCAATATCGAGCTTTCCCTGGTCGTATCCATCACCATTTGTTTAAGTAATGCATCTTGGAAGGCATCCATAATTTTTTTTTTTTTTTACTTCTTTCCAGATTTTCAGAAGGAATACTCCAATCCACATCTGTAGATTAAAGTAATCTAATATGATCTCTTTTCCTTTCATGTCTATCTTTGTAATATCAATAATCAATTCACTATCCATTTCTTCGGTTTGAAATGGAGGCCTGTAGACTACACCAGTGTAGATGACAGTGCCATCTCCTCTTTCCAACACAATCCATAGTGCTGCTTCTTTTCTCCACGCCCCCTGCATTTCAGCAACTTTAATATTGCTTTTGACATAAGGTAGAAAAGGAGGAGAAGGAGTAGCCCTATCTCTTCTAAATAGATTATAGCCAGCTATGGCTATATCTCATTCATGTGGCTCATTAAACCATGTTTCTGCAATGGCCACAATATCCAAGCCCATTTCCACCAGATCAGGTACTTTATTAACTAGGCTTCGAGCATTTGTGATCATTGCTTTCCAGCATTTGTTGACTGGCTTGCCTATATTTTGCATAGATTTTGTTCTAAACGCCACTTCCCACTTGCCATTGATGTGTGGTTTAAAAGAGTGGCTGATTACAATGTTATTATGCTTTTGCTGGGAGTGACGCCCTCCATCCATCACCCTCTTTCCCTAGTTTAAATGCCCGTCCACACAATGCCTGAATTTTTCACTTAGAATCCTTTTCCCTGCGACAGAGTGATGTAGTCCATCAGCACAGTATAGTCTCTTGTTGTTCCATCTGTTTCCCCAGTTGCCTATATATCTAATCCTTCTTTCTTGCACCAGGTTTGGAGCCATGTATTAAAGTTGCTTATGCAATGCAGGCTTTCTGCCCCCTTACCAAGAACAGGTAGAACTTCTGAGAATGCTATAGTGTTGACAATGGGCTTGAGTTTCTCTCCCAAAGTCTGGAAGTCCCTTTGAACTGCAGAGGCACTGTTTCTAGCCAGGTCATTTGTGTCCAAGTAGACGACAACATCAATTTTGGAGTGCTCACTTTCTGCACTAATTATACCAACAATTTGGTTTGTATTCCTGCTGACTGAAGAGCCTGGCAGGCATTTGACCATCTTCTCTCCTTGGATCTGTGTTCCCAAGTTGGTGCCTCTGATGATGGAATCTCATGTAGTAGTAGTTTTCTATTTTGTGATTTTTTTCTTCATATTTGATGCATTATCAGTTTCCATGGATTGAGCACCCTCATTATCCAGGGAGAGAAGGTATTATGCAGGGATATCTTTTGATGTATAGGGTGTCTCTGTGTTACAGGTCACGACCTACCAGAGCCCTCTGTGATACATTTGTTCCAGGGCAGTTTGATTCTTTGTGGGAGCGGTGGTGGATTTGTTCAGTGTTTACCCTAGAAGAGGTGTATTTAATTGCAGCTAATTCTTCTCTCAGTAGAGTCAATTCTTTATTCATAGCAGCTAACTTAAGAGATTGCCCTATATGCGTCAAGTTCCAAATGATTGTTCTCAGAATGAAAGCAGCACAGTTATTGCATTGAATATACGACATGCTGATTAAGTGGTCCTATGAGAAGGAGAAGAGGTGGGTGTAACACCTAATTAAAAGGACAGATGTCAATGTATATGATGACTATATAGGCAGTGCAACCCTGGGGTGGGTGGGGTGAGGGGCAGGGTGGCTGGGAGCTTAAGTGTCCCTGGCCAGTAGACCTTATATGAACTGGGGGCACACTCAGATATCTGATATAAAGGCTATGCAAGGAAAGTAGGAAGTCTGAATATTCCAAAAAAAAAAAAAAGGAACTTATAGCCAACAGTTAAAATTTATACTAAAAAAAAAAATAACAGGCAATTGTAAAGTGTAGACTCTTGGAGTAAAAGTCACATAAGAGATCATGGCATGAAGGAAGCTCTAAAGAAATGAGACATATTACTTTAATGACTGCATAGCTGAAGCCTGGAAAAGCCATCCAGGAAAGATGGGCGTAACAAAAGCAATGACAGAATTCAAGTATTGGGGGTGGTGATAAAGGCAATGGAACAACATAACATAGACCCACTTTTACTAGATATGTGAATTCGTTATCATTAATTTGGTTGCTTTGGGAGATTAAAAATTCAAAGTGCATGCAACTCGCTTGTGCACTTATATACCTATAAACATACAACTGATTGCCCGCATTTTTAACTAAAGTGTGCATGCAAATAGACAGAGAGGTGAAACACGCACAAAAAATGCCAAAACGTCATTTAAAATGAGCATGAACTGAATTTTCTTTTTGGCTGTGCACAGCTCTACCGTTTACTAAGCTGCGTTAATTTTTTATAATTACCACACATTCACGCCAAAATTAAAGCACGGTAAATCCCGAGGCCGGCGGAGTAACCGGGTCCCCGGGGGCCGAGCCTGCTGGTGTTGTGCTGGGGGGGGGGAGGGAGGGGGGGGGTTGAGCGGCTGGAAGTGAGCCGGCACCGTCGGCATCGCACCCGCGCTGTGACGTGGGGCGAGCCGATTGGGTCCGGCGGCTGGGGAGGCGGAGCCAACCAGGAAGCGTGGGAGATCGTCGGCGTGCGATCTCCCTCTTCCTGCCGTGCTCGGCGAAGCTAACAGGTGTGTCTCGGCCGGGCTCCTCCGATGGTTTGTTGGAGGGGGGGATTTTCGTTCGGGGGCGGCGCGGAGCTTGTTATATACAATAAAATATTTAAAAAAAAAAAAGAGAAAAGGACCCAGCGCATAACGGCAATTGCTGTCGGAGCAGGGGGGGGCTCCAAGTATGCCGAGCGCGGCTTTCACGGCAGTTACGGGTGCAGGAGGGCGTCGTTGGAGGGGCTGGGGCACGCTGTGAGGCAGCCACCTCAGCGGGCCGTCGTTTATAAAAGTCAATAGCTGGGGTCAGTTTCTGGTGTGGCTAGGAGACAGAGAGGCAAGCCTCGTTTTCCAGTTTAAAACAAAAATAAAGGAGGGGGCAGTTAGGCTCTAGGGTGTGCAGGCCTTAGCCGGGGCCCTGAGCCTTCTTTCTCCCCTGTGTTATACGCCCCAGGCTTGTGAGGGGCTGTATTTGGGGGGCTGGGGACATGGCCTGCACTCAGAAGGGCAAAGGGGCGGGTAGGAGGTCTGGCCCTGCTGGAGCAAATGCCAGCGGGCGGGGGACCGGTCGGCGTGGGAGTTCAATGGCAGGGGTAGGTGGGTCAGAGTCTGGGGGCGCAGCGGTGGTGGGGGGACGAGAGCGAGTTCGCCAGGCACGTAGCAGGAGGCAGCGACAGTGGATTCCCGCATGAGGCAGGTTCGGTGGCTCAAGGACCCGCCTGGCCCGGGTGTGTTGGGGAGGAGATGGTTAGCCCCCCGGTATTGCCTAGTGCCCCTTGCGGGGCGGTGTTGGAGTCGGTGGTGGCAGATGGAGCTGCTGGCGGCTCATCTGATCAGGTCGGGGGGCCTAGGGGCGATCACGTGGCAGGCGGAACATTGGGGATGCCCTTTTCTCCCCTGTGTTATACGCCCGGCCTGATGGACGGGCATTTTGCCCACGGTATCGTGGGGTCTCCTGGGCCCTGGGCCTTTGGGGCCAATCCCTATGGGGCTGCAGATCCATGGGGGGGTGGTTGGGGTGGTTGGTCCGGCGCCGGGTCGGCGGGGTCAGCGGTGATGCCTGGTAGTGGTTTGGTGGGTTGGGAGGCTGGTGGCCAAGATTCATCGGCCTGGAGCTGGGGTGGAGGGCCAAGTGGGGCGGCTAGGGCTCCTGGGGCAGTTGCTGCTGGCTTCTCTCCGTCTTTCCCTATGCAGGTACCTGAGAGTTCCGGGTGTCGACCGAACATGTCTGAACACGTGCAAGTGAGTGGAGCGGCATCCGCGGGGTCTGTGGCTGAGCAGGCTGACAGGGCAGCTGGAGCGGTGGCAGTCCTCCCGCCTGTGGCGTCCAATGCGGAGACCGGTGAGTATGCGGGGAGTGGGGATACTGCCCTGGGGGGTGTACCTGCTTCGGGGAATGGCATCTCGGACGGTGGGAAGGTGAAGGCGAAACACAAGCGTGGTCGACGCCAGCGGCACGACTCATCTTCGTCGTCCACCTCGTCATTGTCGGCGCAGTCTTCGAGCGATTCCGCGCCGGATAGGGGCAAAAGGGGTGAGGGGGTGGGTACCACGGTAGTGCATTGCTCGGAATTGTGGGAAGGGGTACCAAAATAATTGCGACATTGCATTAAGCGGCGACGGTATATTGACATTTTTCGCCTGCTGGAGGGTAGGAAATGCTCAGGTGACAGCAGACGGAAGCGCAAGGAGGACGAGAAAGCGGGGAGGGTGCGGAAGGTTTCCCGTAATACTCTCAATTGGACTAGGGCCTTTTTGCGCTTGGCCAGTGTATGGGGTCATTATTTTCCTGAGCAGTATGGCGCGTTGCTGGCTTATGCGGACGCAATTTTGGTGGCGTCGCAGGTGCACGAGGGGTGGGCCTGACTAAAATATGACGAGGAATTCAGGGATATGATGGAGGAAAACAGTCGGTTGTCGTGGGGTACGAAAGACATTAATCTGTGGCTCACCCAGATGTCTGCTAAGAGCAGGCCGGGGGGTGCCGGGGCAGGGGTGGGCAAAGTGGGGATCGCTGCGCCCCCTGCCGGTTTGCGGTCCTTTCGGGCACCAGGGCCAGCTGCTGCTCAGTCAAGAGGGGGTGCGCTGGGGGGGAGACGTCTGTTGGCGTTTCAATAAGTCATCGTGCCCATTCCCCGACTGCAAGTTTAAACATGCCTGTTCCTTGTGCGGAGGTGGTCATGCCGCCACGAAGTGTAGCCGCAAGGGAGTGGCGGGAGCCCCGGCGGGGGGTAAGTGATGCAGCATCCGGGGTTTTGGCCCCCACCCCCGTACGGGTCGACGTTATGCGTCCGTGGTTTATCCGGTATGGGGGGTCCCGTTGGGGCAAAGCGGGAAGACTGATTTTGTTGGGCTTTGTGGAAGGTTTTCGCATTCCATTTCGGGGGGCGCCCAGTGGGGTATGCTCAAAAAACGCCAGTTCTGCTACAGCTCTGGCAGAGGTCGTGCGCCTGAAGATTGCGGACGAATGTGTGTTGGGGCGGGTAGCTGGTCCTTTTCATGATCCCCCTTTTTCTCCGTTCGTTGTCTCGCCGCTGGTGGTGGTCCCCAAGAAGGAGCCGGGCAAATACCGGTTAATTCACAACTTATCTTGCCCCCCTGGGGACTCCGTGAATGACCACATTCCTCGGGAGCACTGCTCAGTGCGTTACGCGTTTTTTGACGCGGCTGTGGCATTAGTAAGGCAGTGCGGGGCGGGGGCCTTGCTGGCAAAAGTGGACATCGAATCTGCATTCCGATGGTTACCTGTGCACCCTTCTGTTTTTCCGTCGTTGGGCTTTCGGTTTGATTCACAGTTTTACTATGATAAGTGCATGCCTATGGGTTGTGCGGTGTCGTGTGCTTATTTTGAAGCTTTCAGCACGTTCCTTCACTGGGTTTTGGAACAGCGGACGGGTTTGTCCACTATCGTTCATTACCTGGACGATTTTCTGTTCGTAGGGCCAAGGCTGACAGGGACCTGTACCAGGCTGCTGGGCGCCTTTCATAGCCTGGCTGGCGACTTCGGTATACCCATAGCAGCGGGCAAAACGGTGGGGCCTATCACATGCCTTACTTTCCTGGACATTGAGATTGACACCGACAACATGTTAGTGCATTTGCCGGCGCTGAAAGTTGAGCGACTCCGACATTTGGTTGTGTTCGTTGGGGCGGCGGACAAAACCACCCTCCGGGTTCTGCAGTCTTTGGTTGGTCATCTCAATTTTGCTTGCAGGGTGCTGCCGATGGGGCACCCCTTTGCGCGGCGGTTATCCTTGGCGATGGCTGGAGTACACAGGCCACATCATCGTATTTGTGTGTCGGCTGGTATGCGTGAGGATTTGCGGGTGTGGGATGCCTTCTTAGCTGACTTCAATGGCTGCAGGGTTGTCCAGTGGCTGGAGCAGTCAAATGCGTATCTGCACTTGTTTACTGACGCGGCGGGCAGTTCCGGCTTTGGGGCGTACTGTCAAGGAGCTTGGTGTGCAGAGGCATGGCCTAGCGACTGGGGAGCATCCGGGTTGACCCGTAACATTACCTTCTTGGAACTCTTCCCTATAGTGGTTGCGCTGTGGGTATGGCCGGAGCGCTTAAGGAATAAGAGGGTGTTCTGGTGTGACAATGGTGCAGTGGTTGAGGTCATCAAACGAAATGCACCCAGGTGCCCAAGGGTAGCGGCGCTGATGAGGGTTTTCGTCTTGGCTTGCTTGCGCCTGAACGTCACCGCCCGAACGCGGCATGTGCCAGGTGTGCATAATTCCATTGCTGATGCTCTGTCCCGTTTTTAGTGGTCGCAGTTCAGGTTATTGGCTCCAGCGGCGGACGCGGCTGCCTCGGTGGTGCCGGGCCATCTTTGGCAGATTAGGACCCTGACGTGATGGCGTTGTTGTCCGTGTCAGTGGCGCGCAGTACGTAGGCGAAGTATCGGCGAGGATATGCTCAGGTGAGTGCTTTTTAGGGCGCGCGAGGATGGAAAGGGGGGAGTGTTCACAATGGGCTTGTAAGCCAATTTGTGTTGTGGGCGAAAAAGGAAGGTTGGGCCCGGTCGGCGGTCATCGCGGCGTTGGCAGGGTTTTCCTTTTTCTGCAAGGCAGCCGGTTGGGGTAACCCTCGCACATCCTTTTTAGTCAAGCGCTTGCTGGCTGGGTGGGCCAGGGTGCATCCCAAGCTGCAGGATTGGCGGCTGCCAGTCTTCTCACGATCTTCTCAGAATTTGTGCAGTGTTACCGTGGGTCACGACCTCGACTTTCGAGGCGATTTTGTTCCAAGCGTCGTTTGCGACTGCTTTTTTCGGGGCTTTCCGAGTTTGTGAGCTGGTGCCCAGGTCCGCGAGGAAGGGCACTTGCGGTGGGCTGGATGCCAAGAGCGTGGCAGTGGAGGCTGCTCAGGTATGCATCCTCGTCTCGCGTTCCAAAACGGACCAGACGGGTAGCGGCTCATGGGTGATCCTGAACGCAATTTCCCCCTTGCCTTCCTGCCCGTTTTTTTTGCCTGCGGAGTTACTTGCAGCGGAGACCGGTGGCCTCGGGCTACTTTTTTATCCACGCGGATGGAACACCGGTTACCCAGTTCCAGTTTACAGCAGTGTTGCGCCTGGTACTACGTTACCTGGGCTACGATGAGAGGAGTTATGCCTCACACTCCTTCCGGATTGGCACTGCCACAAGCGCGGCCGCGGTGGGACTCGAGGGCCCCGTCATTCAACGGATTGGTAGGTGGCGCTCGGGTGCGTACAAGGGATACGTGCGCCAGTGACTGTCCCGGGTCGGATCCGGGGCGACATGAGCGATGACATTCATTGCACGGGGGTAAGGAAGGGGGTGGGGGGGGAAAGGGGTTCTCATCCTTTGCTTCTTGTTGCAGATGAGGCCGCTGGTTGCAGTTCGATTTGTCTCCTTGCAGATGGTTCGTGCTCTGGAGAGTGGTGGATCATCGGGCATTCCTTTGTTTATTGGGCTGAGCGCAGGGCAGCTGTGCGGCCTTTGGGCATCCACCTCGGATTAGCTGCTTCTGGAATTCGGCTTTGCTGGATGGGACAATGTGGCATGCGATGGCGGCAGCCGATTGCCTGCGTTCAGGCGAAGATCGAACAGCAGCAGCAGCAGCCAGTCAGGCTCCTGATCCACTTGGGCGGAAATGACTTGTCGAGCTGGTCATGCCGGCAGCTTATACGAACTGTGCAGAGGGACATTGGCCTGTTGCGGGAATTGCTTCCGGGGGTTGCCATTATCTGGTCTGACATCATTCTACGCCCTGCGTGTTGGCTCCAGCGGCGGTGGTCGCAGGGTCTGGTAAAGATTAACCGGCAGATAGGGCGTTGGGTGATGCAGACCGGGGGGTGTCATGTGTTGCACTCTTAAGCCGATGTTAAGTGTGTAGGTTTGTATAGGCTGGATGGTGTGCACCTTGCTCCGGTGGGGCAAGACCTGTTACTGAATGACTGGCAAGAGGCGCTTGAAGGTTGGCATTGGTCGCAGCTGGTTTCGGGGGGGGGGGGTGGCACAAGGATAGGGGCTACCTTGTGCCGGTGGCGGGGTAGCGAGCTGGCGCTCGCCGACCCAGCGGTGCATTGGCGGCTGAGGCCACTTTGCAGGGAAGCGGTGTGCTCCTTAGTTTGGGAGAGACATCACTGTTGGGGTCTCTGTCCGGAGGAAAGCAACTGGAGCCGGCCTTTGCTAATAGCACGGCGAGGCGGGCGGTAGGGGGAACGGGGGGTGGATGATGCACCACCTTGCTAAAAATGGCTGGTGGCGGGCATCATCCAGATTGGGGTGGGGGGGGGAGGAGTTGTGTGGAATTAAAAGTTGAATTGGCCCTTGTGGGCCGGTGTTGGTTTATGGTTATGTAGCTGCGACCAATAAAGAAACATTGTTATGCCAAACCTCAGTGAGATTGTGTTTTGTGTATGGGGCATCGATGAGCGGGGGGCGGGGGGGGGAGCGGGGGGCGGGGGGGGGGAGCGGTTGGAGTGGTGAAGCCGAGATGTGGCTGGAGATATGATGTAGTGTGCGGGGAGGTCCATCCAGATACCTCGGTTACTGCAAAACCTCTGTGTTAATTATATAGGAAAATATTTGGGGTATACCCAGAATCTAACACAGACAATAACTTAGTAACATAAGAATACAAAATTTGCTATGGTAGGTCCGGCCATAGGCCCATCAAGCCCAGTATCCTGTTTCCAACAGTGGCCAATCCAGATCACAAGTACCCGGCACAATCCCAGCAGGTTTGCAGATTCCACGCTACTTATCCCAGGAATAAGCAGTGTATATTTCCCCTAGTCCACTTTAATAGTCGTTTATGAACTTTTCCTCCTGGAACTTGTCTAAATCTTGTTTAAATTCAGCTTTTCCTACATCTTCTAAGCAACAAATTCCAGAGCTTAATTATATGTTGAGTGATAAAATATTTTCTCTGATTAATGTACTATGCAGTTTCATTGCATGTCCACTAGTCTCTGTACTTTTTGAAGGCGTAAACAACTGATTCAAGTTTATTCGTTTCACTCTGCTCATTTTATAGATCTCTATCATATCTTCCCTCAGCCATCTCTTCTCCAAGCTGAAGAGGCCTAATCTTTTAAACTTTCCTTCATAGGGGTATCTTTCCATTCCTTTTATCATTTTTATCACACTTTCCTGTCCCTTTTCTAGTTAGTTAGTTAATTAAAACGGCACTTAATGCTCAAGGTGCAGTTGTACCATGGAGTGATACAGAGGCATTACGATACTCCCCGTTTTATTCTCCATTTCTTTCTTTATAATTCATTTCAAGCATTGTATTAGCTTTCTTGGCAGAGGGTTTCAACATGACGACGTCTAAATCCTTTTTCTGGGTGGTAGTTCCTAATATGGATCTTTGCATCATGTAGCTATAGTTTGGGTTGTTCTTCACAAAGTGCATAACTTGCTCTTGTCCACATTAAGGGGGTTATTTTAGAAGCCCTAGTCATGCTTTGGATATCTGAAAATAGGAAGTGATATTTCCAAAGCACAGAGATGTCCCCTGAGCCATTTTAGAAGCCGTTTTTCTGGATATTCCCAGAGCTAGGATATCCAAGTTGGAATGGAGGTGTCATGTAGGACAGGTTGGGGTGTTCCCAAGAACCTGGATTGCCTCACCCAATTTCAGAAATGTCCTGGACATCCAGAGCCACGTCAAAGGTTATACCTTCTCCTGGTACAAAGAGGCTTCTGAAAAGTGATCATTTTCTCAGGCAAATGTCTGGAGGGTGTAGAAAAGGAGGTACACTCATATCCCCTACATTTTACAATTTCACAACGAACACTGACAGGGAAAAGGGGTTCATGGTTTCATTGAGCCACATCTGGTGGATGTCCCCATATGCCATCATGGTTTCATAGTGGGAACATCTATATGGATACCGGCATGGGCATCCACATTGGGGGCATGTATATTTCTAAAATTGGATCTAAGCATAGATTTCTCCAGTGTTTTTCTGCACATTCTTCCTTGGACATCCTAGATTGCACTTGGACATGCTTTCTAAATTGCCAGTTCTCATTTCATCTGCCATTTGGATGCCCAGTCTCCCAATTTCTCAAGGCACTCTTGCAAATTTTCACAATCCTCTTGTGATTTAACAGTTTTGAATACTTTCTTGTCATCTGCAAATGTGATCACCTCACTCGTTGTGCCCATTTCCAGGTCATTTATAATATGTTAAAAAGCAGTTGGCCCAGCACAGATCCCTGGGATACTCCACTATTTACTTTTCTCCATTGAGAAAACTATTTATTTATTTTATTTATTTATTTGTTCACTCTTATATACCGCGCTTTTCAGTATCAGTGCGGTTTACAGATAACAAAAACTCTGCATCAGAACAAGTGATCATAATGCTTACATTGTAACAGGATAGCTAAACTTGGTCTGAAAAACAGGGAGACTATATACACATCAATAACAAGGTTACTGAAAACTATTTACAGTTTATATTACAAGCTAGTATTCATAACAACAACATAGCCCCCAATTCTCTCAAGAACCTTATTACACCAACTCCACAAATCAGATCTAGAAGGACAGCAACAGCCAACACATTGATCCTCCCTAAAGACTCCATAAAGTGCACCCAAACAACCAGGAGAAGAGCTTTTGCATACTACGCACCCAAATGCTGGAATGACCTCCCACCAGAAATAAGATCAATCAAAGACCTCCTACAGTTTCAGAAGGCAATAAAGCACCATCTCTTTCTGCTACATTTTACTCAATTAGCTACCCCTCCCCACAGAAATCTCCCCCCATCCCCCACAAACACCTCACTCACAACATAACACTCATGCTTTAAGCAATCACACTCATGCATGTAGACACTTCACGTCTATTCACACCATGTAATATTTATTACCCCATGTCAACTTGTATATACTTACCATGTATTCTCTATCTACTCCGACCAAACTCAGCGTGTATATAGTTACTCTGTATTTGTATCGTTTAAAGATATCGCAACATGTAAATAGTTTCCCTATTTGGTCCAAGTTCTAACTCCTGTTATAATGTAAACTCAAACAGTCTTGACTGCAATGAGCTCTTGTTGTTGAATGTAAACCGCACTGATAACAAATAGCGTGGTATATAAGAATTGTTAAATAAATAAATAAAAATAAATAATGCAATGGTTATTTGATTAAGAGGTCTGTGAAGTATGCCTGACATGGTGAGCTATTGTGGGCTTCATCAAAGTCAGGTTGTGGGAGAGGCAGAGTTTGGGTGAGAGAGTTGAGGTGTGATGGGTGGTTGTGTAGGGTTAGGATGGGCAAAATGAAGGAGAAATAAGTGATGCTTTAGGGCTTTTCTAAATTGTGAAAGGTCGTTAATTGATCGAATGTGTGAGGGGAGGTCATTCCAGCATCTCGGGGCGTAGAATGCAAAGGATCTGTTCCTGGTTGAATGATTGCATTTTGTAGATTCAAGGGGTACAGTAAGTGTGTTGGAGGCTACTGACCTTCTCATCCTGTTATTGGGGGTGATGGTGAGGAGAGCGGAGAGGGGTGAAGGAGATAACCGGTTAATTGCTTTAAAGGTTAGGGGTATCGTCTTGTAGGAGAGTCTGCTGTGCAGTGGTAGCCAGTGTAATTCCATAAGTATGGGCGTGATGTGATCGTTTCTGGAGATGCCGCAGAGAATGTGAGCTGCTGCATTCATGGCCATCTGCAGAGGGTTGAGGGTGCTCTTAGGGAGACCGTGCAGGATGATGTTTGCATAATCGAAATGTGGAATTACGAGCATCTGGAAAATAGTTCTGAAGTTGTCCGAGGCTAGTAGTGGTCTTAGGTGCTTTAATGTCATGATTTTATTGTAGATAGACTTGGTGGTGTTCTTTACGTGTTCTTTGAAGTCAAAATGATTGTCAAGTGTGATGCCCAGGTAACAAATCGCAGATTTACATGGGAGTTCTGCATCTCGTACCTTGAAGGTGGTGGGGGGGGGGGGGGGAGAAGCTCTTGTTCCTAGAGATGAATAAGACCTCGGTTTTCTTGAAGTTTATCCTTAGATTCTGAGATAGGAGCCAGTCGGTGATTGCGTTGAAACACTTGACTAGTGGGGAGAAGTCAGGACGCATGATTTTGACTGGGGTGAAGAGCAGGACGTCATCTGCGTAGATAAGGCTGGATATATTGAATGAGCGGATGATTTTGCAAATTGGTTACAAATAAATATTGAAGAGTAGAGCGGACAGGGAGGAGCCTTGGGGAACTCCCTGCTGTTGGTGGAAAGGCTCCGATGTTGAATATCCTATCCGAACATGTTGCCAGCGGTCAGTTAGATAAGATTTACACCACTCCCAGGCCAATCCCTGAATTCCTTTCTCCTTGACTTTTAACTAGTTTCTAATCCACAATAGGACACTGCTTCCTATCCCATGGTTATTTATTTTCCTCAAGAGTCTCTCATGATGAACTTTGTCAAAGGCTTTCCAAAAATTCAGGTACACTATTACCCACGGGCTTACCTTTATTTACCTGTTTATTCACGCCTTCAAAAATATAGCAGAGTAGTGAAGCAAGACTTCCCTTGGCTAAATCCATGTTGGCTTTAACCCATTAAACCATCACTATCTACACGTTCAGTACTTTTGTTCTTTATAATGATTTCTTCCATTTTGCCTGGCACTGCTATCAGGCTCAATAGTGTGTAGTTTCCCGGCTCATCCCAGGAAAAACTGGTGTTACTTCAGGTACTACAAATGATTTTAATGATGGTTTGCAAATTACTAATAGTAGGTCTGCAATTTCACTTTGAGCTCTTTCAGCACCCTGGGATGTATACCATCTGGTCTGAGTAATTTGCTACTCTTTAAACTTGTTCATTTACATCTTCCAAGTTCACCAAGATTTCTTGCAATTCCTCTGTTTCATCACCATTAAATATCATTCCTGGTATAGGTATCTCCCCTATATCTTCTTTAGTAAAGCCCGAAGCAAGGAATTCACTTTGTCTCTGCATTATGAACTTGTTAATGCTTATTGCCCCTTGCATTTCACTCTCATCTAATGTGAACTGGACATTGAAAATGATTGAAAAAATGTTTGCATACACAGTTCTATTCGTTTTTATGAATTTTAAAAGTACACAGATGTGGAAATCTTGAGCCATTATATATTTTTCTACAAGAACGATAGATAATATTCTGTTTTATACCAGCAAAGATTTTCTGAATGTGTGTGATAGAGGGCCATGTAATTGCAGTGAGATGTTGCATTTACTGCACCTTAACGTTTGCAGTTAAGGTGCAGTAAGCCTGTGCTGTAAATGCAGGGGATATACCCAGCATCCGGCCTGCATTTAGCACACAGGACAGGCACTGCAAGGTACCACGTGACATGTTGTGACAGATAACGAAAGCAAAGGCCTTCCCAAAATAAAATGAAAATAGTGTTAGGAAACTCTTCTCTGTACACTAAAGCGCCCCCTTATTTGACCCTCCCTCACACTGATGATCTCCCTAATCCAACCCCCCACGCAAGAAGCTCGATCTGACCTCCTCTCTACTCAGCACCAACCTACTCGGACAGTCAGCCCATGCAAGTAGGCTCTATAAAAGGTGTCCTCTTATCTCAGGAGCCCCCTATGTTGAGAAGAAAGCCTCCTCAAGCCCCAAGTTTCACCAAAATAACCCCCCAGAACTCACCCCCCCAAAAGACCCAAGCCTGACCCGTTATACCACACCCCTGACCTCCCCTAGGACTTACTCAGGAGTCCCTGCTGTTCTGAGTGGCTGGAGCAGCAGTTGTCCTCCTCCACTCCTGCCTTGGTTGCAGGAACTTCCAAAGTGGCAGTGGTAACTCCTAGTGGTAGTCTTCCAGTACTTCCTCTAGGGGTTACTGCTGCCATTTTGGAAGCGCCTACCTAACAGGGCATGAGCAGAGGGAGACTGTTCCTGCTTCATCAACTCAGATCACTAGGGAACCCCTAGGCATGTTCAGGGGTAGTCAGGGGAGTAGACGTAGGGGTTTAGACTTGCATCTTTGCATGGCGGGGGGGGGGGGAGGGAGTGATTTTTGAGCCGAGTGCACCTTGATAGGGTCTACTTAAGGAAGAATTGATCGACTGAGTGGGTTGATGCTGACGGGGGAGTGGGGGTTTTAGCTCAGGGCTTCTTAAATGGAGGAGTAGTTGGATCGGGAAAGGAGGGGGGAATATCAAGGTGCCTTTCTTTAAAAACTCGATTGAGCAGCAGCTGCGGTATCAGACTGCCGGTAGCATAGTAGCACTTAACACCACCTATCAGCAGTTGTGACAGCCAGCTTGCAGCTGCGATACCCTCTCTCCTCAATCCTGTCGAAACACATGCTAAGTATTTAGTGCGGCGTTTTACTGCATGGTGACCGTTAGCACAGGCCCATTCTAATGGCAAGACTCACGATCAGTGCTTACCGCATTTGAATAAACATGGCCTAGAGTGCACACAGAATATGTGTAAAATTCCCAGCTTGCTTTTTATTGGCCAAAGGAAAGGAATGAAGATTGGGATCTTTCATCAAATTTTTATCTAAATGGGTAACTAATAAATTTATTTTAGTGTTTTGTTGATGTTTTGAAGCTATTAATTTACTATTTATATTGTACTATATTTACAGAATGTGTTGATATGTATTTCAGGTAATCTGCATGGTGCCGCTGCAAAAGGAAAGATGTAATATCCAAGTGAAATAAAGTTGTTCAACAGCTAGCCACTGATAACAAAACCATGTCAATCATCCCACAGAAGGAATAAACTGACCAATGCACCGATTCCTTCAATCCTATAGAGTTCATTGTCTTAAATACTAAATGGATTTAGAAATTTTTAAAAAAGCAAAGCTTCAAAAAAGTACGTTAGTTCACTGAACGTATTTTCCCTCCAGCTGTTAGAGGGGTTATGAAGTGTATAACTTTTACAGATGTTTCCTAATGTAAAATGAAGAGTTTCACATGTTCTCTCTCAGTACATAAGAACATAAGATATGCCATACTGGGTCAGACCAAGGGTCCATCAAGCCCAGTATACTGTTTTCAACAGTGGCCAATCCAGGTCACAAGTACCTGTCAGGAACCCAAAAGGTATCCAAATTCCATGCTGCTTGTCCAATGGGTAAGCAGTGGATTTCTCCGGTCCTCTTTAATAACGGTTTATGGATTTTTCCTCCAGGAACTCATCCAAACCTCTTAAATCCAGCTACTCCAACAGCTTTTACTATGTCCTCAGGTAACAAATTCCAGAGTTTGATTACTTGTTGAGTAAAAAATATTTTCGCCAATTAGTCTTAAATGTGCCACTTTGTAGCTTCATTGCGTGTCTCCTAGTCTTTTTACTTTTTGAAGGAGTAAAACAGCCAATCTACATTTTCCCATTCTACTCCATTCATTATATTATAGACCTCTATCATATTCCCCTTCAGCTGTCTCTTTTCCAAGATGAAGAGCCCTAACCTTTTAAGCCTTTCCTCTTAGGGGTATCCTTCATACCCTTTGCCATTTTTGTCACTATTCTCTGTACCTTTTCCGATTCTGCTATATCCTTTTTAAGATATGGCGACCAGAATTGCACACAGTATTCAATGTGTGGTCACACCATGGAAGGATACAGAGGCATTATGATGTCATCCTTTGTTTTATTTTCCATTCCTTTCTTTAGGATTCCTAGCATTCTATTTGCTTTCTTGGCCACTGCTGCACCCTGAGCAGAAGGTTTCATCATAGGGTTGAAATCAAGGTGCTCTTGCAATTTTTTAACAATCCTCTTGTGTTTCAACAACTTTGAATAACTGTGTCATCTGCAAATTTGATCACCTCACTCATTATTTCCATTTTTCAGATCATTTATGAATATGTTAAAAAGCAGCAGGCCCAGCACAGATCCCTGGGGTACTCCACCATTCACCTTTCTCCATTGAGAAAATGGCCATTTAGCCCTTTTCTCTGTTTTCTATCTTTCAACCAGTTCCTGATCCACAATAGTGTACTGCCTCCTATCCCATGACTTTTTAATTTCTCCAAGTGTCTCTCATGAGGGACTTTGTCACAGGCTTTCTGAAACTCAAGATACTGTACACTATGGGCCCGATTCTGAGATGCAGGTTGCAGGGCTGCACATCCCAGTGGGACGTGCAGCCCCACAAGCCATCAGGACCCTATTCCCCCTCCTGCTCTCCCCGGATGTCCTGAGCAGCAGGACGAAGAGAACTGGCAGGGGGGGGGGGGGCAGGATGGAGCAGGTTCTGGGCGGAGCAGGGGCGGGCCTGCTCAGCAGGACATACAGGACAGATTCAGGTCACAGCCCTGTACATCCTGCCGGCTCAAAGGGGACGTGTTGCTTATTCCACCTTGAAGATGGAAGAAGCAGCACCGACCCAGCGATCGTGACCAGGTGGTCTCCACTGCCCGATCCAGCCATGGGTCAGGCAGCGGGCACGCCGACCGTCCTCTGGCCCGATTTTGTGTACCACGGGAAAGTTTTGTTTCTATGTCCAGAATCAGGTCCTAACCATCCTTTCTTCCTCGGGACGTCCCCTCTCTGAAATGGACTTCACATCAACCAGCTTATCTTTATCTACCTGTTTATTCACACCTTCAAAAAAATATGAGAGACTGGTGAGACAAGACTTTCCTTGGCTAAATTCATGTTGGCTTTCTGCCATTAAGCCATGACTATCTACATGTTCAGTCATTTTAAGTTTTATAACAGTTTCTACCATTTTGCCCAGTACTGATGTCAGGCTTACTGGCCAGTAATTTCCCAGATCACTCCTGGAACCCTTTTTAAAAATTGGCGTTAGATTGGCTACTCTTCAGTCTTTAGATACTACAGATGATTACCAATAGTAGTTCTACAATCTCATATTTCAGTTTTTTCAGCACCCTGAAATGTATGTCATCTGGCCCTGGTGATTTGCTGCTCTGTAGTTTATCAGTTATCTGTATTACATCGTCTCAATTTATCGAGATTTGTTTCAATTCCTCTGATACATCACCTTAAAATATCATCATTTCTGGCATGGGTAAGTTTCCTATATCTTCTTTAGTAAAGACTGAAGCAAAACATTTATTCAGTCTCTCTGCTATGGCCTTGACCTCTTTCAGGGCACCTTTTACCCTTCTATCATATAATGGCCCAATGGGCTCCCTTCACAGGTGTTTTGCTATGAATATACTTGAAAAAGGCTCCATTATGTGCTGCTTCTTCCACAGCAAGTTTCTTCTCAAAATTTTCCCTTTGCTTGCCTTATCAATGCCTTGCATTTAACCTGCCTATACTTATGCTGTTTCCCGTTTTCATCATTTGGCTCTTTTTTACATTTTATGAAAGATTCTCTCTTTGCTATAACAGCATCTCTGACCTCAGCATGCTTGCTGTTTCCTTTTATCTATTCTTACATTAATATTTAAATATTACTGCAGTGCAAGTGAGGATTTCTTTCCATTTAGATCAAGAACAGAAAGCTCCAGCAAAAATGGATACAGAATTAAGATTAACATCTATGCAGAAGAGGAAAGAAACTGTTGAAGAGAGAAAAGGCCAGGGAAAAGCAGAGGCAACAAGCAAAACCCTTCTCCTCCCTTTTTGCCTTGCCTCCCTCTCCCACTGCCCCTCCCAACAAGGATACTGCAGGGCTTAAAGATCAAAAGCAGCAAGGTTTTTACAAGTGGAATTAGTTACATGTTTGACACCCATCCTCCTCCGATGGCAATCTTCTCCAACAGGAAATGTGTAAAACATATGATCTATGGAACTCTATACTTTTTACAGGTAAATAAAAACAGCAGCAATAAAAAGTATAATAGTCCATTTTACATTGTACCGACAGGGAAAACGTTTTTGCCATATAAACCAGATAGGACCCTACCCTATATGGTAGGACCCTATTTATTCAACTGTGCATCATCAGCTGTCCTGATCTCTGCAGCTAAGCAGAGTTAGGCCTGGTCAGTACTGGGATGGCTGACCACCTTGGAATACCAGGGGCTGTAAAACTCACGGCATGGAAGAAAGGCTGGGCAATTTACTTTGAGCAGTACCTTGCCAAGAAAACCCAGATGCCGAGTTGCCAGGAATCAGCATTATCCAATGGCGGTAAAGTTTTGCAGTTTATGCACATTGATTTTGGTAAGTTGTGTGCGGTCACTGCAATGCCTCTGGTGTTAACTGTATGGAACGATGCTAGGTTCACTCCCAAGAGTCAGCATAGATAAAACTGAAATTAACCCCACCCATTCTCAGCTCTCTTTTGCATTAGGAAGGTAACATGGGAATTATCTAGCTCTAAGCACACAAATTCCTGCATTAACTGCTTAGAGCACTTTAGTAAGCATGGTCCATATAGGTCTACTGAAGCTTCCATTTTTCAAATAGGATGGGCTTAAGCAACCACTTACAATAGCTAGCTCACAGGATGTATTGCACTGGTAGAGCTGCCTTTTAGCACCGGTCTGCCTCTTAAAAAGATATTTCACAAGTTGCAGAGAACCAGAAGCAAGTTGATCAGCATTCTGGGTCATTTGCCTGTAAAGATTATTATAGCATTTAAACTGCACAGAACCTGCTTCTAGAACAATGATCTCTGGAGTATTTTTGAGCTTTGTGGCGCCTAGTAAATAGTACATCAAAAAGCCACTGTATGGTTTCTGTCCAGCTCTCACAAAGTCTTATATTTAAGTTATTGATGACAACGGATACATCTTCACATCTCATTGAGTTCTTTAAAACAATGCGGGGCATGTTTACCAAAGGCTAATATGCATTAGGTGCTGCTATAGCCCTTTTATATCTATGGGCCATAGTAGCATTGGCATGCATGTCATGTTTTCATTAACGTGTGTTATCCTTTACAAAACATGACCCTGAATGACTTACTGTGGAATACAAAATTTAGGAAAATGGTTTCCAGCTAGTGGAGTCAATCCCTTTGACTTTTTACACTAGTAAAAATTGGAAAAAAAAAAGGTATTAAACACAAATCGCACACATTTGACAAAAGACACTGATTTGCTGCTGGCTTTTAAAATATTCATAACCACTTTAATGGGCTCTGTTTTAATAAATATGGATTACTATTAACCGGTTCACTCAATGCATTGCCTACAGATATGGTTCCATGGAATTTGTTCAGAATGAAGATGTGTAATAGCAGAAAAGCATCATCTGTATCTAAGAACCATAATGTTTGGTTCATTTGCAGCTGAGGTCAGTAATTCACTTCAACTGCTTCAGTTTTTGTATCATTTGGGAGTGAAAAACTTAGCAGTTCCTTTAAAAGCTTGCTTGGGCTGTCCACCCCCATCTCCCTTCCCTTTTTGCCACCTTACCCTCTTTCTTACTATCGCTTTTACCCCCTTCCTTACTTTTCTCCTTGGTCCTCTCCTTAGGCCCTCTGTCAGTAGACACAACCTAGGTCCATTATGTATGTGGGAACAAAGGGCCACAACTTATAACTTATTCACGGTTATTGATCAGCTAATAACATTAAAAGAACCATGAACTTAAATGACCTCACCAGCTTAAAGAGGTAACTTGCCTGTGTCTACCAGACCAGTCTTTTGGAGCATACTTTGGTGGGCCTCCTTCTACCTGACTGCCTGCTCCGTGGCAACTGGCTTTTCCTGGAGCCCCCAAAGCTGGCTGCCACTCCATGCTCTCAGCGAGGTCTTTTTTGTTTCCATGGTGCCCATTCTGCTATGCCTGGTACCTTGTTGCCCCCTTGACTTACATTATGTAGCCAAAATCGCCCTGGGCCCAGATGCCCCACCCAT
The DNA here is from genome assembly GCA_033557465.1 of Ichthyophis bannanicus. Taxonomy (NCBI): domain Eukaryota; kingdom Metazoa; phylum Chordata; class Amphibia; order Gymnophiona; family Ichthyophiidae; genus Ichthyophis; species Ichthyophis bannanicus. The sequence continues at coordinate 11,496,654 of CM066039.1, read as the reverse complement.
AACTTGTGACATCTACACCCCCTTTTCAGCCCCGACGATCCAGTTTTTGACACTTGAACCCCATTGTGTCTTAATTTTCCCCTTGTCTTGGTGGTGAAGTTACTGCACCCACATTCGTATGCTGTGTAAGCCCTGGTGACCTAGGGAGGGAAGAGAGGGTGGGCAGGACTTGCTTTCTTCCTGCTCTTCTCTTTTACCCAGGTCCACCAGCCACCCACTGTTTACTGGCAGACCTGACAGAGGACCTCCAACACTCCCCACCAGCGGGAGGTTTAACTATCCAAATGGCCACTTGGTGTCCCATCTCCACCCTGTACATGTCCAGGGGCTCCCAGCTAGTCAGCCAGCCTTGAACCAGTTGGGGCTCCGCAAATCCTCAAAGATAGATGGTGAAGAGGAAAAGAACCAGGGAAGCTGATGCTATGGCTTACCAAAAATATACTTCCCCCTCACCAGTAAAAAGAGAGATTAGAAATGCATCTGTAACAATAACATAGATCCCGAGAGCTAGCCAGCCTGATTGGTCTAGATGTCTAAGTTTGCAATTGCACAAATCACACCTGTAAGGAAACGATTTAATCTAGGGACTGAAGTCTCTGGGAGCCTAGATTAAGAAAATTAACCTGCTTGTTAAACAAACATACATGTAGCTCACTATGGCAATCTTTTGCTAAGGAGCACTAAGATGTTGCACCTAACGTGCCAATAGCTCCAAAACTATGACACGTTAGGTGCAACACCACCACCTTAACTGTCGGGGTGTAGAAAGCAGCCGCAACACACTACTAAGACACTTATTTATTTATTTAGACAGATTTGTATACCACTTTATCCTTCAATCAAAGTGGTCACATCACAATTGGAGGGTTACATTTAACATGAGGGTACTTAACAACATTATACAATGAACTCATATGTCTAGTTGGGATGAGTGGGTATCGAGTTGGCGGAGGTAGTTGCATTACCATTCAGGTGGAGACTTGTTTGTCTGTCTGCTCATAGGTTTCTGTAAAGAGCAGGGTTTTAAGGGCCTTGCGGAAGTCTATGATGTCATTTAATGCCCTCAGGCTCATTGGGAGGGAGTTCCAAAGTGTGGAAGCCAGTAGTGAAGGAGCTCTTCTTGAAGTTGTTTGTTTAGTCTTGTGATATCCTGCAGGTGTGCCGATAATGTTGTCGTTATTGGTCCTTCTAGGTCTATTGCTGATATCCCTTGTTATGATGTCTTGGAGTACGTCTGCCGAGAGATGGTGAATGATTTTAAAGATGATCATGATCATTTTAAAGATGATCATGATCGTTTTAAATTTTGTTTTGGCCATCATTGGGAGCCAGTGCGGTTGCTGTAGGATGGGGATGATGTGCTCAGTTCTTGGAGTGTCTGTAATAATGCGTGCTGCAGTGTTTTGCACCATTTGGAGTGGGTGTAAGGTCTGCAGAGGGAGGCCTTGATATAGTGAGTTTCCATAATCAAGCAGAGGTGTGATGAGTGCTTGGCACACTCTGCGGAAGTGGTCCCGGCGGAGTATAGGCTTGATCTTTCTGATGGTCCTCAAGCGTTGATAGGCCTTGTTTGCGGTTTTGGTGATGTGGGATTTCCGTAGCCACCTCCTGTCTAGTCTATTGTAACCTACTCCTTGCTGATCTTTTTCTGAATCATCTCTCTCCCCTTCAATCTGTTCAAGAGACTGCTGCGGGGCTAATCTTCCACCAGTCTCATCATGCTCATATTAACCCTCTTCTGAAGTCACTTCATTGGCTTTCTATCCATTTTCCGCATCTAGTTCAAACCTCTCCTGCATTCACGCTGCAGCTCCTCACCACCTTTTCTCTTTTATCTCTCCCTACACTCCTCCTGGGAACTCTGCACCTCTAGCATATCACTTCTATCTGTGCCCTTCTATTGATAACTCCAGACGCTCCTTTCACCTTGCTGCTCCTTATGACTGGAACAAACTACCTGAGTCTATACGTCAGGTGCCTTTTCTGATCCTTTTCAAATCCAGGCTGAAAACTTACCTCTTCGCTGCTGCTTTCGGATCTTGACTCATCTGATCTCCTTTGTGTTTCCTTACCACTCCCCCTAGATGTATCCCATGTCTACAGCTATTGTGTTGTCTGTCTTGACTAGACTGTAAACTCTGATGAGCAGGACTGTTTTTTACGTGTGTCTGTGCAGCGCTGCATATGTCTTCTAGCACTATACAAATGTTCAGTAGTAGAAGTAGTAGTAGTAAATAAACAATGCGAGATTAAGGAGGATAACCTCCTTAATCCCATAAGAACATCAAAAATGTCTTACTGAGTGAGACCAAGGTCCATCAAGCCCAGTATCCTGCTTCCAACAGTGGCCAATCCAGGTCACAAGTTCCTGGCAGGTTCCCAAAAGGCACGCAGGTCCCACAATGCTTGTCCCGGGGAAAGCAGTGGATTTCCCAGGTCCTGTGTGCCTCTTTTGGAACCTGCCAGGTACTTGTTCTATAAAAGGGCTAGCCGTAAAAAGCACTTTTTAAAAAGCTAAAAATTAGGAACATGAGATGTGCCATACTGGGTCAGACCAAGGGTCCATCAAGCCCAGTATCCTGTTTCCAACAGTAACCATTCCAGATCTCAAGCACCTGTTGGGTTCCCAAAGGTACCATGCATAGGGGTAAGTAGTGGATTGCCCCAGTCCTCTTTAATAATAGCTATTGCACCTGAATATAACTTGCCTTTATCATCTATTGGAAAGGCACGAGTTAAATACTAATAATAAATAATGGTTTATGGACTTTTCCTCCAGGAACTCGTCCAAATCTCTTTTGAATCCAGCTACACTAACAGTTTTTGCCACATCTTCCAGTAATGAATATCAAAGTTTAATTATGCGCTGAGAAAAAAATATATTTTTCTCCAATTAGTCTTAAATATGCCATATCGTAGTTTCATTGTGTTCCCCCTAGTCTTTCTACCTTTTGAAGGAGTTAACAACTGATCCATGTTGATCTGTTCCACTCCATTCAATATTTTATCGACCTCTATCATATCTCCCCTCAACCATCTCTTTCAAGTTACCTTTTAAGTGTCTCCTTACAGGGATATCCTTCTACCTCCTTTACCATTTTGGTTGCTCTTCTCTATACCTTTCCCAATTCTGCTATATCGTTTTTAAGATATGGTGACCAGAACTGCACACAATATTCAAGGTGCAGTCCCACCATGGAGCAATATAGAGGCATTATAATATCCTTGGTTTTATTGTCTATTCCTTTCCTTATGATTCCGAGCATATTATTTGCTTTCTTGGTCATGACTGCACACTGGGCAGAGGGCTTCAACGTAGTATCCACATTGATGCCAGGGAGCATATGTAAATCCCAATGTGGACAATTTTCATCATATACTTGCATTGCCCATGTGAAATGGGGAATGCTACTACTACTGCTACTGAACACCTGTGCACATGTAGATTCTGACCCACCCAGGCCACTCCCTCACCACGCCTCCGACACACCCCCTTCCAACTTCTACATTCTAAGAATATCCACATACGAATCCAGTTCCCTTTCTAAGCTGGCAGTTTCCACATATAAATGCCCGATTTTACACATAAAAATCACAAATAAGGCTTCTAAAATAACTGCCTTAACCCTTTCAGACCATACATCCACTGTAATGGACGTCATGTTTATTCATTGAATTCCATGTATTGTGGTGGCGAGACTGTAGTGGAGCCCAGGGAAATGGATAGAAAACAGACATTTACCCCTAAGCAGAAGAACAGTTCAGGGAGTTTTGACTTTGAAACTCCAGCCACCTACAGTAATTTGTATTAAGAACCGTATTTATGGTCGTTGATGCTAAGAGCACAAGGTTCAAGGGGTAAATACCCAGAGCAGTGCTAACTACAGTCTGAGACCATTGGTTCTACTCAAAAGAGATATATAAAAAAAGCTTATATAAAAAAAGCTTCATAAAAAAAGTTATATAAAGAAGAAAGATTTGATTTTTAACAAATGGTTGGATAATTGCAGTGTAGTAATAAAATCGGACCAAATCTTATATATTTAGGGGGATATACATTCATCATATTTGCAGTAACATTTTAAAGCTGGCAGAGAATGTTCAGAAGTGCTGATTTGAATGCTTAAGAAGTCCTTACCTAAACGTATAAACAGCCAGAAGTAAAGTGGGTTGTGCTTTGCATAATGCTCAGTTTGGAAGAGCACTTATTTGGGCTGAACTGAGCAAGGAACCCTTAAGCTGTATTCTTGAACTGTGGAAAGAGTTATACTTCTGGTATGATAAGCTGAGTGAAGCGAGTGCTACCAGTGTTACTGTGAAAGTTCCTTTTTCTTTATTTGGAGAAGTATCCTACTTTTGTTGCTGTATGTTTGAAAGGACAAAAGAAGAAAATAATAAATTTTTCCTGTATTTGCCTTCAACCCTCGGCTACTCATTTTTTTCCACAACTACAACCCCCAGAAGCCTTGACTCTGGGAACCATAATACCAAGGGACAATAGGAGGTACACCCACTGCCTATAGGCAACCGCCTAGCCAGCAGTGGGCATGACAGTATATATATATATATATATATATATATATATATGTGGTGTCTGTGGAAAATTTCAGATTTGAAAGGGTTAATGTGCATTAATTTGTTGGTTAACATGCATTAAGTCTATTTATCATGCACCGTATTTAAGGAACATTAGCCAAATGCATGCTAACCAATGCATGCCTAGTGTTAACATATTCATATTTCAAATACCAATCTCCTCAAAGTATTGTGTTTGTTGTGTTAGTCACCTTCAATAAGGGTCAACAAAACATGGGAATAAGTGCTAGAAAGCAGCAAATTTTGGGCGATACCTTTTTTATTGGACTAACCTAATATACCAATGAACAACTTTCAAAGATGTGTGGAAGGGAGCAAGGCTCTCAAAATCTAGAAACTAACATGCTGTATTAACTTAAGTCAAACAAAAAGGTGTCAGCTACTGTTTGTTTATCGCCCTTTGTACAAATAAAATCTTGTAACATTTATTTAAAAAGTGTTGTTTTTTTATAGTTATATCAGTTTATAAAGAATCATATATTCATGGCCATTCTTTTCTGATTTTCAGAAGTTCGTAAACTTGTTATTTACCAATGCATTTGGGTTCAGATGGCAATAGTCTTACTTTGTGGAGTAAATGTTTATTTTGCAGGAAACATCTGCATATTTATGTTCTCATTGCTAAATCATATAAATACAAATTGGTTGGGAAGAATCGGGCATTGCAGCATAAGAGGTATGCCATATGGGAAACACATCATCAGGCCACTAGCAAATGGCAACCCAGCTTTAAATAAACCCAATGACATCACAATATGCATTAGACCCACCGATTTCAACTAAGGAAGATTAAAAATTGATCTTTGCTATTCTGCAAGAATACATGTTTTTTTTCTAATTTTCCATGACATTTTGTAAAGGAACTAATAGCTTCCATAATATATGTTTGATAATCTCAGCAAGCTTCCTGGGTGCAGAATGCACTTGGCCTATGACCTTGCATTTCAGGATCTAGACAGGCTGGAAGCAAACCATAGAAAGGCCGTCAAGATCATGCAGGGTTTGCACCAAAACGTTACATGAGATGAGACAAAGATCTCAATATGTGGACCTAGAGGAAAAGATTAGGGAGATGAATAGACATATCCAGATACCTTAATAAATCAAGTACAAATAGCAAACTATTTCAGAGTTAAAAATGCCCTTGAATAAGAAATAGTTGTATGATGTTCCAGAGGATACATCAAAAAACCTCTTTACTGAAAATAAATGCATGGAATGGAGGAGACAAAATGTTAATAGAATTTCAATAAGCAGAGATGAGCAGAGGATCCCTAGTGGTGAAGAAGTGATAAAGAATGTCAACAATCAGCTGAAGTCCACGGAAGGGTAGCAAGAGAAAGTTTGAGCAAACTAGATTGGCCTAAAGACTCTTATCTCCATGCCACATTCTATGATACTAGTAGAGACGAGGTTGGGAGGTTGCAGCATTGCAAATAATCCAACCCTCGTCCCTCAAAATTAGAGAATCAAATAGTCAAAGACCCCAGTAATACTGCAGGCCATGGGCTAACAAGGCTGCTACCTTCAGGTTACAACTTCCCAGAAAACGAGGTCAGTACAGTAGCTGTTGGTAGTTGGGTACTGTCCAACAAGGCATGGGTACTTAGGCATCTAGATGTTCAGGCAACAGCCTTTAGTTTTGTCTAGCTTGTTCATAGAGCATAGGGAGAGTATGCTGAACATTAGGGTAAGAACAAGATCTTCTATGGTCAGTTATTCAGGAAGGTGGAGAACCAATGAGGAAGCAGTGTGACGAAGAGGAGCTTGGCAAACCAAATGAACCAACTGATCCATCTACCATTATCCAACTGCACATTGGCGTCTTGAGTAGAACTCATTTAGTTTACTTCCTGTATTCTTTATATATGATATATTAAAGCTCACATATCAGAAGCCGTCATGTTTATTCAATTATTATTTATTTATTTTTATTTTATTTACATTCTCTTATATACTGCGCTATTCTGCATCAGTGCGGTTTACATTGAACAAACTGAAATTACATTGAACAGGGCATTATAACTATTTTACAGGAAACATGGGCTATGGAGGGTTAAGTGGCTTGCCCAAGACCACAAGGAGCACCTGTGGGACTAGAAACCCCAGTCCTTCTGGCCCAAGGTTGCTGTCCTCTAGTGGGATTACTTTCTATACTATCCCCTTCATAACTACAGCAGAGCTATTTACAACTAATAAAATCCCAGTCTTTAAAAAATGACTCCAAAAATACTCGGGGAGAGAAAATACTTTTATAGCAGTAAACATTAAGATAAAAGCTTGTATGACTGCTAAAGGTCACTTGTTTGAGGAAGGAATTTTAGAAGACCCAAACATTCACATCTTTAAACATTCACGAGCCTAATAAATTTCTAACCAAGTATCAGCTTGACATTTTTCAAGCAGATTTTATTTATTTTCAGTAACCGAGGTATCCGGATGCCCTACTCGGCCTGGATCCCCCAACCCCTCCAACACCCTCCCACCTCCATTGACAAAGCAAACAGACGTCGAGTGTTGGTATTAAAGCATGGTCGCAGCTTTATTAACAGTAAGGAAAAACACCGGCCCGACATGGGCCAACACAGCAATTCAATCATAACAAAGAAGAGCCTCCTCCCCCCCCCCCCCCACCCGTCATCCGGATGATGCCTGCCACCAGCCGTATAGCAAAGTGGAGCACCATCCAACCCACCCCCACCAGTCACCCCCTCCCGCCCGCCTCGCCATGTTAGCAAAGGCCGGCTGAAGGGGTTGCCTAATTCCGGGAGAGACCCCAACCGGGACGTCTCTCCCAACCCACATAGTCGTGCCGCTCACCTGAAAAGCGGCCTCCAGCTGAAATGAGCCGCCGGGTCAACGAGCACCAGCTCGCCACCCCGCTCACGAGGCCCAAAGCATGCCAACCCGGCACCCCCCCCCCCGCTGCGAAAAATCTCCCCCCCCCCCCCGGCCCCCCCCCCACGGCAAAAGGGAGGGAGGGAGGGAAACCTTCTCGGCCGCGAGCAAGGAGGGAAAGGGAAGAACACGCCAGCCGGCGTTCCCTCCTTGCTCGCGCCGCCTCCGCCCCCAACCCTCCACTGGCCACTCATCGGGCTCCCTCCAGGATCACGTGAAGGGGGGGGGGCCGCCAGAGCGCGCATCAGGCTGCGCCGCGCCCTCCCCCCCCAACGCAACGCGGCCTGCAACGTGGCCGGGCCCCGGGAACCCGGTTACCTGGCAGCCGCGGGACCGGGGGCCCGGCGGCTAAGCCGGTAATAACCGAGGTATCCGGATGCCCTACTCGGCCTGGATCCCCCAACCCCTCCAACACCCTCCCACCTCCATTGACAAAGCAAACAGACGTCGAGTGTTGGTATTAAAGCATGGTCGCAGCTTTATTAACAGTAAGGAAAAACACCGGCCCGACATGGGCCAACACAGCAATTCAATCATAACAAAGAAGAGCCTCCTCCCCCCCCCCCCCCCCACCCGTCATCCGGATGATGCCTGCCACCAGCCGTATAGCAAAGTGGAGCACCATCCAACCCACCCCCACCAGTCACCCCCTCCCGCCCGCCTCGCCATGTTAGCAAAGGCCGGCTGAAGGGGTTGCCTAATTCCGGGAGAGACCCCAACCGGGACGTCTCTCCCAACCCACATAGTCGTGCCGCTCACCTGGAAAGCGGCCTCCAGCTGAAATGAGCCGCCGGGTCAACGAGCACCAGCTCGCCACCCCGCCACCGGCGCTAGGTAGCGAGCTATCCTAGCGCCGCCCCCACCAAGGAAAGCTGCGACCTGCACCACGACTCAAGCGCCTCCTGCCAGTCGTTCAAAAGAAGATCCTGCCCCACCGGGGCAAGGTGAACCCCATCAAGCCGGTAAAGACCAGCGCAAGTAACATCCGCCCAAAGGTGCCGAACATGGACCCCGCCCGTCCGCTGGACCCAGCGCCCGATCTGCCTGTTAACCTTGCACAGACCCCGTGACCAACGCCGCTGAGTCCAGCAAGCTGGGCGGGGCACAATGTCCGACCACACAATGGCCACCCCGGGGAGGACCCCACGCAATATGGCAATGTCTCTCTGAGCAGCCCCAATGAGTTGCCGGCAAGCCCAACCGGCTATGTCATTGCCACCCAGGTGCAACAGCAGCCCGACCGGCTGCCGGCGCCGCCCAAGTTCCTCTTGGACACAATCCAGAAGCTGGCCCCAGTGCATACCGCGGCGGCCCATCCAGCACAACCGCACTCCGGCTCCAGCGAGACCCAAGTGCACTCCCAGTGGCCGCACCGCCGCGCGCCGCTCAGCCCAATAAACAAAGGAGTGCCCGATGATCCACCAGTCGCCGGATGCCGCACCATCTGAAAGCAGAAAGAATGGACTGCCACCAGCCAGCCAATCTGCAATAGGACACAAAAGTGTTAATGCCCCCCCCACCCCAGCCCCTCCCCCCACCAGCAGGCAGACCGCCACCTCAGACGCCCCACGCTACCCCGCCCCATCGCCTGGGGACGGGCGAACATACCCGGCGTAAGCACCCGATCGCCAGCGGCCAATCCGCCGAATCACCAGCGGATCCAGCCCAGCCGCCGCCGCGCTGGTAGCCGCCCCAATGCGGAACGAGTGCGACGCATAACCCCGCTCATCAAGACCCAAGGCCCGCAGAGCCATGCGTAACACCGCCGTGAACTGAAACTGTGTCACCGGCCGGCTATCCGCATGAACGAAAAAATGGCCAGGCGCTACGGGGCGCAGCGACACGTACGCCTGAAGAGCCCGCACAGGACAGGACAACAGGGGAGGGATAGCACTCAGCAGGACCCAGCCCCCGGTTCCAGCCTGGTCCGTCTTTGAACGTGCGAGAAAAATGCGAACCCGCGCAGGATGCACCCGGACGTGCCCCACGGCCAACCCCCCAAAAGCCTCACGCCGCGCCGACCGGGGAACCAACTCGGACACCCGAAAAGCGCCGAAGAAGGCAGTAGTGAACAAAGCGTGAAACAGCACCGCCTCAAAGCCCGAGGCGGCCACCCGAGGCAAAACCTCACAAAGCTGCAACAGGAGCCCGTGAGATACCGGGCGCCGCCAATCGGGTGGCGCCGGCCGCGTACGGGCCCAACCGGCGAGCAACCGCCCGACCAAAAAGGAGACCCGCGGATTCCCCCAACCAGCTGCCTTACAGAAAAAGGAGAAGCCCGCGAGCGCCCCAGCGACCGCCGACCGGGCCCATCCCGCCTCCTTTGCCCAAAGCACGAAGCGGCCCGCCAGGTCATCAGGCACCTCCCCCCCGGCCCACCCACGCGCCCGCAAAAAGGCACTCACCTGGGAATAGCCCTACGGTAATTAGTCCAGGTGCTACGGGCCACCGACGACGCCAATAGATCCATCAGGGCAGGGTCCCAATCGTCCAGAGATGCTCCGGGACCCGCGAGGGCAGCTCGTCCGCACCGGGCGCCAGTCGCCGGAACTGCTCCCACTGAAAACGTGAGAGAGCGTCAGCGATCGAATTCTGAGAACCGGGAACGTGCCGCGCCCGCGCGGTGACATTCAGCCGCAAGCAAGCCAACACGAACACCCTCATCAAGGCCGCCACCCTGGGGCATCGGGGAGCATGACGGTTCAGAACCTCAACGACCGCCGCGTTGTCGCACCAGAAGACGACCCGCCGGTCACGCAGCCGGTCAGGCCAGACCCAGAAGGAAACCACGATAGGGAACAGCTCCAAGAAGGTGATATTGCGCGTCAAACCGGAGCGCACCCAAGCCACCGGCCAAGGCTCCGCACACCAGGCACCGTGACAGAAGGCCCCAAAACCGAAGCCCCCGCCGCGTCAGTAAACAACTGCAAATCGCGATTCGACAACTCCGGCCCCTGAAGTACGGAGCTCCCGTTGAACCCGGCCAGAAACGCGTCCCAAACCCGCAAATCCTCCCGCATCCCCACGGACACGCGAATCCGATGATGCGGTAGCCGCACCCCAGACATTGCCAAAGAAAGGCGCCTCGTAAAGGGCCTCCCCATGGGGAGAACGCGGCAAGCGAAATTCAAATGCCCCACCAGTGACTGCATGACGCGAGGGAAATCTTCGCAGTGGCACAGACGGAGGCCACCAGCTCGCGAAGGCGAGCGACCTTCGCCGCCGGCAAGCGGACCACCATCGCCACCGTGTCAATCTCAATACCCAGGAAGGTAAGACACGTAACCGGTCCCACCGTTTTGCCATCCGCTACGGGAATGCCGAACGCGGCAGCCACGCGAAGGAAGGTGCTCAGAAGAGCGGAACAGGTCGAGGCACCCCGGGGCCCGACGAACAGAAAATCGTCCAGATAGTGAACAATGCTGGCGACTCCCGACTGCCGTTCCACAACCCAATGCAAGAAGGTACTGAAGGCCTCGAAATAAGCACAGGAGATTGCGCAGCCATGGGCATACACATATCAAAGTAGTACCTCGCCTCGAAACGAAAGCCAAGCAATGGGAAAGCGGAAGGGTGCACCGGCAGCAGGCGGAACGCCGATTCAATATCCACCTTGGCCAAAAGGGCCCCCGCTCCGCACTGACGAACCAAGGACACTGCGGTGTCGAAGGAAGCGTAGTGCACCGAACAGAGCTCGCGAGGAATACGGTCATTGACGGAGTCGCCCAGAGGGCTAGAGAGGTTGTGTATCAATCGGAACTTGCCCGGCTCCTTCTTCGGAACCACGCCCAACGGCGAAACCGTGAATGGGGAAAAGGGGGGGTCCACGAAGGGACCCGCCACCCTGCCCAGCGCACATTCCTCGGAGATCTTGCTGCGCACAAAATCACCGTAGAGCCGCGCAGAGGCAGCATTGCGGGAACTACACGGAGCGGCGGACCCCCGGACAGGAATGCGAAAACCCCGCGAGAACCCCCCCAGAATCAAACCGGCCGCCTTACCCCGGCGGGAACGCCCATACTCCAACAGCCACGGCAGCATCGCCGCGACCCGCACCGGGGTAGCCGCTAAGCCGCGGGGCCCCTCACTTCCCCCCAGCAGGAGCCCCAGCGACCCCTTTCCTGCTACACTTTGCGGCCGCATGCGCGCCGCCGCACAAGGAGCAAGCGTGTTTGAACTTGCAGTCCGGGAAGGGGCAAGACGCCTTGTTGAAGCGCCAACACACGTCCCCCCCGACCCCCGCCGCCTTTTGCGATGGCAACGTGGGGCCGGGGGCACGAAAGGACCGGCCCCCCGGCGGAGAGCGAAGACGAGCCCGCCTTTGCCCCCACCGCTCCAGTACCGACGCCGCGGCCCCTCGCGGACATCTGTGTCAACCACAGGTTGATGTCCTTGGTCCCCCACTGCAGGAGACTATTCTCCTCCATCTGGTCCCGGAAGGCCTCGTCATAATTCAACCAGGCCCACCCCTCGTGGGCCTGGGATGCCTCCAGGATATTGTCGGCATAAGCCAGTAACGCCCCGAACTGGTCCGGGAAGTAGCGTCCCCAGACACTCGCCAACCGCAAAAAGGCACGGGTCCAGTTGAGCGTGTTACGAGACACCTTGCGCACGCGCCCCGCCTTCTCATCGTCCCTGCGCTTTTTCCTACTTTCTCCCGCGCGCTTCCGGCCGTCGAGCAAGCGGAAAATGTCAATATATCGACGACGCTTGATCCGCCGGCGCAACTTCCGCGGAACCGACTCCCATAGCTCGGCACACCGCACCACGGGCGTACCACCAGGAACCCCACCGTCCGCCGCCCCTGGGACGGAGCTGCAAGACGAGGCCACGGAGGACGTCGAGGAGGAAGAGGACGAGGACGCCCGCCGGCAGCGACGAGCCCGCTTGCGCTTCGCTTTTCCCTTGCCCGCCCCCCCGGAGCCCGGAACCGAGTCGGGAACCCCCCCCCCAACAGTATACTCACCACTCCCCCGACGGGGGCGACCAGGGCGCCCCCAGTGGGCGAGGCCAGGGCCGGAACACCCGCTGACACCGTGGCATCTGAAGGGCCCGCTCCCGCGAGCCTGTCGGAAGCAGCCATGGCGGCGACAGTCGGCGCGCTCCTCGGAACCTGTGAAGAAAAAGAAGAAAAAGCAGCAGCGGGGGCCCCAGGGGTACTGAGAACCGCCGAGGGACCAACCCCCCAGGCGCGCGCCGAAGGCCCCAAACCCCCAGCCTCCCACGCCGCCACCCCCCCAACCCCCCCTTGCCCCTGCCCAAACCACCCCCCCCAACCACCACCCCATGGGCCCACACCCCCCCACGGAACCGCCCCATACACCCAAGGGGCCGGAGAACCGAGAAACCCAGGAGGAGAAGAGGCACCCAAGGAAGGGGGAGCAGGCCCCTCCCCTAGATGGGAAGGGGAAGGAGCCGTAAGCCAGCCGCTCCCCGACCCGGGAGGCAAGTTGAGCACAGGAGCCTGCGAGGGCCCCGTCCCGGCAGCGACCGAGTGGCCTGGCGCGAGGACCCCTTCGAGCAGTCCCAAATCCCCATCCCCCCCCGCGATGCCCGCAGAAGGAACCGGATCACCCGCCGAGGCCCCCTCGTCCGCAGGCGAAAAGCGCCCACCGGAGGCCCCACCCCCCCGGGCCCCCCCAATGTTGCGGCGCCCACGGCCCCGCCGAGCCCCGGTAGCGGGAGCAGCCGGGGGCACCGCCCCAGCGCGGCCCGCGGGAGCGGACCCACGCCGCGCCGTACCGCGCCCACGAGCCCCGCCCCGCGGCCCCTTACCAGCGCTGCGTGCAAGAACATGTTTTGCCATGTGTGCTCCAAGTAAGTGGCCCAAGTGCCGCACAGGCCTAGGGGCTGGCCAAAAAGGCCGGCAAGCCACCCGACTGGGTAATGCAGAGCCTGCCCCCTGGCCTAGGACCGATGCGTTGGGGTCCCCTAGGGCTCCGTCGCCGTCTAAGCGGCAATTTGGCCACCACCCCAGCTGAAATCCAAGCTAGCACCTGGAATATTGCATGCAATGCTGGTCACTGTATTTAAATGACCGCGGCAGAGCAGGCACGCAGACCCGGGGCCCACGTGCGCCGGAGCACTCGCGCACGCCGGAGAAGCGGGCACCGATGGAAGCCCCAGCGCCGCGTGGGTTGGCGGCGAAACTAGCACCCGCCACCGCAACCCCAACGACCCAGCACCCGAGGCTCCCGAGGCCTACAGCCGCCCCGAAAAGCACCCCGCAGCCAGGTAAACAAACCTTCTCGGCCGCGAGCAAGGAGGGAAAGGGAAGAACACGCCAGCCGGCGTTCCCTCCTTGCTCGCGCCGCCTCCGCCCCCAACCCTCCACTGGCCACTCATCGGGCTCCCTCCAGGATCACGTGAGGGGGGGGGGCCGCCAGAGCGCGCATCAGGCTGCGCCGCGCCCCCCCCCCCCCCAACGCAACGCGGCCTGCAACGTGGCCGGGCCCCGGGAACCCGGTTACCTGGCAGCCGCGGGACCGGGGGCCCGGCGGCTAAGCCGGTAATAGGCTTGTATGGTGCTTCCCCTCCTGCACTTAGAAATTGCTAAATATATTCCATCAGAATCTTTGACATAAGACCCGACCCGCTCTCTCTCATAAAAACATGGTTTTAAATGAGCATCTGGTTATTGCAATTTCTGTCTACTGAAAGTGAAAGGTGCTTTGTCACTTTCTTCAGTTCTACAATACATTCAAAATTGTCTTTGCATTGCAGTTGAAAAGTTTATTTAGGGTTTAAAAAAAAATGATACCTGTAGATTAAAAGGAGCAATGCAATGCTGTCAAATTTTCAGACATGCTATCAGGAAAGGGAAAAAAATTACATTTCAGGCTGAGGAGCGACTAATCAAGGCAAGTGAAACGGTGCTGCAATAAATTACTCTATAGCGAAATAAGCCACACAAACAGACCGATGATAATAAATGTAAATTATTTCTCTGAAGAAATTTTCTTGGTACATGAGTAATACGAACCATCAGGAAGGAGTCTTCCTTAACATTAATTACAGAAAATGACAAGTAAGCTGACGACTGCGAAGGCTCATTATCTGAGAACATATTCACAACTTTGCAATTTGCGCGAGATGTACTCGAGTTAAATTAATCTCCCTTCTTTGCATGAGCCTCTTCTAATTTTCATGTTATTAACAGGTTTGCAGTATCACTCAGTGCTTGTCACTCTAATCAGGTTTCAGTGTGTTCGGAAAAGCGTAGTGTCATTTATAAGGATAAGCCCTCATAATGGTGCTCTCTTTCATGTGTAGAATTCTACAAGGTTGCTTTTAATAAGGTTCTTTAATCATCCGCCTTTACTCAACTTTTGCCCCACCCCCCCACCCCATTTCTTTATGAAGAGGCATGAAAAGACTTTGAAGTTCATCAAGGATGAAAAATTCATGACATTGTTAAAATAATACAAAAAAATAATGAGGCCTGAAAAGCAGATTTAGTGTTTGAATATAGTTCTTGGCCTCCAAGGAGACCTGTTCATATTCACAGTATTGAGCCCATGTTCAATTCTGTTTGATAGAAATTGTTAGGCCATATACATTTTCTGCAATATAAGAAGAATTAAATGGAAAAATTTCTAAGTTAGTCCAATGTCATATCTGATAAGGGGCTCTATATGCTTTCAACAGCTCATGGACAGTATCAACTTTTGACTATTCTTGTGTCCGTCGAATAAAAAAGGTACACAAATGATTAGTATTCCAGGTTTTTCCAGGCCCGAGATGCAAACGAACTCATACTAACCAGTCGTAGAAAATTGTCACATTTTTCAGGATTAAAATAGAGGAAAAAAATGGATGAAGAAAAGAAGAAACTTTCAGGTGTGATTTTTCACTGGATGAAAAATTAAGGAACCCTTTTACTAAAGTGCATTGTGTTTTGTACCTACCGCGCCAATAACATGCAAAACCATGGTGCGTTAGGTGCAACACCAGCACATAAACTGTCACGGATGTGGAAGAGGATGTTCCCGTCATTTAATGTGCAGCACTGTCCCCCAACATGTGCCACACTCAAGCGGGTGCCCGTGCTTGCACCTATTGAGATGGCGGTAATTGTACCCATGTTAATTGGCTACCTTGTGGTTAGCATGGGCACGCCGACTCTCCACCCCAAACCCATCCACTTGCTCCCCTAGTGCTCCATGGGCAGAGAGGAAATACGGCCATGCTGTCACTGCCCTGCGCTAGCTGTCAACACATGTCCCAGCATGTACCAGGACACACACTGCCAGGTAGCGCCCGCTTTCATATCATTATTGCATGTATACATATCTTCTCTCACTTTATGACAGCAAGTGCCAGCTGATTTTGCTTAGTATTAATGGTACCTGTGACATGACAATGCACAGAGGATGGGCAAATATAACTATAATCCTTGGACAAATATAAATATAATCCTTTCAATGTCAGAAAACCCCACTTTAATGTATATTACAATAAAGCCCTGGCTCCACGTTTCCACACATGAGCCTGGAACACATTCCCTTTAAAATTTCAAATCCATAACCAAGGAAATCCTTGAAATTCTGTGTAGACTATATTTTAAAACTACTGTAAAACATTACTACTACTACTACTGAGCATTTATATAGCGCTACAAGTCGTATGCAGCGCTGCACAGACATATAAGAGAGAGTCCCTGCTCATCAGAGCTTACAATCTAGTCAAGACAAACACAGAAGGTGTAGGCAGGGATAAAACAAGGGGAAAGAAAAAGGAGATCAGGTGGGTCAAGATCCAGAAGCAGCAGCGAAGAGGTGAGTTTTCAGCCTGGATTTGAAGAGGGTTAGAGAAGGAGCCTGGTGTACAGACACAGGTAGTTTGTTTCAGGCGTAAGGTGCAGCAAGGTGAAGGAGCGAAGCCTGGAGTTAGCAGTAGAAGAGAAGGGCACAGATAGAAGCAGTGGAAACTAGGGGCAACTATGGTACGTCATAGGCTCCAAAACACCATGAAAGCAATGCTATTCACACATGCTGCAGTGAGAGGTCTTTGAACTCTTTCAGACATATCGTGCCAATTTCAGTGATAGCACATGCTATAATGGACCACCCAAACTCCTTTTAAGTTATTCAAAACTGTGCTAACAATATCCCTTTTAACTTAATTCATTTTAAATTTAAATAGGCTCATAGAAATGCAGCAAATGTACAGCAAATGGGAAGGCAGAACTTTATTTCATTGTCAAAATTCACTTATGCTGAGGGCGTAATGAATTTCTAGATACTGGGCGCAGAACATGCCCAGAAGCAAGAATAATTTAACTGGACAAACTGTGATCTAGATTAAAAATATGCAACTCATCGTCAGGTGCTATTAAAATATAAGACTGGTTTAACACATCAAAACTTACCTTTACAAATTACGATAGGTCAGAAATAAGGTTATGGTAGCTAAAAATTGCCCTTGTATGTAAATTCTTGTATATGTTATTTGTTACAATAGTTAGAAAACTAACCTATAAGTTAAGGAGGTATAAAGTGATGAAAATTTATCATTGCAACACCAGAAGAAAAGTTAACTAAATATACTGAAACATGAATGGGATAATATCATATGGAATATCCAAAAAGACACAGCCTTGTGCCTTTACAAAATAAAACTAGCCTTATTAGTACACAAAGGGGCATGTTTGCTTGTACATGGCTGGCGCTCAATCAACGCTAGTATCTTAATTAATTTATTTAAGCAACCCCATTTCTATACCACCTTATCTAGGAGTCAAAGTGCCTAGGCCAAAGTA
The DNA here is from genome assembly GCA_033557465.1 of Ichthyophis bannanicus. Taxonomy (NCBI): domain Eukaryota; kingdom Metazoa; phylum Chordata; class Amphibia; order Gymnophiona; family Ichthyophiidae; genus Ichthyophis; species Ichthyophis bannanicus. The sequence continues at coordinate 11,479,400 of CM066039.1, read as the reverse complement.
AATGGAGGCATGCACAGCACGTCTTCATGTTACCAGCTTGGGTATCTTGCCTTCGCCACACTTGTCTTTGGTACAAAAAGAGTGATTACAGTTAATGCCACCCACTGAGGTGACAAGTGCACATCAATGGGAAGTCGTTGCCACATAACCCCAGCACCAACAAAATTAGATGAAGCAACAACAATCTTGGAACGACACTAATGCAGCAGTCCTACATACACACCATGTACCTACTACAAGAAAAAGCGCCACATGGTTCAGACCCAAACTTAAACAACTGAAAACCGACCTGTGCAAAAGCGAGCGTAAATGGTGCTATACAAAATCTGCAGATTCTCAATCACAATATAGGACTAAACTTGAACATTACAAAGAAACCATAACCTCCATTAAGAAGGAACACTACCCCAGCATCTTACCAAAATCTCTCAACCGCCCAAGAGAACTTTTCAAAATTGTGAAGTCCCTAACCAATAACACCACAAAGATGCTTGTAACTCAGCCATAGATCCCCAACTATTAGCCAACTATTATAAGGATAAACTAAAATGTCAAGACCTACCTACAAATAATCAAAACAGACTGTACTTGATTCCAAATTCCTCCTGGTCAACGTTCTCGCCTACCTCCAAGGATGCTCTTGGAAATATAATTTACAAAATAAACACAACCACTTCCTACCTCGATCATTGTCCAGTTAGCTGGATAAAAGCAACAAAAGGAGAACTCATTTCATTCTTCCAATTGTCAACCTCTCCCTACAACATGGCTACATACCTCCCCCCACTCCCCTGAAACATGCAGTAATACGTCCCATTCTAAAAAAACATAACTCCATGGATAAAACGACCCCCCCATCATAAAGACCCATTTCCAGCCTCTCTTTTATGGCCAAACTGATAGAAAAGGTAGTACAAATCCAGCTCCAGGATCATATTGATACCTTTGCACCACTATATGATCATCAATATGACTTTTGTCCAGATCAGGGAGTTGAGACACCCCTCATATGTGGTATAACCACCACCTACTATTTCTAGACATCACTGCAGCTTTTGACAGTATAAACCACCACATCATACTATCTAGGCTACAACAAATAGGAATTAAGGACACAGTATTTCAATGGTTCAACTCATACCTATCGGGTAGAACTCAACAGGTAAGAATGGTACAACATACATTGGAGTCTTATAACCAAGGACAAGGCCTACCACAAGGATCTGCCCTTTCTGCTCTCTTGTTTAACATTTATCTACAGCCCATCTGCTGAATTTTTAAAAAATTCCAGGTAAACTGCCATATAAACGTGGATGATATAATATTGTAACACCTCTAACCCCACAATCCACCAAATCACAGATTGCTTTGCAGAGGTAGCTGAATGGTTATCATCTCACAACCTAAGGATTAATTTCAGTAAAACTGAAGTTCTTTATATAACAAGGAACCAAAGCTTTACACCTCCAACCTCTATAAGAATTCAAGACGCAAACATCTCTGCCAGAAACTAAGTAGAATACCCTGGAGTCATTCTTGACCGCACACTCAACATGTCCTCACATATAAAACAAACAAGACAGATATTCTATAAACTCAGAATGCTAAAACAACTCCATCCTCTCCTCTTTTCCCATGATTTTAGATCAGTTCTCAATGCTATCATTACACCCCACTTCGATTTCTGTAACACCACCCTCCAAAGACTACCTAAACAAACCTTAAGACGTCTTCAAATAGCACAACACGTAGCAGCTAGGATAACATCAAACGTCAATCCAACAGAACATATCACTCCAATATTATTCAATCTACACTGTCTCCTGATCCAGAGCCTCATACACTATAAAATATTCGTAATCACATTTAAACTATTGAAAGACATCGCCCCATCACACCTCTCCACTCTCATTACCAAAGAAGTTCACTCGTATACAATGAGACTGCAACAAAAACAAAATCATAACTCCATTAGAATTCAGGAAAACCAGAAAAGAGACAAACAGATCATTCTCACACTTCTCCCCTACCCTCTGGAATAATCTTCCTGACAGTTCAAGAGATAAATGACCTATCCACTTTCTGTAAAAAAATCAAAACTCACCTCTTTATGCTACACTTTGGAAACCTAAATGACCTCAACAGTACCGATCCCACCTACCCTAACACATAATCGAACTACGACATGCTCTGACCCAAATGGCATTCCTCCAAAGGCACCCCTATATAGATTTACCATAAATATGGTATTAAACCCAAATATGTATATACTGTAGTTCATCTGTTATTAATAGTTGATTGTATATAATTATACTAATGTATATACTTTTAACTGTTCCATCTAATTGAATATGAACCATTTATTGTGCTATTCAAATTTGTTCTCCGTAAACCGCATTTGATCTACTGGAAAATGGGATATAAAAATGTCTAATAAATAAATAACACCCTCACTACATGCGATGTGGATGCTCCACTCAAGATCTGCCCATTCTCCATCCGGCCTGGAATCTGTCTACTTTTTGGGAACATGACAGGTACTTGTGACCTGGATTGGCCACTGTTGGAAACAGGATACTGGACTTGATGGACCTTGGTCTGAATGGGACCATTTCTCCAAATGGATGAGTTTTGCACATACCATGACAGTCATGAACCTCACTTCTAAGCCAGGGTATGTAGAGTATGATCTCATTCTCTCAATTCTACTGCTATTGCTCGGCATCGTACTTGCATTGTACCAAAGAGAACCTCCCTCTGGGATTCGTAAGATGTTAAATGTATGGGTAATTTATCAAGGTGCGCTTGGAAATTCCTCTTAATTAAGCCTGTGGCACCCAACACAAAGGGTATCTTTCTGCCTTTGTTTCTTGGTCTCCGAGTGCATTTCTTAGTACTTGAAGATTTTCTCCCTCTCAACAACATGACCCAGTATGGCATATCTTATGTTCTTATGTACATTATGCAACTCGCATATAGGCATGTTCTGGGTTGGAGTATGGATGAAGTGCAGATGGAGTTGTGCTTTATGAATGTACCTGTCAGCTTTATGCCATAACATTTACACTTGTTCCAAAACATCATTCTAGCCACAGTTTCAGCCAATTCATCCTTAGTATCATATAAAAACAGACACCTATGTATCTTTATAAAACAGGCTAAAAACACACCTATATGGTCTTCTCTATAGGCCACCAGTTGTAAATGGGTTTGGAATCATTGCTCTTTACAACTGGTGGTCTATGGAGGTCCTCCATCTCTGACCCCTCCCTCCCTTTCTGCCCAAACCCTGGCTGACTACTTCCATGACAAACTCCATATGATCACACTCCAATTCCCCATGAGGTCAGCTACTCTGCCCCCCCCCCCCATACTTCTGCTACCCTTTCTTCCTTTTCTATGATCTCTGAGGAGGAAACCACTCACCTTCTTTCCTTATCCAAACTCACTTCCTGCTCCTCTGATCCATTCCCACCCATCTCCTTAGCTCCATTTCCTCCACTGTCCATCTCTCATATCCTCAACCTATCGCTTTCTACTGCAACTTTCCCTGCAGCCTTCAAGCATGCTATGCTCATTCCTTTCCTTAAGAAATCCTCACTAGACCCTACCTGTCCTTCTCACTACTGACCCATCTCCCTCCTCCCCTTCATTTCTAAGCTACTTGCTTCGACTTTCTATCTTCTCAAGCCCTTCTGGATCCTCTACAATCTGGCTTTCATCCTTTACATTTTACCAAAACAGCTCTTGCCAAAGTCTCCAGTGAATTGTTCCTGTTAAAATCCAAGGACCTTTACTCTATTCTCACCCTTCTTAAACTTTCTGCTGCTTTTGACACTGTTGACCACAACCTTCTTGATACCTTGTCCTCACTTGGTTTTAAGGGCTCTGTGCTATCCTGGTTCTCTTCTTCTCTCTCCCATCACTCTTTCAGTGTTTATTCTGGTGGATCCTCCTCTACTGCTATCCCATTCTCAGTTGGTGTACCACAAGGATCAGTCTTGGGTCCACTCCTTTTCTCTCTCTATACCCAGTCCCTTGGTGCACTCATCTCTTCCCATGTCTTTCAGTACCATCTTTATGTTGATGACTTCCAGGCCTACTTCTCTACACCTGAAATTTCTCCGGCAATCCAGGCTCGGATCTCTGCCTGCCTTTCTGACATTGTTGCTCGGATATCTCACCACCACTTGAAATCGAACATGGCCAAAATTGAGCTTCTTATTTTCCCCCCTAAATCCTCCTCTCCCCTCCCTCTTTTCTCTGTGGATAACTCTCTACTGCTCCCTGTCTCCTTAACTTGCAGCCTTGGGGTTCTCTTTGACTTCTCTCTTTTCTTCTCCACACACATCCAACCAATAGTTAAAAAACAGCAGGTTTTTCCTCTACATCATCAGCAAAATTCACCCATTCCTTTCTGAACACACTACTAAGACACTTATCCACTCCTTGGTCATCTCCCGCCTAGACTATTGTAACCTGCCTTTTGCTGGTTTCCCTCCGAGTCATCTCTGTTCCCTTCAATCTGTTGAACACTCTGCTGCATGGTTAATCTTCTGCCAGCTTCGTCATGCTCCTATTACCCCTCTTCTCAAGTCTCTTCATTGGCTTCCTATTCATTTCCGCATCCAGTTCAAACTTCTCCTGCTGACCTATAAGTGCATTCACTTTGCAGCTCCTCACTACCTTTCCCCTCTTATCTCTCCCTACACCCCTCCTTGGGAACTCTGCTCTTGTGGCAAATCGCTTCTATTGCCAACTCCAGACTTCGCTCCTTTCACCATGCTGCTCCTTATGCCTGGAACAAACTACTTGAGTCTGTACGTCAGGCGCCTTGTCTGATCCTTTTCAAATCCAGGCTGAAAACTCACCTCTTCACTGCCGCTTTTGGATCTTGACTCATCTAATATCCCTTTGTGTTTCCTTACCATTGCCCCTAGCTGTATCCCATGTCTACAGCTACTGTGTTGTCCGTCTCTATTAAACTGTAATCTCCGATGAGCAGGGACCATCTCTTACATGTGTCTGTGCAGCACTGTGTATGCCTTGTAGCGCTACACAAATCGTTCAGTAGTCATAGTAATAGTAGTAAACAGGGACACGGGATCAGGTGACCCCCGATGGACTGATGCTGCAGTTTGTTTACATCAATTAAGGCAGGAACCTGCAGCAATATTAGCAGGAGAATGGAGCAGTAGAGGCTGCAGCATCAAGTTAAGTAGGGAAGGGGAAGGAGAGAAAATGAGGGGGGGGGGAGGAGAGACTGGGGACAGATCATAATGCTTGGGCCAAATTTTGATCACAGTCTGCCCCTGGCCAAGGAAACTATGGTTCAAATCTCACTGAGAGTCCCTGTGGCCGTGGGCAAGTTACTGACCTCCACTGTCCCTTATCCCTCTGCAGATTTAATTCACCTTGAACTATGTCACAGCCCCTCCTAGTGGCAGCGTGCAGAAAGGAGAGGGCGGACACTTATTGTTGTTGAAGGAAAAACTTTTCTAGACCAGTTGCATCATGGTCTTTGTAGTCCCACTTCATAAAGAAATAGTTGTGAGCCTTGTGCAGGGTTAAACTTAAATGGTTTTTATTCCCTTTGTTGCGCAAAGGTTCTCCAGAAAGACAAAAACAGAATGTACCTTACTTCAGGGTTTACCTTACTTCAGTTTCATCCTGGTGTTCGGAGATCTTGCCTTGAGCTTTAGATTGGGTGCGTGTGGATACGAGGGCTTCCTGGGAAAATAGTCCCTTTTCCAACCCCTTTCTAAATTGGGGCCAGTCCCTACTTAGCACCAAATCGTGAGGCAATTTTGGAACTTCAGCTAGTCGCATATCCTTTTCTATCCCTAAACCTTTTACTATCAAGTTGTATACAGGATAGAAAGAAAGAGCACCGTGAACGCATTTAATTTTTACTTTTCCTTCTGATCGATTCGGTGTGGACTCAGCTTGATCTTCAATTGTGCGCCAGAGCCTTTTAGAGATCATGCTCTGGTCTGCACCAGAATCGAGAAGAGCATTCACAGATATACCTTGCACTTTGACCTCTAACAAAAAATCCTTCTCGCAACATTTTTTTATTTTCACTTATCAGTGCAGTACGCGCTTTACATTCAGTCTTTAGATGCCCTATTTTCCCACAAAGAAAACATCTCTTTTTCTCAGAGTGATTTCCTGGCATAGGCCTACCAGTTTCCAAACCTCCTGGTTTATACCTTGAGATCCTTTCTGATGACTGCATCATAGCCTCTACTGCCGTCTTTGAAGCTTCACCACTTTTTCGAGTAGCCAATTGTGCTTCAAAATACCTTTCTGTTAATAGGATTGCTTCTTCAGTGGTACGGCAGTTCTGCAGTATCAGGAAGGTCTGCACCTCCTGGGGCACAGCAGTCATGAATTGCTCTAATACAATAACATCAACTATGGTGTCAAGGCTCTTACTCTCAGGCCTCAACCACTTTATCACCAGGCTCTTAAGCCTTTGACCTAAAGCTTTTGGAGTTTCTCCCGCATTAAGTTGGGTAGCTCTTAGCATCCGGTTGAACACCAAAGGAGATAAGCCAAGGCGGTACCGTACAGCCTTCGTTACTTCTATGTAATCATTCACTAGGGCTGCGGGCATAGCTTTATACGCCGACAACGCCTCTCCTGTGAGTGAGGTTGCCAGGCGTATAGCCCATTGCTCTTTTGGCCATCCTAGGGTATGCGCTATCCTATCAAAGGATTCCAAAAAGTCGTCAATGTCATCGCTAGGTGACAACTTTCCCAAAGTCAGTGTCTCATAAGACCACGGTCCTACCCCACCGTTGTTGGCTATAGCATGTAGTCCTTGAAGAGAAGGAGCTGCTGCTTGTGCTGTCTTCTGTTGAGCTAACCAAGCCTCCATCATCTCCAACACGGGCTTTTGTTGCGCCTGCATGGCCGACACCGCTTGTTGCTGCGCTTGGCAAGCCATCTCTCGTTGTTTGTCAAATTGTACCGCCATCCACTACAGGATCTCCTTTGGGTCCATGGCGACCACTTCCTAGAGAAAAATGTAGAGAGAGAGAGAAAAAAACCCAAGTGTGGCACTGGCACTGTTGTCAGTCCCCCCTTTTTTCTTTCTTTTTTTTTTTTCAATACCCACACCTGAATCCACCACAGGTTACGCCCAATTACATGTTACCTGCTTCAGGTGTTGACTCATGCCTTGAGCAAACGATGTGTCCAACGTCCTCCAGCAGTATTGGTGACAACACTTCTGTCTTCCACTCAGTGCTTCTTTTCCTTTGAACTTGGCGGTTTCTTCTTTTGCTTCCCAGCAATTATCCCAAAAACACGCCATTATGTCACAGCCCCTCCTAGTGGCAGCATGCAGAAAGGAGAGGGCGGACACTTATTGTTGGTTGAAGAAGGAAAATCTTTTCTAGACCAGTTGCATCATGGTCTTTGTAGTCCCACTTCATAAAGAAATAGTGGTTAGCCTTGTGCAGGGTTAAACTTAAATGGTTTTTATTCCCTTTGTTGCGCAAAGGTTCTCCAGGAAGACAAAAACAGAATGTACCTTACTTCAGGGTTTATGCCAAAATATTTACAAAGTCAGTAACTGTTACAGGTGCTTCACAGTTCTTTGCGTTCAAACAGGTTTTCAACACCAAGAGGAAAAACAAATACAAAAACTTCTTCTTTCAGCTTAGCAAAAGCAAAGATATGTTAAAGCATGCCCTGCCGGTTACAATTCTATGAGAGACTCTAGACTCTTGGAAACACAGAGTGAGCAGTGCATCGCGTGCTCTAACTGCAACGGCTCTGGTTCCATCACCTCTATTTGCATAGGTTCCTGTTCAGCCGTGTTGTCAGCTAGTTCTGAGCTTTCCCTGGATAAGGCAGGTTGTAGTTCAATAGATCTCTTCAATATTCCCCAGCCTTGCTGGTCTTGGTTTGGCAAATAACTGTTATGGCTTTTTACTATGCCTCTCCGTAAAGGTTTCACAAGCCTTTCCCAGCTTTGTTTCCTATCAGTACGGCTCTCTGGGTTATAAGCTTTTCTAGGAGCTGGCTCACATCTTGAAAAGGAAATATAACTGTACCTTGGATCTTTGAGACGTGCTCTGCTGGTATTTGCTCTACCTGGCAGTCTCCTTCTATCACCGTCTTCCCTGAAGACTGGCTCCTGGAGCTTTCTGGAACGGCCTTGTCCTCCCTGGAACTTAGCTCTTCCTTGTAGGTACTCCAAGCTTCTCTGCCTTTCAGTATGTGAGGTTCCTCTCTCAGGTCCCCTCTCAGTTCCTCTCTGAACTTGTGTTCCTCTCCAAATTTGTGGTCCTCTCTGAGCTTGAGGTCCTCTCTCAGTTCCTCTCTCAGCTCGAGGTCCTCTCTGCTTTCTTCCTTCTGAGCACTGTTTATAAAGCCGTTTCTCCACTGAGCTTCCTGGCTCTCTACTCAGTTGTACCTGATTAGCTACTGCATTCTCAAAACCTGGGTGTGTCAGCTTAGCTTCTGCAGCCTCATGCCTGCTCCCTCTAGCTGCACCTTTAGGTAACTGCACCTTCTGTGAGTCAGTTGCTTTATAATAAACAGTGTTTTTTTTATAAGTCTATAGCTTCAATGGATTCAGCTTCATCACAACTACTAGTGAAAAGGGATGAGCTACGTATATGATGTAAGACTGTGAGAGTATGCAGGCACATGGATTCTCCATTTGGAAGGCCATTAGTAGAAATTAGTTGGAGATTAGAAGCCCATCTTTAGGAGTAAAATTATATCTTCTGCTTCTCTTCTACCACCCACAAACGTAACAGAGAGCAGCAGTCTTGTGGTAGTTGGGTCCTAAAATACCAATCAGTCTTGGGGGGGGGGGGTGTCAAGAAAAAAAATAAATTAATGTCTTTTGTCTTCTTTTTCCTCGACTCCAAGACAGTTTTGGTATTTTAGGGCCGAACCACCACACGACTATCTCTCTGCTGAGGATGGTAGAAAAAAAAAAAAAAAGGATGCAAAAGACAATTTTATTCCTAAATTTGGGCTTATAACCTGCTATGAAATCACCTAATCTTCACCCATGGCTTTCCAAATGAGAATCCATGTGCCTACTCACTCCCACATTCTTACATCATGCTACTAACAGAGATACCACCGAAGCAAATCACAGCAGGCCAACAGCTATAGAGTTAGCACACTAAGGGAAATGCATTAATTCGCTGGGGTATTTATTGACTCAGGTCACATAAAAACACAGTGTGCACGAAAATGAACGAAATGCACAGAAACACTAGCAACGTCATATCTGAAACGAAATGCCACAACGACCTCAACCTATTTCTATTTCTGTGCACACCCCAGCATTTAAGAGAGAGACACATTGACATAGCACTTGCATAAGAAAGCAGACTGTTCAGTTTAGTCCAAATTTAACAAACTCCTGAACTCCAAAATGACATTTTGTAAAGTTCTGTTTCAGGCATTTACTGTCAAACAGACTTGTGAGAAGGACCTGGTGAGGCTTGTAAGAATGGCATTCATTTAAATTGTTTTGCTAGTAAATGAGATGTCAAGCTATTCACAGGCGTAATTATAGAGGAGAGAGCGTGACTTTTTGCTTTTCTTGGGTTTATACTTTTCCTGTGGGTGCTGTCCCTGAAGGTGCCCTCAACCCATGATCATTGTGCCGCTCTGTGTCATTAAAGTTCCTTTGTATTACTGTGCCAGAGATATGAGAGTATTGTTTCCTAGAGCGAGCGGGGTGACTGTCTCTGTTGTGTTTCCATTGCTTGGTTGGAAACCTTTGACAGGAGGCATTTATGCCAAATGCCAGTCAGTCACTTTCTGCCAGATTAAATGTACATCTTTACTTCAATGCCATGCAGTAGATTGGAAAATGAAATAATTTGGTTGTTTATTGAGAGGGAAGGTGCGTGCTGAGCAGTATTCATGTTTGATAGAGGCTATATTGAGAACCATATAAGTGGGCGGCATTAGGTGTTTAAAAAAAAAAAGTCCCTGCTCTAAATTACTATACCAGGGGTCTCAAACTAATCGGGTTTTCAGGATATCCTTAATGAATATGTAAGAGAGAGATTTGCTTGCCAATGTCCGCTACTGCATGCCACTCTCTCTCATGCAGAGTCATTAAGGACACTCGGAAAACCTGATGGGTTTGTGGCCCTCACGGAATAGAATTTGAGACCTCTGTGCTATAGGCGGTTGAATGTTGTGTGTTTATAGTGGGATGTGACCAGAGGTTCCACAGAGAATGGAGATATTGATCTGTTATCTATTTAATTTATAGGTTTAAGTCTGAAATCGTAGGCCTAATTTCATACATATAGGGGCCGATATTCAGAGTGAATAATATTTAAAGGCCATGGTGGTTAGCTATAGTGCTTAAATACTGACTGGACATTAAGGAGCAGGTATCAGGATAGGTGGAGTGGAGGAGAGGCCTAGTGCTTAGAACACTGGCTTGGTAACCAAGCAACCAGGGTTCAATTCCCACTAGCACTCCTTGTGGCCTTGGGCAAGTCACTTAACCCTCCATTGCCTCGGAAGAAAGGCCTGGCAATCTACTTCCGGTCACACTGCCAAGAAAACCCAGGAGCTTCTGGGTCGCCAGGAGTCAGGACTGACTCAAAGGCACACATTGCATTTGCATCAGGATAGGTGGTGCCTTGAATATCCCAGCTGTGTGGTGCTAAGAGGATTAACGCCGGCGCTTATTGGGTTAGCCCGATATTCAGCTGGGACGTCTGCGTTAGTAATTTAGGACAGGCTTTTAGGTGGCTCAAGTTAGCACCAACATGCCTCCTCTATGCCCCTGCATTAACTGGATACTGCCAGGGAGATCCTGTTCATCGCCCTTATCTGGTTGGCTTCCCATTGACCGGCTAGCTAAGGGCTTTGAATATCAGCCCCAGAACTTATTTATAAAGTTATGCTGGTATATTTTGTGTTCAGACTTTGCGCTTAACTGGACTGAAATCCACATAAAGATAGACAGATAAACTATCCTTGCATGTCTATGCGCTCCCTTTTCTGCTGAACCCTCTATCCTATACAAAGGTTCATGTTTCAAGACATATCTGGCAGTTATGTACTACTGCTGTCATGGCTTAATGGGAGACAGCCAACATGGCTTTAGCCAAGTAAGTTCTTGTCTTATGAATCTGCCATGTATTTTTTTGAAGCTGTGAATAAATAGGTAGACAAAGGTGAGTCGGTTGATATACTGTAGTGTATCTGGATTTTCAGAAAGCCTTCGACAAGGTCCCTCATGAGAGACTTTTGTCGAAATTAAAAAGTCATGGGATAGGAGGCAGTGTACTATTGTGGATCAGGTACTGGTTAAAAGAAAGAAAGCAGAGGGTAGGGCTTTATGGCCAATTTTCTCAATGGAGAAAAGTGAATAGTGGAGTACCCCAGGGATCTGTGCTGGGTCCGCTGCTTTTTAACATATTCATAAATGACCTGGTAATGGGAATAACAAGTGAGATAATCAAATTTGCAGATGACACAAAATTATTCAAAGTTGTTAAAACCCATGAGGATTGTGAAAAATTGCAAGAGGACCTTGATAAATTGAAGACTGGGCACCCAAAAGGCAAATAAAATTTAATGTTGACAAGTGCAAAGTTCTGCACCGAGGAAAGAACAACCCAAACTATGGTTACATGATGCAAGGTTCCACATTAGGAATCACCACCCAGTAAAAAGATTGAGGCGTTATCATGGATTACATGTTGAAACCCTAAGCCCAGTGTGCAGCTGCAGCTAAGAGAGCAAACAGAATGCTAGGTATCATAAGGAAAGGAATGGAGAATAAAACAAAGATTATTATAATGCCTCAACATGTAATCAAACTCTGGAATTTGTTACCAGAGGATGTAGTAAAAGCTTTTAGTGTTGTTGTTGTTGTTGGTGTTGTTGTTGTTGTTGTTAAGAGCCATCGAGTCAGAGTCGACTCATGGCGACCCTCTGGATAGCTATCCTAAATTGTGTTCGGTCTTGAGTCAGGCGGCTCATTTTTGACAGACTGGTACCCGTAGCTGCTGTTATTGTATCAATCCATCTCATTGCTGGCCTTCCTCTTTTGCGTTTACCTTCTATCTTGCCAAGCATGATGTCTCTCTCTAATGATCTCTCTCTTCGCATGATGTGTCCAAAGTATGAAAGTCGAAGTCTTGTCATCTGAGCTTCTAAAGAAAGCTTAGGTTTGATCTCCTCTAGTACCGACTGGTTTATTCTTCGGGCAGTCCATGGTATACACAGTATTCGCCGCCAGCACCATAATTCAAAGGCATCAATTTTCTTCCAGTCTATCTTTTTCACTGTCCAGCTTTCACATCCATATGATATTACTGAAAATACCATGGCTTGAACAAGTCGAATCTTTGTATGGATAGAGACATCTCTGCTCTTGAGAATCTTATCTAGGTCTTTCATAGCCATTCTGCCAAGAGCAATGCGTTGTCTGATTTCTTGACTGCTTGTTGCTTCTTTATTGATCCAAGTAGGTTAAAGTTGTTCACGATTTCAATTTCTTCTCCTTCAACGATGAACCTGTTGATTGTGCCAGTTGTCATGATCTTTGTCTTCTTTACATTAAGGTGCAGGCCCATTTTAAGACCTCACCTCTCTCTCATCCTAACAAAGTTCTCTTCATAAAATAAGCCGTCCATATGTAAATAGTTCAATTACTATTATTCATTGTAAATAATTACCCCGGTTACCCAAGTTTCTGTCCCTGTTCCATGTAAAAAACAGATAATATGTATCTTATCTGATGTTTTATTGTTCTATGTAAACCGCGCTGATTATAAATAGTGCGGTATATAAAAGATGTTAAATAAATAAATAAATATGTTCTTTGATTGTGAGAAGCAAATATTTCAGATCATCTTCACTTTCAGCCAGTAATGTGGTATCATCAGCATAGAGAAAGATTGTTGATGAGTCTTCCACCAATCTTCACACCTCTGTTGTCTTCATACAATCCTGCTTTTCTGATGACCTGTTCTGCATAAAAATTTAACAGGTAGGGGGGAAAGTATGCAGCCTTGTCTTACACCTTTGCTTATTTTAAACCATTCTGTTTCTCCTTGATCCGTTCGAACTGTTGCTTCTTGATCGATGTACAGATTGTGCAAGAGTACGATCAGGTGTTCTGGTATACCCATGCTTCTTAATGTGGCCCAGAGTTTCTCATGGTTTACACAGTCAAAAGCCTTCCTATAGTCGATAAAACACAAATAGATATCCTTTTGGTATTCTTTAGTCTTTTCAAGGATCCATCTGACATCCGCAATGATGTCTCTTGTTCCTCGCCCTTTCCTGAACTCTTCCTGCACTTCTTGTTCCAGGTATGGTTGTAGTCTCTTTTGAATAATCTTCAGTAGAATCTTGCTGGCATGTGGGATCAGAGCGATTGTGCGATAATTTCCACAGTCAGTTGGATCACCTTTCCTTAGTATTGCTATAAACAAAGATCTTTTCCAGTCAGTTGGCCATGATGTTGTATTCCATATTTCTTGGCAGAGCCTTGTAAGTGCGGTAACAGCTGCATCAGATTGCTGTAATACTTCTATGGGAATGCTATCAATGCCTGGTGCTTTATTCTTTGATAAGGCTTTCAATGCTGCTTTAACGTCTTCTTTCATCACCAATGGTTCCCGATCATAAGGTACAGGTTGAAACAGCTGTTGGTCCACTTGATCTTTATCAAATAAAAACTCTGTATATTCCTTCCACCTTTTCTTTATCTTCTCAGCATCATTCAACATAGAACCTTGAGCATCTTGTAACATTCCAATTCGAGGCTGGAACTTTTTCTTTAACTCTCATAAGCTTTAGGAAAGTCGATCTTGTTCTTCCTCTAATAGTTTCTGCTTCTATTTCCTTGCATGCGTTGTAGTACTTTTCCTTGTCCTGTCTTGCTGCATGTTGGAAATCTCTATTGAATTCTGTTATTGTCTCTCTTTCTCCTCTGGCTTTAGCTTCTCTGCGTTTCTGGGCAATTTTCTGAGTTTCTTCCATCATCCATTTTGGCTGTTTTTGCTTTTTCACCTTTTGTAGAGACTTCTCGCTTTCTTCCAGCACAACCTTCTTGATGTCATTCCATAACTCTTCTAGAGCTCTGTCATTTTTGTATCTAAAGCAGCAAATCAATTTTGCAGGCAGTCTTTAAATTCCAGTGGTATATTCTCAAGGTCATATTTTGCTGCATTCATGAGTGGTTTGCGCTTTTTCAACTTTAGCTTTAGTTTGCATACTAGTAGTTGATGATCTGTACCGCAGTCAGCTCCAGATTTTGTCTTTGTTGATGTTATAGAACTTTTCCATCGTTGACTTCCACAGATATAGTCAATTTGATTTTTGTACAATCCATTGGGTGAAGTCCATGTGTACAGTCGCCGCTTGTGTTGATGGAAGAAGTTGTTTGAGATGAATAGATCGTTGTTCTTTCAGAATTCTATCAGTCTTTCTCCAGCTTCATTTCTGTTGCCAAGTCCATATTTTCCAGCTACTTTGCCTTCTTCTTTGTTGCCAACTTTTGCGTTCCAGTCACCCATGACTATCAGGATATCCTGTTTGCATGTTCTGTCAATTTCAGCTTGTGCTTGTTCATAGAACTCTTCAATTTCATTCTCTTCTGCAGCTGTTGTTGGGGCATATACTTGCATTAAAGTTGTGTTGATAGGCATTCCTCATAGACGAATAGAGATTAAGCGTTCGCTGACTGCATTGTATTTCATTACAGTTCTTGCAAGTTTCTTCTTTATTATAAATGCAGCACCATTTCTTCTTTGTCTTTCATTTCCAGCATAGTAGACCATGTGATCATCTGATGCAAAGTGCCCGATGCCAGTCCATTTCAGTTCGCTGACACCCAACAGATCAAGTTGTACACGTTTCATTTCATTCTTGACCACCTCCAACTTCCCTTGGTTCATGCTTCTTACGTTCCAAGTTCCAATGCGTAAGACATCTTTACAGCTTCTGACTCTCATTTCATGCGCAGAGGATGTAGTAAAAGCTTTTAGTGTAGCCGGGTTTAAAAAAGGTCTGGACAAGTTCCTGGAGGAAGGATCCATAAACCATTATTAAAGGGGACCCGGGATATCTACTGCTTGCCCCAATACAAGCATTGTGGAACCTGTGTCTTTTAGGAAAACTGCTAGGTACATGTGACCTAGATTGGCCACTGTTGGAAACAGGATATTGGGCTTGATGGACCTTGGTCTGACCCAGTATGGTATTTATGTTCTTACAGACTCAGGTAGTTTGTTCCAGGCATAAGGAGCAGAAAGGTGAAATGAGTGAAGTCTGGAGTTAGCAATAAAAGAGAAGGGCACAGATAAAAGCTATTTGCCAGAAGAGCAGAGTTCCCAGGGAGGGGTGTAGGGAGAGATGAGAGAGGAAAGGTAGTGAGGAGCTGCAGTTTGAATGCACTTTCAGGTCAGCAGGAGAAGTTTGAACTGGATGCAGAAATGGATAGGGAGTCAATGAAGTGATCTAAGAAGAGGGGTAATATGAGCACGACAAGGTTGACGAAAGACTAGCCGTGCAGCAGAATGTTCAACAGATGAAAGGGGAGAGAGATGATTCAGAAGGAGACCAGCAAGCAGTAGGTTATAATAGTCAAGACGGAAGGTAACTAAAGAGGGGATAAGTGTCTTAGCAGTGTGTTCAGAAAGGAATGGGTTGATTTTGTTGCTGTTATACAGAAAGAAATGTCAGATCATAGCTATCAGATGGATGTGTGTGGAGAAGGAGACAGAAGAGTCAAAGACAACCCCACGGTTGCGAGACACATAAACAGGGAGGAGTAGAGAGTTATCCACAGAGACTGAGAAAGGAGGAAGGGGAGAGGAGATTTTAGGGGGAAAAATAAGCAGCTCAGTTTTGGCCATGTTCATGTGCTATGTATCAAACATACATGTTACCCGAGTTCTGAGCAGTATCAATAGTAATAGGACAAACAGTGTTTCTAGAAAACCTCTTCTTGGGAACACAGAAAATGATGGCAGATAAACCATATGGTTTATCCATTCTACCCTTCCAAATCAATAGCCTACTCTCTAAAACCCCCTTCCTTCCCTCAAAGATCGTTGGGGCTTGCCCCAAGCTTTCTTGAATTCAGATACAATCCTCATCTCTACCCCTTCCACTGGGCTCCATGCGTTCATTGCCCTTTCAGCAAAGAAAGATTTATTTTAGATTACTCCCAAGTCCCTTTCACCTCCATCCTATAACCCCTAATTCCAGAGCCTCTTTTCCATTGATATTTATATGCCTCTATTATATCTCCTTTTTCATGCTTGCCTTCAGGGTATACATATTCTGTTCTTTAATTCTGTTTCCAAATGCTTCATGATGAAGACCACTGACCATTTTAAGTAGTTGCCCTCTACATTGACCTCATCCAGTTTCTCTCCAGAATTGTACATAGCATTCCAAATGAGCTTTCACTTGAGATTTCTACAGACGTACTACCATCATCTTTTTCCTGCTGGTTTTTCCTCTCTGAATGCCTCACCAAGCATCTTTCTGGCTTTTGCCATCACCTTATCAATCTCTTTAGTCACATAAAACCATCAAATAGGATCACTCCCAGATTCTGCTTTTCTTTTGTGCAGAGAATTTCACAGCTTATACTATGCCAGTTTTGGGGTTTTAACAGCTGAAATATATGACCCTGCATTTCTTAGCATTAAATCTTGGCTGCAGAACTCAAAACTATTCCTCAGGCTTGGCTAGATCTCTTGCCACACCCTGCAGGCTGTCTACCCTGTTGCAGATTTTGGTTGTTGTTGTTAAGTGCTGTTGAGTCAATGTTGACTTATGGTGACTATCCATTGGGTTTTCATGGCAAGATATGGAAGTAGATTGCCAAGCTGGGCATTACCTGCACAGAAGGGGGGCCTGGCAGATTTTTGTATATCTTCAAAAACGCAAATCCTTCTTGACAGAGCTTTCAAAATGTGACTTACAAAAATATTGAAAAGAATCGAGCAACTACTTGTCTTTATTAAATCTTTAGGTGCCCATCCATGGTGTCCTGTTATAAAAAAGTCACCTTCTTAGGGGTATGTTTACTAAACCGTCTTAACGTCGCAGCTGTGATATTATCGTGCGGTAACAGCACTTATCACGCGGTAATGCGGCAGCGGTGTTAAGGCACACTAATGCTGTGAAATCCGGGTCTGAAGGGTGGAGTAAGGTTTCCCAGAGGGCGGAGAGAAGGGGTCAATGGGCGGAGAGTGGGCGGGGAGAGGCTCCAGGCTCACTAATGCTGTGAAATCCGGGTCTGAACACTAACGCCAGTGAAACCCTCGCGTTAGGCACATTTGCAGGAAAGAGAAACCATTTAAGTCAGCAAAGTGCAGCAGAGGCAGGGAAACCCAGAAAAGTGATAGTTGTGATACATGTGCAGGAACCAAAAAGGCAAATAAACATATAAAATGACCAGAATCACATTTAAAATCCCAATAACCAAGCTGGCCAATAGTGATAGTAATGATAAACAAAGCAACACTACTGACAGATATCATGTTTGGAAGAGTCTATGCTCTGTCCCCCTACAAAGTGAATGATCCCACATTGAAATAGCGCTGATCAGGGTTTCTGTCATTTAGATTGGGCAGGTTTGTTATGGCGTGCACATGTGCAACAGCAGCAGAGTGGGCACGTAGGAAATGGCAACTGTACTGATGCTATAAATGGGATCAGGGGGCTGCATGCGGCACATGCTGTGGTCCAGCTGGGGCACAGTGCGGACTAGGCAGGGTGAGCACAGAACACGCACATTGGCATGCCCTGTGGGTAATCTGTGCCAGTAACATGCACGGTCATTCCCCCTTACCAAGCTGACGTGCTGTAGAGGTGCATACCCCATCTGGTGAGCAGATGTAGACTGCTGTTCTGCATGTGAATTGCATTATGGGTACTGTTGGTTCTATCCTATCCTGGTAGTCACAGCAGACAGTTTTATGGCAACGTGCACTCTTTCTGTAGCCAGCCATTGGTATGATAACTCCCATAGTGACGTAGCACAATGGTTAATGCAATGGCTTCAGTAGCAGAGGTCATGGGTTCGATTCCTCTCTGTCTCCCTTTTTTTATGGCTGTCCTATACAACTACGTTTCATTCGTGTAACAGTCATATCTGTGCAGATCTGTGCTGCCACCACATTATAGCCTCATCACTGTTGCCATCCATCCTTCTGTCCATCTATGTGTCTGTGCCAGCTGTATGGCGTCCTGCCCTAATGTGCAGGCTGCTACCCCATGTCCTGCACTGGCACACTTTTCTGCATTGCGACTCTTCATTCTTGCCTCTCCTGTGTCTGTTCTGCATTGCACTGCTCTCCTCTGTCCTCCTGTCATCGCACATATCCTGCCACTTCTACCTCCTCTGGTGGACACGTATCCCCATCCTCTGCCACACACTGTCATTGTTGCACTGTGCATTACCATCACCCTGTACATCTGTACAGCTGCCCCCGATATGTTTGTCCACTTTACCTGCTGCCACATGGGCTGCACGCAGATTTGGCTGGTCCATGAGCTCCGTCATCTACTTCCTTCCATCACTTGTTCATTGCCTTTCCTTGGTGCTCTGTGCAGTGTTATGGTTACATCCGTGTTTGAGCCATACATTTCATGCTTGTGACTTTGGGGCACCTTTGTGCCCCTGGGCACCATCTCCTGTGTCACCTTGGCATCCCTGGGGCATCTTTCGCGGCACCTTAGGTTTGGCCAGCTTATGGTGCGCCTTATATGCTGCCTTGGGGGGTGCCAACCTTTCCTGCCGCTCTCTGGGGCACATTATGACCTGCCTTGGATGACGTGGTGCTTTATGATGTGCCTTATGGTGTACCCTAAAAGGTGCATTAGGTTGCGGCACTGGGGTGAGGCTTTTTTGGCTGGCAGTGCAAATTGTTGGGATGTGTCTGACTGTTACAAGCAGGAAAAGGGATTGCCTCAGACAGTCTTAACTGAGCCCACTGGAGGATCAAACACATGACCACTGTATCAGCAGTCAATGCATTAACCATTGTGCTACACCTCTGTTGCTGTGTTTGCAGGTCACCGCGCCTAATTAAGGCTAACGCGCGTTAACGTGCCACGGTTCCCTCTATCGCGCGATAACCCGAAATGCTACCTTAAGACCGGAACACCCACTACCTTATATGGCATTCGTCACAGTAAGTCTGCAACTAACTCCGGTAACATTAAGACAGTTTAGTTAACATACCCCTTAGTTTGCGCCCCTCATTTATTTAACACTTTTTGTATACCGCCTTTATACGATTCAAAACGGTTTACATGGAATATGAGGCAACAGTTTTTTCACAGCTGTTTTACAAACAACAACAGTTTGAACAATGGTGGAACACTTTCAATAGAACTACTGTATTTACATATTTACAGTGGGAGGTGGGAGGATAGGAGGAACATGGAAGAGAGCGGGAATGAGGAGGGGAGAAGATGGGAATCCAGTTCTTGGGTCAACAAGTCAAAGAAATTCATCTGACAAGACTTCCTCTGGTAAGATTATGCCACGTTAGCAGGACCAGGTCAACAAAATCGAGTGTCCTAGGAAAAACCTTCAGCCTTATGTGCCCTCCCAACCAGATCACACCACATCACTGCCCCTCCCACAATAAATAGATATCATGGGGCACATATTCAAAAGGCACGATTCCATCCCTGATGTCAATCCCCTCTGTTTGTCCGGTCTGAGCTGGACGTACAGAGAGGATCGCAATTCTGATCCCATGGGGCAGTTCTAGCCTCGCGGGATGAGAATCGCGATCAGGCATGTACATGCAGGCCAGGACTACGTTTCAATCCGGCCTGCACGTACATGCACAGACTAGCTAACTCAGTCAGGGATTTTAAATGGAGCCACAGCACCATGGTGTCCTGTTGCCATGACACCGTGGCTCCATTTAAAAGCCACAATGCTGGCCATCTGAAAAAAAAAAAGTGTTTATTCCCCGCAGCCCAACCCCCAATCTGGCCTCCTAAGGCCAGGGTCGGGCTGCGGGGAATATCCCCTGGCCCACCCGCCCCATCTGCACCCCAGGCAATTAAAAAAACACATCCAGGGAAGTTATTCCACCTCCCTGCATGTACAGGGCCAACATTAGAATTGGCCCTGTAAGTCCAGGGTTGATGACCACCCACTGCCCGTCTAGACTCTGCCCTCTGGCCGCCCCTTCCCTGCCCCTGTCTAACTTCCCCACACAACTGATGGGGGAGATATTCACAGGCAGGAGAAGACACAAATAGCGGGGATGGACATCTCATTGGGACGTCTATCCCTGCTATTCATGGCTCAGAATAACCCTGAAAGTGTTTTAGCTGATTTTGACCCGATAACTGGCTAAACATGCACAGTCTGATATTCAGAGATGCTAACCAGTTCGAGACGCTGAATATTGCCAAAGACTGCATTAAAACGCCTGGTTAAAACCAGGGTGGTCTGCAGGCAGATCGAGAGCAGTAACTGTAGCTATCCAGTTAGTGGTGATCTTCAGCCTCTAACAAATAGCTTAACTGGTTAAAATTAGGTCAATTGGAGAACTGACCTAACGTTAACCAGATTTTGCTACCTGGTTAGGGGCTGAAGATCACCATTAACCGATTAGCAATGCTGCTGGCCAGTCAAAGTAGATATCGAGTTCTGGAAACCAGACCATGCGTAGGGTCTTTGCCAAATGTTAGGCGGCAGCCACCATTCCATCAGGGCATTGGTGCCAATGAAAGAGGTCTTGGGGGTATGAATGACTTTCCTGGAGCAATACAATGGGCTTAACATGTGGCAGGAAGTGGCAGTCAGCAACCAAGAATTGAAATGATTCTCAGATGTCTCAGGAAGCTGAGGTTTCGACATATATTTTCAAGAGCAGTAATTTAGCAAAGAAGTAGCTGCAAGCATAGCATGAGCAGTACAGTGCCAATCATTTTAGCCCTGATGAAACCCAGGAGCTTCTGGGTCACCAGGAGTCAGGACTGACTCAAAGGCACACATTGCATTGATCTGGGGTATAAGATTTTGAAACAAGAGAGAATTATTTTCTGGTCCGATAACGCTACAGTAGTGCACTCAAAACACAGCTCAGGCTGGTAGGCTATTGAACCTAATCCACAGGTTTGGGCTGAGGATTCTAGAGCTAAACACCAACATTGCAGCAAGACATATCTCGGGAGCCAAAAATGAAATAGCCAATACTCTTTCCCATTTCCAGAAACCTAAAGGCATCAAAAAAGCTGGGAAAAAAACCTGAACACCTAAGTTTGGAACTTTATGTGGGCATTTGGGGGCAGTGATATAAACAATGAGACAGATGGAGTGCATCTCTCTAATTATGGTACTTAGATATTTGATTCCAATTTGTACAGTTCAATTCTTTTGGCCTGTAGATGGCAATAGTTGGATCCATGGTGTAACCTTGCAGCCTCCTGGCAGCAGAGACCTCACTGACAAAAGATGGGGAAAGTGAAAGGTTGGGGGCTGAGGCGGTAAAACAAGGTCTCTGGGCTTATAACAAGAGGGGCCATATTTGTTGGGTGTCTGGGCCCAATGGCAATCTTGACCACATAGTGCAAAACCAAAAGGTTGTTAAGGTACCCAGTCTAGCATAAAGGGCGGCTGGGGACTGATGGATCAAGGAGGACAGTGCTGACCAGCACCAGAATTACAGCAACAGCCACCCACCACAGAATAGGTGGGGAAGTTGAAGGCAAGGCCAGACATATATACAAAATACACTGGGATATTTAAGTGGAAAGGAATTCCCCCTTTGAGCCAGTGAAATTATACAAATTCATTTCAAGGTTATTGCAAGGTTAAGTGTTATTGCGTAGTCTAATGATGTACATTTCTGTTTAAGTCTGTGATGGGATTTGATTCGGAGGTGGGATGGAGTGGGAGGGGAAAGGCAGGGGCAGCAGAGAGTAGGAAAAGGGACAGGGAATGGAGGGGGAGGGGTAGAGTCAGAAAGCAAGGTGCACAGCCCAGTAGTGCCATGCTGGGTTTTATGTGTACTAGCCGTTTTTCTCCCTTACCTTTTCAGCTACTTTCTCAGAAAACCATAGGGGCCTCCCTTTTCTCTTACTTTTAGTTACTTTCCTAACAAATAGATTCATTGCCCTTAAAATGTCACCTTTCAGATGCGCATACCACTTTCGGCTTCTCCTAGATGCTCCCATCCAGGAGATGACTCTTTGCGGTACTGCCTCATCTCAACAAAGTTCATTTTCGTGAAACCTGTGACCCTTGCCTTTGAATGAACCATCTCCACTTGTGTTTAAATGCTGAACCACAGCACTTGGTGATCACTAGATCCCAGAGGATCACTCATAACATCAGAAACATTCTCTCCATTCATAAGCATCAGGTCCGGTAGGGCCCCCTTCCCCTTGCATTCCATTGCTAGAAAAGAACGCTCGACCAACATCTTAATAAGAATACCCAGATAGGCAACATGGTAAAGGCGATTTACCACAAAATTGGGTTGCTGCACCACATGAGACAGCTGCTAGAGCCAAAAGACTTCCGAAAAGTCTTCCAAGCACTAGTAATGCCTCATTTTGATTATGCTAATTCCATACTGCATGGCCTCCCGAAGAGCTCGCTGAACCCCTTGCAGCTCGCGATGAACACTGCAGCAAGAACCCTGTATGGAGCATCTAGAAAGGACCACATCACCCCAATTCTAAAACTTCTGCACTGGCTCCCTGTCCACTGCAGGATTGTCTTTAAGATCTTAACAATGGACATTCAAGGCCATCAACAAGTGCACGGTCATCTCCCTCTCTGACCTCGTCCATATCACCCCCTCCAACAGGCTGAGGAGATCTTCCACCACTAACACTCTGCTACTCCCAAGAGCGATCACCAAATGCTCTAAAGCCACGAGCAAGAGAACTTTTGCACCCTATGCACCTTCCTGCTGGAACGCCCTGCCACCAGACATCAGGGCCATCAACAACCTCCCCCAGTTCAGAAAGGCACTGAAGCACCACCTGTTTCTTCAGTACTTTCCCAATTCAGATGACATTACACAGTCACTCATATCACGTGCCCAAGGCAGCACCCCCAGATTACCCACCTCACACACCTTGCAGTTCACCTAAGTGAACCCTTCCTCCGTAACCACCTCCCTGTTGATATCCGATACTAACCTAGGTAACGATGAGCTGTCCACTACCCTGCGACATACAACTAGAATGTATATAGCCATGTTGTTTGAATTGTAATCAGTGCCAAAGTACATGTGTAACCTTGCTACCATTTTGTATATAGTTTACCTGTTATCCCTGTTTAAACTCCCTGTTTTATTGTTAAGTCCATTGTAGATCATTCTACATTGCACAAATATGTTGCCTGTGAACCGCACTGATGATAAATAGCACAGTATAGAAAAAACATTAAATAAATAAATAAATAAGATCGATCTCCTTTCAGGGGCACCGCAACTGGGATGTCCCAGTCAACATCTGGCAGATTGGTATCATGTACCAATAGCACCTCCCCTATCAAAGGAATTTTGTGTCTTCAATTAAATCTGCTTCTTCTTCATAAGGGAAAAAAGAGCTAACAAAAATATGGAACAGAGCACAGGCCATTAAAATATGTCCTCTCTAAGTGTTTCTATTTTCGGATGGGGCAGGACTAAAGAGATGTCTCTTGTTGTGACGTTAGGCAGAAAAGTGCAGTCCCCTTGCCTTGGAGGGGATCACATAGCAGAAACGAACCCTCTGCCCAGTTCCTGCTTGTCAGTCCCAAGCCCCATCGATATTGATGGTACTTTCCTGGGATTGAATCAGACAATGTTTCCCCTCTGCTGGTTTGAGTCTTAACCTCATCACACCATCAATCCCCCTCAATTACTCTCAGACAAATATTTGTATGTCATTTCTGCACTTGCTCTGTTGAATCACTTCTGCCTTTTTTCCACCCTGCGTTTTTGTTTCAGTCATATGTTGCTGTTCAGAATCATGCCACGATGCCTTCTGTCTTCTACAAAGTATTTTGATATATTTAAGAGATACTATAAATTATATTCCATTGTAGAGGAATGCACAGTGATCTATAATAATTCAACGTTGCACTCAATCTAGAATCACATTTCCTTATCTCCATTTAAAAATGACACCTAGGGGTTTATAGGACTGAAATAAATGTGATTAAATTAAAGATTTTCCTTAAGATATTTTGCTTCCCTCCAGGTGCCCTCTGTGCCCTGGTGGATCTCCAGAGGGCACCACAATTCCTTATAAAAACATGTCAGATAAATTCCTATGAGCAGACATGAGTAAGTAGGCGGTGTACTCATCAATTTTCAGCGCACATTTCTTTTTAGAGACAGCACAGCACTTAGAATTACAAAAAGTGGATCGTTTTATAAATTGATTGTAACTACCAATCGAATTATCTAAATAACAGGCAGTGGTGCTTTTGGTTCAAAAAGAACCAGAAACAACAACATTAAAATATGCAATATCTTATATTAACTTATTATATAAAGCCAATGGTCCACTGACAGATGCTATATTAACATTTGATTAAAAGCCACTTTTGGTCTAAAAGTGGTTGTTCGGAAAAAGAACATCTTGACATGCCTGGTAGCACGTGACTGGCAATTAATAATAGTTTGTGTCACTACAGAGATGGCATGACTTATTTGCACTCATGTAATGTAGAGCATTTCCTCAGAGTTCCTCAAATTGGCGGAGAGGAATAAAACCTGGAGAGGATAAGCGAAAGCAGGTATGACTGCACTGAAACTCTTTCGGTTAACGTGGATCTCATTTCGACAGCTGCTGCATGTATTACCGGCCTATGTTTATGGCAGGTGGTTATGGCTATACCCTGAGCCATTTCTTTACCCCGATTTACAGTAAATAATAAATGATCAAATGAAAGCCAGATTCTGACAGAAAAATCTCCCTTGAGAATGATTGCTGAATTCTTCTAGCACATAATTCACCGGGGAAAGAAGTTCCCCATTTAGAAAGATGTGTGTAAAATGAATTAATTCTGCATATAGGTAGTAAATGGACTATTTAAGAGGGTCACTGTATAAAGATCGTCTAGGTCAGAAAATTAACTTTTAGGTCCATGCTTTCAAAATGTCCAGGTTTGCCTCGGGCATAATACTGGCCCCTAAGCCCCACGCTAGTAACGCAGATTTGGGCTGCATTATTGGTGCGAGGCGGGGGGCAGGAACAGCCACCCCTTGAATTTATCGCAGCTCGCTGTGGTAGCACCGCCATGGGGGGGAAGTACCACCTAAAGTTTGTCAGACGGCTGCCTGGGTGAGAATGTTCACAGTCTTGGCAAGTGCATATATCAATATGATTTGCAAGGGATTGTGGGAAATGCAGTCCATTCACACCAGACACAGCTGCTCACAATAATTAGTTGTGCTTAAGTGTAAAGCCAATAAGATATTTATTTATGGGGTTATTTCTCCCAACACAGATATGCTTGGTAGCACATAAAACAGGATACTTGCTTTCAGTGTTAAACTTAGAAAAACAAAATCAGGAAAACAACAGTTGAACTTTGTCAGGCAATCAAAGCAAAAGAATAAAGACCTGGTTGGTAACAAACTGGTCTTTTCTGTAGGCTTTAGCTAATATTTTCTTAGCAGTGTATCAAACAACAAGCAAAACCCACAAAGAAGGGAAAAACTGTTCTTTTCAGGTTAACTTCTTATATCTTCACACATAGATTCAGAAGTGATTCCCTCAGAGCTCACAAGCAATTAGGTAAGGCTCAATTGCTAGCAGCTACCCAGCTGAAACCCCTTAGCTGGCTTGCTTTCTACTGTATGGCTCAAATCCTACTTCAGGAGCTTTTCTGAGTAGATTAAAGAACAAGTTTGTATTTCTTTGTGATGGTTGTTGTACTTTGTAACAGAAAATTACCAAAGGAGTTTAGACAGAGAGCAATCCATATATTCACAGCCTGTATCTAAGACCGCTCCCCCTTCTTCAACAATCATGGGTTCAATATCATGGATTGGCACAGAGAAATTTCTCAATGTAGCACTCTCAGGAGAATACTTGTTTCCCTGCTGTCTTTCAAGGTTATAGCTAGGGCATAGATCAGTGTTCATACCTGAGCTTCCATTGCTGTTAGAGTTCCTCTCTAAATAGCCTGGCCAGTATGTAGTCCAGTTTTTATGTCCAGCCTTCCAATCCAGATCCCTGGACACTGGATCTCTCTTCACATACCTTCTGGCACGGGTCCTAGGGTCCCTTCCAAGTGCAGCTGTCTCCCTCACAGGTACCGTTTGGAGATTCCTGGCCCTGCAGCACCACTCCTCTGGCTTCCCCCAGTCCAATGGTGTATGCTTGCCTTTTGAATGCCTTCCAGTATACGTACTGCTATGGACTCCTTTAGACCTCCCAAATGCTTTTCTCTTCTTTCTTCCAAAGGGTTTCTTGCCCTCTCTGTCTGTCCGCTCTGGCTTCTGCTTCTGATGATCCTCCAGATGATGAAGACGTCCAAGCTGAGGATATCCAAGCTGATTCTGAGGATGAGGATAATTCTCTGTAGAATAAACTCTACCTTTATTCTGCTTTGATGAGTGCTCCACCTTAGCACAGCGCAGCTGTGCTGAATCAGGCCCTGCCCTTTCAGATGAGTGCTTAGGGATTACCTCATAGCCCTCCTGATTGAACACACGTTTCCCCACTTCAGCTCCTCTAATGGCTGTTGGAAACCTGGTGCATTCTGGGACTGGTAGTCTTTTATGGGAAAATTCTGTTTTCTTATTTCTACCAGAACTGACAGGTTGCTTGTTCAGAGTCACTTCACCTTTTCTATAGCTCCTTCCTGAGCTATGATAAGCTTCCTTATCACAATTTACACACCATCAATGTGTGTAAATCATGGTATTTTAGTGATTTTTGGTTTCCATATGGACCTCTAGGTGTGTACTATACTATAGCCAGTAATTACCCTATAAGTACATGCACAGAGCTGACGGCTCTTACTTTCACTGTGGGACTGTGAGAGGAAAGAGTTTGGGCACAGCGTGGATGGATCACACAAGTACACCACTCTCTTGGTTCACTTATTTCCTCCCCTGGTTTTCAGTACCATTTTTACGCTGATGATTCTCAGATAAACCTCTCCAGGAATTCAAACCCAGATCTCTACCTGCTTATCTGACATTGCTGCCACCATCTGAAATTGAATATGGCCAAAACTGAGCTCCTTCTATTTCCCCCCTATACTCGCCTTCCCCCTTGTTCCCTTCCATATTTCTGTGGATGACGCTACACTCCTCCCCGTTTCCTCAGCTCGCAACCTTGGGATAGTCTTTGACTCTACTTTCTCTGCACACATCCAACAGATAGCTAAAACCTGTCGCTTCTTTCTCTATAACATCAGCAAAATTCATCCCTTCCTTTCTACACACATTACTAAGACCTTTATCCGCTCTCTAGTCACTGCTGTCTTGACTATTGCAACCTGCTCTCGCTGGTCACACCCTGAATCATCTCTCTTCCCTTCAATCCATTCAAAATTCAGCTGCACACTATGCCCAAAATCTCTCTTTCCAAGCCACTTCTCTGGCTCCCTAGCCATTTCCTCATTTAATTCTAACGTCTCCTACTGTCCTTCATGTGCGTTCATTTTTCAGTTCCTCACTACCTTTCTTCTCTTATCTCACTCTACACGCCTCCTCGGGAACTCCACTCCTTTGGCAGATCCCTTTTATCTGTGCCCTTCTCTGCCACTGCCAATTCCAGACTCGTTCATACCACCTTGCTGCTCCATATGCCTGGAACAAACTACCCGAGTCAGTGTGTTGGGCTTCTTCTCTAGCCCTATTCAAATCTGGGCTAAAAATTCATCTCTTTGAGGCTGCTTTTGGATCCTGATGTGCCTCACCATCTTGTTCGCTACTAAGGTGTATCTTACCATACTCTAGTCCCCAGTATTGTGATGCTTTTTGTCTTGGATTAGACTTTAAGCTCTGATGAACAGGGCCCGTGTCTTACATCTACATTTACAGTGCTACAGATGTCTTGTAGCGCTATACAAAAGTAGTAGTAATATAAATTATAAAATATTATAATTTACATGTGTTCTTGACAAATCAAGGTGTGGTGCATTTGCACCAGCCATAGGTGGACCGTTTGCACCCTTCTTTTATAAAGTCAACTATGCGCATACCTGGCTTTATAATAAAAGGCATACATGCCACACAGAATGACATATGTTGACTATGCAGGACATTATGAAATTACCCTCTACATGCTGTTTGTTGGTTTAATTATGTAATTTACACCTCACCCAGAACTGCCGATTGTGCGAATAATACATCTTTTTAAGTTACCAACACTCCATGAATGTATAAATTGCGATCTTGCAATATGTATAGAAGTGTGGATTTGGGGAAACCTCCATGTCTGCAGGCAACTCCTTAAGGAGCCCTCCTCCAACGTGCAAAGTTTTGGCAATTGAAGGTGGTTTTGAACTCCAGAAGTAAACACAGTTTACCCTTCAATCACTCTGCTGTACCCCAGGTCCAAATGGGAAGTCAACTGACAGTTTATGTACGACTCAAAGTGTGTATGCTAATGGGAAAATGATCTGAGATTTGTGTGTAATATGTGGAATACACATTCCAATCCTCGCTTAAATATGTAACAGATAGTAAGGATACAATCAAAATAAACATAACTATTTCAACAAATAAGGGGTGACCTACACGGAGTGGTTGGTACACCCTTAAACAAAGGCATGCGGAGGGGTGCACTGCACGGAGTGGCAGGTGTACCTGCTCTTGCCGCCTTGCTGGGCAGACTAGATGGATCATACTGGTCTTTATCTGCCGTCATATACTATGTTACTATGTTAAGTAACTCAAAATTAATTGAAAATAAATAGCAACTGTGGTTTATTTAATCAATGAGTTTTTTATACTGCCAGGAAATATACATTGAACAGGGGAAATCTAACTTGGAGGCTTATAAAGGGGGAAGCCAATTTGCGAACAAAATTCATAGATGACTAGTAATTATAGGCATAGGGGTTAGAGGTAGTCTCCAGTCTGAGCAATTTAGAGCTATAAAGAGGTTTAAGGATATATAAGTGGAAGGAGGGGGCAAGGAGGGGGGCTTAATTGGCATTAGACTCATTGGGGAGGGGGGACGGACACAGAAAAGAAGCAGTGCAAGAGGTAGAGAATTCAATATATTCAATTTTGGTTCCATAATATTCCATGAAGAGAAATGTTTTTATTGCTTTCCTGAAGTCCCAGATGTTTTTGATGGATCTTATGTTCTCAGGCAGCGCATTCCATAGGGACAGAGCATATAAGGAAAACGCTCTATTTCACGTTGTTTTGCTATGTTTTTGTCTTGGCTTTAGGAATGGATAGCAAGCTTTTGTTTGGAGGTTCATCTTAGTCTGTTCTCAGGCTCCTTGTTGATCATTGGTTAGAGGATGTTTGGAGATCAATTGTGTCCGATTTTGAAAGCGATCAATATAGTTTTGAATTTGGAACGTGTAAGAACTGGTTTGCAGCTTGTCGTGCTGTGAGGGCTTGCGTGCATCAGTGATGCTGAGAGCTAAACTATCGGTAGTTTAACTACTGGCAGGGTCTCCCAAGATGGACAAGTCTCAGCTGAGGTGCCAGACCAAGACAAACCACCCATCTGGGCAGCAGCAGAATGGGATAGTGTTGACGGCAGAGGATCACATTTCTGTGACAACGGCAACAACACCAAACTTAAACTGCGCAGAAGAAAGGCCCGGCAATCTACTTCTGTATCTTGCCATGAAAACCCAATGGATAGTTACAACAAAACAAATTGTGCTATGGTGCTGGAAGATGAGACCCCCAGGTCGGAAGGCACTCAACTAGCTACTGGGGAAGAGCTGAAGACTTTTTAGAGTGAAGCCAGCATTTATGATGTGGTTGGATCAAAACCCTCGGGAAGTCTGACTGCTGATGTAGCTGCGCATGAAATGAGAGTCAGAAGCTGTAAAGATGTCTTACACATTGGAACATGGAACGTACGAAGCATGAACCAAGGGAAGTTGGAGGTGGTCAAGAATGAAATGGAACGTGTACAACTTGATCTGTTGGGTGTTAGCGAATTGAAATGGACTGGCATCAGGCACTTTGCATCAGATGATCACATGGTCTACTATGCTGGAAATGAAAGACAAAGAAGAAATGGTGTTGCATTTATAATAAAGAAGAAACTTGCAAGAACTGTAATGAAATACACTGCAGTCAGCGAACGCTTAATCTCTATTCGTACGAGGAATGCCTATCAACACAACTATAATTCAAGTATATGCCCCAACAACAGCTGCAGAAGAGAATGAAATTGAAGAGTTCTATGAACAAGTACAAGCTGAAATTGACAGAACATGCAAACAGGATATCATGGGTGACTGGAACGCAAAGGTTGGCAACAAAGAAGAAGGCAAAGTAGTTGGAAAATATGGACGGCAACAGAAATGAAGCTGGAGAAAGACTGAGAGAATTCTGCAAGACCAATGATCTATTCATCTCAAATACCTTCTTCCAGCAACACAAGCGGCGACTGTACACATGGACTTCACCCAATAAATTGTATAAAAATCAAATTGACTACATCTGTGGAAGTCAAGAATGGAAAAGCTCTATAACATCAACAAAGACAAAACCTGGAGCTGACTGTGGTACAGATCAACTACTAGTATGCAAACTCAAGCTAAAGTTGAAAAAGAGCAAACCACTCATGAATGCAGCAAAATATGACCTTGAGAATATACCACTGGAATTTAAAGACTGCCTGCAAAATTGATTTGCTGCTTTAGATACAAAAATGACAGAGCTCCAGAAGAGTTATGGAATGACATCAAGAAAGTTGTGTTGGAAGAAAGCGAGAAGTCTCTACAAAAGGTGAAAAAGCAAAAGCGGCCAAAATGGATGACGGAAGAAACTCAGAAAATTGCCCAGAAACGCAGAGAAGCTAAAGCCAGAGGAGAAAGAAAGACAATCGCAGAACTCAACAGAGATTTCCAACGTGCAGCAAGACAGGACAAGGAAAAGTACTACAATGACACATGCAAGGAAATAGAAGCAGAAACTATTAGAGGAAGAACAAGATCGGCTTTCCTAAAGCTTCGAGAGTTAAAGAAAAAGTTCCAGCCTCGAATTGGAATGTTACAAGATGCTCAAGGTTCTATGTTGAATGATGCTGAGAAGATCAAGAAAAGGTGGAAGGAATATACAGAGTTTTTATATGATAAAGATCAAGTGGACCAACAGCCGTTTCAACCTGTACCTTATGATCCGGAACCATTGGTGATGAAAGAAGAAGTTGAAGCAGCATTGAAAGCCTTATCAAAGAACAAAGCACCAGGCATTGATAGCATTCCATACTTACAAGGCTCTGCCAAGAAATATGGAAGACAACATCATGGCCAACTGACTGGAAAAGATCTGTGTTTATATCAATACTAAAGAAAGGTGATCCAACTGACTGTGGAAATTATCGAACAATCACTCTGATCCCACATGCCAGCAAGATTCTACTGAAGATTATTGAAAAGAGACTACAACCATACCTGGAACAAGAACTACCTGAAGTACAAGCAGGGTTCAGGAAAGGGCGAGGAACGAGAGACATCATTGCGGATGTGAGATGGAACCTTGAAAAGACTAAAGAATACCAAAAGGATATCTATTTGTGCTTTATCGACTATAGCAAGGCTTTTAACTGTGTAAACCATGAGAAACTCTGGGCCACATTAAGAAGCATGGGTATACCAGAACACCTGATCATTCTCTTGCGCCATCTGTACATTGATCAAGAAGCAACAGTTCGAATGGAACAAGGAGAAACAGAATGGTTTAAAATGAGCATTGTGCCTACTTTTGCTGCTGGAGACCATCTCGGAGGTGTGTGGAGGTGTGTTGAGCCGCTCTGGGCTTGAACGGAGCTGTGGTCCCGCCTGTGAAGCCGACGTTGCCCTGAGGAAATCGGGCAGGCACGCCCGGGACACCCTGCTGCTGGGAGGTCCTGTTCGTTATATATTTCTTGGTTTCTCCGCGACTGCGGGACTTAGTCTGAAGGGGCGTGTCTAAAGGGGCTGGTTCAGCCCCTTAGACGCCCCTTCGACGCTACTGAGACGCCGCTTTACTCAGGCTGCCGGAGATCAGAGTCTATGTGTCTAGGATTGCCTTGCCATTGAACGTTTGCTGTGTTATAAGGTTGTATGTATTTCTTTTAAATAGTATTGTGTTAATTGTTTCCTTATCCTAGCATGGGCAAGCGGAAGGCTAAGGTAAATGCCAAGTCCAAGGCGGCCGATACCGGGAATGTTAAACCGGTCGGTCCCCTTGACAGACACGTGGTTCCTCTGCCTCTGGCGCAATCTTCCCCCGACGGGGCGTCTTTAAGCCCCGGGGGGAGATCTCCGCCTCCCTGTCCTGGTTCTGTAATTCCTCTAGTTCCTCGAGTTTCCTGTGATGAATATGGGTTAATGAGATCTCCTATCTTATTGCCTATGCCAGTCCCGGGAATAGATCTGGATGCCCCTTCGGAGACACCGGATCTTACCCCTGAGGCAGATGTTACACTTAAAGATGTATTACAGGCAGTCAAAGTTATTGATCAGAAAGTCTCAGGTAAATTAAATTCTTTATCAACTTTTACCCAGGAGGCTGCAATTGCTATGCAGCAACTGGATAATAAGTTGACTTTGCTAGATACTGCCGTTACTAAAATAGAGTCCCAAATTCCTACCTTGCAATCAGTTAATGTTTCAGCTATTAAAGATTCTTTTGTGTTGCATGCCAAGGTAGAAGCTTTGGAGAACTCCTTACGTCGTTGTAACCTAAGATTTTTAAATTTCCCGCAATCTTCTTTACTTTCTCCTACTATTTTGCTGGAAAAGTATCTCAAAGAAAATTTGGCAGTATCTGAGCCTATTCAAATTTCTCAGATTTATTATGTACCTTCTATGTCTAAAAAGGAGAACACTGTCGAAGGTGGATTGGATGAGCTTATACCAACAATTGCAAATCTCACTGCATTCATTGAGGATTCCTCTGATACGATTACTTTACGTTCCACTCTTTTAGTTACCTTTACTACAGTATCAATTAACAACGCATTCTCAAGGCTTATTTTAAAGCTAAGGCAGCTAAATTTTGTGGACAAGAAGTTTTAGTTTTTCCAGATGTGGCACGAGTCACTCAGTTACGAAGGCGCCAATTCTTAGCATTAAAGCCTCGAGTTATAGCTCTGGAGGCAACTTTCTTCTTACGATTTCCATGCAAATGCGCTATAGGTTTGGATGGTAATTCCTATAGTTTTACTGATGTACCACATCTGGAGAAATTTTTGCAGGACAGACAGGGATCAGTCGGTGACAGCTCCGATAAATAGAAACACCTTTTATTTTGTGACCCTTTCAGGGTCTTGTTTACCTTTGTTATTTTTGCTTATGTCATATTGGATTTTTGCTCTCTCTTGATGTGGACTTTATCGCTGGATTGTTTCTTAATTTATATTTGTGAATGGCTTGTGCCATATTGTTTCTTTTCCTAGATTGACCTTTATCTTTGTTTGATCATGTAATTGATTAAAAACCTAATAAAAAAAAAAAAATAATAATAATAATAAAATAAGCAAAGGTGTAAGACAAGGCTGTATACTTTCCCCCTATCTGTTTAATTTATATGCAGAACAAATAATCAGAGAAGCAGGATTGTATGAAGATAATAGAGGTGTGAAGATTGGTGGAAGACTCATCAACAACCTTCGCTATGCTGATGATACTACATTACTGGCTGAAAGTGAAGATGATCTGAAACATTTGCTTCTCACAATCAAAGAACATAGTCTCAAAATGGGCCTGCACCTTAATGTAAAGAAGACAAAGATCATGACAACTGGCATAATCAACAGGTTCATTGTTGAAGGAGAAGAAATTGAAATTGTGAACAACTTTAACCTACTTGGATCAACTATCAATAAAGAAGCAACAAGCAGTCAAGAAATCAAACAACGCATTGCTCTTGGCAGAATGGCTATGAAAGACCTAGATAAGATTCTCAAGAGCAGAGATGTTTCTCTCCATACAAAGATTCGACTTGTTCAAGCCATGGTATTTTCAATAACATCATATGGATGTGAAAGCTGGATAGTGAAAAAGACAGACAGGAAGAAAATTGATGCCTTTGAATTATGGTGCTGGCGGCGAATACTGTGTATACCATGGACTGCCCGAAGAACAAACCAGTCGGTACTAGAGGAGATCAAACCTAAGCTTTCTTTAGAAGCTCAGATGACAAGACTTCGACTTTCATACTTTGGACACATCATGCAAAGAGAGAGATCATTAGAGAAAGACATAATGCTTGGCAAGATAGAAGGTCAACGCAAAAGAGGAAGGCCAGCAATGAGATGGATCAATACAATAACAGCAGCTACGGGTACCAGTCTGTCAACAATGAGTCGCCTGACTGAAGTCCAAACACAATTTAGGATAGCTATCCAGAGGGTCGCCATGAGTCGACTCCGACTCGACGGCACTTAAGAACAACAAGAACTGGTAGCCAGTGTAGTTGATGTAATGTGGGCGTTATGTGGCTATGTTTTGTTGGTCCAGTGAATTCCATGCTGCAGTACTTTGGACCAGCTGTAGTGGGTATGTTATTTTCTTCGGGAGGCTTTGATATCTTACATTACAGTAGTCTATTATAGGTGTTATCATGGCTTGGCATACTGTTTGGAAGTTGCTGTCATTGAGTAATGGTTTGAGTTTCTGTATCATTCTTATTTTGCTTTAAGCTGTCTTGGTCGTTTTCTTGATGTGTAATTGGAAGCTAAGCTTTTGGTCTATGGTAACTCCAAGGTATTTCACCTCAAGTTTGACTGCCAGGTCGTGGTATAGAATTTTTAGTGTTGTGGGTGGAGAGAACGTGGTGCTCTTAGTGAAGTGTAGGGCTTCGGATTTCCTGATGTTTATGGTGAGGTTTTGCACATTCAGCCATTTTATCATTGACTCAAGGTATAGTGTAATCTGTATATATTCAGGTTGTTCTGTTTTGAAAGAAGCATAGATCATTGCATCATTGGGCTATATTTTGTATTGGATATTATGCACTTTTTTCTGGTACAAAATGGTTGCAGGTAGACGTTAAAAAGTAGCATTGACAGGGCTGAGTCTTGTGGGATACCTTGTGGTTGGGTAAATGGTCTTGAATAATTTTTCCCGGATCTGACTTGTTGCTTTCTGTGTGTTAGGTTAGAGATCAACCAATTCATGATAGGAGCAGTAGATCCCCATTACCAATAGTGTAACCTTTCCTCCGTCCCCCAGTGCAAAGTACTTCTGCCTAATAGTGACTAAGGAAAATCAGACAGAAGTATGGAGTTCACTTCCTTTCTTCCATCAAGCACCAGTACAGCCAGCTTTACACACCAATATAAGGTGTTTCTTGTCCTAGTTTCTGCCAGTATTCTTATGGCAGCCCCAGAAGTACTAGTCATCTGACCATACTAAAATTCTCTCTAAAGCACACATCGTGAGCAGGACAGAGTAACACAAGCAGTATCTATGCTTTCTGCATATCTTGAGATTATGTTCACGTGTAGGAATTTGCAGGCTGATTTGCCTGATTTATAGATAAAAACTATCAAAATTCACCAGTCATGTCTTCCATATTATGCTTACTAAGAATAATGGAACATAAGATATGCCACGCTACAAACCAAAGACCCATCCAACCCAGCAGTCAAAAATCTCCAAAAATGACTAATTTAGGGCATTAGCCCATTCCTTGCAACTCATGTCCAAGGAGGAGTGTTGACTTTTCCAAGCTTACTTGGCTAAGAATTGTTTATGGACATTTCATACAGGAAACTTCCTAAACCCCTTGTTAACTGAGCTATGCCAGACAGTTTAGCAATGTCCTCAGACAACAAATTCTACAGACTGACTTAAAGTTAAAAACAAAACAAAACTTTAAAAAAAACCCCACTTTCTCCAATATATCTTATATTTGCTACCTGTCCGTTTCACGGAGTATTTCCTCAGCCATGGCAACCTCATTGGGTTTTACCTTTGCAACACAGAATATATGTTATTATTATTAAACTTGAACCTGAAACGTTAGGAAACTATATTCAAAGGCGTGTACATGGTTTACAAACCTGTAAACTGTGAAAATGCCCCTAAACAGGATATTCAGCGGCACTAACCACGGGTGCCACTGAATGACCACGGGCACTGCCTTATATGCCTCAATGCTAACTGGTTAGCACTGGGGTGTTCTGGGGCATTTCATGGACGGGACCCAGGGATAAGCACTTGGTGGAGATATTCAGTCACTATCTGATTATCCTCCAGCCGCATAAGTTAGGCACAGCAAAAGCTGCCCTAACGTTTGTCATAAAGCTAACCAGGGAGTGGCTGAATATCGCCACCGCTCAGTTAGCTTCTGGCTTCCGTGGTTGATCTGGATAGTCACTGCTGGTTGCCGGATATGGCCCAGCATCGAATATTCGGGTTTAGTGTTCAGCGGCAACGGCTTGGCACTGTAATCGCATTAGTCACCTCTGCTGAATAATTGGGCCCTTTGAAATTTGGAAGCTATTTCTATTGCAGAATGATGGGCGTTATCTAGAAGAATACTAGCAGAGGTATTTGCCCCCTATCCCCTAATCACTCACCAATCCCCCCCTCCCCCCAAGAATTACTCAACTGTATGGTGGAAACAATGACCACAGTTTTTGTTAAACATCACATATATCTCAGCAACAGGTTTCTTAAACTTCCCAAATTAGGTCAGCTTTTTCCTCCCAATCACCTTATTTCAGCCCGCTACCTGGTGCTGATCTAAATCTGGTGCCGCCCCCCCCCCTTTCCTGGCATGGCCTGCAGTATTGCCAGATTGTGCCTTTTAGTTTGCAGAGGTATTTCATCATAACCACACCCTTTTTTCCTCCAGCTCTCACCCGTGCTCATTTTCCCCCTTAATCAGTTGATCTGGATATCCAAACCACCTCCCCAACTTCCACCTAAGCTGCGACCAAACAAACCCCTCCATCCCTTCTCCTGCCCCACTATACCTCCAATGTGGTGGGCAGGTAGGAAATGCTCCCAACTGCCCTGCTATCTTCCCTGCCCCATCCCTTGCAGCTCACATATCTCCCCCTCTGCTCCTAACAGTCCAATTAGCCTGCCCTAGGTGAAGCCCAAACTCCCCCCACCTTCCTCCCCAAAGCACAGGAGAGAGAATGGAGAGGAGGAGATCAGCCAATTTACCCATCCCTCAAGTCAATCTAAGGGCATCCCTTAAACTCCAACTTCTAGTTTATAAAAACTAGTTCTAGATGCCGGGGATCAAGTGGTTCTCAGTCTCTATGGCATCAAGCCTGGCTTTTGGTGTATTAGACTAGAAGGCTAGAATCAACATGACTGAAAGTGCCGTATGCCTTAGTGTAACATAGAAACATAGAAAAATGACAACAGAAAAAGACCACATGGCCTATCTAGTCTGTCCTTCCATATCAACAACTACAACAGTCCCCTGTAAAAAACTCTTATTGTGACGTTAAGAGCTGCACAAAACCATCTTCCAATAAGCTCTTGTTATTTGATCAAGAAAGGGAAGTTTTAGCATCAAATGTTCCTTTAAATGTTTGCACCATTGTAAGGGGTGACTTCCTACCTTATTTTTATAGTTTTTGTTCAGAAACATTTTAATGAAAACATCTTTACTTATTTCCTTGTTTTGCATTTAGATGCGTTTGAATAACTTAATTAGAAGACACTGTGTCAGAAAGTCTTTCCATGTCGGAAAGGGATAATTTAGGAGTACACAAGCGAGCCAATTTGCTGTAGATCAGCCACAGTTTAATTCTCAGGTAGCCTCTTGATAGTTGATGCAGAAACTCAATATGTCATGCAAAATTAACTCAACGAGAATAACTTTCTTGGTGAAGCAAAATATTACATGAGGGACTTTAATAGTACAGCTGGGTTTTTTATCAGTGTTTTCTTCACTTAAACCATCTTTAATTTTTAATGAATTTTAAATGATGTGTTGATAAAACACTTATGCCTATAACCTTTTGTGAGTACCACTTTTAATAACTGGTAACCTTTAGTGGGATCTTTAATATCCTTTTTGTTCTTTTGTTCATATTGTCTGTGGCTTTCACATTTGAAGAGGAACTGCAGAGATGTAGGCTGCCCATTGTTTCAGTTAGATCAGTGAAGACTTTGCTTTGTTAATGGTTATTAAACGGAACAAAAAAGGGAAAGCATTTGGTCTAAGAATGTTGCTGCATGATCTAGAAAGGGCAAGGTTGCACGAGATTCTTTTGCAAGCATGCATAAAAATAAACGATGACGGCAGGGGAGAGCTATAATGACCTATCATAGTTATGGTCTTCTCTTCACAAATCATCTGAAATCTTTGGGGTGACGGCTTGCACAATTGCTTCTGTTTTAAAAAAGGGAAGTGTGGCACATTTTGCTGTTTACTGGGCTATAATAAAAAGGAAGACAGCAAGCACAGTAATCCAAACTGGGAGGAGGGAGGAGTGGACTAGGACACAGTACCTCAGGCCGGAAGGCCAGGGGTTTAAGTCCCACCTGGGGACAGCAATCTAGTCCTGTAGGCACTCCTTGTGGCCTTGAGCAAGCCACTTAACCCTCCGTTGCCTCAGGGACAAGGGAATATATCCAGTACCTGTTTGTAGTAATTACATAATATAAACTGCTTTGATTGAAGGATAAGGTGGCATAGAAAACCAGTAGAATAAATAAACCATAAACGCCCAGTAACCGCCATGGACCTTAAAGCTTTTTCTCCAAGGCCCTTTGCACAAGTGTTCTTTATTCCTATTACTGTCAAAGTCCTTCCGTGGTAGGATTAGAATGTATAAAAGGTTTTCCTTTCAGAGCCGGGGCTATGGCCTAGCAGTGCTGCTATAAGAAGACTGGGGACTTTGATCCTGCTTTTTGGCCAACTTAGGCTGGAGACGCTGAAGAAACTGCCTTCAAAGCCTGAGGGGAGGGAGGGAGGGAGTTCTTGCTATCACAATTTGGCACACTTGCAATGGGTTCTGGGGGTCATTTTACAACTGACTACACGTGTACATAGTATATGTATATATTTTTCATCGTGCAGGTGCTGGTGAATTTTCAAAAGCATGCACATACTTGCATTCATATGCGTATGTTTACATTTACAACGGCTCTTTGGTATGCATATATTTTCTTGATTAATTTGCATGTTTTAAAAAGCACACACAAAATGCAAATCTCTCACAAACCCTGCTGCCATCCCCATGTTGAATGTTCAAAAATCATAGATCTTGGTGGTTGAAGGGGTGGGGGGGGAGGGGTAATGGAAGAGGAGGGCTTGGAAGATTGACCAAGGATGACAGGGGTAAGGCTGGAATGGAAGAATGAAATTGGCAATTTGGGGGCTGGTGATGGATGTGGGACTGAATTTTCAGTCCTAGATATGAAATGTAGTTCAACTGCTGCGGCCAATTCTAGATGAGGGGGTGATGTACCCATTGGTTCAGATACTGGTAATATCAGTGTTAGATTACTGTTGTATGTAGGGTTACCGAAATATCAGTTGCAGAAACTGCAGGTTAGTACTGAATGCTGCAGCGATTTCTGGGTGGAGTCACAGGAGTCAGTAGCCGATGTGTTGGGTCAACTCCACTGGCTCCCTATTGAACAGTGAAGTGTTTTTAAGCTCCTGCTGGTGACATTCAAGACACTAAGAAATCAAGGGCTGGGATTTTTTGAAGGATTTATTGTCATGTTATCAGCCAGCGAAGGAACTGCGGTCGAGCCAGAATCAGCAGCTGGGCTGTCCCAGACATCCAGCAGGTGCGGCTGAAGCAACGGAGAGAGAGGTGCTTCTCTGTAGTTTCCCCTACATGATAGAACAAGATCTGGCGAGTTGTCAAGAGGAGCAGAATCTGTTAACATTCAGAATGGTGGAGAAAAATCCTTTTCGTTTCCTAAGCTGGGCTACTGAAGAGCAGTTGGGCCAGTGTCAGTTTGGTCGGGCAGCAGCGGGAAAGTTGAGGTACAGAGTTCTCAGTTGCATGGTTGTTATGGTTCTGATGACCTGTTATGTATTCAGCACTGATCTGAAAGCAGTCTAGCATATGACGGTACAGAAATGCTTTAAAATAAATAATAAATACCGGTAATGCAAAGTTACTTTGTGCCCCAGCAAACCTTCAGCCTTACGCTCTGCTCATGTGACTTTAATAATGAAAATCAACAGTCATGCCCATCTCAATGCTACACCTTCCACAACAGTCTTGTGGCAATGAATAACTGATCATCATACATTTAAATATTAAACGTTTGCAGGTAAAAGAATGTGCTGGTGGCTGTTCGAGGTTTGGGGCCGTCAGGATCTATTGTTTTGTTTTGACGGCTGCCCCTCAGAAATTGCCACCCTAGGCAACCATCTAATCTTGCCTGAAGGTTGCGTCACCTCTGTGCGCGTCTCACCCCATCTATACGTAAAGAATTGTTTTTGGAGCAGAAATGACTTGTAAAATTGTTTTCCCAGAAGGGAAGTGTCACTATTCAAAAGATTTGCCATCTCGCCTTTTGAAATTTTGGAACTGTTGACTGATTAAACTTACAAGTTATGCTGTGTGGCGTCGAGGCATGGGTATCTTAGATAGCAAAAGTATTCAGTGCTTTCCTCAAGACATCCACTTACTACCCTACAGTTAAGAGGATAGCCAGATATTCAAAGAATACAATCCATTATTATCTATTAAATAGATACCCCACAGTAGATAGCCTCAGGTTTTTTTTATATAGTTTTCTCATTTATTGGTTCTCTATCATTTTGCATAGGAAGTCATGAGTATAGAAAATTCCATTAGATCAATGTTCTTACTCTCTTCAAAATGTATTACCATCAAGATCTCTAACAGTCCAAACAGGTCTTACTAAACGGTACTCCATCATTCATCTGCTAGCCCAGCATAGTTAGTTTCTGGGAATTTGTAGCTTGCTAATATCAACCTGTGCCACCCCATGCTTCCTTTACATAAGAACATAAGAAATGCCATATTGGGTAGGACCATCAAGCCCAGTATCCTGTTGCCATTGTGAATCGGAGATACACACGGATGAGAACATAAGAAATGCCATTTTGGGTCAGACCAAGGTCGATTAAGCCCAATATCCTATTTCCAACAGCAGTCAATCCAGGTCATAAGTAATGTACCTGTCAGTTTCCAAAAAAAGGTACACAGATTCCACAATGCTTATCCCTGAGTAAACAGTGGATGTCCCTGGTACTTTTTAATAATGGTTTATGGATTTTTCCTCCAGGAACTTGTCCAAAGGTTTTTAAACCCATTCCACTAACAACTTTTACTACATCCGCAGGTAATGAATTCCAGTTTGATTGCTCATTGAGTAAGACAACATGTTCTTGTTAGTCTTAAATGGGTTACATTGTAGCTTCATTGCATGCCCTTTAGTCTTTCTACGTTTTGAAGGAGTAAAAATCTGATCTATATTTACCGTTCTACTCCATTAATTTATAGATCTCTATCATATCTTCCCTCAGCCATCTCTTTTGTAAGTTGACGAACCCTAACCTTTTAACCCTTTCCTCATGGGGTATCATTCCATCCCTTTACCATATTGATGGCTCTTTTCTGTACATTTTCTAATTTTGCTATGTCCTTTTTTAAGATACGGCGATAGAATTGCACATAATATTCAAGGTGCGATTGCACCATGGAATGATACAGAGTCATTATAATATCCTTGGCTTTATTCTCCATTCCTTTCCTTGTGATTCTTAGCATTCTATTTGCTTTTGTAGCCACCGCTGCACACTGAGCAGAGGGTTTCAATGTATTATTCACAATGACACCTCAATACTTTTCTTGGATGGTAGTTCCTAAGGTAGAACCTTGCAATGTGTAACCATAGTTTGAGTTATTCTTCCCTAAGTGCATACCTTTGCACTTGTCCACATTAAATTTCATCTGCCATTTGAATGCTCAGGCATACAATTTATCAAGGTCCTCTTGCAATTTTTCACAATCTTCTTGAGCGAGTAAAGGGTGGACATAGTTGTTATAAAACACAAGAGAAGAGAACAAAAGAAAGAA
Source organism: Ichthyophis bannanicus (assembly GCA_033557465.1). Lineage (NCBI taxonomy): Eukaryota > Metazoa > Chordata > Amphibia > Gymnophiona > Ichthyophiidae > Ichthyophis > Ichthyophis bannanicus. Next base: position 11,437,247 of record CM066039.1, on the reverse strand, counting down.
GGACAAAGCAAAGGGTAAGTGGTTTGCAATTCTGCAATCTCTGTTCCTACCACAATCTTATAGAAACATGATGGCAGACAGAGACCATATGACCTATCTAGTCTGCCCTTCCATATCAACTATTATAGTCCCTCCCCCCCCACACCATATTACAGTAGAGATCTTGTGTGTTTGTCCCATGCTTTCTTGAATTCAGATACTGTCCTCTTCTCTACTACCTCCACTGGGACGCTATTCCACGAATCTACCGCTCTTTCCCTAAAGAAATATTTCCACATATTACTCCTGCATTCTCATATGTCCCCTCGTTGCAGAGCTCACTTTTAATTGAAAGAGGCAATCCCCATGTGCATTTATGCCACAGAGGTATTTAAACATCTTTATCATATCTCCTCTAAAGTATGCACACTGAGATCTTTAAGTCCGTCCTCATATGATTTATAACGAAGACCAATGAGCATTTTGTTAGCCACCCTCTGCACCAACTCCATCCTGTTTATATCCTTTTGAAGGTGTGATCTCCAGAATTGCATATAAATAAGGTCTCACCAAAGGCTTACACAGAAATACTATTGCCTTCTTTTTTTATGCTGACCATTCTTCTCCCTATGCACCCAAGCATCCTTCTGGCTTTCGCAGTCACCTTTTCTACTTGTTTAGCCACTTTAAGATCACCAGAAACAGACATGCCCAGGTCCCGCTCTTCTCCACCTCATCTTTCAAGTCTCATGATGAGGCCAAGTTTCCTATAATATTACTCTCCTCTGCTCTGGATGCTCTTGCTCTATCCATGCAATGTCCTGTGAGGTGTACTATACCTCAGCTCTGGCTGTCTTCGGCTACCCATTATCTACGCTCCTGTGCCCGCTGAGCTGAGCGCATTTGGCTCAAATCCCATACCCTTTCTGACTTTCTTCACTTCAAAGTCATGCTCGCCTCCTTCCAGTCTGCCATAGCACTCACCAAGCAAAACTATTATGTCCATCTGACAAACTCTTAACCCTGACTCTCACCATCTCTTTTCAACTCTCAACTCTTTCCTCAAGGTGCCTCCACCTCCAACCCCACCTTTCTGCCCAAACCCTAGCCAACTATTTCCATGACAAAAGTCCACAAGATAACAATCCAATTCCCCACAAGATCAGCTTCATCACCTCTTCCCCTCAGTCTCTGCTACCCTTTTCTTCCTTTTCTAAGATCTCTGATGAGGAAACCATTTATCTCCTTTCCTTCTCTAAACTCACTACCTGCTCCTCTGATCCTATCCCCGCCCTTCTCCTTAATTCCATCTCCTCTTTTGTCATCCCTTCCATCTCTCAAATTCTCTACCTATCATTCTCCACTGCAACTGTTCCAGCAACCTTCAAGCATGTCGTTGTCTCACCTCTCCTCAAGAGACCTTCACTTAATCCTACTTGCCCTTTTAATTATTTTCCAATCTCCCTTCTTCCCTTCATTTCCAAACTGCTTAAATGAGCAGTTTTCCACCATTCCCTTGAATTTCTCTCCTCTCAAGTCCTTTAGGATCCACTACAATCTGGCTTTCGTCCTTTCATTCTACCTAGACGGCTCTCGCTAAAGTCTCCAGTGACTTGTTCCTGGCTAAATCCAAAGGCCTTTACTCAGTCCTCATCCTTCTTGACCTTTCAGCTGCTTCTGACACTGTTGACCACCACCTTCTCGATACATTGTACTCACTTGGTTTTAGGGGCTCTATGCTGTCTTAGTTCTCTTCTCATCTCTCCCATCGCTCTTTCAGCGTTTGTTCTGGTGGATCCTCCTCTACTGCTATCCCACGCTCCGTTGGTGTACCCCAAGGGTCTGTTCTGGGCCCTCTCCTTTTCTCTCTCTATTCCCAGTCCCTTGGTGCACTCATCTCCTCCCATGGCTTTCAGTGCCATTTTTAAACTGACGACACTCGGATCTCTCTCTACACCTGATATTTCTCAGACACCCCAGGCCCAAATCTCTGGCCTGCCTATCTGATATTGCTGCCTGGATGTCTCACTGCTATTTGAAATTGAACATGGCCAAAGTTGAGCTGCTTATTTTTCCATTCTAAACCCCCTTCCCCAATGTTCCCTCTAATTTTCTGTAAGCTGTGTGTGCATAAAATATCAGCTGTGTAGCTTTTGAAGGAAGGTTAAATTTTTGTGCGCCACATAACGACACAGAGTTATATACTTTAAAATTTGACTACACATCAGAATACAGTATGTACACCACATTGATTGCACTAGAAAACATTGTAGAACTTGTGAAAACCGTAAATACATAGCAACTTTTAAATTTTAAGACGTCTGTGTTTTCTATCAGAATCAGAACTGTAATTTTTGTGCGCTCTGTTGTAAAGTATGTGCGCTCGAGTATGGAGCAGACAGAGCTTTAAGCCCCAAAGTGCGTCAATTGACGTAAATGCATCTTCAAAGGTTTATACCAGCGCCACTGCTAGAACCATCTCAGTTATGTAATGATGTCACATACTGCACGTAGTAAACAAATAAGTAACTTCAAATTAATTCACTCCTGCATTTCATGCTCAACGCAGCCGTCGTGATAATGCGTCAATTGACGCACTTTGCGATTTCTAGGTAAAATGCCTTTTTGGGGCTTCTAGTGTTAAAGATCCCAAATTCCCCATGCCTACCAATAGCCAGATTAATATGAATAAAATACAGTCTCTAAAATGCTTGTATGCAAATGCTAGAAGTCTAAATAATAAGATGGGAGAGTTAGAATATAAAGCACTAAATGAGAGGTTAGATATGATTGGAATCTCAGAGACATGGTGGAAGGAGGACAACCAGTGGGACACTGTGATACCTGGGTACAAACTATATCGTAATGATAGAGCTGATCAAATTGGTGGAGGGGTTGTGCTCTATGTTAGAGAGGGCATTGAATCAGAAAGGATTTATTAATTTTATTTATTTAACGTCTCTTCTATACTGTGCTATTCATTATCAGTGCAGTGTACATTTAACAAAACCTTATACAATGCATTCGGGGCTGCATTGTATTTATAATAAACAGGAACTATAACTTGGACATAACTGGGATAACATAACTGGGATAACTTTCTACAAATTATTTACACTAATAAATGTACTGTACACACTGAAATTTGCATGGGTTTGCACCGGTGGGGCTAGCTGCCCTCTAGTCTGCTGGGTGTGCTGTTAGGGGGGGTCTTGGTGATTGGTGAGACTGTTTGTGAGCTGATCTTTGAGACTGACCTCTGAGTAATGCTGTATGAATAGGTGGTGCTTTAGCGCCTTCCTGAATTGGGCCAGGTCGGTGATTGCTTGAATGGTTGTAAGGAGGGCATTCCAACATCTGGGTGCGTAGAGCATGAACGCCCTATTAGATGTCGCCTGGGTGCATTTCATTGTTTCCTTTGGGATTGTCAGTGTATTGACAGCGGTGGATCTTCTGGATCTGTTCGTGGGAGTGAGGTGGATTAGCTCGGTGATGGAGGTGGAGGGTTGATTGTTTATGGCTTTGAAGGTCATTACTAGGATCTTAAAGCATAGTCTGCCGTGGATTGGTAACCAGTGGAGTTTCTTCAGGATTGGTGTAATGTGGTCCATTCTTGAGACTCCGTATAGAATTCTGGCGGCTGAGTTCACTGCAAGCTGGAGTGGATTCAGTGATGCTTGTGGGAGCCCATATAGGATTGCGTTGGCATAATCGAAGTGTGGGATTACTAAGGCTTGATAGATTGTTCAAAAGTCATCGGGGTCCAGTAGAGGTCATAGATGCCGTAGTGTCCGTACTTTATGGTATATTGTCTTGAATGTGTTTCTTATGTGGGTTTTCATGTCCAGTCGTTGGTCCAAATGACACCTAGGTAACGGATTTTGGGTTTGGCTATCAGCTCGGCGTTCTTGACCTTTAAGGAGGGTGGAGGGGTGAAACCTTGGTTCCTCGTGATGAAGAGGATGTCTGTCTTGTTATGGTTTATTCTGAGATTTTACGTATGGAGCCAGTCAGCAGCTGCGTCGAAGCAGCTTGTTAGTGGGGAGAAGTCTGGCTGGTCCGTTGCAAATGGCACGTAGAGTAGAACATCATCTGCGTAAACCAGGCAGGTGACATTAAATGAGCGGATCAGGGCGCAGATGGGCTGCATGTATATGTTGAACATCAGTGCCGATAGCGAGGACCCCTGTGGTACACCCTGTTTTTGTAGGAACGGTTCCGAGGTTGTGGTGCCGGTTCTTACGTGCTGCCATCTGTTGGTCAGGTAGGATTTGCACCAGCTTAGAGCTGTGTCCTGTATTCCCTTTTCCTTGAGACGTCCCAGGAGTATCTCGTGGCTTACGGAGTCAAAAGCCGCAGCGATATCCATGAAGATAAGGGCAAATCCTTGTCGAATGTTGTCAATTCCTGAGATTATGGTATTGAAGAGGGTGGTGAGGAGGGTTTCAATGCCATGTGCCTCCCTGAATTCGTGCTGACATGGGTCCAAAGGGGCGTCAGTCTCGATATGGTGTTGAATTTGGCGTTGAACTACCTTTTCAATTATCTTGGCGAGAAGTGGGATGCTTGAGATTGGTCTAAAGGAGTCGACCTTCAGGGGGTCCAGTTTGTTGTTTTTCAGCAGCGGCCTGATGGAGGTAAGCTTCAACCTTTGTGGGAATGATCCATTTGAGAATGACTCACCCATGAGTTTATTCAGGAAATGGTTGAGATCGCAACGTAGTTCTTTTATCCAGAACACTGGACAGGGGTCATTTGGTGCAGTGGTGGTGTTGATGGAGGCGATGGTGTCCTTTATGTCTCTCTTTGACATGGTGGTGAATTTGGACAGTGGCGTTGGGTAGGGTGGCTTGTGTAGAGGTGTGTGGCTTGTGGTCTTGTCGGTCTGGTGCATTTTTGATTGGAGATAGTCTGCAAATTCCTGCGGTTGTGGCATGTATGGTTGGTCCAGGGCCGGTTCCCTTGTTAATGTCTTCACTATAATGAAGAGGTCGTGTGGTTTGCTCAGTGAGCGCTTCAGGAGGTCCGTATGGAATTGCTTCCTTCTCTCCATTATTTCTTCTCGGTGCTTTTTTAGGTGTAAGCTATATGCACTCTGTGCTTCGGTGGAGCGTGATCGGCGCCATCGTCTCTCTAGCTTACGTAGGTGGAGGAGTGATGATCACAGTTCTGTGGAATACCATGGTGCGTGCTTGCATCTCCTTGGAGGTTTTTTCATATTTGGGAGCTGAGCAATGACGCTGAGGCTGCTGTCCCAGCTAGAGATCATTTCCTCCAGGTTAGGGGCCGTTGCACTGAGAAGTGGAATGGCTTTCTCCAGTATTTCTTCTTTGACGAAGGGTCGGAATCGTCTTGCTGATGGTTTGTGGGAAACAGTAGCTCTGCTGGTGTTGTTATGAGTATGACAGTGGGCAGGTATCTGAAATCTAATTAGGCTGTGGTTGAACCAGGGTACTGGGGTTATAGACATCGCCAGGTCATGGGTCAAGTCCACAGTTGTTTGAAGGGCAAAGACCAGGTCCAATTTGTTTCCTCTCACGTGTGCGGGTGCGTTGACTAGTTGCTTGTATCCTAGCTCATCGAGTGCTTCGAGGAAGGCTGTGGCTTGGGTATCTTGCAGAGTAGGCAGGTTGAAATCGCCTAGTAACCAGTTTGGGGAGCGTGGATTACTGGTGTTGCAGGCGAGGTCGATTATTGTCGAGAGATTGTCTGGTGATGCCACCAGTGCTCTGTAGAGTAGGTTGACTGTGCAATGATTGTTAGCTATGATGATTGTGTCTAAGTGGGCTGTGCAGGTGGCGTTGATCAGTTGAAATTGTAGCTCTGTTTTGGAGAGGATGAGTGTTCCTCCACCTCTCTGATTAGCTCTGTGGCAGGTGTGGAGTGAGAAGTTAGGGGGTAACATCTGGTTGAAAAGAACAGTGTCACAGTCAGATAGCCGTGTCTCTGTGATCATTAGGATGTCCAAGTCATGGAGTGTTATCAAATCTGTGACAGCTGGCCATTTTTTGCAGATTGAGCGGGCATTGACGAGGGCACATTTCAGCAGGTGCAGGTGCGGGTGTTTCTCAATGTGGGGCTTTTTGGTGTGTTGTAGTGAGATGTGCAGTATGTGAAGCGTGCAATTGGCTTCTGTTGAAGAATGGTGAGGGTTACCTGCCCATCTCTTCCCATCGCTCCGTAAGACTGGTATATGATTGCAGACTGGATTAAGGGCAAGTGATCCGATGGGTAGCCCAGTGAGGAGGTAGAAGCTGGCTATTGCTATGATCGGGTGCATCATTTTGGCTGCTCGTACCGTAACTTGGTGGTTCGGCACGCTATCTGTTCAAGTATAGGCAGGTGTCAGGCAAGCTATCTGCTCTAATACAGGCAGATAAATCAATCAGGCATGCTATCTGATGTGATACAGGCAGATAAGTCAGGCACGCTATCCGCTATTTGTTCGCTCTGGGGTCAGTATTTAGATGGTAGATTTGCAGTTTATACCCTTTGATTTAAATAGTGTGTGAAGCTTACTTGCGTCTGATCCTGGTCGGTTAATGGCTTAGTTTCTGGTCGCTTCGGTATCCTCAGTGGCAGCGTGTGGCCTCAGGGTTTTGCCTCCGCCTAAGGGCCGCGCCAAAGGGCCCTCAGGTGCAGGTGCGCCCGATGGCGCTCTTTTTAAACGTGCTGTGGGCTGCCCCGATTGGGCGGATGTGACGCTGGCTGAAGCCGGTTCCCAGCAGCTCGATCCTGCTCAGGAGAGCTGTAGCCGGGCCGGAGGAAGAAGAAAGCAGGAGTCCTCTCTGATTAAAGATTTGCAGGAAACAAAATTTGCTGTAGAATTCTCTAGGGATTGAAATTCCATGTAAAAAGGGGAAGGTGATGGCAGTGGGGGTGTACTATCGACCGCCTGGCCAGAATGAACAAATGGATGATGAAATGCTCAAAGAAATCAAGGAAGTTAACAAAAGTTACAGCGCAGTAATAATAGCCCTCCATAGCCCATGTTCCCTGTAAAATAATTATCTCCAAGTTATAATGCCCTGTTCAAAGTAATTTCAGTTTGTTCAATGTAACACACTGATGCAGAATAGCGCGGTATATAAGAGAACGTAAATAAATAAATAAAATAAATAATGGGTGATTTCAATTACCCCGGTATCGACTGGGTCAGTTGTCATGGCAGGACATGCTAGGGAGATAAAGTTCCTAGATGAAATAAATGACTGCTTCTTGGAGCAGCTGGCTCATGAACCGACCAGAGGGGAAGCCATATTAGACCTAGTCCTTAGTGGAACACCAGATATAGTGCAAGAGATAAGGGTGTTGGGGCCATTGGCAATAGTGATCATAGCATGATCACATTTGATTTAATTAGTGGAGGAGGGATAGTAAGGAAATCCACAGTACTACCTTTTAACTTTTGAAAGGGAGACTATGATAAAATGAGGAAAATAGTTAAGAAAAAACTAAAAGGAGCAGTTGCAAAGGTTAAAGACTTACATCAAGCTTGGGTGTTGTTGAAAAATACTATTTTAGAAGCCCAGACCTGCTGTATTCCACACTTTAAGAAAAGTGGAAGGAAGTCCAAAAAACTGCCAGCATGGTTTAAAGGTGAGGTCAGAGAGGCTGTTGTTGCCAAAAAAGCATCTTTCAGGAAATGGAAAAAAAGAGCCAAACGACAAAACCTGGAAACAGCACAAGCACTGGCAAGTCAAATGCAAGGCATTGATAAGGCAGGCAAAGGGAGAATTTGAGAAGAAGCTTGCTGCGGAAGCAAAAACGCGAAATAAAGACTTTCAAGTACATTTGTAGCAAAAAACCTGTGAGAGAGTCAGTTGGTCCATTAGATGATAGAGGGGTTAAAGGGGCATTAAGAGGCGACAAGGCAATAACGGAGAGACTGAATGAATTCTTTGCTTCGGTCTTTACTGAGGAAGATGTAGGGATGTTACCCATGACTGAAGTGGTATTTAAAGGTACGGAAGAATTGAAGGAAATATCGATACATCGGGAAATGTATTACAACTATTAGATAAACTAAAGAGTAGCAAATCACCTGGGCCAGATGGTATACATCCAAGGGTGTTGAAAGAACTGAAATATGAGATTGCAGACCTGCTATTAGTAATCTGTGAACTTTCATTAAAATCATCTGTAATACCTGAAGATTGGAGAATCGCCAATGTAACGCCAATTTTTAAAAAGGGTTCCAGGGGTGATCCGGGAAACTACAGACTGGTGAGCCTGACATCAGTACATGGAAAAATGGTAGAAACCATCATAAAGAACAAAATTACTCAGCATGTAGATAGCCATGGCCTAATGGGAGACAGCCAACATGGCTTTAGACAAGGAAGATCTTGTCTTACTAATCTGTTATTTTTTTTTAAGGTATGAATAAACAGGTGGACAAAGGTGAGTCGGTTGATATAGTGTATCTGGACTTTCAGAAAGCCTTTGACAAGGTCCCTCATCAGACTTTTGGCAAAACTAAAGAGTCATAGATAGGAGGTAGTATACTATTGTGGATCAGAAACTGGTTAAAAAATAGAAAGCAGAGGGTAGGGCTAAATGGCCAATTTTCCCAATGGAGAAAGGTGAATAGTGGTGCACCCCAGGGATCTGTGCTGGGTCTGCTGCTTTTTGACATATTCATAAATGACCTGGAAAAGGGAATAACGAGCAAGGTTATCAAATTTGCAGATGACACAATACTATTTAAAGTTGTTAAAACCCAAGAGGATTGAGGAAAATTGCAAGAGGAACTTGATAAATTGGAAGACTGGGCATCAAAATGGCAGATGAAATTTAATGTGGACAAATGCAAAGTTATGCACCTAGGGAAGAACAACCCAAACTATGGTTACACGATGCAAGGTTCCACATTAGGAACCACCACCCAGGAAAAAGATTTAGGCGTCATTGTGGATAACATGTTAAAACCCTCGGCCCAGTGTGCAGCGGCAGCCAAGAGAGCAAATAAAATGCTAGGTATGATAAGGAAAGGAATGGAAAATAAAACAAAAGATATTATAATGCCTCTATATCGTTCCATGGTGAGACCACACCTTGAATATTGTGTGTAATTTTGGTCGCCATATCTTAAAAAAAGGATATAGCGTTATTAGAAAAGGTTCAGAGAAGAGCCACCAAAATGGTAAAGGGGATGGAAGGATACTCCTGTGAAGAAAGGCTAAAAAGGTTAAGGCTCTTTAACCTGGAAAAGAGATGGCTGAGGGGAGATATGATAGAAGTCTATAAATTAATGAACGGAGTGGAACGGGTAAACGTAGATCGATTGTTTACGTTATCAGAATATAGAAAGACTAGGGGACATGCAATGAAGCTACTGGGTAAACTATTTAAGACTAAAAAAAGAAAAAACATTTCACTCAACATGTAATCAAACTCTGGAATTTGTAAAGGCTGTTGTAAAGGATGTAGTAAAGGCTGTTAGTGTAGCTGGGTTTAAAAAAGGTATGGACAAGTTCCTGGAGGAAAGGTCCATAAACCATTATTAAGAAGGGACCCAGGATATCAATGCTTGACCCAGTACAAGCATTGTGGAACGTGTGTCTTTTGGGCAAACTGATAGGTACATATGACCTAGATTGGCCACTGTTGGAAACAGGATACTTGGCTTGATGGACCTTGGTCTGACCCAGTATGGCATATTTTATGTTCTTATGATTGCTAAAACCTGTCATTTCTTTCTCTAACACATTAGCAAGATTTACCCCTTCCTTTCTGAACACACATTTATCCACTCTTTAGTCACCTTCTCTCTAACTATTGCAACCTGCTTCTTGCTGGTCTCCCTCCAAGTCATCTCTCTCCCCGTCAATCTGTTCAGAACTCGGCTGCATAGCTAATCTTCCACCAGCCCAGATATACTCATATAACCCCTTTTCTCAAGTCACTTCATTGGCTCCCCTTCCATTTCCGTATCCAGTTCAAACTTTTCCTGCTGACCTATAAATGCATTCATGGTTCTGCTCCTCACTACCTTCCCTCTCTCCTTGTGAGCTCAGTTCTTCTACTGTTTTTCTTCTCTCTATGCCCTTTCCTTCCACTGCTAGAGTTTGATCCTTTCACCTTGCTGCTCCTAATAGCTGGAACAAAACTACCTGTTTATATGTCAGGCTTCATCTATGCCCCTGATTTCTTTGACTGGGTGACCAGGGAGTTGGACCAAGGGAGAGCCCTTGATGTGGTTTACTTAGATTTCAGTAAAGCCTCTGACACTGTTCCAGACAGGTGACTCAAACAAACTGAGCACCCTAGGGATGGACCCTAAAGTGACTGACTGCGTTAGAAATTGGTTGAGTGGGAGGCAACAAGAGGTGCAGGTAAATGGTGTTCACTCTGAAGTTACCAGTGGTGTGCCGCAGGATCTGTCCTTAGACTGCTTCTTTTTAACATCTTTGTTGGTGATATTGCTGAAGAACTGATGGGTAAGGTTTGCTTATTTGCAGATGATACCAAAATCTGCAATAGACACCCAGGAAGGAGTAGATAACATGAGGAGGGATCTAGCTAAGCAAACCTTACCTGACAGCCTTTCTGCAATATCGCTAGCAAAAACGTTAAAAAGAATCAGACCAAGATCCCTGCAGCACACCACTGGTAATGTCCTTCTCCTCAGAGTGAGCTCCATTTACATGTACCCTTTGTGGTCTCCCACTCAACAACTTTCTAACCCAGTCAGTCACTTTAGGGTCCATCCCTATAGTGCTCAGTTTGTTTGAGTCACCTGTCTGGAACAGTGTCAGAGGCTTTACTGAAATCTAAGTACACCTCATCTAGGGTTCTCTCTTGGTCCAACTCCCTGGTCACCCAGTCAAAGAAATCAATCAGATTTGTCTGGTAAACCCATGTTGCCTCAGATCCTGCAATCCATTGGACTCCATAAACCTCCCTATCCTCTGTTTTAGCAGTATTTCCATTAATTTACAGAGGTCAGACTAACTGCCCTGTTCTCAACCTCATCCTTACTTCTGCTTTTATGAATAGGGACCACATGTGCCTTTCTCCAGACCTCTAGGACCAGTCCTGACTCTAAAGCATTGAAAAGGTTAGACAGCGGAGCTGCAAGAATGTCCCCAAGTTCCTTCAATACTCTCGGATGTATTCCATCCAGCCCCATCGCTTTGTCTACTTTTAGTTTAGCTAGTTCCTCATGAACAGAGCCTTCTGAAAATCGGTCAAGATCCCCTTCACTTCTGTTCCTATTTGTGGGTGTTTTCCGAGGTCCTGCTCCTGGTTTTCCATCTGTGAACCCAGAACAGAAATATTTGTTAAGCAATTCCGCTTTATCCTCAACTCACACTTTTCCAGTAGTAGATGAAAGATGAGTGACATTCAGGTACAGTAGGAATCTCCCTCTCTCCTCAGGGCTTACAATCTAAATTTGTGTCCGAGGCAACAGAAAGAAGGTCAAGTGACTTGTCCAAGGACCATCAGTAGGATTTGAATCCTGGCTTCCTTGGTTCATAACCTGCGTGTCAAACCACTAGGTTACTCCGCCCATAGAGCTGACAGTAATAAAAGGACAGTTAGGCCCATGCAGTCTGCTTATATACTTATGGACAGGCAGAAACACAATTTTCATTCTACAAATAATTGACAAAGACAATTCTTTTTGCTGATGGCTGCTTTGGTGAAAATATTTTTTCACAGTGTAGTAATAACGTAGTCCTCTAGCCAGATGCTGGTATCTGGGATTAGGAGAGAGAATGAAAACATATTCTGAGAATTTGGGGTGCTGCTCCAGAAAGCCAAATATCAAGTTGAAAGTATTTAGTTTTGCCTAATTCATCACAATATGATTGATTTGGCATGAAAGAGGGAAAAAATAATTGAACCGTGTTTCTGCTGTTAGTAGAGAGTAAATGGGAGGGAAGCTTTGTTTTGTCCAGTGCAGAGTGCTTTTGATGAGCCACACCAACACAAGCCTGTTGCACTTGTATCTCACAGATGCAGCAGATTGCATGATAAATGGCCAGACCTGCCGAAGTCAATTTGTCACGCTGGTGATATTGTTGGAAAAACCACCAGCTGACTAATGATTTTATTGTGCTTTAGAGGTCATGCATATATAATATATCATATAAAACCTAGGGCCCACATCCTATCATGGACATATAAAGCAAACAGCTGGGAAGTGGGGGCTGATACTGATGAATTATAGCAAATTTGAATGAAAGAAAAGCAAAATTCAAAGCATTAGATAATGAAGGGGCTCTTTTGCTAAAGTGCACTAAGCAGTTGGCACAGGATTAGGCGTGCGGTAACCATGCACTCGGGTATGTGGTAACTGTTAGCGCAGGGGCACGACACGTACCACATGCTAATTTGCGCACTCAGGTGTTGGGATGCAGAATGGACTGGTTAGGGGGTGGAAAGTGGATGTGGTGAGTACATTGTAGTTAGCACGTGATATGATATTGTAACTCCCTAACAGTTACCATAGAGGATTTGTACTAAGTGCACATTGAGTGCAAACACATGGTGAACTTTAGTAAAAAGGGCCCCTTTATGTTGTATTATGTTTTTAACACGGTTAGCTGCCTAGAAAGTTTCTAGAATAATTTTCCCTTGCTGGCATTCCCCTGATCTGCGGCTAGAAGCACGAGCTTATTCTTACAGCCTTCGATGATATTCATTGGCTGGCTGCGACATTTAGAGTCCATTTTAAATGTGCGAGTATGGTTTTGCTATTTCCCCATTATCTTCCTATCTTCATCCTTCATCTAGACACCCCAGGCCTGGATACGGAAATGGCCAATATAGGCAACCTGCTCCGATGCTAAAATTTTGATAAGTGCCAGAACATTGCCACCATTGGCAAGACATGATCGGAGCCTTCTTACATCCACCTCCATAATTTAAATCCCCCACAGCAGTCAGCACTAACTTTTCTTTTGATCAATCAGGGGGCAATGTTCTGAACTGGAAACGACCCATTGGCACAGCAAAGCATAAAACCTGCTGATGTTCTGGACATATTGCAATACGCAGGTATGCCTCTGTAAGATCCAGAACAGTCCAGTATTCACTCTGCCAAACTGCCATTATGACCGAGTGCAAGGTCTCCATCCAGAAGAGAGGGACTCAAGGACCAGTTGATGTATTTGAGGTCCAAAATGGGCCTGAAGGATCCCTTTTTTTGGGGGACCATGAAGTAGATGTCCACGTCCATATTGGTCTGGCGGAACAAGCACTTCTGCCTCGAGAACCAGGAGATGCTGCAGTGTGTCCTGTACAACCTTTTTTAGCGGTGCTTGGCAAGGGTATTGTACAAAGGCCTCAGAGAGGGGATGCGCAAATTAGAGCACATACCCCTCCCAAACGATCTCCAACATCCACTGGTTGATGGCGATACCGGCTGAGGTGGAGTAAAATTATTGCAACTGACCTCCCCACAGGAGGTAACTCCCCCTGGGCCCTCCTGGCTTCATTGGGTTTTCTTAGTGGGGGCCGCCAGGTTGGACTAGTAACACCTGCTGGCTCCCTGGAAACCTCAAAAGGACTGTCCTCTCTGAGGGTAACGGTCACACTAATAAGGCATAAACCGAGATGCATGGAACCTCCTGAAGTCCCTTGCTTTGGCCCTTTTGGCTTATCTTCCAGCAGGTGGGCTTTTAGTTTCACCCAGGTCCTTAAACTTATCCAACACCTCCCCAAAAAGTGATTTACCCTTAAAGGGCAGCTTACTGAGCCTCGCCTTGGAGGAGACATCCACCAACCAGTTACAGAGCCAGAGAAACCTGCGTGCCACTATTATTGAAGCCATGCTCTTGGAGGATGCTAGCACCAGATCATAAAAGACATTTGCTAGGTAAACCTATTCCAACTCCAGTTTAATTACCTCTGGCTGCTCCTGGGTATTCTTCATGCCTGCTGGGACCAACCCTTGAGCCAATATATGGATGCTCTGGTCACGTAATCCCAGCAAATTGAGGTTTATAGGGTCAGGGCACTTTGGTCAAAGGCCTGCTTCAGGAGAGACTCCAACTTGCAGTCCTGTAAGTCTTTCAGTGTCGCCCCTCCTTCCACTGGAATCATGGCTTTCTTTGTCACTGCTGACACTAGGGCAATCCATCTTAGGCATTTCAGCAAGTCTCTCTCCTCCTCTGTGATCGGGTACAGGCAGGCCACAGTCAGACCTTCCCGCAGACCTGCCTCCAGAACTTCCCATTCCATCTCAAATCATCTTTTTAATCACCCTGTGCACTGGAAAACATGCTTGAGAACCCTTAGAACTCTGCAACAGTGGATCCTCCAAAGATTCCTCCATAACAGCCGGCGTGAGCACCATATTCAGTGCAGCCAAAGAATGAGTAATAAGAGCAGGAAGTTCTTTATGAAATACATGAAAAACTCCTGGGTCTTCCCCTTGAGGGATTTCACTCTCTAACTCCTGTCCTCTAGGCTCTCCCCAGAGGTCTGAAGGGCCTTCTCCCAACTCCTTGGAGTCTGGGGACCTCGGAGAAGCCTGGTCCCCCCAGGCATCCTCCTCCATAGTCTGCTTTTACTTTGGAAGATACCCTACATTGGGATGTCCCTCCCGCAGAGAATCTTCCCCCAACTCTCATGTAGATAGCAACGCAGACTGGCTGCTTACCTTAGCAGACTTCTGCTTCTTGAGACAATAGGCTCTGTGCATGGATAAAATAAAATTGGGTGGGGGGGGGGGGAAACAGGGACTCTGGGGCACTAGCTAGGTCTAATAATGCAGTCCCTGGTCCTGCAACCTGCTTAGACCTGAGCTTGGACTGTTTAGCCTGAACAGATCCTGAAATTGCCAGCTGTAACATGGCCGCATTTCCTACCAAGACCGCAATTTCTGAGACAGCGGCTGGTTCTGATGCTGCCATCCCCAACGTGTGCTCCATCACTGCAACACTAAGAAGTGCCCCTGCTGCCTTCCCCTGCCTCAGGCAGCCCCTGCACACTCCGTTATCTTCTAACATGAGGTTTCCCGCATTAACTACACAGTAGGGAGCCATGCCCAGCATACAATACCTGACACAGTCTCCTGGCAGCCTGAACCACCCACAGACAAACCAGAACAGCAACGCGGCACTCACCCACCCATCGTAGGAAGCTTGTAAGAGCAGAGATTCTGGTTAGATGCTGGGCTGCATGTCTGCGGTCCGTGCCAGACATGCAGCAGAAAACAAAAAACACCGGCCAGTCTTTCCGTTTGTGGTTTTCTGCTGCTTGTGTGCCTTAGATCTCTTTTTCCTCTTTTTTCAAATTGCGCTGTGCATCGCTGTAAATAGGGGAGTCCTAAGACGAGCACTGCTATTGTTAGATTGCCCGGCTGGGGAAGGGGGAGAGCCCAGGACCACCAGTAGCCTTATATCCTGGGCTTCACCTGGCCCATTTAAAGACCTCAGTGTAGAGGGACAGTCTCTGCAATACTGTCAGCCCACAGCTGTACCCAGATGGCAAGAGCAATACCCAGCCTTAAATGCAGGCAGTTTGATTAATACCAATCAAGATATAATGCTGCTTTTTTGTGGTTGTTCAATCTGTTGAGCTAGGCCTAATCCTGTCAGTGGAGTTCACCATCCGAAAGCTCCTCTCAAGCTACTGGGAACGGAGATACTGGTTTCCTGGAGCTGAAAGGGGAGCTCTTATTCAGTGACTTCAGAAATCTGACATGCTCAGTTCCCAGCTACTGGAGGGGGGAAAGGACCCACACATACTGGACTGGAAGGACAAAGAGGAAAGGGAGGATCTTGGCAAGGCCAACTTGGGAGGGTGGGGAGAAGGGAACAGAGAGAAGCAATAACAACTCGGGCCCTCTGTAGCAATGGTTTATGGACCGTTACCCAGGATGCCCACAACTTAAATCTGTCCCCGAGGTACCATATTACAAAAATTACCCTCATTATGCAAGAAAGAAGAATGTTTGGGGGTTTAGGAGAGAACTAAGCATTTTAATGTCTGCCACATTCCAGTGGTACTTGATTCATCCCCACCTTTATATTCCTATGAAAGGAGGAAGGTTGTGCCATGGTTTACTATAGTCCACTCAACTGAGCACCAGTCTCAGTCACCAATTGTCAATAGTCCTTTAGTGCTACTGTGTGCACTATATCTTGGGATTCTAGCATGCAACGTTTGAGGTATTGTAGGTCAATAGGTTATACCAAGGAGAAAAAGTGACAAAATGCTACACAACCTATTTAAATGTGACCTAATGGTGCTATTTTCTTACAGCTGGTCAGTGGGCTTGGAAGGGAGTGGCTAGTGATAACCACATGTTCAGGTGACTATAATACTATGACAATGATTGATGACCACTGGAATGTATGGTGTGAGTAGAAGGACCAAGGATTGCAATGGCCTCAAAATTCCCCATTTTTTCCTGAAATTTTACATGAATACAAGTTTTGAGAAAAAAAAGAATTAGATTAAAAAACAAAACAAACGAACAAAAACCCCTACCTATGAAATAGCAAATAAAAGCAGTTTGGAAATAAAGACCAGACATTGGAAATTAATTCGGCAAACTGACAAGTACAGTTTTTTTCTCTAGCCTTCTTCAGACCCTCTGGGATATGGGGGTCCTTCAATTTCATAAGCCATAGTGATGAAGGTTACTCTATCACGAAAGTGAAAACACACATCTAAGGGATATGTTTATTAAACGGTAGTAAAGGAGCAGGTACACCATTAGCGCATGCAAAAAGGCACTTTGGCGCACGCTAAAGGCACCAGCAGTGTAACGCGCCCTGTGAGTGGAGAGAAGCCATGCACGGGGCGGAGAGTGGAGGGTCATTGGGCATGGAGTGGGCGGGAACAAGGCTTGCTCCCTTAACGCAGGCACCTTAACGGCAGGAACCCTAACACAATTCTTATCCTGGCGGAAAGGGTGTTTTTTGAGGATAGAGCCTATTTTACATCTGCAATGTGATGCACAGACAGGGGATCCCAAGTGAATGATAGTAGTGCTCCATTAGCAGCAACAGCATAGCACCCAAGTATGTAAGGACACTATGTTGATGATGCAAATGGGAGCAAAGGGGGTGGCACATGGGTGACCAGGCAGCTGCCTAGATGCACATAGGAACATAAGACTACAAAATATGCCAAACTGTGTCAGACCAAGGTCCATCATGACCAGTATTCTGTGTCCAACAGTGCACAATCTAGGTCACAAGTACCAAGCCGTTTGCCCCATTACAGTTATTGGGGATCCTATGTGTCTTTTGGGGAAGCAGTGCATAGCCCGGGTCCTGTGCAGCAATGGTTTATGGACTGTTACCCAGGAACCCATCCTCACTTTTTCAAACACAGCTACACTGACAGCTGTTGCCACATCCTCCGATAATGGATTGCAGGGTCTGATTACGCATTGAATGACAAAATATTTTCACCTAGATGGCCCAAATAAGTTACACTGTAGTCGCATTGGAGGCCCCCGTGTCTGTCCACAGTCTGATGGCATAAAAAAGCAACCTACATTAACCTGTTCCACTCCAGTCAATAATCTACATACCTCTATCATATCCCCCCTCAGCAGTCTTCCCCAGGTTGAGGAGCCCAATCTTTTTAGCCTCTCCACAAAGGGGTATTCTGCAATCTGCAGAACCATCTGTGATGTTCATCATGATCCCATAGTGACAGTGGCAGCACACAGTCCGGCTACTGCTGCTGAAAGGCAATGTGCCACATGGGGCAGTCCAAGGGTCCTGGCACCCCAGGCAGAGATCCAGGCTGTCTTCCCCCTGCCCCCCCCCCCCCCCGTCAATCCCAGCTGTGGGGGAAGAGGCCAACAGTGCCAGAAGTTGTAGCCCTCCAGGTAGCTGGAAAATGCAGGTGCTCGGGGAAATACCACAGCAGTGGCTGCTATCCTCCCCCCGAGATGTATTGGTGGCAGATGGTGATGGGGCCCCTGCTTGGGCAGCTGGCGGGGGGGCTGCATGGCCATCCATGTATGCCCCTGCCCCCCCCCCCATCTGGCCCTTGTGCCTAAGGCACACTTCAAACTCGCATGTTCAACATGCTGGGACTGTGACCACCACCACTGACAATGCATGGGCATGTCAGCATGGTGGGGTGTTGGTGGTGGCGTTGGAAGTGGCACCAGCCTGTAGGAGAAAGAAGCCTTCTCCTGGTCATGTGCGCCATGTGCATTGCAGTATATGACAAAGGCCAACTGAAGGGAAGCATGTCAGCAACAGGAGCCGTCATTCCCAAAATGCAGCACTGTGGTGCAATACAGATAGCTGGTGTGTATATGTGTGGAGGGTCACAGGTTCAGGTCCTTGCTGGAGTTTCTGTATTGCATCTTCCTGTGCACAAGGTTTAGCTGACAGTGTGAGTACAGCTCCAGCATGTGCAACTCCCAAGGAGATGGCCAGCAAGGGTGGAAACACCCAACAGCAGCACTGACAGTCTCCACTATCCATAGCTGGTTGGAGGTTAATAGCACACACTAACAATGTGTGGTAAGGCCAAGGCACAGTAATAGCAACTGCAAACAGAGCACATGTTATCAGTCCTTGAGCTGACATTGAGACAGGAGTGTCAAGCAGGAATGCAAACCATCTCCACTTTTGCAGTGTGCTCCAATGAGAGTGTGTGTGTGTGTGTGTATGTGTATGGCTCCCCTTTGTTCTGTGGCTTTCTGCACTGCATTTTGGCTCACATTGTCTGAGTTTTTCCCAGCCTGTTTGGAAAATGTGAATAAGGTGATGCAGAGCATTGTGGGTATCACCTGAAACAGCGCAGATTGGCCTGGATGTGTCTGCCACAGTGGTAGGGTCACTGGCTGAGGCACCATTATACCCGTCTGCCACGTGTATTGCCTGGGTGGCCGCTGTATGTCATGCTGAGATGGCGCTCTCACCATGACCAAAAAGTGACCATGGCACGGCTATGTATCCACATAGAGCTATTATAATGTCTGGCTCAGTGAAGTGGATGCATTCTTTGTCTGGAAATGCCAATCGCTGAGCAAACAGCTGGGTGTCAGTGCTGAGTATCCCAAGGCAGATTGCTCATGGTCACACTATGTACATGCCATGCATGCTGACCAGGAAACTAACTGCAGTTGGGTTATGCTTGGCTGACATAGCCCAGTGAAAGTCAGCAGGAGCAGATTTACTGTCTGTTCTGTAGTCAACTGTTAGTCAGCTCCACTGACTGATCTTTTCAATGCCTCATTGGAGTCGTGCCAAAAGACTGGAGAGAGGCTCATGTGGTCCCTTTACACAAAAGCAGAAGTAAGAATGTGGTTGAAAACCACAGGCCAGTTAGTTTAACTTCGGTGGTGAGTAAATTATTTGAAACACTGCTGAAACAGAAAATAGTGAGGTTTCTGGAGCCCAGCAGATTACTGGATCCGAGGCAGCATGAATTCACCAGAGGCAGGTCTTGTCAGACAAATCTGATTGATTTCTTTGACTGGGTGACCAGGGAGTTGGACCAAGGGAGAGCCTTAGATGTGGTGGATTTAGATTGCAGTAAAGCCTTTGACACCGTTCCTCACAGGTGACGTATAAACAAACTGAGCACCCTAGGGATGGACCCTAAAGTTACTGCTTGGGTTAGAAATTAGTTGAGTGGGAGGAGACAAAGGGTACAGGTAAATGGAGCTCACTCTGAGGGGAAGGAAGTTACCAGTGGTGTGCCCCAGGGATCTGTCCCTGGTCCGATTCTTTTTAACATCTTTGTTAGTGATATAGCAGAAGGGCTGTCGGGTAAGGTTTGCCTCTTTGCGGATGATACCAAAGTCTGCAATAGAGTAGACACCCAGGAAGGTGTAGATAACATGAGGAGGGATCTAGCTAAGCTTGAAGAATGGTCTAGAATTTGGCAGCTGGGATTTAATGTTAAAAAATGTAAGGTCATGCATTTGGACTGCAGCAATCCAAGGGAGCAATAAAATATAGGAGGGGGGTGGGGGGGTAAAGTACTTTTGGCCACTAAAGAAGGGCGGGACCTAGACATGGTTGTGTCTGATGATCTTAAAGTAGCTAAACAGGTAGAAAAGGCGACAGCAAAAGCTAGAAGGATGCTTGGGTGCATACGGAGAGGAATGGCCAGCAAAAGAAAGGAGGCGATAGTGCCCCGGTATAAGTCTTTGGTGCGACCTCATTTGGAGTATTGTGTACAATTCTGGAGAGCACACCTTCAAAAGGATATAAACAGGATGGAGCCAGTACAGAGGATGGCTACTAAAATGGTTAGTGGTCTTCATTATAAAGCATATGAGGACAGACTTAAGGATCTTAATATGTACACCTTAGAGGAAAGGTGGGATAGAGGTGATATGATTGAGATGTTTAAATACCTCCATGGCATAAATGCACAGGGGTAGAGTCTCTTTCAATTGAAAGTAAGTTCTGCTATGAGGGCACATGGGATGAGGATGAAAGGGGATCGATTCATGAGTGTGTTGCCATCATTGTGACCTCTCAGCTTTACGGAGCATACATCTCATATATTCAGGCACCTAACACTTGTTGTATAGCCATCCCCTGCACTGTTCTGCTATCATTACTTGCTCCACATGGGGCAAATGAGCTCAACTTGTCCCTTTCTATCATGCCATTCTCTCAGGTGTATCGTCTTGCAGTTGCACAGGCTGAGGCACCAATCCCACCCTCACAAATGGTGCTTCATGTAGCCCATGGCACTGCTACTTTTGGTTCACACACCCCAAATGCTTTTAGTCTGTATGATCCCATATATGCACCCACCACACACAATGCTTGGATGATCCATGGCACAGCCCTCCACCCACCATTTGACCATCAGGAAGATTCATGGTGGGGCAGCTTACTGGCAGTAACCTGTCCCACCATGGACCTTAGGGTTCATTTGCAGCAGTTAGCCATATCATGCACACCTCTCTTGTGACTGCTCCACGTGAGCACTTATGGACAATCCTCCCTTTGTTGCCCACATCAGGCACATGCTGCCTCCACTCAGACACTGTCCTGGCCTATGGCATGTCACACACTGACAGTATATCTGGATACATGTCCGCACCTCACAGACACTATAAATGTAGCTTATGGTACGGCGGTGTATGCTTTCAGGTGCATCTAGGACTGCATGCCTGTCACAGCGCCCCCCCCCCCACTGCTGCATCCCCTCTGCTGACTCCGCTGCCGCCACAACCCATCCATGACATAGCCAACACCCACACTGACCATCATCACTAGGCAGCTGTTTATCTCCCCTAGTCAACAGCATTGGCCTGCTGTTTGGTCAAACAAGCTCATCCCACATACTGCCACATTGCCAGGCATCAGGTGAGTCAACCCCATCAGCTACCAATTGTGCTTGTATCCATACCTTCTCCAATGACTTCCCTGCCCCCATTCAGCATTTCAGTGGCTTTTCTGCATTAAGGTGCCTGCCAGACCCTAATCCCGCAGCATGTGCTGTTACCACACGGTAAGTATCCACTACCACCCCTTAATGTTGGAACGCCTCCGACACGTCCAACACACTTACCACACGGTAACCCCTTATCACTGCCATTAACGCATGGACAAGACTGCTCCTTTACCGTGGTTTAGTAAATATACCCCTAAGTGTCTGTTTGGCATGTGTCAGATCAATAACCCCTTGCAAATTAATAAAGTTATGTACAATGTAGGCATTAGTTACATGTTGGCTTAATTTGTGAAATACGCTTATGTCATGAATTAATTAGCCAGAAAGACCAAGTCTTAGCAAAGCAGCCAGCGCTCAGAGAATGTTAGCACCTGTCACACGGTAATTATCAGACGTGGAATTTGTTGACAGAAATTCAATGACTTGGTGTAAACTTTACCAGATTTTCCTCCCTGAGATAAAGTGCTTAGCAAGTAATTCTGTGGTCACCAAGCTCCCATAGTGTCATTCAGCAGTGCATTAGCAGTTTGTCTATAAAACAGACGCAAATGTAGACAGTCCTACAAATTTCAACTTACCTTTCAAGTTTGCATTTTGGAAAATTCCAAATGGTACCAAGACCTCGAATAATATCATACTTCAAAGTCAAGTACTTGAGTGACAGATGTAACTATTATATGGTTAAGGATAAATGTTCAAAGATATAGTAGATCAATTCTCTAAGGGAAATTATAACCTAACAGGTAAACCAGTTCCAGTTAGCTCTGATAATCCTGTCCTGTCCTAGGTCCCTTCCTTCCCCCTCCCCCCACCCCTCGGGTTTGGTACAGTTCATGCCACCCACATGTTAACTGCTACATGCACAATCGAATGGTGAGAAGCGATTGCCATAGTGAGGGTCAGTTCTCTAACCACAAGGAGGGGAATTTATGTATGTCCATAGGAGAGGGAAGGATCGGGTATCGTTTCCCCCATGATTACTCTGTTAAATTAGCCAGAAGAGAACCAGATAAGGACTGAACTTCATGGACATCTGATTTTTTTTCACCTAGGACTGATTTATTCAAATGTTCGACCCATTGGCAGAGAATGAAAGAAAATCTTTAACAGATCAGGCCATACACCTTGAAAACCTCATAAATGTATAAAAGAACCATCATCAGATATCTTCTTACAGGAACACTAGAAAATATCAATATCTATTCTGAAACAATAGCCACATTTTTTTTCTTTTTTATATAGGAGAAAAGTGAGACAGCCAAATAGTAACAACTGCAAAATTAACAATGCACATAGCATCACATTTCTGACAGAGGAAAGGTACAGTCCCATGCGCAGACTGGCATCTCCACAGATGCTTAGAGCACCCCAGGTATTTAACTTGCTCATGACATACCATCACAAAACTGTTATTTCACACATAAGGTATCATTTTTTTCTATCCTCGCAGATGTGAAATAATAGACTTCAGAGCTGTGAAAAAAGCATTGTATGGAATAAGCAGTTTATCCAAACTACTGAAAAGTACCATCTGTCTGCCAAACAGCACTTAGGGGAGCGAAGAGGCCAGATACAGTTGTAAAAGGAAATATATCAGGACCTTCACTTAAAAAATAAAGTTTACAAAAAGTTTGATGCGGAGAAGGTCTCTAAGCTGGTTCAAAAGAAAAAGATCTGCTGTTCATAGAGTATAATTTTGATTGTAGTATCTGGAAGCTTCAAACCCTTTGCCATTGATGGCATGTCTTGCTGTTCCAACCTCTAATAGGGGCATGGAATAGGTAAAATGTCATTTTGTTGTTTATTTTGTTTCATGCATGCAAAATTAATTGTTGTCTCAGACCCTCTGGTGACCTGTGATTCCCATCACTTGGGCTCCTCCAAAGCCTCACTCATTCACAGGTCTTCAAGGGGCCGCAACAATCCTCAGTTGTTTCTACCCTGCTGTTACCATTTATCAAAATGGTGCAGGATGACCTGAGGCCAGCACATTTTAATATTTTGTCAGGCAGCTTTTTTAAATGGTGCTAGCCTTGGATCAGGTTATAGGATTATCACAAAAGAGCATAGTGCAAGAATGACTAAGGAGAGCTCCTGTCAATTGAAAGTCCTACAGATGGGATAAAAGGTAGGGTGGCATGAACTGAGGCAGCTTTTGGGGCGGTCATAAGCCCAGAGGGTTGGGGCTTTTCTTTTTATTTACTCTTTTGTTCTTCTTTTTTGTTTTCAAAGTGAAATGAAACAAAAAGGGAAGTTTAGCTAAAATTCCCTATTCCATTTCAAATAAAAGCGCATTCCTACATAGTAACACAGTATATGACGGCAGATAGTGGTCTTTATGATCAATCTAGTTTTCCCAGCAAGGCGGCAAGAGCAGTCACCCGTCTGCATGCCTTTGTTTATGGGTGTACCCACCTCTGTTTACTTCGGGGGGGGGGGGGGGCAATGTCTCCAAATAGGTTAGTTTTGTGCATAATATGACAATCTTTTCCAGGTACATGTGTAACTTCAAAATTGGGACAGAAATACAGTTGTGGTCAACTTTGACACCCTTGCAGTTCAATCCTTTAATGTCCAATATATCCTAAAAAAAAGTGGCCAGTGAAATGGCTTTAGACTATATATGCACGCATATTTGACACACAAAAAAAAAAATCAAATGAAACAAGACCAATTAAAAAAGGAAATAGTATACTAACTGGGACATTGCCAGAACATGATTATTTATACCAGTACGAATTTGGACCAGTATAGGAGTAAGTAATTCCCACTATTTGTGATATCCAGTATTCCTATACTTCAGTAATATACTCCAATATACAAAGTAAATGAATAAATTTTTATCGGACTATTAAGCCGAGGGTGCTATTAAACAGCATCCTCCGTTTAAGTCTTTTTCATTTATTTTAAGTGATTCAAAAAAATTCAGCCAAGAGAATTTTATATTTCATACAAGAAGTCCTTCCGCAACTACTAACTGACTCCAGCATTCCTGACCAACTCATAAAAAAACTGGAACCACGTCATAGAGAAAGCTGCAACAGCAACCACCACCCCCACATGCATGCACAAAAAACATCAAAACAACCCATGGTACACACCAACACTATGTGCCCAAAAAACAATGCTGCGAAAGCATGAACAAAAATGGCGGAAAACCAAAAACAAAGACGACAGACACAACTACCTACAACTCCTCAATGAATACCGCACCACGACTGACAAAGCAAAGTGAGAATACCACATCAACCAACCACCCAAGAGAATCTTTCAACATCATAAAACTTCTAACAAACTCCCTCCGCTGACAACCATGACATCACAAATCCCCCCCCCCCAGCTAGCAACTCACTACAAGCAACTTCACCCCAGCCACAACATCCCCATCCCCCTCCCCCCACTGAATCAATCATACACCCAAACCCTTGGACCTCTTTCGACAGCATCTTCAAGGAACAAATCAAACAAATCACCTCTCTGTACACAACCACCTCGCCCCTTGACCCAAGCCTAGTCACCTGGATCAAGGCAACCAAGAAGGAATTCAGTTACACCCTCTCCAGAATCACATAAGCAGTACTTCAACAGGTCGATATTCCACAAGCCCTAAAGGAGTGGAGGAGCGGCCTAGTGGTTGGGGCAAGGTACTTCAGGCCGGAAGGTCGGGGGTTCAAATCCCACTAGAGGACAGCAACCTTGGGCTGGAAGGACTGGGGTTTCTAGTCCCACAGGTGCTCCTTGTGGTCTTGGGCAAGCCACTTAACCCTCCATAGCCCATGTTCCCTGTAAAATAGTTATCTCCAAGTTATATTGCCCTGTTCAATGTAATTTCAGTTTGTTCAATGTAAACCGCACTGATGCAGAATAGCGCGGTATATAAGAGAATGTAAATAAATAAATAAAATAAATAAAACTCTCCTCCATATGCCCAACATTGAAGAAACCTGAATTAAATCCCTCTGACCCAGCTTCATACAGACCCATAGCCAGCTTGCTGTTCACAGAAAAGATCATCAAAACTACAAGAACATATTGACAAGAAGAATCTACTTGACCCACAACACGGATTCCACCCATCTCATGGAGTGGAAACCCTATTAACTACACTGGTTGACACTCTGATAAAAGGAATGCAAAACCTCAAACAAGGATTCATACCGATGTTCCTAGACATCCTCAGCATTAGACACCACAACATTCTACTACAATGTCTCTATTCCACTGGAATACAAGGCACAGTCCTCAAATGGTTCCAGTCCTACCTGTCATACTGATGTCAGCAGATAAAGACCAGAGCAAACACCTCCACCCCATACAAATAAATATAAGGAGTACCCCAAGGATCCACCCTCTCTGCACTGCTGCTATTTAACATCTACCTCCAACCCCTCTGCACACTCATCAGATCACACAACCTCAACTTCCATGTCTATGCCGATGACATGATCTATGGACCAGTCAATATACTCCAACCATCCTTCTCCACACATCAAAAATGTTTCACCTCAATCTGACTGGCTGAACAATAACCACCTAACAGTCAACTACAAGAAAACAGAAGCACTACTTATAACAAAGGACAAAACATTTACTCCCTAAAAACAATAACCCTGACTACCACAGAAATCAAGACCCAATCGGAAATCAGATATCTCAGAATCACCCTTGACCGGCACCTCACCTTCAAGGCCCATATAAGCAAAGTAACCAGGGCACTATACTACAAAGCAAATCCCATGCAACTCCTCCGACCAACCACTACTTGAACCAACAGACTTCCGCATGGCAATGCAGGTGATGGTCCTGCCTCATTTTGACTATTGCAATGCAAACTGCCAGGGCCTCCCACATAGCACGTATCATCCAAGGAGCATCAAGAGATGACCACATCATGCCTATACTCAAGCACCTACACTGACTGCCACTAAAAAGCCGCATACAAATCCATCATCCTATCCCACAAATCCATTCATTCCAACACCCCCCACCCCTCCGTATACTTTGGAAACGCCACCACCAAACAGAACCAGACGCACCTCCACAATGAACACTATGACCATTCCCCATGCCAAAACCAAACACAACCAAAGGGCCTGTGGTCGTTCGTTCCAGCTCTACGCGCCTTCACTCTGGAACAAGTTACTGGACAACCTAAGGAT
This sequence comes from Ichthyophis bannanicus, assembly GCA_033557465.1. Classification (NCBI taxonomy): domain Eukaryota; kingdom Metazoa; phylum Chordata; class Amphibia; order Gymnophiona; family Ichthyophiidae; genus Ichthyophis; species Ichthyophis bannanicus. The sequence goes on along the minus strand of CM066039.1, from coordinate 11,410,752 downwards.
CATCGCTGACCTCACCACTTTTAGAAAACACCTAAAGACGAACCTCTTATCCAAACACTTCAATCCCTCCATATACCCCCCACCCCACTATTTAGTCCCCCTAAAAAGCCTCAATTCTTGTATATTTATTTATAGTCCTACAACCCCACCCTAATGCACCACTGCAAACTGTATACTGTAAAACAGTTTCAATATAACTCCCATATAATTTGTTTCTTATACACCACTTTGACCCAGAGAAAGGCGGTATAACATTTTTAATTTATTTTTATTTAGCTGGTTTTAAAGTGATCATGCATCTAAAAACTGCCATTATACAGCCAAAAAAAAAAACAAAAAATGTGCTGCAAACCATTATAACAGTGAAGGTTCTGCTTCAAGGCAAGGCAGTACTTATCTGAACTTTTCTTCTCTCACTCGGCTTATTTAGTTGTATGATGACACTTTTTAGATGCATGATCACTTAAAAGAAATTAAAAGGACTGAAGTATAGGAATATGGACATCACAAATACTAAGGAAACACACAAAACAAGGGGAACACTCTTCCTGCATTATCAACCGGAACAAAGGAGGCAGGACAGCAGATGCACCATGGAAGGACAATTTTATTTGACTGCCAAACAAGAGGTCAGCCCGATGCATGTTTCGGCTGGGGGCCTTCTTCAGGGAACAAAAGACCTCTAAAAAGTAAAAGCAACAAACAATTGGTAATAAAAGTAAATGTACATAATACTGTACATCAGATCATAAAACTACATACATGATAAATAGAATAAGCCCAGAGATAAAAAAAAAATCATTAGTTGATTAAATGTTAATAACTATTTAAAAATCAGTGTTAGTTATATTAACAAAAACACCAGAAATGTGGATTACTAAACAAGAAGTATACATAAAATGCTAAAAAGATCAAGAAGAATTCAATATATAAAACAATATACTGTTAAGAGACAAATTGGACCACCAGAGAGTGTAGATAAATACTAAATTATTAACCATTCCACTATATGGCAGCAGCAAACAGTTCATAGGGAACTCATCAGTATATGTTGAAAGCTCTTACTAATGGTGAAAGCACCTAGGGGGGGTACAATATTCAAAGTTTACTGAGAATGTGCTTGCTAGAGGGAATATGACAAGTGTCACACATCATACAATGTATCAATAGAACACGCATCTGAAACCAGTCTGAGGGTACCAACCCCCCCCCCCCACACACACACACACACACACAAACAATTATATTCATGTAAGGGGCACATAACTAAAAATAAAAACAAAATAAAAAAAATCGATAGTTAATGTAAAATAAATAAATAAATAATCAGCCAGTTCTATCTATCTATGTACTCGCATTCTCAAAATTGACTGGATGATTTAAAAGAATAATTCAATTATGTATGTCCCACTTCAAAAATAAAACTACTCCCTCTTAGGATTGCATAAATAAATATCAGAATTGCTCACCAACAAGCTTTAAATGGGCGAGTAGCAGAGATACTCACAAGCGAGTAGCCAGCAATAGTATAACAAAGAACGCCAGCTAAAGGCGCCAAATAAAACCGAGGCAGCTCTGATGTCATTGTAAATGAAGGCAAAGATTGGTGCAACTTTGCTGTTTATGATCAAGGGTATAGCCATTAAACTCCATAATGTATCATAATTATATTTGACTGTCTACTTATTCACTTAAATACAATGCTCCAATTGAATCTAAAATATAAATTGTCAATTCAGCGCTCCCTTATCTTTATAGAGATGAAAAAATGGGTATCAAACCTCTAGATATTAGTAAACATGGCATTCCGCGGCGATACAAAAGCCGGCAGCACTTCCTGGAGTGTATATATACAGCGTCTCAGAGGTTAGCAATCATAGGTCAAGCGCTGATTAGACAATATTTTAAACGAATCGCGAACCAGCTGTCCATATTAGACAAGTTGTAAAAACAAGGGTAAGAAAGTGTAGAAAAGAATATTTCAATAAGATCATGGGGATAAATTTGACACAACTATGCTGGTCAATGAAGACATTGCCTTAGCAATACCTAACTGGATATGCTGTGTGAAAAAGAAAAAAAAAAAAAAGGAGTACTTACATTTACAAAGTGAAATATGCATATCAATGGCGACTGAAACCAAAAATGAATAGAGACAAAAACACTGAGGAAAACGTGATAACAGAAGCCTATCAACTTAACATATATGACAAAATCTGTAAGATATTTAAAGAATATTTAATATATCATATTGTTAGTTTCCTTTGTTCGTGAGATGAATAAGGATAGGATCTTGAGGGTCTATTTTCAGAGGAAGACTGAAAGGTTTTGTGGCCAGAGTATCCAGATATTTCCAGATGTGGCTAAATTAACACAGGAACGTTGTAAGGCTTTTTTAGATCTCCGCCCACGCGTTCTTGCTATAGGCGCATTATTTCACCTTAAATTTCCCTGTAAATGTCAGATTTCCTTTCAAAGTAAGCATTATGTTTTTTGAAACTGACCAATTGGTGAAATTTTTGAGTGAGAGGGAACATGTATAACTTTTGGTAACTTAGTAGTTATTATAGTGCTGCTCTCTTGATTTTGTATAATTGAGCTTAAATTTATTCTTTCGGGTTCTTTAATATTATTGTAGTGTTGGAAGCTCCTCCTTGATGTGGACTTGGTATTACATTATGTAATGTTTCTTTTGTACTATGTTTCATTAGATTGGAATAAAATCTTATAAATAAAATAAAAAAAAAAAAATATCATATAAAAACCTTCCGACAGTTAAATATGGTGGAGGTTCCATAATGTTGTGGGGCTGTTTTGCTGCCTCCGGAACTGGAGGCCTGGAATGCATTAAAAGAATCATGAAGTCAGAGGACTACCAAGTTATTTTGGAGTGAAATGTGCTACCTAGTGTGAGAAAGGTAGATCTGGGTCAAAGGTCATAGGTCCTCCGTGAGGACAATGACCCAAAACATACATCCAAAAGTATCATTAAAAAGAAACAAACACACTGGCCAGCAATGAGTCCTGATCTCAATCCAATAGAGAACCTTTGGAAAGAGCTGAAATACATCTCAGTTGAAGACAGCAGACAGACAAAACTTATAGATGGCTACAAGAAATATTTGGAGGCTGTGATAACTGTCAAGGGTTGTGCAACCAAATATTAGTGAAGGGTGCCAGGTCATATTTAGTTTTTTTCTCAGAAATTACAACATCTAAGAACCACATACTTTTTGTTGTATATCTTTGAACATACTATTAAAATATTAGGATGACATACAGTTGGAATATTTCCAATTATGTCTCAAGATATTGTACACAACATACCTAAATGCAAGGGTGCCAATAATGTTGACCACAACCTTACATAATGCTCTTACCATTGCCAATGACATAGGATAAAATGCATCTGCTATTAAAGACAACACAAATTCGCAATAGATTGTCACTCTTATTGTTGGTGATTTCAGTGCTCGCCAAGTATTGACAGAACTCAGAGCCTTAAAGAGTCTCTACGCATCTCACAGGCTTCTGAAATGCTATCACTGTAAGATATGTTAAGATGCTCTTTTTTGTTGACAGAAATATATTTCATGAATGCAAATTGTTAGTGTTCTGTATCAAATCCACTTGAAATACTTTTAAAAAGAAATCAAAACTACCAAGCAATGAACAATAGATCTTCACAAATCATTCTGCTAGTTTGATGTGAGGGGGGAGGAGGGGTAGGGAGGCCTTTTCCACAGCTTTCGTTCTTGAAAGAAGTTTTGTTTGACTGCACTTTAATACAGTTTTGTAAGAGTTCTGCCTGATGCACAGTACTGTGATATATTTCACCAGGTTGTCAGTTATATCATACTATGATACATTATTATACAAAACATGATCAGAACAACTGAGCGCAATGCACGAGAGCACAGCACATCAACTATGGGCAAAAAAAAAAAGAGAGAGAGACATTGCTTCTATTTGAAGTCTCTCTGCATTACAGATAAGCTACATCCTTCGGAAATGCAGTCAGATGGGTCACTAAGGTCAGCTTTACTCAACTTACTTTTGGATAACCCTCTTCCCCTTCCACCCTCCCCTAATGCACAACAAATTGACTTGAGATATATTTGCATACACTGTGTCTTCAAAGTCTTCTTAATGTACCTTACATGCAAATCCATTCCGAGCATCCTGCAAACAGGTCACGATAGAGACCCATTGTCAGTAGTAAACTATGGCTGCTGTTTTCTCAGAGTATGGCATGCCCTGTCTTATAACTGACCTGAAAACTAAAAAGGGGAAAAGCCCATTAAATTAGCAAACTGGAGGACTTTGATCTTGTAGTGGTCAACTGGACTTTGTACCGGCTCAAACAATTATGTTTTTGACAGATGGTAGCTCTTAAGTGCTAACTACCTTCTTAGAGTACAAGGGTTTTCAGTAGATTAAGACACGGTAATTAGGCTACTATCTTGAGCAGAAAAGACAGCTTGGGAAATATGCTAACCACCGACACTTTGATCAGACCCACTGCCACAGAAATGCCAGGGGTTAGAACTTGGTTCTTCAATTTATACAGCATCATCCACATGACACCCTCCTTACTAGTTTGGCAACATCAACATAGTGCCCTTTCTTAATAGGGCACTATGCTGTTGCTGCCAAGAGAGTAATACTATCAAAATTTGGGATCTCCGGTGGGTGGAGCACAATGCGTATATTTAAATAGGCTCTCTCCCCTCGAAGTAGCCCTTTCCACGAGGTTTCAGATGGCATTAGTGTGTGCTCCAGGATTGTGTTAACCCTATCTCCACCCACTCTCCATCCCATTAATGCCCATTCTCTATCCCCTTTTCCCTTAAAGCTGAGGGCCCCACTTCTGATGTTAACCCAGCATTATCGGTGCTTTCCGCAGCATTAACCATTCACAGGCGCCGATAACACACGTTAACGGCACACTTGCTCCCTTACTGTCCTTTAGTAAACATACCCTTTAGTGTAGAAAATTCAGTCCTCCTTCTTGAAACTAGTAAGGAAATCCACAGTACTACCTTTTAACTTTCGAAAGGGAAACTATGATAAAATGAGGAAAACAGTTAAGAAAAAAACTAAAAGGAGCAGTTGCAAAGGTTAAAGACGTACATCAAGCTTGGGTGTTGTTGAAAAATACTATCTTGGAAGCCCAGACCAGCTGTATTCCACGCTTTAAGAAAAGTGGAAGGAAGTCCAAAAAACTGCCAGCATGGTTTAAAGGTGAGGTCAGAGAGGCTGTTGTTGCCAAAAAAGCATCTTTCAGGAAATGGAAAAAAGAGCCAAACGACGAAACCTGGAAACAGCACAAGCACTGGCAAGTCAAATGCAAGGCATTGATAAGGCAGGCAAAGAGAGAATTTGATAAGAAGCTTGCTGCGGAAGCAAAAACGCGAAATAAAGACCTTTTCAAGTACATTCGTAGCAAAAACCCTGTGAGAGAGTCAGTTGGTCCATTAGATGATAAAGGGGTTAAAGGAGCACTAAGAGGCGACAAGGCGATAGTGGAGAGACTGAATGAATTCTTTGCTTCGGTCTTAACTGAGGAAGATGTAGGGATGTTACCCATGACTGAAGTGGTATTTAAAGGTGCGGAAGAATTGAAGGAAATATCGATACATCGGGAAGATGTCTTACAACTATTTGATAAACTGAAGAATAGTAAATCACCTGGGCCGGATGGTATACATCCAAGGGTGTTGAAAGAACTGAAATATGAGATTGCAGATCTGCTATCAGTAATCTGTGAACTATCATTAAAATCATCTCTAATACCTGAAGATTGGAGGATCGCCAATGTAACACCAATTTTTAAAAAGGGTGCCAGGGGTGATCCGGGAAACTACAGACCGGTGAGCCTGACGTCAGTACCGGGAAAAATGGTAGAAACCATCATAAAGAATAAAATTACTCAGCATGTAGATAGTCACAACCTAATGGGAGACAGCCAACATGGCTTTAGTAAGACAAGATCTTCCTCGTCTAATCTGTTATGTTTTTTTGAAGGAGTGAATAAACAGGTGGACAAAGGTGAGTCGGTTGATATTGTGTATCTGGACTTTCAGAAAGCCTTTGACTAGGTCCCTCATCAGAGACTTTTGGCAAAACTAAAGAGTCATGGGATAGGAGGCAGTGTACTATTGTAGATCAGGAACTGGTTAAAAGATAGAATGCAGAGGGTAGGGCTAAATGGCCAATTTTCCCAATGGAGAAAGGTGAATAGAGGTGTACCCCAGGGATCTGTGCTGGGTCCGCTGCTTTTTGACATATTCATAAATGACCTGGAAAGTGGAATAACGAGTGAGGTTATCAAATTTGCAGATGACACAAAACTATTTAAAGTTTATGTTTATGTTTATTTGAATTTGATATACCGCTCAGGTCGAAGCATTAGAGCGGTTTACAATAATATATCATTTGTGGAAATATGAAAGGAACGCCATTTGTAAGATAGGAAAGAGTAGAGGACAGAAACAGTCAAAAGGATAGGCAAAGAAAAGAAAGGGAACAGCAGGTTACCATAATATAAGCGTATGACAATCCAGACCACATATTCAATGCTCATTTCAGGACAAACGCCATGGACCAACGCCTAAGGGCCATGCCAAAGGGCTCTCTGGCGAGGCCCTCAGGCGCGGGCCCGCTGGTGGAATGGCGGTTTAAAAGCCAATGGAGTGGGCAGTCTCTGTGGAGGGAGGTGGAGCTCCCGCTCTCACCTCTGATGCTGGCTGCTGCTCTCCCCTCACAGAACACGCTGGTGGAATGGCGGTTTAAAAGCCGATGGAGTGGGCAGGCTCTGTGGAGGGAGGTGGAGCTCCCGCTCTCACCTCTGATGCTGGCTGCTGCTCTCCCCTCACAGAACACGCTGGTGGAATGGCGGTTTAAAAGCCGATGGAGTGGGCAGGCTCTGTGGAGGGAGGTGGAGCTCCCGCTCTCACCTCTGATGCTGGCTGCTGCTCTCCCCTCACAGAACGCGCCGGTGGAATGGCGGTTTAAAAGCCGATGGAGTGGGCAGTCTCTGTGGAGGGAAGTTGTTAAAACCCAAGAGGATTGTGAAAAATTGCAAGTGGATCTTGATAAATTGGAAGACTGGGCATCAAAATGGCAGATGAAATTTAAGGTGGACAAGTGTAAGGTTATGCACCTAGGGAAGAACAACCCAAACTATGGTTACACGATGCAAGGTTCCACATTAGGAACCACCACCCAGGAAAAAGATTTAGGCGTCATTGTGGATACCATGTTAAAACCCTCGGCCCAGTGTGCAGCGGCGGCCAAGAGAGCAAATAGAATGCTAGGTATGATAAGGAAAGGAATTGAAAATAAAACAAAAGATATTATAATGCCTCTATATCGTTCCATGGTGAGACCGCACCTTGAATATTGTGTGCAATTCTGGTCGCCGTATCTTAAAAAGGATATAGCGATTTTAGAAAAGGTTCAGAGAAGAGCAACCAAAATGGTAAAGGGGATGGAAGGATACTCCTATGAAGAAAGGCTAAAAAGGTTAGGGCTCTTTAACCTGGAAAAAGAGACGGCTGAGGGGAGATATGATAGAAGTCTATAAATTAATGAATGGAGTGGAACGGGTAAACGTAGATCGATTGTTTACGTTATCAGAACATAAAAAGACTAGGGGACATGCAATGAAGCTACAAGGTAAACTATTTAAGACTAATAAAAGAAAATATTTTTTCACTCAACGTGTAATCAAACTCTGGAATTTGTTACCGGAGGATGTAGTAAAGGCTGTTAGTGTAGCTGGGTTTAAAAAAGGTTTGGACAAGTTCCTGGAGGAAAGGTCCATAAACCATTATTAAGAAGTGACCGAAGATATCAATGCTTGACCCAGTACAAGCATTGTGGAACTTGTGTCTCTTGGGGAAACTGCTAGGTACATATGACCTAGATTGGCCACTGTTGGAAACAGAATACTGGGCTTGATGGACCTTGGTCTGACCCAGTATGGCATATCTTATGTTCTTATGCCAGACTATACTTGATGGAAACCTTTCAGGAGACATACTTCCAGAAGGTTCTGAGAAATCTAACCTCTTGGTAAGGGGGTGCTTACATTTCATCTAATTAAATGCCATCAACATTTGGTCCTGGAAACAAAAGATAATAAAACTAAAAAATATTATCACATTAATCTCATAGTTTTGTAGGATTCTATATCTGACACTGTTTGAATACCAAAAGCTAGATGTAATTAAAGAACAGTACACATTAGTGCAAACCCATGAAGTGAATTTAAGCTCTGCAGTTGGACGCTGATTTTTAAAAGTAGCGTAAAAGGAAAAAAAAAAAAGAGTGAGGCGTGAAAGCACAAAGAGGAGGACGACCAAGGAGAAAAGATATAGGCATTAGGGAAGGAGGGTGCAAAGAAGTACTGAGAAAGTGGGAGAAGATGACAGCAGAAGATTATTGATAGAAGCAATTTAGGAAAAAAGGGGGTAGATGGGCATTTCAAGAAGTGATAATCTAGTCAAGACGCACAAATAAAAGCCCTGCGATGAAACCAACAAACATGAGTGGAGGACTAGCCCAGTGATCAGTGCAGTGGCCTAGTGACCATGAGACCAGGGTTCAATTCTCAATGGCACTCCTTTGTGGCCTCAAGCAAGTCACTTTGCCAGGCTTTTCTTCCAAGGCAATGGAGGGCAATCTACTTCAGGTCACACTTTGCCAAGGCAACCCAGGGGCTTCTGGGTCTCCAGGAGTCAGCACTGACTCAATGGTGCCTCGCATTTTCCTAAAGGATAGCTTATATAAGTACGTAGATTAGAGTTTTGTACATCCAAACAAACAAAGTTGGGTTAATGCCCCCTTAAATCAAATTTTCCAGCTTTTTGGACATTTCTACATGTTCATTTGACCTATTAATTTTGTAGTCAGCGTTTGCAGGCCAGAACTTAAAATGTGTGCATTAGACTGAACGCATGTTAGCTCATAAATATATTCACATACAAAACAATTTGCACACACTTTAAATTTTTAGGCACACAAGCATGCATTGGATTTGGTTTGTTTATGAATGAACATTGCTAAGGTACACGGGTGCTTAAATTGGGGCTCCTCTGTATGAGAAACTGCATTCTACTGTTCCTATATTAAATATAGAAATATAGCAAATGATGGAAGATAAGACCATATGGTGGAGTCAGTCTGTCCATCCATATGGACTATTAAGTTCTATGATCCTGCCTCTCCCTCAAAGATATTCTGCATTTGTCCCATCACCCTTTCTGTAAATAAATACATTTTCTCAGATTACTCCCGAGTCTATCCCCTATGACCCATCATTCTAGATATTCCTTTCAATTGGAAAAGGGCCACCTCCTGTGCATTTATACCACAGAGATTTAAATGTCTATCATATCACCCCTCTTCTGCCTTTTCTTCAAAGAATATATGCAGATCTTTAAGTAAATCCTCATATTCCTTATGAGGAAGATCACTGGCAATTTTTTTTTACTGAACATTGGTGAAACATATGGTGAAAGTGTTTCTGATGTTATAGTGGGAGATAATTTTGCAGCCAGTGATCACCAGATGGTGTGGTTCAGTATAAGGACTAGGGCTGTTAGAATCCATTCAAAAGTGAGGGTCTTAGACTTTAGGAAAACTAGCTTTGCCAAAGATGGGCCAATACCTCAGGGAATCGTTAGCGGGGTGGGAACAGCTGGGGGATGTAGAAAAACAGTGGGCAAAACTGAAAGGGAATATTTTAAAGGCAACCAACCTTTTTGTTAAAATGGTAAATAAAGGTAAAAGGAAAAAAAACAGACCGCTATGGCTTTCAAAAGAAGTAGCTGAAAAGGTGAAGAAAAAGAGGGAGGCCTTCATGAAATACAAGAGATCACAGAGAGAGGAAGACAGGCATCTATATTTGGAGAAACTTAGAGAAGCTAGCAAAGTAGTCAGGAAAGCAAAAATGCAAAAAGAGGAGGAAATAGCTAATGCAATAAAATGTGAGGATAAGACATTTTTCAGATATATGTTAGTGTGGTATTGTCAGACTCAAGGGTGAAGGGGAGGAATATGTAGAAGCTGATGAGGATAAAGCGGAATTGCTTAACAAATATTTCTGTTCTGTGTTCACAGATGAAGAACCAGGAACAGGACCTCAGAAAACACCCACAAACAGGAAAAGAAGTGAGGGAGATCTTGAACAATTTTCAGAAGACTGTGTTCATGAGAAACTAGTTCAACTTAAAGTAGACAAAGTGATGGGACCGGATGGGATACATCCTGGAATACTGAGGGAACTTAGGGACACATTCTAGCAGCTCCACTGACTGACCTTTTCAATGCTTCGTTGGAGTCGGGAGTGGTGCCAAAGGACTGGAGAGAGGCTCATGTGATGCCTTTACACAAAAGCAGAAGTAAGGATGTGGTTGAAAACTACAGACCAGTTAGTTTAACTTCGGTGGGGAGTAAATTATTGGAAACGCTGCTGAAAGAGAAAATAGTGAGGTTTCTGGAGTCCAGAGGATTACAGGATCCAAGGCAGCATGGATTCACCAGAGGCAGGTCTTGATTGATTTCTTTGATTGGGTGATCAGGGAGTTGGACAGAGGGAGAGCCCTAGATGTGGTGTATTTAGATTTCAGTAAAGCCTTTGACACTGTTCCTCACAGGCTACCTATAAACAAAACTGAGCACCCTAGGGATGGACCCTAAAGTTACTGCTTGGATTAGAAATTGGTTGAGTGGGAGGCGACAAAGAGTACAGGTAAATGGAGCTCACTCTGAGGAGATGGAAGTTACCAGTGGTGTGCCCAAGGAATCTGTCCTTGGTCCGATTGTTTTTAACATCTTTGTTAGCGATATAGCGGAAGGGCTGTCGGGTAAGGTTTGCCTCTGTGGATGATACCAAAATCTGCAATAGAGTAGACACCCAGAAAGGTGTACATAACATGAGGAGGGATCTAGCTAAGCTTGGAGAATGGTCTAGAATTTGGCAGCTGGGATTTAATGTTAAAAATGTGAAGTCATGCATTTGGGCTGCAGCAATCCAAGGGAGCAATATAGTATAGGGGGTGAAGTACTTTTGTCCACTAAAGAAGGGCAGGACCTAGGCGTGGTTGTGTCTGATGATTTTAAAGTAGCTAAACAGGTAGAAAAGGCGACAGCAAAAGCTAGAAGGATGCTTGGGTGCATACGGAGAGGAATGGCTAGCAGGAAAAAGGAGGTGATAATGCCTCTGTATAAGTCTTTAGTGCGACCTCATTTGGAGTATTGTGTGCAATTCTGGAGACCGCACTTTCAAAAGGATATAAACAGGATGGAGTCAGTACACAGGGTGGCTACTGAAATGGTTAGTGGTCTTCATTATAAAGCATATGAGGACAGACTTAAGGATCTTAATATGTACACCTTAGAGCAGGGGTCTCAAACACGCGGCCCATGGGCCGCATGCGGCCCGCGGGAGAAGGTTGTGCGGCCCGCGACGGCTTCTGCTGCTGCCGTTGCCGCCGTGGCAACGGCAGAATCGACGGTCAATTTAAAAAAAATAAAAAACTGGCTTCTGCTGCTCTGTCCTGCGGCCCGTTCCCCTCTGCGTGAGAGCCCTGAATGTGCTTCCTCTGCGGCGTGCTTTTCAAGCCGCGAAGGGAGTATTTCCCTCTCGCGAGGCTTGAAAAGTGAATAGGCTTAAGCCGCGCGAGAGGGAAATACTCTCTTCGCGGCTTAAAAAGCATGCCGCAGAGGAAGCACACTCAGGGCTCTCGCGCAGAGGGAAATGGGCCGCGGGACAGCTGATTTTCTGCTGCAGCAGAAGCCAGCAGCAGAAGCCAGGTTGTTTTTTTATTTACCTGGGGGGGGGGGTTATGACTGGAAATGGGCTATTGGCCGGGGGGGGTTTTGACAGGACATGGGCTTTTGGCAGGGGGGGTGTAGGACGGGGAATGGGCGATTGTGAGGGGGGGGTTATGACTGGAAATGGGCTATGGTGGGGGCTAGGACTGGAAATGGGCAGGTGGGGGTTAGGAAGGACTGGAGGTGGGCTGATGGGGGGGAGTTAGGACTGGTAATGAGCTATGGAGGGGCTGACTGAAATGGGGTAATGGGGGTTAGGGCTGGAAGTGGGCTATTGGCAGGGGGGGTTATGACTGGTAATGGGCTATGGGGGGTCTAGGACTGGTAATGTGCTGGGGGGGTTGCTAGGACTGGAAATGGGCTGAGTGGAAGGGGGCTTGAACTGCAAATGGCTGATGGGGAGGGGGGCTTGGAATGGAAATGGGCTGTGAGGGGAGGGAGCTAGGATTGGAAATGGGCTGATGGGGGGCTAGGATTGGAAATGGGCTGATGGTGAGGCTAGGATAGGACTGGAAATGGACTGATGCAGGGACTAGAAGGGAGCGGATGCTGGGTGGGGCTGGAACTAGAAGGGAGCTGATGTTGGGGGAGGATTAGAATGGGATGGAGCTGGGAAAGTGAAATGGAGAGGGGAAAAATATTTTGTCTGGGAGAGAAGACAAATCTACAATTGGCCAGGTATTGTGAGAGTAAGTGGGGATTGAGGATGGAGGGGTAAAATTTGAGTGGATGAAATAGGAATGAGGAAAGAGAAAAAGGAGAAAGATTAGTATGTTAAAGCAGATGTAGAGAGAGAATGGAAAAAAAACTAGGAGAGAAGAAAGGGCAAATGGAAGCAGACGATGGAGAGTTAGCAGAAGACATGAAGAAACCAGAAGAAAGTGGCTGGAACAATTGCAACTGAAAAAAATGCACAAAAGGTAGAAAAATCTCTCTTTATTTTGAATTTATTAACTGGAATATGTCAGCTCTGGGAAATGTGCATCATTAATGTTTGCGCTTTGTTTAGTACAAGAGGAAATTAATTTATAGTTTTATTTCTACAGTGTTGTTGTACATTCCAAGTTTGGCTTTTGGGGTTACCAGTTTAATTATTGTCTTCTTGTTTCTAAATCTTTTAGTCTTTCTTTATCCATACTCATTAAAGAGGCATGTTTACTAAAAGTTAGTGTATGGTAACATTATGCAAATATTTATGCAAATGAGGTCCCTTATGCAAATGAGGCCCCGCGTCTTATGCGGCCCCCGGGTTACTTTACAAGTCCTCATTTGGCCCTCAAAGCAATTTGAGTTTGAGACCCCTGCCTTAGAGGAAAGGCGGGATAGAGATGATATGATTGAGATGTGTAAATACCTCTGTGGCATAAATGCACAGGGGGAGAGCCTTTTTCGATTGAAAGCAAGTTCTGCTACAAGGGGACATGGGATGAGGGTGAAAGGGGATAGATTCAGGAGTGATATGCAGAAATATTTCTTTATGGAAAGAGAGGTGGATCCATGGAATAGTCTCCCAGTGGAGGAGGTAGAGATGACAGTATCTGAATTCAAAAAAGCATGGGACCAACACAGAGGATCTCTAAAAGGAAAAAAGAAGACTGTTGTAGTTGTTGATATGGAAGGACAGACTAGATAGAAAAATGATGACAGAAAAAGGCCACATGGCCTATGTTTCTATTAACCAACAGAACACCACTGGACAGTGTGCGTACACTTTCAGACTGCCCTAGATTGCAACAGTTGAACACCAACAAACAATTTTCCATTTTCCTCTCCTCTCCCCCATCCCCAACCGTGAAACAGTGCAGATGTTGTTCTATACATGCATGTCTTGGCAGACCAGCTGCCCTTGGTGATATATGGCACATGACCACCCTTTAGTCTGTGGGTTGGCTACCCCTATTTGCCATTTTTTTGTGCAGCCACCCCCCATGCTGTTGAGATCTAGAGAGTCAAGAGTTCATTGCGTGCCCGAGGTATCAGGGTACAAATCTAACACTCCCAGAGGGCCGGAAAGACCTCTCGTTTTTTGCAATTCCCCTGGACAGACAAGCATTCCAGAAGCATCAGCTGATGGAAACAATGCCTCCACTCCCAAAACGTGGGGGGTGGGGTGCCCTCCAATGGTGTAACAAGGGCCATTTCCCCACAATACAAGCCTTCTAGATCAGCAGCTGAGCCCACCACCTTTTAGAAAGTGGGGAAAGCAGCCAGTCAAAAGACCAACAGGACCCCTGTCCACTCCACTCGCTGTCTAGCTAATGTACTAAGATATTGCTGAATCTGGTGCCAGTAGCGTTGAACCTCCCCACACACCCACCACATATGGACGAAATGCACCTGAGGGGTTGTCCAGGGACAGCTCCTGTTCTCCGTCACTCGACTCCTCAGTGCTCACCAGGGAGAAAATTGAGCACCACACCACGCAAAACTACAGATCCTGCAACGTGGTCCCACAGATCAAATGTCATTCCCAATACTGTATCGGGGCCAAGAGGAAACCCCAGCTCCTCCTCCTACTTCCGCTCCAGTCACGAGTAAACAGAAGAGGGGGGAGGTCCAACTCTCCAGCTGGCGCGCATATACCAAGATCGAAGGGCATGCCTCTTCTCTCAATTGGAAGGACTGTAAGAGTCTCTCAGATGCCTCAAACTTGAGGGAATCTTTTGAAAGAGAGCCAACAGAGGTGCAGTTGGAGATAAGCAAAGAAATGCCTATTTCCCAGGGCATACTCCTTTTGCAGATTGAACCCGAGGGATCTACTGCATGTCCCACATTCCGTATTCCCTTCTTTGCCCATTCCCGAACACCCTACTCTCCATCCCTGGCTGAAAAAGAACATTATCCTGAAGGGGAGCCAGCTAGACACCATCGGGACCATCCCCCAACAAATACATAAATGCTGCCACACACCCCTAATAGGCCTTATCAACTCACCGGCAATTTTAGTCGTTACCTTTGGACCAACTCCATCCTGTTTATATCCTTTTGAAAGTGCAGGCTCCAGAACTGTGCTTAGTACTCCAGTGCAGTATCACTAGAGGTTTGTACAGAGACACTATCACTTCTTTTCCTGCTGGCTATTCCTCTCCTTATGCACCCAAACATCCTCCTGCCTTTTGCCATCTCCTTTTCTAAATGTTGTTTAGCCACTAAGATAATCCGACATGATCACCCGCAGGTCCCTCTCTTCTTTAGTGCATTGAAGTACTTCACCCTCTATACTATTCTGCTCGACTTATTTTTTGCTCATCGTACATGCATATACTGTACATCCATTTCTATCAACACATACATTATCTTGCTGATTGATAATGACAATCAAAAAATAAAAACTAGGAACACTTTAAACCCTTGTGATTAAATAATAAAACTATATATTCCAGCACAGTTTATTCCTTGACGATATACCATAAAAAAAAAATGGCATTACATGTGAAATAAATATCTTACAGTAACCAGGACAATTTTTCTATCTAACCATTAGATAAGGGTCCAAAAGGGCAGGCTTAGGTATATAAATTCATTGTATTTCTAATCCCTGTTTTGACGTAACTTTATAACAAAACCATGTTTTCTGTGTTTAAGTAGATACAGTAAGGAAAAGGTCGTGGCTGGCTTTGACACTAAAATCTTATTTGGCTCAAAGGTCCCCTTAGGGCCTCTTTGTCCTGTGGTAGTTTAAACATATTTCAAAGTACAGTAGTAAATGTCATGGTTTAATAGACAGATATATTCACAACAATTTATGTGTCTTACTGGAATTTCAGTCAGTTTGAAAAACATTTTTTGCAAAGGGACCGTTTCTTATTCTACGGATTAAGTGTTTTTATTTTATTTTTATCAAGGTCTACTGTCTTGGAATATCAAGCTAATGAAATGCACGTCCTCTCTCCACATTTTATTATTTACTGCATTTCAGCAACAGGTCGTACTGAGTGGCATACTATCAGGAGTCAACATGGGTCAAGCTGTAGTCTGGAATCCATTCACAGTCATATTTTCTCTTTTCAAAAGAGAAAAAAAAAAGTCTTTTCTTCTCTCTCATGGGAACAAATCAAAAAGAGTTCCACAGGACAAAAAAAAAACCACAAACAAAAACCCAGTATAGCTTCACGGTTGTCTAGTATAAAAATAAACTTTGCATGATGTAGTCAAAGAATGGAAATTAACTTTTCAACATAAGCATTCTGCATGTCTTATAGTGGGGGACTAGAACTAGTCTAGGGAGGGGACAGGGAATATGTTATGCAACAAGTCTGAATATATTCAGAAAGTAACTTTTGTTTTAAACGTTTTCCTTCTAATTTGCCATGTGCTACATGCTAAGAGTGTACCATTTCCTCCCCAGTTATTGCCCCGAGCTCTGGCAAAGACTGTAAGGGACGCACATACTTTCACACTGACTTTGTAATAGAACAGTAGGGGATTAGATAGCATGGAACATAGCCTCAAATGACACATAAAATAACAGTTTATCAAAAGAGTTTATTTCCCCTTCTTAGTGCATGTAGAGGGCTATTTCCTTTAGTGCTATATACCCCCAGGATACATTTCAACGTCGACAGCTAGGTTGAAGTGTTTCTTTAATTAGAAGCCTGCTTTGACATTAATGCCGAGGAAAATATTTTCCCGAACTGGTATTTCAAAGTGAGCTTCCTGACCACCACCAAAAGCTAGCGAGAATGTCTGCAGGCTATTATCAGTTAGACATGCAAGACTAGTTTGCAAGATTAATCAAGAAATACCTACAAAACCATTTTTTTTATTCAGTCAGTATTTTCCACAAAGCCGTACCAAAGAAATGCAATTTTTTTCACTATCATTTCCTTTTGCCTCTAATTCGCAGCAGAACTGTGTGCGCGACTCATCTCAGACTCAAGATGAACATGGGTTTACAAGTTAACATTTAAATGATTTTTCTTGGCTCTTGGCTTTACCTATGCTACAAACAACTTGGATATCCAGTATTATTCTCTCCGCTTCCTGCAGTAACTGTGATTTATACCAGCTTTAGCCTGTGTGGTATACACTGTATGCAAGCTTATTTTTCTCTTAGCTGCAATAAAAATTAAAGATTTAGGTACAACTTTATGTACATGCATTTCAGTTCTATGATCAGGATATAAATCCAGCTTTTTTGGATGACCATAAATTATGGTTGTATCAACAGAGCTGATGTGGGTCAACTACACAAACCCAACTGAATCTTTAGTATTTTATACTGAGCCTTTTATCATAAGCCGCCACATGTTCAGTCCTTCACCTTCCTTCAAAAGTCAAAATACTTATACGCCATCACTGCTGTTCAGTTTTATTTATGAATCTTTGATTGCTTTTCTGATTAGTAGTAACATTTTATTTTGGAGAATGAATGGGAAAAATGCTACTAGTATAAATGAGCCTCAGTGAATAGAGGGAGACTTGACTGTATTTTTCTGTCGAAGGAGGGGGGTCAGACAATTCTGTTTTGACTTGGACGTTGCTAGGATCCTACAGAAACGAAATAACCTACTAATATACAGTACATGATGATAGAAAAAGACCAACTAGTCTTCCTAATTATTTCTGCTCACATGGTCAAGGATATACCTTAGCTGTCAGGACAGTAATCTACTTTTTCTGGAAATATTTATTTTTTGTTTCCTAGGAAACAAAAGGAAAACCCATGCCGATTAGGAAAATAAAACCAGCGCTAACTCAGCTTCTTCTAATGAACATGGAGTCATATACTGACTCTTATAAAAGATCAACTGTTGTAAAATGTACAGATATTGATGTGCTAGTATATACTATCCCTCAATTGGTTTGCAGCTTGTCGTGCTGTGAGGGCTTGTGTGCATCAGTGATGCTGAAAGCTAAACTATCGGTAGTTTAACTACTGGCAGGGTCTCCCAAGATGGACAGCTCTCAGCTGAGGTGCCAGACCAAGACAAACCACCCATCTGGGATAGTGTTGTCGGCGGAGGATAACATTTCTGTGACAACGGCAACACCACCAAACTTAAACTGCGCGGAAGAAAGGCCCGGCAATCTACTTCTGTATCTTGCCATGAAAACCCAATGGATAGTTACAACAAAACAAATTGTGCTATAGTGCTGGAAGATGAGACCCCCAGGTCGGAAGGCACTCAACTAGCTACTGGGGAAGAGCTGAAGACTTTTCTGAGTAAAGCCAGCATTTATGATGTGGTTGGATCAAAGCCCTCGGGACGTCTGAATGCTGATGTAGCTGCGCATGAAATGAGAGTCAGAAGCTGTAAAGATGTCTTACGCATTGGAACATGGAACGTATGAAGCATGAACCAAGGGAAGTTGGAGGTGGTCAAGAATGAAATGGAACGTGTACAACTTGATCTGTTGGGTGTCAGCGAACTGAAATGGACTGGCATCGGGCACTTTGCATCAGATGATCACATGGTCTACTATGCTGGAAATGAAAGACAAAGAAGAAATGGTGTTGCATTTATAATAAAGAAGAAACTTGCAAGAACTGTAATGAAATACAATGCAATCAGCGAACGCTTAATCTCTATTCGTCTACAAGGAATGCCTATCAACACAACTATAATTCAAGTATATGCCCCAACAACAGCTACAGAAGAGAATGAAATTGAAGAGCTCTATGAACAAGTACAAGCTGAAATTGACAGAACATGCAAACAGGATATCCTGATAGTCATGGGTGACTGGAACGCAAAAGTTGGCAACAAAGAAGAAGGCAAAGTAGTTGGAAAATATGGACTTGGCAACAGAAATGAAGATGGAGAAAGACTGATAGAATTCTGCAAGACCAACGATCTATTCATCTCAAACACCTTCTTCCATCAACACAAGCGGCGACTGTACACATGGACTTCACCCAATGGATTGTATAAAAATCAAATTGACTACATCTGTGGAAGTCAACAATGGGAAAGTTCTATAACATCAACAAAGACAAAACCTGGAACTGACTGTGGTACAGATCATCAACTAATAGTATGCAAACTCAAGCTAAAGTTGAAAAAGAGTAAACCACTCATGAATTCAGCAAAATATGACCTTGAGAATATACCACTGGAATTTAAAGACTGCCTGCAAAATCGATTTGCTGCTTTAGATACAAAATGACAGAGCCCCAGAAGAGTTATGGAATGACATCAAGAAGGATGTGTTGGAAGAAAGCGAGAAGTCTTTACAAAAGGTGAAAAAGCAAAAACGGCCAAAATGGATGACGGAAGAAACTCTGAAAATTGCCCAGAAACGCAGAGATGCTAAGGCCAGAGGAGAAAGAAAGACAATAACAGAACTCAGAGATTTCCAACGTGCAGCAAGACAGGACAAGGAAAAGTACTACAATGACGCATGCAAGGAAATAGAAGCAGAAACTATTAGAGGAAGAACAAGATCAGCTTTCCTAAAACTACGAGAGTTAAAGAAAAAGTTCCAGCCTCGAATTGGAATGTTACAAGATGCTCAAAGTTCTATGTTGAATGATGCCGAGAAGATCAAGAAAAGGTGAAAGGAATATACAGAGTTTTTATATGATAAAGATAAAGTGGGCCAACAGCCATTTCAACCTGTACCTTATGATCGGGAACCATTGGTGATGAAAGAAGAAGTTGAAACAGCATTGAAAGCCTTATCAAAGAACAAAGCACCAAGCATTGATAGCATTCCCATAGAAGTATTACAGCAATCTGATGCAGCTGTTACCGTACTTACAAGGCTCTGCCAAGAAATATGGAAGACAACATCATGGCCAACTGACTGGAAAAGATCTGTGTTTATACCAATACTAAAGAAAGGTGATCCAACTGACTGTGGAAATTATTGCACAATTGCTCTGATCCCACAGGCCAGCAAGATTCTACTGAAGAATATTCAAAAGAGACTACAACCATACCTGGAACAAGAACTACCTGAAGTGCAACAGGTTTCAGGAAAGGGCGAGGAACGAGAGACATCATTGCGGATGTGAGATGGATCCTTGAAAAGACTAAAGAATACCAAAAGGATATCTATTTGTGCTTTATCAACTATAGTAAGGCTTTTGACTGTGTAAACCATGAGAAAGTCTGGGCCACATTAAGAAGCATGGGTATACCAGAACACCTGATCGTACTCTTGCACAATCTGTACATTGATCAAGAAGCAACAGTTTGAATGGAACAAGGAGAAAAAGAAAAGTTTAAAATAAGCAAAGGTGCAAGACAAGGCTGCATACTTCCCCCTACCTGTTTAATTTATATGCAGAACAAATCATCAGAGATGCAGGATTGTATGAAGACAACAGAGGTGTGAAGATTGGTGGAAGACTCATCAACAACCTTCGCTATGCTGATGATACCACATTATTAGCTGAAAGTGAAGATGATCGGAAACATTTGTTCTCACAATCAAAGGACATAGTCTCAAAATGGGCCTGCACCTTAGTGTAAAGAAGACAAAGATCATGACAACTGGCATAATCAACAGGTTCATCGTTGAAGGAGAAGAAATTGAAATTGTGAACAGCTTTAACCTACTTGGATCAACTATCAATAAAGAAGCAACAAGCAGTCAAGAAATCAGACGACGCATTGCTCTTGGCAGAATGGCTATGAAAGACCTAGATAAGATTCTGAAGAGCAGAGATGTCTCTCTCCATACAAAGATTTGACTTGTTCAAGCCATAGTATTTTCAATAACATCATATGGATGTGAAAGCTGGACAGTGAAAAAGATTGATGCCTTTGAATTATGGTGCTGGCGGCGAATACTGTGTATACCATGGACTGCCCGAAGAACAAACCAGTCGGTACTAGAGGAGATCAAACCTAAGCTTTCTTTAGAAGCTCAGATGACAAGACTTCGATTTTCATACTTTGGACACATCATGCGAAGAGAGAGATCATTAGAGAAAGACATCATGCTTGGCAAGATAGAAGGTCAACACAAGAGAGGAAGGCCAGCAATGAGATGGATCGATACAATAACAGCAGCTACGGGTACCAGTCTGTCAACAATGAGCCACCTGACTCAAGACCGAACACAATTTAGGATAGCTATCCAGAGGGTCGCCATGAGTCAACTCCGACTCAATGGCACTTAACAACAACAGTATATACTCGCCAGTAAGAATGCACAGGGGAGGAGTTTGGGCAAAGCATGTTGGAACATGCAAGTGCACATGTCGATTATAAATTTTTATGCATATCTGAAAATGTATTGATATGGCCATTTCAACCAGCTCTAGGGTTGCTGTAAATGCCCTTATCTGCAATGCAGGTGCAAGAACTGCCATAAGTTCAAATGAAATTAAATAAAAGTGGCAAAGACATTTGCTTCATTTCACTTTTATTTCATTTGCCTTTCAAGTCTTCAGACCGTTGATGATAGAGAAACAAAGTACTGCATGTTTCCCTTTCAACTCTGACAGCATGGAACCAGTGGGGATGGGGAAGAAGCAGGAGCAGGAACAATTTTTCCCGTGCACATCTGTAATAATCAAACCAGCTGAACGTACTTCCAGGACAGGATGAGAACTAATGCTGTACAATAAGAATGCCTTTAGCCTACAAATTCAGAGAAATCTGTTGCATTTGCATTACACCGAGTCTTCTTTGGAGCAGATTTGTATGTGCACTGTTAAAATGAACACAAACATCAGAATGGGACACACTATTCCATGAATTAAGAAATATTTCTTAGGAAACGCGCCATGTAAACTATTCCTGTCTGACAATTGAAATCTTGGTCCTGCAGAATGTAGTATCATTAGTCTGAAGTTTAAAAGTTCTGGCGCTGCTTATGTGGCTGCTGTCGTCATGCCCAGATTTGTTCCGTTCACAGAGGAATGACCATTAGCCATAGTCCAAACACCACAGCAGTGATTAACACACGAAGCTGTGATCAAAACACATTTTACCAACAGTTGTGCAAAAAGGAATTCAAGATTTACTCTCCCAAATTGAATGGCAAAGTCCAATATTCAGTACTGCTCCTAAATATTGCAGAGTTAATGTCTATTTTATACAGGAGGAACCGTAGTCAGTGCAAGCAATGTATTATTAGCCTTTTGGCTTAGCTGTAGAATCTGTTGGGTTGATTTTCAAAAGCGCTTATCCTGATAACCCATATCCCTCTGTCCACCGTGATGCTATCCAGATAGTATAGAGGTTGTTCATGGGCAGATCAAGAGCAGTGCTGGCTGCTATCCAGAGAAGTAGCAACCTGAATAGCAGGACTAAATTGCTATCTGGCTAGCCTATCCAGATAGCAGCTAAAAAAAAAAAAAAAAAAAAGTGACTGCTCTCCAGATTATGGCTGCACCATCTGGATATTTAGTGGCATGCCACGGTCCAGATACTGCCACTGGGTATCCGGATTGTATTCAAACGCTGCGGCTGACCACTGTGGTGTTTCAATGTCAGCCGCTTTGAAGATTGGTCCTTGTACTTTATGAGGAGCTTAGGTCCCATCACTCGACTGCATCAAGATGAGATGCTAACACACAACTATTTTCAAAGTGGGATGATTACACTTTCTGTTCAAAAATAAAGCCAAATATTTGACTGCTGGCGATAAAAGTATACGGTATAGCAGGAACAAGCCTCAAGTCTATCGAAATTCTAAGTTTCTATAAAGTGTGACCTAGGCCAAGGCACTCGTCTCCAAGTACTGAAATGTACGACTCGATATTCAGGAGCCCTTAAAGGATTAACAGCGGCTTCTTAGCTTAAGTGCATTATTTGTGAATTTTTAGCTGTGGAGAGTGACGGGGCTGTGCAAGAGCGGAACATGGGCATTACACCTAAATTTAAGGCTAGCAGGTGACATTCAGCTGCTATCCCTATAACTAAGGGGTTTCATTTAGGCAGCAAAAAGGCCCTCGGCTAGTTGTACAGCAGTGTCAGTCGCTACTCTCTCTATGTATATTCAGCACCTGCCACTTCTACAGAGTAGCTCCGGATATACATTAAATATTTAAACATCATAGCTGGCCTTAAAAACAGGTCACTGGACTTAAATATTGACCT
Source organism: Ichthyophis bannanicus (assembly GCA_033557465.1). NCBI lineage: Eukaryota > Metazoa > Chordata > Amphibia > Gymnophiona > Ichthyophiidae > Ichthyophis > Ichthyophis bannanicus. The sequence goes on along the minus strand of CM066039.1, from coordinate 11,387,908 downwards.
GACATTCTATACCTACTAGCTGCAGCACTGAAAGCCTTCCAGGAGGCATCGGAGCTGAACCTAAGCACTTTAATCATCAGGGTAGGGAAGGATATTCCACGTGCCCTTGCCCTCATCACTCCTCTCTCCTTTCACCGTGATGCTCGCCCCAATTCCTCCTCTTCCCGCCTCCCGTCCCAGCCTGGATAGTAGATCAGTAGCACATTGAGATCATCCTCTACCATCCCACACTTGCCTGGGATGCAAAAGCTCTTTGGGGGATGGAAAAATGACCGAAAGGCAACTGCCCCTCTCACTCACCCCTATTGATGACTCTTCAAAGCATTATATACCAAATGTGCAGATTCCAAAATTTATGACAAAGAATGATGGGTTAAGCTGAGTTTCCCCAGTTTTGTGGGGGGGGGGGGGATTTCAATATGCCGCTAGATCCATATTTGGACAGCTTACCCAAAATAGATTTATCAATTAATTTCATATGGTCCTGAAAGCAATAATGAAGCAATATGATATTTTTGGTGCTTGGAGACTGATGCATCTGGATGGGAGAGAATACACCTCCTTTTCTGTGCTGCACTGTACTTATTCCCGAATTGATTAGTTTCTACTCTCCAGTTTGCTATCTGATGCATTAGAGGATGCAACAATATACCCTATACTAGTTCCAGATCAAGCAGCCATATCCATATCCATTTCCTGAATCAGGTATCCAATAATTGCAGCTCTGTGTGGAGACTGAATTCCTAATGGTCAGATAATTATTACATTTCAGTCACAGTCGTATCGGGGATTGTTTCCAAAGATGTGGATGCTAACAAAGGAATTTTTGTTGATACCGTGATAGTTATGTTAGAAAAGCTGTGTAGGGACCCTAAGGAACTTCAAAAATTATCACCCCGCTTCTCTTTTCAATTCAGATTACAAAATTTACACCAAATAGATCAGGTGTGTTTTATTTAACCAGTTTTCTATACCGCCTTATCCTTCAATCAAAGCAGTTTACATTATGAATCGCTACAAACAGGTATGGGATATATTTACTTGTCCCCAAAGGGCTCACAATCTATGTGTACCTGAGGGTTAAGTGGCTTCGGCCTGAGGGTTAAGTGGCTCCAGCCTGAGATTGCTGTCCCCAGGTGGGACTTGAACCCCCAGTCCTCAGGCCTGAGGTACTGTGTCCTAACCACCAGGCCACTCCTCTAATGGACTTATCACAGATAACACCAGATTTTTGTACCTCGTATCACGTCACATATGTTGCCAGATCCCTACTCCACTAGGCCTTTGTGCTTTGTACTCTGAATGCAGAGAAGACTTTTGACGGTGGTGGGAATAGAGGTAATGAAATGCTTTGGCTGTCATGAGAGTTTTATAACTAAGATATGTGGATTATACACAAATCCAAAGACTAGAATATCAGCATATCGAAATTTGTCTGGTTATTTCCAACTTTAAAGGAGACACAACAAGATTGCCCCCTATCTCTACTTTTATTAAATTTGTCCATTGAACCATTATTATAGAAATGTAAAATAAAATACCATTAAATATTTATATATAAAAGTTAAATACCATTATATAAGAAATGTTAAATTTAAAAAAAATTATTAAACAGCGAATCATCAGAGCCATCAAGTGACTGCTATTCAAGTTAGGGGAAGAGAGGTAAAAGTGGTGGGCTTATGCTCATGATATACAATATTCATTTATTCATCTCATCCAAATTCTTCTCCTCCCACCTTGTTTTCTATTACTGAAGAGCATTCTACATTTTCTGGATATAAAAGAAATATAAACAGAAAACTATTACTTCCACTGAATATTTATATGACCTCCGAGGTTCCTCACCAGTTTTCAATGACTTGGGTACCACAGAAGGTCGAATATCAGTATATAAAAAGACACACCCCTAAATATCGGTACCACCAAACATATGACCAAACAAACCATTAAGCTAGTGAAGGAGTTCATGCTAACATGGACTCTTCCTCCTCATGTCACTTGGTGGGGAAGACTGGAGTCAATAAAAGTGGTGTTAATGCCGAGAGTAAATTTCCTTCTCATAAATACTCTACCCTCACTCTGTGCACCTGGTTTTTTTTAAAGCAGATAGAAAACACACACCAGTGCTTGCTCTACGGGCAGACTGAGCTACCACAATGCTATTCCCAGTGGATTAACAGGTCAAAAGAAGAAACAAGAAAACGTTCTGGACTTTTTCCAGTCATAAAGCCCATCTCCACAGTCAGGATGTGTAATAGGTGAAGACCAAAAACCTGCATAGTTTTGTATTGAAGAAAAAAACATTGGCTTCTTTACTATTAAAGTAGATTTTTTTTTTTGGCTCACACCTCTCTCAGATGTTCAAGGGCTTACAATCTAAGGGACATGTTTACTAAAAGCTCTAGCCCATGTTATCTACTGCATGGTGGTAGATAACACCTGCTAATGTTTAGTAAGCATGGCCCTAAGTTTGTACCTGAGGCAATAGAGGGTTAAGTAACATGCCCAAGAGGGCAAGGAGCAGCAGTGGGATTTACACCTTGCTCCCCTGGTTCTTAGCCCACTGCTCTAACCATTAGGCTATTCTTACACACGGTTGCTTCTTGCTATGCAGCTCCCTTGGAGGAGACTACATGAGTTTCATCTAACAAGAGCCACTCTTCCATGTCTATGGGGCCTGGATGGCAGGTTTGACATTCCTTTGAATGCGTCTAGGTTTGTTTCATTATGGTTCAATCTCACTCTTAAAATAAAAGAATTATAGGCTTAATTGACATGTCGGCAAAATAGGAAACTACAGCATCTGGATCAGATAATGTCACAGGGGAAACCTATATCTTTCCAGGACCTAGTTGCTAAATTTTCTCCCTCAAAGTTAGTTCTTCAGACTGATGCAGCTGAAACACTAACAATTTTTTATAAAAACTGGTCTCTGCTATACGCTAATCCTCCTTTGTGCATGGTGGCAGAACAATGTTGGAGCAACAGTCATGTAGCATGGACCTAGGCACATAGACCACTGGCTGTCTGCCCCCCACTTCCCTAAAAACATCTTCAGGTAGGACAGTGCTACAACTGATGTGAAAACAAGCGACTCCTACAGCAAAGGCTTTGTCTCATAGGGACAGCTGCCCACAGGCACCTGCCTACTTTGCCTATTGGTAAATCCATCTCTGTTGATGATCATGTGGTCTTGCCTTGCTCTTATGTTTCCACATGCTCCTGATTCAGTTTGTTCCTGCATTTTCCCTTTGAGTTGTTGTCCCACTCCCTTCAGACCTTTTTGGTTCTCCTTTGCTCCATGGACTACTCTTTGGATTTGACCTTGTCTTGCTTTATCCATCATTTTAGAACTGCGCTTTGGGCTTGCACTAAACTCTAGTATCTCTCGAGGGCAGATATTCAGCAAGAGATCAGTGGTACATGTTTCTCTTCTGATTTCTAGCATGGAAAGGCAATCCTCAGCCTGACAGTACCAGGTTTGATGAGATGTGTTCTTCACAGGTCCTGGCAGATGATTTGTAATCTGTGATTCCACCAATTCCATTCATACCATCAATCTATTAAGTCGGCCATCGTGAGACCATGGGCAGCGTGTGGGCATGCAGAGTACATTACTGCTAGCACTACGCAATTGCCATGCACTCAGTGGCAACGTGACTCTTAACACAAGTTCTGCTGACAGCAATTCTATAGAAGTAATTAGGTGAGCCTGCCTTACTGGAGGGCACGTTAGCTTTCTTATCCCAGTGTTAACTGTCACGGACATGCTGGTCATGGCCATGACAGCTACCAGGGAGGCTTTGCACTTAATGTGTGACACAAATGCATGTTAAGTGCAAAATCTTAGTCAGCTGTAGTAAAAGGCGCCCTGAATTAGCCTGTTCACTGAATATGCAAGGTGTCAAATGCTGCTAGGCGAATCCCCAGAAATGAGGCTCTCCTCAGCAGGCCTTGAACACGATCTATATTTATGACAAAGAGCAGATTGTGCTTTTCCATCTACAGCAACGTGGTCAGTGAAAAGTACTTAGGGTACATGGAACATGCCATCTTTATGCTCACCCGGCCATTTGGGAAAATGCAGACATCACCGCACTTTTCTGCGAGGTCTGCATTTCATGTGGCAGAGGCAGGATTAGGGCAGAAAGTGGGCAAAGAATAGACAATAGACATGTCTGCAAGGCATGATTACCATGGACTTTACCATCGTGGGCTTGACGGACCTTGGTCTGACCCAGTATGGCATCTCTTATGTTCTAATGATCAAAGTTTGCAGGTTTCGTAGATTCAGCTACTGTAACCTCAATGGGTGGCAATAAGTGCATCCGAGAAGCTAACCTGCCATGATCCCCTTGTTTTCTCTGTGGTACTTGCAAGCAAAATATCGTGAACGTCTCTGTAAGATACTGCAGGACTTGCAGCTATCGCCTGGTGCTAGCTGCAAAAGCCGTTCACAGTTTAGTAAACATACCCCCAAAATTCATCTGAAAACACAAGGACTAAGATCAGCAAACATGATCAAAGCGGGCAGCGTTAAGCATCTTAATAAGCTTTCCAAATAAGAAGATATAGGTAAACGTAAAAAGAGAGACTTTGCTACCTTCCGACTTGACACCAAAAATAAAGAAAATGAAATTCAAGCCATAGAATATGATCTTAGTAAAATAAATAATTATTCTTGTACAGGAGGCAGCAAAATGCACTTAAGGACTTTTCTAAAGGTTTTATTACATTGTCTTCTGTAAACACTGGTGAAGTATTACTATTTTTTAGATAAACTATCATTGTATCTGGGCCCTGTTAGGGGAGGCTACTAAAAATTCCAGGAGATAATATGGACTTAAGAGTGCCAGTATTCTATGTGGCTAATTTACTGAGCATTTCACCCATAAAATCAAAGTGCTTTCAGATTTAAATGCATTTCCCCTTTCCTCATCCTTTTAAGATATGGCTAGATTTACTAAAATGTGTTACTTCCTTAGCACATACTAACACCATTAGCCTGTATTACATACCACAAGGAACACTGTCTGATATTCCGCGATTTGTTTTCCATTTGGTAAAAAATGTAAGCTTTCATAAACGCATGGAAAAAAAACAACACATTTCAGAATGAAAGTCAGTTTTGGTGAAGCCTATCCACTACACATTGTTCTTGTAGAGAACTGACACAACTGTGGGGATGATACTCTTACATTAACCGTTATAATCCTAAAGACAAACGGCATGGGGGAGGTGAAAAGGTAATTTGCATAGAACAAGTTCTGCACACCTTGCCTTTGAAAATTAGCCCAGAGAAAATGCACACACACTTACACTGCTGTGTGCTATGAGCAAACGTCCTGGCTTTACTTTATGTTTAAAGCACACAGGAAAATGCTAACCCTCCCCAACACCAGAATATATCCAAATAGAGAAGAGGCACTTAGGCACAGAACGGCTGCATGACCACACCTTAACCCGCATAGAGTCTAGGAAATTGTAAAAGCCATTTCTGTCTAGGAATAACTTTTAAAGTACCCACTAAACTGATAATGTGGGGTATGGAGAACATATTAGGTAGCATGCAAGTGGCAAAGTTGTTCAGATACCTTTGTCTGGATATTTGGCGATAGCTATAATTTTGTCTAGCCAACTTGCCGGCCAGACAAATTTACTCTATTGGAGGGAGAGGGTAGAATTTGAAAAACACAAAAGCTAAACATGGATTTGTCTGGGTAACTCTCGAAATGACCTGGACATGGTTTTGAATATCGACCCCTATGTAAGCATCAATGCACTAACAAATTAATACATGAACACTTTTCTGCAACTATCATTTCAGTGCTTGAGGGACTGAATCATTTTATCCTTGTGGATTTGTACCTTCCCACTGTAATGGGATATTATTTACTGAGCAGCATGGGATGTCTGTTTTATATAAATCATGCAGATAAAAAGGGTCTGCCTTTATCTGGAATGGATAAAGCATGGTTTCTCTTACATCCAAAGACATATGGAATAACATTTCGGTGCGTCTTAAACATTGAAACCCAGCCACCTGTCTCTGCGCACAAGAGGGCTTCGACTCCCTGGTGACATCACATTCATCTCTCTAGTTAAAAATACATTTAAATGTCAAAACCTAAGGAACGCAAATAAAGGATCTTTAGCTACATTGCTTAACCAAATGTCTTTCATATATATAGTCATATTTTTTTTTAGTGCCATAAATTCAGTGTTGACTCTTGGTGACCCAGCTGCCTCTGGGTTTTCTTGGCAATGTATCACCGGAAGTAGATTGTCAGCCTTTTCTTCCGAGGCAATGGAGGGTGAAGTGACAAGGTCACAAGGAGTGCCAGTGGGAATCGAACCCTTGATCTTCTGGGTACTAGGCAGTTGCTCTAACCACTAGGCTACTCCTCCACTCATATACACATATGGGACCATCTCTGTCCATAAAGCAAAACAAAACTAATACATGCAGTCTTAAGAGAACTAACTCTAATCCTTCTGGCCTATTTTCAAATACTTGTGAGGACGAGTGGAAACTACTTGACAGTTTCTTTACTGTTTGGCTCTCTCACTATAGAGACTGCTTCCCCATGAGCTGAGGCCAGAGAATTCCTGCAGCAGATTAAAGTTAACGTAAAGTCTTGGTTACGTTCATTGGCCTTTGAGGTAGATGAAATGGACCGGCATCTGGGACCTGCAAGGAGTTGTAATGCAGTCTATTATGCTTAGAGGATACCTCTGCCTTTAAAGACAGACTGCAGCCCTAACCCCTCTTCTCCCCTGCTCTTAAGTCTACGTTTTGTGTACGTGGCGGTATTTATACTTGCCTCGAGATGCGATTTCACATTCTGGATTGTATGTTGTAAACTGCTGTGATCAGAATGGAGTTGTCAAGGCTGGGATGAGGACCATTACAGTGGTATTTTAGAAACAGCTCTGCAAAAGATGGAGCAGTTTCTAAAATACACAGAAGTGCGTGCAGGGTGCACGAGGACTGATATGACGCGCAGCAGGAGGGGCCATTTTAGTGAGATAAAAATGATGGAAACCCGGCAACTAGCACAACATGCACGTGTATATGTCGGCATTTATACATGCATCTAAACCATTCTGCAAACCTCGACATGCAGATGATGCTACTTAAATACAGAGAACCCTATCTTTATGTCATTTCAATATGAGGGGGAAATAAACATTAGGAGGCAGATATGCACTGGTGGAGGCCAGCACAGTAGAGACAGCTCACCATCGCTGCTTCAAGTTAGCTCCAGATATGCAATGCCAGGGTCAAATCTGGCTACCAGCATTGAATAACCGGTATGGCCAGATTGCCTGTTTTGCAATCTGGTCAACAGCGATATTCAGCCGCTGGCTGGATTGCAAGACCGGCTAAATTAGCAGTCCTAACTATATAGGTGGTTTAGGTTAACCAGTCAGCAGCTGAATATTGCTGCTGACCGGTCAACCTCCAGTGCCCTCTCCCTATTCTGCGCCGGAGCTAGCCGGTTAGAGTTGGTGCATTTAACTGGGTTAAGAGGGCATATCTTGCTCACTGCAGTTTAACTGATTAGGTCTACTAACTGGTTAAGCTGCTTTGAATATGTCCTCCTGGAGATCCCTTTTAATCCCTCATGTAAAGGGGAAGGGGAAGACGAAACAAGTACTTTGTACAATATATTCATGTCAGGGAGGAGGTGTAAATCCGGGCTTGGACAAGTTTGGCCATGCACGTGCATTCCCTATATGAGTTTGATAATACATATTGTCACGCCCTTGCCCCTGGCCACTGGCTTAGAGGGGCGAGGTAACGAAGAACTTCTCTTGGTGAGCTCAAATAAACTAGCTTTTCCTCAGGTGGATTCTGGGACATGTAGTTTGGCTCTTAAGAAGAAATGTAGTCATGGTCCGATGTTAAGGCAAATGACAGAATTTATTTTAAAGTAAAGGTTCAAGTAAACTGTACACAGGAATTTTGTCCAGGATTTATTTTATTTATTTATTTATTTAACATCTTTTATATACCGCGCTATTGTCATCAGCTCGGTTTACATGGAACAAAAATATGCATACATAGAACTGAAAATGCATTTTACAAGTAACAGGGATTTGTAAACTTGGGAATAACAAGGTAAAACTATGTAAAACTAGCTAACTATTTACAGAAGATTCAAGTACGTTAGTCAAATCTGGATGTATCAATTGGGATAGATGGTATGGTCGGGACGACTATCTGTAAAATGCTTTCTTGTGCAAAAATTAGATTGGGAAATAGCTTAGGAAGAGATGTTTGAGGCTTTCTCTGAATTGCATTAGGCTGTTGATAATTCTCAGTTCTAGTGGAGGGCATTCCAGGCAATTGGGGCATGGATCTGAAGGCTCTTTTAGTTGTTTCCTTAGTATATCTAACTGTTTGTTTAGGATTATTCGTGTATTAATTGCATTTGACCTTCTAGATCTATTAGGGGCCTGTGGGTGTAAAAGGTTGGTAATGGTTTCTGGTGCTTGGTTGTTTATGGTTTTGAATGTAGTGATTAATATCTTGTAGTGGATTCGTGCTTTGGTTGGTAGCCAGTGGAGTCTCTTTAGGATTGGGGTTATGTGGTCCGTCTTTGATACTCCTTCGAGTACTCTGGCAGCAGGTTCATCGCCAGTTGGAAAGGCTTAATGTGCTTGAGGGAGTCCATATAGAATTGCATTTGAAAAGTCAATGTGAGGCATTATCAGGGCTTGGTAGATGGTTCTGAAATCTGAGGGTTCCAGTAGTGGTCGCAGGTGGCGTAAAGTGCGTATCTTATGATATATTAGTTTTGTTATGTTTTTTATATGGGCTTTCATATTGAGGCGCTGGTCCAAGGGTTATACCTAGGTAACGTAGTGTGGGTTTTACTGTTAATTCCTTATCATTTATCTTTAAGGAGGTAGGGGGTGTGAAGTTTTTGATCCTCGTTATAACATCACATCAGTCTTGCTATGTTGATTCTTAGATTTTGGGAGAGGAGCCATTCTTCTACTGCTTCGAAGCATGTTATCAAAGGTGGTATAATCGGGTTGATTGATGGAGAATGGCATGTATAGCAGTATGTCATCTGCATATGCTAAACAGGTGACATTAAAGGACGAATAAGGTCACAAATGGGTTTGCATGTATATGTTAAACAGTAACGCTGACAGAGAGAACCTTGCGGTACCCCCTGATCCTGAAGGAATGGTTCAGAAGTAGTTTCGTCGATTCGTACTTGTTGCCAACGATTCGTTAGATAGGATGTACACCAGTCTAGTGCGGCCCCAATTCTTCCTTTTTCCTTAAGACGGTTAATAAGTATTGATGGTTTACTGAGTCGAATGCAGCTGAGATGTCCATGAATATAATATGAATCCTTGGTGAATGTTATCCATTCCTGTGATTAGAGTGTTGAATAGTGTGGATGAGGAGAGTCTCAACTCCGTGAGCTTCTCTAAAGCCGTGTTGTGCAGGGTCAAGTGGGGCTTCAGAGTCTATGTGTTGTTGTATTTGCCTTTGGACACTTTCTCAATTAATCTTCGCTAGGAGTGGGATACTGGATATTGGCCTGTAGGATTCTACTTTTAGAGGGTCTAATTTTGTTGTTTTTTAGTAATGGTCTAATTGAGGTTTGTTTGAGGCTTTGAGGAAAGGTTCCAGTTGAGAAAGATTGCTCGAGGATATTCTGTATAAGAAGCTTACTTCATGTTTGAGATTTTTTTTATCCAGGCTGCAGGGCAAGGATCGCTTGCGGCGGTGGTGGCATTTATTGATGCGATAGTATTTTTCAATTTCTTTGATTGATAGTGTGTTAAATTTAGTTAGTGTGGTTGACTGTGAATAATTATCATTCTTTGTTGATCCAGAGGTACAAATGTTGGAGGTTTTTAGTCATCTTTGACTTTAGGTATATAGCATATTCTTGAGGGTGTTATTTCGTGTATTTGTTGAGGTGTCGGCTCCTTTGCCATTGTTCTTACGATGTTGAAGAGATCATGATGTTTATTTAAAGATTTCTTTAGTAGGTTAGTATGGTATTGTTTCCTTTGATCTGCTATTTCTTGACGGTGCTTTTCTAAGTATTTGCAGTACTCTATGTATGCTTCATTAGAGCGTGATTTTCTCCAATATTTCTCGAGTTTCCGAAGATGCAGGAGGGATGTTTCTTAGCTCCTTGGAATACCAAGCTACATGTGTCCGTTGGTTGTCTTTTTCGCTATGTTTGATGGTTGCGAGTTGAATCTGAGAGCTTGCTCCCATGTGTTGACTAGATTGTCCAAGTCGAGTTTTAGACGCTTGTAGTGTTTGGGAGAAGATTATTAAGTATTTCCTCTTTGATGAAGGGCGAAACTCCTAGATGTCGGTTTTATCATGAGTAGGTTTGGGGTTAGTTGGATTGGAAGAGTTGGGGATTTTGAATACAATTAGACTGTGTCAGACCATGGTACTGGTATATGGATAGGTCATAATTATGGTTGGTGTCTGATATAGCTTGAGGGAACGAATATCAGATCAAGGATTTTTCCCAGATTGTGAGTGGGGTCATCGACTATTTTGGTTGTAACCAAGGTTATCAATTGCTTCTATAAATGCTGTGGTTTGCGAGTCCTGAAGGGGAGGGAAGGTTGAAATCTCCCAGTATCCAATTATATAGTTTTGGCTTTTCTGTGTTGCAGGCAAGGTCAACTATCGATGGCAGATCATCAGCTGAAGATGTTGGAGCTCTATCAAACTAGGCTGATTGAGTGAACATTGTTTGATATATTTAGTACATTTAGGTGTGCTGAGCTAATACTGTTGTTCATTTGAAACTGTAGTTGGTTGTTAGAGATAATATGTACTCCGCCTCCTCTTTGTTGGTTCCTATGGCATGTGTGAATAGAGAATCCTGGCGGTAACATCTGGTTAAGAATTACATTGTCGGAATCTGTTAGCCAGGTTTCTGTGATCAACAGAGCATTTTAGATCAGTATAACTGCTTCGCAGTCTTTTAAACACATGCAGCTGGTTAACAACGTTGCTCAGTCTTAGAGAAACAGCTCTGCTCAGCAAGGTAAAAATACTTCTTTTAACCTTGTGTTTGTGAAGCACTTAACAGCAAAAGAATAACTCAGTTCTTCTGGAACAACCTCTTCTTTCCCTCCTTCCTTTCAGGATAGGTTTTAAACTCAAAATAAGGAAACAAGTAACAAACATTCACAAGCTTCCTCTTCAGCGTGACTCAGCACTTTGCCTGAGAAATGCAAACACGTGGCGTTTTCTTCAAACCCACTTCCTGGTTCAATTCCAGTTACCTGCTTCTAGGAGACTTTCTCATTCAATGCTAGCCTTTAGCATAATGATTCCATGCTTGTAGCTTGACACAGAGTACAGTCCATGGGGATATCTAGATTTTGCAATTCCTCCCCCGCCAACTCAATCTGCATATCCTCTGGTGTTGTTAGGGCAGTATCCTATTCTGAGCTCTGGACACAGTGCTCAGAATACAGCCTCCCTTGGGGTTCTAATGCCTCTCCTGAGCTCAACTCTCCCCGATACAGACAGTCAATACCTGAAGCACTGGGCAGTTCTCCCTGGTTGTGCTCGCTACGGTTCCTTGTCTCCTTCCAGCCTCTCTGGAACAGCTCTCTGTATTCCTCTCTGGGTTCTCTCCTGGAGATTTGCAGGTGCTCCTGGTTCCACTCCTGATTCCCCTAAATCCTCTGAGTCCTCCGAACCTCCTGAGACCTCTGCCTCCCCAGAGCTTCTTCCTTCCTCTGAGAGTCTCCTTTCCTCTGAGCTTCTCCTTTCCTCTGCTTTAGCAGGGGTTTATATTTCCCTCTCCAGGGCTCCAGCCCTTCCTCCACTCCTCCCAGGTGATTGTAATCACCTCTCAAGTCTGCAGTTAAGTCATAGGAGTTAGAATGTGGCTGCCTGAACTTTCTCTCCCTCAGGTTTCTTTCTCTATGAGGGGCCTGAAATCCATGCCCTGCAGGGATTTCTCCTAAGTTAAAGTCATTGGCCTTTTCTATACTCATAGGCTCAAAGCAGGCTTCCTTGTCACAATATGTAGCTTTGTGTTCTGTCCAGGCCATGCCCCCATTTACTTTTGATGTGCTGTGGATATCCACGTGTTAAATGAGCCTTTTCTAAAATTTATTTAATTTTATTTATTTATTTATTGTTTCTTATATACCGCACTCTTAGAAATCAGCGCGGTTCACATAAAAACAAGGTTGTGCCAGCGGCACTTACATTGAACAGGAATCTTAACTTGGATCTCAACTGGGTTTAACTATGTACAACAACAATCAAATGAAACATTACATACAGGATTACTTAATTAGCAATGTACATGTATTCTCAGGGGGTGTCAGTTGGTTGGCTGTGAGTAGTGTGAGAGAAAGAGGTAGTGTTTAAGCGCTTTTCTGAATTGTGCTAGGTCTGTTATGGTTCTGATAGTTGCTGGAAGGGCATTCCAGCAACTTGGGGCATAGAATTGAAAGGCTCTATTCCTTGTTTGCTCTGTACATTTAGTTATTTCCTTGGGAATCAGTAGTGTGGCCATTTACATGTGCAAGAGGTTTTTATTTTATTTATTTATTACATGCACTTATATACCGCGCTATTTTCCATCAGTGCGGTTTACATAGCACCAGTTAAATACACATCTCAAAACTTTCGATTTTTGTTTACAATTAACAGGCAACAGAACTTGGATAGATAACAAGGGGGTAACTATTTACAACTGTACAGAAAGAGCGGTTGAATTCACACATGCAAATCACAAATAAGGCTTCTAAAATAACCACCTTAATGAATGGCCCAATGAGGACCAGATAGTCAGAATATCTGATATTTAAATACTGCAGCAGTCAGTTGTGACATTTAACTATCAACTGGATATTCAACACCAGTATCCAAATAGTGGCTGGCGGTGAAAATCTGGATATTGCACTCACCACCGGCAACTACCCAGCCACCATCTGGATAGCACTTAGGATAACAAAAAAGCTGTCCTACGTTATGAAGATAGAGGCTATAATCAGCCGCTAATCAGACTATTCCCAAAAAGGACAGAAATAGTCTATCCAGATCAGTGGCAAAAATCCGGCCAAGCAGCCCTCTCAGTGCTAGGGGGGTGGGGCCCACATAGCCGTGCAGCAACTTACTTTAGTTCATTTGCTGTACTATCTGCGGTCCAGGCGCCGCAGCTGTTACTTCCTGGGCCGAAGTCTCACGGTGCGGCTGTTATCGTGAGACTTCAGCCCAGGAGGTAACATCTGCTGGGCCTGGAGCGAAGGCAGGAGGAACAAACTACAAAATGAAAATCCTTCGGAATCTCAGACCTCTACTGGACCACAACTGCTTCCATACCGTATGACAGACCATAATTATACCACACCTAGACTATTGTAATTCGATCCTTCAAGGATTCCCCAAGCACACAATCCATGCTCTGCAGCTAGCCCAGAACACTGCGGCTCGACTTATCACAAGAGCCTCACAAGAGGAACATATTACCCCACTCCTTAAAAGTTTATACTGGTTACCAATATCATCCCGCATAAAATATAAGGCAATTATGATCACATTTAAAACCATGCATCTCCAAACAGCTGGATGTCTCATCTCACTAATACAGAAAGCTCCAGAATCAAGATCAAAAAGGCATTCACATCAAAACTTCCTCACAATTCCCCCTCAAAGGACCAAGAGCCTACAAGCAACCTGCCATAGGGCATTATCAATGTACGGTCCAACTTTATGGAACTCTGTGCAATAAAAAAAAATACTATGGATTTCAGGAAAAAACTGAAGACACTACTCTTCTTAGAGCATTTCGGTTCACATACCTTATGGACTGGACCCTATATGCTGAAAGGCTCCTACACGGATGAGCACCAACAAGTACAATTGCCACTTTGAAATTGAAAGAATCTTTACATAGATCCAAGAGACAGTCCAATGTAACAGTTACTCACATCTAAAGAAGGTTTCATGGACAACGTAGCCTAGACAAGAATCTTTAACAGTGTAACATAGGTAGTTCCAAGAGACAGTTCAATGTAATATAGTTACTCACATGTATCATAGTTTGGACCATCTACTATAACATGTTCAATTTATTATTATTATTAATATTAGCCATTCGGTTCTATGAAAAATGTTGAGTTAATTGTAAACCACTTTGGTAACTCTGAAAGGTGGTACAAAAGAATCGTTAAATAAATACAGTAAGTTTGTCATGCATATGCACAGAGGGTAGGTGCGGGCATAGCCGTGACAATGGGCGGGGGAGTTTGGGGACCTCTTATTAGAACGTTCGCCACTAATCCAGATAGCTCCCAGCACTACCTTCACTCTGCCCATGGACTGACCCCGGCACTATGAGGAAAGTGAGGAGGCGACTTGTGGAGATATTCAGTGGCAGGATCTGGATAGTGACGCTATATCTGTTTCTCTCTCAGCGCCCTTATCCAGATGGCCTCCATGGCTATCTGGATAAGGGCTTCTGAATATTGGCTGCTAAATAAATAAAGCAATAAAAGAACCAAAAATATCTCAAGCAGCTGCCACAGTGCAGTGCAACGACTGCCATGCAGTGCGCTCATACTCTGATCCCTCAGCCATGTTGCCATGTGATGCAAATCACCTTCCTCTGTCCCAAGTGCATTAAGAAACTAACTGTGGACTCCAGAGATGCCAAGTTACTCGGTTGCAGGAGGTAGATTTTTGAGTCAAGTTCTGGATTTCTGAAAAACAAAACAAAACAAAAAATCCCACACCCTGATGCATTAGGGGACCCGCAGAAATGATTTAATTGGGTAGATTCAGAGACAACAAAAAAAAAACCCAAACGAAACCCCACATTACTTAGGGATTTAAGAACAAAAGCTCTCTCTCCTGGAACTGGGCAATTTGCCAGCTCGGAGGGGGGTGGGGGGCAGCAGAGAGCCACTAACCCCAGCCCTGGCAGGACTGAAAAGTCAAGAGGGGCTTGCAAAACAGAATGAGCATGCATAGACGGTTTTTGCTATGACCTCAGGAAAAGAAATAGAGTGTATCAGTACAAGCCAGGAGATTTCCTGTCTAGGTCCTGGGAGGAGAGATCAGTCAGCCTGATGTGAAGTAATAAAAAGATAGGACTGAAGAACATATTAAGAAAATGTGATTTGGTTAGAACATCATCTTCACTTGTTGTAGGTTCGGAGCACTGTATGCCATGCAAGAAATTTCACAATGAAAGTATTAAAAAGATCCCCAACCTGCCACTGAAAATTAAATACTGCTCATTCTCTCTGTCAAACACGACATGAGCAGAAGAGGCGCTCTGTTGGGGGTATGAAGTAATAATGCTTCAGGCTATTTAATATTCACTTACCTAAGAGAAATAAATGCAGTCTTTAAACTTTTTGTTTCATTTATTCTGCTATTCATTCTTATGCAAATCCAAAAAATATTCTATTTTTAAATGGCATGTCTGCCTGCCACAAATACGGAAGCTATGGAAAGTTTAGAGCAGATCAGAGTTTTTAAAGGAGCAGGCATTGTGAAACACCAGAGGAAATGCAAGCAGCCAAAGATGCGCGCTTTGCTCACTTGTGGCTTCTCCTTACTTGCTTGGTGGGTTTAGCAAGAGCCTGAAAATGACAAAAATCAAATGTCAGAAGCTAAGAAGGGTTGACTCTGGCTAGTACCTGCATGGGCGACCACCTTGCAGAAGCAGGTGTTGCAGATTTACTGTGCAGAAGAAAGGCCTGGTAATCTACTACCCCAAACCAACCATAAAATATAGAAGGTAGGACCGGGTTTATTCCTACAGTGCCCCAGATAGATGTTAAAAGGCAATTTTTTGTTGTATTCATAAAAACAAGCTCACAGCAGTGTTTCAGCAACCCATGCCTGCACCAGGGATATCAACAAAATGTTATCAGATGCACACAAGTCAGTAAAATCAGAAGAATTAATGACATTCCAGCTCACATGTAAATGCCAGCCTCAAAGCGCTGATAAATGAAGTTCCTCTGGAGCTGGTAGATCCCAAGAACAGCAATGAAATCCATCCTACAAAGCAGAGCGAGAGGAAAGATCCACTGTAAGTTCAGTGTGGCGGGCTCTCTCCTTTATCACTCCGCCAGACCACAGCGCCAATGGTACAGCAGCTAACTCAGCACCGATTCCCGGAGTATGATGTGCAAAGATATTTATTCCAACACCATTTTTGTATTGTGGTGCAATAAAGCAGAAGACGACGAAGGAACCCTCTCTTCACAAATGCATTTGGAAAACAATGAAATGTAAGGCATGTCTATATTTTATTTATTTACAAAGGAACAGTGGTAATGTTTCCATGATGCTCTATGATTTTATTAAATAAATAGGTTTGCTTGTTCTAATGGCGCAGTTTCATCTCTTGAAAGCTTTTGCTGGGCACGTTATAGAAACTGCCAACGGAAAACTCTAAAATATTTGACAGACATGTGGATGGTACTTTTGTAACATCCTCCTCCCCTCTCTTCCTCCCGTCTCCCCCCCCCCCCCCCAGACACAATACATGTCCTTGCATGCATATAGGTGGCCCATTTTATGAAGTGAAGTACACCCTCGCCTCACTTTATAAAACAGCTGTGTACCAACATACCATATGCTAGATGCTTCAGTTATACCAGTCTTAGAGCTGACATTGCTGGCGGCACGCAGATCAGCACAGGGGCGCACGTACATCACAGTTCTAAAACTTACACACTTCCCGAGCCCACACCTATGCCATGCCCCTGTACACAGCCCCAGACCAGATCCATGCAGAGGGCACTTCCATGCACGCTTACGGAATCTCGCCTAACCAAAGCATGGGCATATCTGTCCTGGCAAATATGGATTTGTATGCATAGGGGCCATGGATCTTTCCACAGCTCCCTTATAAAATCACCTCCATAAGGGGTAGCTTTATAAGGAGCTGCCTCGATTTGGGTGTGAATTCTGATATTAGCTATCTGCACACATACGTGGTAAACTGCACATGTAAATGGATGCTTATAAAATAAGGACTAGCACGAAAGTACATATGACATTTGCACCATGTGGGCACAGAGGTGAATTTCGGGTGGAGCGCGGGTAGTGCAAGCAATTATGTAGATTATAAAAGTCTTAATTTATACACAGAATTATCAAAAGGTAGGCGTGGTCATTCACACCAGCTCTAGCACTGGGAGTAAGTGATCCTACCTTAACATGTGTGTGTGTGTTTGCACTTACGGTTTGTTTTATGATGTCGAGTACACACGTAGAAGTGTGCAATGACTTGGCACAGCTTCAGCCTCAATGTATAGGATAGTAAGGCCTTAGAAACACAGGACACTGTATATCAGATAGAAACATTTGCAGAAATGTTCATCCGTCTGTTTTTTAAGTGCCAGTTTCCCCATCACCACTTCCTTAGATAGAGTTCTTGTACAGCTGTCAGTAACATTATCGATAGGCGGCTCTCAGAATCTGCCTGGGGTGCAGGCATCACAAAGGCAGAAATTGGAGGCAGATTGCTATTGAATTCCAGAAATGTTGGTTATCATCTGCAGAATTGCTCCATATATTTGTTGCCTTTGCTCTGAAGAATACCTGACATGAAGCGATGAGGAACACTGATGCTACTTAAGATTCTGTGCCTGAAATCTTCAATCCACCCAGATTATGCAGATGGGCATCAGGATTTCCATTTATGTGTCTAGGAAGATAGCAGCGGCAAGAAAAAAAAAAAGGACTCTCATTTTTAGGATGACATACTTACCGGGGAAAGGTCTCTAATGCTTAAGAACAGCAGAATTCTCATTTTCCTGAATGCGCCATACTTTGGACCTTGAATATGGTCATGGCTACTCGGTTCAGTGGTTAGTTCAGTTCTAGTGCTTAGAGCAACTGCCTGGTACCCAGAAGATCAAGGGTTCAATTCCCACTGGCACTCCTTGTGACTTTGGACAAGTCAGTTTACCCTCCGTTGCCTCGGAAGAAAAGGCTGGCAATCTACTTCCGGTGATACATTGCCAAGAAAACCCAGAGGTAGCTGGGTCGCTATGAGTCAACATTGACTCGATGGCACTAAAAAGAAAACAAAAAACCTCAGTTCAACGCTTTGGGCACTACTGTGCATGGCCGGCAAGAAATTAGGGTTTCATTCCTGGGCTTGGTTTTTGCAGAGGCAGGAGACAGAGAAGAAAATTATTTATTTATGTATTTACAGTTCTTCTATACCGCGCTTTTCGTATCAGTGCGGTTTACAAATAACGGGAAAAAATTGCCACAGACAAAACGGCCATAGGCTTACATTATAACAAGATGGATAACTTGGGAAAGAACTGGGGCACTATGTACAGTTGCAGTATATAAACCATATACAAGTATCACCATAGTATTGAGAGATTATTTACAATATATACAATAAATTACTTCTACAATATATACAATAAATTGTCTCAAAACAGATGGCGCCCAAAAAACCATGTAGTGTGTACAAATTGCTTTAGCGAAGGTTTTTTGGTTTTTTGTTGTTTAAAAAAAAAAAAAAAAGACGGCAGATTGATCCCTTGCAGCAGGATTGCAAGACTACTACTAGGGGGTCAGATCAGCTATTCTGAACCTGGCATAGGAAGGAGGAAGCACTCTTGCACCATCAGGAAGAACTGGCATAATTCAGGGGGGGGGGGAGGAAGGGGGATTATGTCTGCATGGTCTGCTGGGGTGAACCTCTACAGACATTACATTTTCCGGTTGAGGGTACTCTGATGGGAAGGTGGGTTTGATATGAGAGGGTATGGATCAGAGATGAGATCAGGGGTTGATTGCAGCCATGGGGCTTTTTTCTTTGTGCCCAACACATGAGTGGAGGAGTGGCCTAGTGGTTGGGGCAAGGTACTTCAGGCCAGAAGATCGGGGGTTCAAATCCCACTAGAGGACAGCAACCTTGGGCCGGAAGGACTGGGGTTTCTAGTCCCACAGGTGCTCCTTGTGGTCTTGGTCAAGCCACTTAACCCTCCATAGCCCATGTTCCCTGTAAAATAGTTATCTCCAAGTAATAATGCTCTGTTCAATGTAATTTCAGTTTGTTCAATGTAAACCGCACTGATACAGAATAGCACGGTATATAAGAGAATGTAAATAAATAACGCCTGCATTAAATTCCCTTAGCAGATAGCACCAAGGCATTTTACGTGAGCCCATGCAGTAGATGGAGGGCAAGTGCTGGGCACATCACCTGCTTTTAATGCATAGCCTTTGTATGTACTGCACTGTATGTTTTTCACATGCAAATCCTTAATGCACTTCAGTAAACAGGCCCCACATTGTGGAATTATGTACATTATAGAAATCTTTTCCAACAAAGCGCATGTAGGTGTAGTAGCTGTCTTCCTGGTAGTAATAAGAATGTGTTAGTGATCCCATTGCAGAAAGCAATCCCACGAAGAGAGTTCAAGTTTGCCTGACGGATACAGATCTGCTGCTATGTTGAAAACACTAAAGATGGTTGGAACGTGCCAAGATGGGGAAGTGTCTGCACATCAAATAATGAGATTCCAAAACAGGAGAAGGAAGGAAGTGGGTCACAGACAGATACTGAAGTATGAAGCAATAATTCTTCATCACATCTACCATTTTCTTCAGGAGGATTTATAAGCAAGGAGTGTCCTATAGAAGGCGTGTTAGTGAAATCCAAGGGTACATCTCCGCTCAGGGAGAGGCTCACTGTCTAGCTTTGGGAAATGGACCTGAAAGATGTCATACGTATTCCCTATGAGAGTCCGACAAAGGCATAAGTGTAGCTAGTACAGCAGCTCATGGGCTTAAACTGCTCAACCAGGCAAGTGGAATCCAGGCCTAAGCCACGTTCCCTGCCCCTCGATCCTTCTCTGTCTGAACAGAGGGGCAAGAAGGTGGCCCACAGCTTGCAGGCCCCTCTTAAGGCTGGCCCTGGCCTGCCCGCCCCTCCACATTAGCCCCTGCCTGTCGCCCCTGCCCTCTTGTACCTGGCAGCTGATAATACAGCTGGCCGGGTCTAAGGAGATTAACCCTAAGAGACTCTGAAAGATGATATGCACATATTCAAGCCTAGCGCGTTAATGAGGCACTATCTGGGCTAAAAACATGGACATTTTTCTTGAGTGCAAAGGTTTAAAAGAAAAAAAGAAACACACAAAAAACCCCCACAACACCACTAGATCAGCAGGGCCCAAATGTACAAAGGAAGGGAAAATGGAAGAAAAAGCTAGGGATGTCTAACTTATTGGCTCTGGAGAAAAGCGGTTCCCACCTCTGAAGAAAGGTCTTGGCAGCGATGTATCAAGGGAACAATCATGAGCCTATAGAAATTTATAGCATTTGTTAGGTAAATGTTTTGGAACAAAGATGCAAGTGTCCTGGATTTGCATATGACTGAAAAGGCCTTTGGGGCCCCATTACTAAAGGTATGCACTTAATGCACAATTAGCAGCAATACCACTGCATGGTAAGTGTACCCCTGGCATGCTAACCGTTGTGGGTATGCCCAGCATATTCCTGGCATTTAAGACACGATTGCAAATGCTAGCACACAGCACATTTAACAGAGCACACTTATTGACCCCTACAGAGGTAGAGTTAGCTGCACTCGTGCTAATTGACACATGGTCACACGCACTGTGGAAATTGTCCTCATGCTGGCAGCAATGTGCTCTCCATATCCACACTTTTCCCAACATGCTATGGCCAATTGCATACCAGCAATCACAATTACTGGGATGTCCCTATATTAGCATTCTCTCTATATTTGGCATATTTATTCTGTACTTTAATTAACTTCTTATCCACGGCATTATAGATATCTTATTCTCATCTAATTAACCAAAATAACCATGTATATAGTTGCCATGTATATAGTTATCTGTATATAGTTACCCTGTTTTCCACCAAGTTTATGTACCTTGTTCTTTGTAAAAAACCAATGCTGTTTGTACCATTGTGTTTATATTTGTTCATATGTAAACCGCACTGATTTAAGAGCGCGGTATATAAGAAAAATAAATAAATAAAATAAATAAATAAATAAATTCTCGGCTGCCAGTTGCCGTGCATTAAAAGTCACGTTAATCGGTTACCGGACTTTAGTAAAAGGGCCCCTAAGTCTTAATACTGGCTGCTCGTGGGAAGAAACGGAGGTATGCCTTCACATTCATTTGCACCATTAAAAAAAAAAATTATGGAAAAAGAAGGACTACAATGGAACATACAATTCACTGAGCTATTAAATTTAAAACCCTGGAATGGAGAAAGAAGTCAGCATAGCATGAAAATCAAAAACCGTCCAAACCATTTACACAAGATCAAGGTGTACTACAAGGCTCAGCACTCTCCGCACTGTTGTTTAATATATCTTAAACCAATATGTAACATCATAAGACAACACAACATCCACTGTAGAATCTACGCAGATGATATAATGATATTCTCCAAGATCAACATCAATAAACCCGACTACTTCCAAATCATATCATGCCTTGAAGCAATGTCCAAGTGGCACAAACAACAAAACCTTCTCATTAACCTCAAAAATCTGAAATGATACACATCACCAGAAACACCAAATTCACCCCACTGGACTCGCTCAAGATACTAGAACACACCCTAACCAACAAAAGAGGTCAAATATCTTGGAATCACCTTTGACCAACATTTCAGCTTCCAGCCACATGTAAAAAGACAGCCAGATCAGCCTACCACAAGTTAAGAACCCTCCGCAAACTGAAGCCACTACTAGCAGATTACGACGTCAGAACTGTATGTCAGGCCATACTAACTCCTAATCGATTACTGTAAAATAATATATCATGGACTTCCAAAGAAGACAACCCTCTCCCTGCAACTCGTACAAAACACAGCGGCAAGAATTATTACAGGAACTGCAAGATACAATCATATAACTCCAACTCTTAAAACAACTGCACTGGCTTCCAATTATACCTGCTAAATAAAAATGCATGAAAATAATCTATCCCCACCAACACTTCAACCGCTGATCCAACAAGCATCTACATCAAGAACAAGAAGAAATACAGACACTAACATCATTGAAACCCAAAAAAACTACAGAACTTCAAAGCAATTTACTTGCACCAGAGCCTTCTCTTTGTATGCTCCCAACTTTGGAATCAGCTACCTTCCTCAATACGAGCAAAGACCTACTTGATTTCAGAAAAGCCATCAAGACCCATCTATTCTGCGATTACTATGGACCTACCTAAAAACTAATGCCACAGGCAGACCTTACAGACAATGTATCTGTACATAGTTTAGAGGCAGGTCTTGTCAGACAAATCTGATTGATTTCTTTGACTGGGTGATCAGGGAGTTGGTCTGAGGGAGAGCTCTAGATGTAGTGTATTTAGATTTCAGTAAAGCCTTTGACACTGTTCCTCATAGGCGACTTATAAACAAACTGAGCACCTTAGGGATGGACCCTAAAGTTACTGCTTGGGTTAGAAATTGGTTGGGTGGGAGGCGACAAA
This sequence comes from Ichthyophis bannanicus, assembly GCA_033557465.1. Lineage (NCBI taxonomy): Eukaryota > Metazoa > Chordata > Amphibia > Gymnophiona > Ichthyophiidae > Ichthyophis > Ichthyophis bannanicus. Next base: position 11,365,396 of record CM066039.1, on the reverse strand, counting down.
GACTACAAGTAAATGGAGCTCACTCTGAGGAGAAGGATGTTATCAGTGGTGTGCCCCAGGGATCTGTCCTTGGTCCGATTCTTAACATCTTTGTTAGTGATATAGCGGAAGGGCTGTCGGGTAAGGTTTGCCTCTTTGCGGATGATACCAAAATCTGCAATAGAGTAGACACCAGGAAGGTGTAGATAACATGAGGAGGGATCTAGCTAAGCTTGAAGAATGGTCTAGAATTTGGCAGCTGGGATTTAATGTTAAAAAATGTAAGGTCATGCATTTGGGCTGCAGCAATCCAAGGGAGCAATATAGTATAGGGGGTGAAGTACTTTTGTCCACTAAAGAAGAGCGGGACCTAGGCGTGGTTGTGTCTGATGATCTTAAAGTAGCTAAACAGGTAGAAAAGGCGATGGCAAAAGCTAAAAGGATGCTTGGGTGCATACGGAGAGGAATGGCTAGCAGAAAAAAGGTGGTGATAATGCCTCTCTCTAAGTCTTTGGTGTGACCTCATTTGGAGTATAGTGTGCAATTCTGGAGACCGCACCTTCAAAAGGATGTGAACAGGATGGAGTCGGTGCAGAAGGTGGCTACTAAAATGATTAGTGGTCTTCATTATAAAGCATATGAGGACACTGAAGGATCTTAATATGTACACCCTAGAGGAAAGGCGGGATAGAGGAGGTGATATGAGATGTTTAAATACCTCCGTGGCATAAATGTTCAGGGAGAGAGCTTCTTTCAATTGAAAGCAAGTTCTGCTACGAAGGGACATGGGATGAGGGTGAAGGGAGATAAATATTTCCGCATATCACTCCTGAATCTCTTTACGGAAAGAGTAGTGGATCCGTGGAATAGTCTCCCAGTGGAGGTGGTAGAGGTGAGGACAGTAACTGAATTCAAAAAAGCATGGGACAAACACAGAGGATCTCTAAAGGTAAAAAGGGGACTGTTGTAGTTGTTGATATGGAAGGACAGACTAGATAGGCCATGTGGTCTTTTTCTGTCATCATATTTCTATGTTTCTATGTTTACCCCATATACTCCAAGTTGCTACTCCCTGTTCTATGTAAAAGCTTACGGCTGCGTTTGTTTTATGTGAAGCACCTTGAATGTAACGATAAGGCAGTATATAAAACTTGTTAAATAAATAAGTTAGTTGGGCAATACTAAACTCTTTCAGAGGTTCTTAGGTACTGTAAAAAAGGACCATGTCAGTTTGATCATTCACTGAATCAACCAACCAATTGCTGATCATCCACTAAGCTTTCCACATTAATCAAGTGACAGGGATAACCACAAGCCCTGATTTATTAACCTCCAAAACAAATACTGGCTTTTGCTGTAAAAAGACTTCCGAAGCCAAATAAAAAGTTATTTTAAAGAAGACATACTGGACTTAGAGAGTCTGATTTTCTAACAGGACTCTTATGTGAGAAGCCCAAAAAGGTGTCTGTCTATCTTATTTATTTACATTCTCTTATATACCGTGCTATTCTGCATCAGTGTGGTTTACATTGAACAAACTGAAATTACATTGAACAGGGCATTATAACTTGGAGATAACTATATTACAGGGAACATGGGCTATGGAGGGTTAAGTGGCTTGCCCAAGACCACAAGGAGCACCTGTGGGACTAGAAACCCCAGTCCTTCCGGCCCAAGGTTGCTGTCCTCTAGTGGGATTTGAACCCCCGACCTTCCGGCCTGAAGTACCTTGCCCCAACCACTAGGCCACTCCTCCACTCCACTTATAAAGGCAAAGTGGCCTATATACACTACGCCACCACACACATTTTACGCCTGCTCTCAGGTTGGTGTTAATATGCGTTTGTAGCCTCAAGAGTTTGCTTGCTAAAGCATCTTAAGCTTTTGCAACTAATACAGCATTTTTGGGCCAATAGTGCTGTGCTGGCTGCAAACTTGGTGTGCTTTTGGGAGCATGCGCATTACTTCTCAAGCAGAATGCACCGAAACTGCACAAATGTGTGGCCTGGCAGCACCGCGGATGCACACAGCACCACCCATTCAGAGTGGCGGGCGTTACCTGCACCTACATTGTCTGCGGCATTACCATGTGCTCTTGATGCCCAAGGCAACTGCATGTTACAGAAATGCCCACTCTCCACCCCTTTCCCACACACTTGTACAGTAAACACTTTTTATGTAGATAACAGCACAGTGATTTTCTGTGCTAACACGGCTATCTGCCGCACTAACAGGTGACACAGCCTGGTACACATGCCGTCAGGTATGTAGTTTCATAGTATACATTATGTGTATTGCAACACCACCTCTGCACCCATGCACAGATTCATTAAAATAATTGCACGCTTTCCATGTACACACTTTATGCATGTAGGAGGCTGGCCAGATTTAGAAAAGGTCCTTTGCTTCATGCAAAGCAGGTTCTACCCATGGAAAAACCTCTATAAAAATTACTCCATAATCTTCTTAGACAAAAGGAGTTTTTGTGAATGCAAGTTATTGTTATATGATTATTAATAAAGCACCCTTTCTTATTACCAGCCAAGAATCCTTTATTCTTATGGAAACATTTTAAAATGTTTCTACTCTCATAATTAGTAATAAAGGTTGGCAATAATCTATTCACCAATTATATTTGGCTTCATCGGTGGAATTATACCAGTGTGTTTTATCTATTTTCAAAATTCATAATACACACCTGACATGCACAATACTAGCCTTCAAGGAAATACATTCTTTATAGTACAACCAGACGATTTTGTTTTGGGTTTTTTTTTTACTAAAGCTTCTTAGCAACTTTACAGAGGCTGTGCAATGAGACCACATGAGCCAAAAATATAGGTGGTTACTTTTTAGTACAAAGCGTAATGAATGAGTCAGGTTGCCGCTGTTAACAGCACCAGGCTAATTCTCTGCTCAGCACTCAGACAAATGCCCTAAAGTGGCTCGCTCTACAGTGTAAACAGTAAACCAGTTCTCGCACGCTGTGTCCTTATTATTAGGCTTCATTGCTAATATAGAAAAGTACCTGCTAGCATTGCGATAACTAGCGGTGTGTTTCATTGCCATTACGAACCAAGAAAATTTATTATTAAAGCTCAGAGCAAATGGAATTAGGCTGGATTAGGTGCATTTATATGACACTTAGAAAATTAGGGGCCCCCGATTTCTAATGCAATAGCTAACAAAAAAAAGGACTCGTTTCCAGTCAAAGCACTAGCTGCTTTAAACTGCACCCTTACAGGCTCATTCCGAGGGACGTCCATCTCCGCTATTCATGCCCCCTTCTGCCGGCATCTAGCTTCCCTGCCGGTTGTATGGGAAAGCTAGACAGGGGCGGGAAAGGAGAGGATCGGGGGTGGCATTAGGGCGGGCAGTGGGAGGTCGCTGGCCCCAGACCTTACAGGGCCGATTCTAATGTTAGCCCTGTATGTCTGGGGCTGGCGACTTGAGCAGAGAAAAGTTATTCCACCTCCGAGATGGAATAACTTCCCTGGATGTTGGGGGATCGGCGGGCCCGGGGCCGGGAAAGGGGAGCAGGGGGCAGAGAGCATTTCCCGCAGCCCAAACCTGGCCCTGAGAGGCCAAATTGGGGGTCGGGCTGTGGGGAATAAACTGTTTGTTCCCGGTAGCTGGGATTGTGGCTTTTAAATGGAGCCTTGGTGCCATGGTGCTGCGGCTCCATTTAAACGTCCTGAACGAGTTAGTCGGGCAATGCTTGTATGTACAGGCCGGGCTGAATCGCAGTCCCAGCCTGCGCGTACAGGTCTGATCACGATTCTGATCCCGCAGGGCTAGATGTGCCCCACGGGATCAGAATCGCGATACCCTCTGTACGTCCGGTTCATACCAGACATACAAGAGGGTTCTACGTCCAGGACAGAATCAGGCTGTTAGGGAAGAGAGCTTGGCCATGGATAGAGGACTGGAGAAAGTGATCTCAACTCATACCAAAGGGAAAACCAGATATCCTTCGCAGGGGTGGGATGCTGCCTGCATAATTATCGTGACAGAGGATTTCGCCATGTAGCTGAGTACATTCAAATAAACAAGATACAGCATTGAGGGCTAGATTTACTAAAGTGCATTAGTGCCAACAAGCATTACTAAATAGGACCCAATGCATAAAATGGGAGCTGCAGCCCGTAACACACCACACGTTAATAAAGAATGACCCTAGCATGTGTGATAAAATAGTCAAAGAGCACTCACGAATGGAAATACTTGAAAAAATGTAATACATATTTTAAAGAGATATCTATGCAGTTTCACCTGCTCTGATTGACTTTGCAGCTACGCAACTGTCATTCAAAGACTGGCCTGGCAGCTTTACAAGGACGATATTTCCGGAAGAATGAACTGTTCTTCGACAATTTCTTCAGTGTATGAAATGCAAACATGTCTACTTCCAATATCATCATCTCATTCCACTTTTTTTTCCTTGGACACACATATTTATCATATTCACTGCAAGGAAAACTCTGGCTTGGCTCCGATATTTAAATTCTTCTGTGTCCTAAAATATGTCGAGTTACTGAAGGAAAACTGGAACATATTCCACACTGATGTGGAGTAGCTGCTTAATGGTCAACACAGGGCGGCTGTGAAGCAGCATAGCCTTGTTCAAATCCCACTACTCCTCGTGATCTTGGGCGAGTCGCTTAACCCTTCCTCCGTGCCTCAGGTACACACTTAGATTACAGGCCCCCTGGGGACAGGAAAATACCTCCTGTATCTGAATGCAACTTCTGAGAAAAGTATGAGCTAAATCCAGGTCCCTTCCCTCTTATGTCATGAAAAATTATTTTTAGGGATGTACCTACAGTAGACCAAGAATTGCAACTTGGCATGTTTCCTTATTTTTGAGCATTTTCCCAATGTGTTTCACAAATTAAAAGTTATTAAAACCAAAGCACATTAGAACTTAACATGCTAATTGATTAACCTACTAACATAGTGTGTGTGCGCAATGTGCTTTACAATCGATTTTGTAAGAACTAAGGGCACTTAAATGAGCCAAATGTGCACTAAGGGGCATGTTTAGTAAGGCCGGCGCCAGGAATACTTGTGTGGTGCCTGCGCTAACTTCAGGAGCACGTGCATCCAACCCCTTTCAGTTAGCATGGGCCCCAATATGCCGTGCCAGCCAGCACACACCCCCACCCACTGAGGTGTCGTTAAGTGCACCAATGCTAAGGGTGGCAAGCACAGGATCCTAATGCCCGTACTAGCTGTACCACCTTGTCCTGCCCAGTCCCACCCTAATAACCCATGTAACATAGGATTTGTGGTGCCGAGCCCCAGTCTTGTGCTAAAGCCCATGCTACTGGGTAGAGCACTTTAGTAAATATGTCCCTAACCAATGCACATCCCTGATCAGTCAGGGGCCACAGAAGGCTTTTTGGGTCGAGGAGCCCAAAGCTATGCCCACTCCACCCCTTGCTCCAGACCCATTTTTTAACTTTACATTTACGCTTGGGGGGGGGGGGGGGGAATGGGGAGGGGAGTCATTAGCTAATGCAGCATGTTAGAGTAAATAGTGCCGCATTAGCTGCAAAAGCTGCTGGGGGGGGGGGGGGGTGATATCACACTCAAAATGCAGAGAGCATGGTCAGACTGCGGCCTGGATGCAGATAACTCCGCCATTGCACGGTTGCCTCATGCTGGCTCTGCCTACATTAATGTGCAGTACAAACATACCCACCGTCCGCCCTCACCCTGCCCACATGCACAGCTGCAACGCATTCTGCAGACAGTACCACAAATTTCAATGCTATCTGCATTTGTTCTACATTAGCCGTTAATGCAGGAGACTTGTGAAGTGCTAATGCGCTGGAGTAAACAGATCTTAGTCAGGCCTGTGATTTGCATGCAAGAACGGCAAATTCCCACACTAACCAAAAGGTTTCTCCCCACAGCTACAGAACACAATGTTTCACTTTACAATTCAAACAAATGATCCACGAATAAAATAGGGATAACATATGTACCAATACATCACAAAAACCAAGCCCTAAAAAATTCTTATTTTGTTTCCCAGGCATATATGGAAGATTTTATTTTAGACCATCATATGGACGTGGTCTTAAGTTGCTCTCTATCAACGGCTGATTGCTGTGGATTCCTGACGCGAGGGTTAAGCCGATATCCGCAGACCTCAACTGAACTTCAGATATTTTAAAATATCGATATACTGTTAGAGAAGTAGTTTTAAATTGTCTAGTTTTGATATTCAATATGGAAATAATTTTAAAAGTTAGTGAATGGACAGAAAAAATTTTGGACCTACAATTATAAACCTAGAGAGATCATTGAAACTATTGGCGATCCTTTTCACATACAGTACATACTGTATAATGGTCCGATGTAAAATCAGTCAAGATATATTTGGGAAACCAAACAAATATAATTTTTTAAGGCTTGACTTTTGTGACTGATGTACTGCTTTAGAATTTGACATACCAAAACAATGTTATTCAGTAACAGCAACACAAACTCCCTCCACTGCTAGACTAACATAAAATCCTGCAAATGAACACTAAAAAGCTTACCATACAATACATACCATACCAGCACCAAACCCAAAAATTCAAAAATATTCTACAAAGGCTATACACCTTTAATGGGGAACGAGAACAAGCCAGATTGCTACAGATTCCTCCGTAGAATTCCTCACCTCAGTTGCCCAGGCAAAATACAGCCAGCCGGCCACCTAATTAAAACTAGGAGACCACAGATATGAAGGAAGGTTTCTCGAGGTACAATCATGTCTCTCTTAGGTTGGTTAGGCTGTTAGTTAGTTGCCTGTTCACTTTTCTATTCATCGTACAGTTCCAATGTTCATTTTTCAGGCCTGATCACTATGCCCAAGTACCTTCAGGACAGAGCCTAGGCTTACGTTTCTGGTCATCATGAAACAGCCTCAGGGAGCAGTTATTAATCTCAAACTCAGGAATGACTAACTAGGCACCATGAGAGGTATTTTTCAGTGGGGAAAAAAAAAACAAAACCAAACAAATCCGCAGCTCTGGAAGGATTAACCTGGCGAGTACTACTTAAACTGCTTTGCTTAGGAATTTGAAGACATTATCTGTTTCAAAGTGCTTTTTGTAAACTGAAATGGGTGCTTTGGACATTTCTTATTTTTAATGCTTTGGTAATTTTGGGGGCTGCCATTTTGTACATATTTGCCTTTGTATAATATTGAGGTGCACTCTTCAGCTCTGTGATATAAAAATGTGAATAAATGAAGAATGAATGAAATAAGAAACCCAAGAAACCAGACTCTAGGCAGTGGAAAAGAAGAGAAACACGTCCATCCCCCCCCCCTCCCCCCTCCTGTATGGAATACAGTACAAGGACTTATGACAGCAGCAGCTTTGAAAATGTAATTTCCTTTTCTAAATACTGGAAATTTGGGATTTTTTACCTTTGTTGTCTGGTCCTGTCTACTTGTTGATTTTCTCCCAAGTCCATTTCTAGGATTTCATTTCCATTTTCTGTTTCTTCACTCTCCCCATCTTCTTCCATTCCTTCCCTACATCTTTCTGACAGCAATACTTTTGTTTCATCTTTTTTCCATTTTTCTCATCTGTTTTTTTTTTTTTATCTACCCACAGCTAGATTTTATTCCCTCTTCCAGTTCAGTCTCCCTGTTCTCACCTATTCCATCTCAGAATCTCTCTCCCTCCCCTCCAACAATATACGCCCTCCTCTTCTTTTTCTCACTCTCACCCCCAGCATCTGCAAGTATCAATCACCTTCTCCTACCTCCACCATCTGCTAGCCCCAGCCCCTTTCTCCTGGCCATAGCATTGGCACTCTTTGGTCCTGGGGGCGAATTCAAGCTGATGTTTCTGCCTTCTCCTTTTCTCTTTGGGCCTCACTGTGAGCCCCAAAGCTTTTCACCTGGCCAGTCTGCTCTACACCTGCCTAAACTGCCAAAGTTTGTGGTCCAGGAGGGTGATGAGGACCTTCTAGTCCCTTTTAATGGAACGACTGCTGGTTACCAATGAATAAGGGAAACAAAAAACAAACACTTCATAATCCCTGGCTACCCTACACTCAAGAAAATGACTACATGCCCCTTAATGCTAAATGGAAACATTAGGGGTTTAGGCTATCTGCTGGTTTGTTTAGCTGCCGGCCAGGGTTTCACTGGAGGACAACACTTTGGAGGACAACACTTTGGAGATTCTCGATCACCTGCTGACACTTTCTAACAGCCCTGCTTCTTCCTGTGCTGTACAGAGCCTACAAGTTCCTCTTTGAAGCTTCAGAGCAATTAAATACCAGGAGATGCAACACAGCCAGCAGTTTTTAACTCGGTCTCCAGGGCAGTTTCTCCAAATGGGTTAGTTATGAGCATACCATGATAGTCCTCAGTTCTAAGCCAGGGTATGTGGAGAATGATTTCAGTCTCTCCAATTTACTGCTAATGCTGGGTGTAGTACTTGCATCATACCAAAGAGAACCTCCTGCTGGAGTTTGTAAAATGTAATATGTATGGGTAGTTTGTCAAGATGTTCTTCGAAATTCTTCTATGAAGCCTGTGCCACCCAACACGATGGGAAATATTTCTGTAACCTGCCACATTTTCTAGGTCTCTAACTGCATTTCTTGGTATTTCAGGATCTTCTGCCTCTCCACGCGATTCACTGAGTAGTCGCTTGGAACTGACACCTCTGTTATCAATGCCGTTCTGGTGTTTTTCTCCTTAACCACTATATCCAGCTTTTTAAATCGGTTGCAATGGGAGTATCCCAGGTGATTATAACCTCTTCATTCTCTGTAATTCTCTTAGGGTCATGATCCCAGTGCTTTTCAGGCACAGTGATGTTGTAGTGCTTACAGAGTTTCCAGTGGATGAAGCGCGTTGCTTCATTATGTCTTTCTGTATAGAAATTTTCTGCCGTCAGAACGTCACAGCCAGCTATGAGGCGAGTCATGTTTCCAGGTCTTTCTTACAGAATCAACATAGGTCTGTGTTGCCAGTTTTTTCAATGCTCACTGTAAACCATCTCATCTACAATCCGCTCTCCTGGGCTTCAACTATCAACCTCTCATTCTTCAGTTTCAATTCACCTCTCCTTAACCACTCATGTGGTTCGTTCTGCATCAAAGGGTTCCAGGAGTAACACACTGTATTTCCCACTATATTTGTGCCCCATGTGGTAGAGCTAGTGTCTCTTTACCTTAGCCCAACCCCTCTCTAGAGGTCAAAATACTTGTTTTTAAAGCACTGGTAGAAGTACACAGCACTATACAGTAGTGGCGAGTTTTCAGGAGTAACACGCCCATTTCCCCAAAGAGCTTACAATCTAAGTGGGTACCTGAGGCAGTCAGAGATAAAGTGACCTGCCCAAGGCCACAAGGAGTTTCCATGGCAAAAGCAGGATTCAAACTTCAGCTTCCCTGGTTCTCAGCCCATTGCTCTAATCAGAAGGCCACTTCCTCTTCCCTACTGGGCCCTACCTTCTTTTCTACAGAGCCAAAGTGTACAGCATCTGGACCATTGCTGTGTCTATTGAGCCCAGATGACTGAAGACCATGCCTGGACATCAATAAACCTGTGCACCTCTGGTTCCCGCCCGCCCCCCCCCCTTTCCCCCTCCCCCCTTTCCCCCTCTTGTGTTGTGCCATTGTTTCTATTGATCTCTATGGAAATTTTAATTGAGTTAGTTTCAGCTTCTCAACTCACGCAGTCTTTCCCCTTCAGTGCCTGTTTTCAGACATAGCTCTCAGTATTCATGACTTGGATTTTGCTCCTATCTTTTCAGCTGCAGCTCAAAGTCAAATTACATTTAGGTACAGTAGGTATTTCTCTGTCCTCTGAGACTTACACCCATAAGCTTTTACCCTCCATTGCCTATAGTCCAATGAGTTGTCCAAGGTCACAAGTGGCTCTGTTTCTTTCTCACTGTACGAGGTACCAAAGATATCGCAGCCAATATCTTTTGATACCAAAGACACCCAAAGCCCTGAAAGACAGACCCAGAATTCATGGCATGGCTTGTCAAGTTGAAGATGATCAGCCCTTAGAATTTAAAAAGAGCTGACAGGAAATGATATATTATTTTTATAGAATCTCAGACCAAGACTCACCTGTTCACACTGAACAGGAGTATGGATGGTAAGGTCAGAACCAGGGCAGGGCAGGTACCAGGAATTGTTGGGAAGAAGCAGGAACCAGAAGTCTTCACAATGAGCAGGTGCAAGAAAAAGGCCGGAGCTGGATAGACAGTAGATGAAGAACAGGCCCACTGAAAACTGTTGAACCAGAATTGGCGCATCTACTGGCTCTCTGATAGGACACATCTCTTGCTGGTCCAATGGACTCTTTTGGGGATGGGATTCTTTCACCACCTCAAGGTATTCTTTGCTGGTCTAGCTTCAAGTAGAGTGGCCCGAGTCACTTCACCTGCAAACAATGGGGCTCTGGCTCAAGGTCATAGGTTCTTTTCTCAGTTGGTCTGACAGATTTATGGAAACTTTTCCTGTTCTTTAAGTGTGCTGTTTGACCATTTATTTTCTGCTACAGAGGCGATTTGTTGCATAGGAAATAATTATTTTTACTTGCAGCACCTTGGAATACTTCAGCTCTATAAGGCAACACTTGTCTTTTTAGGCATGAAATAGACCAGAGATTGGATGATAGTCAAGTTGCCAAAACTTAAAAAAAAAAAAAAAAAAGTCTTAAATAAGAGCAATTTTCTCACAAGGAATCAAGCTTCTATGGTTGGCAACTGGGATATACCTTGAGCAGTAAAACCCAAAAGAACTGGGAAGACTGGTGGGTCAGCTGGTCTTCTCTCTTTATCTGCATAAATACAGAAGAAAGACTCACCAGAGAGAGCGTCTACCTTGCTCATGATGCAATGAGGCAATTCCATAGAGCTTAGGTTTTTGTTTTGTTTTGTTTTAATCTTCCTCTCTTGTTCTCTACCATAATGTATAGATAAGCAGACACGTTCCCATCTGTAATCTAACAATTAGGCTATCCCATCCTCCTTGTCTTACCATTAAGCTTTGTAACCATTGAAACGCTACCTCAGCTAGCTAAACGTCTATTTGTGACCATGCTGGATAGTAATTGGCCAAGTTATATAATTTGGAACAGGCAAGGAAGTTTTAGAAAAATGCTACTAGTGTACTACTTAACATGAAAGAAAACAGCACACAGACGAAGATGAATGAATCCCAGAAAGATTCACAGTGACACACTCAGGTTGCAAGGTAAACATTAGCCTGACACCATTATCCATCAGGTATAAATTATGGGGACGTACAAATGTATGCAATAAATGCAGAAGAAAAGTATACCGTCCTGTGCATGGGAAGCCTGTTTCTTCCAATCAAAAATTATATTAATGTTTCCTATAACAACTTCCAGTTTTAGCAGCGATTCACCCTCTATATACTCAGCTATATCAATTTTCTTTTCCTGACCTTTTTTGGAACATTAGCTTGACAAGTATCAAGGAACTTCTTGAGCACCCAAAGTGTGACTGCTGAGTGGTCAAGTCTAGACTCTGGGCCTCCAGTAGGCTCTTAAGTAACTCCCTGCTCATGCTTCAGGGTGCAAATAAGCAAGTCTTTATTAGAACAAATGACCATGAAAGCCAACAAAACACCAAGATAGCTGCTTGTCTTTCTGCCACAGATAAAAACAACAAAATTAGCCTTAGAAATTAAACCCAGAATATTCTAGAAGTCACTTCTGGCTCTAAACAAATTAACAACAACAACTGGAATGTCTAAAAACAGAGTAATTACTGACCCCCCTCCAACCTGACTTTTATGCAGGTTGTCCATTCATGCTATCCACTGTAATGCCCCATAGTATTCTGGGTTACAAGAAGGCTTGATCCAGTCCTGGGTTTACCCCACTGCATGCAGGGACATGTAGTCTTGCTTTCCTTATAGAGTGCAATAAAGAAATCAGAACTACATATCCTTCATGTAATGGGGTATACCCAGGACTGGATCAAGCTTGTTGGGCACATCTGGAGCCAGTTGGCAACCCTAAATACAAGCTTCCAATACACAAAAACAAATACCTGGGGTTTCTGCTATCTCAGTATGCACAAATTCCCTGGTATGGCTACTGCTTCCAACACAAACACATTTCCAAGACAGGCTTCCTGCTGCTGGGATACATTTCAGTGTCTAATGGCTTCAATGAACACTCAAGCCTAGCTCCTCTCCTTAAATTACAAGCAAGGATAAAGTCTAAACCCACAAAACCTGGCCTACCTTGTAGTTGTGCAACATTCTGGCATTTCCTTTCACTACTCCAGACCATGGCACTGAGCTTCTTACTAGCAGGATACTGGAAGTCTTCCAGTTTCAACTGCCAGACTCATCGTCACGCCAGACATTTATCCTACCTAGACCACATCCTTCTGTCTAGGGTTCTCTAGCTTGGGTTCCTTAAGATGGTCCAGTATGAACAAGCTCTTAGAGCATACTAAGCTTGTTTCCAGCTCCCCTCTGGGCACATCTCACCAGAGCTCTCACTTGTTCTCTAGAGCTCCCTCTAGCTCCTGGAGAACCAAAATACAATGGCTACAAACTTACACACCACAATGGCAACCAAAGATGCTCAAACTAATTAAAATAGAAAGGAAATGTTGTGTAAGCTTATCAAAAGCTATGGCATTTCTCGAGGATGGAACCCTAGTAGTCCTTAAAAACACACATAAAAGGTTGGTCCAATGATACAGTGGTAGTGTTCTAAAGTAGGAGATATGGGCTCACTTCCGAAGCCTGACTTCAGCTCTTCCTGACCAACTGGGAGCTACTTACGTGGTGAAGAAACATTGACAGCACTTGGGTAGTGGAGGCATCCTCTGCCCTTGCCGTTACCCTTAGTGCTGCCTCTGGGACCAGCAGCAGTGGCAATGAAAATAAAATAGATGAGAAGTGCGTGCTGTGCTCTGAAAGTGAAGCTGGTGCCACTGCGACACAAAGTTGACATTGGATGGAGCAGGACTGGCTGGACTTTCAGAGTGAAGTGTGCAGGGGTTCAGAAGCGTTTACTGTCATTGCCCCTGCCATTAGTCTCAGAAAGATATAACAGTGGCAGTAATGGCAGGAGCGGAATATTGGAGACCATTTTGGGGCACTTTCCACTGCCCTCCAAAGTTTGACGCTCTAGATGACTGCCTAGTTTTCCTAAAGAGAGCACCGGCCCTGGGACTAAGTCCCAATCATCACTTACAGTCAACACCTAGTGGTCAGAAGACGTGGACACATGGCCTGGTTTCTGGAGGGGCTCAGTCTGTGGATCTCGCCAGGAACTGTCACTGCAGAGGTTAGGCTAGATGGAAGGGAGAGAGGATAAAAATGTGGCGACAAAGTTCCAAGGAATGGTGATTATATATATATATAGCCCCAGTAGAGTCTGCTACCAACCAAATTCAAAGTTGAAACACTGCTACTTAAAAAAAATAAAAGAAAAAATGAGGTTGTGTAAAAAGAAACATTCTTTAGCCTAATAAGAATATCATTTCTGCTTAAATGCTATATGGAGTTCTTTTGGGGTTTTTTTTTTGCAGGAATAATGGAAAAGAACATTTAGGCAATGGATCTATATTTTAAGCGTGCTTTTTTGGAGATTTCCCTAGGTCAGAATGCTTATGGACATTAGCTTGTCCTGCTAAGAAGTGCTCTTGGCAGAGTTACCAAATTACCCAGTTCATAGAGTGAGATTTTTTGCCAGTTCTGGTTTTAAATTTGCACTGCAATACAGTAAGGTATTTGTAGTGCTTGATTTAATCAACTGGAATCAGTGCTGCTGGTCCCATATTGTATCAGGATGAGATTGTGAGAAATCCAGGACTGGCTTCTCATGGAACTGGGTAACTTGGCAACTCTGGCGTCCACATTGAATGCTATTGTGCCACTGGCTCGAGCCCAAGACAAGTTTGCCAAGTTATCCATTTCCAGGAGTGAAATTTTAAGCCAGTCCTGGATTTCTCACAGTATCATTCTGATGCATTATGGGACCCGCAGCACTGATTCCAGTGGGTAAAATCAGGGACTACAAATACCATACTGCACTGCAGTGCAGATTTAAAACCAGAACTGGCAAAATATCTCACAACTGGAACTGAGTAACTTGACAAGTCTGAGACATCGCGAAACCAGCCTGGAAGACGGATACATACAGTATCAAGCTGAGAAACACTGACTAAAAGATGTGTACTCAGGGCCGGCCCGTCCATTGAGCGAGAATGTTTTTTGCACAGGGCCCCGCGTTTCAGGGGGCCCCGCGCAAAAAACATTCTGATCCTACTAAAGTAAAATTAAAAAACAAAACAAAACTGTCTTCTCCGCTGCCGGGGCCGCCGCGGCAGAATCGAGTGTGCCGCGGGGCCCCCCCTGCCCAGCACAGCCTGTCCTCCCCCTCTATCCGTTCTCTCGTTCAGCTCACAGTCACCCCGCGCCGGCTTTCAGAGCGCGAGGGAAGAGTTTCTCCCTCGCTGCTCTGTTGAGCCCGCGGGGGCTGATGGGAAGTTCCCATCAGCCCCCGCGGGCTTAACAGAGCTGCGAAAGGGAAACTAGTCCCTTCGCGCTCTGAAAGCCGGCGCGGGGTGACTGTGAGCTGAACGAGAGAACGGATAGAGGGGGAGGGCAGGCTGTGCTGGGCAGGGGGGGCCCCGCGGCACACTCGATTCTGCCGCGGCGGCCCCGGCAGCGGAGAAGACAGCTTTAAAAAGAAAAAAAATTCCCTCGGCTGGACTGGGCTGGGGGCTTAGGAATGCTGATGGGCGGGGGGCTGGGGGGGGGTTAGGAATGCTGATGGGCTGGGGGGGTTAGGAATGCTGATGGGCTATGGGGGGGCTGGGGGGTTAGGAGTGCTGATGGGCGGGGGGGGGGTTAGGAGTGCTGATGGGCTATGGGGGGCTGGGGGAGGTTAAGACTGGCAAGGAGGGGGTTACGACTGGCGCTGGGCTGGGCTGGGCTGGGCTGGGGGGGTTAAGACTGGCAATGGGCTGGGCTGGGCTGGGCTGGGCTGGGCTGGGCTGGGGGGGGGGGTTAAGAGTGGTAATGGGCTGGGCTGGGCTGGGCTGGGGGGGGTTAAGACTGGCAATGGGCTGGGCTGGGCTGGGCTGGGGGGGGGGTTAAGACTGGCAATGGGCTGGGCTGGGCTGGGCTGGGGGGGTTAAGACTGGTGCTGGTCTGGGCTGGGCTGGGCTGGGGGGGGTTAAGACTGGCAATGGGCTGGGCTGGGCTGGGCTGGGCTGGGGGGGTTAAGACTGGCAATGGGCTGGGCTGGGCTGGGCTGGGGGGGTTAAGACTGGCGCTGGGCTGGGCTGGGCTGGGCTGGGCTGGGGGGGTTAAGACTGGCGCTGGGCTGGGCTGGGCTGGGCTGGGCTGGGGGGGTTAAGACTGGCAATGGGCTGGGGGGGGGGGGGGGGTTAAGACTGGCAATGGGCTGGGCTGGGCTGGGCTGGGCTGGGCTGGGCGGGGGGGGGGTTAAGACTGGCAATGGGCTGGGCTGGGCTGGGCTGGGCGGGGGGTTAAAGACTCCAAGGGCGTGGGATGGGCTGGGATGGGCGGGGGGGGGTTAATACTGGAAATGGGATGGGCTGGGCTGGGCTGGGGGGGTTAAGACTGGCAATGGGATGGGCTGGGCTGGGCTGGGCTGGGCTGGGGGGGGTTAAGACTGGCAATGGGCTGGGCTGGGCTGGGGGGGGTTAAGACTGGCAATGGGCTGGGCTGGGCTGGCCTGGGGGGGGGGTTAAGACTGGCAATGGGCTGGGCTGGGGGGGTTAAGATGCGCTGGGCTGGGCTGGGCTGGGCTGGGGGGGGTTAAGACTGGCAATGGGCTGGGCTGGGCTGGGGGGGGGTAAGACTGGCAATGGGCGGGGCTGGGCTGGGCTGGGGGGGGTTAAGACTGGCAATGGGCTGGGCTGGGCTGGGCTGGGCTGGGCGGGGGGGGGGGTTAAGACTGCAATGGGCTGGGCTGGGCTGGGCTGGGCTGGGGGGGGGTTAAGACTGGCAATGGGCTGGGCTGGGCTGGGCTGGGGGGGGTTAAGACTGGCACTGGGCTGGGCTGGGCTGGGGGGGGTTAAGACTGGCAATGGGCTGGGGGCTGTCTGGAAATGGGGCTATGGGGGGTTAGGACTGATAATGGGCTATGGGGGGGGGCTAGGACAGGAAATGGGCTGATGGGGAGGGGTTAGGATGTAATGGGCTGTGGGCTGCTGGGGGGCTCAAGATGGTAATGAGCTGTGGGCTGATGGGGGCTGTCTGGAAATGAGGTGATGGGGGGTTAGGACTGCTAATGGGCTATGGGGGGGGTTAGGACTGATAATGGGCTATGGGGGGCTAGGACAGGAAATGGGCTGATGGGGAGGGGTTAGGATTTGAGGTGGACTGATGTGGTTAGGACTGGTAATGGGCTGTGGGCTGATGGGGGGGTTAGGACTGGCAATGAGCTATGGGGGGCTGACTGGAAATGGGCTGATGGGGTTAAGACGGGAAGTGGGCTGATGGGGGGTTAGGACTGGTAATGGGTTATAGGGGGGCTTAAACTGAAAATGGAGTGATGGGGGGTTAGGACTGGAAGTGGGTTGATGGGGGGCTAGGACTGGTAATGGGTTGGGGGGTTGCTATGACTGGAAATGGGCTGAGTGGAAGGGGAGGCTTGAACTGCAAATAGCTGATGGGGAGGGAGCTTGGAATGGAAATGGGCTGTGAGGGAAGGGAGCTAGGACTGAAAATGGGCTGATGGAGCAGCTAGGATAGGACTGGAAATGGGCTGTTGGGGGAGCTAAGATTGGAAATGGGCTGTGGTGGGGGCTTGAATTGAAATGGACTCATGGAGGGGCTAGAACTGGAAGTAGGCTCATGGGGGGCTTGGACTGGAATTGGGCTGAGTGGAGGGGAGCTAGGATTTGACATGGGCTGATGGTGGGGCTAGGAAATGACTAGAAATGGGCTGATGGGGGCTAGGATTGGAAATGAGCTGATGAAGGGACTCAGACTGAAAATGGATGGGGGAGCTAGGACTGGAAATGGGTTGATGGGGGGCTAGGACTGGAAATGGGCTGATGCAGGGACTAGAAGGGAATGGATGCTGGGTGAGACTGGAACTAGAAGGGAGCTGATGTTGGGGGAGGATTAGAATGGGATGGGGCTGGGAGAGTAAAATGGAGAGGGGAAAAATATTTTGTGTGGGAGGGATGAAAAATCTACAATTGGCCGGGTATTGGGAGAGTAAGTGGGGATTGAGGATGGAGGGGTAAAATTTGTGTGGATGAAATAGGAATGAGGAAAGAGCAAAAGGAGAAAGATTAGTATGTTAAAGCAGATGTAGAGAGAGAGAATGGAAAAAAAAACTAGAAGAGAGAAGAAAGAACAAATGGGCAGCAGATGATGGACAGTTAGCAGAAAACATGAAGAAACCAGAAGAAAGTGGCTGGAGCAATTGCAACTGAAAAAAATGCACAAAAGGTAGAAAGATATCTCTTTATTTTGAATTTATTAACTGGAATATGAAAGCTCTGGGAAATGTGCATCATTAACGTCTGCGCTTTGTTTGGTACAAGAGGAAATTAATTTATAGTTTTATTTCTACAGTGTTGTTGTACATTCCAAGTTTGGCTTTTGGGGTTCCCAGTTTAATTTGCCTTCCTGTTTCTAAATTGTGATTCCTTGTTTGGTGATGGTCTATGTTCTGCATGTGTAACTGAGCTGAGGTATTCTATTTATGTAATTCCTATTTGACATTGCCACTTGTTCTCTTTCCCCAGTATTCTCTGAAATGTACTGGTTTAATATTTGCAGTGTTGCCTTTTGATAGGTAGAGTATGGTACTTTGTGAGTCCTGGTAATGCTGTCAGGAAACGGCGGGTTTGCTATGGGTTCTAAATGGGCAGCGTTTGTAGTAGTTCCTAATGTGCCTGGCGGTTGGCACTGGATTATAGTAATATAGAAATCTTTTAGTCTTTCTTTATCCATACACTCATTAAGAGACATGTTTACTAAAAGTTAGTGTATGGTAACATTATGCAAATATTTATGCAAATAAGGCCACTTATGCAAATGAGGCCCCGCACCGAGTCTCCGCACATGGCCCCGCACCCCCCTTGGGCCGCCCCTGTGTGTACTCCATTCACAGTATACTGTTCTACAAATACAAGGAACAGCATGTTAGCTGTAGCCATTATGACGTGGTGGTGGGAGGAAGGGAGGGGGAATTTGTTCATTTTCAGCTTTTATGACTGCAGAAAAAGAAAGTCTCTTTAGAAGTTAATTAGAAACAATTAAACCAGAGTCTCCAAAGTGTTCAAGACTATGGAGAAAAACATTTAAAAACTACACAACCCTTCGTTAGGGTTGACAACTGGCTCCAGATGCGCCCGACAGGCTTGATCCAGTTCTGGGTTTACCTCATTGCATGCAGGGACATGTAGTTCTGATTTTTCAGAACTACATGTCCCTGCATGCAATGGGGTAAACCCAGGACTGGATCACACCTGACGGGCACATCTGGAGCCAGTTGGCAACCCTATCCTTCTTGTCCCAATGGTCACCATGACATGGTTATGATAGCAAACTGAGCAGAGGAAGCACATTTTTCTAAGGGGCACTAGGGAAAGAGGTCTCTTCTATAAATTTTTCCCTGCATCAGGGGTCTTCATTTTCAGTTCTGCTTTGCAGTGTCAGATTGTATGGGTGGAAGTCAGGTGGATTCTGACAGACAACTTTCATCTTCACTCACAGCAGAACCAGCCTGTAGGGAGGAAGCTGGGTTTGGAGTCTCAAACTTTTCCTGTGCGGACAGCCTTAAGAGTAGTCTGCCCACTAGTGGATCGTGGGTTAGCGCCAACCTTGGCCTAACTCTGGCTGGGGATAGAGCATTTCATGAGAATCAGGTAAATGAAACATATGCATGCCAGTTTTCCACCAGTACTCACAAGTTTTACAGTGTGTGCCAAAAATCCTCCATAACAAAGAGAAGCTGTTTATACAAAGGGACCAAGGCAGAGATTAAGACTTTCAGATTCACACATGGGGAAAGAGACATGGATATTATTTTTCTGGATTCGAACTTCTTGGGAATGTTTCCACACCATGTGTCACATATAATTAAGGTTTTCCTATCTGTTGCATTTATTGGTAAAATGTTTAGCACATCTGGTCCCATATGAGGTAAGACTTATTGGCTAATATAGTAAACTGCATTTGTCTATTCTGCCCAGATAACCAATGCCCGGACCATCAATAACCTGGTTTACCCTTCTTTGTTGGCAACTGCTAATGATGTGCATATTCTTGGCCAGTATTAAAGAAATGCAAATGAGGCATGCATTAATGCAAATATTAAAGTGTGTGTCTTAATATGGACAGTTAAACAAAATCTTAACTAAAATTCTTTCAGGTGTAATGATGTTTTTTCTTGGGTTAATGCGTCTGTTACATTTTGCCCGTGTTGTTTTTCACCGTCCTAGGTGAAAAAGAAGTAGAGAAGTAGCCAAGTGGTTAGAGCAGTGGCCCAGTGACCAAGAGACCAACGTTTAATCCCACTGGCACTCCTTGTGGCCTTGGGCAGGTCACCTTACCCTGCATTGCCTCAGAAGAAAGGCCTGGCAATCTACTGTACTTGCCAAGAAAACCCAGGAGCTGTTGGTTTGCCAGGAGTCAGCATTGACTGAATGGCACACAGTTAGGAGAAAAAGAGCTATTTGGCATACTTGTGCTTCTTGTCAGCATTGATTTTGCATTAAGACAAATTTATTTATTTTTTTAGCTCACGTCTTCTGCAAGGCGAGTTACATTTATCTTTGATTATGCAGATAATCTCTTGCATAGACGACACGCATCCCTGTGTGCACACAGCTGCCCTACTTTTATAAAGTGTGACATTGTGGATAATGCATTGAAACCCTCTCCCCAATATGCAGTGGCGTCCAAGAAAGTAAATATAATGCTAGAAATCATAAGGAAAGGAATGGAGAATAAAACCAAGGATATTATAATGCCTCTATACCATTCCATGGTGCAACCAAGCCTTGTATATTGGGTGCAGTTGTGGTCACCATATCCATTGTCATACATTAAATTATTTCATTTTATTTTGTTTAGAAACTTATTGGGGGTTATTCTGTTCCACAAATAGTGGGGATGGATGTCCCAACTGGATGTCCATCCCTGCTATTTGTGCCCTTACCGCCGGCATCTAACTTCCCCGTTGGTTGTACGGGGAGGTTAGACGGGGATGGGGAAAGGGTGGATCGGGGGCGGAGGCAGGGCGGGCGGTGGGCGATCGTCAGCCCTGGACATACAAGGCTGATTCCAGTGTCGGCCCTGTACGTCCAGGGCCGACGGCTTAGATGGGGAACCTATTCCACCTTTGAGGTAGAATAAGTTCCTCGATCTTGCAAGGGATGGTGGCCCAAGGTTTAAAAGAGACGGCAGGGAACAAAGGAAATTCCCTGCAGCCCGACCCTAGCCTTGGGAGGCCGGATCGGGGGTCGGACTGCGAGGAAAGCATTTTTCTGTGCCGGTGACGGGGATGACAGCTTTACAATGGGGTTGCAGTCCCATGGCAACCGGACGCCATGGCGACACAGCTCCATTGTAGAGCCTTGACTGAGTTATCCGGGGACAGGCCTGTTCGCGATTCTGATCCCGCAGGGCTAGACATGCCCCACGGAATCAGAATCTCAAACCCCTCTGTACGTCTGACTCAGACCGGACATACAAAGAGACTGTATATCTCGATAGAATGAGCCCCATTGTGCATATAATGTAATGCATCTAGGATACTGGAGTGCAGAATAGAAATATTTTTAAGAGCGACCAAAATGATAAAGAGGAAGGAAGGATACCCCTACAAGAAAATACTTAAAATGTTACAGTCCTTCATCTTGGAAAACAAACGGCTGAGAGGAGATACGATAGAGATATATAAAATAATGAAATGGGTCGGACTGCCCTTAAAATATAGTTCTAGACTTGCCAGAGGAGATATTAGAGGGGATCTGTTAAGGGGAAGGGACAGCAAAAAAAGGTGACGGTGGAAGAATGGGAAGCCAGGGGGTCGGGATCCTATAATAACAGAGGCCCGATTCAGGGGGGCTTTGAGAGAAGAGGTGAGGGTAGGATGAAGACTGATGAGGGGAGGGGGGTTCCACTCACATCTTAAGTGACTCTCGATGGGAGGGAGGCGGAGATTACAGTCTGAGAGTAGGGAACGGGGAGGGCAAGGGATTGGGAAGGGGAATGGGGAAGGGGATAAGGGAGGGGGAGTAGAGAGTACGGGGAAAGGGGGTCGGGGGATTCAGGGGGTACAGAGGAATCATAGCTTGATCACGGGCGTGGAGTTTGGGAGCACCTCAATGTTCAAGGGGGGACCTCAGGCTGGGGAGGTCCATCCCCATTTTCACTGTAGGACCGATAAGCATGTTCTGTTCAATTGCTATCCAACCTGAAGGTTATCTCTTGGAATGTGTGCGGGGTAGGCAACCCCATTAAAAGATATAAGGTGTTGCAAGCCTTAGCCAGGTTAAAATGTGACATAGCTATGTTACAGGAAACCCACCAGACGGCCGAAGAGCATGTTAAATTACAGAAAGCGTGGGTGGGGCAGGGTTGGGGTGCCCCGGCCAAGAGAAAAAAGGGTGGAGTGGTCATCTTGATCAGTAAGCAGGTTTGCTTTGAGTTGGAAAAGGAGTACACAGACCCAGAAGGCAGATACATTTTGCTGTATGGCTGCCTTGAAGGAAGACCTATTGTGTTGTGTAACCTGTATAGTCCTAATGTATTGGATCGGGCGTTGTATGCCCGATTGGCCTCTAGAGTGGAACAATTGCCTGATGTTCCCTTGATATTGGCTGGAGATCTGAATGGGGTGCTGGATATAGAGATGGATACGTCGGGAAGTGGGGGGGGGAGGAACGAGTGCGAGCTCCGACCACTAAAGCGCTGCAGGGGTTATGTAGCCGCCTGGGAATGGTAGACCCCTGGCGCTTGTTGCATCCATTAGAGAAAGATTTTACCCATCAGTCGAAGGCTCATGGTTCAAGTGCTAGACTTGACTATGTTCTGGTTTTGGAACGGCTTTTTGCGCAGGTAAGAGCTGCAAAGATAGGCCCCATAGCGGTGTCTGACCATGCCCTGGTCTGGGTGGATTTAGCATGGGGGGACTTGGCTGCGCCGACAAAAATCTGGCGGTTTCCCATAGGGCTGTACAACGATGTTGACTTTCGAATGCACCTTGGACAGTGCTGGCGGGAATTTATGGCTCATCATGAGCAGCATAAAGATGAACCGGAGCTGCTCTGGGAAATGGCCAAAGTAGTGTTGCGGGGAGACATTATTGAATATGTTGCGAGAAAGTGAAAATTTTTGGCATTGCAGATTGTTCAGCTGGAGAAGCAGGTAGTAAGAGCTCGGCGGCGATGTGCGGGGGACCCCAGTGCGGCTAATAAGTGGAGACTTTGGGAGATGCAGACGTCTCTCAATGAATTACTTCATCAGAGGGCGAAGAAATCTCATATGTATTATCAGTACCAATTGTATTGCTTTGTGGATAAACCCAGGAAACTTCTGGCGCGCTGTCTACAAGGTAGCCGGGGTGCTCGGTCGATAGCGGCGTTACGGGATGAACAGGGATACTTGCACAAGGATAACAAGGCCATAGCCTGATTGCTTCGATCCTTCTTTCAGCAGTTATATGCGTGGAGGGAGGGGTCTCTGACTGAAATGAAGAACTACCTATGAGGGATACAATTGCTGAAGGTGACGGCGGATCAGCGGGTGTACCTTGATGCCCCGGTGACGGTGGAAGAAGTATATAGAGTTATTCAGAGAGCCAGTTGTTGCAGAGCGCCAGGCCCTGATGGGTTTGGGGCAGAATTTTATAAACTATTAGGGGATCTGGTGCCCCCAGCTTTAGTGGCAATGTACCACCGAAGAGTGGCTCAGGGGAAGTTTGACTGGGGGACGAACCATGCGTATATTACTCTACTACCTAAACCAGGAAAGGACCCCACGCAAGCGGCTTCCTATAGACCCATCTCCTTATTGAACTTTGATCTGAAAGTGCTGGCTAAGGTTCTGGCAGATAGACTTGCCTCTGTTTTAGGGGACTTGGTGCATGATTCACAGGTTGGCTTTGTTAAGGGGTGTTATGCCATGCGGAATTTGCGAAAAAGTTTGGCATCTATTGAGTGGGTCCATGAACGGGATCTGCAATCATTGTTAATCAGCTTTCATGCAGAAAAGGCATTCGACCAGGTGCATTGGGATTACTTGAAATGTCTTTTGCCTTACTATGGGCTGGGGGACCCCTTTTGTAAGATGGTGGAGTTGCTTTATGTGGATCCTACGGCTGGAGTCCTCTGCAACGGTGTGCTATCAGACAAATTTAGTCTGGAAAGAGGTATGCGTCAGGGTTGCCCGCTCTCCCCTTTGCTTTTTGTGTTGACCTTGGATCTGTTGATACGGAGGATAGAGGAGTCCTCGGGTATATGTGGTGTACGTATTGGGTCGCATGGGTTTAAGATGGCTGCTTTTGCAGATGACATGCTGGTCCATCTTACGTTTCCCCAACAGTCACTGACCCATCTACTTGAGGAGTTCTCCCTATATGGTAAATTTGCAGGGCTACGTATTAATATGGACAAATCGGAGGCCTTGGATGTGGGGGGTACATTAAGGGGGAGCTGGCAGGGGAGATTCCCACTTCACTGGGCGGATGTATCTTTTGTCTATTTGGGCATTTTGCTGACTAGGACGCCAGCACTGCTATATAAAAAAAATTTCAAACGTGTTTTTTCTAAACTCCGAGCGCAGTTGCTGGCCTGGGCGCCCCTCCCTTTGTCCCTTTTGGGTAGAGTGGCTGCCTTAGGGATGGTGATTTTCCCACGAGTGCTTTACTGTAAATAAATAAATAAACCCTCCTGGTGTGGTTATTGAGACGTGATCTGTTGCGTATTGAGCGGGAGATCCGGGGATTTCTCTGGAAGGGGGCCCGAGCACATATACCTCTGAATCGGATGAGAGGGGGTTGGAGCTCAGGAGGGGTTGGGGTTCCAGATCTTTGGAAGTACGTGCTGGCATGTCAGGCAAGGCATCTAGGTGATTGGCTGGGGGACACAGAGGTTTATATCCCCCGAGAGTTGGAAGAGGCCTTTGTAGCACCGCAAGCTTTGGAAGCGGTTCCGCACTTGCAGCAGGTAGCTTTACCGGCTTGCATGACAAGTAGTATTTTGGTGCAGGCGACACAGCGTACATGGCAGCAGCAGAATAAATATTGGGGTAGCAACCCTGAGGTTTCGAGTTGGCTGCCTCTACAGAGTAATGTTCGTTTTACACCGGGCTCCAATTCGACTCCCTTTCGGCAGTGGGAGCGGTTGGGAATACGGCGGCTTGGGCATGTGGTGGACCAGGACGGGAGATGTAAGGCTTTGGGTGTGCTTTGTGGGGAATATGACTTGAATCCAGGGGCATCCGTTTTTGCACGTGCGCAACTCTCTCATTATGTCAGCTCGTTGTCAAGGCAAGAGCTAAACACGGAGCACTTGGCGTGGATTCTTGATTTTTTTTGCCCTGGGGGTGGAGTCTCCACCGACTATAGCCAAGTTAAAGAAGAGGTTGGATCTACTTGATACGCCTCCTGACTATTCGTTGGTGGAAAGCTTATGGGCGAGGGAACTGGGTCGAGAGATAGCCCCGGGCTCTGTCCGTGGCGCGCTGGGTCGGATTGCACGATTGGTGGAGAGGGCCCGATGGCGCGAGGTACAGTTTAAATGTATTATTTGAGCCCACTTTTCCCTGAGGCGAGCGCTGAGAAGCCGCCTTACATTATATGGAGGGTGCCCCAAATGTTTTTGTTCCTTGGCGGACCTGGGTCATATGTGGTGGGGCTGTTCTTCTATTCGTCGGTATTGGATGCGAATTGGGGCGTATCTTAGTGGCTTATTGCAGCAGCGGATCTGTTGGACAGGGCTGCTGGTAGTATTAGATCAGCTGGGACCACTCCATCCGAAGGGGAGATGGGAGAGAATTTTGGTGCAGAAGGCCTATCTGGTGGGTAAGGGCCCTATTCTTAGCCGATGGAGGGAGCCTGCGGCCCCCACCTTTAGGGAGTGGTGCAATAGCCTACATCAGCTTATGCTCATGGAACGGAGAAGTGCGCAAGGGCACCCCCAGAGATGGGCCACCTTTTTGCTGATTTGGATGCCTTACATTCAGAAATTGGGGCCTAAAACACGCAGTGAGGTGCTAAAGGTTGGATAGTAGTTGGTTAGGTTGAGTGTTGCTCCTTTGGATAAAGTAGCATTGCTGTGATTCTGATACCGGTGGGGGGGGGGGGTTGGGAAGGGGGGAGGGGGGAATTCTGGGTTATATTGTTATGTATTGTATTGTACTGTTCTTTCTATTGCTGTTACAATCCTAGGGTGGTGGACAAGACACAACCCCACCCGGGATGTGATATACAGAAACAAAAAATTGATTGGATGTATTGTTTTATTATACTGTGTGGCATCAATAAACACAACTCTGAAAAAAATAATAATGAATAGACTGGAACAGTTAAAAATAAATTGGTTGTTTAGTCCTTCAAAAAGTAGATAAACTGGAGGGCATGCAGTGAAGCTACAATGTAGCTCATTTAAGACTTGGAGAAAATATTTTTTCACTCAACATGAAATTAAACTCTGGAATTCATTGCCAGAGGATGTAGTAAAAGCTGTTTGTGTAGCTGCGTTTAAGAGAGGTTTGGACACGTTCCTGGAGGAAAGGTCCATACACTATTATTAAAGTGGACTGGGAAAATCCACTGTTTATCCCTGCGATAAGCAGCATGGAATCTGCTTACTGTTTGGATACTTGACAGGTACTCGTGACCTGGATTGACAACTGTTGGGAACAGGATACTGGACCTCCACTGTCTCATCACTTCTTTCCTCCACTATGTCATCTGAGTCTGTTGATGAAGCAGAAGCTTCTTATAATGCTTCACTCTCCTCTGCTCTCCATGCCCTTGCTCTGCCCATGCTACATCCTGTGAGGCGTACTTTACCTTAACCCTGGCTGTCTTCCATTATCCGCTACCTACGTTCCTGCACCTGCTCAACTTAGCATACTTGGCTCAAATCCTGCACTACCCTTCAAATTCATGCTTGTCTCTTTCCATTCAGCCATAGCACTTGCCAAACAAGACTATTATGTCTATCTGACTAACTCTTGCTTTTGACCCTCTCCGTCTCTTTACAACTCTCAACTCTCTCCTCAAGGTGCCTCCACCTCCGACCCCTCCCTCCCTTTCTGCCCAAACCCTGGCTGACTACTTCCATGACAAGATCACACTCCAATTCCCCATGAGGTCAGTTACTTCCCCTCCTCCTCCTCTTCACTCCCAATCTTCTCCCCCTATATCTGCTACCCTTTCTTCCTTTTCTATGATCTCTGAAGAGGAAACCACTCACCTTCTTTCCTCATCAAAACTCACTACCTGCTCCTCTGATCCTATTCCTACCTGTCTCCTTAGCTCCATCTCGTCCACTGTTGTCCCTTCCATCTCTCATATTCTCAACCTATCGTTCTCTACTGCAACTTTCTCTGCAGCCTTCAAGCATGCTGTTGTCACTCCTTTCCTCAAGAAATCCTCACTAGGCCCTACCTGTCCTTCTCACTATCAACCCATCTCCCTCCTCCCCTTCATTTCTAAGCTACTTGCCTTGACTTTCTCTCCTCTCAAGCCCTTCTGGATCCTCTACAATCTAGCTTTCATCCTTTACCTTCTACCGAAACGACTCTTGCCAAAGTCGCCAGTGAACCTCTTCCTGGTAAAATCCAAGGACCTTTACTCAGTCCTCATCCTTCTTGACCTCTCTGCTGCTTTTGACACTGTTGACCACAACCTTCTCCTTGATACCTTGTCCTCACTTGGTTTTAAGGGCTCTGTGCTATCCTGGTTCTCTTCTTATTTCTCCCATCACTCTTTCAATGTTTGTTCTGGTGTATCCTCCTCTACTGCTATCCCACTCCCAGTTGATGTACCCCAAAGATCTGTCGAAGGTCCATTCCTTTTCTCTCTATATATTCAGTCCCTTGGTTCACTTATCTCTTCCCATAGCTTTCAGTACCATCTTTACGCTGATGACTCCAAGATTTACCTCTCTACACCTGAAATTTCTCCAGCAATACAGGTCAGGATCTCTACCTGCCTTTCTGGCATTGCTGCTTAGATGTCTCACTGCCACTTGAAATTGAACATGGCCAAAACTGAGCTTCCTACTTTTCCCCCTAAACCCTCCTCTCCCCTTCCTCCTTTCTCAGTCTCTGTGGATAACTCTCTACTCCTCTCTGTCTCCTCAGCTCACAACCTTGTGGTGGACTTTGACTCCTCTCTCTCCTTCTCCACACACATCAAACTGATAGCTAAAACCTGCCATTTCTTTCTCTACAACATCAACAAAATTCACCCATTCCTTTCTGAACACACTACTAAGACACTTATCCACTCCTTAATCACCTCCTGTCTGGACTATTGTATCCTATTCCTTGCTGGTCTCCCTCTTAATCTTCTCTGTCCCCTTTAATCTATTCATCACTCTGCTGCGTGCTAATCTTCCACCAGCTTTGTCATGCTCATATTACCCCTCTTCTCAAATCACTTCATTGGCTCCCTGTTTCTGCATCCAGTTCAAACTTCTGCTGACCTATAAGTGCATTCACTCTGCAGCCCCTCACCACCTTTCCTCTCTTACCTCTCCCTACACCCCTCCTAAGGAACTCTGCTCTTCTGGCAAATCACTTCTATCTGTGCCCTTCTCTTCTATTGATAACTCCAGACTTCACTCCTTTCACCTTGCTGCTCCTTATGCCTGGAACAAACTACCTGAGTCTGTATGTCAGGCGCCTTCTCTGATCCTTTTCAAATCCATGCTGAAAACTCACCTCTTCACTGCTGCTTTCGGATCTTGACTCACCTGATCTTCTTTGTGTTTCGTTAGCATTCCCCCTAGATGTATCCTATGTCTACAGCTACTGTATTGTCTGTCTTGACTAGACTATAAGCTCAGATGAGCAGGGACCATCTTTTACATGTGTCTGTGAAGCATAAATGTTCAGTAGTAATAGTAGTAGTAGTAGTAGTGGCTTGATGGATCTTTGGTCTGACCCAATATGGCATATATTAAAGAAACCCTTAAACAAAGGAGGGGGGGATGTATCATTCATGGAGCAGTGGGTACAACTCTGGCCATCTCACTGGGCACACTAGATGGACCGTGCTGGTCTTTATCTGCCATGATTTACTGTGTCAGTATGTTAATACATGTTAGTGCTAGTCTCTTAAAACACTAAATATATAGGGCTCGATTTTGAGTCATCTGGATTTTGGAAGGGCTAACCCATATATTCTATGCTGTGGTGATAGCATTGAATATCCGGTGATCGCCGCAGAAACAGGAAGCCGCTGGGGCTAACCAGGCAACAGTGATGCTCGATGCTGCCTGGTTAGCTCCTGTGCCTTAAGGATAGGCAATATCGCTGCTGCATGGTTAACGACAGTCTTTGCCTAATCTCCGCCTTGGAATGCCCCCAACACACCCCAATGCTAACCAGATAACATCAGGGCACGTAGGGGACTTAGAAGGGGATATTCAACGGTACTAACCATGTAAGTGCTGTTGGCTATCCCCACCTAAGGCATTTACATGGTTTACACGGGCCCATAGATTAAGGGCAGAAGGGGAAGGAGTATATCATGACATTCAAATACCTCAGGGGTAGAGTTAGTGTCAATGAGAGAAGCGATATTTAGTGGAAAGTAAGTTTCAGGAAATAAGAGGGCATGTTACGAGGCTGGTGAGTTACAAATAAAGCAATTAGAGGAAGTGACAAGACAATGGAACAGTAAAGTCATGGAAAACCAGAGAAACCTATAATGGTATCAACAAGAGGATTAAAGTCAGAAGTGGAATTCGGCTCGCAGTATTTTTAGAACTGAACAGATGACATGAGGCAATTTCATCTTCTTCCATCTTTTGCCATGTCATAGATAGGAAAAACCGGTCTACTAGATGGGTGTGAAAGTTGCTGTCTACCGCTATTTATCTAGCAGCAACCGTGGTCTTAGAGAAAAGTGGATCTTTCACTGGCTGTGAACCTTTTACTAAATCATCTGCAGAATTATGAAAAGATGTTGTTCTTGACCTCAAAGAACTATTTTTGGATTTATGCTGTTCTAATAAAAGGCAATGCAACCTACAAAGAATTAGATCTACTGTCACATGTCTGCGTTTCTAGGTTCACAAGATTTAAGCCAGCCCTGAATTATAATTGAAAACATTTAAGTGTAATTCCATTTACAATTCACGGCTCTCCATATTTATTCCTTTCACTTTTTTACTGTAAGGCCTTGATACCCATTACAAAATGACAATGCATCTTGGAAGTTAGCAGCTAATTATATTTCTAGAAGTTTTATATCTGGAGTTTCAAATGTGGTAGAAGCAATTACCTTTGTTCCCATTTAACATAAAATAATTCGGAACGCTTTATTGAAACCCTAGCAAGTAATGCTATAGATCTCGCACTGAATTTCATAAGGGAAAGGCAGGTTTGTGCTTTCAGAGGGGGATGGGAAGGGACCAGAAGGTTCCTTTTCTCTTTCTTCTTCACTTCCCACAAAGAAGCCCTAGGATTGTTTGCTGAATGACAGGGCTTTTGCCTCAATAACCTTACCTGAAAGGTCATTCCACACATTTATAATTTTTATGCATGGACTCTGATGTCTCATATCTGCTCTGAATTTGTTTGTGTATAATTTCCACTTACAGAATGCTTCTTTGTCCCATTATCTGCGCTGAGCTGAGAAAAACAACCCACGGTGACCTTATCTGTATAAATTAAAGTTTCAGCAATTAAATTGCATAAGTCGCTTCTAACTAAAGTGCCACGAGGAACAAGTCTGATTACTGGTGAGACTTTTCCTAGGAAGGGCTTGATTGCTTGTTGTGTCCACTGAAGTGTAAGTTTGTAGACGTGAAGGGGCATTTCAGAAAAGTCATCTAGGTGCTATCTGGGATGTTTAGGTCAAAACGTCCCCAAAAACAGCAACACAGTTAAGGTCAGAGACAATTACAGTACAGGGGATATTAGGGTACCATCTTCTCTACACCTTTCAGATGCCTGTTCGTGCCCTGAGCAGGTATAGACTTGGAGGCTGGTGGCGACGTGCAGAGCTTTTCTGAAATCGATCATGCACATCTAAGTTTGGAGGTCCATCCCGGACATACCTCTGCCATGCCTTGACCCGGCGAAAGGTGGTATACAGCTAAAGAAATAAATGCCTCTATTACTACAAGGATGTCCTTGTACCGGGGACATCCCCAAACCAGGTTTCTAAAATGGCTCCGAGGATGACTCCATGCTTTGGATGTCTGCGTGCCCGTTTTCAGATGTCAAAAGCATGAATAAGGATTCTAAAATGACCTCCATACTGAAGTTAGGCCATGTGGCCAAGTGCACACCTATTCCAAGAAATGAGCTACAATTCCTCTAAGCTGTATATAGCTAAAACCTGCCATTTCTTCCTCTATAACATCAGTAAAATCCATCCCTTCCATTCTGAACACTATTAAGAGCCTTATCCACTCTCTACGTCACCTCCTCTATAGGCTATTGCAACCTGCTGCTTTCCGGTCTCCCTCAGAATCATCCCTCTCCCCTTCAATCTGTTCATAACTCAGCCACACGGCTAATCTTCTGCCTGTCTCACTGTGCTCACATAACCCCTCTTCTCAAGTCACTTCACTGGCTCCCTGTCTTTTCCACATTCAAGTCAAACTTCTACTGACTTATAATGTTATTCATTCTGCAGCTCCTCACTATCTTTCCTCCATTATCACTGCCTACACCCTTCCTCGAAGCTCCACGCCTCTGGCAGATCCCTTTTATCTGTGCCCTTCTCTGCCACTGCCAACTCCAGACTAAAGAAACA
The DNA here is from genome assembly GCA_033557465.1 of Ichthyophis bannanicus. Taxonomy (NCBI): domain Eukaryota; kingdom Metazoa; phylum Chordata; class Amphibia; order Gymnophiona; family Ichthyophiidae; genus Ichthyophis; species Ichthyophis bannanicus. The sequence goes on along the minus strand of CM066039.1, from coordinate 11,334,441 downwards.
TAGAAAAATGACGACAGAAAAACACCACATGGCCTGTCTAATTTGTCCTTCCATATCAACAACTACAACAGTCCCCTTGCTGTTCCATATGCTTGGAACAAACTACCTGAGTTAGTACACCAGGCTCCTTCTCTGGCCCTGTTCAAATCCAGGCTAAAAACCCACCTCTTCAAGGCTGCATTTGGATCCTGATCCCCTTGCAATGCAATGCCATGTGTGCCTTTGAGTCAGTCCTGACTCCTGGTGACCCAGAAGCTCCTGGGTTTTCTTGGCAGTGTCACTGGAAGTAGATTGCCAGGCCTTTCTTCCGAGGCAGTGGAGGGTTAAGTGACTTGCCCAAGGCCATAAGGAGTGCTAGTGGGAATTGAACCCTGGTTGCTTGGTTACCAAGCCAGTGCTCTAACCACTAGGCTACTCCTCCACTCCTCCACTCCTCCTGATCCCCTTATTCTCCTCTTTATCGCCTCTCTGTTTCTTGCCATTCCCCTTGAATCACCCTAGTCCCCAATTGTTCTGTGGTTTATGTTTATTCAGCTTGATATACCGCTCCTCGCAAGCAGTGGGGCGGTTTACGTAAAATAAAAATGGATCTATCTTGATTAGATTGTAAGCTCTGATGTCACAACTTGTACATGAACAGCGCTGGGCAAATGATGAGTAGTAGAAGGAGTTAGGGTTGCCAACTTTTTCACCGAGAAAAACCCGACACCTGTGGCTCGCCATGCTCCACCCATTCTCCGCCCCCAGTCCCACCCCTGCCCCGCCCCCAGCCCCACCCACAAAAATTACCGAGGATTCAGTCACACCCCCCCTCAGTGCTGGTTCACTCACTCACCCCCCCTGCTGACTCACTCACCCCCTCCCCTGCTGGTTCACTCACTCACCCCCCTCCCCTCCCTGCTGGTTCACTCACCCACCCCCCTGTCACTCACTCACCCCCTCCCCTGCTGGTTCCACCCCACCAACCCCCCTCCCCTGCTGGTTCACACCAACCCCCTCCCCTGCTGGTTCACTCACACCACCCCCCCCCCTTGCTGATTCACTCACACCATCACCCCCCCCTCCCCTGCTGGTTCACTCACACCATCACCCCCCCCCCTTGCTGGTTCACTCACACCATCACCCCCTCCCTCCCCCTAAGCCGCTGCGTCTGCTTTGTACAGAGCAGCGGCTGCAATACACTTACTTTGAAAAGTAAAGACAAACTGTGTAAGGAGCCCTCCGGTCATCGCAGAGCCCGAGGAAGTGATGTCATGGGGGCGGGCTCCTCACAAGTTGTCTTTCCTTTTCAAATTAACTTTATTGCAGCTAAAGTTAATTTGAAAAGGAAAGACAACCTGTGAGGAGCCCGCCCCTATGACATCACTTCCTCGGGCTCTGCGATGACCGGAGGGCTCCTCACACAGTTTATCTTTAGTTTTCAAAGTAAGTGTATTGCAGCCTCTGTTCTGTACAAAGCAGAAGCAGCGGCTGCACTGCTATGGGGAATCGCGTTCGCGCCGCGGACTTCGGCACAAAAGCCGGTTTTTTGCTCTGGCCGCTCCCGATCTTGCGGCCAGAGCAAAAAAATGGCTTTTCAATGGCCGGTTTTACATCTGTGCCGGCAGCCGGCCTGGCCATGGAAAAACCGGCCAGGCTGGCTGAAAAACGGCCGGTTGGCAACCCTAGAAGGAGTAGTACTGATCAGACTAAAATGGATCAATCCATACCTCCCACCATAACCAGGGAAAAAACTACAGCTGCCCCGGCAGCCATTTCTTCTGAATGTTCTTGAAGTATTTCTTTCAGATGAGAAGAGGCACAGACAGAAAAGAGATAGAGAGCAACTCAAAATAATGCTTAATTTTACTAGTTGCTGAAACGAATTTTGTTATAATAGCCCTGTATTTTATGGGAGGCAGTGCAAATATTTTTTGCTCATACAATATAATTGCTAAGTTTCAAACATTTTAGATGCTACTTTGAAGGTAAATGATGTCTTTGGAGAATCGAAAAAAAAATCCAAGTTCACATTAACAAAAAATTATTCTACATGATTTCTTCCATTGGTTTACCAACATTACTCCAGTTTTGGCAGTTCTGCAATTGCAAAATGTGTTCTTTGCTTTCATATTAAACTATTTTTGCACTCAAAGCAAAGCAAAAAGAAAATAAATGATTAGAAATCATTCAAATAAAAGTTTATTCTGTAGAGACTCGCATGGGAAGGTTTAGCATAGTTATAAACATGTTGACGACAGCTTAGGGAGGCAAAAAAATCATTTTTGTTTTTCATGAAAGAGTTAAGCTGAAAAGTTTCAAGATCTTGAAAGACTGAAAGTAAGTGGATGAAGAGAACATTTGATTTAAGCTAAGTTGAGAATTATTTAACATGTGTGTTAAACAGTAAGAATTTAGGATTATTTTAGAAGACTTATTCTGGATTTACATGAATCAGTATGACCACTGACACGTGTGAAATAGTGCAGATTTAAATGGCTATTTTAAAAAAAAGGTTCATTTTACAACTGGATGTCCATACCACTTTGAAACTGCAAGGAGCTCTGTTGAGGGCATGGGGCAAAAGATACATGTTGTGTTCCCAATTTCATAGACTGTAAGCACGAAATTGTCCCCATCCAAGTTTACATGGTAGGTATTTAAAAGGTGCTCCATTTGGCCATTGCTTTGCAGGAAGTGGATATGCCTCTTAATCCCCCAATGCTTATTTCCCCCTCCATATTGAAATGAGGTAAAGACAGAGTCCTCCGTAGTTAATCAGCAGCATCTGCACCTCTAGGATTGCAGAATGGCTCAGATCCACAAGTGTGCACATTGTGAAATTCCAGCACTTGTATGTGCAAATTGCGGGGGTTTCCTTCGTTGATTTTTCCCACATGAATTCTCCTGCTGCGTGTGGCTGCAAATCCTTGTGTGTTTTTGCACTTCCTTCTGTGTCTTTTAGAAACAGCTCTACCCTGTTTCTGAAATACCATCAGAATTGAGCTCATCCCAGTTCCTATTTCCATGTCCTATATAAAATGTGCCTTTAAACTGTTAGCACTGGAAGCGTGTGAGGAGATCCAGATGGTCTGCTCTTCCTGGGGATTTGTGTTAAATGACCTTTCACCAAACCAGAACAGAGAAAGCTGTGCGAGTGATCTCATTGACATTGCTTCTCTTTTTGCAAGGCCAGCTCTACCATTAGGGGAACTAGGTGTTTGCCTAGAGCCCTGGCCCTCTGGGGCACCCGTTGCCACTCTGCTACTGCCCCTCACTGGGACATGCAAATGACAACAATGCCCGTGAAATGGCATCGAAGTGCCAGGGTGACCTTCGGTTCCGGCGCTGCGGCACAATTTGTGCTTCTGCCCCCTTCCAGTTTCCCTTCCTCTTGCATGGAGGTAGATGCGATTTCCACTTCCAGGCAAACGAGAAGCGGAATCGAAGGGGGGCGGAAGCACACTGGCACCACAGCGCCGGAGCTAAAGGTTATTCTGGTACTTCGGTGTCATTGGTGCCGTGCATATCCTGGTGACGGGCGGCAGTGGCAGCAGTCGGAACGAGGGCTGGAGCAGAGCGGACACAAGGGATGAGGTTCAGCTAGAGCACGTCATACCCTTGCACCAGCCCTATCTGTATGTGTTGCTCATACTGCTGCTAAGCCAGAGCCATCTATCTGTGGTTAATATGAATACATTTTGAGTGCTGTTGTGTAACTTGGCCTGGCTGTTTTCAAAATGATACCTAAGAGATCAGAAGAAGTGAAACGAAATAGATGATTAGCTAAAGCAAAGTGAGGCTTGCAACTTAATTGGAAAGAACCATGTTTAGGCACATTTTGCTTTATGCAGTGGTACCTGTTGTGGAGGGTCTCTTTGTCCATGTGCAAACCCTTCTGAAACCGGTATAATTGCATCCCAGTCATGGTTATCTATGAAAATCAAAAACACAAAACCCAGTGGTAGTAATAACCTATTATTCAGAGCAATTTTTTTGTCGGAATGGCCAGCCCAGTGTAGAGGAAAAACACCTCTCACCGCCATGGTCCGTCCTTTTTAATCAATTAAATTTTGAAAATCTTTGTTAAAAAACAGCTGATACTTAGCGTGTCGAAGAAAACAGGCTGTAGATTCACTATAACCAACAGTAGTGCCAAATACACGACGTGACACATTTCGGGGACACCTCTATAAGCCCCCTGCTTCAGGTCAGACCACTGTTTGAGGATTTCAGCCTGTTCGAGGTGCCCTGGTGGAAGGTTTTTGTGGTGGTTATGGTTATCTATGAACCATGTCTCTGCAACCGCCACTAAATCCAAGTCCGCCTCTTCCATTAAAGCCTCAACATCTGGGATCTTATTTCCCATACTACAGACATTAATGCATACTGCTTTCCAGACTAGATACTGATTATTTTAGCGATGCACTTTGTCTTGGATTTCCTTAAATAACTCCCATTCTCGATGGCTTCAATGTCATCGGTGGCCTACATGAAATGCAGACAACATAGATGCCTATACACCCTTATAAAAAGGCTCTCAGAAATATCCCCCTAATGCACAAATTCTCACACCCAAATTTACCCTTGCTCCGAAGGTGTAAGTGTACACGTACTACATGCATTGACCCCCTGTATTTTCTGTATATACATTGGCACGCATACATTTATTCCTTCGGTCTCTTTTATAAAACATGTTTTACGTACTGAAAATGCTTTCTAAGATTACACCCACAATGGTTTGCAAGCATTTCAATTTCATTCCCAGCAAGAAAACTAGAAAGCTCACAGATGTTACTTGCGTGCTTTCCATTATGATGCAGTTCACAGCAAATGTCTTTCCTCCTCTCATATTTTTTTGTTTTTGAAAGTATCCATTCCCCCACAGAAAATATGCACCACTTTTACTGCTCCCCAGAGGCACTAATAATGCCACGTAACATGTGGAAAGCCAGACACACCTGCTGCCAGACTTTGTCTAACATTGTTTCCTGTTGAAGTAACCAGTGGACACATCTGTCCATAGGGACGTACGATGTCAGCGTCAGATATCCACTGACCCCCTGCCAGTTCCTCTTCTACATAGTCTTTGTAAGTCAGAAGCTCTAGAAGAGAACTCCATGGCCTCTGTCGTCCTACCCACCCATTCATTGCTTTCTGCTACACCTTTACCAGGGCCGGATTTACCTTGAGTGAGGCCCTACGCCAACAAAAATTGTGGGCCCCCAGCAGGGGCGGCCCAAGGGGGGTGCGGACCTCATTTGCATAAGGGGCCTCATTTGCATAAATATTTGCATAATGTTACCATATACTAACTTTTAGTAAACGTGCCTCTTAATGAGTGTATGGATAAAGAAAGACTAAAAGATTTCTACATTACTATAATCCAGTGCCAACTGCCAGACACATTAGGAACTACTACAAACACTGCCCATAGTAAACCCGCCGTATCCTAACAGCACTACCAGGACTCACAAAGCACCATACTCTACCAATCAAAAGGCAACACTGCAAATATTAAACCAATACATTTCAGAGAACAACAATATATGACCTACTGGGGAAAGAGAACAAGTGGCAATGTCAAATAGGAATTATATAAACAGAACACCTCAGCTCAGTTACACATGCAGAACATAGACCATCACCAAACAAGTAATCACAATTTAGAAATAGGAAGACAATAATTAAACTTGGAATCCCAAAAGCCAAACTTGGAATGTACAACACTGTAGAAATAAAACTATACATTAATTTGTTCTTGTACTAAACAAAGCACAGATGTTAATGATGCACATTTACCAGAGCTGACATATTCCAATTAATAAATTCAAAATAAAGAGATATTTTTCTACCTTTTGTGCATTTTTTTTCAGCTGCAATTGCTCCAGCCACTTTCTTCTGGTTTCTTCGTGTCTTCTGCTAACTCTCCATCGTCTGCTGTCCATTTGTCCTTTCTTCTCTCTTCTAGATTTTTTTCCATTCTCTCTCTACATCTGCTTTAACATACTAATCTTTCTCCTTTTGCTCTTTCCTCATTCCTATTTCATCCACTCAAATTTACCCCTCCATCCTCAATCCCCACTTACTCTCCCAATACCCGGCCAATTGTAGATTTTTTATCCCTCCCACACAAAATATTTTTCCCTTCTCCATTTTACTCTTCCAGCCCCATCCCATTCTAATCCTCCCCCAACATCAGCTCCCTTCTAGTTCCAGCCTCACCCAGCATCCATTCCCTTCTAGTCCCTGCATCAGCTCATTTCCAGTCCTAGCCATCCATCAGCCCATTTCCAGTCCTAGCAACCCCCCAACCCAATACCAGTCCTAGCCCCCCCATCACCCCACTTACAGTCCTTAACCCCCCATCACCCCATTTTCAGTCCTTAACCCCCCTCACCCCCTTGTCAGTTTAAGCCCCCCCTATAACCCATTACCAGTCCTAACCCCCCATCAGCCCACTTCCAGTCCTAACCCCATCAACCCATTTCCAGTCAGCCCCCCATAGCCCATTGCCAGTCCTACCCCCCCATCAGCCCACAGCCCATTACCAGTCCTAACCCCATCATCCCACCTCCAGTTTTGACCCCCCGGCCCAGTTCCAGTCCTAGCCCCCCATAGCCCATTACCAGACAACCCCCATCAGCCCACAGCCCATTACCAGTCTTAACCCCCCCAAAGCCCATTACCAGTTCTAACCCCCCCCAACAGCCCATTACCAGTTCTAACCCCATCAGCCCACCTCCAGTCTTAACCCCCCAGCCCATTTCCAGTCCTAGCCCCCCCCATAGCCCATTACCAGACAGCCCCCATCAGCCCACAGCCCATTACCAGTCTTAACCCCCCCAAAGCCCATTGCCAGTTCTAAGCCCCCCAACAGCCCACAGTCCAGTACCAGTCCTAACCCCATCAGCCCACCTCTAGCCTTGACCCCCCAGCCCAGCCCAGCCCAGCCCAGCCCATTTCCAGCCCCAGCCCCCCAATAGCCCATTACCAGCCCTACCCCCCCAGTCCATTTCCAGCCCCAGCCCCCCCAATCGCCCATTACCAGTCCTACCCCCCCCCCATAGCCCATTACCAGTCCTACCCCCCCCCATAGCCCATTACCAGTCCTACCCCCCCCCCCGGCCTAAAGTAAAATTTAATTTAAAAAAAAAACCTGGTGGCTGCCGCCGCGGGGCCCCCTCTGCTGCCGCGGGGGCCCCGTCTACAAGCTGGTCGGCTCCGGTCCGGTCCGGTCGGGTCGGGTCTCTCTCCCTCCCTCGCTGCAGGCTGCAGGCTGCGAGAGACGCGAAGGGAGAGCGTCTCCTCGCGTCTGTGTTAAGCCCGCAGGGGCTGATGGGAAATCCCTTCAGCCCCTGCGGGCTTAACACAGACGCGAGGAGACGCTCTATCTTCGCGTCTCTCGCAGCCTGCAGCGAGGGAGGGAGGGAGAGAGACCCGACTGGACCCGACCCGACCAGCTTGTAGACGGGGCCCCCGCGGCAGCAGAGGGGGCCCCGCGGCGGCAGCCACCAGGTTTTTTTTTTTAATTGAGTTTAAAAAAAAAAAACTGGTTCTTTTTTTGTGGGCCCCTGCCGGCTGTGGGCCCTACGCCATGGCGTACATGGCGTATACGTAAATCCGGCCCTGACCTTTACTATTCTTAAATGTTTAGGATGCACCTTTAGGATGCATGCCTGGTTATAAACAGTGTGACAGTGTGCAACAGGAAACAGTTACAGAACAGAAGCACTTTTGTCCTGAGAGACTTCCAAGGCCTGATAAACCCAATTGTTCCAGCCAGAGCTCTTTGTGCGTGATTTGAAAGCACGGGGCAACACATTATGAGTGTTGAGAAAAAATGTCAGGGAAATTAGAAAATTAAGAAAGAGAAATCCTAATGGGCGGCAGCTGTAAGGACAATACTGAATGAAAGCTGATACGAAAGAGGGGGACTAACAAAAACAGTACATGTGAAGGCGTTAGAAATAAACTTAAAAAGAATCCAGAGATGGCATATGGTCTCCACCCTAAAAAGGGATGAAGCACTACCAGGTGCCATGTTTAAAAGCACAGCACATTTTTAGACTACGTTAAACTCAAAGGCATGACAACTCATGGGGACTGAGAGAACTTCTTCTCTTTTATTTACCACTTTATCATTTGAGTCAAAGCCCTTTACATTGTAACTTAAACTTGGTAATGTACATTAAACAGGGACATTGATAGCTTGGATACTTCTGAGGCAATGGAGGGTCAAGTGACTTGTCCAAGGCATGCTACTGGGAATTGAACGCTGGTCTTTTGGCTCCCAAGCCAGTGCTCTAACTATTAGGCTACTCCCCCACTTCAGTCACAGTGAACTGTCCATAATAAATCAACAGGTCAGCAGAGTGAGGAGAGTAGCTAATGTAGAGTTACTACTACTACGGCTACTACTACTATTATCACTTGTATTATGCTACAAGGTGTACTCAGTGCTGTATAGAGACGTGTAAGAGACTGTCCCTACTCATTAGACAATGCAACAACTAGGGAGTAGGCCTTATCTAGGGGAATGGTAAGGAGATGAGCAGCTAATAGAAAGAAAAAGTGTTAAACATAACAACAACATTGTTTCATAAGAACATAAGATATGCCATACTGGGTCAGACCAAGGTCCATCAAGCCCAGTGTCCTGTTTCCAACAGTGGCCAATCTAGGTCATACGTACCTAGCAGTTTCCCCAAAAGACACAGGTTCCACAATGCTTGTATTGGGTCAAGCATTGATATCCTGGGTCCCTTCTTAATAATGGTTTATGGACCTTTCCTCCAGGAACTTGTCCAAACCTTTTTTAGACCCAGATACACTAACAGCCTTTACTACCATCCTCCGGTAACAAATTCCTTCCATTTTATTCCATGCTTTAGACAAGAACCACCCTGGTGCCTTATTTCATCCTTTCTCGTGGTCCTGCAAACCCTCTTACCGTGAAGGATAGTTACAGCAGGGGTATGGCGAGACATAGCATCAGTGTCCATCCTGGGTACATGGGATGGGGGTGGCGGAGAACAAATGGAGAAATGATTTCACTAATGCAAAATCTTCAAGAAATTAAATTCTTCATTTGAATGGTCCAGGTGTCTCCATCAGCATGCCTGTCCATTATTTTTGGAGGCCAATAAATGTCTGTCCATCTTGTTGGTTCACTGTGACTGGAAGTTGATGGCCAGGCCTGTTTTCTGTACAGTGAGCCTACTATGCCTAGTATTCCAAGGTGGCATCCCATCTGAATGCTAGCCAGACCCAACCCCATGTAGCTTCTGAGACCTGACAAGATCAGACACACTCCGAATGGCATGGCTGCAGTCCTTATTATCTGTAAAAAGTCTCTTATAAAGCTCCCCCACAAATTACACACCTGAAAGCACACAAAGTGACAGGAATGCATTACTTTAAGTGACCAAATGTGCATGTGTTTGGGGACATAGTTTGGGTGGAGGACAGATGGAGTCATAAAGTGCATTCATATGGGCCAATATTCAACCTCATCATGGCTGAAAAAAAAATTGGATATTCAGAGCTGGTATCCAGGTAGTGGCTATATTAAACCCACTATCTATATAGCTAATCTGATAAATTTATGACAGTCATTCAGATGTCCTGAATTTATCTAGGTAACTTATCCATATGGCGGCAAGGTATCAGCTGTGCCCAGGCTCCTCTATCAGACTGCCTCAGCACTATCTGGAGAGTGCCTAGGAGGTCAAAGAGAAAACAGTCAGGAGTATTGGCCAGATAACTATGGTCACACTACTTTAAGTGTGTTTGATCTCAGGAGCTATGCAGCATTGGGTATTATTAGTACTTGGATGGCCTTGGAACACAAGGTGCTGTAGGTTTATTGTACAAAAGAATGGGATGGCAATGTAGTTCCAATTGTACCTGGCTAAAAAAAACCCAGAGGATCACCATGACATGGACAACTATCCACAGGGTCACCAGGAGTTGACTGACGTGAAGGTAATGAACAACAACTATGTAGACAGCACTGCTTAATATAGTTCTCAATGGCACTTATCTGCTTATTCAATAAGGGGACAGAATTCATATATCGAAAACCTTAAGAACCTCAAATCAATATTATCTGGCCTAGTCCCAGATTTAGAACACGTTTCTCCACTGCTCTCAAAATATAACTGGAGATGTCAATCACTGCCAATTGCTGCAAGTCACTGGCCCCCGATATTGATATTGGTTGGGGTATTGATTCCAGCCTCAATATCGATATCTCCAATATTGCTTGGTCTCCCCCCAAAAAGTTATTATTTGAGGAAGAGGTATAATGAGATTCACCCACACTCTAATTCCTTGAATGGACCCTGGCAAGAGAGGCCTGTGCTTTATGGTTCTTTCCTGATGTAGATGAATTTTTTTTACCATCGAAATGCAATATTGCGTTGGTTATTTACAAAATGTTTCTAAAGTGGCTTGAGCTGTAATTTGCTATATGTCTGTTTTTGTATTTTGGTCTTAGATGGGGTTGTGTATATATTGTTACTATAAATCCTATTTCCCTGGACTGATCTTGATTAACTTAAGAACATAAGATATGCCATACTGGGTCAGACCAAGGTCCATCAAGCCCAGTATCCTGTTTCCAACAATGGCCAATCTAGGTCATAAGTACTTAGCAGTTTCCCCAAAAGACACAGGTTCCACAATGCTTGTATTGGGTCAAGCAGTGATATCCTGGGTTCCTTTTAATAATGGTTTATGGACCTTTCCTCCAGGAACTTGTCCAAACCTTTTTTAAACCCAGCTACACTAACAGCTTTTACTACATCCTCAGGTAACAAATTCCAGAGTTTGATTACACGTTTAGTGAAAAATATTTTCTCTTATTAGTCTTAAATAGGTTACCCTGTAGCTTCATTGCATGTCCCCTAGTCTTTCTATATTCTGATGTAAACAATCGATCTACGTTTACCCATTCCATTCCATTCATTAATTTATAGACCTCTATCATATCTCCCCTCAGCCGTCTCTTTTCCAGGTTGAAGAGCCCTAACCTTTTTAGCCTCTCTTCATAGCGATATCCATCCATCCCCTTTACCATTTTGGTGGCTCATGTCTGTACCTTTTCTAATAGCTTTATACCCTTTTTAAGATACGGCGACCAGAATTGCACACAATATTCAAGGTGCGGTAGCACCATGGAACGATACAGAGGCATTATGTTTTATTTTCCATTCCTTTCTTTATGATACCTAGCATTCTATTTGCTCTCTTGGCCGCCGCTGCACACTGGGCGGAGGGTTTTAACGTGTTATCCACTATGATGCCTAAATCTTTTTCCTGGGTGGTGGTTCCTAATGTGGAACTTTGCATCGTGTAACCATAGTTTGGGTTGTTCTTCCCTAGGTGCATAACCTTGCACTTGTCCACATTAAATTTCATCTGCCATTTTGATGCCCAGTCTTCCAATTTATCAAGATCCTCTTGCAATTTTCCACAATCCTCATGGGTTTTAACAACTTTAAATAGTTTTGTGCCATCTGCAAATTTAATAACCTCACTCGTTACTTCCTTTTCCAGGTCATTTATGAATATGTTAAAAAGCAGCAGACCCAGCACACATCGCTGGGGTACTCCACTATTCACCTTTCTCCATTGGGAAAAATGGCCATTTTGCCCTACCCTTTGCTTTCAATCTTTTAGTCAGTTCCTGATCCACAATAGAATACTGCCTGCTATCCCATGACTTTTTAGTTTTGCGAAAAATCTCTGATGAGGTGCCTTGTCAAAGGCTTTCTGAAAGTCCAGATACACTATATCAACCGACTCACCTTTGTATACCTGTTTATTCACAGCTTCAAAAAAACATAACAGATTAGTAAGACAAGATCTTCCTTGTCTAAAGCCATGTTGGCTGTCTCCCATTAAGCCATGACTATCTATATGTTCAGTAATTTTGTTCTTTATGATGGTTTCTACCATTTTTCCTGGTACTGACGTCAGGCTCACCGGTCTGTAGTTTCCCGGATCTCCCCTGGAACACTTTTTAAAAATTGGTGTTACATTGCCCATCCTCCAATCTTCAGGTATTACAGATGATTTTAATGATAGTTCAAAGATTACTAATAGCAGGTCTGCAATCTCATATTTCAGTTCTTTCATCTGGACTGTTACCATCCAGTCCAGGTTATTTGCTACTCTTCAGTTTATCAAATAGTTGTCATATATCTTCCCGGTGTATAGATATTTCTTTCAATTCTTCTGCAGTATCACCTTTAAATACCACTTCAGTTATGGGTAACATCCCTACATCTTCCTTAGTACAGACCGAAGCAAAGAATTCATTCAGTCTCTCCGCTATGGCCTTGTCCCCTCTTAGTGCCCCTTATTTGTGTTTTAACATCTGAAAATGGGCATAGAACCATCCAAAGCACAGAGATGTGTCCAGAGCCATTTTAGAAGCTGGCTGTAGAGACATGCAAATCTGAATGGGGGGAATGGGAGGTCCTTGCCTGATCGCAGAAATGTCATGGATGTCCAAAGTTGCATCTAAGTTTAGACCTGCTCCAGATACTAACAGGCATCTGAAAAGTGCCCCTTTTGGATGAAAAACATCCAGAAAAGAAGGCACTCCATCATTCTCAGTACAAGGTAACAGATAGCAGCAGCAGGATTTGGACCCCCAGTTGTCTTGTTCTTAACCCACTACTCAAACCATTAGGCTATTCCTAGATACCAGGTCCTGAAATACTATTCTCAGGACATCTATGTAGAAACCCCCCACAGACGGCCATATTGGGCATGTCCATGCTTATGAAATCATGTCTGTATCTTGATATGCCTTCTATATTTCCAGATATTCTGGCTTAGACGTCTCAGATTGCACTTGGATGTCCCCTCTAAAATTCCCCTCTGTGTGCTTTTGGCAATTGTCATGAGGCACAAGGATCAGAGCCCAGGGAAACAGAGAATATAACTCAGAATGAATGCACTTTTGACAGTTCAGAGGAAAACAGGGAGAAGGGTTGGCATAGAAACCCTAAACAAATGATGTCATTCAGTGCTAGGGAACGCCCGAGCCAAGAGCTAACCCATGACTCATTAGAAAAGGGGAAACAGCTGATGAGGGGCGGAGCCCAAGCAAACGGAAAAGGCAACACATTTAAAAATCCTCTAGTTAAGAGAGAGAGGAGGAACGAGGGGAATGGAAGGAATGAGAGGAATGAGAGGAACGAGCAGGAGAGAGTGAAGGAGTTGTTCCAGAAGGAGAGAACAGCATGGAAAAACAAGCCCTACAGTATCCAGGGAAGCTCATCTGGAGAAGGGAGTTCTGAGAGCCACGCTGACTCCAGGAAGCAGGCAGTTCCATGCTGTGAGAAGCAGTACACAGCTGGGCAGTGCACTGAGGAACTCCATTCTCCTGAAGGCAAGGAATATTATTTTAAACCCCTGAGAAGGCAGTCTCAGTCCTCTAATAGCAAACATTCTGAAAGGAAAACTTATTTCCCTGAAGCTGACGTGCTGCCTGTGAGAAAGCCCAGGAGAAGCACAAGGGAAAAGTTTTACCCTGAGCCGTATTACAGCCAAGGAAGGTCTCTGGACAAACAGTGGCTGGAAGGTAGGAAACTACTTCAAAATAGCATAGCAGAAGATTGTGATACAAGCCCTTGTACGTACCAGGAGTTGTGTGAGAGAGCTGACCGTGAGTCCTATGCCAAACACCTAAGCTCCTCTAGGCTGTTGGGGGATGGGAACCCTTTACCCTGCACAGGGGAAGTGAGTGAGCAGAGGGTAAAGTTCGCCCCACAGGAAGCTGAGGACGACGTAACTGAGATGCAGTGTGATTTTTACCCAGCTCCAGATACAGAGGTTTACATGGACTGTACGTATACGATGTCAGACAGCATACAGTCTTTATGCTAGCATTGCCACAACACTGCTATAGGAGAGAAAACAGTCCAAAGTACGTTTGGAGGTTTTAAACTGCTTTCTGTATCTTGTTTTCTGTTCCTTTGAAGAAGCTGAAGATAAGCATTGCTTAAGTTGAATTATTCTTTTGTTGCATTACCAGAAGTATGGACTTTATGTTGCTATTGTTTTTCAAGGTCAAATTCTAACCCTGGGAAGGGAATAAAACCCATTTAAACCTTACCATTTTGTGCACAACTATTTTCTTCTTTAAGCTAAAGGACTACAATACCCAGGAGGCTTTGCCCAGCCTCAAATTATTAGTTCATAGGCTTAAAGGGAACATCACCCCGCTCAGCTTACCCACGCTAAGGCCTCTGGGAGTGAGGGGCGGTGACACAATGAACCCTATAGTTTATAAAGTGTGTATGTGTTTCACTCATGAGTATTTACACTTGCTCCTGAACAGATGTACATAGGTGCATTTTAGCCAGAATTGTACAGCTTATGTGTCTTTATAAAATAGCCTCAAAATAGGCACCCACTTGGACTTCCAGCTGAGGTCCCCTGTTATAAAACAACCATCATCAAAGAGCTTTTTGTTCTGTCAACACAGCACCAACCCTATTGTTTCAGCTAGAAGTGAAAACTGTCCATTAAGACCTCAATAAATCTATACAGTTTCTGTCCTTATGAGAAGTCCTGGAGTATAAATGCTTGCATTTTCTTGGCAAACTGAAACAAACCCATTAGTTTCCTACCCATTTCTTACAGCTGAATAGGAGGAAATCAAACATTCTTTTGTTCAAGATCAAATGGAAAGTCTAAAGATTAGGTTTTCTCTTTTCAGTCTGGTGATAAATTATTCTGTGCTTTATTAAGCAGGGCAGCCAAATATTTAAGATCAATGAACTTATTCCACAACCATCTTAAACAGAAACAAAAAGGAATGATTTTGTCACCGTTCCATGCCCCAAAACAGAGATTTGTGTCTGAGGCCAAAGACTCCAGGCCCTATTATTGAGGTGCCATTTTCCTATGCTATGAACAAGTCCAATGGCCCATTCTTAAATTTTTACGTTTCTTCAAAGTCGCATTTTGCTATGCACAAGAGAACCTCTATCTGTAACACATGTCAGTGCTACATTTCATCATATATCAGATGCAACCAACACAGAATAAGATGAACGAACAGCAAAAAAAGAGCTGAAATATATATAATATCCAGAAACAATTTACAGCAAAACAGCAGTGATCATAGTGCGAACTCTGGAATTAAGACACAGAATTAAGATTACACAGTGGAAGCCATCCACGTTCTACCTACCATTTATCATATTACCCATCATGATCAGCAGTACTAATTCTCAGCACACACCAGTTGATTGTAGACTTCCAAACAGAAAGCAGAATTACAAGATGAACTTTATGCTAATAGCAGAATTCTTTTCTGCAACATTCTCAGACTGTGTGTCCTCTGTAAATTGCTCAGATCGGGAATTATGAAACCAAACCACTTCTGGCAGATACATTTAACTTGTTTTCCAGTGCTCTAAAAATAAGGCAAAGCTGAACGGTGAAAAATGATGAATTAACTGCATGCTGGATGCTTAAGTCTACAATGAGCACCTTTAAAATCTGCTTTCATACAGGAAAGATATTCTTGCCTCATTCAATTGCTTTCTCGACTGACATAGTGTTGCAAGCTGACAATGGAAACGTGTCCTCCTACTCATTGGGTAATGACCCTCTACAAATTTCACTTAAGGACTTGCAGGAATGAGGCATCTTACAAACAGAACACTGGAGGTATTTCTTCATGCGCAGTTATGTATCTCAACATGCATCAAAAACTCCCTCCATATGGTGCCCTTTGAATGACCTTAGAGAATATAAAATTATTATACAGTCAATTAAAGGGTACAGGTCATATATTTTAATATGAACTGAATCACTTTTCATAATGATTAATTAATAAAGAGATTTATAATGAACAATCAGAAAAAGGAAACGCCTCAAAAAACACTCTTACATATTTTAATAATTATTAAAATACTCTTGGTGTCCAAGAGAATTCACAGAGTGTAATAAAATGTAAAAAGTACTCCTAGCATTCAAATTGTGCAAAAAGTCATTTTCTGTAATTATCAACATTTCTGTCTCTCCTTGGATGTCTCAGGATGGCACTCAAAAGCATTTAAAGATCTTTTAAGCTGGGGGGTTTTGCAAGCTGCAACACTTTTAATTAGCTGAACAGAAAAGTTAGTAGAAATCAATGTGAGTGAGCTGAGACCATATAGATCCTTTCTTCAGACAAAGATGGCACGTATGTGATCCCAAAAGCTCTCATCTTCATGTTGATCCAATGAAAGTGGTAACAGTCTGCAAAGAGCTCAGTATTCTGCCTTCTAAGATCATCTGTTTCTGTAAGTGCTCAATCATTTCCTGCCAGAGAATGCTTAAGTCACTTAAAAAGGTGACATTACATTACAAAAATAGAAAGGATAAAAACTGGAGTTTGCTCCTGGTGAACCATTTAATGTTTTCACCCTAAATCCTTAGACGCATGTTGAAATGACCAATTCATGTTGCAAAATTTCAGCAAGAAGTTTGCTTGATTTTCAGCGTTTCTACTAGATATACGATAATGTTGATGAATGATAAAAGACTAAACTGGCCTTTCCAGTCTGCCCAGCTGAGATTTTTCCATTTTGGATAAATGAATTTTCTGTTTACAACCCAATACTGGTGCCTCCCATCATTTTGTCTTTTACCCAACTTCTCAACCCTTAACCTAGCACTTCCCTCCATATCTGTCCCAAGCATGCTGAAAAATTGCTAAAAGTGCTTTTTATCACCTCTCTGGTCAATCTCCATGTCTTTTGACCAAGTCCAAAGAAAATGCAGCTATTCAAAGATCACATTCCCTCCCTCAGCAATACTGGAAGCCTGATGCATTCGCACCACTGTTTAGCAATGCAACTGACTCTCTGTGTAGGCTGCACCTGTGCTTAGTTGCCATCATTTTCAACACTAGGCACAGGTGCAGCCTACACAGAGAGTCAGTTGCATTGCTAAACAGTGGTGTGAATGCATCTGTTCTAATGCCACTAGTAGCTTTTGTTTTTTCTTGAAAATGTTCAGCAGGTTTTAACTCTTTTGTACAACAGATCTTACCTATGGCTCAGCGTCTCATAAAAAGGCAAATGGGGTCAAACTTTTCCACTGGAAACTTAGTATATACAAATTTACTTCATGCATATTCATTGTGGATATCTTGAAAAATGAACTGACTATGTGGTCCCCAAGACAGGTTCATCCTAGCTGCCCCAGCAAAGGACTCCTGAGGTCACCACGAGTCAACCAAGCAAGAGCTGCCACAGACCACACACTGTCCCTAGCGGCAGAGGGCCAGAAGACTCATTGGCATATCCATCCTGTCTCTCTTGTTTATTTCAACAGGAACCAAAGCTCCACCAACTGAATGATGGCTGGGAAAAATCGTATTGCCATTACAACATCTGCCTCTGTCCAGACAGACAGCCTGATGCCAGTCAACAGACCAGTTCCATGTGCAAGATGCCTGCAAGTTGAAGACCTCATGAAACAAGTAGAGAAGCTTAGAGAAGAGGCGACGAGACTGAAAAGCATTCAAGACAGTAAGAAGTACGCAATGTTCCTTCTAATTTTCTGTAGGCTGTGTGCGCATAAAATATTAACAGTGTGCAGCTTTTGAAGGAAGGTTAAATCTTTGTGCGCCACATAATGACACTCAGAATTATATACTTTAAAATTTGACTACACGTTAGAATATAGTATGTACACCACATTGATTTTAATCAAATTAAATGAAAATAGACAATTACTAAAGGAAGCGGGAAATTCCTAGTAATTGCAATCATAACTTTTAAATTTTAAGACGTCTGTGTTGTTTTCTATCAGAATCAGAGCCGTAATTTTTGTGCGCTCTGTTGTAAAGTATGTGCGCTCGCTCGGCGAGGTGTGTGTGCGCGCGCACACGCACACAGCTTAGAGGGAACAGTGGAAGTACGTACCACCCATCTTCACACCCTACCCCACCCCACCCACAATCCAACACCATAAAGAGAACGATTAGCTCTACCACTATGTCCCCTCTCCTGTTTAACATTGTTATTGACCCCACATTTTACTGATTAAGCCTATTATAAAATTGTTGAAAACCGACCTATATTATGTAAATAAGCAGTTAGTATAACTCCATGTACAAATTTATACTATACTCTGTGAATAGTTACTCTGTAAATAGTTACCCCAGTTACCTCCAAGTTATCTTGTCCTTGTTCAATGTAAACTCAACTGTCATGTGACATTGCAGTATGTTTTGTTCAATTGTAAACCGCACTGATTTTAATAGCGCGGTATATAAGAAAAGTAAATAAATAAATAATATGAGATGCTTCTTGAAGCATCCAAGCTCTCCGACAGAGGTGAAGATGGTATGCTACAGAATGAAGAGAGTTGGACATGAGTCACCAGAACCTGCAGAATCGACAATCCAACTTCTCCAACCCTCAAATTGAAGAATCAGTATGCAGCCCTGCAAGTGGAGGAGGTGAAAGCATCCCAAGAAAAGAAAGAACCAGAGCTCAAGCACCCCAAAGTTGCAGAATCAGTGACCACAAGGAAGCAAAAGGTAGTGGTGATTGGTGACTGTCTTCTGAGGGGTATTGAGGTGTCCATCTGCCAACCAGATTTGATGTCCAGGGAGGTGTGCTGTCTTCCAGGTGCCAAAATCCAAGATGTTACAGAGAGTTTGCTGAGACTCATCAAGTTAGATATCCCTCCAAGTGTATCAAGAGTGACTTCATGGCTCTGGGACAGAGGGTGAAGCAGATAGGTGTGCAGGTGGTATTCTCTTCAATCCTCCCTGTTGAGGGTAAAGCCCGAGGCAGAGAGGCTTGCATCTTGGAGATGAATGCATGGTTGTGTGGATGGTGTTATCGAGAGTGTTTTGGTTTCCTGGACCATGGGATGATTTTCCAAGGACTACAGAGCAGAGATATTGTCCACCTATCTAAGAAGGGTCAAAGTGTCTTCCACAGCAGACTGGCTAACCTACTGAAAAGGGCTTTAAACTAGATTCATTGGGGATGGGTGAAGAAAGCCCCAAGGTAAGTAAAAGCCCACAGGTAAGTAAAGCATTAAATACCTCTATAGAAATGAGTAAAAGGGGCAACATCTGGAAAGTGGTGTGCATAAATGCCAGTAGTATGGGACATAAAATTCCAGATGTTGAGACTTTAATGGAAGAGGCTGACTTGAATTTAGTGGCGTTTATGGAGAGATGATTCACGGACAACCTTGACTGGGATTTAATTATACCGAGCTATACTTTATTCAGGAAGGACGGGGTAGGAAAAAGGGGAGGAGTAATGGCATTATATGTAGAAAATTATACTAAAGCTTGTGATGGGGCCCGTGCGATAGAGCCCCGGTGAACCCTATTTAGGCGGCTGCCTAGGGTTTTAAGTTTAAATCTGCTTTGATATTAAAACAGAGTCTCTCAGTCGAGTGGTAAAGTAAATTAAATTAGGGCTTTATTCCCTTTCCTGAAAAAAGATATTCTTAGGAATGAAAACACAACAAACAGCATCAAACAAAAGACGGCTACAGCAAAATATCTTCTCTTCCCTTGTTAACGTCACAAGGTTATTTTCTTCAAGGTTAACACAAAGAATTGATGTCATCTGAAAAACATAGCGTACAGTCCATGGGAATTGGGTCTGAAGAATAACTGTTATTTTCCCATTGCATTACTTCAGGTTCATTCCCGATACTACCAGAGTCACACTCATTACATGTGTTGGCTTTTGACACACTTTCCTGTGGTACACGAATACCTTTTCCTACCAAGTATTCTTTAAGCCCAGGGCTATAACTGCCTGGTATACGAATGGCTTCTTGCTGGGCTTTCTGTCTCTTCTCACCTAGTGAGAACACTGGATATCTCTCAGCTTTATGGTTATGTCCAGGGCCACGCCCTTTAAAGCATACAGAGCTTTTAGCTCCTTCTTTATAACAACAAGGTTCCCACCTTTCTACCTTGTTCCTGGCTTTTGCTGCTGGGTTGTTGAGGACTTTCTCCTGGGCTCTCCAGCCTCCCTCTGAGCTAGCAAGTTCCTGGTTACCTCTCCAGCTGTTCCTTGCTCTGAAGTCACGCTTAGAGTTTTCTTCTAACGGCAAACTTCCTTCAGCTAGACCTGTGCTCATTGGCTGTTTGCTCAGCCCTCCTGAGTGGCTGCCTTCTCCTGGCTGCCCTCTCCAGGACTTCCTCCTCCCAGACTCTTTCCAGAACTCCTTCCTGAACTGCGTGCACTGCCTGGACTCACTGCACTGCCTGGACTCTCTGAACTGCCCCTTCCTGGTTCTAACCAGGAATTTATATGCTTCCCTTCCTTGCACGTTACGTGGGACTTTGGGCACAGGTGCTCCTGATGAGCCTTTCTGTTTCTCCCTGCGTCACAACTACTACAGGGAAAATACCTTCCAATGTCTTTTGGCTTTACTTGTGCTGGAGGCATTTGCTGCTCAGCTGTTTCTCCGTGCACTGAGCTTACCTGTTCAGCCAAATCTGAGGTAAGTTTCTCATTTTCACTAACCTCCATGGGCTCTGTATTATCCACTGTGTCAAAGCTATAGAATTACAGGGCTTAAAAGGGAATGAAGAAACACTGTGGGTTAAACTAGAAAGAGAGAATGGGAAATCTATTTGGTATGATATATAGATCTTCTTCACAGGGAGAAGAAGTGGACAGAGATTTAATAGACGACATACACAGTATTGTCATGAAAGGAGAAGTGCCGGATATTGATTGGCACATCCCTACTGTGGTGTCATCTAGAAGTAAGGAGAGCCTGGATTCTTTACAGGGAGAACTATTCCAGCAACTGGTAACAGAACCCACAAGTGAAGGGGCCATAGTGGACTTGGTGCTTACCAATGGAGAAAGCATTTCTGATCTTATAGTGGGAGATCATCTTGCAAAGCATTTCTGATCTTATAGTGGGAAATCATCTTGCATCCAGTGATCACCAGATGATGTGATTCAGTATTATCACTAGGGCTGATATAGTCCATTCAAAAGCAAGGGTCTTAGACTTTAGGAAAACTAACTTTGCCAAGATGGGACAATACTTCAAGGAGTCGTTAGCGGAATGGGAACAGCTGAGGGATGTAGAAAAGCAATGGGCAAAACTGGAAGGGGGTATTTTAGGGGCAACAAATCTTTTGGTTAAAAAGGTAAATAAAAGTAAAAGGTAAAGGAAGCCATTATGGTTCTCAAAAGAAGTAGCTGAAGGTGGCCTTCATAAAATACAAGAGATCACAAAAAGAAGAAGATAAGCATCAATATTTGGAAAAACTTAGATAAACTAGGAAAGTAGTCAGCAAAGCAAAGATACAAAAAGAAGAAGAAGAAGAAGAAATAGCCAATGCAATAAAATGGCGGGGGGGGGGGGGGGACAAGACATTTTTCAGATATGTTAGCGAGAGGAGGACGTGCAAAAATGGTATTTTCAATCTCAAGGGTGAAGGGGAGGAATATGTAGAAGCTGATGAGGATAAAGCAGAATTGCTGAACAAATATTTCTGTTCTATGTTCACAGATTTACAACCAGGAGCAGGACCTCAGAAAACCCCCACAAATAGAAACAGAAGTGAAGGGGATCTTGAACAATTTTCAGAAGACTGTTTTATGAGGAACTAGCTAAACTAAAAGTAGACAAAGTAATGAGGTCGAACGCGATACAGCCAAGAGTATTGAAGGATCTTGGGGAAGTTCTAGCGGCTCAACTATCTGACCTTTTCAATGCATCTTTAAAGTCAGGAGTGGTCCCAGAAGACTGGAGAAAGGCACATGTGATTCCTTTACCCAAAGGTTTGAAGTAAGGATAAGGCTGAGAACTACAGGCTGGTTATTCTGACCTCAGTGGTGAGTAAATTAATGGAAACCCTGCTAAAACAGAGGATAGTGAGGTTTCTGGAGTCCAATGGATTGCAGGATCTGAGGCAGCATGGGTTTACTAGAGGCAGGTCTTGTCAGACAAATCTGATTGATTTCTTTGACTGGATAACCACAGAGTTGGACCGAGGGAGAACCCTTAGATTTCAGTAAAACCTTTGACACCGTTTCACACGGGTGACTTATACATAAATTGAGCATCCTAGGAATGGACCCTAAAGTGACTGATTGGGTTAGAAATTGATTGAGTGGGAGGCGACAAAGGGTACAGGTGAGTGAAGCTCACTCTGAGGAGAAGGCTGTTACCAGTGGTGTGTTGCAGGGATCAGTCCTTGGTCCAATTTTTAAAAAGATTTTTGTAAGTGACATTGTGGAAGAGCTGTTGGATAAGTTTGTCTCTTTGCAGATGATACCATAATCTGCAATAAGGTAGACACACAGGAAGGAGTAGAAAACATCAGGAGAGATCTAGCTAAGCTTGAAGAATGGTCAAGAATTTTGGCAGCTGAGATTTAATGCTAAAAAAATGCAGGGTCATGCATTTGGGCTGCAAAAATCCAAGGGAGCAGTACAGTATAAGGGATGAAGTACTTCTGTCTGTGAAAGAAAAGTGGGATCTGCACGTGATTGTATCTGATGATCTTGAAGTGGCTAAACAGGTAGAAAAGGTGACGGTGAAAACCAGAAGGATGCTTGGGTGCACAGAGAGAGGAACGGCCAGCAGGAAGAAGGAGATGATAGTGCCTCTGAATAAGTCTTTGGTGAGACCTCATTTGGAGTATTGTGTGCAGTTCTGGAGACCATACCTTCAAAAAGATATAAACCGGGTGGAATCAGTGCAGAGGGTGTCTACCAAAATGGTCAGTGGTCTTCGTTGTAAACCATATGGGGACAGACTTAAATATCTCAATATGTATACTTTAGAGGAAAGGCGGGATAGAGGAGATTTGATAGAGATGTCTAAATATCTCCATGGCATAAATGCACAGGAGGAGAGCCTCTTTCAACTGAAAGTAAGCTCTGCAGTGAGGGAACATAGGATGAGAGTGAAAGGAGATAGACTCAGGAGTAATATCCTGAAATATTTATTTACGGAAAGAGTGGCAGCTGTGTGGAATAGTCTCCCAGTGGAGGTAGTGGAGATGAGGACAGTATCTGAATTCAAGAAAGCATGGGACAAACACAGAAGATCTCTAAATGGAAAAAAGGGACTATAGTAGTTGATGTGGAAGGGCAGAGTAGACAGGTCATATGGTCTTTTTTTGCCGTCATGTTTTTATGTTTGGGAAGTTCTGCACTGCAGGCAGATCACACTAAATTTGGATTTACAGATAGAATTATAATTTAAGATTTTCAACAATTATTCAATGAAATATGAATTTACTATATTAACTAAGTTACAATGGCAAGGGTGACCGTTACATTTGACCCACATGAAAGGTGGTGTTCCCTTATGAAAAACATGTGCATTATCCAAAAGCAATCCTGTTTCCTGATTTAAAATGAGCCAAACAATATGGGGTTATTTTAGAAGCCCTAGTCATGTTTTGGCCATTTGAAAACAGGCATAGAGATGTCTCCAAAGGTATTTTAGAAGCTGGGTCTAAGGACATCCAAGTCTGAAATGGAGCATGGTGGAGGCTTGAGTGAGGTGTTCCCAGGAATCTAGATGTCACTGCTCTAGGCAAGAATAAGTATCGGGAAAGTGCTCGTTTTGGCTGAAAAACATCCAGAGGGTGCAGAGAAGATAGCACCCACCATTCCCAGGGCTCAGCACAATCACAATGATAGCAGCAGTTGATTTTGAAATCTGGGTTCCCTGATCTGGCCCATTACTCTAACTATTAGGCTATTCCTAGCTGTCTAGGTTCTGAAATTCTATTCTGGGGATGTCTATGTAGATGTCTCCACAGACATCCATATAGGGCACGTCCATGCTTGTGAAATTATGTCTGCATCTTCATGCGCCTGCTTTTTTTTAGATGTTCTGGCTTAAATATCCCAGATTGCACTTGGATGTCCTTTCTAAAATGCCCCTCTAGGTGTGATACCTTCTGTGCATTTGGAGGAAGGTTCCTCATGCATATGACAATCAGGGCTACTATTAGACAAATACTAATGGTGCTACTAAGTTGCTGTGAGAGGCACATTTTAGAAAGTCCGTTTAGGTACCCTCGGGATGTATAAATCAAAATGTCCAAAATTCCATAGGAGAGGCAATAGAGGAAGTGTACATCTGTAATATATTCTCATATTGGCCTATCCCTGCCCCAAAAGGCAATATCTCTGCCATGGCCCCAGAAGATGGAGACATGCAGAACAGGGGTCCAGACTTGCAAAGGAATGACTAATTGCAGAAACGTGCATGTGCAAATTATGGATGTCAGCGGAACCAGCAACATTGATATGCGCCAGGATTTCAGAACAAACTCGTGGATCTTCAGGCATACATGTCCAACCCTGACATTTTGCAAATGGAGACATGTAGCACCACGGTAGCAAACAAAGAGGTCTTGATATTCACCTGCTTCTTTGAGGGGGGAAAAATTATATTGCCAATAAGAGGAATAACAGGAGAATTCCCTATTTGTTGAGAGTCAGCTAAAGCAAGCACAAGTCATGCCAAGCAACAGGTGAAACTATGGACATGTCTGCGAGCAGGTTTAAATGTGTGGGCACCCTTGTGGAATCAGAGGTACATGTGGATAAGAACGTAAGAACATAAGAAATGCCATTCTGGGTAAGACCAAGGTCCCTTAAGCCCATTATCCTGTTTCCAACAGTGGCCAATCCAGGTCACAGGTACCTGCAGGTTCCCCAAAAAATACACAGATTCCACATTGCTTATTCCAGGGTAAGCAGTGGATTTTCCCGGACCTTTTTAGTAATGGTTTAGGGACTTTTCCTCCAGGAACTTCTCCAAACCTTTTTTAAACCCAGCTACACTAATAGCTTTTACTACAACCTCTGGTAATGAATTTGAGAGTTTGATTATGCTATGAGTGAAAAAATATTGTCTCTTATTAGTTTTAAATGGGCTATATTGTACCTTCATTATCTTTCTACTTTTTGAAGGAGTAAATGGCTAATCTATGTTTATTTATTTATTTGCTTTTATATACCGCACTTTTTCAAATCAGTGCGGTTTACATATAACATGAACAATCAAAACATTTTACATAAAACCCGTTTCACTCCATTCATTATTTTATAGACTGCTAACACATCTCTCCCCTCAGTAGGGGCAGCCCAAGGGGGGTGCAGGGCCATGTGCGGAGACTCATTACGGGGCCTCATTTGTATAAATAATTTGCATGATGTTAACGTGCACTAACTTTTAGTAAACATGCCTCTTAATGAGTGTATGGATAAAGAAAGACTACCAGATTTCTACATTACTATACTCCAGTGCCAACCACCAGGCACATTAGGAAGTACTAGAAACACTTCTCATTTAGAACCCATAGCAAACCCGCCGTATCATAACAGAACTACCAGGACTCAAAAAGCACCAACCTCTACCTATCAAAAGGCAACATTGCAAATATTAAACCAATACATCTTGGAAAATATCAATACATCTCCTACTGCGGAAACAGAACAAGTGGCAATGTCAAATAGAAACCACATGAGCAGAATACCTCAGCTCGGTTACACATGCAGAATATAGACCATCACCAAACATAGAACAAGGGATCACAATTTAGAAATATGAAGACAATAATTAAACTGGGAACCCCAAAAGTCAAACTTGAAATGCACAACACTGGAGAAATAAAACTATAAATTAATTTCCTCCTGTACCAAACAAAATGCAAAGACGTTAGCAAGGGTCTTAGACTTTAGGAACACGTTTCCCAGAGCTGACATATTCCAGTTAATAAATTCAAAATTTAAAAAGTATTTTTCTACCTTTTGTTGTTTGGCCATTTTATTTTTCAGTTGCAAGTGCTCCCGTCACTTTCTTCTGGTTTCTTCGTGTCTTCCGGTAACTCTCCATTATCTGCTGTCCATTTGTCCTTTCTTCTCTCTTCTAGTTTTTTTTCCATTCTCTCTCTACATCTGCTTTAACATACTGATCTTTCCCCTTTAGCTCTTTCTCTCATTTCTTTCTTTATTCCTTTATCATCCACTCAAATTTCACCCCTCCATTCTCAATCCCCACATACTCTCCCAATACCCAGCCAGTCATAGATTTTTCTTCCCTCCCGCACAAAATACCTTTTCCCCTCTCCATCCTCACTCACCCAGTCCCATCCCCTTCTAGTCTGCCCCCAACATCAGCTCCCTTCTAGTTCCAGCCTCACCCAGCATCCGCTCCCTTCTAGTCCTATTCTTTTATCCCCCCGCATCAGCCCATTTCCAATCCTAGTCCCCCATCAGCAATTTCCAGTCCAAGCTCCCCATCAGCCCATTTCCAATCCTCACCCTGTCATCAGCCATTTCCAATCCTAGC
Source organism: Ichthyophis bannanicus (assembly GCA_033557465.1). Lineage (NCBI taxonomy): Eukaryota > Metazoa > Chordata > Amphibia > Gymnophiona > Ichthyophiidae > Ichthyophis > Ichthyophis bannanicus. Next base: position 11,308,113 of record CM066039.1, on the reverse strand, counting down.
CTAGCCCCCATCAGCCCATTTCCAATCCTAGCTCCTCCATCAGCCATTTCCAGTCTTATCCTGGCCCCCTCCATCAGCCAATTTCCAGTCAGCCCCCCGGTCAGCCCATTTCCAGTCCAAGCTCCACCCCATCAGCCCATTTCCAATCCTATGCCCATCAGCCATTTTCAGTCCTATCCTAGACCCCATCAGTCCATTTCCAATCCTAGCCTAGCCCCCATCAGCCCATTTCCAATCCTAGCTCCTCCATCAGCCATTTCCAGTCCTAGCCTAGCCCCCATCAGCCCATTTCCAATCCTAGCTCCTCCATCAGCCATTTCCAGTCTTATCCTGGCCCCCTCCATCAGCCAATTTCCAGTCAGCCCCCCGGTCAGCCCATTTCCAGTCCAAGCTCCACCCCATCAGCCCATTTCCAATCCTAGGCCCATCATCCATTTCCAGTCCTATCCTAGACCCCATCAGTCCATTTCCAATCCTAGCTCCTCCATCAGCCATTTCCAGTCCTATCCTACCCTCCATAAGCCCATTTCAAGTCCAAGCCACCCATAAGCCTATTTGTAGCACAAGATCCCTATCAGCCCATTTCCAATCTTAGCCCCCTCCCCCATCAATCCTTTCCAGTCCTATCCTGGCCCCATCCATCATCCCATTTCCAATCTTAGCCCCCCCCCCCCCAATCAGCCATTTCTAGTCCTATCCTAGCCGCCCCATCAGCCCTTTCCAGTCCTAGCCTAGCTCCCCCATTAGCCATTTCCAGTCCTAGTTCCCTCCCCCACAAAGAGCCCTGTGCCTGTCTTATTGCCTTCAGAGGGAGCCAGAGAGGCCCTGGCTCATTTCTGTACAGCTGCTGAAGTGAAGAGTGCCGGTTTTCTTCACTTTGGCAGCTGTATTCTAGTATAGACCGCTGACACGAGTGCCGGGAAACAGGAAATGCCCTTGAAGCTCCAGCACACCAGCAGCCTATACTAGAACACAGCTGCTGAAATGAAGAAAAATGGCACTCTTCACTTCAGTGGCTTTACAGAGGTGATCAGGGGCCTCGGGCCTCCCCGGCTTCATCTGAAGCCAGCCCTGCCGAGAACCGAACATCATGTGTGGGATGTTGTTGGCATGGGGCCCCCTGAAGTCCGGGGCTCTCTGTGAACAACATACTTGCACAATGGACGGGCCAGCCCCATCCCTCAGCCATTTCTTTTCCAAGCTGAAGAGTCCTTACCTTTGAAGTCTTTCCTCATAGGGGTATCCTTCCATGCCCTTTACCATTTTGGTGGCTCTTCTCTGTACCTTTTCTAATTCCGTTATATCCTTTTTAAGATATGGCGACCAGAATTGCACATAATATTCAAGGTGTGGTCACACCATGGAACGATATAGAGGCATTATAATATCTTTTGTTTTATTCTCCATTCCTTTCCTGTACAATATAGGGAGTGAGGTACTTTTGGCCACTAAAGAAGAGCGGGACCTAGACATGGTTGTGTCTGATGACCTTAAAGTAGCTAAACAGGTAGAAAAGGCGACAGCAAAAGCTAGAAGGATGCTTGGGTGCATACGGAGAGGAATGGCTATCAGGAAAAAGGAGGTGATAGTGTCTCAGTATAAGTCTTTGGTGCGACCTCATTTGGAGTATTGTGTGCAATTCTGGAGACCGCACCTTCAAAAGGATATAAACAGGATGGAGTCGGTACAGAGGGTGGCTACTAAAATGGTTAGTGGTCTTCATTATAAAGTATATGAGGACAGACTTAAGGATCTTAATATGTACACCTTAGAGGAAAGGCGGGATAGAGATGATATGATTGAGATGTGTAAATACCTCCGTGGCATAAATGCACAGGGGGAGAGCCTCTTTCAATTGAAAGCAAGTTCTGCTACGAGGGGACATGGGATGAGGGTGAAGGGAGATAGATTCAGGAGTGATATGCGGAAATATTTCTTTACGGAAAGAGTGGAAGATGCATGGAATAGTCTCCCAGTAGAGGTGGTGGACACGAGGACAGTATCTGAATTCAAAATGCATGGGACAAACACAGAAGATCTCTTAAGGTAAAAAAGGGGACTTCTACTTCCGGTGACACTGCCAAGAAAACCCAGGGGCTTCTGGGTCGCTAGGAGTCAGGACTGACTCGAAGGCTCATATTGCATTGCATTTGCATTGCAGTTGATATGGAAGGGCAGACTAGATAGTCCGACTAGATTGTAAACTCCGATGAGCATGACTCTGATGGGCAGGGACTGTCTCTTGTATTCTGGCTGCCTCTTGTTGGTTAGCTGTACAGTGCTGGGTGCGTGGCGCTCTATGAGTGATAAATAGTAGTAGTAGTAGGCCATGTGGCCTCTTTCTGCCATCATGTTTCTATGTTTCCTTATGATTCCTAGCATTTTATTTGCTTTCTTAGCTGCTGCTACAAATTGGGCAGAGTTTCAACGTATTATCCACAATGACACCTAAATCCTTTTCTTGGGTGGCGATTCCTAATGTGGAACCTTGCATCGTGTAACTGTATTTTGGGTTGTTCTTTCCTAAGTGCATAACTTTGCACTTCTTCACATTAAATTTCATCTGCCATTTGAACGCCCAGTCTTCAAGTTTTTCAAGATCCTCTTGCAATTTTTCAGAATCCTCTTGCGTTTAAACAACTTTGTATAATTCTCAATGCCACCCCAGATATGCCTCCACTATGCTCCCGTGTGACATAAATATGGTTGCGCTGGTCACATATAAATTTGGGCCTTTTCAAAATGGCTCCCTGGATATGGAAGTGATTTGCACATGTGAATGGGCATTTTCAGACGTGCAAATCATGAATAGAACTTCTAAAATGACCCCCGTGGAGCCCGATCCAGGAAGGGGCATGTCTGGGCCGTCCAGACATCCCCCGATAGGATGGACTCCATTGTACCCAATTCTGCCTCGTAGGAGCTCGACGCTCCCAAATGCAGGATCGGACAACATGACGACCCTGCATGGCCCTACAGCAGCTGCAGGGACATCCTGGAGGCAATACGGCCAGCCACCCCCCCCCCTGCTCTTGCTGGTACGCCAACGGCCCCAGGCCCCCCAGACAAGTTTTCTCATTGCTCGACCCTCGGCAGGTCTGCTGGGGTCAGAACTGGGTGGCAGTGCAGTACCTGCAGTGGCTCAGAGGGGGGGCTGCTGGGCCGGGGTGCCCAGCGTTTATTCCTCCTCTGAGGTGTGCATCCCCCTGGTGCTCTCTGGATGTGCAGGGCCGTGACCTAAATTGGCCCTGTATGTCCAGGTGCCTGGCCCACCCACGTTCTGTCCCCATGCCACTCCCATCTTGATCTTCCCGCACAGACTCTCAGTGCATGCGGGGAGACTGTGTCTCTGAATTCAGGCAGGATGGCTTATGGGACTGCATGTCCCGCCGGGACGCACAGCCCCGCTAGTCGCCTTACAGAATCGGGCACTTAATGTTTAATTACTAGAAATTACAGTGCAAATTTATTTTGAAGAGGATTTCTCTTCTTCAAGAATGGTTTTTAGATTTTATGCAAATTCATTTTAAAGCTAAGCAAATTTGTCACCCTTTTGCAGGCACAAACAATGAATATCTGGGGAAAAATAAAACCTTATTCTTTGCATGAAAGCAAAAAACTGAAAAACACACTCTATATATTTTTATATGCTTTTGAAAATGTCTGATTCTCATTATTTACTATGGGGGCATACTGAACCGCGAATAGTGGCTTTCAACATGGGGGCTGGACATCCAGCCCGCGCTCAGCTCCACAGCCGTGTTCCACCACCAGTGCTCCCCACATGTTCACAGCATTTGTGTGTGGACGGAGTGGGGGAGTGGCCAGGTGCCAGGATGTACACAAACAAATTCAGGAAAGGTCTCTGTACGTTCCCTGGCACTGACATGGACGGCCAGCCTATTTCACCCAAAGGGTGGAATAAGTGCAAGCCGCAGCTCAGTTGGTGGGCCGCAGCCCCCCACACACCACGGCAATGGGCCAGCATGCCCTCGTGATCCCCCGCTGACAGCTGGGCAGTGCTGTGCAGGGGTCAGTGTTAGGCATGGTATTCTGTGCTGGTGACTTGATGTGTCGGTGCCTTGGCGATGGGGCACCACTGCATTGTGTGCTGGGGACAGGCAGGGTCGAAGACGTCTCCCACATCAGCATACGGTGCACACCAGCTCGTCTATCTGCCCGATTCCATAATTGCGGGGGCATCTAGATTCCGTAGTTGCGGAATCGGGTCCAACTTGGCCCTGTCCAAGTTTTCGGCATGCAGACAGCCCAGGTGTGCACCTTTTGGAATCAGCCCCCACAGGAGTAATTTTGACACAGGTAAAACTTATGTTTGGGGGAATAAGAAGGCTGGCTTAAAGAAATCCTATATTCTTTTACTGTCTCTCCCCTCCAAAAAAAGTATTTTTTTAAAGAATGTTCACTTTCTCGTGCAAAAGCTGCTTTTAAAGGGCCAGCACTACACCCCTACTTGGGACAGAGTATGTTCCTTTAAAAGAACAAACCAGTATGCACATTCTGCTGCCTTAGCCTCTTCTAAGCTTCTTTTCTTTTCTTTGTCACATCTCGCACTTCACACACTTTCTATATTTATGCAAATGCTGTTTCACATGAATCTGACAGCTACATAAACACATAGTAGCAATCTATGGGGCTACGAATCCCCATCTTATAGGTAGAGCAAAAGATTTGTGTATAATGCGCTAGTATCCCATCAGCTAAGTCCTGATTGAGAGGTCAGCTTATTGCTGTCCTGAGAAGGCCACTCTTTCCCCATCCTCCTGTTTATTCTAAGGCAGAATGAAACCTCTGACCTGTTGAAAGCTACAGAATGAAAATGTTCCTTCTTGATATACAACGCTACCAAAAAGGCAAGGAGTACAATATCCGTGAGACAATATATTTTTTTTCCTTCTGGTTCCGGCATGTTTCTCCAACTCCTGTATAACATTCTTTGATATTTCCTTATTAATATGAATGGATTTTAATTGCCAAGAGTAACTTCCATTTTACACTGATTGCCATAGCATAAAGCATAGGAAATTGAGTCAGTGTGGTGATTGAAGTGCAGGCAAGCTTCTTAGTTTCTTTCTCTCTGAAGGAGCAGCCTAATGGTTAGAGTACTGGTTTGGGAACCCAGGGTTCAGTTCACACTAGCACTCTTTGTGGCCTTGAGCAAGTGACTTAACCCTCCATTGACTCAGAAATATCCACATTATCAATGTCCCTGTTTAATATACATTACCAGGTTTAAGTTACAATGTAAATCACTTTGACTGAAATGATAAACCGGTTAAATAAATAACTCAAGCCAAAAACATGCTTGCTCTGTTTCTTCCATTCAGCTTTAATATGGTAGTGGAGTAATGTGTTTTATTTTTAACACAGGTTGGGGTGATTTTAAAAGTGACTTGGGCGTGTAGAACAGCTTTTTGGGAGTGAAAGATCCGCAGCCCCTACACGCACGAGTCTGGATTTTACGGGACTTGTATGCCTGTATGGGCACGTCTGCATGGGCATTGGTTGGGCGGCATTTATAATCTTGCATGGAAATGCCCTCCATACCATTCTTAAACTGAGGTATGCATGGGGGCGTGGTGTGGGCAGACCATAGTCATGGCCTCCAGGCTCGTGGGTATGTTATAGAGTACTGTGACATATGCGTGTCCCTACACTGATCACAGTACTGCAAGCTCCAACTGCCCTATCGGTATCCTGCTAATGTGCCTTATTTTATAAAATAGGCCACTGGAATGCACATCGCTTATGTGGGGCTTTGTAAAACCACCTTCTTTATGTGCTCGGGTAGGTGGTTATCACATTGCCCCAATGCATAAAAACAGCCAGAAAACATAGAAACAGAAAAACATAGAAAAATGATGACAGAAAAAGACTATATGGCCTATGTAGTCTGCTTTTATGTGATATATGCCTATGCATAGCCAGGGCGGAGAATAAGCACAGTGGACTCAGATCACCATCTGCGTATAACACACATAGGCACCGATTCCTATTGGCACATGCATGCACACATGCCTCCGAGCAGGTTTAACTTTGCGTGAGAGCTTTCACGTAAGCTGTTTTATAAAGGCACATAGGCGCACGTGTTGCCATTAGGGGTGCGCCAGCCAAAAATTGGTGTTTTGTTTAGTTTCCTGTGTCGTTTGTGGAAATTTTTGTTTTGTTTTGTTTTAGTTTAGCTTTGTCACTTCCTGTCTGTTGTCACTTCCTGTCTGTTGTTAATTATGCGCTCAGTAGTGCACACAATGGGAAAATAGTGTGTACTATTGAGCTATAGTGCACATTGTTAAGTGGTAGTGAGCACTATAAATGACAGATGGGAAGTGATGCAATTTCAGAGTTTTTTCTTCCATTTTCATTCAAAAAAGACATGAATCGATATAGGAAATGTCATTTCAAACGAATGCACAACCCTAGTTGACATCATAGAGTAGGCCGGATATATGCAACTATGTGCCTTTCCTACAGAAGCACCCTGTTATAAAATTCTTCTCCCTATATTGCTGAAACACACCTATAACAGGATTGCAAATGTTCAGTCCTTGAGAACACAAAGAATAACCCTAATGAATAGACAGATTCACATTCAATGGACGCAGTACACATGCTGATCAGTCTCAAGCCTATTCGTTAGGGATAGCCTGAAAACCTGACCTGTTTCTGGCCCTCAAGGACTGAACTTGTTCACTCCTGACATCATCTGAACATTTTCCAAGTTACAAATCTGGGTGAATTAAGCCCTCGCTAATTTTGGTTACCGTTCCCACCTGGCACAATTGGACGTGCTAGCCCATAGCAAGCCAGTCAAGCCATTGTGGTGGTACTTCTTAGCAACTTGATATAAAACTGCTGTGAGTCAGATTTCTTTTTTTTTGTTAAGATAGGTAGTCTGTAAATGTAAAAGGAAATGAAAAACATCAGGTTGAAGTGCAGTAAGAGAGTAAAGCTCTCGGCAGATAAAAGATAAACAGTGTCATAAAACTTTTAAAAGTTTCCTTTTTGTCTTTCTGTGTGGGTTTTTATATGAAGCTAAAATTGCACATCAAAAAGCACAATGCATCTTTAAGTTGTTAAAATGACTTCTAAATTTTTCATTTAATGTCACTGAGAGAGGAAAAAAAACCCTCACATAAAGCTCAGTTGCATCGGCGAGATAGCTGCTTCATCCCATAAAATGTCTGCAGAGCATTTGAACAGTAGGAAATCCTAGGGTGATAAATAGCGATTTCTAAGTAAATTTCATGCAATTGGCCTTTGGTTAAGTCTTTCCTCTCAGCACTTTGCCTGTGCAGCGAGCCCGGCTAATAATATTCAGGGCCAAGTGCTTTCCAGTGTGACAACGGATTGCACTTCAAGCAGTAAATGGCTGATTTCATAATTGGTATAATTTTTCACAAGTACCTGAATGTCATACACAGAAAGAATAAGCAACCTGAACCCAATACAGCTGCTTTTTCAATTCCCTCAAAAATCAATAATGTATTAACCCCCCCCCCCCTGATTAAAATAATGTGAACTCTGAGTAGATTTTGTGAGAAAGGCAGATTTTCTCCCAGACTGACAGATTCATGGTAAAAGGGTTAACGCCCGAAAGGAACAAAGATACTTTTCACATGCCAGTTTTCCTGATTATATTTTTAGCAAGATTTTTTTTCCAGTGGTTGAAAAATTAAATATATGCAAGAGGATTCTGAAAAAAAACCCCAAATACGCATTTTCTTAGTGGCTGTGAATGGCATTTTAATAGTTTAAAACAATGCACGGAAAAACATTAAGCAAAGCTAGAATAATGATTACAATAAATTATAGAATGTGCTCTTAAAGAACCGTATACCATTTGTGAACTCTCTGTGCACTTTAATCAGAAAAAGGCAGAGCATGCCATTTCTAGGGAGAGAGCCTTTCGGTGATTCATTAAACTCCATTCCTCCTCTAGTCAAGAAAGCTGTTTTTACAAAGATCAAAGATGTGCACAACCCCAAAAACGACCGAGTCAGCTAAAAATGAGTGTTCTTTCCACAGCAGTTTTGTCACCACAAGCCAATGCAACTGTATCGCAATTTCTACCTCAGGGATGCTGACAATATTGATCATGAATGCAGTTAGAACTTGCATCTTTTTGCAGGGATAGCAGAGATGCTCCAGTTGAGTGGCCCCTGGGTGTCTCTCCCTCTCTCCCCACCAAATACCTTTTCTTTTTGCTTACTTTTAACTCGCTATATTTCTTTTTTAAATAGCACACGGTTACAAGGAATTGAAACAGTGATGTTTCTAATCAGACCATACCTGCCTTGAGAGATAACAAAGAGTGTATTGCTTTGCTATTAAAGCCTGCTGTGAGAAGGCACAACACATCCTATGAGAGCAGAGAAGAGCATAGCCTTGACCCTGAAGCACCTTAATATTATTATACAAAAAGGTAACCAGATGCACATTATATTGTTGATGTCATGCTTGCGTTTTGGTCCAGTCGTTTACATTTATGATGATGTAACAATCCCAGCAACAACAGCCAATCACTCTATAGAGTTTATTGATGAAACCTGAGTCTTTCCCCCAGCCCCCTCCCTCATTTTTTTCATATTACCATAGCTGAGAGCTCTGTACATTGGGGTACTAGCTTTTGTGGGTCCAGGATTTCCTACTATTTCTACATAAAAAATAGACTGGAAGACTGACCATCCGCATTGCATTTATTCACCAAGCCACCCTAAGCGTTGAATAACAGAATCCTCCTTCCCTTTCATCTCCCAGGAGCCAGTAGTAGTAGTGGTGTGAACTAATGTTCCCATAGCAGGAAAGACTTCTTACAGTTATTAAGAAATTCAGGAATACTACATAAAAACTTTGTATTAGCAAATAAGCTGTCGTACCAAAGCTTAAAATTGAATGCATTGACCCCTTTCAAATTTAAACAGGCCTCCACTGAGTCAATAGCTACTGTTAGTCAATTCTGTTTGCAATTGCAAATATTGAAGTCCGCTTATTATTTCGGCATGAACACTGAAGTGTGAGGTCTTCTGGTGCCATAATCAAATAGAATGAAAAACGGGGCAATGCAGCGAGACCGTGTGTGAGGGAGCAGCACTGCTAAGTGGAGGTGAGCAGACAGTACACCATTTATAGATAATAAAAAATGATCTCAAAGTAAAAAAAAAAAAGCACCTGAGCAGATCATTCCAGCCTCTTTCCACCACAGAGAAAGCAATAACACAGCTAGACTGGTGGAATGAGAAAAGCCCGGGATTTGTTAACATGCAAGAATGAAGCTGAATGGACAAAACACATTAGGTGGAAAAAGAAAAAAACTTCATCGTCATTTTGCCACGGTGCGTTTCTTTCTAGAGAGCTACACAATTATTTCTCTTTACCTATATGCTTTGGTGTGTTTTTGTGGAGGTGGAGGGTGAGAAAAATGGAAAGAGTTGAGGAATTGGATTTAGTTCACACTTTTTCTCAGAATTTCAAAAGCAAGTTACATTCAGGTGCTGTGAGTATTATTCCTGTCCTCAGAGGACTTACAGTCTAAGGAGCATGCTTATTATAGTGCTGATGCAGCAAAGCTTAGCATGGCTCTCCGATGCGTAAAGCAAGCTAGCGCTGGAAAAATAGTAAAAAAAAAAAGAAAAACGGCGCTAAATTGCAGCGCACTCGGCATGCAAATCACATCTTGTTATGTTGTTAAGTGCCCTCGATTTGGTGTCAATTCAGGGAGACCATCTGGATAGCTGTCCTAAATTGTGTTCGGTCTTCAGTCACGTGGCTTGTTGTCGATAGAGTGTCACCCATAGCTGCTGTTATTCCTCTTTTGCGTTGACCTTCTACCTTGCCAACCATGATGTCTTTCTCTAATGATCTCTCTCTTTGCATGATGTGTCCAAAGTATGAAAGTTGAAATCTTGCCTAAAGAAAACTTAGGTTTGATCTCCTCTAGTACTAACTGGTTTGTTCTTCGGGCAGTCCATGGTATAAACAGTATTTGTCGCCAGCACCATAATTCAAAGGCATCAATTTTCTTCCTTTTTCACTGTCCAACTTTCGCATCCATATGACGTTATTGAAAATACCATGGCTTGAACAAATCAAATCTTTGTATGGGGAGAGGCATCTCTGTTCTTGAGAATCTTGTCTAGATCCTTCATAGCCATTCTGCCAAGAGCAATGTGTCATTGGATTTCTTGACTGCTTGTCATTTCTTTATTGATAGTTAATCCAAGTAGGTTAAAGTTGTCCACTATTTCAATTTCTCCTCCATCAATGATAAACATATTGATTTTACCAGTTGTCAGGATGTTTGTCTTCTTTACATTAAGGTGTAGGTCCCTATTAAGACTATCTTGCGCCCAATGAAAAAACTGCGCTGAAACAGCGTAGTTTTTAATTTTTTATTTATAAATTTTACAATTGCTGACAAAAACAAACAAACAAAAGAGGTGCATAGCAAATCACAATAGGAAATAAAAAACAGCGTCACATTAGTCCACAATATCAAGGAGGCATGGATCCAAAACAGAGCAAAGTAAAGAAAAACTATTAAGGAAAAACAAGAGAGTACAAGCAGACCAACAGTGTAGTTTTTTATACTGTTTTCATGCCAGCTTTGGGGAGGCATAAAGATCCAGCCGGGAGCAAAAGTATTTATCTGAAGTGAAGTGTTACATTTCACCTCAGATAATCCAGGCACTGGGGACAGCACTTGATGCCATCAGAATACTGTCGGGGGGTTGGTGCCCCCGACAGAAACCAAATCCTTAATGGTCCTAATCCCCACCTGCCTGATAAAAAATTCCCTGGTGCCCCAGAGACCCCGATCCCTCTACCCACCCACTAAAAAAAAATCCCTAGGGGCCCATTGGCCCTGATCCCCCACCCACTCACCAAATTTAAAAAATCCCTATTGTTCCAGCAGCTCTGATCCCACCCACCCAATAACAAAAATCCTTGGTGGCCCCCAAATCCCCCACCCCCCTCCCGGAAAATGGCTTATATGGCAGTCTGACCCCACTCTGTGCATCCCAGGATGCACTGCATGTGGCCAGGCACCATCATTTTTTTAGATGGCAGTACAGGTACAGGAGCACGTGGGCAATGCTCCCTCTCAAGATTAAGGGTACCAGGGGGAGGGGGAGGTTCGGGGACCACCAGGGATTTTTGTTATTGGGTGGGTGGGATCAGGGTCGCTGGGCCACCAGGGTTTTTTTTATTGGGTGGGGGGATCGGGGCCACTGGGCCACTAGGGATTTTCTTTTAGTGGGTGGGATTCTGCATGTGTCTGTAAGTAAGCATACATACAATTGGACCATGAATCTAGCAAGGAGGTCTTGCTAGTCTCAGGCACCTGTGCCTCCATCCCCCCTGCTCTTCACAGCCTTGTGCTGCTCAGTTAACACCACCTACTGAGGGGCTGCTAAGCACACTCATGCTAATGTCAACAGCTGGAGGTAGCCCGCATCAAAAGTTAGTGAACTTTAGCAAACATGCCCCTTACTTTGTACATGAAGCAATGCAAAGTTAAATGTCTTAACTTAGCTTGCCTGGTTCTCATAGGGGGGCGTGGCCATTTACGTTTGCTGGTTTGTTTTTTCATATAGCCCCCTACTCCATCCTCTGACTAGATGTAAGGACTTTTCAGAGAGCTTAGCAGCCTTAACAATCTATACTCCTGAGTCCTTTCCTGGCAGTGGGGAAAGAAAGTGCTTAGGCTTGTGGAGCAATTTCTCACTTCTTAGTAAAAGCAAAATGGGGGCATTATCTGAATTCAGGAAAGCATGGAACAACCACCAAAGGTGAGGGAGAGGAAGGGTTAGGGATGTGCACTCATTAGCATGCCTTAAAAATCTAGGGCCTGATATTCAAATGTCATGACAGTCAGCTACGGTGCTTAAATATCAGCAGGGTATTCAGCAGCAATAGCCAGATAGCCACCGAATACCCAGGCTAAGCGGCACTCTCGGGATATGGGCCGGCACTTACCAGTCAGCATAAAATTCAGCCAGCACTTCTCTGGATTGCAACTTAGGGCTGCTTTTTGTGTGCCCAGGTTGCACTGATATGTACCTGCTGAATAATGCACTGACCATATAATGAACCAAAACAAATTACCAAATAAATTACAAAAATGAAATTACTAAAGAACACAATGTAATCTACACACCTTAAAAGGTTGTTTTATTACACTTTCATGCTACTTATTAACCTTACTCTGGATGAATTCAACACGGTGTGAAATTATTTAGAAATCCCACTATCTCACCACATTATAATACAATATTACAAATATACTTCATCACAACACTTTATTCTTAAACCCTATAAAAATACATTATACATACTACAAATACATTTCTTAAACACATTTCATAAATACAAACATATTTTATAAACACAATGCCTGCAGGGGGCGATCTTTTATCACCCCCTGCAGATGGATCCTACTGAAGCATTACAATCTGAAATTTTGGAAGTGCTAGAGGAAGCATTTCGTGTTGGAGTGGTGTCGGAACAGTTGATGAAGTTTCCTTATGTTTGACACCCCCAGATTCCATCGTTCTATGTAGTTCCTAAGATACATAAATCTTTAACTGACCCTTCTGGTCGTCCTATAGTGACAGGAATCGACTCATGCCTGGAACCTCTTTCACAATATATAGATTCTTTTTTTAATCCTTTGCTTAGACAGGCACAGTCATACATTAAAGATTCGGGAGATTTATTGATCTTCCTGGATTCCTGGCAGGGCCAAGGGGCATCTAATATGTTGGTGGCTATGGACGTTTCAGCCTTGTAAACTAATGTTCCACAAGAGATGGCAATAGATGTATCTATGCATTATTTAGCTTCTTTACCATATTCTGATACTCAAATGTTTTTTTTCCCGTAAATTATTGGAATTAATCTTGCAATGGAACTATTTTGAATTTCATGGAATGTTTTATCATCAAACTGAGGTGGTTTCTATGGAGGCCACGGTGGCCCTATTGGTAGCGGGTTTGTATGTGCGTAATTTCAAGGAACAGATAGTGTATGTGTTGGACATTTATAGCGAAATGGGTTCGCTATATTGATGATATCTTTTTTATATGGCAAGGTTCGGAGCAGGATTTTTATTTATTTATTTAATACTTTTATATACTGCGCTCTTTAAAATCAGTGCGGTTTATAGATAACAATTTTGTACAGAGTAGGAAGAGCCTGCTCTGCACTTATATCGAACGGGTAATACAACTTGGATTCAGAACAGGGGTAAATATATACAGGGATTTTTTTGGGATGGATCAATGCACAAGATAGCCATCTACGATTCACTCAGGAGATATCTAAGAGGGAGGTTCATTTCCTTGATATACGTATTGGTTTTAGTGATTCCGTTTTTTTCACTTCTATATATACTAAACCTACAGATCGTAACAGTTTGTTGGAATATGGTAATTTGCATCCACGGCATATTCAGGAAAATATTCATGTGGGACAATTTTTGCATCTTCGCAAGTTATGTTCATCACGACGTGATTATGCTATTCAGGCGCAAAAGATGTCTTTGAAATTTCACAATCATGGTTATCCAGACCGGGTGATATCTCATGCAAAGAAATGTTCAATAATGCGAACTTTGAATGGACGTGATGTCTGTCCTACATATAATAATTGGCATGGACAAAGCACTTATTTCATGAATAAGTCCCTTAACAGGATGTTCAAATCTCTCTGTCTCCATAGTAACTGTGCATACAACACATTGGTTACATTTTTTATGTCTCCTCACTCCCACTGTAGAGATGTTACGATAACGCGAGTGCACCAACATATCTCTTAAATTCCTATCCTCTTCATAAAGAGAACACCGGTGGATCCCTGAAGATAGGGTGCAACTGTAGAATTGTCCAATGACCTAACATCAAATCTTTAATATAACGAGTTTGTGTAGAATAAGGTAAAATACAAGTAAGATGAGATACATCTTTACCCTGTGTATTCAAAAACAACACATCACAATGCACATTAAAAGCCCGTTTATCCGCTCTCCGATGGGGTGTGGAGTCAGCTCCGTTGGTTTCACATTGACGGGAGATGAATCATGCCATACAGGATCTTCGTTGTTTTGTGTAAGAAAAAGTGAGCGGGGAGGGTGGTGGTGATTTCCATCGGCAATTGTGCCAAAGAGAACAACAATTCATCTTTCAATGGGACACTGTGATACTGCATGGGTTAAATCTGCAGATAGAATTGCATTGGTTTTATTGAGTCCAGTGGCCTTTAAAAATACTTTGAGTAGTACACCTGTGCTGGCATTTTTCCAAGGCATGCATTTTGTTGCGGCGAGTTCATTTGAGGAGCTGAAGGTCAGTGACTATATAAGATATATTTTGTGTAATTTTATTTTTATGGGTCATGTGATGTTGTTGAGTAATAATTGATTTTGATTTGTAGTTTCCCTGAGAAAGCCAATATGGCAAAACCGTGGTCCATGGTCAGTCGAGTGATTTGTATTTATAAAATGTGTTTGTATTTATGAAACGTGTTTAAGAAATGTATTTGTAGTATGTATCATGACAATGTATTTTTATAGGGTTTATGAATAGTGTAGTGATGAAGTATATTTGTAATATTGTGTTATGATGTGGTGAGATAGTGGGTTTTCTTAATAATTTCACACCGTGTTGAATTCATCCAGAGTAAGATTAATAAGTAGCATGAAAGTGTAATAACAACTTTTTAAGATGTGTAGATTACATTGTGTTCTTTAGTGTTTACTGACCATATAAATGCATTTATTTTATTTATTTGAACAGTTTTTTTATACTGCCCCTTCCAAGGATCAGGGACAGTTTACATCAAACAAATGCCAGTTACAGAGAACAGTGCCGTGTACTAATTTACATTGAACTATTTACAAACCAGCTGTCCACACATGTCAGAGTATGGTGGAAGTTGGTTAACATTTAACTATTTTCATGGTAGCTCGGCAGTGATTACCAATTATGAAGGTACAATCAAGTAAGCTAGGAAGATACAGAGAAGGGAGCTGGATCAGGTGGGAAGGATTGCATGGAGGAGAGACTATTAGTGTTGTTGCAGATGAAGTTGTTATAGTAAGTCTTTAGTTCCTTACGGAATGTCTGTAGATCTTTGATTGATCTGATTGAGTCTGGAAGGGAATTCCAAAGAGTGGGTGCAGTGCACGTGAAGGCTCTGTTGCTGGGTAGCATTTAATCAGAAAGCGCTGACATATCCTGCTCTGTCCACGGAATGCCCCTACTCTAACCAGATCATGCCAGGGCAGCCAGCTAAATATCCAGACAGCCTTCCATTGGCTGACCAGCTTTCTGAATGTTGACCCTTTAGTGCACACAAAATGAATTTGGCATACATTAACCTACAAATTCACACATGTACAACTGATTTGTGCACATTAAATTCTAATGCAAGTTAAAACATTTTTTATTAAAACGAATGGGTGAAACCAAAAAGAAAATCTATGAAGACTGGGGGAAAAAAGCTATGGCTATTGCAAGCCTTATTGCTTTTGCAATTTGGGTCAGGTTTGCACTAGCCTCAAAACAGTTTGTAATATCACATCCCAAGCAATGCTTTTCTGATCTCTTTCAAGTGCTTCTGCTCTAATCTCCAAATCATGGAAGCTTTGCGGACATTTCCACTTACACTATTCTTACAGGACGAGAGAGTGTGGAGAGATGTTCTGGACCTTGGACGATGTTAATGCATGCTATTTTACCACAGTTCCCATATTATGCAAAGGGACTTAGTTACTAACAATGCACACGAAAAGCATCAGCACACACTAGCACGGTAATGTAGATTAGTAACTCTCGACAGCGTTGCTGTATGGACAGCCTGGGTTTAAGTCCTCTGTCAGATCTTCTGCTTCCAAGGCCAGCAGCGGAGAGAGTTCTTGCACTGAACCAGGAGAGGAAGGAACTTCGTTCGCTAGGGGTCTGTATTTGGTTCATTTGGATGCCTAAAAATGTAAAGTGTATGCAAATCACTTGTACGCATGTATTCATGCAAAATTAACACACATGCAAACCGACTGCATACGATGTGTGACAAAAAATACGGATGAAACAAATACAAAAACTGGGCTAAAATTGGGAACAAATTTGATTGTAAACGAACACGCATCAAACTTTTATTTGACCATGCATAGCCCTATCAGTCATTACACAACAGAGAGTAGTGGTCAGAGTTAGGGCTCAAATTAGCCAGATTCTTGAAGGAGCTATGGCTTGTGGCCCTTGTTGCTACAGTGGCTGAGTTCAATTGATGTGGGAATAGAGAGGAGCAACCTCACCTCGGGTACTCGTGAACGAAGGTTCATGGTTCCCTAACCCAATAGAGACCAGTCCCAATTGAACTGGAAGAAAGTGGGACTTGTAATGGTGATACTGTTGCAATAGTGGAAACTGGGCTGCTGCTTTCATTGCAGAAATTTCAAGGCTTGCATTAAAGACTACTACTGATATTACTACTATTCCTACTTATCATTTGTAGAGGGCTACAAGGCATTTGCTGCGCTGTAGATATAAATGTAAAAGACAGTCCTTGCTCATCAGAGCTTACAATATAATCAAGACGGAGAACTTCAGAAAAACTGGGGACTAAAGTTCAGATAAGATACACATGAATGGTGAACAAGAGAGTGAGGAGCATCCCGATCCAAAAGCACCCTCAAAGAAGTGTGTTTTCAGCCTAGATTTGAATAGGGCTAGAGAAGGAGCCTGACGGACCGACTCAGGTAGTTTGTTCCGGGTACATGGAGCAGCAATGTGGAATGAACAAAGTCTGGAGTTGGCAAAGAATGTCCAGTTGCAGTATCGCAATACCACATTAAAAAATAGAAAAATGGCATTTTTTCTTTGTAGGGAGGAGTGGTCTAGTGGTTAGGACAAGGTACTTCAGGCCAGAGGGCCGAGGGTTCAAGTCCTACCTGGGGACAGCAATCTCAGGCCGGAGGGACTGGGATTTCTAGTCCTATAGGCACTCCTTGTGGTCTTGGGTAAGCCACTTAACCCTCCATTGTCCATGTTCCCTGTAAGTATTAGCATATGTGTCTCATATCCCCTCATGTTAAATGTATCCCCCAATTGACTGCTTTGACCCGGTGAAAAGCGGGATATAAATACAGCTAAATAAATAAACAGATGTGTTTCCAAAATTGCAGCTTCTTACAGTAACTGATTACAGTGCTCAATTACAGGGATATATAGAAATACTATTTGCACGCTGTAGCCCTACTAAGCTGCTAAAACTGCCTCAAAAGTCAAAACAATTCCATTTGATTTTTAAAAGAAATTGTATGATAGTAACATTTTGCTCCAAGTCACTCTTTCGACCCCCCCCCCTCTCCGCCCCATCCCTAACAATCAGAAATGAGTCAGGAAGCAGTGAAACTCCAGGCAGCACGACTTAAATTAGCATTACTTGATAACACAAAAGGAAACCCACAATCGCTGTGCACCCCGGTGCATTCTGTGAGTGCTGCCTGGCTTTGTTGGAGGCTACAAACGTGCATTTCTCTTCTCAAAAGAAAGTACAAATAGCTTTATTTTGATAAACAATAGTGGGTGGCAGAATTTATAATTACAAACCTTTCAAAAGCAAAATCTATGTGTGAACTAGAAAGATAACATGGAGACCAGAATTCATGGAATCATACATCAAAATTGTCACAATCAGCTACTGCATGCGCGTGATTTATTTAATGTTAATATAATTCATAAAGTACCCCCATATTTCCATAAACATGTCATATCTACATAATGCACAATAATGAATCGGCTCTAAAGATTAATACAATCTGAGCTCCAGGAGTAAAATGATTCCATTTAATGGGATGCATCAATATCTGATTTTATATATATAAAAAAAAGAGCTTTCATGCTCTCCTTTGGCTGTGCTAGGAGTTACAGATCTGATCTGACCCGTTTAAATCACTTTTCAAAACATTAACCCTTGAATTACTGCATAGAGAAAAGCAGAGCATGACCTGAAGGATGCATGTTTTTCTTTCTTGAGGGTCAATGTTATTAGATAGCATTGGAAAGAGTGAAAGCATACCAAGGGCACATCCGGAGCATTAACTTCCTGTTTTTCATCTATCAGGGCTGAATTCATCAACAAATTTTTGAATAGTCAGAAAATGAGTCAAAATCACATCTGTCAAAATCAACTGTTTATTTATTTGGTTTATAACTCATCCACCCCTAATGCTTGGGTGAAACTACAAGAAATAAATATAAATTCGTTAACAGTAAAATAGTGGCAAGCGGGGGAAGCCGCTACTGCCGATTAGTAAACATACCCCTAAGTATTAATTAAATCAGCTCTGTGGCTCCAAACGAGGCTAAAAAGAGGGAAACAAAAAGGACAACCCCACAAAAAGCAGAAGCAGGAAATGAAAGAGCAGGGAAATAAACCAAGAATAACAAATTTTATTGTGCTTGACACAGTTGTGTTTCAGCTATGAACACCTGCGTCAGGGGCAACTTTAAACATCAGAAAATAAACATAAATATTGAATTACATGAATACAAATCAAACATATATAGAATTCACACATATTGTGGCGCGCGCGCCCCCACTAGGCGGTCGCCTAGTAGGGACGGGCGTCCATCTTGTATCCCTTTATCTCAAAGGTGTAGTTGTGTATTGAAAGTAGACCAAGTGGATGTTAAAGCACACAGGAATTTTATTGGGTTCCTCTAGGTAAGCTTGGTAACAGTCTTTAAAGAAGCTTTCACACTCAGCAAAAGAAACAAGGATAATTTTCTCCAAAATAAAGTAAATGCAAACAGTGTGTTTCAGTGGAGTTATTTACAACAACTTCTTTCCCTTTTCCTTTAAGAGATTTCTTACTTCAGAATTAACAATGGTACTTGTAGCTAAAACATACAACCGAGATCAGTAATGCTGCCAGCTCCCTTTTAGCTGCTTGCAATTAAAACAGACCTCAGCTGAGTAGCACAGAACTTGATTGCACTATTCACTTTCCTTTTGGCAGAGAACCTTAGTAGTTCAACATAAGATTCCTTCTCTCCTTTCTTTCAAGCTTCCAGCTATGACAAACTGGTAACAGCTTCCTGAATTCTTCCTACTACTTTGCTTCCTTCAATTAGCAACAACGCATACAGCACACTCCATCTCAGAACAGGTGGACCCCTGGTCATCATCCCTACAATCCACCTCCATGCTTTCTTCTGAGCTGCCTGCTGGGGAAACTTGGAAACGTTCAGGTACTTTTAGGTTTATGTCCTTTAAAAGCTTAAACAGCCTATCCCATTGCACTGCCCTCCCTTCCTTTGGAAGAACACTAGCAGGCTTTTCTTGTTCAGCTTTCTTTATAAAACCCTTCTTTCTGTTCTGGGTTTTTCCAGGTATAATCCTCTCCTCAGAATCTGAGCAAGCGTCATAAGCATTAGCTTTCTCTGTTTTCTTTCTCCTACCTGGGAGCTTTACTGTGGGAGTTTCACAGCTGGGGCTTCTGTTGGCTGTAGCTATCTCTGCCTCAGAGCTACTCAGGGAATCACTGCAGGATTTCCTCTCAGCTTTCCTGGGTTTCCTCTGCCTGAAGACACGCCTTTCTTCAGAGGAATCTGAGCCTTCCTGTCTTAGCTTCTCCACCGCCAGCCTTCTGTCTCTCTCTCTCTTGCCACTGTGTTTGGCCCTCTCCTTGGAGCGTTGTCTGCTGCTCTCTTGGCTGCAGCTCTGCCTGCCCTTGTTCTTGCCCTTGCTGCCACTCTTCTCCTTCCCCTTCTCTGTTTGCTCAAACTTAAACGTTGGGCAGGGTACCTCCCCTTCTGACTCCACCCCCATGTATCTCCTATCCTTACCTAGGGTTGCCATGGAGTCTGGGTGGGGCTTTAGCCTAGCTCTACAACCGTGGTTTCTTTCACTGCCTTTACTTTGGTATGTGTGTTCAGGTGCGCCCATCCCCCACAAAGGGGAAAAAGTCCCTTTTTCCTTTGTTTCCCCCGGCTGGGCTACCCTCTCCTTACCACAATATGTATAAATAAAATACATTTAACAAATGAGGCCTCCGGACCAGGAGAAGGACCTTGGTGTGATTATTTCTGAGGATCTCAAGGTGGCGAAACAATGCGACATGGCGCTGGCAAAAGCCAGAAGGATGCTGGGTTGCATACAAAGAGGAATTACCAGCAGAAAGGAGGAGGAATTAATGCCCCTGTACAAGTCTTTTGTGAGGCCTCACTTGCAATATTGTGTTCAGTTTTGGAGACCATATCTCACAAAGGACAGTATAAAAAGACTGGAAACGATTCAGAGGAAGACGACCAAAATGATTTGGAGCCTGCATCAAAAGCAGGACCGTACCGAGCCCTGTGCAAGGGGTGCAGCCGCACAGGGCGCAAAGACTTCAGGGGCACATTTCAGCTCTCTGCCATTGCCTGCCGCCACCGGCAGGCAATGCCAGAGAGCCAAAGTGCGCCCCTGAAGTCTTCCCGCTGGCACACTAAGCAGGTCTGGTCTTTCTGGGAGGGACCAGACCTGCTTAGCGTGCTGGCGGCAGGCAGCTTGCACATCGGGTGCGCGCCTCTTCTCTCCCACCCTCATAAAGTGTCTAGATGGGGGCACGGGGGGGGGGCACGTGCCCGATGTGCAAATCGCACAGGGCGCATTTCGCCATCGGTACGACCCTGGTCAGAAGACTTATGAGAAGAGACTTGAAGACCTAAATATGTACACTCTGGAGGAGAGGAGGGACAGGGGAGATATGATTCAGACCTTTAAATACTTAAAGAGTATTAATAAACAAACAAACCTCTTCCAAAGACGGGGAAACTGTAAAACTAGAGGGCATAATATGAAGCTGCAAGGGGGTAAACTGAAAGGTAATGTCAGGAAATATCTTTTCACTGAAAGGGTAGTGGATGCTTGGAATGCCCTCCCGATGGAAGTGGTGGGGGCAAATACAGTGACAGAATTCAAAATGGCATGGGACAGACACAGTGGATCCCTTCATAGCAACAGGATAAAATCAAAATAAGCATAACTATATCTCTTATATCTCAACCAACAGGGATGCCCTAAACGGAGCGATAGGTACACCCCTAAACAAAGGCATGGGGAGGGGTAACATGCATGGAGAGGCAGGTGCACCTACTCTTGCCACCTTGATGGGCAGACTATTTGCCGTCATATACTATGTTACAAATTGAAAATATATATATAGAAACATAGAAACACAGCAGCAGAAAAAGACCACATGGTCTATCTAGTCTTTCCTTCCATATCAACCATTACAACAGTCCCTTTTTTCCTTTAAAGATCCTCTGTGTTTGTACCATGCTTTTTTGAATTCAGATACTGTCCTCATCTCTACCACCTCCACTGAGAAACTATTCCATGCATCTACCACTCTTTCTGTGAAGAAATATTTCTGCATATTACTCCTGAGTCTCTCTTTTTGCCCTCTTCCTATGTCCCTTCATAGCAGAGCTTGCTTTCAATCAAAAAGGCTCTCCTTCTGTGCAGGGGCGGCCCAAGGGGGGTGAGGGGCCATGTGCGGAGAATCGGTGCGGGGCATCATTTGCATAATATATGTTTCTATATATATTTTTTAAGTGTTACCATACACTAACTTTTAGTAAACATGCCTCTTAATGAGTGTATGGATAAAGAAAGACTAAAAGATTTCTACATTACTATAATCCAGTGCCAACCGCCAGGCACATTAGGAGCTACTACAAACACTGCCCGTTTAGAACCCATAGCAAACCCGCCGTATCCTAACAGCACTACCAGGACTCAGAAGGCACCATATTCTACCTACCAAAAGGCAACACTGCAAATATTAAACCAATACATTTCAGAGAACAACAATACATGACCTACTGGGGAAAGAGAACAAGTGGCAATGTCAAATAGGAATTACATAAACAGAATACCTCAGCTCATTTACACATGCAGAACACAGACCATCACCAAACAAGGAATCACAATTTAGAAACTTGAAGACAATTAAACTGGGAACCCCAAAAGCTAAACTTGGAATGTACAACAACACTGTAGAAATAAAACAAAAAATTAATTTCCTCTTGTACTAAACAAAGCGCAGACGTTAATGATGCACATTTCCCAGAGCTGACATATTCCAGCTAATAAATTCAAAATAAAGAGATATTTTTCTCTCTTTTGTGCATTTTTTTTTCAGTTGCAATTGCTTCAGCCACTTTCTTCTGGTTTCTTCGTGTCTTCTACTAACTCTCCATCGTCTGCTGTCCACTTGTCCTTTCTTCTCTCTTCTAGTTTTTTTTTTCATTCTCTCTCTAAATCTGCTTTAACATACTAATCTTTCTCCTTTTGCTCTTTCCTCATTCCTATTTCATCCACTCAAATGTTACCCCTCCATCCTCAATCTCCACGTACTCTCTCAATACCCGGCCAATTGTAGATTTGTCTTCCCTCCCACACAAAATATTTTTCCCCTCTCCATTTCACTCTCCCAGCTCCATCCCATTCTAATCCTCCCCCAACATCAGCTCCCTTCTAGTTCCAGCCCCACCCAGCATCCACTCCCTTCTAGTTACCGCATCAGCCCATTTCCAGTCCTAGCTCCCCCATCCATTTCCAGTCCTATCCGAGTCCCTCCATCAGCTCATTTCCAATCCCAGCCCCCCATCAGCCCATTTCTAGTCCTTTCCAAGCCACACCATCAGCCCATGTCAAATCCTAGCTCCCCTCCACTCAGCCCATTTCCATTCCAAGCCCCTGTCCCCATCAGCTATTTGCAGTTCAAGACCCCTTCCACTCAGCCCATTTCCAGTCCTAGCAACCCCCCAGCCCATTACCAGTCCTAGCCCTCCCCATAGCCCATTACCAGTCCTAACCCTCCTCCCCCCATCAGCCCAGCTAGATTAAAAAATAACAAACTGGCTGCTGCTGCCACTGCCACCGTAGCAGTGGCAGAATCAAGTGTCCCGCAGGGCCCCCCTGCCCGACAGAGCCCTCCCTGCAGCATCAGCTCCCAAAGCGCGAGCTTTTCAGAGCCGCAAAGGGAGAGTTTCCCTTTTTTGCGGCTCTGTTAAGCCAGTTTCCCATCAGCCCCAGAGGCCTTAACAGAGCTGCGAGAGAGAAACTCTCCCTTCGCAGCTCTAAAAGCAGACACTGAGGGAGCTGATGCTGCAGGAAAGGCCCCGCAGGACGTTTGATTCTGCCGATGACACGGCGGCGGAGGCAGCAGCAGCAGCCGGTTTGTTTGTTTTTTAATCTACCTGGGCTGATGCAAACAACATTCTTGCTCAATGGATGGGCCGGCCCTGCTTCTGTGAATTTATGCCATGGAGGTATTTAAACTTCTCAATCATATCACCTCCATCCCATCTTTCCTCTAAAATATACATATTAAGATCCTTCAGTCTGTCCTCATATGCTTTATAATGAAGACCACTAAACATTTTAGTAGCCACCCTCTGCACTAACTCCAACCTGTTTATATCCTTTTGAAGGTGAGGTCTCCAGAATTGCACATGATACTCCAAATGAGGTCACACCAAAGACTTATACAGAGGCATTATCACCTCCTTTCTTCTGCTGGCCATTCCTCTCCCTATACACCCAAGCATCCTTCTAGCTTTCACCATCACCTTCTCTACCTGTTTAGCTACTTTAAGATCATCAGACACAATCACACTTAGGTCCCGCTCTTCTTTTGTGGACCCCATATACTATATTGCTCCCTTGGATTGCTGCAGCCCAAATGCATGACCTTGCATTTTTTAACATTAAATCTCGGCTGTCAAATTCTAGACCATCTTCAAGCTTAGCTAGATCCCTCCTCATGTTATCTACATATTCCTGGGTGTCTGCTCTATTGCAGATTTTGGTATCATCCGCAAAGAGGCAAACCCATCAACCCTTCTGCAATATCACTAACAAAGATGTTAAGAAGAATTGGTAATCACCACTGGCAATCTCCTGCTCCTCAGAGTGAGCTCCATTTACCTGTACCCTTTGTCGCCTCTCACTCAACCAATTTCTAACCCAAGCAGTAACTTTAAGGTCCATCCCTAGGGTGCTCAGTTGTTTATAAGTCACCTGTGTGGAACAGTGTCAAAGGCTTTTCTGAAATCTAAATACCCCACATCTAGGGTTCTCCCTCGGTCCATCTCCCTGGTCACTCAGTCAAAGAAATCAATCAGATTTGTCTGACAAGACCTGCCTCTGGTGAATCCATGCTCTCTTAGATCTGGTAATCCGTTGGACTCCAGAAACCTCACTATGTTCTATTTCAGCAGCGCTTCCAATAATTTCCTCACCACCGAGGTTAAACTAACCGGCTTGTAGTTTTCAACCACATCCTTACTTCCGCTTTTGTATTAAGGAACCACCTGTGCCTTTCTCCAATCCTCTGGTACCACTTCCGACTCCAAAGAGGCATTGAAAAGGTCAGTCAGTGGAGCTGCTAGAACATCCCCAAGTTCCCTCATTATTCTCGGGGTGTATCCCATCTGGTCCCATCGCTTTGTCAACTTTAAGTTTAGCTAGTTCCTCACAAACAGTCTTCTGAAAATCACTCAAGATGCCCCTCGCTTCTGTTACTGTTTGTGGGTGTTTTCTGAGGTCCTGCTCCTGGTTCTTCATCAGCTTTTACATATTCCTCCCCTTCACCCTTGAGTCTGACAATACCACTTTTGCCCTTCCTCTTCTCACTAACATAGCTGAAAAATGTCTTATCCTCCCATTTTATTGCATTGGCTATTTTCTCTTCTTTTTGAATCTTTGCTTTCCTGACCACTTTGCTAGCTTCTCTAAGTTTTTTCAAATATAGATGCCTGTCATCCTCTCTCTGTGATCTCTTGTATTTCATGAAGGCCTCCCTCTTTTTCTTCACCTTTTCAGTTACTCCTTTCGAAAACCATAGCGATCTCCTTTTCCTTTTACCTTTATTTACCATTTTAACAAAAAGGTTGGTTGCCCTTAAAATATACATACCCAATCAGAAAGTCAGGTGACAAAAAAATATATAATAATGAAAATGCAGATTATAATCAATTACAAACACATAAAAAAAGATGAATGAATGGTGCATAAGTTGTTCTTGAGCAATCAAAAATGGAAGAGTGAATGATGGATACAGTACTCACATCTGTCCTCATAAAAAAGGTCCAATCAGAAAATGAGAAAAAGAGAAAAGGAAAGAAGGAGAGGAAAAGATATGGGATGAATGTTGGAGTGCTGGTGGTGCAGGGAGATCCCTTCGAATAACAAACCACTCCTTTTTATTCTATTATATGTGAATTATGGTGCCCAACTCTGGGGCAGGACACAACAAAATGTAGAACAGCTCAGCCAGTCCCAGCTGATATAGAACCATCTGCTAATCCTACCCATAAAATATAACTGATCACAAACGATCAACTAGGCAAATAATATCAGAAGGCAAGAACTGAATATGTCATTTGCTATGGATGTTTGTTGGGCCTGATCTTCTCTCTCCATCCCACACTAGACATTTTGATTGACCTCGTAGGCAAGATCAATGCTTTGGGAATGTTTTTCTCCTCAGTGAATGACAAGCCAAAGTCTTCCAGTCTGGGGCTCCTACTGCAGCTCCTGTTTGTATGCCATATTGCAAGAGCATAATGCATTTCCCTTCAAATGTGAATCCTGCCAGCTTTCATGGTGACGCTCATTACTGTCACACTCCAAATGTTGGATTATTGAGTGACACTTAGGGAAAAAAAGTACATCCTCTATTCTCACACTTCCAGATTCTTGTTCACAGTTTTCCTATCACTATAACATTTACAGTAAATGATATCTACATGTATAGATACACTTCAGATGCTATGAAATGTGAGTATCATTGATCAAAACGTTAGAAAACTAAGTTAGAAAAATAATATTATGAAGTCTCAAAAAATAGTTACAGAGAGCAGACAGAATATTGCAGTTCTATAATATTATATGATCTCTATTATTGGTTTAAAACCTGTGGTCCACGATGGATCCCTGTGGGCCTGAGACCATTACCGAGGGTGCACAAGACACAGAAAAGAGAAAAAAAGAAGGGGAGAGAGACTGGTGACTGGTGAGAAATGGCTAGGGGGAAGAAGAGAGAGATAGACTGGTAGGAACAGGAAAGGGATCAAGAGAGCTAGTGGGGACTGGCTTGGCAATGAAGGGAAGAGGTCCAGGAAAAGTGATGGGGATGAAGTGGGGGTCCCTGAACCTTTTGGAGGTCAATAAGAGATCCCCACAATCAAAAAGGGAAGGAACCTCTGATCTATATCATATATAGTGTTACATACAGTATATTCAGGGCCGGTGCCAGGATTGGAGGAGCACCTCGGTGGGCCCCTCAATCCTGCCACCCCCATTGTCACTGCTGTCTTCCCTCTCTGGGGCCTGCAGTGGCAGCAATGGCCTGGAAACCGCGGTGCAGCACTAATCTTAAGTCTCCGGCGCTGCACCGTGGTTTCGGTCTTTTACAATCTGCCACGTCCTCCCCTCTCCAATGCAGACTTCTGGTTTATGCGATGGTTACTGACCATGAAGGGCCTTAAAGACAATTGACAAAACTTTAGAACATACTGAAAGTCTATATAGGCAGCCAGTGCAATTGAATTAAAAAAGGAGGCAAGTGATGAAATTTAGAAATTCAAAAATAGCCCTTACGGACGCATTTTGGGCAAGCTATAACACCTGCAAATATTTTTGGGGTAAACCCAAAAACAAGAAAGTGCAGTAATCAATAGATGGTAGAGTAAGTATTTGGAATACTAGGAGTAAGTCATCCTGTTGCAAAAATAGCTTCAAACATCTTAGCAAGGCATATAAAAAGCAATGAAATAGCTACAAAGAAAAACTCTAATAATCCCTTACAGTTCAATGTCAACAAAAAAAAACAAGGGATAAGTGCTTAAACATAAAATCGCTAACGTCTAGGCTCTGTTGAAACTAAAATTACCACTACACAACACTACAAGCAGAAAAGTAGAAAAGTAGTGTAGTGGCAAGACCACTTCAGGACTTGCCAATAACAGCTGATGAGTGTCTGAGCTATAGAGATTAAAGCTAAGCCAACATCTGTGACTCAAGAAATGGAGGAGACGGCTAACAGGTAAGCAAACCTCAGCCAATGGGATAACATTGCTGTATTGCTTCATTTTCGTATAACATTTTGTAACTACTCAGTTGGCAAAGAAAGTCATGATCTCTGGAGCAAACGAGGCGTAGCCTCAAAAATTGTCCTATTGGTAAGGCTCGCTTTAGTTTCAATGGATGATGAGATGTAATGTGTAACAAAGTGTTGCAATCCACCAATTTACGATGCAGGGTAGTGACTAACATTCCATTCTCAGAAGCAATCTTTACATCCAAAAATGAGAGGTGAGTGGTGTTGTGTAGTGGTCTTTTTAGTTTCAACAGAGTCTAGATGTTAGTTTAAGTACTTTTCTCTTGTTTTTTTGTTGACATTGAAGTGTAAGTGATTTTGTAACAATATTCTAGGTCAGGGGTGGGCAAACTTTTTGACTCGAGGGCCGCAATGGGTTCATATATTGGACCCGGGGGCCGGACCAAGAGTAGATGGACGGTGTGTATGTGTGAATTAATATAAATTAAATTTAAATTTGTAACATTAAATGTTTAGATTAATTTAAGGTAGAAAAGCATAAAAAGAGTTATTTTACAAAAACTTTTATGCAATGTATTTCTTTCATAAAATAGTACCTTCAATTTTAGTGGCCGTAGTTTGCCCATCCTTGCACTAGACCATGCCTCCTACTTCCTTCTGTGGGTGGGTCTTTTGGTTTCTGAAGCGTGGTAGCCAAAGTGGGGGCTGTCCCACCCGCTTCATCCGAAAAGATGGGGTGGGCAAGATATGAGCGAGATTTAAGATTCTGAATCACCTCACATGAATCTGCAGTTATTGCGTGCCGAAGCATCAGGAAGTGGGATATCCAGATCCTCCCGTGACCAGCCCATTTCCTGTCCTAGCCCCCCCATAGCCCATTACCAGTCCTAACCCCCCCATAGCCCATTACCAGTCCTAACCCCCATCACCCCATTTCCAGACAGCCCCCATCAGCCCACAGCCCATTGCCAGTCTTAACCCCCCATAGCCCATTACCAGTCCTAACCCCCCCCATCAGCCCACAGCCCATTGCGTCTTAACCCCCCCCCATAGCCCATTACCAGTCCTAACCCCCATCACCCCATTTCCAGACAGCCCCCATCAGCCCACTGCCAGTCTTAACCCCCCCATAGCCCATTACCAGTCCTAACCCGCCCCATCATCAGCCCACAGCCCATTGCCAGTCCTAACCCCCCCCCCCCCAATCGGCTCACAGCCCACTGCCAGTCCTAACCCCCCCCCCCCATCGGCTCATGGAAATTAAAATTTAAAAAAAGCTGGCCGCTGCCGCCGCAGCAGCATGGAGTGTCCCGCGGGGCCCCCTCTGCCTGGCTGAACTCTCCCAGCGCGGCTGAAGCCCTCTGCTCCGGCTTGCAGATACGCGAAGGGAGAGTGTCTCCCTCGCGTCTCTGTTAAGCCCGCAGGGGCTGATGGGAAGCAGGGGCTGATGGGAAATTTCCCATCTGCCCCTGCGGGCTTAACAGAGATGCGAGGGAGACACTCTCCCTTCGCGTATCTGCAAGCCGGAGCAGAAGGCTTCAGCCGTGCTGGGAGAGTTCAGCCTGGCAGAGGGGGCCGGATTAAAAGGTCCGCCGGGCCGTATACGGCCCGCGGGCCGTAGTTTGCCCATCCCTGTTCTAGGTACACTCTTTTGAATATGGAGGCGGAGATATTTAGGCGAACTTTTAGTTATTCACAAGAACATCTTAACAAAGCAATGTAGGCTATGAGCCCGACTCTGGAAGGGGCATGTTCATGCCTTTCGGATGGCTATGTGCAAGACGGGCCCGTTTGGACCCAATTCTGACAAGTGGGAGCAAAACGTTCCCTCGGTTGTCAGAATCGGGCCTGAGGATGGCCCAGCGTGCCCTTCCGCAACCGTAGGACTGCCCATAGTCCCAGACCCCCGAGTCCCCGCTACCTGTTCACAGTGAAATTGAGCGTCACTACCAAAATAACAATGTCACTACAAAAATAACAAATTTCATGTTTAAAAGAAAACAAAAATATCCCAGAAACAAATGTTATCTACAAAGGGTACTGCCTTATCTGGAGTAATAAGGAGGGCATCTGTTTTAACTAAATTATGTGTCAACTCATTATGATTTAATGAGGCATTAATAATAAACAGACTCTCTTTCAACCTTGTAATAATGGATGACAAAACTCCCTTCTTCAGAAGAAATATCAAAATGTCAATGGCATAAATTCTGTTTTCTAGCTCCAACTCAACAAATGCCTGAGAGATGCACCTCTGCAAAGGTATCCATTCAGACAATTCTTGATTAAAAACTACCTGCTGGAAGCTGTTAGTCAAATATGAAAAAAAAACAATCTAAAACACTTTCATCCACTTTAAGGGTGTCCACTACCACTGCAAAGTAGACCTTCTGAAAAAGCTGAAGAGCCAGGCCATAAGCAAGGAAGGAACTGAATCCTTCATCACCAGAGGCTCTTTTCACGAGATGCCCCTCTAAAAGCAACAATACCATTGCTCGCATGGCTAGTCTGAAGCCACTAATATTACCAAGCCTGTGTGAGACCAAATCCTGTGCATCAAGGGCCTTGGGAGGAAGACATACAGAAGCCCCTCCTGGGCCAGTTTTGAAGCACGGTATCCAAGTCCAGTGCCCATCGATCCTTACTGCAGCTAAAACGTTCTCCCATTTGAGAAGTTAAGTACTGGAAGGCTCCACCATGAGGTCAAATGTGTGAGGGCTTAACTTCCAGTCACTGGGATTCACAGTGGTCAGACTTAAGAAGTCGGCTTGTACATTGTCAATGTCTGCATGTGAGCTGTGGAGAAAGCAATTAAATACTCCTCCACCCAGCAACACAGCTCTACCACCTCAAGAGCCACTCTGGCATGCTGGGTTCCATCTTGCTTGTTAGCATACACCAGAGCTATGGCATTATCCAAGAACCCACAGACTGCTCTGCTCACCAGGAGGGGCTGGAATCTTTCCAGAGCAAAGTGAATTGCTCTGGCCTCCAACAGGTTGATTGACCAGGAGGCCTCCTGAAGGGACCAGAGTCCCTAGATAAGCTAGTCTAGATAGCAAGCTCCCTAGCCCTTCATGCCGGCATCTGTGGTGATTAGTATCTACTCCAGTGCTTCCAGAAGCATCTCATCCATCAGATATCAAGTCTGCAGCCACCACTCTAACTGCCCTTTGATCTCCTAGAGGAAAGAAAGGGTCTTGGCAAATAACCGAGAACAGGAAGACAGAGAGACAGCAGGCATCTCTGAAAGGGATGCATGTGCATCCTGGCCCAAGAGACCAATTCCAAGGCCAACACCATGGAACCTAGGATTGGAGGCAGTTCCAGGCTCAAGGAACTGACTACGCACAAAACTCCCTGAGCTGGCTTTATTTATTTAGGTTTATATACTGCTTTTCTACCAGTCAAAGCAGTGTATATTCAGGTAATATATATATATTTTTTCCCCTTATCTCCAAAAGACTCACAATCTATGCTTTTGTACCTGAGGCAACAGAGGGTTAAGTGGCTTGCCTAAGGCCACAAGAAGCACCTGTGGGACTAGAAACCCTAGTTCTTCCAGCCCAAGGTTGCTGTCCTCTAGCAGGATTCAAACCCCTGGCGCTCTGGCCTGAGGTAACTTGCCCCAACTATTAGGCCACTCCTCCCTTTACAGCTTAAGTGGCCTCTTCTGCATGAGGAAACCTCGATCTAGGAGAGTGATGAAGCAAGTTCCAAGCTATCCTGTGAAGAAATGAGGCTGCTCTTAGGATAGCTCATCACCCAACCCAGTCTTTCTAGCCAGCAAATCATCAGGGATGTATTGTACCTGGACTTCTCCAGAGACTCTGACTGAATCAGCCAGTTGTCCAAGTGCAGGTGAACCCAGATTCCTTTATTGTGCAGGAATACTTCCATCAATACCATGACCTTTGAAAAGGTGTGAGCAGCTGTGGCTAAGCAAAAGATAGAATATATAACTGGAAATGGCGGCTCAGTACACAGAAGTGGAGAAAAATCGCTGGTATTGCTCTCAGATGGGAACAGGAAAATACGAGGTGCAATCAAAAATATTGAGACTTGTACAATAACACAAGAAGTATAACACTGACAGTTATTGCGCTCAGTCTCCTTCAAAGTAATCCCCTTCTGATAAAACGCACTTCCTCCACCGTTCCTGCCACTGCTGGAAACAATTTTGAAATGCCTCTTTCCTTATGCTGTGAAGCTGCTGTGTCAAATTTTGCTTAATGTTCTCCAAGTCATCGAATCTCCTTCCTTTCAGTGGTAATTTCAGTTTTGGAAACAAGAAAAAGTCACAGGGTGCAAGATCAGGTGAGTATGGAGGCTGACAGACTTGCTCAATTTGGTGTTTAGCCAAGAACTGCTGGACAAGATGTGAAACATGAGCTGGGGCGTTATTGTGATGAAGCAATCATTCACCTCTCCTATGCAACTCTGGTCTCTTACGACGAATTGCATCTCTCAAACAAGTCAGAACTTAGACCTAGTACTTCTTATTGATGGTTTAGCCTTTTGCAGCATACTCATTATGAACAATAGCCTGGTAATCAAAATCTGAGAGCATGACCTTAACATTGCTCCTCACCTGATGGGCTTTCTTGGTTCTGGAAGAGTTTGGAGTGTTCCATTGTGAGAATTGAGCCATTTATTTGTTTATTTTTATATACCGCGTTTCCAGGGATCAACGTAGTTTACAAAGAACTGAACTTCAACATTACATGAAACAATTTTACATGAAGCAGGTATTATAACTTGCATGGAACAATTAAACAAATTAACAAGAGTGAAAACTAGAGATAACATAGAACTGTGTTAACTATATACATTATAGCAAGAGAGCCTGTAGCAGACATAGGGGTATGTTTACAAAGCAGTGGTAACAGCCTCCATGCGATATCGGAGCCCCATAGTTTCAGCCGGAGCTAAGGAGCAGGAGGGGAGGGAAAGGTGGGGGGGGTTGAAAAGGGACGAGGAAGAGTAGGGGGTTGAGAAGGAATGGGGGAAAGTAGGACGGTTGAGGAGGTGGAGAAAGTGAGAGGTGGGTCATGTAATCTCATCGAAGTGTTCTGTGAACAGATGGGTCTTCAACAACTTCCTGAATGTTTCGAGGTCATGAGTGTCTCTGATGTAGTTTGGAAAGGTGATCCGAGGCAAGGGGCATGCATGGGCGCAGGTTGTCTGATTACTCTTAGTCAGTGCTTGGGGTAAGACTAAAAGGTTTGAGGAGTTAGTTCTTCTTTGGCAATTTTCTGGGGTCTTTGCTATGATGTATTATAAATATTGAGAGGATAAATGATGGATTATTTTGAATGCTGTCATCAGAGTTTTATACTTGATTCGCCTGAGGAGAGGTAGCCAATGTAGTTCTTTTAGAATTGGTGTGATGTGACTTTAATAAGGTGAACGCATTAGGATTCATGCGGCCGCATGTTGCACAAGCTATAGAGGATGTAAGTTCTTTGGGATACCTTGTAAGATGGCATTACAGAAATCAAAGTAAGGTAGTATCAATGTTTGGAAAACTGTTTGAAAATCATTTGGCTCAAGAAGGAGCCATAAGTGTTGGAGAGTCCTTAGCTTATTGTAAATACATTGAGTTACTCGGTTTATATATGGTTGAAATGAGAGGTGCTGGTCGAAGGTAACGCCAAAGTATCTCACTTCTGACTTATCCTCCAAATAGGTATTCTCAACTTTTAATGACTTTGGGGGGTGAAATGACTGGTTCTTGGTGAGGAAAAAGACTTCGGTCTTTTTGAGGTTGATATTGAACTTTTGATCCGATAACCATCGATTTATGGCACTGAAACATTTTCCGGGTCATAACCATAAACCCATGATTCATCACCAGTAATAATCTTTTTGATGAAATCTGAGTCATTTTCAATGCATTCTAACAACTCCCTGATGCAGATAGTCGATCTTCTTTTTGGTCAAGGGATAGGAGTTTCAGCACAAATTTTGCAGACACACGTCTCATCCCCAAATCAACAGTAAGACTGGACTGTACTGACCTGAAACTGATGTCCATGTCCTCAGCAAGCTCCCTGATAGTCAATAGATGATTTGAGCGTATTGCGGCTTGCGCTGCTTCAACTTTGTCTTCATTCCTGCTCGTGGACGGCCTTCCAGAACATTAGTCACTGTCAACACTTTGGTGACCCTCTTGGAAACATTTGCACCAATCATAAATTCGAGCATGACTCATGAATTCGTTGCCATATACTTGCTGTAACTTGTCATAAGTCTCTTTGCATGAATCTCCAAGTTTCTGGCATAATTTAATTGCAAATTTGCTGTTCAACCTTTTCAATCACCATAAATCTAACAATCTGCTTTTACATGATACCAAACATCACGTGATTAAAAAAAGTACAGGTGTGCTGCAGCCACGCTACACTCTGCACATGCAAAGCACATAACTAGGTCACTGCATGCTTAATAGCATCATAACTCAAGCCTTCTCCATAAATCTGTTGTAGTCTCACATAAACCAAGCAATAGGAGAAGGAAGTCTTCCACAGAAAAGTTTAATAGAGGGTAGCGGAGGACAAAAAACTAAATTCAGGATACTTTATAGATGGTAAAGCCTAGGATGTTACTATTTATTTATTTACATTCTCTTATATACCGTGCTATTCTGCATCAGTGCGGTTTACATTGAACAAACTGAAATTATATTGAACAGGGCATTATAACTTGGAGATAACTATTTTACAGGGAACATGGGCTATGGATGGTTAAGTGGCTTGCCCAAGACCACAAGGAGCACCTGTGGGACTAGAAACCCCAATCCTTCTGGCCCAAGGTTGCTGTCCTCTAGTGGGATTTGAACTCCTGACCTTCTGGCCTGAAGTACCTTGCCCCAACCACTAGGCTACTCCTCCACTCCTATTATGTGTCCAAGTATCCATCCAGATAAGATGACACAAATTTTTCACAATATAAATCTTTAAATAAGGATCTAGAGCCCTTTTGAAATATTGAAGTGAATATTTTATTAGCTAGCATAAATATATCTTTAAAATCAAGATCCTGTCCAATTAAATATCACTAGTTCAAATCCCTAGTTCAGAAATTACCAAGTCTAAATAGCAGGAAATGAACACAGCTAGTACAAAAAAAAATCCTAATTTCTCATGTCAGAGACTTCACAGTCATCTAACAGTATATCAGATAAGTTTATTCTCTTATACAATTGTATAGCTAATAAAGCTTTAAATTTCAGCTTTTAGAACAAAGTTCTTTGTTTAAACTATGTTTTTCTTCCTTTTCAGGTTAAATTCCACTTTACATCAGGTAAGTATATCTTTCTAAACTCAGAATTGTTGTAATAATTCTCAGGCATTTAAAAAAAACTAAAAACATATGGGCTCAGATAAAAATCACTAAAATAGTAGTGCACTCTCAATATTTACAAAACCGTATATTTAACTTCCAATCCAAAAATGCTCTCTTGAGGTGGGGACTGACTCAGTGCTGATTCTGGTCCAGCTCTGATTCTGGTTGTACGGTCCAGGTCGTTCTCAGGTCATTCAGTAAGGTTCTTCTTCTAACAGCTCTTAACAAATCAATACAACAAAACCTTTCCCTTTTTATTGTCACAGGTGACAAGACAGTGGCTGACAAGTAAAAGCCTTTTCACCTTTAAAAAAATGTAAAACTACCCCAAACAAAAAGATAATAATCCATAACTAACCCCGGCCCCTTTCACACTCATACATAAACCTTGAAAGCTGTGGCAAACTCTTCACAGGAATTTTACTTCTCTTTACACATCAGGCTGCCAGAAAAAAAAGCTGTCTGTTTTTAAAAGCACTGCTTCTGACCAAAATCTGCTTTCTCCCAAATCTGTAGCTGTAATTCTATTAAGCTGGATTAAACAGCACAAGAAAAGGCACTTTTTCCACCGAGTCAGTTCTATTCACCAAATTGACTTTTAAAAGTGGAGATTCTTCTCATAATTGAGCATTTATGGAAACCTGTGCACACAACTCACACTCACAACTCAGTTCTGTAACTTTCATCTCCACAAACAACAGCTTCACTTTCCAATGCTGTCAGAAACACTAAAATATTTTCTCTTGGGTTTTATCAAAACTTCTTATAGAACCAGTTTAAATCTGACAAAACCCCTTAAAATCCTTCAGTCCCAAGGAGTTTTAAACCAAATTGTCAGCTTTTAACAGCTAAGACAGCAGTCTAGCTTCTCTGACCAGTCACGCCTTTCTTAAATTAGTTTTCTGGTTTTCAACAATCAGATATTAAATAGCCCGATCAACGTTTGAGGAATACTTTAAGAAATATTCAAAGGTGATCAAAGGAAATCCCTTAAGGAAATTCTTCTTCAAAAAATACCACCTTTTCCACTTTCTTTTCTTCAAAGATTACAGAGAGAACTCCCTTTTATTTAATTACTCCAGGAGTCTCTCTCCTTATTCTCAAAAATCCTAAAATTAAGTCTTTCCTCACCACCACACCCTGCATGCCTGCCTCTCTCTTCACAGACAAGCCCCCAACTACCTCCCAGATCAACACACACCGGCAGGGCCGGATTTACCTTGAGTGAGGCCCTACGCCAACAAAAATTGTGGGCCCCCAGCAGGGGCGGCCCAAGGGGGGTGCAGGGCTAATTTGCATAAGGGGCCTCATTTGCATAAATATTTGCATAATGTTACCATATACTAACTTTTAGTAAACGTGCCTCTTAATGAGTGTATGGATAAAGAAAGACTAAAAGATTTCTACATTACTATAATCCAGTGCCAACTGCCAGACACATTAGGAACTACTACCAAACACTGCCCATTTAGAACCCATAGTAAACCCGCAGTATCCTAACAGCACTACCAGGACTCACAAAGCACCATACCCTACCAATCAAAAGGCAACACTGCAAATATTAAACCAATACATTTCAGAGAACAACAATACATGACCTACTGGGGAAAGAGAACAAGTGGCAATGTCAAATAGGAATTATATAAACAGAACACCTCAGCTCAGTTACACATGCAGAACACAGAACATCAACAAACAAGTAATCACAATTTAGAAACAGGAAGACAATAATTAAACTGGGAATCCCAAAAGCCAAACTTGGAAAGTACAACACTGTAGAAATAAAACTATATATTAATTTGCTCTTGTACTAAACAAAGCGAAGACGTTAATGATGCACATTTACCAGAGCTGACATATTCCAATTAATAAATTCAAAATAAAGAGATATTTTTCTACCTTTTGTGCATTTTTTTCAGCTGCAATTGCTCCAGCCACTTTCTTCTGGTTTCTTCGTGTCTTCTGCTAACTCTCCATCATCTGCTGTCCATTTGTCCTTTCTTCTCTCTTCTAGATTTTTTTCCATTCTCTCTCTACATCTGCTTTAACATACTAATCTTTCTCCTTTTGCTCTTTCCTCATTCCTATTTCATCCACTCAAATTTTACCCCTCCATCCTCAATCTCCACTTACTCTCCCAATACCCGGCCAATTGTAGATTTTTTATCCCTCCCACACAAAATATTTTTCCCTTTTCCATTTTATTCTTCCAGCCCCATCCCATTCTAATCCTCCCCCAACATCAGCTCCCTTCTAGTTCCAGCCTCACCCAGCATCCATTCCCTTCTAGTCCCTGCATCAGCCCATTTCCGTCCTAGCCACCCATCAGCCCATTTCCAGTCCTAGCAACCCCCCAACCCAATGCCAGTCCTAGCCCCCCATCAACCCACTTATAGTCCTAACCCCCCATCAACCCATTTTCAGTTTAAGCCCCCCCTATAACCCATTACCAGTCCTAACCCCCCATCAGCCCACTTCCAGTCCTAACCCCATCAACCCATTTCCAGTCAGCCCCCCATAGCCCATTGCCAGTCCTAACCCCCCATCAGCCCACAGCCCATTACCAGTCCTAACCCCATCAGCCCACCTCCAGTTTTTAACCCCCCCAGCCCAATTCCAGTGCCTGGCCCCCCCATAGCCCATTACCAGACAGCCCCCATCAGCCCACAGCCCATTACCAGTCTTAACCCCCCCCAAAGCCCATTACCAGTCTTAACCCCCCCCCAAAGCCCATTACCAGTTCTAAACCCCTCCAACAGCCCATTACCAGTCCTAACCCCATCAGCCCACCTCCAGTCTTAACCCCCCCAGCCCCTTTCCAGTCCTAGGCCCCCCATAGCCCATTACCAGACAGCCCCCATCAGCCCACAGCCCATTACCAGTCTTAACCCCCCCCCCAAAGCCCATTGCCAGTTCTAAGCCCCCCCAACAGCCCACAGTCCATTACCAGTCCTAACCCCATCAACCCACCTCTAGCCTTAACCCCCCTAGCCCCCCCCCAATAGCCCATTACCAGTCCTACCCCCCACCCCCGTCGGCCTAAAGTAAAATTTAATTTAAAAAAAAAACCTGCTGGCTGCCGCCGCGGGCCCCCTCTGCTTGCCGCGGCAGCACCGACTGACCCGCGGGGGCCCCCTCTACAAGCTGAATCCGTCGGTTCAATTCCTTCCTCCCTCCCTCCGTGCACGCTGTGAGAGGCGCGAAGGAGAGTGTCTCCCTCGCGTCTCTGTTAAGCCCGCAGGGGCTGATGGGAAATTTCCCATCAGCCCCTGCGGGCTTAACAGAGACGCGAGGAGACACTCTCCTTTCGCGTCTCTCACAGCCTGCACGGAGGGAGGGAGGGAGGAAGGAAGGAAGGAACCGACGGATTCAGCTTGAAGAGGGGGCCCCCGCGGGTCAGTCGGTGCTGCCGCGGCAGCAGAAGGGGCCCCGCGGCGGCAGCCAGCAGGGTTTTTTTTAAATTTTATTTAAAAAAAAAATTAACTTGTTCTTTTTTTGTGGGCCCCTGCCAGCTGTGGGCCCTACGCCATGGCGTACATGGCGTATAGGTAAATCCGGCCCTGCACACCAGCATTCCAAGCTCTCAGAAAAGTGTTCTTCCACTCACTTCTATAAAAAGTAGTGCACACCCTTTCCTACAAAATACTAAAAGTGTCCCCCATTATACACACTTTTAAGTATTTTTCAGTACTGTTCCCTTAAATTTAAATGAATTAAAAATAAGAGATACAAAGTTGTGTCACTGAAACCCATTCTTCCCGCCTGTAACAAGCTTCAGCATGAGAGATCCTTCTGCTGCATCATCACCTGCAGCCTCGTGCCCTTACATCCGGGAACCATCAGCATTGAAACTTTTAATCTGATTATTAATTTAGGCTCCCCTTAGCCTTCTTAACTCAATCTGGCTGTTTTTATTTAAAATTGAGGCTCTGGAACGCACCAAGAGCCTCGGGAAAACACCTCTCTGACTCTGTCAACAGTCTTGTCAAAACCTAACCTTTTTAATCATTTTAAAATTAATTTTCTGGCTCCCCCTACCCTGCTCACATGAACCCTCTACTCAGGCACCACCCCACAGCACCCCTGACGATCCTCCACCCCCCTTTCCCCATCTGTTATCCAGCTCACCAAAGACTCTGGCACTTTAAGGCCGGCTCCACCCCAAGAGTTAGGCCCAAGCCAGGCCTAGCAGTGCCTGCTCTCTGCCCCAGAGCGCCAGCTGCTTCCACAGCTCTGCCAATGCTCTCAGCCAGCTCTGGGCAAACAGAATCAATCCTAGTGTAGCAGCAGAGCACAAACAATCCAATAATACCAGGAGTCTGTTCAAAAGGTCCAAATCATTTATCGTGCACAAGACTCAAGCAGAATCACATTCAAAATGGCTGAGCAATGGTTTCTAGCAAAACAACAACTTTTATACTTTTCTTTTCCATTCTGAACATAGGCAAACTTTTCATTGGTCCCAGTAACCCCTCTTACCCCATCTTTTGGTCCCGGTACCATTACGTAGCTATCCAATGAGGACCTTTGTCTGGGCTCAGCACCTGTTTCCCCCCTCACAGTCCCCATTACAATGGTCAGTTCTTAGACTCTTGATACATTTCTCCTCCAAGGTCACTAGCTAACTAGAACATGTGGGAAAGGAGGGCACTGTAACCTTTCTTTCAGCAGAGTTAATTAATTCCATAGAAGCTTCTCACATTCTTATCAGTACCAATTAAAGCTGTTTTTCTATCTTTTCTAAGTTTCGATTCTGCTTAGCTATGCTTGGTTATGCTTAGTTAAATTTCGATTCTATGGAGGCAGCATTCAGGGGGGGGGGGAGGGGGTTCATTCCTCTGGGCCTAACCACAGGCTTCATTTACAGGTCAAGCTGCTTAGGCCTGTCTGTTTAGTTCAAGCAGCATGGATCATAGGCCTTCGCCTACCACATTCCCCCCTTTGATTAATCTCACCCTACAGCTAATAAGATGTGAGATTTAAATCACTCAATTACACTGGGGTTGGATTACGACCAAGCGTTCCAGGATTAGGGTGCCATAAGGCCAAAATCTGGCAGTCTTCCGTTCTACTGTATTTTCAATAACACTATTAATAGAGCGCATGCAACATGGGATTATACATGGTAACAGCAAAAACAAGGCTACAAATACTAATATTATCATAGCAAAAGTAGTAAGTCCCCCCAATCCAGAGAAGATAGATTCGAACGAATTAGGCATCTTAAGACCATGCCAAGTCTGTACTGGCACATAAGCTTGCTTTCGCATGTTTTCAGCAATATTTTCAACTACTTGACCTTTGTCATCTATCTTCAAACAACAATTGGTTAAATTCAACTTACCACATACTCCCCCTTCAGCTGCTAGTAAGTAATCTAGTGCCAAGCGATTCTGATATATTGCAGTACGCATTTGTGTGCTCTGTCTAGCTAGAAGTGTGAGTGCTTGGCTAGTTTCATTAGTTATTAATTCAACAACTGCTTGCAAGCGTATAATACGATTTATCATATACACAGGGGTCCGATATCCCCAGGTGCCATCTTGCTCCCAAGTGGCAGGTCCATAGTAGGCAATAATTCTTTCGGGTGGCCAATCATCACCATCTCATCTCTCCCATTTGCCTATCTGTAAAGCTGCTCTTTTCTGTCTCTTTGTATAGACTGGATAACCTAATTGTTCTCCCTGCTCTGTGGGTAACAGAAAGAAAGAAGGTCGGATGGTTCCTAAGACGCATGCCCCTCCCCAATGAATAGGGAGTCGAGCATATGCTCGGGTTCCACAGATCCAATACAAACCAGGTGGGGCTTGCCAGGCATGAGGCTGGGCAAGGTCGGTCCATAGATCGGCAAGCTCAGGGAATTTTACTAATGGGTTGGTAGGTTCAGGTTTCATTAACTCCTGACCACCAGGACGTCTGTTTTGTGGTGTCATTATAAAACTTCTGGCTAAGACAGACAAGCTGTCCCACTTTCAAATTGAACTGGGGTCCAGTCCGAGCATAACACAGACGTCCAACGATTGGGTGTGCTAATACCCATTCACTTGTGGTCTTATGCAGCTCAGTATGATTATAAGCTACTGAGTAATTCAATTCTTGGGCCTCCCAGGGCCACTGATC
Source organism: Ichthyophis bannanicus (assembly GCA_033557465.1). Lineage (NCBI taxonomy): Eukaryota > Metazoa > Chordata > Amphibia > Gymnophiona > Ichthyophiidae > Ichthyophis > Ichthyophis bannanicus. The sequence goes on along the minus strand of CM066039.1, from coordinate 11,267,510 downwards.
ACCCATTCTAGTTCCTCCGCAAAAATAACAATCTGAAATGTGGAGACTGGATACTACTGCTCCAGCTAATTCTAAGAACAGATTTTGAGAAGGGTGTGGGATATCAAACTTATTTACATGCATAGTTTCGTAAAAGGTATTATGTATATGGTACCGTGATGGACGATGGGCCTGGGTGTTCAGCCTAATATATACAATGGTTCCTGGATCTGACCCAGAGCCTGCAATGCGTAGTCCAAATTTATACCCTTGTGTCCACGCACTAGGATTTATTATATGTAACTCCAATGGATTACAAGCACCCTTCTTACATTTTTCCGGATTCTTAACATAGGGCTGAAATAAGGCAGCCATTCGATTATCTCTGGTATTCTCTATCATACCCGTCTTCCATGTGGCATAAAACACACATTCCCACTTTGGGCAATAGTAATCTTCAACTGGTGCTGTGCTATATTCATTTGCTAAAACTCGTTTACCTGTACAGGTTCCCCACCCGGTGGTTCCTTCTGGACACATATACTTGTGATCATGATAATATGCTTTTTCCCAGTTACCACAATTAGACCGACTATCTCTATTTATAGCATCACAAGCATCAAAATACAAAACAGCACTCTTTGTAGAATCAGTGAGTGGGGGTGTGGCATAAGTAAAGCTCCATCTGCATCATTCCATCGTATTTCTAGAGTATAATAGGATGGGTTCTGATGCGGGTTAAAACAAACTTTAGTATTACCCTTGGTGAAAATGTTCAGTTCAGTGGTATTATATATACACCGGCTTACTGTACCAGTACAGGTATAGTAAGAATGATAAAGCAAAGTCTGAGTTACTTTCATTCCAGTCCGAGTAGAAGTAATGCAGGCAGTACATGGGGGTAAAGCAAAAGTGAGTTCAAATCTCCCCAGGCAGGCAACCAGAACAAAATAGAAGCAAAGATGCATGTTGATTGTAGTCCTTCTGAATCTTCGCTGGAAGATCTTGACCTCAACGTTCGCTGCTTCTTGACACAATGCTGACCCGTCTGCTAATGAAGCAATTCAACGGGTGTCAATGTTGATTGAAGATCCTCAAGTTTCCGCTGTATGCCAACTTACCAACCGTAGTTGGCCTGAAGAAAGTCTGTGAGTGCAAAGTTATTCAGTGAAGAAAACAAGTGTTTTTGCTGTATTGGAAACAGCAATCCTCTTCGAAAGACTTGTCTACTGTGGAGTACCGTAGTTCTTGGGTGGCCTGAATAGAGTGCTAGGCCGCTGGTTGCCGCCTCAGGGTGAGCCGCAAAGGAATATCAGGATGCTGCACTGCTGTCCACCGATCTGGGTCTGGAACTGCTGCTGGCTTGACTCTGCTATGATGGATCCAAGATTCGATTTCTGCGACCTTGACAGCTGTTGGTGTAGACAGGATGATGGTGTATGGTCCCTTCCAATGAGGTTCCAGCGGTGTCTTCTTCCAATCTTTGATCCACACCGAGGTACCAGGCTTGTAGGGATGCAGGGATTCCGTCAAGTTGATGGGTAACTGGTCCTGTACCCACGCATGAAGAGTCTGCAGAACAGAACTAAGAGCTAGAAGTTCTTGTCTGGTTATCTCTGAACCAATTTGTGTCAAACTCCCTTTGACCCCCTGCACTATTGGTGGGGGTCTACCATACATGACTTCAAAGGGAGAAAATCCTGATGATTTCACAGGGGCTGAGCGTATTCTAAGTAAAGCTATTGGGAGAACTTGGGGCCACTTCAAGTGAGTCTCCTGACACAGCTTAGACAACTGAGATTTTAGAGTACGGTTCATTCGCTCAACCTTCCCTGAACTTTGGGGTCTGTATGCAGTGTGTAACTTCCATTGTATCTGTAGGGCACTTGCTAACTGTTGGGTAATTTGAGATACAAATGAGGGCCCATTGTCCGACCCTATTACTGCAGGGATTCCAAATCGAGGGATAATTTCCCTCAGCAATACCTTGGTGACTTCTCTGGCCTTTTCAGTCCTGGTGGGGAAAGCTTCCACCCACCTAGAGAAGGTGCAAACTAAGACTAACAAGTAGCGATATCCACTGGCTTTTGGCATTTCAGTAAAGTCTACTTGTAGGTTGTGCATAGGGGTTACACCACCTGACTGAGCTCGGGGTGGTGGTGGTGTAGGACCCTGCTTGGCATTGTTCTTCGCACAAGTTACGCACTGGCGAGCTACTGAGGCTGACAAGGCTCCCAACAGTGCAATGCAAAAATGGGGGTCTAAGTGCTTTTTCCATTGCGTTTTTCCCATAATGTGTAGCTTGATGAAAGGCCTTTACAAAGGCTGGTCCCAATGATTCAGGGATCACTATTCGTCCTGGAGGTTGATTGCCCTCTGCTGGTGGCAGCTCAATCCATCCATCTTTCAGTACCCCCTTTTCTATAGTGCAATAATAGTCCAATTCCCTCATGGTATATCGTGGCGTCCACAAGTTAAGGGGTACCGGAAACAATACTGCTTGTACTGGTGTTGCTTGTGATGAAATTTGGCCTGTCATGGCTGCTTTGCGTGCTGAGGCATCAGCAAATCTGTTTCCTTGGGCAACTTCTCCTTTTCCTGTTTGGTGTCCTCGGCAGTGCATCACAGCAACTTGTGCCGGGGCCCATACTGCATCTAGTAACATTAATATTTCTGGGCCGTACTTAATTGATTTGCCTCCGGAGGTAATGAGTCCTTGTTCTTTATACAGAGCTCCATGAGCATGTAAAGTTGTGAAAGCATATTTTGAGTCTGTATATACGTTCAACTGAAGTCCGGCACCTAATACTAGTGCCCTTGTTAGTGCTATCAATTCCGCTTTCTGTGCTGATGTTCCTGAGGCAAGAGCTGATGATTCAATGACTTTCTCCCGGGTGACTACTGCATACCCGGCACAGCGTCGTCCATTGATGATGAGGCTGCTTCCATCCATGAAGTAAGTCTGGTCAGGGTTTTCTATAGGTACATCAGTTAGATCAGGTCGACTTGAAAACACAGTGTCCATGACTTATATACAGTCATGTTCTGGTGGGTCCTCGCTGATTGGTATCAAGGTGGCTGGGTTGAAAGCATGGCTCACTTCCAGTTGTATTCGAGGATTTTCACATAGCATACTCTGGTATTTCAGCATTCGAGAGTTGGTAAACCAATGATTTCCTTTTTGTTCCACAAGGGCAAGCACTGCGTGTGGTACTGTAGCACGTAGGTTCTGTCCTAAGGTGAGTTTGTCTGCTTCACTCACTAACAATGCTGTGGCTGCAACAGCTCTCAAACATGGCGGCCATCCTTTGGCTACAGTATCTAATTGTTTTGATAAGTATGCTACGGGTCGCTCCCAATGTCCCAATGTCTGAGTTAACATTCCTAGAGCGTTCCCCTGCATTTCATGTACAAATAAATGAAAAGGCTTCTGGACATCTGGTAGTCCAAGTGCTGGCGATGACATTAATGCTTTCTTCAAGGTTTTGAAAGCTTCATCTTGATCGGGTCCCCACTCTAGTGGTGACTTCTCTTCTCCTTTGGTGGCTTCATATAGTGGTTTAGCAATCTGAGCAAAGTTGGGTATCCATATTCGGCAGTATCCTGCTGCTCCCAGAAAGGCTCTGACTTGCCTCCTGGTGGTTGGGGTTTGGATACTACACATAGCTTCTTTTTTTTCTGGTCCTAATTGTCGGCTTCCTTTGGTCAGCCGGAAACCCAAATACTTTACTTCTGTTTGGCATAGCTGTGCTTTTGCTCTGGAAACTTTGTATCCAGCTTCATCTAGTAGTTGTAAAAGGTCCTTTGTGGCTTGTACACATTCACTCTCCGATGCGGTAGCTACCAATAGATCATCCACATACTGGAGAAGCACTCTTTTCCCAGGAGTTACAGGATAGCTTGAAAGATCTTGGTTCAGTGCTGCACTGAAAATGGTGGGTGAGTTCTTGAATCCTTGAGGCAATCGTGTCCAGGTGAGTTGGCCCCGTCTTCCTGAGACAGGGTCCTGCCATTCAAAGGCAAACAACAATTGGCTAATCGGGGCTAATCGTATGCAAAAAAATGCATCTTTCAAATCCAGAACAGTAAAGTGGGTAGCTTCAGCAGGTATCAGTCCTAAGAGTGTATAGGGGTTTGGCACGACTGGATGTATGGTTTCGACTGCTTCATTCACTCTCCTCAAATCTTGCACTGGGCGGTAATCACCTGTCCCAGGCTTCTTGACTGGCAGGAGAGGTGTATTCCAAGGTGATTGACATACTTTGAGAAGGCCATACTCCAGTAATCTTAATAAATGGTGATGAATGCCCTCAATGGCTGGTCTTGGGAGTGGGTATTGTTTAACATGTACTGGTTCTGCTCCAGGCTTAAGGGTCACAATTACTGGGGCTATGTGCTTGGCTAGACCTGGTGGGTTACCTTCTGCCCATACTCCAGGAGGAGCCATAATGCTCGTTGGCATGCTGAAATTGGTATCAGGAACTGGCTTAGTACTGTAATATCTCCACTCTTCTTCTCGGGGTCAGTAAGCACCATTAATCCTGCAGGCTTTGAATTTACAGTCATTTGCATTTCTCCTTTCTCAGTAAAGGATATTTGGGCCTGCAGTTTGGCTAGCATATCTCGTCCCAGTAGTGGCACTGGACACTCAGGCATATAAAGGAATTGGTGCGCTATTTGCTGTCCTCCTAATTCACATACGCGGTTTTTCAGAAAAAGACTTGGTGGCTCTGGCACCAGTTGCTCCCATAATAGTGACTGCTCTTGTGGACAAAGGAGCTATTTGCTTATCTACTACAGAATGTTCTGCTCCAGTATCAACCATAAAGTCCATGAACTGGTCCCCTATCTTTAAGCAGACCATAGACTCCTGGGGACCTAAGGCGAATTCGGAGCCCGGTCTGTCCTAATCTGTTTCATCTAAATCATAGTCCGTTGTGGCTGCAACTCCTTCTATGGCCTCCTCTCTTTCCCGTTGGAAATGTACTCGATTTGTTCCTCTGCGATTCTGTGATCGGCCTCTCTCCCTCTCTCTCCGAGGGGCGTTTTCTTCTTCTTCGTGTGAGGCGCCTTCGAGTTGCGGGCATGCATTCCTCCAATGTCCTTCTTCCTTGCAATAAGCGCATTGATTCACGCCTAATATGGGCCGGCTATCTCCTCGGCCCCTCCCTCTACCTCTGCTCCTTCGGTTAGGGAAACCTCCCCGTTTCTGTTCAACTAAAGCGGCAGCCAAAAAATTGGCTTTCTTCTTCATTTTACGCTCACTTTCTCTCTGTCTTTCATTATCACGATTCACAAACACTTTCTGGGTGACTTCCATTAGCTGTGACGTATTCATGCCCGCGAACCCTTCTAATTTCTGTAGTTTACGTCTAATGTCTGGTTGGGACTGGCTGACAAAAGCGGCATTCACCATGCACAGGCTCCCTGGTGCCGCTGGGTCATAGGGCGTGTACATTCTATATGCCTCAGCTAATCTCTCATAGAATACTGCTGGGCTTTCATCTGCGCCTTGGATGACTTCCGCTGTCTTGGAGAGGTTCATGACTTTCTGACCCCCCTTTCGCAGACCTTGTAAAAGGCCTTGGCGAAACCGAGCTAGGGCTCTGGATCCTTCATCGGTGTTTGGATCCCACCGATGGTCTTCATTAGGAAATTCCTTCTTCGCTGCTTCGCGGTTATCTATTCCTCCTCCTCCCTCTACTATGGGATTTTCTGCTAACCAATTGACAGCTGCTTGCATAATTCTCATCCGCTCCTCAGTAGTAAATAAAGTAGACAGGAGTTGACGGCAACCTGCCCAAGTAGGCAGGTGGGTTTGTATGATTGTATTCATTACCTCTGTTAATTCTTGGGGCTTGTCAGTGTAAGAGGCATAATGCATTTTCCAATTCAACAAATTAGTAGTGGAGAATGGCACATAAACTAGACTCGTGGGCCCTGCTACTATCTGGTTCTCCTCGTTCCTTACGGGCATTCCCGGGACCTGCCGCAGTGGCAATAATTTCTTGGTAGGGCCTCTCTTTCTCAACTTAAGCTTAGCCTGGGAACTTTCGCTTGCAACAGATGAGCTTGCACTGACAACTGATTTTACACTGTCAGTCTCGTACTGGGAAGACGTTTCTTCTTCTTCCTGTTCTGACTCAAGAGTTTCCTCAGTCTCGAGCTGATCAGCCTCTTCAGGGGGCGGATCATCTAGCTGAGCTTCTGGCGGATCAAGGGGTGGAATTCGCCGGTCCCGGGGGCCTGCCGCGGGATGCGGTGGTACTTTTACTGGGTGCTGAGCTTGGGGCTGTCTAGTTACAACTACCGGGGACTCAGGATCAACATAAACAGGCTTCTTTTCTATCCCTGTCTTCTGTGTCTGTTCTGTCAGCACTACCATTATTCTGCACTGTTCTTCATAACAGCGCCAGGCCCAAGGGGGCGGGCTTTCACAAATACTTAACCAGGAATCTATATAGGGATACTGGTCAGGGTGTGCTACTCGCACCTTCTGATGAACTGACTTAATAATTCCTATGGCAAATGTTCCATCTCGGGGCCACATGGGGTCTAATGCAGGCCACTCCCTAGTACACAAAACCTGTAATCGTGACGCAGTCATTTTCACCCCATAGTCTCCTGAATATCCTTTATTAAAGTACTTAATCATACATTCTAATGGAGTGTGCACAGTAGACCCCGCCTCTCCCATATCGATGTGTGCGCGCAACAACAAACAGAAGGGGGAAAAGGAGGGCGGACCGTGGGTGAGGGGTCCTCACGGCCCTAGAAACATTCAAGGGAAACAAAAAACAAGACAAGACGACGGTCACTTCCTCCTTTTTACGACCTGGACGCGGTCGCCCGCCGGCCAGGAAAACTGCGTGACTCAGGAGTCCGCCTTCGCTTGGTCTGTGTCACCAGACCTCTCAACCACACTTCATTCACACAATCATGCTAGCAACGTAATCCCAAAAAGCCCAATCCTGTCTTTTCTGACTAGGCTATACCAAAGTTATACAAGTTATACCGGCTATACCAAAGTTATTCCAAGAAGACGGTGGGTTCACCCCGCGAATACACTATGCAAGGTTAATTGGACCGCCTTGAGAGGTGATCAAGCTCTCTTACCAAAATTCACAAGTTCACAAATTTCACAAGTTTCAAGCTGCAGTTCTGACTCATCTGTCTAGACATACCAAAAACTATACTCACCGGATCCGGTCCCCGTTCCCGAGCAAGCGCATGAGTTGGACCTCGGACTCCCCTCACGGGTTCGAGGTGTTGGCTCCGACCGGGTCCAGCACCCGCCGAGGCCTGGCCCAGCTCCCTCCAATGCAAACTGGACCGGTGGCGCCTGGGAGCCGAGCCCACGTCGGAAGGGCACGAGCCCGGCAGGACCAAAACCTATAGAGGCGGAAAGTCGTGGTATATCAGCTCGTATACCCTCTACTAACCACACGTTCCCGGCCAACGCACCAAGAATATGTAGCGGCAGAGCGCAAACAATCCAATAATACCAGGAGTCTGTTCAAAAGGTCCAAATCATTTATTGTGCACAAGACTCAAGCAGAATCACATTCAAAATGGCTGAGCAATGGTTTCTAGCAAAACAACAACTTTTATACTTTTCTTTTCCATTCTGAACATAGGCAAACTTTTCATTGGTCCCGGTAACCCCTCTTACCCCATCTATTGGTCCCGGTACCATTACGTAGCTATCCAATGAGGACCTTTGTCTGGGCTCAGCACCTGTTTCCCCCCCTCACAGTCCCCATTACAATGGTCAGTTCTTAGACTCTTGATACATTTCTCCTCCAAGGTCACTAGCTAACTAGAACATGTGGGAAAGCAGGGCACTGTAACCTTTCTTTCAGCAGAGTTAATTAATTCCATAGAAGCTTCTCACATTCTTATCAGTACCAATTAAAGCTGTTTTTCTATCTTTTCTAAGTTTCAATTCTGCTTAGCTATGCTTGGTTATGCTTAGTTAAGTTTCGATTCTATGGAGGCAGCATTCGGGGGGGGGGGGGGGGGGTTCATTCCTCTGGGCCTAACCACAGGCTTCATTTACAGGTCAAGCTGCTTAGGCCTGTCTGTTTAGTTCAAGCAGTATGGATCATAGGTTAGGGCTCTTTAACCTGGAAAAGAGACGGCTGAGGGAAGATATTATAGAAGTCTATAAATTAATGAATGGAGTGGAACGGGTAAACGTAGATTGATTGTTTACATTATCAGAATATATAAAGACTAGGGGACATGCAATGAAGCTACAGGGTAAACTATTTAAGACTAATAAAAGAAAATATTTTTTCACTCAACGTGTAATCAAACTCTGGAATTTGTTACCGGAGGATGTAGTAAAGGCTGTTAGTGTAGCTGGGTTTAAAAAAGGTTTGGACAAGTTCCTGGAGGAAAGGTCCATAAACCATTATTAAGAAGGAACCCAGGATATCAATGCTTGACCCAATACAAGCATTGTTGAACCTGTGTCTTTTGGGGAAACTGCTAGATACGTATGACCTAGATTGGCCACGGTTGGAAACAGAATACTGGGCTTGATGGACCTTGGTTTGACCCAGTATGGCATATCTTATGTTCTGATGTACCTGAACTCCAAGGAAATGTACAGGTACAGGTCTCAATCACACAGACCACGGTACCATGGTCTGGGTCAAGGGATACAGGCCTATCTACTCTGCTACAGACTACAGCAGTCCAAACACCTTGCCACCTGCTGGAATCAAATATTGGCATCTCTCAGTGCTGCAGCAATGGATAAACCGAATGATAACATCACTGCTAGCTGGGGAGCATAACCCACTTGTCTGGACTGGTCTAGCAGGATGATGAGGAAAGGCCTTTTATTACCTCCAGCATAAAACCACCTACAGGGGCATGTTTACTAAATTTAGTCTGGGTACCACGATAAAAAGTATCCTAGGGGCCCATGATAAAAGTCACATGCTGCCCGGGTTGTGTGCAATGGGGATGTGGACTGGGTGGGATGGATCATTGATGCTTTTAGTAGGGGTGCAGAATGCCACCTCAGTTGGTGCCATTAGGTGTGCCCGTGTGCCAACTAGTGTGATGTGGCATCTTGGACCCATGCAAACTTCAAGAAGATAGATGCACACGTCCCATGAAGTTAATAGTGCACCCCATGTTGATATTGTGACTCACACGTGTGTTACTGGGGCAGGCTTTAATAAACCTGCACTTCTATGGCAAGAACGTGCATGCATTCATGAAATCCCTGCATTTTCTCCTGGCTGAGAGAATTCTAGGGTATTTCTCTCTCTAGAAACTTCAATTATATAGCAGCTCCTGCGTATTTCTACTTATGTTATTACTTAGGGTCTGTTTAGTAAAGCGCGAATGACTTCTGCAGCTAACACTGGGTAATACCTGTAAAAAGTCGGCGTCAGCTGCAAATGTCCCATGGTTTGTATAGGAGGCGTTACCAGCATTTCCATTGCAGAGACTGTGGTGAAAGCACAGGAATCACGGGGGCCAACTTCACGGATGCAGCTATTCATTGAGGTAGAGATAGCTGCATCCGTAAAGCCTGCAGAGAGACCTGCTGTTGCGTGATGTGGCCATCCACAATAGTTGCTCCAAACAGGAATGCCCACTCTCCGCCCACTTCTCATCATTTCAAGCAGCCACCACAGGAAATGCAACTACTGCAGAAAAAGACCAGCAGGAGCTGCATTTCTCCCTCATTAGCTGTCTTCATGATGTGACAATCCCGCATCAGCGCCACAAAGACAGCTGACATCATTTAGTAAACATACCCTTTAGTGTGCATTCAATTCATCGGTGTGCACAAAATCAGTTTAAATATACATTATATTAATCTTTAAATTCATGCATGTTTAGTCACACATTTACAATATAACATTAAAAATACATATTAAAACTAATGTGTGAAAAAAAAATAGAAAGTTTGGAAAAAAGGTGAACCTAACCCATAATGAGCCAAAGATTTTTGCCCTGAGCACATCCCTCTCTGTATTTGTACTGATTGCTTCTTGGGCTGCTCTCTGTTAAATAAGTAAAAATAAAAAACCTGAAGAGAACTCAACTGTACGTGCATCGATGAAGAAATGCCCCACCTGTTCCCGGGAAGCGGAAACACATAACCCATCAACGTAGAAACAGAGCAGCTTACACGGGCTTCTTATTACTTTCCAAGGCAAGACAGAGAAACATTTATTTCCTAACCTGAACAAGAGGAATGGACTTGTCAGTAATGCAGAACATATATATATTGAATAACACTTATAATAAATTAACTGACCTATTTTTTTAACATATGAGCATCTGTTTCCCAGCCTCACTGTGATTATTGCCAGGAACAATAAACAGAATGCACCCTGTTCTATTCTTGTCACACGGACTGACGTTGAAAGCAAGACATCAGAATTTAAAATGCATATAAATACAGTGGGTGAAAGATAGCCACGCACTCTGCTACTTTGCTTATTTAAATGGGTCTTTATTTTGATCGAGTGCCCCATTGCATCAGCATCTCCCAAGATGGTGAAGCTGTGAAAAAGTATAACCGGAGAAGTCAGTCAAATTAAAAAAAAAAAAAAAAGGTCAAAGGAGAACAGTAAATAACTGCCTTTCACGGCAAGCTGGAGGATTTAAAACCTTCTTCACGTGACACAGATTGTAATGAGAAAGGAAAACAGCAGACCATGAATACAATCACCATGCCAATGATCATAATGAGGGTAGAGATTAGTTTTATTTTGCCTTTTCTCATTAGAAGGTTTATAAATATTCTTGGCGGTCTCTTTCTAGACGTTGTCCTACCTCGTGGCTTTTCTTCTGAGCAGCTCTCTCTCTCTCTCTTTCTTGTGGGGGATTTAGGCGCATGAACTTAGAAGGCTCTACCTGCCACTCCTTTTCCACATGACCCAGCCTTTACCCTCTACACTGTCCTCCATGACCCAACCCTCCTCGCTCATGTCCTTCCAGCTACTGGTCCATACCTGGGGATCTTTCATCTCCATCTCACCCATCACTCTCTCTAAGCTCGTCTCCTCTTCCCACAAGACCACTTGCTCTCTCAATCCCATCCCTTCTTCCTGGCTCTCTAATAATTCTCTCAACCTTCTCCCACCTGCGCTATCTTCTGGTATCTTCCACCAGATCTGGAAACATGCTATCATCCGTCCCATTCTTAAAAAAACTTCATTTGATGTATCCATCCCGACTAATTACAGGCCAGTGTCCAACTTTCCCTTCCTATCTAAAATTCTTGAAAACTTGCCTTCTTTCAGCTTGTTTCTCACCTGGATGCTACCAATGCTTTACATCTTCGTCAATCTGATTTCCGGCCTGGCCATAGCACGGAAACCATTTTACTCGCTCTCCTTAGTGAAGTTCATGAATCCATTGATATAAGTAACATTTTTCTTATCGTTTCTCTTGATCTCTCTTCTGCTTTCGACCTCGCCAGTCACTCCATCCTGCTTTCTCGTCTGCATGATCTCAGGTCTTCCAGTGGTTTTGTTCTTTCCTTTTCAATCGGTCTTTGCCAGTCTCCTCCGACTGTTCAATCTCTGCTTCCTAGCCCCTTGCTCCACAAGGCTCAGTCCTAGCACCACTTTTATTTAATGTCTTTCTCTCCCCTCTTGCTCTTCTCATTCAACAACTGGGCATTTCCGCATACTATTACACTGACGACATTCTGCTTCTTCTAGACACAGATTCACTAGCCCCTGATCTTTCTTCACTCAATACTTCTCTCTCACATAGCCGTCTGGTTGCAAGCAAACCTCTTGGTTCTTAATCTCAGCAAAACCTCAGCTACTTGGTTACAGGGACTGCATCTCCACCTCTTTCTGCATCTCTTCTTTTCAGTGTCCCCATTCCACTGGTTTACTCTTTCCACTATCTTGGGGTTATTCTAGATTCAGCCCTGACTTTTCATGAGCATATCACCTCTGTTGTTCAGCATTCTTTTTTTTTGCACTGTGCAAGATCCAGGCTATCCGTTCCTTCCTCTCCTCCTGAGTCCTGACCATTTTACTACTTTCTATTGTCATATCACGATTAGACTACTGCAACATCATCTATGCGGGACTCCCTAAACCTCAGATCCACAGACTTCAACTTCTCCAGAATATTGCTGTTTAGCTCCTTGCTCACGCTTCTTGCTTTGACCACGTCACTCCCCTACTGATTCATTTTCACTGGCTTCCCATTCATTATCGCATCCGCTATAAAATCCTCACGCTGGTCCACAAGATTCTACACACAGGTACTCTACCCTACCTCTTTTGCCTTATCATTCTCCACACTTCCCACTGCACCCTCTGTTTACCCCACATCAACCATCTACACCTTCCCTCTGCTTCTCACGTCAGATATGAATCCACCCAACATTCTGCATTCTATGTCAGCTGTCTGTGGATAACACCTGTTCCTCGCTAGTCCCGTTCCTTCCCTTTTCTCTACTGTGCAAATGTGACGTGTCCTTTCCGATCTTATTTTATGTATTTCCTTTCCCTTTCCTACCTCCAAGTGGTTTTATTGTAAACTGTCTTGCCACTTGTTGAAAGGCAGTATATCAAATTTTTAAAAAACATAACGAACCACAACTATAATAAGAGCAACAAGGCCAGCACTAACCACACTACATTTTACTTGTTATCTTTCCTGTCTGTTGAGTTTTCTGACTAATTCAGAATTTATTGTTAATTACTTAATAGTAGTAGGAGTAGTAGTAATTACTGAAGGACAAGCAATTCTCATCCACCTAAAACCTCCACTAGACAGTTCAGTGGATTAAGGCTTTCTTTTCCTCCAAGTCTTTATCAGGACTCATTGCCCAAGACTAAGAATGGAGGTTTACAGGGTCACACCACTGCATAAGCTCATTTATTGATATGAGACGCATATCAATGAATGATATTTTTTTAAATTAAAATAAATCTGCTTTACAGGTGACAGAATGAGAAGGAAAACAAGATAATAATAGAAGGCATACTCAAAATTATTAACATGGTTAGTAGACCTGCTAATTACGTTAATCCCATTGAGAGGTATATTCAGCGGCTCTTAGCAGTTTTGTCATCCTGAATATCCCCTCATAACGCCACTGCGTACCCCAATAGTAAACGCATAGCATGGAGGAACTCTGGGAGCGGTGCTCCAGTTAACTGGGCAGTGGCGATATTCAGCTGATGGTCAGTTAACTTAAACTGGCTAAGTTTAGGCACACGAAAGACTGGCCTAACTTTAGTGGTTTAGCTAATCAGGCAGCAGCTGGATATTGCCGCAGTCCGGTTAGAACTGAATATCCAGGTCTAATTTAAAAAGACAGCTAGCTGCTTTACTCAGGCTAGCTGCCAATGTTGAACATTGACCCCAACGTGTAAGAACTCTTTACCACAGACTAATGAAACCACTATACTGAAAACCCCCCAGTTTGTACAGCCAAACCTATATATATATATCACATTAAGAACCAAATGTAATTTTATAACTGGTCACCTTGAATGAGAGGGGAGGTAGGTGCCTTTTTTAGCCTATTTTATAAAGACACAGGCATCTTTGTTTGTCTTCTTAAAAGACTAGCACAAATCCTGCATAAAATCCCCCCCCCAAAAAAAAATGAAGCTATGGACATTTACACCTGCTCAAAAAGAGGTGTTTATGTTTGTTTATTTGGACCTTTATATACCGCCTTGGTTCACACATATTTTAAATAGTACTGCGAATGAGTAAATTGCAACTCTGTTCATACTCTATCCAGAGCACGTCTAACCTGGATTGCATTGAAGCATGCACGTTCTTGTCATTGTGCATGATCTTATGCTTGGGGTAATTCTGTAAGAGGCCTTTTACACACGCATACTAGCAAATACATGCCATAAAAAGCTTTATAAAAGTCAAAACCTGCTTTAATGCACCTAAATTAAGAAGAGGAGTAGACGTCTTTATAGAACAGTAACATACGGCAGAGGATGGGCCTTAAACTAAGGCAGGAAGACTTCCAGCAGCCCTAGAGCTGTTAGAAATGACCATGCCTCCGTTTTGCAAGTATGTGCATCAACTATCATACTGTATAATGTGGTAACGAAAGCACTCCTGAACAGATGGAATGGAAAAATAGCGAGCACTTTACCTTTAAAAGTAAGAGCAAGCCAGGTTCCCATGGCAACAGGAAGCTTTCAGACAGAACGGAGCTCAGCCATAGCAATGATGTAAGAGCTGAAGGCAGCTCTAATGATTTGCACCTGAGTAACCAGAGGGATGTGGCTGCAGGAGGAAGCCGTTTTAAACCGGCTTCAGAGTCAGTCTTGGGGGACCAGCACAGGAACAAGAAGGAGATCAGGCACAGCCAGGAGTGGGAGAAGCCACACCGGCAGGAACACAGCCAAGAGAAAGAGAACTGTGGAACAGAAGGCAGAGAGAAGCCTCTGCAATTGTCCAAGCCTCTTCAACAAGGAAGGCACGCAGGAAGGCAGCAACCAGGGAAACCTTGGAACCCAGCTCCAGGCAAGAGGGATACTGGAGGGTCCATTCCCTGTACCTTTAAAGCAAAACCAGCGCCTCTGTGGAAGCTACCCGAGGACAAGGCCAAGCAGTTTGCCTGCACAAGGGGAGAAAACCTTGAGCACAGACAAGGCATTGCTAATAAAGAAGGTACATCAGAATTACTTCTTAGCCAGAGACTTGTTGAAGATATTGTGCAACAATTGAAAGCTAGTGCTAATAAGTGCCGAGATAGCACGGCTCTAAAAGTAACTCCTAACAGAAACACTTTCAGTAAATGGTTTGAAGCTGATATAAAAGCCATAGGGAAGAGCTTACGTAATAACCAATCTCCTACACTAGAGAAGGTCACGGCTAATGAGAGAGGAAACTTTCTAGAGCAGCTGCAAAAGGTTATCCAAGGTTTGCAGTGCAAGAGTTCCCCTAAGCAGAGCTGTGATGAAGAGAGTGAGGATATGATTATCGACGTAGCCAATATTCCTGAAACACCTGAATGCTATGAGATGGACTGTTCTCTGTGTAACATTGATCACTTAGATTTATGTTAAACAAGCTTTGTAGGAGAAGAATACAAAGTTGTTTTGGCTGTTTAAGTTGCTGTGAAGAAACAGTTTTTGTACTTTATTTCTACTTTTCATTTGCTCCTGTTTCCTATTATTTTGGAAAGAAATTCTTTGCTTTGCCTAAGCCTGTTGAACCCTTGTGAAAGGAAAAACCTCTAAATAAATTTATCTGTTCAAAAGACCCTGGTGCCACAACACATTTTGTTGAAGAGTGAAATTTAAAAAAACTACAAGTCCCAGCAACCCTTGCTGCTACATAGTAAAAGGACACTTGGAAACAAGATTGCGGTCACCCTTGCTATAGAGCCCTCGGCCCTAGGCAGGGGAAGCATGACAATAATCAATGTATACACGTGGACACTGTCCACGCTCTGCCGAAACTCCACCTATGTGGGGGTCCACAAAGAAACAGCGCTAGCCGCTCAAACGAGCAGAAACAAAAACAGGAAGCGGCAGATTCAACACCCAATAAATTTATTATAACCAAATAAGTGGCCTAAGCCCAACACAGGCCGTGTTTCGTATACAAACTTCCTCAGGGGCTATCAGGACACACTAAAAAATAAATTGTAAAACCATATTAGTATGGAACAAACAATAAATACACCAAAAACGAGGGGTTAAAAAATATATGAAAAATAGAAAATTATAGCACGAATATACAATATTCATAAAATAAAGGCGAAATGGACTACATCAAATGACTTGCTAAAAAAACTCATCAATAATAATCAATTAAAATCATAGAAAACCATATACAGTCACTGAAAACAAATCCTAATCTATTCAATAAACTGTACTATGGATCTAATGATATATAAGTCTATACAATAAACTGTTCTATAGATCTGATGACATAAATATGTATACATGCATATGTAAAAATACATAAATAGAATAAAATAAATAAATAACTAAAAATGCTAAATGGAATCCAATAAAAAATTAAAAAAATTACCAAATTAAAGATTTATCAGGCAATTTGTAATCATACCAACATATACAACAGAAAATATAAAAACATACAAACATTAAAAAATTGAATCCTCACATATTAATAAATCAGTTAACATATGAATATGTATACATACATATACCTTAAGTATATAAATAAAAATTATCAAATAATAAATAACTAAAAATACTGAGAGGAAATACAAAAAATAAAATCAGACATTTATAATTGTACATGAATATACCAAAGATGTGAAAAAAGTAAAAAAAAAAAACTATGTACAATCAAAGATGAGAAGGGATGAGGAGACTAGAGGAGTAGGTCTAATTGAATAACAATTATGTTAATACTAAAAACTATATGTAAAATTGAACATTACCCGTGGGTGTGATATGCATAGACTACACCAAGCTCAAAAGAGACAATGGAGGTCGCCACTAACAAAAAAGCTTCTGAAGATTAAAATAGCGGAAACAGTTACGCCAAAATAGACAATAAAAAATAAAATCATATACGGATATTGCACTCTACCTTAGAAGAATAAGAGCAGTTAAAAAATATAAAATATAAATAAACAATAAATAAAGTATATAAGAGATAAGAATATACTACTATATACTGGGAAATAGAAGGTGTTGGATACTACCCCCATAAAATATAAATATATTTCTAATTGTAAAAGAATATTTCTAATTGTAAAAAATGTACCCCATTCAAAATACATAGTCATACACATAAGTCATTGGTAGAATAATAAATCAGATAAAAAGATAAAAATGTGTAGGTAGTACAAACTGAAAAGAAAAAGAAAAAAGAAAAAAGAAAAAAAAGGGAGACAAAAAAAGGGGAAGGAAAGAAAGGAGGGGGGAAGAAGAGGAAAGGGAAAAAGGGGAAGGAAAGAAAGGGAGGGGGGAGGAAGAGGGGGGGGAGGAGATAAAGGAAGGGAAGGGGGAGGAAGGGGGAGGGGGAAGGGGAGGGAAAGGAAAAGGGAAGAGGAGAGGGAGAGAAGGGAGGGAAGAGGGAAGGAGGAGAGGGGGGGGGAAAAGAGGGGGGGGGGGGAGGGGAGGGAGGGGAAAAGAAGAGCTGTATCCAACCATTGTAAACCCAAACTAACTCCCCCTTCCCTTTCCGTTCTGCCTCCCCCCCTCCTCCCCCCCTTCCCCCCCTTTCCCCCTCCCTCCTTCCCTTCCTTTCCGGTTCTCTCCCTTTCCTTCCCTCCCCTTGTTTTTCCCCTTCCCTGCCAACCCTTTCCTTTTCCCTCCCCCCCTTTCTTCACCCTTCCCCCTTTTCCTTTCCTCTTCCTCCCCCCTCCCTTTCTTTCCTTCCCCTTTTTTCCCTTTCCTCTTCTTCCCCCCTCCTTTTCTTTCCTTCCCCTTTTTTTGTCTCCCTTTTTTTCTTTTTTCTTTTTTCTTTTTCTTTTCAGTTTGTACTACCTACACATTTTTATCTTTTTTATCTGATTTATTATTCTACCAATGACTTATGTGTATGACTATGTATTTTGAATGGGGGTACATTTTTTACAATTAGAAATATTCTTTTACAATTAGAATATATTTATATTTTTATGGGGGTAGTATCCAACACCTTCTATTTCCCAGTATATAGTAGTATATTCTTATCTCTTATATACTTTATTTATTGTTTATTTATTTTATATTTTTTTAACTGCTCTTATTCTTCTAAGGTAGAGTGCAATATCCGTATATGATTTTATTTTTTTATTGTCTATTTTGGCGTAACTGTTTCCGCTATTTTAATCTTCAGAAGCTTTTTTGTTAGTGGCGACCTCCATTGTCTCTTTTGAGCTTGGTGTAGTCTATGCATATCACACCCACAGGTAATGTTCAATTTTACATATAGTTTTTTAGTATTAACATAATTGTTATTCAATTAGACCTACTCCTCTAGTCTCCTCATCCCTTCTCATCTTTGATTGTACATAGTTGTTTTTTTACTTTTCACATCTTTGGTATATTCATGTACAATTATAAATGTCTGATTTTATTTTTTGTATTCCTCTCAGTATTTTTAGTTATTTATTTATTTGATAATTTTTATTTATATACTTAAGGTATATGTATGTATACATATTCATATGTTAACTGATTTATTTAATATGTGAGGATTCAATTTTTAATGTTTGTATATGGCATTTTTATATTTTCTGTTGTATATGTTGGTATGATTACAAATTGCCTGATAAATCTTTAATTTGGTAATTTTTTAATTTTTTATTGGATTCCATTTAGCATTTTTAGTTATTTATTTATTTTATTCTATTTATGTATTTTTACATATGCATGTATACATATTTATGTCATCAGATCTATAGAACAGTTTATTGTATAGACTTATATATCATTAGATCCATAGTACAGTTTATTGAATAGATTAGGATTTGTTTTCAGTGACTGTATATGGTTTTCTATGATTTTAATTGATTATTATTGATGAGTTTTTTTAGCAAGTCATTTGATGTAGTCCATTTCGCCTTTATTTTATGAATATTGTATATTCGTGCTATAATTTTCTATTTTTCATATATTTTTTAACCCCTCGTTTTTGGTGTATTTATTGTTTGTTCATACTAATATGGTTTTACAATTTATTTTTTAGTGTGTCCTGATAGCCCCTGAGGAAGTTTGTATACGAAACACGGCCTGTGTTGGGCTTAGGCCACTTATTTGGTTATAATAAATTTATTGGGTGTTGAATCTGCCGCTTCCTGTTTTTGTTTTTGAAACTCCACCTATGTGCAGGCCCACAGTGAAAGTCCCACTATACAAGCAGCATGCACACTTACACTGGTCATTATTTCATAAGAGGTCATTTACATACAAATGTACCCACATGCCCCACATTTGTGCGTGTCGTTAGCACCTAAAACAGCACCTCCTTATAAAAAATAATCCCCTTGGTATTTGATCAGTTCACCACCTGAAGAAAAACTAGTACAAAAAATGAATTCTGCCTCATTTCATTAAAAGAAATTGATGCTATTTAGCAAGGGTGTTTGAATCCTTTTAGCTCTAAAGCAAGAAACCAATATATCATTCAACGGATGTGACTGAAAAGGTATTGCAGCCAAGGAAGAATAGTCCTACCTTCTATGACAACTCAGAACGTCCTGAATTCTCATTTTCATTGATCTGGTTTGCAACCACCCTAAGGCCGCTGACACCTGCACTGTGTACAGTAAGCTGAGCTGATCTAGTCATTCTTCCCATTGACACAAATAGCAAAACCCTTTTCAGTAATAGAAAATTTACATATTGAGCATTTTAACTATTTAAAAGAACCCACCAGCAAGGACTATAGCTACAATTTGTATCAATAACTTGTCTAACAAATATGCTGTGCACTAACCTTTCTTTCAAATTCTTATCACGATAAGCAGTGAAATTAGAAACAGCAGGTAATATGTCTAAATAGCTGTTCTTTAAATAATGCTTTCCAATTATGTATCTGTTTTCTTGCAATAATCTTGTTTCTGTGGCAGAACTGAGTTGTAGGGGGACGTTCATTGATCTACAAACACTAGCAGGCCGAGGAGTGCACAAATATCATTTGCTGTGTGCCTCGCGTTTTGAATATTTAGATTACCACCTCTTCTCAGTAAAGCTTATTGTTAAATCGTCAGCCTGAATTCCATAATCTCATTCTGTGGAACAATTTCTTTTCACTTGCAAACTCTACCTAAGTGGAAAACTCAGAAGAAAAGAAGAAAACGGGCACCATCAGTATGTTAAAAGGGTCACTGCTGACTGAGGTTGGAAAAACAAACCAACAGATTGGAAGAAGATTTGCTAACAAATCTATGGACACTGTTAGTTCTAGCCGCTCCCACCATAAAGGTTCCATAGTCAACGCCAACACGAAGCCTCCTATTCCAACCCCCGATTTTTCCTTTGCATTCAGTAGTGGAGTCAATGAAGGCCAACCGTAGTGGTGGTTATGGCAGGAACACTGGTGTTTGTGAACAAGAAAATTTATTTTCTCTTGCTCTTTTGGACTTCCAGTTCAAATCAGAACCAATTGCAACTGGGGCTATGGCAGCATAAGCCTAATGCACAATTCTTCAGGTCGTTTTCTCAATCTGAACTCGCATCTTTCCATGCAGCTGAATCCTTAAGCTGTATCCTAAATCCCTTCCCTTCCGCTACATTAATACTATTTAATATTAGAGGCACTCAAAAAATGGGTACAAGTAACAATGCTCACTTCCTGAAGTTTTAATCAATAATCATAGGTTCCAAAGTAATATGTGGTTAAAAATCTCTTAGAGACTCCTGCACACTTTAATTCACTTGGAAGATAAGTAAACATGCTTTTGAACTGAGAGTTTGTAGGTAAACTGATCTATTTAAGAGCTTCCTATGGAAAAACAGGCTTTCAACACTTATAGCATATAGCTAGTTTCAGAAGAGGCAAGAAATGGCTTGACATGATTTTCAATTAGCTTTCAAATGTGCCTGACATCCTGCACAGATCAAAGAGCATGATGGTAAAGCAAACGACCTCATCAGGTGTTTTGAATGTGTATTCTTAGGATCTGACCACATTCTTTGATCAGATTCAGAATAAAACTTACGGTAGTCTTCATCTGATGTCTAAAAAGAGGAGCAATCTGGGCCCTCCTTTCGAACAGAAATACCCAAAGAGGCACATTCCGACCTGGCCGTCCAGCCCCTTGTGCGGCCTCCCAGAAGCGAGACGCCCAGAGGTAGACCTGATTCTGATCACGTGGGGGCTAGAGGTGCCTATGGGATCAGAATTGGGTCTACGGCCTGACCCTGATTCTGGTTGGCCTGCATGCCCAGCAAATCCACGGCTACCTCAGTCAGGCTCCTGAATGGAGCTGCAGTACCATGGCACCGCGGCTCCATTCAGGAGCTGCAAATTCCGGCCGCTGCAGATGTTCTTCCTTCCCTGCAGCCAGACCCTCGATCCGGCCTCCCATGGCCAGGGTCCAGCTGCGAGGATCTTCCTGCACCCCTACCTTTTTGTCCCGACCCGGCTTCAGAATCCCCCAACATCCAGGGGGGCTTATTCCACTTCTGTGGTGGAATAAGTCCCCCGTCCATGTTCACGGCCTCAGGGCCAACTTCAGACCTGTCCATGCCCCGCCCTCACTCTTCCTCTGAAATGCCCCCTCCTGCTCCCATCTAAGCCTCCCCATACAAATGTGCTGTTTGTATGGGGAGGCATTAGCTGGAGCTGGCAGGGAAGCGAATAGCGGGGATGGATGTCCAATCCGGATGTCTATCCCTGCTATTCAACTCTACTGAATGACCCACAAAACGTATTGCAAGCTCTTGGAGTACCTTAACCAATCCCATATGGGGCACTTTCAGCATCATTTGAACATAAAGAGACAATATTCCAAAGCCCTTGGCTATTTTTGGCGGGGTCAACAGCATAAGTGCTTTCTTTAACTTTAAACCCAGGCTACATGAAAGGATAATTTTGGATAGTAGATGGCCCAAATTATCTGTTCAAAAGGGGTGGGGATTTGGGACTTTCCAGGTGTAGCGACACCTAACTTTCTATCATATATGCAGGGATGGTGCAAATATACTGAGCACCCTAAGCGAACCTTCAAACTTCCACCTCTCCCCCTGCGATTTTGAAAATTAAACTCAACAATCCTAATAACTCCAGCACCGCTCTTCCCACAACATTCCTGCAAAAAATGCATAATTGGCCAGCATACTTATAAATATTACAATCTTTACTTTGTATGTATGTGTGGGTCCACTCTCACTGCAGGTAAAAGAATATGTTAACTGCTCTTTGATTTTGTGTCAGGATTTGTTGTTTAGCTTTGACTGCCACTGTCCTTTGCTGTCTTTCAGAATCAGCCTCCACAAGCAACTGCCTAGTCTTACCTAATGGTTGGGTTGGACCTGCTTATGACTAAGTAGCAATATTCAGGTGGCAAATGTATAGATTAGATGTCCACGGGGTCCACATGCTTGAAAAATCTATCAAAGATCTCACAAAATTATTCAGAAATATCTAACGACATTACCTAGAAGAATAGTGCTGTTGATTGTATGTGTGACTGGAAACCACCTACTGTTGGCCACATGCCTGAATGTTGAGCTCATGGCATCATTTTTGGACCTGGGAAGGGGTGAGAGGCTCAGTACTGGTCTGTGTGGATATTATCCAATGGGATTATAGCCCCCATCTGGGAGAGGCCAGCAATTATACCATTGCCCCAATGTCACAAATTTCATATTCTTAATTCCCTTCCCACTCCCCTTATATAACACTTCTAATTCTCAGTATGCAAACCAGCTTTTACTGAATACATCAGTCTACTGAACTCTCATCTTACAGCATATTTTTTGTCTTGATTCCCTGAAAATTCTAACAATTGTGCAAAAAAAAGGTGTGACATGGTATATCTTTCCTTTTGTTTTTGCAAATTTCAACATCTTGAATTCTAGATAAAGCTCCAACTAGGAATAATCATATGCTTACTTTCTCCGCTTTTTCTCTTGGAAAAGGAGACTCCATCGTTTTAAGTTACATCTGTCACATTATGGTAAATAGACCTTGTCACTGGGCCAGAAACTTGGGTAATACTGCTGTCCATCTTGTTCCAGCATTAAAATCACGTTTTGGAGCATGCCAGGCTCAGTCTGAATTCTGCTGGCACCAAGCTTCTTTCAGCTACTCTTATGCCAAGTGCCAACCACGCTATATTCTGTAGATCATACATCTTCATGACGACTAACTACCTAGACCAGTTTTCTCAGTTACCCTCTTGGCAGTTATCATTGTCAGAAGAATTGGTAGCATAACTGCAAAAAATAAATATTTTCTAGTTTGAACTCTTTTACAATGGTCTGGCAGCAATCTCAGTCTCTGCAGAAGGGCAACTAAGCATGACCTGAAGGTGCTGACCACAGAGACCAGGGAAGAGCAACATAGGTTGATGAGATCTAACATTTAATCAGGGACATTTATTGAGATCCTCTTGTGAATAAACTGTTCAGCCATGCAATGAAATCACAAAACCTTCATAGTACATTATGGGCTGGTTTTATGATAGAGCATCTACTTTAAGCCTGTTTTATGAAGACAACATGGGCGCATATGTACCTTTATAAAATAGGCACCTCAAACCAGGCCCAGCAGCATTCAAATACCAATGCATAAATGTACACCTACTCTAGAAAAAAGAAAAAGAGATAAATGTATGGGTTTACTCTACTTGTGTATGGGGACATTTTACAAAATATGTAAAAACACAATGACGCATGTGCTGTCAGGTCAGTGCTGACTCCTAGTGAGCCCAGCAACTCCTGGCTTTTGTAGTAAGATGTGATTGGAAGCAGATTGCCAGGACTTGCTTCTGAGGCAATGGAGGGTAAAGTGACTTACACAGTGGGAATCGGACTTTGGGGTGCTTGGCCATTAGGCTGCTGCTCTAACCAATAGGCTACTTGTCCACTACTGAAAAATATCTGTGCATGGCATAACAACACCTCTGATCCCCCCAAATTATGCCTTTAGAAATGCCTACATGCAGATCATGTAAAAGTGTGGGGCATGTTTACTAAACCATATTAACTGCTAGCACAGTATTGAGGGAAAAGCACACTGTGCTAAAATTTCCACATTGCACCCTGTGCTGAAAATCCCATGCTAGAAGGTGAGCACACAACTGGATGGAGACAGGCCAGCTTGGAGGAGGAATGTGGGTATTAAAACATAGAAACGTGACAGCAGAAAAAGACCATATGACCTATCTGCACTTGTTGTTGCTGTTAAGTGCCATGAGTCGGCGTCGCCTCATTGCGATCCTCTGGATAGTTGTTCTAAGCTGTGTTCAGTCTTCGGTCAGCTGGCTCATTGTTGACAGAGTGTCACCCATAGCTGCTGTTATTGTATTGGTCCATCTCAATGCTGGCCTTCCTCTTTTGCGTTGACCTTCTATCTTGCCAAGCATGATGTTTTTCTCTAATGATCGCTCTTTGCATGATGTGTCCAAAGTATGAAAATCAAAGTCTTGTCATCTGAGCTTCTAAAGAAAGTTTAGGTTTGATCTCCTCTAGTACTGACTGGTTTGTTCTTCTGGCAGTCCATGGTATACACAGTATTAGTCGCCAGCACCATAATTCAAAGGTATTGATTTTTTTCCTATCTTTTTCACTGTCCAACTTTTGCATCCATATGACATTATTGAAAATAGCATGGCTTGAACGAGTTGAATCTTTGTTTGGAGAGAGACATCTCTGCTCTTGAGAATCTTGTCTAGGTCCTACATAGCCATTCTGTCAAGAACAATGCGTCGTCTGATTTCTTGACTGCTTGTTGTTTCTTTATTGATAGTTGATCCAAGTAGGTTAAAGTTGTTCATGATTTCAATTTCTTCTCCATCAATGATGCACTTATTGATTTTGCCAGTTGTCAGGATTTTTGTTTTCTTTACATTAAGGTGCAGGCTCATTTTAAGACTATGGGGTATGTTTACTAAACCGCGCAATTGTGCGGGGCGCACTTGAGCGTGCGAAAATGATGCACTTAAGTGCTCTTAAGTGCCCCGCACGAGTGCGCGTCACACTAACGGGCCCCGCACACGTGCGACGAACACGCGCACGTGTGCGGTGCGGTACTGTGCGATAGAGGCGGGGAAAGGCGAAAGGAGGGCGGAGGAAGGCCTCCGAGGGGCGGAGAGACGGGGTCAATGGGTGGAAAGTGGGAGGGGAGAGGCTCCCCGCACAGGAGTGGGGCCGAATTTGCAAGTAAAAACTACCGCGAGTGAAACACTCGCGGTAGACTGCATTTAAAGGGAAGAGAAACCATTTCCGTCAGCAATGTACAGCAAAACCGGGGAAACCTGAAATACGTGAGCAGTGTGATACATGTGCACAGAACAAAATGTCAAATAAACAATGGAAATGACCACAAAAACACCTTTAAAATTATAATCCAGCTGGGCAACATTGATATCAATGGCCAACAATAAAAAACACTCCCAGGAAAGCTCCAAAAAAAAAGGAATGATCTATGGAAAGGTCTACGGTGCGTAGACCCTTCCAAAAATCATTTCTTTTTTTGGAGCTTACCTGGGAGTGTTTTTAATGTTGCCCATTGATATTACTGGTGCCCAGCTTGGTTATGTTTGTTTTCCCCTTTTTTCGAGGTCATTTCTGAGGTTTATTTGCCCTTTTGTCACCATACAAGGTGAATGAGTCCACAGTAAAATTGTGCAGAGGTTTTCTGAGCCGTTCGGTCAGGTTATCTATCTCCAGGGACTACACTGTCTCTGTGGCCACAGTGTGGTGTAGTAGACACAGCCAGTGCCTGTAGGACCAGAGGATCACAGGTTCAAATCCCAGCTAGGGCTCATGACAACCCAGTCCCCATAGTTTTACCCACCACAAAACAGTGATAGTCAGGACACCCCTGTATTGCAGAGCACATAAGCATGGTGCAAACACCCATATTTTACCCTACACCGCACACAAACCATACCAATGGCCATTACCTACAGCCAATTCCCCCAAATACAATCCAGGAGTGCCACAACTCAATCCGGTCACATGCTTTTTCCAAGATAAGAACATGTCAGCATGTTGGCGGAAGGGTACAGGTGGCGGAGGGACCAGTGGCTGCAAGCCACAGCACACAGTGGCCTAGGTCTGTGCAGGCTGGCATGGTCCACCGCAACAGACAGGCTCTGTCGCATGTACAGTCATGGCCTCCCCAGGGAATGCAGCACATCTGTGGCAACACAGTGGTGCAGTGCACACAGACAGTGTGTGCAAGAACAGAAGGGCACAGGTACAAAGCCCAGCTAGGGCTACTGCCAAACCTGTCCACATATTTTTCCCACAACTAAACCGTGATAGTAAGGACAAAACTGTATAGCTGAGAACATATGCATTGTTAATACGCCTATATTTTACCACACCAATCACAGACACCATAAACAGGCACATTACCTAGAGCAGAGTCTCACAAATGCAGTCCTGGAGGGCCCCACTCCATTCAGGTCCCATGCTGCCTCTAATAATGATGCCTGTGCTGCATATCTATGCACCACCCCCATGGTATGCAGATGTAGCTCATGCATATTTATGAGGGACAGCATAAAAACCTGAAAAGTGTTTGGAACACCAGGACTGGAGTCGGGAAACCCTGCCGTAAAGCAGCAGCCAACAGGGCCAGACACACCCACACCCCCCCCCCCCCCCACAGGCCGCATTGGCCAATGCCTCCTGGAGAGGCAGGACATTGGGCCCTGCCTGTATCTCCCAATACTAGCAGTTGCAAACCTTAGCAATGCCACCCTACACCTGGGTATACGGTACACAGCTATCAAACGCTTCCTATGATAACTGCCATATATCAATTCCTACGTTAAGCACATTTTGGTCATTGAGCTCCACCATAACAATCATTCTGATGTTTGTGGTGTGTGCTGCAGGTCTGGTCCCTGACAGTGTCTACCACCCTGGGGGGTGACCCCCAACAGTATTGAGTACCATATCCATGCCTGTACTGTGCCCAGGACTGGTGTGGTGGTTATGGCTGCTGACCTCATCTATAATAGCACAATGCTGGCATAGGTGTGGGGGTGGCTGTCTGTCTATCCAGTGTGTGGTGGCTGCAAACACCTTCCACAGCCCACACTGCCAGCAATGTTGCCAGTATTGGGCTACCAATGTGCATAATGAGGAGCAAGGTACCATGGGTATAGGCCGGACTGGGTGGCCTGGCCAGGGTGCATCTGCACAGTGCATAGGGCACTGACTGGGACATTGTAGTGCCCGGCCACCACCTACACAGACAGGGTGACCTCAGTATGTCCTGCTGAGAGATCACTCTCACCCTGACTGTGCAGTGACCACAGCATGGCTAGGCACCCCCATAGTGCTATGTAGTATTTTTCTTGGGTGATAGTGATGGGTTTCCTTTTGGGGCCCAGTCACTGATATATCTGCTTGCTGTGTATGCTGACATCCCAGTTCTGGGTGCATGCATCTCCACTGGGAACATGCACTATGGACTAACTAGCAGACTGTTTGTAGCTGGTATGTGTCTTGCTGGTGTGGCTTGCAGGGTGCAGTGGCTGATGGCTTGCTGCAGGAGAATAACAGATAGTGGTGGGGTGCAGCTTACCATGACCTTGTCTAATGTCTGTCTGCTATTGTGTTATGGATGTGTATAGAGCTGCATTAACTGCCCTGTGGGGTGTCTGTTCCTCAGCAGGACTGGGGTTGATGGTCCCCTCTACTGCCACCTTTGCAGGGAGGTAGACTGTGGATCTATTGATGGGAGACCATGTTTGCCACCCTTGGCCCTGGGGGGGGGTGTGGTGGTGCATGGCCCACCTGGGGGTCCATGGGGGCTACACCTGACTGAGACATCCATGATGTTTGTGCAGAAACTACCTATCTTACACATTAACACTGCTTTGGACCTCCGGCATGGCCTCCATCAGCCATGGAAGGTGTTGTGAACCTGGTCCTGGGCGCCTCATCGCACACTCAGGGTGAGCACAGTAACCGCACAATGTGACAGTGTGTAGCTACTCTGTGCCAGTAAAACACCCGGTCCATACCCCCTACCAGGCCGAGGTGCTGTGTGGGTGCACCCGGTCACTTCCTCCTACCAGGCCGAGGTGCTGTGGGGGTGCATTCCCCATCTTGTGTTCATCTGTGGACAGCTGATTTGCATGTGCAGTGCATCATGGGTACGGGTGGGCTAACCCTATCCTGGAGACCACAGCAGACTGTCTGTGTGGTGACGTGCAGGCTCACTGCAGCCAGCCAGGGGCTTGCTAGCAGCTATAGAGCTGTAGCCTAATGGTTACTTCACTGCCTGTGAAGGCAGAGGTTATGGGTTCAAACCCACAGTGGGGTTATTTGAAAGGGTTGTCCAAAGCATTGTTTTTCTTTAATGTACATATTTTGATGCCAGCAAAAACACCCTCAGCGTACTGTACCCATAGGGTGCCTCTGAGAGCGCTTTATAGGGCACCCTATAGGGCACCTTATGGTTCCCGTCCATATAAGGTGCACTATACATTATCCTGTGACGCAACTTATAGGGTGCCCTATAGGGGATATATTAGGGTGCCGTGGCGGACAGTGCACTTTATAATGTGCCCTATGGAGAGCCATATAGGTTGCCTTTTACGGCACCTTCCATTACGGCACGTGAGGGCATGTTTGCTGGCAGCAATTAATAAAATACACATACGGTGCTGCAGGAACAGATATGTACATTGCAAAGCTGATGCCACAGCCAGCCACCCTGGGGAGCTACCTCATGACCCCTGTATCAGCAGTCAGTGCCTTAACCATTGTGCTCCACTGCTGCTCCTCCATGCATGTCAGCGCACCTACGTATGCTTTTCATTCCTTAAACTGCACAGTGCTGCCATCAAAAACAGTACTCTGACCTTGCGGTACCTCATATGGCACCCTCTAAAGCGCCCTATAAGCAACATTCTAGGGTGCCTTGGCGGACAGTGCACTTTAAAATGTGCCTTATAGGGCGCCTTATGTTAACACGCTTTGAGGGTGCGTTTGCTAGTAATGATAATTAAACTAAAAATAACATGCCCCCTAAAGCACTCTTCCCCATAATACACAATGCCTCAGCCAGCCTTGTTCATTGGGCACTGTGGGGGATTGAACCCCTGATCCCTGCACCATTGGTAAGTGCCTTCACCATTGTGCTGTGGCTCTGCTCTTCTGTTTGCACATCAGCGCGCTGCTTATACCTCCCAGTATTAGACTGCCGCCAAAAACAGCGCACCGCCTTATGCCGCCCAAAACATCAGCGCCCTGTTTTAGGCTGCCCAGTATTTCTCTGCCTCATAAATTAACAACTCAGCCAGCATCATTGAGCACTGTGGGGGATCGAACCCCTGCTCCCTGCACCATTGGTAGGTGCCTTCACCATTGTGCTGTGACTCTGCTCTTCTGTTTGCCCATCAGCGTACCACATATGCCTCCCACGCAGCCATCTGATGCGCTAAGGTGCGGGGCGCACAAGGGCGCCGCGCACCTTAGCGCATATTTAAATTCTGGCTTTTCTTTTTCAGGACGGAACGCCCACTCCTTATATGGCATCCGCACTCTACCGCGGCCCGCACTATAACGGGATCTTAGTAAACATACCCCTATGTTCCTTGATCTTGAGAAGCAAATGGTTCAGATCGTCTTCACTTTCTGTCAGTAATGTGGTATCATCAGCATAGCGAAGGTTGTTGATAAGTCTCCCACCAATCTTCACACCTCTGTTGTCTTCATACAATCCTGCTTCTCTGAAGATTTGTTTTGCATATAAATTAAACAGGTAGGGGGAAAGTAATAGCCTTGTCGTACACCTTTGCTGATTTTAAACCATTCTGTTTCTTCTTGTTCTGTTCAAACTGTTACTTCTTGATCAATGTAAAGGTTGATCAGGTGTTCTGGTATGCCTCTTAATGTGGCCCTTGCTTTTGTTAATAAAACACATATAAACATCCTTTTGGTATTCTTTAGTCTTTTCAAGGATCCATCTCACATCTGCGATGATGTCTCTTGTTCCTCGCCCTTTCCTGAACCCTGCTTTCATTTCAAGCAGTTCTTATTCCAGATATGGTTGTAGTCTCTGCTGAATAATCTTCAGAATGATCTTGCTGGCATGTGGGGTCAGAGCAATTGTGCGATAATTTCCACAGTACATTGGATCACCTTTCTTTAGTATTGCTATAAACACAAATCTTTTCCAATCAGTTGGCCATGATGTGGTCTTCCAAATTTCCTGGCAGAGCCTTGTAAATATTGTAACAGCTACATCAGATTGCTGTAATACGTCAATGGGAATGCCATCAATGCCTGGTGCTTTGTTCTTTGCTAAGGCTTTCAATGTGCTTCAACTTCTTCTTTCATCACCAATGGTTCCGAATCATAAGGTACAGGTTGAAACGGCTGTTGATTCACTTGATCTTTATCATATAATAACTCCATACATTCTTTCCACCTTTTCTTGATCTTCTCAGTATCATTCAACATGGATCCTTGAGCATCTTATAAAATTCCAATTCGAGGCTGGAATTTTTTCTTTAATTCTCGTAGCTTTAGGAAAGCAGATTTTGTTCTTCCTCTAATAGTTTCTGCTTCTATTTCCTTGCATGCATCATTGTAGTAATTCTCCCTGTCTTTTCTTGCTGCACATTGGAAATCTCTGAGTTCCGTGATTGCCTCTCTTTCTCCTCTGGCTTTAGCTTCTCTGAGTTTCTGGGCAATTTTCAGAGTTTCTTCGGTCATCCATTTTGGCCGTTTTTGCTTTTTTACCTTTCGTAAAGATTTCTCACTTTCTTCCAACACAACCTTCTTGATGTCATCCCATATCTGCACTTAGCATGGATTTAATGGGTGACCTGAATGAACAACTTACCGCAATGCTGCATGATCATACTGCGCACTGTCGCGGTGGAGGGGAATAAGGCTTTTATTCCCTGGTAAAATGCAAAGGTTCAACATAAGAGATAATTCATGAAACGGAAAGTCCTTTGTGTCAAAAGGTACCAGTATTTGCAATGGTTGCTTAATTGTTGCTTCACAACTAAGGCAGGTTTCACTACCGGAATTTCAGTACAAGAAACAGCACTTACATTTCATTCATTCTTCTTCACTATACAGAGCATACAGACTCTGGAGCTGAGGCCGTGCACCAGTCACATTCCATGAGCTCTGGTAGAGATAAGGGAACAGTATTTGGGTATTCAATCTCCATGGACTCCCCTTCGCTATACTCAGTAGAGGAATATTCACTGTCCCTGTCTGACCCAGCCTTGTAGGTTAGGACTCTGGAGTCTGGCTTCCCATAGCCAGGGGTTCTTAAGGCTGCAGGGATTTTACTGAACCAATCTGGTTTCTTTCCCCTCACACAAGGGGCACAGGTTTTAGCAGAGCCTTTAGGAGCACAATATTCACAGTCATTGGTTAGTGTTTCATACCTGGATTTAGATGAGTTGAAATCACCAGTGTATTCTCTTCCAGCCACTCTCCTTTGGTAGCTGAGCCTCTGCCTGCCAGCGTTGGATACAGCTGTGCTTCTAGGCAGTGGAGTAAAACTTGTCCTGGATTCTCCTCTCTCTCTGGGTAAGAACTCCAGCTGACCATAAAAGTGTTTTCCTCTCTGTCCTGGTAAAACTTGGTAATAATCCTTCAGAGATTGTAAGCTCTTCTCAGAACCCTTCTCCCTGGTTCTTGGCTTCTGTCTCTCTGTTCTGGATTCAGGCAGACTGTAAGAACAGGGCGTGGCAGACACTCTCACCTTAGAGCTGGCTCTAGCAAACTTCCCTTGTGCAGCAGGGTCAGTTTGGGCCTTCTGGCTCCCAACCTTGTGAAGTCTGTTCCCACTCAGGTTCTTCTCAGTCCTCTCTTGATAGCTCTCAGCCTTCTCTTGCTCCTTCTCTAGGTGCCTCTCAGCTCTCTCTCTGTGGCTCTCAGCCTTCTCTCGGTGGCTCTCCTTCTTCTCCTCTTTCTTTTCTACTCTAGAAGCATTCTGTTCTGATTTATAAAGCAAACTGCCTGGGATGACTTCCGGGTTCCCTTCCAGGTGCAAATCATCAGAGTTCTTAGGCTCATTAACTCCCGAATGTCTGTTCCTGCTCCCTCTAGCTGTGCCTGGGGGTAATTGCACACCTAGTTCCTTAAAAGAAACAGGATTTCTCTTCAAACACTCATCTTTATCAACACACGCCTCATGACAGCACACACACACACACACACACTCTGAAGCTTCCATTGGCATCCATGCAGATTTCACAGTCCAAACGCATACTACTAGTGGGATCTTTAGTAAACAAGCCCAGAAGCCTGCCTGCCCAATCGGGGCAGCCAGCCTGCAGCCGCCCAGAAGCCTGTCCGCCCAATCGGGGCAGCCTAGCCCGCAGCCGCCCAGAAGCCTGCCTGCCCAATCGGGGCAGTCCAGCCCGCAGCTGCCCAGAAGCCTGCCTGCCCAATTGGGGCAGCCCAGAGGACCATAAAAGAGAGCGCCGTCTGGCGCACCCACGCCTGAGGGCCTCACCAGAGGGCCCTTTGGCGTGGCCCTTAGGCGTGGACCTCTAACAGGACCCCCACGGTGATCCCACAGAAACAAGGCCCGCGATCAGAACGAGCTCCAGAGACACTAACAAACGTAGTGTAAGGACGTCATCACCACCCCTCAACGCAGACGAATCCTCAACGGAGCTTAACTTCCTTCAGCAAAATAGGTAATCTAAGCCTTTGTATAACACATGGACCTAGCCGATGACAATACTTAAATGAACCCATCAGTGAACTTATCTGTCTCTGCCCATAATACCTACCTGTGCATGCCTACAATACTTGTCCGGGATAGCATAAACGTTGTTTATTGCAGATGCGTACTGGTGATACCTGGCTAAGATAGTATATGATGTGCCTGTTGTAACTACATACCGGTGTTACATGCCTGTGGTTAGCTCAACCTGTGTACCTGTCTGCCTGCCTGTTATAACTGCACACCTGTGTACCTGCCTGTGATAGCTCAAACTACTTCTCTATTCAATGGCCAGCCCAGATGAATCCCTTGGCCACACACAACAGGGTAGATACCAAAAATGGCCCCTTCCCTCATTGCCATAATTGGCTGCTACCTCCTCTCCGGATGGCTCAGTAGCATTACCAATCACATACACACATACCAATCCTACTGAGCCATGGGAGGAGATGCTCAAGTGCTCCCTACTACAAGACAAAGGAAGACACCCACACGCTCCACCCCCACTTACTACACGTCGCACTTCAACATACTAAGAAAGCCAAACAAGAAGAACGTGCCCTCCCCCAAAACCTAAAATGTGCCCTCATAAACGCTCGCTCAATCCGCAAGAAATGGCAGTTATCTCAGACTTGATATCATTCCATGACCTCGACATACTCCTGATCACAGAGACATATCCAGTGATGACAATGTCCTCCTCAACCAACTCCTACCCACCGATTTCTCAATACACACCTGCCATAGAGACAACAAAAGAGGGGGAGGAGCACTCGTCCTCACCAAGACAGTCCTCCATTTCCACCTGATTAACGCCACTAGCACAACACACCTCGATACAATCACTATAGCAAACAAGCACTGCTCCTTCGACCTTCTCTACAGAGCCCCATCAACCTCCCCCGATGACCTCGCAACAATAATTGATCTCGCCTCCAATGTCCGGAGCCCTTGCATACCAAGCTGGGTACTAGGTGACTTCAATCTGCCAGCCCTGCAAGATACTCAGGCATCAGCCTTCCTCGAAGCCCTGGAGGAACTAGGATACAAGCCACCCACGTGAAAGGAAACATATTAGACCTGGTATTTGCCCCACAGACAACATTTGACTCAACCCACGTCCCCATGCTGTCCATTACTGCAGTACCCTAGTCGGACCACAAACTAATCATATTCCAAATACCCTTACCCAACAACCGCCAGAAGAATGCCAGAAGTCAGAGTAGCACCACCAGGGCACCACCTCAAAGGTTCCGACCATTCGACAAAGACTTTATTATGAATAAAACCCGCCCACTCCTCGCCTCAACAGCACCCAACCTCGATGTTCTGGTCTCCGACTGGAATAGTAACCTCAGTGCCATCGCCCAACGTCCACCATCTAACAAACCTCCAAGGAAACGAGCCACCGCAGCCTGGTACTCCACTGATCTGCAATCATCACTCACCCTCCTAAGGAAGCTGAAAAGACACTGGCGTCGATCTCACTCCGAAGAAGATCAGAGGGCATACAACCTTCACCTGATAAAACACCGTGAAGCAATAACAAAGAAAATCAGACAATTCCACATGGACACCCTAAAACACTAAACAAACCACATGACTTGTTTAATCTAGTCAAGAACCAACAAAGGAGCCAGCCCCTGACCAACCAAGCGAGATCCACCCTCAAGAATTCGCGAACTACTTGCAATCAAAGCTATGCCAGACCAATAAGCCCTCAGCACCCACCACCGTACACGAACAAACCTACCTAACTCCCCTGACCATCTTCTCCACTCCACCCAAGAAATACATCGAAGACACTATCGCTGCGATCAACAACACTACGGTACAAACCGACCCCTGCCCCGCCTTCTGGATAAAAGAGCTACACTATGATTTCAGCCCGTTCATAGCCAGGCTCATGGACCTATCCTTCGCAACAGGCTCATTCCCCCAATGCCTCAAACATACGTCCATCAGGCCTCTGCTGAAAAACAGCAAGCTCGACCCCCAGAAGGTGGACTCGTACAGACCTATATCCAGTATACCACTTTATTTTTTTTTTATATTCTCTTATATACCACCCTATTCTGCATCAGTGCAGTTTACATTGAACAAACTGAAATTACATTGAACAGGGCATTATAACTTGGAAATAACTATTTTACAGGGAACATGGGCTATGGAGGGTTAAGTGGCTTGCTCAAGACCACAAGAAGCACATGTGGGACTAGAAACCCCAGTCCTTCCGGCCCAAGGTTGCTGTCCTCTAGTGGGATTTGAACCCCTGACCTTCTGGCCTGAAGTACCTTGCCCCAACCACTAGGCCACTCCTCCACTTCTGGCCAAGATAATTGAAAAAGAAGTCCATAGACAAATACAAGAGCACATCGAAACCGCCGCTCCGCTGGACCCCTGCCAACACGGATTTAGAGAGTCCCATGGTGTCAAAACACTCCTCACCACCCTCTACAGTAACCTAATTGCTGGAATTGATAACATCCGTCAAGGGTTTGTCCTCATCTTCATGGATATAGCTGCCGCGTTTGACTCAGTAAGCCACGAGCTTCTCTTGGGACGCCTCAAGGAGAAGGGTATCCGTGACACAGCACTAGAATGGTGCAAGTCATACTTGTCTGACAGATGGCAGCACGTACGATCCGGGGCCTCAACATCAAAACCTTTCCACCAGAGGCAAGGTGTGCCACAAGGATCCTCCCTCTCCGCCCTGATGTTCAACATATACATGCAGCCCATCTGTAACCTCATCCGATCATTCAATGTCAACTGCTTGATATATGCTGATGATGTACTGCTCTACATGCCATTCTCAACGGAGCAGCTGGACCTCTCCCCACTGACAGACTGCTTTGACGCAGTATCCAACTGGCTCGAATCTCAAAAATACAGCACAAGAAAACAGAGGTCCTTTTCATTACGAGGAACCAAAACTTCACCCCGCCACCCCACTTAAAGGTTAAGGAAGCAGAGCTACAAACCAAATCCACAATCCGATACCTTGGAGTCACGTTAGACCAATGACTGGACATGAAGGTGCACATAAGCAACATAGCAAGAGCAATTTACCACAAAATCCGAACACTCAGGCACTTACGCTTCCTACTAGAGCCGGACGACTTCCAGACAATCTATCAAGTGTTGATTATACCGCACTTTGATTACGCTAATGCAATCCTACAAGGGCTCCCACAATCCAACCTGAACCCACTCCAACTCGCGATGAATGCTGCGGCGAGAGTTCTACACGGGGCTTTGTGATAAGGAAGCTTATCATAGCTCAGGAAGGAGCTATAGAAAAGGTGAAGTGACTCTGAACAAGCAACCTGTCAGTTCTGGTAGAAATAAGAAAACAGAATTTTGCCATAAAAGACTACCAGTCCCAGAATGCACCAGGTTTCCAACAGCCATTAGAGGAGCTGAAGTGGGGAGACGTGTGTTCAATCAGGAGGGCTATGAGGTAATCCCTAAGCACTCATCTCAAAGGGCAGGGCCTGATTCAGCACAGCTGCGCTGTATTAGGGGGGGAGCACTCATCTGAGCAGAATAAAGGTATAGTTTATTCTACAGAGAATCAGTATCCTGAGAATCAGCTGGAGCTTGATCATCTTCATCATCAGGAGGATCATCAGAAGCAGAAGCCAAACCAGACGGACAGAGAGGGAAAGAAACCCTTTGGAAGAAAGAGGAGAAAAGCCTTTAAGAGGTCTAGAAGAGTCCAGAACAGTACGTATACTGGGAGGCATTCCAAGGGCCAGCATACACCATTGGACTGGGGAAAGCCAGAGGAATGGTGCTGCAGAGCTAGGAATCTCCAGACGGTACCTGTGAGAGAGACGGCTACACGTGGAAGGGACCCTAAGACCCGTGCCAGAAGGTATGTGAAGAGAGATCCAGTGTCCAGGGATCTGGATTGGAAGGCTGGATATAAGAACTGGACTACATACTGGCCAGGCTATATAGAGAGGAACTCTAACAGCAATGGAAGCTCAGGTATGAACACTGATCTATGCCCTAGCTATAACCTTGAAAGACAGCAGGGAAACAAGTATTCTCCTGAAAGTGCTCCATTGAGAGATTCATCTGTGCCAATCCATGATATTGAACCCATGCTTGTTGAAGAAGGGGGAATGATTGCAGATGAAGAATGTGTTTATATGGACTGCTCTCTGTCCAAACTCCTTTGGTGATTTTCTGTTATAAAGTACAGCAACCATCACAAAGAAATACAAACTTGTTCTTTAATCTACTCAGAAAAGCTCCTGAAGCAGGATTTGACCCACACAGTAGAAAGCAAGCCAGCTAAGGGGGTTTCAGCTGGATAACTGCTAGCAATTGAGCCTTACCTAATTGCTTGTGAGCTAGGAGAGAATCACTTCTGAATGTATGTGGGAAGTTATCAGAAGTTAACCTGAAAAGAACAGTTTTTTTCTTTCTTTGTGGCTTTTCGTTTGTTGTTTGATATATGCTAAGAAAACATTAGCTAATGCCTGACAAGTTTGAATGTTGTTTTCCTGATTTTGACTTTGTTTTTCCAAGTTAAACACTGGAAGCAAGTAACCTGATTTATGTGCTACCAAGCATATCTGTGTTGGGAGAAATAACCCCATAAATAAATATCTTATTGGCTTTAACACTTGAGCACA
Source organism: Ichthyophis bannanicus (assembly GCA_033557465.1). Classification (NCBI taxonomy): domain Eukaryota; kingdom Metazoa; phylum Chordata; class Amphibia; order Gymnophiona; family Ichthyophiidae; genus Ichthyophis; species Ichthyophis bannanicus. The sequence goes on along the minus strand of CM066039.1, from coordinate 11,230,590 downwards.
ACTAAATTATTGTCAGCAGCTGTGTCTGGTGTGAATGAACTGCATTGCCCACAATCCCTTGCAAATCATATAGATATATGCACTTGTCAAGACTGTGAAGATTCTCACCCAGGCAGCCGTCTGACAGCTTCTAGGAGCGATCATATTACGTCCATCCTGAAGCACCTCCACTGGCTCCCTATACATGTTAAAACCCTCGGCCCAGTGTGCAGCAGCGGCCAAGAGAGCAAATAGAATGCTAGGTATAATAAGGAAAGGAATGGAAAATAAAACAAAAGATATTATAATGCCTCTATATCGTTCCATGGTGAGACCGCACCTTGAATATTGTGTGCAATTCTGGTCGCCGTATCTTAAAAAGGATATAGCGATTTTAGAAAAGGTTCAGAGAAAAGCCACCAAAATGGTAAAGGGGATGGAAGGATTCTCCTATGAAGAAAGTCTAAAAAGGTTAGGGCTCTTTAACCTGGAAAAGAGACGGCTGAGGGGAGATATGATAGAAGTCTATAAATTAATGAACGGAGTGGAACGGGTAAACGTAGATCGATTGTTTACCTTATCAGAATATAGAAAGACTAGGGGACATGCAATGAAGCTACAGGGTAAACTATTTAAGACTAATAAAAGAAAATATTTTTTCACTCAACGTGTAATCAAACTCAGGAATTTGTTACCGGAGGATGTAGTAAAGGCTGTTAGTGTAGCTGGTTTAAAAAAGGTTTGGACAAGTTCCTGGAGGAAAGGTCCATAAACCATTATTAAGAAGGGACCCAGGATATCAATGCTTGAACCAATACAAGCATTGTGGAACCTGTGTCCCTTGGGGAAACTGCTAGATACATATGACCTAGATTGGCCACGGTTGGAAACAGAATACTGGGCTTGATGTACCTGGGTCTGACCCAGTATGGCATATCTTACATTCTTATGTTCTTATGACTCGCTTTCAAAACCCTACTGCTGACTTTCAAGGCCATCAATGGGCTCTCCTCCACATCACTAGTAAAGCTTATCCAAACCATGTCCCCAATAGGTCCAGAAGATCTGTAGCAGTCAACACACTGGTATTCCCGAAGGAAATAACCCAATGCACCCATGCAACAGCAAAAAGGGCTTTCAGATTCTGTGCACCCAGATGCTGGAACACCCTACCACCCAGCATCCGGGAAATCCCTGACCTAACCCAGTTTAGGAAGGCATTGAAGCACCACCTCTTCCTCAAATACTACCTGGAAGACAGCGCTCCAATAGCCCCCTCCCCCATCTATTACAGCCACAGCAACATACCCCGCAAGCCATCCATGACTACGATTACTTTTGACACGAGATAACGTGTCGCCTAGATGTAAATAGTTACCCCAGTTTTATCCAAGTTGTAGTACCTGTTCTTTGTACACACAGATCAGCTTGCTGCACTGTGCTAGTCATTCTATTTCATGTAAACCGCACTGATGTTGAATAGCGCGGTATAAAAGAGACTGTAAATAAATTAAATAAATAAATAAATAAAAGGGAAAGAAAGTGTCACACATAAGAGCAGGTTCCAGATGTTGACTAAAAAAGGAGTAACTATTGTTCATCTCCAGAGAAAAAGAGCGCTCTTAACTCTGTGAGAAGTAGTTTAACATTTTTGCCTCTATTGGGTGGATGCTAAAGAAAGAGAGTCCATTGATGGAGTCTCTAGGATACCATTCTTTGCAAAGAGGTCCAGGTAGGTTCCTATGTCCCCCAGTAATGCTATACCGGGACAGAGGGAAAACTCTCAAGTGCTCTGTGGATGGCCAGGTGATAATCATTCTATTGATTTAACTGTGTGGGTTAGAGTTAAGTGGTATGCGCAGTAGGAAGGCCTACGCATAGCTACGTGATTCCACAATGGGTTTGGGGCTGAGATATGGATTGCCCAGGGCTGTTCTGGTATTACTGCACAACAGTAGTGAATAGTGGAGATATATGAAATTTATCTAGCCAATAGCTCATTGGACAAACCATAAACAATTTTTCCTTCTGTAAAATTCATTTTCTAACCATCATTTGAAGAAAAGGAAAAGTTTTAGAAACCATCAACTTGTGTTGCTGTGAATTCTTCAAGGAGAGAAGACCTGCTGTTTACCGGTTCCCGTGAATAGGGCCTGGAAGTATAAGAATATGATCATCTCTCATCAATAAAAGAATCTGGGTAACACCAATGTCCCCTTTCATGTGCGGCATGCCCACATTTATAATCTATGAGGTAGGAATTTAGAGGACTTAGCTGACTGAAGTCCTCTAACTTTTCGAAAACTTCTGGCCAGCTGAATGCATAACGTTTGGCATATAAGTTATGCACATAAAATGGAACAAAATTAGAGGTGTGCTGGGGTAGTGCTAAGAGACTGCAAGAGGGAGTATGAAATTGGAGAAAGTCAGATAAGTACTGGTGCAGGGGCGGCCCAAGTGGGGTACGGGGCCATGTGCGGAGACTCATTGCGGGCCTCATTTGCATAAGAAGCCTCATTTGCATACATATTTGCATAATGTTAACATGCACTAACGTTTAGCAAACATACCTCTTAATGAGTGTATGGATAAAGAAAGGCTACCAGATTTCTACATTACTATACTCCCTTGCCAACCACCAGGCACATTAGGAAGTACTATAAACACTGCCCATTTAGAACCCATCTCCCATAAACTACTTGATTTCTATTTAAATGTAAGCAGCTTACGTTGTGCATCAACACTCACAAACATATAACTCTGGATTTTTTGTCGGATAACTCACCGTGAGCAGAAACCTTTCTACTCTCGGAGTGAGCCCTCCATTTTAATCAAATTTTATAAAATCGACCCATCACAGGTCAAGTCGACCCACCACAGGTCAAACACCAGGTGCTGCAGCACTAACGAGCTGCCGCTCCTATACCATGAAGCGAAGGCTAAGTTATTACAAAGACGTCCCAAATAACTAGCAGTGTCGTTCTTTATAGCAAAAACAGATACTCATCTGCACAAGGCCAGGCCCTTCCAACAATCTTCACCATCGAGAGGGCACAAAAGAACTGGAGATGTTCACCGCAACTTCTTTAGGACACTATCAGCAACCGGGACTGTCTGAATGCTCTTCAAAAGTATTCCCCAGGTACCGGAGTCGTATGATTCATCACGCAACACTAATCAGTGTTTCAAGCCGCCCAGCTTTGCAGCTCTTCCTCAGGCCATTTAGAACCCATAGCAAACCCACCGTATCATAACAGCACTACCAGGACTCACAAAGCACCAACCCCTACCTATCAAAAGGCAAAACTGCAAATATTAAACCAATACATCTCAGAGAATACCAATACATCTCCTACTGGGGAAAGAGAACAAGTGGCACTGTCAAATAGAAACTACATGAACAGAATACCTCAGCTCGGTTACACATGCAAGACATAGACCATCACCAAACAAAGAACAAGGGATCACAATTTAGAAATAGGAAGACAAAAATTAAATTGGGAACCCCAAAAGCCAAACTTGGAATGTACAACAACACTGGAGAAATAAAACTATAAATTAATTTCCTCTTGTACTAAACAAAAATGCAAAGACATTAGCAATGCATATTTCCCAGAGCTGACATATTCCAGTTAATAAATTCAAAATAAAAAAGTATTTTGCTACCTTATGTGGTTTAGGCATTTTTATTTTTCAGTTGCAATTGCTCCAGTCACTTTCTTCTGGTTTCTTCATGTCTTTGGTTAACTCTCCATTGTCTGCTGTCCATTTAACCTTTCTTCTAGTTTTTTTCCATTCTTTCTCTACATCTGTTTTTACATACTGATCTTCTTCCATTTCTTTCTTTATTTCTTTTCATCCACTCAAATTTCACCCTTCCATCCTAAATCCCCACTTACTCTCCCAATACTCAGCCAATTGTAGATTTTTCTTCCCTCCCACACAAAATATCTTTCCCACTCTCCATCCTCACTCCCCCAGCCCCATTCCCTTCTAGTCCTCCCCATCAGTTCCCTTCTAGTTCCAGCCCCACCCAGCATCCGCTCCCTTCTAGTCCCATTCTCCCATCCCTTTGCATCAGCCCATTCCCAGTCCTAGCACCCCCATTAGCCCATTTCCAATCCTAGGCCCCCATCAGCCATTTCCAGTCCTATCCCAGCCCCCATCATCCCATTTCCAGTCCAAGCTCCCCCATCAGCCCATTTCCATTCCTAGCCCTCCTCTCCATCAGTCCATTTCCATTTCTAGCCCTATCATCAGCCATTTCCACTCCTATCCTAGCTCCCCATCAGCCTATTTCCAGTCCGAGCTCCTCCCATCAGCCCATTTCCAATACTAGCCCCCTCATCAGCCCACTTCCATTCCTAGCTCCCCATCAGTCATTTCCAGTCCTATCCTAGCCCCCATCAGCCCATTTCCAATCCTAGCCTCCCCCATAAGCCATTTATAGTCCTATCCCAGTCCCCCATCAACCCATTTATAGTCCAAACTCCCCCATCAGTCCATTTCCAGTCCTATCCCAGCCCCCCATCAGCCCATTTCCATTCCTAGCCCTCATCAGCCATTTCCAGCCTTATCCCAGCTTCCCATCAGCCCATTTCCAGTCCTATCCTAGCTCCCCCATCAGCCTATTTCCATTCCTAGCCCCACAACAGTCCATTTCCAGTCCTATTCTTGCCCCCAATCATCCCATTTCCATTCCTAGTCCCCCATCAACCATTCCCAACTCTATCCTAGCCCCCCATCAGCCCATTTCCATTCCTAGCCCCCCATCAGCCATTTTCAGTCCTATCCTAGCCCCCACACCTACCCCGAAGAGCCCTGCGCTTGTCTGAGTGGCTTATGAGGGAGCTGAGGATGCCAGAGACCCTGGCTCACCTCTACACAGTGCTGGAGTAAAGAGCAGAGTGATCCTTCACTCACACTGTGTTCACAAGAACTCTGCTGAGTGTCAGGAAAGGTTAAAGGTAATTTCCTATTTCCTGGCACTCAGCAGGCTCATGTGAACACAGCGCGAGTGAAGGAACACACTGCTCTTCATTCCAGAGCTGTGCAGAGGCAAGTTAAGGTCTCTGGCATCCCCAGCTCCCTCTGAAGTCGGCGCTGCAAACCCTGCAGAATGAAGTTTGTGTGGGGCCCCTTGAAGTGTAGGGCCTGGGTAAACAACAGTCTCGCTCAATAGATGGACAGGCCCTGCTTTATGGACTGTAGTGAGTATCTTGAAGTGTATGTGGTGGGAGATGGGTAACCAATGAAAATCAATAAGCAGTGGGAAGATGTGATTGTAGCAAGTGGAATGAGATATAATTCGGGCAGCGGTGTTTTGGATCAATTGAAGACAGAAGATCTGGAATTGAGGGAGACCGGACTGAATAGAATTACAATAGTTAAGGTGGGACATTACTAAGGTTAAGAGAAGGGTGGAGAGAGATGGAACACCTAGAAAAGGGCAGAGAGTGCGAATTTCCCTGAGGGATAAAAGCAAATTCCGAACAAGAAATGAAATATGTTCATGAAACAAGAGAGCGGAGTCTAGGGTAACTCTTAGATAATGGAGAGAACTGACTAGTGAGATGGAGGAACCGCATAGCATGGGAGCCAGGGAGGGGCAAGGAGAGTCAAAAGAGAACCAGATGGCAGAAGTCTTCAAGGCATTAAAATGTAAGAAGTTGGAGGCGAGCCACTCAGAAACATGAGAAAGGCAGGAGTTTAACATTAGAAGCCCCAAAAGGAATTTTACCTAGAAACCCCAAAGTGTGTCAATTGACGCATTATCATGACGACTGCGTTTAGCATGAAATGCAGATGTGAATTAATGTGAAGTTACTTATTTGTTAAATACATGCAGTAAGTGATGTCATTACATGACATCATCGTGTGTTTATTGTTTGTAATGTCAGAGTAAAACTGTAAACAGTGATTGAGATGTGCCACCTAGTGGGAACATGAATTTATACCTAGAAGCCCCAAAGTACGTCAATTGACGCATCCAAGACAATTGAGCGCGTCAATTGACGTACTTTGGGGCTTCTAGGTATAAAGTCATTTTCCCGCTAGGTGGTGCATCTGTCATTAATTTTCGATGCCCATATGTGAACATCTTGACCTTGCTAACAAAGTCATGGAACATGACTGACATGGTTCTAGCAGTGGTGCTGGTATACAACTTCGAAGATGCATTTGCATCAATTGATGCACTTTGGGGCTTCTAGTGTTGATGGGATGAGGCCAAGTGCCACAGGAGAAGCATCCACCCTGGAAAACCTCTTGCATTGGACGTCTGACACCAGAACCAGGAGAACAAATATGGCAAACACTCTTACCATTCCAGCTCTGGATAGCAAAAGCTCCCAATTTTCCAGACACAGAGCCTTCTCCATTTTTGCCCATCTGCTCTGGAAATCTCTCCTTACTCCTGTCCGTCTCATCACTGACCTGTCAACTTTCCGTAAGCAATTAAGACACATCTGTTCCAGCTTTCATTCGACCATGTACCATAGCTTATTATGGTCTCCCTTCTAATGTAAAGCTCCCTTTCAGCTTGTATATAGTTTACCTTCCAGCTTGTCTGTAGTTTACCTTCCTTAAGCCATATGTTCTATTTAATGGAATCATATATTGCGTTAACTCTTGTTACTTGTTCTTTATAACTGTTCAATGTATTTAACTTGTCCTGTTCAATGTAATGAGCTGTTCTTATGTAAACCGTGCTGATTACAAAAAGTGCGGTATATAAAACCAAATAAATAAATAAATACTATGATGACATCATTGGCATAATAATATGCTGAGAGACCAGATTGCTGTACTAGTAGGATAAGGGAGACCAGGAAAACATTGAAAAGGAGGGGGGCCAACACGGAGTCCTGAGGGACACCACAGGAAAGGGGGACAGGTTCAGAGGAGGAAAAGCCTTTTTCTTGAGGGGTCCATCCTGCTGTCCTATACTAGTCCTCCTAGTATGAGTTTTTGAAAAGGTTTCCTATCTATAGGTAGGGAAGAAACTGAACTCACGTGCCCACCGGTGCTGTAATTGTTGAAAAGCTCTCTTCCTAAAGATAAGAAAAGTTGGTTTAGGTTAAATTTCACCTCATCTCACTGTCCTATGTCCCATTAACTAACGTTTCAATTACACTGGCTGAAAAGCCAACTTATTCGGCCAAAATATGAATTAAGACCTAAGATGTTTTTCTCCTTCTGCAACAAAAATCTGTTGACAGAGAGCTTTTGGGAATGGATAATAAAGAATAGATTAGTGCCCTCAACCTTAATCCTTTCCATTGTTCCCTCTAAACTGTGCGGAAGGCTTGCCAACAGCCATGTAACAGCTGAAGGTGCTTCAGCCATCTTTTGATTTAAACCATGTGGGGTCCTCATAGTCTTGTAGAAGTTACCACACAGTTCAAACAGCAGGTCAGTTCAAGCATGACCGACAGTGCCAGCAGGTTCCCCCATGCTCCTTAGAGGGACTCAGTTACCCCCACTACCTTCAGTGGCATCACACTTTGATTAGTTCTTTCATCTAGTGACTCAGTAGGTTAAGAGGTGTAGCGATCCCCGTACTATTCCCCATGCCACAGCAGGTTAAGTGCAATATGCAGAGCACCAGCTAATAGGCAATATTAAGCTTTGAAGCACATTGAAAGTGACTGATCTAATGCGACTCTCAGATAGGAATAAGTTTAAAGCTTAATTACTCCAGAGGGTTCTTTAACTCCTGCTTCTCTCAGCCAGGTTCCCTTTTGAGTTTCTAGAGAAGGGACTACTGAGTATGGGAAAGCCAGAACACATCAGATTTGTCATAAAATGATGAAGAACCACAGAACTAAGCACACTTTTATCTGTGTTTCCATTTTCACCTTTCTGTGTCTCTGAAAGTCATATCCGCTGGTAATATAGATATGCACACTCAGAGAAGGCCAGAACTCAATATGTCTCATGAGCTTAACAGAGGGATGCAGTGGGGTGGGAATTAGAGGCTCCTGTATTTATCTCACGGGTCTATCTATAAACTTGCAATTTTCCGCAACATGCGTTATGTACCTTGGCTCCCATTATTTGCAATGGGGGAAATTCACTGTTAGTGTGCATTGCTTATTGTTCTAGGCTGATAAAGAGACACCTTCTTCAGTTGGCCCTAAATATATCATCACAGTAAAGGTGAAGGGAGATGAAGTGGCCTAGTAGAGAAATGGGATGAAAATCCAGGATAATAGGGTTCCAATCCCATTTCTCCTCCTAATCCTCCTTGTGATCTTGAGCAAGTCACTTAAACTCCTAGGGATATGCACAGAAAGGGTTAAAACCCAGTTTGTGTTTCTTTCATGAATTCTTCCTCATATCTAGGTGTTTTTTGCTTAGTTTCACAAATTTGTGTTAGTTGGGAATTACACCGTTCTACAGCAAAAAGCTTCCGTAATAAATTCAGTCACATTTTACTAAGTCTGGGTCGCTGAGAATGAAAATGATGCTTAAAATTGTTTCAGGCCAAACAATTAATGAATGATGCAATTTGAAGGTGCTGTTGCATCATACATGATATGAATTGTGTCATGTTATTCCTAAAAGTCATAGATGGTGAAGTCCTAACTCAGTTTAATTACATCACTCTGCAGAACAAATTGCACAATATTTTTTTAATGAACATGACGTGCCAGTAATATTTTCGCTATAGATCAGTCTTCTTGGTGTTTGATTTTTTCCATTTAGCCAAAGTGAGAGATGCCTTGTAATTGTTTGAACAATGCAGATCACTTCTGCACTTTTGTGGTGAAGTGACTTTTGCATCACAAAAACACAGTATAATCTTCTTGGGAGACAAGCCAAGAAATGCCAAGTAGACACTGAATAAGGTCTGAAATAAATACTAATGCATAAATAGTCGTTTCTTGGTTTCTGTTTCATGCTAACTTTTTAAATAAATTGTATTTAAATAACCTTTGGTTGATTTTTAAACTTTTAAACAAAGATGGCAGGTGAAATATTTTCAAGGTCATATATATGGCAACCATAAACACATGAAAAGACCTAGGTTTATAATAATTTGTGATTAAAACCCTAGTACCAACATGATATATATATATGTATGTATAAAATGGAAAAGTTTAGATATCTTGGAAACAGTAGCCAATCAGCGGTTTTAGTTCTCATTTTTTAATTCAGTGCATCAAAATTCATAAAAATTGGCAGATTTTGTCTCTGAAGCAGAAACGTTTTAAAAAAATTGTAGACCAGTGTTATAGAAACATGCTACATTGACTTACTATGTATTAACCAACAAATTAAGGCATGCTAAGTTGATTAATGCTTGTTACATCAATTTAGTGTACACTAAAATTAAAGGCAACTTAATGAAGCAAATGTACACTAATGAGTATATACCCATATTACCTCCCATTGTCTCAAAAAAGGTGCAGTGCTTGTGCATGCCCAGTAGTGGTGCTCCAGTGCATGGTGGTGCTCATAATGCAACCTACGCCAGAGTAGCAACAGATATGCCAAGCACAATACCTGAAGAATTAAATAGTCTCAAATCATCTTATAAATTCAGATTCAAGGAGATTGTCCTGAAATGGATAAACTGGTTGGTCAGAATGACAAGCAGGAGTAGAAAGAAGTGACCAAATGGAAGAGGTAAGGATCCAGGCACATAGATGTAAAAGGGAGGGTGCTATGCAAGGGAAGCAACAAAGACTCTAAATTCAGGATCCAGGCCTGTTTGATCCCTGCTGGTTCAGTCAGGGAAGCTTTGAGCATTCCCTAAAAGGGCTTTTAGTACTAGGTTTCCAGATTGCACTGCATGGCAATTATCTGCTTAGAAAGATATTAGACACTGGCTGTAACCCAGCTGGGCTCAACACTAGACATAATACCCAATATGACTGCATATTTCCTGCTAGGGAATATTTTTTTATGTATATTTTTAGTGTGTTTTTATATGTTGAAATATCGTTGAGCTCCAACAACTAGACGTAATATTTATATAAGACAGTTAAAGCAAAAACTTCCCAAACCAGCTAACTGCAAAATATAACTGTAACTATATGAGGTTAAAGCTGAAAAATATTGTTGAGATCCTGTCCTGGTTTAGTGACTTTTTGTAGTCAGTTTTCAAGGAAACCAGTCAAGGCTCCTCCCTTTGTAGAGAGAATTATCTCAAGGTTGTTCCTTGCCTTCCGTTCTCTGCCATCTGTATATCCATCCAGTTGCTTCACTGATTAGATTATTTGGCCTTCAGTCTTATACCTGTGCAGATGACATACAGATCTTTCTTCCCTTAGCTGAGAAGCTTTCAGACCCTTGCCTTGTTAAACATTACTTTTTGTGCTCGTCATTATTAGGCTTAAAATTAAATATGGAGAAAACATTTGGCATAATTTCCAAGTGAACTGGCCTCTATCCAATTGGGGGACACCTTTATTGTTCTTCAGTCAGATGTTCATTGTCTGGAGTGATCTTAGCTTCTTTTCTGATCATGGACCCAGAGATTTTTGCCATAGACAGAAAGGCATAGTTTCAATTGAGCAAGGTCCACCTCTACATCGAGTACTTAATCCTCAGCATTTCAAAATGGTAATGCAGTCAGTGGTCATCGGTCACCTTGACCATTGTAAGTCTTTGTATATAGGCTTACCACAAAATGTTGGGGAGGCTTCAATGAATACAAAATATGGCTGCCAAGTTATTTACCTCTAGTCGCCAATAGGATAGAGTGCTTGTTTGTTACAAGCTTTACATTGGCTACCTATTGGCCTATGGGCTTCTTTCAAAGTGATATTCATGGTATTTCAGGTTATGCATGGGGTGGGGGGGGGGTCCTAATTACTTGAGCAACAAGCTTTCAAAGAATGTTCCCATGTGATTTTTATGCTTGAACATGCTTTAAATTTGTCACTACTGGAGCCAAAGGTTATTAGAAAAATTTCCCACAGGGCATTGAACCTTCAAAGGAGCCATGCCAAGCCTGTGGAACAAACCAGCTTCCACCTGTTTTGAAATTAGAATCCAATTGCCTGGGATTGTGCAATACTTTGAAATCCTGGTTCTTTGATCAGTACTGTCAGAACTAATCACTTGTAGGGTTACCCTTCAAGGGCTGTATTATACTTTGATTTCATTTTTATTCATTATAGGGTAGATTCTGAGCAGTGTTTAGCGGGACTGGTTGTCCGATCCAGACGTCCAGACTCGCTAAAATCTGGGGTGCCAATGCAGCTGACAGAGCTCCCCGCACTTACAGGCAAGATGTGCGGGAAGCTCTGTTCATGGGTGGGAGGGGTGGGCCGGAGGTGGAGCGAGGGTGAGCAGTGGGCGGGAACCTGACCCAGGACGTACAGGGCCAATTCCGTGGTCGACCAAACATACCTGGATGAAGGAAGACTAAAGACCTAGGCCCGCAAAGCGAGGTGAAGAGGCAGGCCTGATCAGGGGTTGGGCTTCAGGGAAAGCTCATTTTCGGGGACAGCCAGAGTCGCGGTGCTATGTCAACATGACGCCATGGCACCGCGGCTCCATGCAGGAGCCTGATTGGGCTAGCTGGGTAAGTGTCGGGACGTCTGGGGTGCCTGATTCGGGGCACATCCTGGACGTTCTGGCCTTGCCAGTTTTTTCAGTGCTTGCTATAAACCATCTCATCTGTAATCCACTATCCTGGGCTGCAACTATCAATCTCTCATCATTCAGTTTCAGTTCACCTCTACTTAACCATTCATGTGTCCGTTCTTGATCGACAAAGGGTTCCTGGAGTAACACTTTGTATTTTCCACTGTATTTGTGCATTTGCCACATGTTTTTCCTTGTTTGTTGATGTAATTCTTTGAAGAGGTTTTTTTAATGTTTTGCAAATTCTGTTACTTCCTTTCCTGTGCATGCTGTGGATCGTCACTCATTCCTTCTAATCATCGGAATGCTTGTCCAAGTTTGACGATGGAAGCTGATTTTGCATTTTTTGCATATTTGGATCCGATGATGCAGCTAGGTAGGCCTGGAGGCCTATGATAGTAGCTCTGTAGGTGTGATCAATCTCTATAAGGCCCAGCCCTCCTTTAGCTTTAGGGATGTACAGTCTTGCCATGCTAGCATGGGCACTTTCAAGCCCAATGAAGTGGAGGCACCGTTCTGTGCCCCCCCCTCCCCAAGGTGAGAAGATGGATGTGTGGAGGGGGGGTGGGCATGACAGGCCAGGCAACAATGAACTGCCACTTTGCTGGGAGGAAGGGGTCGATGACACCCACTGGGGTCTGCTGCCATAGGGAACCACCTAGTTTGCCTAGTGGCCGGGCTGGCCCTGGCTTGAGGTGGGCACCTTTTAATCTTGGGCAATGTGCGGCCAGTATGTATTTTTATTTATCTTTCCTACCATACTTCAAGTGTAGTATCGCCTGGCTGCGATTTAGCATAGATTTTGTACAATATGGTCACCACATGACGGTACCCAGCAAGACTTGGGGAGGGAACTCTATTCTTTCCCCCTAAGAGACGCACAGCAACTCACCAACCACAGCTAGTAAATTTTATGCTGCGCTTCCCTCTCTGCCTCTTTTGGGTATATTTATAGTGCTTCATATGCCTAGTAACGCTATATAAATGATACTGTATATAGTAGGACGAGCAGGGGTAAGGTCATACCACAGCCTGTGGTGGTATTTGCCCATGTTTCAATTTTGTATGTCTCAGGACACGTTGCCAAAACGTACGAAATTCACACACCTGCCCGAGGAACGTTCTGTATGCCATGCATAGTAAGCACGGAATTTAAGTCTGAAATGAAAGACATCTAGCAACCTCATATAGCTTGTGAAATGTATATCAGAAAACATTCTCTCTCTTGTCCCTGGGTAATTCTTTCAAGTGCAGCCCCTTCAGAGAGGGAAAGAGAAACAACTGTGGCCTTCACACCATCCGACTCGGGCTCTGGCAGGGCCTCCCAAACCTGTGCTAGTAATCGATACAGCCAGTCAGGTCTTCAGAATATCCACAGTGAATATGCGCAAGATACATATCTATCCATTGGAGATCTGGTATATGCAAAAACATCTCTGCTGCGTCGTCATCATGACTATCGTGAAAACCAATCTGACTCTGAGGTCACCAGGACAGGTTTGTAAAGCCCTGAACTATGGCACATCCCTTAAGGGAAAGCTTTTAAACAAATGCTTTAAAGAAAAAATATTCCTTTATTTCCTTATTCTTTATATATATATTTATATGCTTTTTTTTAATGAATTAGTTTATCCTTCCCTATGGTGTTTTGGTGTGAGAGATAACCAGATATAAACATCAGTTACTGGTGAGATATCTTCTCAAGGATTCCCCGCTTGATCTATTTTGTCTATTGCCAAAAACAAAAAGGAATTTGATTAAAATAATGCTTCCTTCAACAAGTACTGAAGGCAACAGTATATTGAAGCAGTATAACATTTCACTGCTTTTCTTTTAACCGATTTTTTTTTAATTAAGAAAAACATATGGCAGAAAGAGACACTCTACAACAGAGCGGCACTGTTGAGACTCATCATAACGTCTCAAGAAAAGTTTAATTCTGTATAGCTCCACCTACCTCCACCCCACTCTTCCCCCCCTAAAAAAAACAACTAAAAACAAAAACAGTAAGCATTGGATAAAAGTTTGCAATGAAAGGCATCTGGCAACCTCATATAGCCTGTGAAATGATACCAACATTTTATTATTCTAAGGTGAGCTTTTTAAAACAGAATTTTAAATGTTACCCTGCTGTTCCAGAACACAAAAACCCTTAATTTTATGCAAATGAACAGCGAGGAGAGCTGAGTGCTTAATGTAAACCAACGCTTTCTTTCGAGGAGAGGCTGAGAGAAAGGGAGAAAAAAAATTCCCAGGGATTCTTTAATTGCTGTCTGAAATTATGTAAATCGCACTGTAGGCTGAATGCAATTATCCCTGCCCCTCTCTGCCAGGTTTACTAATGTGTAACAAAATATCGGTGGGTGACATTTAGACAAAGTAATGCAAATGAGAATTATTTTTTTTCTCCCCCAAAACAAAGGGCAGTGAAAAGATCACATCATTCCTGTACAATAAAAGAAGTCAGGAAAGGTTTGATGGGTAGCTGGCGAAAGTAAATAAATATATATATTGAGAGAGAAAAATCGTTTTCTCTTTTAACAAAAAGTTACTGCTAAACAGCAAAGCAAAGAAAGACAAAAAATAAATAAATAAATAAGAGTACAACACAAGATATTTTCTAAATTCATTACAGTTTTTTTTTACTTAAGGGGAGAAAAAAAAACTGATTGATACCCTCTAATGGCTTTCCCCTGTACTGTCTGGGGAGCACTGGTAATTTATCACATACTAGTGCTGATAACTAGAAATAATTCTATTAAATATTCAGAGTGCTGCTTTATCGTGCGGCTTTTTCAACCCAAGTAGCTAAAGGAACGTGTGTTAAATCTTGAAATCCTTTAAGGATACAGCAACTATGGCCCTCACTCCCTCACTATTTAGTACAGCCTTCTGTAAGATATTGGTAAGGGATGGGCCGATCCAGTCTTGATTTTACTTCATTGCTTCTATAGACTACAATAGTCAAATGTTTGATGGGCATCCTTAATATTGTGTTATTTCTCTCTCCCTCTACTGTCTCAAACTGATATTAACTTGATGTTACTAATTCTCTAGATTTTTGGGCTCAGTAATGGCTTAATTGGAATCAGCCTCTACTGAGCTATGATATCATGAGCCTCCATTCACAGGGGTTTTTCTGTTTGTATCCCCCATGAACTCTGCTCAGGCATGGTAGCAGCAGTCCCCAGTAAAGAGCCACGGCCATAAACCATGGCTTCCTCTGGAACACAGAATCGGGCCACTAGATGTCGCCATTAAACAATGCCAGAGAGAGACTCTTCCTGCTCACAGGCTGTAAACACTACTTCATGAAGTCCAACAGAAGGAAGAGGGCACCTCTGCAGAACCCCAAGGGAAAGCAGAAGAGCAAAGGTGGCAAGAAATAATCCGCTCCTTCAAGATCCAGTGCCTAGTCTATGCAGACGACGTCCTAATCTACTCACCATTCCTGATTGATCAACCTGACTTTTCACCTATATCAAGCTGCTTCGAAGCTGTATCACAATGGCTTACAACACAAAATTTAAGGATCAACCATAGTAAAACAGATGTCTTATTCCTCACCAAGAACCAGATGTTCTCCCCACCCCCCACATTAAAAGTAAACAATATTGAGTTGATAGCAAAATCAACTATCCGCTATCTCGGCATCACGCTTTCCGGATACTACGTCACCTGCGCCCCCTATTGGACTTTAATGACTACCGAACTATCTTCCAAGCCTTGGTGCTCCCACATCTAGACTTTGCAAATATTATCCTTCATGGCCTCCCTCAGTCAACACTAGGACCTCTTCACCTTGCAATGAATGCTGCAGCAAGGGTACTTGCAGGTACATCAAGAGCTAAACATATAACCCCAGTCATGATGGATCTCCACTGGCTTCCACTTCAGGCTAGAATCCAGTATAAGTCCCTAGTACTAACATTCAAAGCCCTAAGGAACCAGATCACCTCACCCATCAGCAAACTCATTCAAAGACGGCCGTTCAACAGGATCAGGAGATCTAATCAAGCAAACACTCTAGAGATCCCCAACATTCTAACTAAGTGCAAAAAGGCTACTGCCAATAGAGCCTTCTTCCTATTTGCACCCATGACCTGGAATGCCCTCCCCACTGAGCTCCGTTCCACCCCAGACCTATTGTCATTTAGAAAAGCCCTCAAACAACACCTTTTCCTCATCCATTACCCAGAATCCAATCCCAGAAACAACCACCCATCCTCACATCCTACACCCTACTCCACCCCACCCAAAATCCAACACCATAAAGAAAATGACTAGCTCTACCACCATATCCCCTCTCTTATTTATTATTGGTACTGATCACACATTTTATTGATTAAACCTCTTATAAATATGTTGAAACCAAGCTATACTATATGTATAATTTCTCACCACACTATATGTATAATTTCTCACCATACTCCATGAATAATTACTCTGTAATTAGTTACCCCTGTTACCTCCAGGTTATCTTGTCCATGTTCAATGTAAAAACTCAATTGTCATGTGACATTGCAGTATGTTTTTTGTTCAATTGTAAACTGCACTGATTTTAATAGTGCGGTATATAAGAGAAGTAAATAAATAAAAATAAATAAAATAAATAAAATTGCATTTTGGAAGGACCCAACACAGGCATGATTTGGCACCTTGCCTGCATCAGGGGTCATGTACTTGTAGAAAAGTAAACAAAAACACCCTATGGACAAAATATGTATGTCTTTGTCATATCTTTTTCTAAAAAATAAATAATAGATAATGTAAAATTATTATGTTTTATTGAATTAAGTCCATTTTTGATTCTTACATTGGTGAAACATATTCTCACCTGCTAATTCCCTGTACTTGAATCCTGCTAGACCAGTCCAGACAAGTGGGTTATGCTCTCTGACTAGCAAATGGAGACAGAGAACACTAAGGGCTCTGTAGTTTACTAAGTGGCTCTAGCGGCTTCCGTGCAAATTTGGAGCCACGGCCCCATTTTATTCAATGGGGTCGCGGCTCCAATTTCACACAGAAGCAGCTAGCACCACTTAGTAAACAGACCCCTAATTTTCAGAACTGGTGCAGCCCTAGAACTTGCCGGTATACTATTGATAAAGCAGATTTGAAAAACTTAAGGAACCTTGTTAGCCTCCCTCAAAAATCCAAACACTACAAAGCTTAGAAACCGTGACACCAGCAACTGAATACTAGCAACACTGGACCAAAACAGTCATAAGATGAAATGGAAAAGAAGAGACCTGAAGAGCCTTAGGGGTATGTCTACTAAGCCGGGCTAATGGTTAACCTGGGCTATCTGTAACTAGGTCTCATGGTATTCAATGGGGCCTAACTGAAGATAGCCCAGGTTAACTGTTAGCTTGGCTTAGTAGACATACCCCTTAGTCTTCATGGATAGGTCCTGGACTGGTCTAGCAAGATTCAAGGAAAGGAAATTAGTAGGTAAGGATATATCTCAATTTCCTTATCACTTTGCTAGACCACTCATAGAATGTGCCAAAGCTAGAAGACCCTGGGACGGAGGAAACCAATGCCTCTTTGAACTGCTTCTGAAGACATACCACTCTCTTCAACCACATGGGTTCTATACTTGAACATGGAAACAGCAACTACCTAGAAGGTGCCATGCATGAAACCTGGATGCTACCACAGATAAATGCTCGCCCCATCTAAGGAAGAATGAAGATTGATCAACCTGCACTTCTAAGCACAGTAACCTGCCTGACAACCTTTCTGATCGCCAGCCCAAACCAGGAACTGACGCCGTACTCCTGTACAGCCAAGCACCTAGAAGGTACCACATATCAAGTCAGCCCAAAAGCAAACAGAAATCCACTGGGAAATGGCCAGGACAATGCCACACCATACACTTGAAAGGTATCCCACAGACCATCCAATGAAGCAAATGAGGTGAAGAACTTCCCACCTGAAGAAAAGGCAAGCATTCAACAGTCTTACCTAAGGACCAGAGAACAATCGAGGAAATGTGGACCACAATCCAATGATTGGCCACCCCTAAATGGATTATTTATTTATTTATTTATTTTATTTATTTGTTTTTATATACCACACTATTATAGATCAGTGCGGTTTACATGAGACATATGAGTGAGTGTGTGTTAGAAATAACATACACTTACAGATAACAGAGATTACAGATAACATAGTGATTATATGGTTTACATGATTTACATCTAACATGGTTTACATCTGCGGTAAAACTAGTGCTATATTTACATTACAGTAGTTTACATCTGGGGTAAAACTAGGAGCATATTTACATTACAGGAGCATATTCGCTGATCTATTTACATTACAGGAGCATATTTGCAGTGATGGACTGTCTGCTGATCTACATATTTCCATTAAAGGCACACATTTAAAGTAGTGCGCTGTCAGCTGTTTCCGTTTGTGCGGCTGGTCTAGGGTGGGAGGTTGTATGTTAGTTGGAAGAGATAAGTCTTCAATGCCTTCCTAAAAGTTGTAAGATCTAGGATAACACGTATCGTTGAGGGTAGGGCATTCCATTGGGTTGGCACAAATAGGGAAAAGGCGCGGTTCTTGGTTGACTGAATACAGGTCCTTACTGTTGAAGGGGTCATGAGACAGTTTACCATACACGTTCTCCTGGTCCTGGTCTCTGGCATTCTTTGTATCATTTCTGAGAGCGAGGTTGCCGAGATTGTATGCAGGGTCTTAAAAGTGAGTAGCATTGCTTTGTAGGTCAGGCGACTTGCTATGGGGAGCCAATAAAGCTGAGTTAGAATTGGAATGATGTGGTCGTGTTTGGATGCAGATAGGATTGTGCGGGCAGCTGTGTTCATGGCAAGTTGTAGTGGCTGGAGGGTATGCTTCGGCATACCATGAAGGATGATGTTGGAATAGTCTAGATGAGGGAGGATGAGAGCTTGAGCCACTGAGCGGAAGTCCGAGGTTTCGAGGAGAGGACATAAGTGGCAGAGGGTTCTTAGTTTATGGTAGACTGTCTTGGAGATATTTTGGGTGTGGGTCTCCCATGACAGGCGTTGGTCGATTGTTACTCCCAGATAGCGGATCTCTTGCTTGGTTGTGAGGTCGAAGTCTTTCACTTTGAGGGAGGGCGGTGGGGTAAATGTGGGGTCTTTGGATATGAATAGGACCTCAGTCTTATTGGAGTTGACCTTCAGGTTGTGTGTCATGAGCCAATCTGAGACTGTGTTGAAGCATTCAAATATGGCCGAGTAGTACGGCTTGTCAGTGGTGAATGGAGTGTATAGTAACACATCATTGGCTTAGATGTGGTAGAGTATGTTGAATGATTGGATGATATCACAGATTGGCTGTATGTAGATGTTAAAGAGTGGGGATGAGAGGGAAGATCCTTGGGGGACCCCTTGTGTTTGTTGGAAAAGTCTGGATGCCTGGGTGTCTATTCGGACTTGTTGTCGGTCAGATAGGTAGGATTTGAACCAGTCTAAAGCTAAGCTTCTTACGCCTTTTTGATAGAGTTGGGTGAGCAAAAGGTTGTGGTTGACAGTGTCAAAAGCTGAGGCGATGTCCATAAATATGAGGATGAAGCCTTGTTTTTTCTTATCGAGGCCTGTATGGCGCCTATCAAGAAGGGTCGTGAGAAGGGTTTCAACACCATGCTGTTGCCGAAATCCGTGCTGTTGCTGGTCTAGAGGTGCGTAGGAGTCGATGTGGTCCTGGATCTGTTGGTACACTATCTTTTCTGTGATTTTGGTTAGGAAGAGGAGGCTAGAGATGGGTCTGTAGGATTTGATCTCTGATGGGTCAAGCTTGTTATTCTTGATCAGAGGTCTGATAGCTGCTGTTTTCAATGGGGGTGGAAGGGTGCCTTCAGCTAGTGATATGTTGGCGATTTTGGCTATGATTGGGCTGAGATAGGTTTTTGTTTGTTTGATCCAGAAAGGTGGACACGGGTCCGTTGGGGAGGTCGTGGTGTTGATCCCACTGATGACCCTTTCTATTTGATCAGGAGGGTATGGATAGAAGGAAGTGGAGGATTGGCCTAGTGGTTGGGGCAAGGTACTTCAGGCCAGAAGGTCAGGGGTTCAAATCCCACTAGAGGACAGCAACCTTGGGCCGGAAGGACTGGGGTTTCTAGTCCCACAGATGCTCCTTGTGGTCTTGGGCAAGCCACTTAACCCTCCATAGCCCATGTTCCCTGTAAAATAGTTATCTCCAAGTTATAATGCCCTGTTCAATGTAATTTCAGTTTGTTCAATGTAAACTGCACTGATGCAGAATAGCACGGTATATAAGAGAATATAAATAAATAAATAAGGATTCCAGGGTCAGTGAGGGAGAGCTGTGGGGTTGTGGGGGGTCATGGGTAGTTTATGCCTTGCTGGGTTGGTTGTTGGCAATGTGGTTTTGCTTTGGAAGTAGGTGGCAAATTCATCTGGGCTTGGAGAGTTTATTGGTTGTTTTGTAGATGGATCTTTTGTGAGTGATTTATTTATTTAATTTTATTTATTTATTTATTTGCGTACAATTTGTATCCCGCTGCTTCCAGCGATCAGCAGCGGTTACTATACAAGGGGGGGGGGGACTAGGTTGAAGAGTTTGCGAGGTTTATTAAGGGAGCACATGATGGTGTTGTTGTGATGTTCCTTTCTCTTGTTGTAGTTTGTTCAGGTAGGCATCTTTGTCACTGGTCAGTTTGGAGCATCGCCAGCATCATTCAAGCTTCCTGAGTTGCACTAGTGATTCATGCAGGTCAGCGGTCAACCATACTGCTGTGTGCTTTTTGTGGGCAGGTTTTGTGGATGGTGGGAGGAGTGCAGCTCCGGAAAGGTGGTTGTTCCAGTTGTCTAGTAGATTGCCCAGGTCATTAGTGTCGGGGTTGAGGTGATGTAACGTGGATTAAGCCAAGCAGAGCAAAATGCACAGCAACTATTCTGAAAACTATCCCTCCCCCCCAAGGAGCTAGATATCCACAGAGCCAGGAAAGAAGTTGGATATCCATTTAGAAAACTTGTTTAAGAATTTTATGAAGCAGATGTAAACCTGGCTTTTACGCCAGGCTTTCTGAGCATATTCACAGAGCACTAGTATGGATTCTTTGTTTACCCTTTTGTTATTTGACAGTATTTTAAGTATTTGGCGTTTTTAGAGATTTTATTTGTTGTATTATTGCATTCCCTTCCTGGTGGGTTTTTTATGTTTATGTATGAGTGCTGTTATATGTTTATTGTCCAGGTTCTTTCTCCTTGTTCTCTTGGACTCTGTATGTTTATTTTTTGTAGGCTTTGCTGGTATTGTAAACTGCTGAGATGTATGCCCTTGGGGTTATCACTAGCAATATAGCAAATATTCTAATAAATAAATAAGTGCGCCCAGAGGTTGCCATTGGCAGAACTCAGCAAGGCGCATGCACAGAATATGCGTCCAACTGAGTTAACCAAGGGGCATGTACACGACACAACCCATCCAAAACTAGCCCACAGAACATGCAAAATCCCAGCCAGAGCCAGCCAGGAAATGCGCATCAAACACGAAATGCCAGAGACTAATTTGGAGCCTACAACACTACCCAGATTGGATGTATGCACAGAACATGCTAACTCCAGAGTGAGACATGGAGGATGCCATGGGTTATAATCTCCAGGCCAAGGTTTGCAGTGCACAAAGTGCGCAACCTCCTCAACACAAATTGAAGCATCCATGGAATGCACCACGCCTAGAACAGATCATGGAGCCTGCCGAGAGCATACAATCACAGAGCTGAAAATGGAATGCATCTCCCAAAAAATAAGACATGGAGGATTAAGAGCATTTTCTGAAGCCTGATTTTGCAACTGCCAGATAGCATGTAGGGCATTAAAGTGCATAACCCCTGGAGCAAGACATGGAGCTCACACACGGCCTGTAATCCTCAGAACAAGATAGGGAACTTGACCCGATTGCGCCTTCCCCAGAACAAGAGATGGAGAGTGTTGTAGAGGAAGACTTAAGAGCATCTATAGTGCACACCACCTGTAGAGAACAACCTGAGGCAAACCCAGAATACGCAGCACCTAAAAGTGGACAGGGAGCAAGTCCCTTGGTGAATTAAACATGGAAGGCAAACAAGTGATCCAGACCATTCTCCTGTTAGAAAAAAGTAACATTATTCAGGTCCATGAACCTTGGAAATAGCTCCAGTACTAGGCATGTGCATGATTGAGATTTTCATCACATTTGTCGCATACAAACCAGAAATATTTTGGGTTTCGTTGTGATTGTGCACCTCTTATGCACAGATATACTTCCAAAATTAAGTGCACACTATCGCTATATGCACGCAAAAGCAATTTGTGTGCACATTTAAAATTTAGGCATGCAAATGAATAGCCAAATGCACACCTGTATCCACTACTACTGGCTGAACGATGCCAGTCCTCTGCTTGCTTTCAATATAACCTGCACAGCGCAAAGTTGTAGCACTCAGTATAGAAAGGGGCTTATATGGGTACTGGGGTCTCATGGACAAAATCTGGAGAGTGAAAGCAGCTTGAAAAACTGCTGACAATGTAGCAAAGAATATGGTGGAATAATTGTGAGACTGTCAAGGTTGTAGTTTGCGTGGGAAACTGTATAAAAAGCTCTCAGCTTAGGCCAGGTCACTTATGTTTCTGAACAACTTGACATGCAAAGTATATTGTTAAGGTTATATCCTGTAAAGAATGACTAAACAAAGCTTATTGTCACAGGACTGTCATGACTAAGACATGACCAATATGTTTATACATAGTTTGGCTTGCAGTGTGTAAATATTGTTAAAGATTACGGCAATAAGCATGACGCAGACTGATAAGACAAAATTGTACAATGTGGCAGTTTTTCCTAAATAAAAGTAGATGTTCGACCAAGCAAATTAAGGAAGTTATGGGAGACTCCTCAGCTTTGCAGGCCCATGACTGCCTTCCTAAAGCTTTAGTACAACTTTGTTATTGTTATTGAATAAATGTTTTAGTGTGCTCTTATTTTCTTCTCATTTGCTTCTGGGACCAGATAAAGGAAACCAAGGGCCGAGGAAGGATTCCAGTGGTTGTTGCCCCCAGCCAGACAGTCAGGAACAGAGGACACAAACACTCTGCAGCTCCAGGTGGTAAAAGCTTGCTGTTGGTGAGGCTATTCTGTCAAGTAACAGCATTAAGACTAACCATTGCTTTCAAACTATCTAAAAAAAAACCTGCTTTCCCCTGCCTATTCTATGGGTGTCCCCCTATCTAAAGTCTACTCAGCAGATTTGGTAAGGTTCCTGGCCAGCTGATCCAAGGAAATTCATGAACCAGAAAAGGCAACTGCAAAATATGGGTCTTGCCTAGGACTAGACAAAGCAGAGAGCTCTTGTGCCTTGTGATCACAAGATGAACTATAATTGGGAGTTTGAGTGTGTTTGTGTGGGCTGGGTAACAAGGGGAAAAGGTGAAAACAATTGAACTGTTTGAAGACTGGAGGAGGAAATATGAGTTTTACCTTAGAACTAGGAACGTGCCATGGAAGTCTCCCTCTTTTCTCTTGTTCTGTAAACTCCAGTTGAACAGTGTGCAGTGCACACAATTCTAAGCAAAAGCATGCTTCTCAAACCAACAGAACTCACTTGAAGAGTATCGAAGACATAAAATACCCTAGGAAACACAAAAAGATAGGAGGGGGAGGATTCCATAAAGTTCTTTTTGTTTGCAAAGCAAGTTCCACATGTAAAAAATGGTTCCTACAAAATTGAGCTGCTGAATATGTTCACCTGTGCCCAGGGATGACATATGTACAGAGCCAGGTGGCTCAACCACTATACAAACTAGGCAGTTGCCTAGGGCCATGGTTTCTTGGGGGCAAAAAAGAACAGCAACAGTCAAAGCAAAACAATGGATCCTGATAGACACATCAACTCAGACTCATCAGTGCTTACTTTTCCCCGCAGGACGAATGGACAGTTCTGCAAATACTCCATTTAACCTTGAGGTGTCTTTTGGAAATTTATCTCATTATCTATATATTTAGAAAACAAAGTTTAATATTTAAAAGTATGATGTTCAAATATGCGATTTTATGGGATTTTCTGAGAGGGATGGTGTTGAGATGATTATGATGGAGTTTAATTAGCAAGCTCTTGAGGGGAGGGTGCTAGGAGTCTAAAAGCTAATTGTGAAGGAGCACAAGGCTGAAGATTTGCCCGGGGCGTCTAATAACCTTGCACCAGCCCTGGATGTAGGTGCATAACTCATAAAATGTGCAAGTCCACAGACACATACACCACCCTTGGGGTAGGCGAGTATCTGTGTGCCACAAGGGCAAGCACATAGCTGCCTGTTTTGCCTGTAGAAAATAGGCAACCTTTTGATTAATGCATGCAAGTGTAATTTTGTTAAAGTGCACCTACAAGGGCAAGAGTAGCTTACAAAAATTGTGAATACCCTGAAGACCAGTCCTGAGCACTGGATTTCAGGACGCCTACAATGAATAGTTGGCAGATATATCCAGTGCAGTTGATGCAAGAATTGCATTAATCCGCAGCATTGACAGCTCTAAAATGCAGAGCTCGTCAGACACCACTGTGATAAAGTAGGGGAAGAAGAATGTGAAGCATTGCACAAGCTTTCTGAATCCACAAGGATATGAGGGTTGAGTTTTGTGTTATTCTTTTCTTTCTTATTTTTTAAATTACATTTATGGAGCAGTGGAAAAATCTAACTTGTGGGGTTTCCAAACAGGCAGATTTGAAGCCGATTTGGGAAGACGTAGTCTCGATGTCGAGGGAAAAGGAAACCCTGACCAGGCCATAAGCCTCCCAGCTTAAATGGAAACCTGCAATTTTGCACAGTCTTGCAGATATCCCACTCCCCTGTGAGAACTCACACTATGGGGCATGTTTACTAAAATGTTATGCCCCAAAAATGAGTGCAGGGGTGGCACTCAACCCATGAAACAAAAGGGAGATTGCCTGGCATGTCCCCATTTAGCTAGCGTGAGTTTCATACCACCCCCGTGCTCATTCTCTTTGGCACAATCAGCATGGGTACTCTTAATGCCACCCATTGAGGTAGCAGTAAGTGTACTTGTGCTGTCTGCAACATTGGCAGTGAGTGCATGCCAAAAACCCCTCACTAATCGCAATATGTATGCTCTGCCCCTGAACCGCCGGTCTCTGCCCCAACCCCTGCTATTCGGATGCCACATCACTTTTAGCACTACCACATTTTTGGCAAATGGTAAAGTTTACCATGGTATGCTTGGTGCCCACTGAACCCCATGCGGGAACTGCAAACGTTTTCCCAGCAAATAATGCAGTGATTATATCTTTGAGGTGGAATAAGCAACATGTCCCCACGGGCACGGCAGGACGTTCAGGGCCGTGACCGGAATTGGCCCTGTACGTCCTGCCGAGCTGGCCCGCCCTCGCTCCACCTCGATCCCACCACCTCCCACCCTCCATAGGCTCTCCCTGTCCTGAGCGTCAGGACGTATGGGGAGAACCAGAGGGGGAATCAGACCGATGGGATGTGCAGCCCTGCAACCCGTGTCATGGAATCGGGATCATAGGGGTAAACACTGCATTTTCAGTGTTATCTGCTGGGAAAAGCGGGGCATACCCCCTAACAGATAATACTTGACTTTTGCAGCTCTCGTAGCACTTTTGCAACTAACACCCCATGTTATCTGCAAAAGGCTACTTTGCTTTAGCAAACAGACCTGATAGAATCACTGTTGGAAATGTTAAGCAAATGAAAACTAGCTAATCATCTGCTTGCTGGAGATTTTGGGTTCAGATATATATGAACCAGGGGAAGGTTCATTCTGCAGAGGAAAACCAGCTATTGTTACTGTATAAGTTCAATGCATAGGTAAGAAATCAAGGTATGTAATACACTCCATACAGACTTAAACAAAGAGGGAGAGGGTGGCAGGAGAACTCTGTCACTGATCATATTTCCAATTGACAATCACCAACTAATGGTGAAAGTGAACAGACCATTTTTAACTCTTTCCACTCAGCTGTGGGACATATGAATAACATGCTACTTTATGGCTCATAAGTCCCACCCTGCGAGACATTTCATAATGTGCAGGTCAGTTGCTTCCTAAAATTTATTCCAGTCTGATATGAGCGACAGAAAATGTATATGAGTGGAAAGAGTTAAGCTAGCTAAATTAGCATTCCTCATGACTTTAGGAAGTTAGGGTCCGATAGTCAGCGCTGACGGTGAGGCACGAGTACAGTGCCTAGCTGTCGGCGCTGAACACTAAACCCAGATATTCAATACCAGGGTCATATGCGGCCCCGACATTGAATATCCGGGGTCGCCGCAGAGCCTTGGCAGCCTGCAGCTGATATTGAGCTGCTGCCCGGTTAGCTCTGATGGGTAAAGGTAGGCCAACTTTACCTGTGTGCCACTAACCAGATAGTGATGCAATATCGTCACTACCTGGTTAGCCACTGTTGCGACCCATGACACACCCCAATGTCACAGCAGTTAGCATCAGGGCGTGTAGTAGCGTTAGTTGGGAATATTCAGCAGCACTAACCGTTCTACGGCATTTACATGGTTTACAGGTCTGTAAACTGTGTAAATTCCTTTGAATATCGAGCCCTTAATTTTTAACTAGTCAGTGGGGGGAAAATTTTTAAACCTGTTGAAAATCCGCCCCAAAGTCATTATGTGTGCCCACCAACTTTGGGCAATGACAGCTATACCTCCTGACTGAGAAATAACGGTCCACTATTGCTCTTAAATGCAGGAAAGTATCTGTAGTATTTCAACACTAATATGCCCAAATCTGGTTTTATACAGTGATGGCAAGTGACAAATTATTTCCAGCATGTTAAATGTTTGTACTAATATACAGGAAGGAAATGTAAGGACACTAAAAAAGGAGGGGGGAGGGGGAGTCATAAAACTGAGCATTTTGCCTGCATAAGTAATTTCATATCTGCTCAAAACTAAAGGATTAAGCAAAAATTCACAATATTTACCACACAGCAAAGCTGCTGCAAATTTATTAGAATGATGGAAATCATTTTTGCACAGTTTTGAAGTGTTGCGCCTTCTACATAAATATGATGCCTGGCATAAAAATCAGATGTTTAAACACTTACATTAAGGGCAAGGGTACTGGGCTCCCAAGGAGAACCTTCTGCTCTACATCCCCATCCCTGACAAACATCACCCCTCCCACAACAGTCCTATAAAATGCATAACTGCACATCACACTTTTAAATAGTAAACTCTGCCTTGTATGTATGTGTGTATGCCCGCTCTCCCCGCAGATAATATAACATGCTGGTGGTCCTCGGAGTTGGTGGCTCTCAGGATCTATTATTTTGCTTTGACTGCTGCTGCTCTTTGCTGCCCCCTAGAGGAGGTGCAGCCCTAAATGACCGCCTGGTCCTGCCTTATGGTTGGGTCAGCCCTGCTTGTGCTAGCTAAAAGCTGTTTAAGCCTTACAACCAGTCCTTCTTCCATGTTAACATAAAAATATCTTTTTTGTTATTAGAGGGACTATCCATACAGCATACTCTATTTAGATAACCTCGACTTTATACAATGTCTTTGTTTACTGAACAGGTATCCTGATTGTTTCTTCATGTGAACATTATGGCAAGTTTCAGCTCTTAGAGAGGAAACTTTAAGTAGTTTATTTATTTATAAAAACTTGACCTACCCCTACCACGTAAACCTCAAAGTGGTTGACAGTAAACATAGACTTTGAAATATGCAAAGGACGGTGGCTCTTGTCTTAAAAAGTTGTCTTACTGCTGCCAATTTCCTGAACTGCTCTCCAGTGCCATCCCATGTGCCTTAAGTGAGTTAGGTCAAGTGCTGTTTGTCAAAATGAAATGATGTCCAGAGCCCCGGGCGAAGTGCTGATTGCAGCAGAAGGACCCTCTGAACTGACCCAGGCAGTTAGCTTTTTCCAAGGAACATGTACAGAAAGGGCTACAAATACTTTGCGAGTGCGACAAGATGCTAAACACATCTTGCTATCCCATTATGTGCCTACAACCTACCTCAGATACTTTTCCAGGCAGACAGTGTGGAAAGAATATGTGTATTATATTCCATAACATGTTTTTCATATATCCATACAGTACATACCACAGATGTAGGCTCAGAACCGTTTGTTTGAGAAGCCATTAACAGGGTAGTTTTATGGGGGGGGGGGGGGTTGCATGCTTTTAGGTACAGTATATGCACAAAACTAGGGGTTATTCTAGTCCTTAACACACGTATGTGGTCACACATGTCAATGATCTCTTAAAATACTGACCAGAAAAGCATTTGCGGAGAGTGATGTTGCACACTTGTTGGTAGAATGGGTGGAGTTTGAGTACAGCGCACAAATATGCATGTAAGTTATAGAAATACAATAATTTACAAACATTCTTGAAAAATCTAGGCGTGGGCTCTACGGCTGCTGTAAATGTCGACGCCTCAACTTACGGCACAATTTCTGTCACTTATGCTAGTATCTTATAAAGACAATCAGGCACTTATTTGTTCTTATAAAATAGGCTTTACATAAAAAGCACCTTAAAGAGCACTTTAACTAGGCAGTCCCTTATAAAATTACCCTCTAAAAGATTCAGAAAGTATTCAGGCTAAAGATGTAGTCCGTATTGACTGCTTTGGCAAGAACTTACCGTGTCCATCTTTTTGTTAAAGGAGTTATGAACGGTTATATTTGATGTAATCATAGATAAGACTTCATGGAGTGGTGCTCACACTGGCTCCCTTCTCCCAGCCTGTCAGATTTTCTTGGTTTCCTAATGAATATGCATGAGATATATTTGCATACATTGGAGGCAGTGCAGTAAATGCATCCAATGCATCGTCTGGGGACCACACATATACCTTAATTGAGACATACTCTACATATATAATTTACATATTTCATTTATTTATTTATTTACATTCTCTTATATACTGCGCTATTCTGCATCAGTGTGGTTTACATTGAACAAACTGAAATTACACTGAACAGGGCATTATAACTTGGAG
This sequence comes from Ichthyophis bannanicus, assembly GCA_033557465.1. Taxonomy (NCBI): domain Eukaryota; kingdom Metazoa; phylum Chordata; class Amphibia; order Gymnophiona; family Ichthyophiidae; genus Ichthyophis; species Ichthyophis bannanicus. Next base: position 11,202,010 of record CM066039.1, on the reverse strand, counting down.
ATAACTATTTTACAGGGAACATGGGCTATGGAGGGTTAAGTGGCTTGCCCAAGACCACAAGGAGCATCTGTGGGACTAGAAACCCATATTATCATGCATATTAAATATATATATCTACACACACACATACATATATAACTTAAATTTGTGTAGGGTGTCTAGACTGGACAAGGAACATTCCAAATTGGGATGTTCAAAATTTCCAATGTTGACTCCATGTTCAGTGAGCCTTAAAATACATTACATAGGGCCACCAAAAAAACAAACCATGTATTGGCAATGTGCACATCAGGAGCGGATTTTCTTTTTTTTTACTAGAAAACATAAGCAGCTTCATGCATTTAGATAGTGGGAGGCCCAATCACTAGTTGAACTAGGCACTGGCCTAGGGCGGCACACTTGAGAGGCAGTGGTACAGCCAACAAAGACAGCAGCAGCAGACTGCGCAGAGCAGCCCTTTAATGCCATGGCACCAGACCTTTGAGCATCTGCACGTGTGCACTCAAGGCCTGCTGCAAACCACCCCTCTGACATTCCTACTAGAAGAGATGGGGCATTCAGGCTATTAGTACGCATGCAGAGATGTTTACATGCCCACTGCCACACTGTGCCATCTTTCCATGCAGCATCCGCTCCGGGACACAATTTAGCACATGGCCCTAATGGTGACCTTTGTGCAGTCCAGCTCAGTTGAGCGCACAGGCTCTATTTGTGTAAGAACATTTTACTGCTACAAATTCTACAACCTTTCAAGACACCTGTGTTAGATTCTAAGGCGGGATATTCAAAGTGATGAAGGCTGTTAGCGTTCATTTTGCTGACCAGGATATTCAGTAACACTAGCGTCGTTATTGCCGTGGAATATCTGCGGGTGACACGGCTGCATGCCTCGATGCATCAGGGTGTTCTGGAGCAGAGCGGGAGCAGCGCCTGGAGATAACCAGGCAGCAGTTCAATATCGCCCCTGCCTGGTCGCAAAGTGGAGAACGTTAGGCACATTAAAGGCTGCCGTAACTTTCATCGCAGAAGTTAACTCGGCAGTGGTTGAATATATATGTATATCTCTGTTACCGGTTAGCTTCCTTCCTATCCGGCTCAGTGCCGCTGGCCAGATATGACCCTAGCATTGAATATTCAGGTTTAAGTTTCAGTGACAACAGCTAGCCACTGAAACCGTGTTATTTGCTACCGCTTCCCTCCCTAAAATTTCTGTGTTGCTTGAATGCTAGGGGGAGATAACACAAAGGTTATGTTCTGCATGCTATTGGCTTAATGATCATTCCATCCTTTGCATTACTTATAGGAATTCGTTTTACCACACAGTGGTCTTAGAAAATCAAAACAGTATCAATATGCAAAAATAAAATGAAATTTAACATTATTCAAATGTCATATGTAGGCAGAACAAATTATTGAAACCTGGGAGCCATAACATTGACCAATATATCTATCTAGCTTCAGTCACAGGCCTATGAAACAGGGAACACAATTTTTCTCCTCATTAAAACATTTTTTCTCTTCCCCTTCTCAGCTTGTCTTTGAAATATTCATGAAAAAAAACCCCTATTGTCCCTCCTTTTTATGTGTGTGTGTCTGTATCTATATAAATATATATATTTGCATAGCACTGCATTCTCTTCAGAGAGATGTATTTATTATATATTGCATTTCATTCTTCGCTTTGACAATAATGTTTTCTTTCCTCCCTTCTCTCTCGTGTCCTTTGCAAACAACAACTGCTCTGTGTGTCTGACTTTTTCAGTATCAAATTCTTGGGCTCTGCATAGAGACTTGACATCTTTTGTTAAGCTTACACATTTTTGTCTGTTAGCTAAAAGAATTTAAAGGTAGATGTCTCCTGGATCTACCAGATCAATGTTCAGCATCCTCGTATGCAACAGTATACAGTATATATAAAGGTACCGTCATGAAAATCAACAGGAAGCCAGTGGTTATGTAGATCGCCCCCTGCTGGGTAACAGTCGATGTGGAAAAACAAAACCATTTAAGAAATAGAGGGATCAGTTTTAATAAAGGTGAAAATCCTTTAAGCTTAGCACATTGCAGAGTTTTTCTTCTTAGGGCTTCTTTTACTAAAGCCTGACAGTTGGCTAACCGGTGTTTTAACGCACGGCTACAGGCAGTCGGGAACACTAACACCTGATAATGTTTGCCTTCGTATGCTAAAATGCAAGCTAGTCAAGATGCTGAGATGGGGCGGAGAGCGGGTATGCAGAGCACAGTGCACCTAGTGCCAGGGCAATTATCACGCTCTCTGCGGCAACGTGGCTTCTAGTGTGGGTTCACCTAACGAGTCCTCTATAGGAATCGCTAAGTGAACCCAACCTAGTGGAGCCCACATTAGGAAAACCCTTTGCGCGTTAGCTGCCAGGCACATACTGAACACGCCCCGACAGCTGACCCATGACTTTTTCCATTCACACACGTGAGATCGACGTGTTTATGGCAGGTCCATAGCGGGCTTTAGTAAAAGGGGTCCTTAGGATACACTTGAAAAAAAGACAGAATTCCATTGCTGAGTACTTAGCAGGTGAAACTGCTGTGTCATTTGCTGATTAGGCTACTTCTACATGCTCTATAAGGGGCATGTCTAAATATTACTGAGGTATCACAGTTTTTATTTTTTCCAAATCAAATGAAGAGATGCAAATGTTCATGAAATAAATGCTTTACCATATTCCATTTCATGTTTTGCTCAGACTTTGCTGCTGGACCCTTGACTTTGGGCCTTTTGGGGGTTATTCTGTCGCATAAATAGCGGGGATGAGCGTCCCGATCGGATGTCCGTCCTCGCTATTCATGCCTTCCCAGCCAGCGACTAACTTCCCTGCTGGTTGTACGGTGAAGTTAGATGGGGGGGAGGGGGGAGGGGAGGCTCAGGGGGAGAGTATGGGCGGGCGGTGGGCAGTCGCCTACCCTGGACATACAGGGCCAATTCTAATGTCAGCCCTGTACGTCCAGGGCTGGCGACTTGTACGAGGAAGTTATTCTACCTCCAAGGTGGAATAACTTCCCTGGACGTGTTTTTCTTTTTCAGGCCCAGGGTGCGGATGGGGTCATCAATAAAAGGGGTTTTTTAACCTGAAATACTGCCAGTCTTCATATCTGTTCTTTTGTTCCCGGGCTGCGGATGGGGCAGTGGGGCCCGAGGACATTCTCCGCAGCCCGACCCTGGCCTTAGGAGGCCAGATCGAGGGTCAGGATGCGGGGAAATCACCTTTGAAGTCTGGAAGCCGAGATCACAGCTTTACAATGGAGCCGCGATGCCATGGCAACCGGACACCATGGCGTCACAGCTCCATTGTAGAGCCCTAACTGAGTTAACAGGGATCAATCCTATATATAGGTCTGTTCGTGATTCTGATCCTGCGGGGCTAGACATTCCACGTGGGATAAGAATCACGAGCCCCTCTGTACGTCCGACTCAGACCGGACATACAGAGGGGCTGGATGTCTGGGATGGAATGAGCCCTTTTGTCTCCAAGGACACTAACAGGCATGCTTACTAAGGTGGGATAATGGATAGCATGTGCTATTTGTAAATAGGTCCCATTGAATAGTATGGGAGCTAGTTACAAATAGCGCATGCTAACTGTTAGCCCAGCTTAGTAAACATGTCCCTAAGATAAATGCTGGAATGGCGTCCCAACTACAAGGTTATCATCTAGCTCCATTTTTTTTTCCTTGGCAGACTAATCCAATTCTAGTTCTAAGGTCCTGTAGATTGCCCTAAGGACTTTATCCCTACAAATACAATGTGATAACACCAGGACTGGATCAACCTGTCAGAAAATATTGGAGCCAGCTATCAACATTACAAGTAAATCAGTTTTTATTGTGCCTTAAAGCAGGGATCTAAGATCTCAAACACTAGTTCTTGAGGGCCACAAACCGTTCGCATTTTTAGGCTATTCCTAATGACTAGGTATGAGAGAGAGATTTACACAGAGTGGAGGCACTGAGCATGCAAATTTCTCTTGCATATTCCTTGGAGATATCCTGAAACCTGACTATTTTTTAGCCTTTGAGGATTGGATTTTGAGATCCCCGTCTTACAGTCAATAGAAAATTCAGTTTGAAAAAAGGTTCCTAATTGACTCCGGCAGTAGACAATATTTTTAAAACCTTTTTTTTATGATTCACGGCAACATGCCACAATTCCAGAATGAAAGAAATTTGAAAACAAGGGGAGAAAAAGGAAACACAACCTAATAAGGAAATAAAACAGGGGAGCAAGAAACAGGAAAAAAATATAAAGGTAAACAAAAAGCGGAAGAAGACGTGGTGCAGACAGCAACAGAGCTGACATTTCTCATCCTAAATTCTGGTCTTTCCTAAAAAATCATTTTTTCTCGGTGGCCTTTGGGGTTTTGTAATTGGTGTGTTGACCCTGGGTGGCAGTGTCTACGTCATCTTTTCTTTCTTTTCAGCATTTAGTTTTCTATTTTTTTTCTGTCTTCTCAAATTTTTGGGTGTTTCTTCCTTGTTCTAAGGGGCATGTTTAAAGGACAAGGTGCATTAATGAAAATTAATGCACATTAAGTTCTGCCTTGGCTCATAGAAATGATTTTACCATAGTGACACTTAATGCGCATTAACTTCCAATAACATGCTCCTAAGATTACTTTTTACTTTGAAAATCGTCTTATATCCTGTAAAGGCAGTATATTTTAATAAATCATAAACAGGAAACAAGCATCAAGCATTATGTACACCTTCTCGAGCTAACAGAAATTTGGAAAGATGTTTAGGTTGAAAGAAAAAAAACTTTTATCTCCAAAGATCACAAAATATCTGCATGGAAATTTTAATAAAAAAGTAACCACTGGGGCAAAGATTCTTGGGGGGGTATATTAAGGAACGCTAAGGGAGCAAAAGTGCTGTTAATGGGCATTATTGGCACTCATGAGTGGTTAACAATGTGGAAAGAGCCGATAATGCTAGATTAGCATGCTGAAACTGGTCTCCTAGCATTAAGGTAAAAAGAGGTGGGGCGTGGGCGTTAATGGGGCGGAGATTGGGTGGGGATAGCATGTGCTCCTTTAATGCTGGTTTGTGTTACCGTGCGTTAACTCTCCTGGTGCTGGGAACCCTACTGCCATCTGAAAGCCCGCGGTAAGGGCTATTCCTGAGAGGACAGAATCTATTTTCATGTATGTGATGTGCTCCACCCAGCATGGTTCTCAAATTAGTGATAGTAGTGCTCTTTGGGCAGCAACAGCATGGTGCCCCATTAATAAAGGGTACTATGCTGTTGGTGCCAAATTGGCAAAGGAGGTGTCACTTGGGTGATGAAGTGGGCTGGCTGGTCCACTAGGCTGACAAGGCTATTTTATAGGGTGTACATTGTGGTACCGCAGAGCCTATTCATGGAGAAAAAAGGGTTTTAAATCCTGAAAAAAGATTTTATCATCAGCTGCAATATTATGAGGAGCCCAATAGAGGGAGCAGGAGTGACCTTCCAAGGCCCAGAGAACTGCACCTCAGAGCTGATGAGGTAATGCAACCTAACAGCCAATGGAGAAAAGGGGGAGTTCCCCTGAAGAAAGGCTGGGAACTTGAAAAGGAGGAGCTAGGACAAGTTAGAGAGAGATCAGGGAGAGAGAGACCAAGGAGAGGCATACCAAGGAAGGCCTACCAAAAGGAGGCATACCAAGAAGAGGCTTATCAAGGAAAAGCAGACCACGGAGAGTCACACCACAGAGAGCTTCTGGAAAGGAACCAAGAAGGAGAGCACCATAAGGAGTGTCCAGAGCACCAGAGAGGAAGGAGTTCCTGGCAGGAGGGCATAGTGAATCCGAGGCCACAGAGTTCCAGGAGTCCTTGGTTGAGAGGTACTGGAAAGAAAGGCACAAGGGGAGAAATAAACCCCAGAGTTTGGTGTGAAGAACCGGCAGCAGTAAATGCAAGACACAGTAAGCATTATCTGAGCCAGGATGAAGTCTTTGCTGCAAATGGTAATATTCCTTATTCAAATGGTAAAAGGTGTGAATGTGAGAGAGTGGTGACTCTGCATGAAGGCCAGCTGGAGTGTGAAAAGCCTGCTGCTCAAGACAGGCTGAACTACAGCAGGACCAGGCCATGGGACTCAACTAAACAAGGTAAAATACCTTTTTATTCTGATAAGCAATATAAGTTAAGAAGACAGGAAACACAAGATACTGGAGTATATCCTCCCTATCAAACTGTTGGTGAAACAGGGCACAAGCCCTTGGTAAAAAGACTGTATAACATAAGGCAGCCTGCAAGGGGAAGTAACTGCCATAACAAACACTCACATGGGCGCGGCCCTGACTTGAATGCTGAACATTGGAAGCTAGTAAATGTGTTATATGAGAAACCTCAGTACACTCCTCAAGAGTTTACTGACACTGATTCACAGCTGTCTGATACTCAGCCCATGCAGGTGGAATTCAACGAAGACCCACCTGAAACCCCGATGGACTGTAGCTACTGTCAGGCAGGTAGCCTAAGGTCTGTGCATGAAACATAAAACAGTGAACAGTAACGAATGCCTGTAAAGTTTGTTTATGCCAAGTACTGTGAAGCAACAGTTAAACAAAACAAGTGTGAATATATTTTCTTTTTGTTGCCTGAAGCAAGGTTTCTTTCAGTTTGTTGAAGTAGTCTCCCATAACTTGAACCATTGTGCTTAAAGGGAAATAAAGCCTTATTTTCCCTACATTCTGGCTAGTGTGTTCTCTTGAACTTTGGCCCCGGTAGGTCCTGGGAACATTACCAAGACCTCTTACAGAAGGACCAAATTCAAAATATATAAAAACTCTCGTGTTCATCTGACATGCCCATACCAACCTTGGCCTCTGGGGCGGCAGCATGACAACATCTATGTGTGAAATGGTGACCCCTCCATAAATAAGTAGTCAGTTAGATACAACCATCTGAGCCACATGTGAATACAAATTAGCTATCGTGGTCTGCAAAATATAAGATTATTCCATGACTGCCCCACAAGCACACACCAGGAAATGGGTACATTGGTCATTCTGCTGTGACACCCATGGTCTGGAATGTGTGTGTTCATGTATCATACCCTTTGGCTGGACAGATCCCATATGTAAGACACGAATGTCAATTGAACCAGTAGCACAGCAAGGCAGTGCAACATACAGACATAACAAGATGTCCCTCTCCCACACCTACCGAACATACCTTGTCAGACAAGTATGACACAGACCCTGCAGAGATCTAAGCAAGCATAGGCATACCCCAACTCATGCCCTCATGCACCACTGCTCTGTGGCTCCAAACATGGCCAGTGTATGTATGAGAGAAGGGTCATTGGTTCAAGATCAGTCTTTAGATCAGGATTGGCATGTCTAGGTGTGTCAACGTTGTCCTACGTTTTCAGAACTGTATCAGCATTTGCATCCTTCAACATTTTGTCCAGCATGAGTCCACATGCTCAGCTGCCACACTGAGGGGCTGCACCACCTATGGCAAATAGCATCGGCACACGGAGCAGCTGTTGACAGAGCCCAAGCATTGCAAAGCGTGTTAATAGCGCCGGCACACTGAGCAGACATTGACAATGGTGAAACATCAAAGAAGGCCTAAATGTAAAGTGCCAACCTGCACTACTTTTGAAGAACGGTGTCATGTGTATGTTTGTGTGTGTGTGTCTCCAGAAGAGTGTGAGCTGCAGCAATGCACTGTGCATACAACATGCTTCAGGTCAGCTAGACAGGCTGCTAGATGTCCATGCTGTTTGTACAAAGCCAATGTGTTCATAGTGGTTATAGACACATGTAGTGTATGGTGACTAGCAGACTGGGCACAGATGGTATATGTGTGGCTGACACAGGCCAGTATTGCCCAGCATATGCAAGCTACCTGTGATTGATCTCATTGAGTGTAATTCCCAGAACGTGAGGCTAGCAGCTGCACTTCAGCTGTTAGTAACCTGCTGATATCTATGGCCTTAGCAGACCTTTCTGCTTGGTGTCAACACCCCCCCCCCCTCCCTGCCTAGACAACACTTACTGCATTCGGGTTCCTTGGAAACAACTGACATGAGATGTTATAGGAGAGCCCCTACACAACAGAAGCAGGAAACAAAGCCCAGATAAAACAGGCAACTCTGGCCTGCTGCAATTGTAAACAATACCAAGTGACTAGCATCATACACTGCAGACAATATCTGTAGCACACTAGCAGTGATAGAGATCTGCTCCAGAACCTGAAGTCCATCTATTGCAAGACTTGATCTAGGGACCAGATGATGTGTGCCCTTCCTCACATTCAGGGTGACTGCTGAAACAGGTCATTTGCATATATAGCAGCTGTTATGTGCAGGAAGCCCACAATGTCCCTGCATATTACAGAGGTGCTGTGATGGATCGCTGCATTCTCCATATGGGCATCAGTTGCATATATCTGCTCAGATTGTGCGGTGCACCATGGGTAATGGAGGGGCTAACTGATACCGACACCCAGAGCCCCAATTGCAAGCACAATGGTGAGTGTGATCACTGAAGCATTTCCCAGTACCTGCTTGTCATCTATGATGTATGCATGGCCCCCTGAGGAGAACAGGATGGTCTGTGATGGACTGCAGAGGTCATGAATGTGGTTTGAGTTAGGTGCATGTACAGGTGTAGCTATCTTGCAGTGTACAGCAGGTCACAAGGGACTGCTCACTCTGCACATATGCTGCTGCAGGGGTTAGTGCCACACTGTGGGATTTCCCATCAGCCCCGTGGCAGGATTAACAGAGCTGCGAGAGGAGAAGCTCTCCCTTCGCAGCTCTGGCAGCCGACGCTAAGGGAGTTGATGCTGAAAGGAGGATTCTGCAGGGCAGGGGGGGCCCCGCGGGGTGCTCAATTCTGCCACTGCCATGGCGGCAGCGGCAGCAGCAGCAGCAGCCGGTTTGTGTTTTTTTAATCTAGCTGGGATGATCGCTGATGCAAGATGTTTTTTGTGCGGGGCCCCTTGAAACGCGGGGCCCTGTGCAAAAAACATTCTTGCTCAATGGACGGGCCAGCCCTGAATACAATCACAGGATAGTGTTGTGGTCCATCTCTCAGTCACATTGTCTAGAGAATTTTCCAGAATCCCAGTTAGGTCCCAATCTCCTGACTGGGTCTCAGCCTGCTCTCCCTCCTAAGCTATGGCACCTTTCCCCAAAGACAAGTATTGTGCTTGAACAATGGAAAACACATTTTCCAAGCTAATTTTAAGATCCTCTTGCAGATATCTCCTCACCATCTCAACCGGTTCCAGCAAAGAGATTTAAGAAAATTAAGCTGCAGTAGGCAATATTGACTAGAACATATACACTTTCATGCAGATATTTTTTGGGGAGTAGGATTCATTTTTTGGTAGTGTTGTAGAATACCTTTAAGTCGTAAAAATAGTGGGCCTGATATTCAAAGGATTTATGCTCCCGTTTTTTAGAGTTATGCACCTAAATTGGCCTCTTTGAAAATTTACTAGGGTCTAAATATTTTCTTAAAATTTCATTAAATTTAGGAGCATAAAAAGTGGGTGGCAATGGGGGTGGATTTTTGTGCAGGGAAAAGAAGTTAGGTGTTTAGCACTGATTTTCACTACTAGACACCTAAATTAGGCTCACAAAGCTAAGGAAACGAATGGCAGGCCTAAATTTATGTGTAGAAATTTTAAGTTCCTTAATTAGGATGAATTTTCAGCTAAAAACTTAGACACCTAAATGTGGCTGAAAATAGGGCACACAATTAGGTGCCTAAATTTAGGAGCTCAGCTTTTTTTGAATATTGGTTCCAGTATGGCTTCCAAAAGATAGGAGAGTTATTTAAACATGCTGAAATCTTAGACAATTTTGTTGCCAGTTTCATTTTGGGAGGCTTGCTCCATTAATTGTTGAGCTGCTGGAACCATTCGATGTGTAAAGTCGATAAAGAATTTGGAACTGACAAGAAAAAAGCAGTATGTCTGTTTCTATATTAAATTATCTCAAGGCACTAACTGAATGATCTTTGCTCTACTGCCTGTGAACAAGCTACATAGCTGAACTCTGACAATTCTGGTCATATGACCAAGGCACATGTAAAACCAGCTTGCATCCTGTTCATGACAGAGTTTAGCATTACACAGAACATGGGAGAAGCCCTTTGCAAGAAAATCTAATTTAAATAGAGGAAGTCTCAAGAGCCTGCAAACGTGTGGGGGTTATAGAAAAGAAGTACTGAGCGGAGATTTCAGGGCTTATGCATATATCTCATTATGCCACAGTTAATTGATGAACCTGTCCATAGAGAAGATTGGTTTGTGCTGATTAGCTCCTCCGGTTATCCACGTGTCTGAACAACAATTGGTAAAAATGTATAGGGACTCCATGAAGAAACAGTCACTACAAACTGGTCTAGCTCTGCAATTGCTATTCCTTTACCTTTACTCCCTGATGAGGTCATGCCATTGCGCAAGGGGAACGTCCTAGGGGTAAGAATCCTTTATGAAGCATTAGCGCAATTGGGTATAGCGCATTGCAATGGAGCAGCAAAGGAGAGACTAAGGGGCATGTTGATTCAGCCCCCATGCTGTTAGCCTATGTGGGGGCTGTGTTACCAGCACAGAGCATTGGGCTAACTGCAGGGGGTGGGTAAATCCATCCCCTTGCAGTTACTGTGCTTAAATGCAGCAGACCAGCTGTGGGTGCAATTAATGCCACCCACTGAGATGGCGTTAATCGCATTCGTGCTACCTGTATTGAACATAGATAGCACAGGCCACTAATGCACCATGTTGGGAATGCCCCCATCCCACAGTCACCATCCTGATGTGCACTACCGTAGTGCTATATAAATGATTAATAGTTGCAGTGGTTTATTGGTGCAGGCCCTGCACTCGTTTTTAGTACCGTGTTGAAAGCACGCACTAACTCCGCACTAACTTCGCGCTCCCCTTTACTAAACATGCCCCTAATTGTGTAACTCTGCCCCCATTCCTTCAGATTGGGTGTCCAAAAAACGAAATAAAGAGCTGGTGAATGAGGTACCCTAGAATGCAATGAAAAAAACCTCATGGTTTTAAGTCCTGCCTAGAAACAGCTGGAAGGACATGATGCGGTCTCAAAGCCCAATGGGGTGATAGGGCAAATTCACGGTCCTCCCCAACCCACCCCCAAAGAGTGGGAAGAATTTTAAAAAAATAGCAATAATGAATATTGCAGCATAACATTATTCACTACAGTAAATTTAGATGTCTGTGTGAAGCATCCTGTTGATTCATTGTGCTCATATATCTGCAGAAAAGAAGAGAAGGCGCAGGGGGGGCTTTTCTCGCTCTTTTCTGTTTTGTTCAAAATTTCATCCACATCCAAATATGAGGTGCGTGTCATTAGACAAAAGTGGAAACAGCAAAGAAGATTATTTTATAAGGAAGACGTCTACAAGTGGCATCGCCAATAGGGTGTACCGGATCCAAAGAGTTAACAGCTTCCTCTCGGAGCTAAACGTGAATGTTCACAGGGCCACTGTTAGGGACTTCCATGGTCCAGTGCCTTCGCACTATATTATGAACAGTCCTGAACTTTATAAAGAGTGGTAATAAAATGCAAGTCTTTATTTTACATGCTCATTTCAAGAACCTTCCCAGGAATAGCAAATAAAAAGATTTATTAGGCCACTAAAATGATGTGATGTTATATTTGCCAAGGTGAAAACTTACAGTAAATGCTCTACCCCAGCACCTGTCCGTAAACCCGTCATGAAATGCTTGTTTAGAATGCCGTGAATGGGGAGCCCTTAATTAATGATTTTTGATGATTAATTCGAAAGAGCCTATCTATGCATCAAGCCCTGATACAAAAGGCAGAGCCATAAATTTCGCTTATCCTTTCATCCTTGATAGACAGTCATGAACCACCATAAGACATCTGCATGTCACGAGTCTTTTATAGGGCAATGCAAATGTCCGTATTAGGCTGCAGCAGAAAGGTGAAAGCTTTTCATTAGGGAGGTATGCCATCGAATGCAGTGTGGGTGTGATGCTGGGTCTTTTGTTCTCTCAGACCACAGGTTCTGAACAGCATCGATGCCGTGGGGAATATATTAAGCAGGGCATTGACTCGGAATGTTCGGGGCTCCACTGGACACCTGTTGGCGTAGCATGGTGACCTGCTAATATGATGCGTCCAAGAGCAGGAAAGCAATCGTCAGAGAAAAAACAGGTTGAAAATAAAAAATATACGATAATACAAGATCTTCCCTGCCAAAAAAACAGCCAAAAGGTTAAACACACAGCTGGAAGCCTGAGAGTAGACACAAATGAAGGAGGTGCAATGTTAAAAGACCGCTGAGAGTTGAGAAGACACTTGTTTCGTATTTTCATTTCCTTTGATTTGAGATCACCAAGCTTACTGGGTATGGGGGGGGGGTGGGGGGGGGGTACAGAAGGCTGAGGAATCTAAAATCTGGGAAAGGATAATTTCTCCCCCTCCTCATGCAAAGTGACAAACAGGCTGGGGTTGCTTCTAAATGCAGTTGTACTTTCACTTATGGAAATTCATTTTTCCTTGCCTGCTTTAACAAAGAAACCAATATATGTTCTCTTGAACGGGGTTAGACCTCAATTATTTTAAAACTGCTGTGTCCCAGAGCAGCGACATTAGCTGCTGGCATTGCAGAACTGTACCAATGCTACCCTCTTGTGATCAGAACCTGTGAATCTGCTACAGCTTCCAGTCTTTCACTTTACAGGCAGAAGACAGCCGGAGCTGGAAAATATTTGCTTTATAAAGCAAGCTGCTGCTCTAGTTAATTATTTCTGTGTTACATAAAATTAGCTTTCTTTCAAACTTTTACTGCATTTGTTTAGAATGGACACATCCTTTAATCACCTCAAGTTGTAAAGAAATATAAAGAAAAACATTTTTCCTAGCAATGTGGAGCTAGGAAACCTTGTAAGCTCTGATGATTATGTTATAGAAAAGCTACTTGATTGGTCTACAGCAGGTCAGATGACCGCCATGAACATCATCTCATAGATATGTAAATGGCCAAGCCATGTACCATTTTGTTTTTAAATAGCACAAGAAAAATACAATAACCAGGGTAGCACAGACCCGGTGCATCCCCTCCTTGATACTACCATTGCAGTAAATGCCCTATTATAGACACCCTCCCCCCCAACCAGGATCCTCCAATTATGCCCACATAAACACATAACACGCAATTGGCAATAAACTGGTTGCAGCTTTATTAAACTCAACAAGAACTTTTATAATACAGCCAAATATAATATCCAACATTAACAACCCTTGCCGGATCCAGTAACTCACCAGCCATGTTACTAGCAAGGTAATACCTTCTCCGCCCTCTACCCTCTCACCAGCAGCAAGCCCGCACCCCTCCAAAGCCAACCACGCCATATGACTAGGAAAGGTAGGCAGTCTTCCGAGTGCACCCTTCCTGGGCCACCCTCCTCTTCCTCCCACCCACGATCAATTTTGCAGGTGTCACAAAATTATTCAAAGTTGTTAAATCCCAAGACGACTGTGAAAAATTGCAAGAGGACCTTGATAAAATGGATGACTGGGTGTCCAAATGGCAGATGAAATTTAATGTAGTCAAGTGCAAAGTTATGCACCTAGGAAAGAACAACACAAATTTTGGTTACACGATGCAAGGTACCACCTTAGAAACCACCACCCAGGAAAAAGATTTAGGCGTCATCGTGGATAATACATTGAAACCCTCTGCCCAGTGTACAGCAGCGGCCAAGAAAACAAATAGAATGCTAGGAATCATAAGGAAAGGAATGGAGAATAAAACAAAGAATATTATTCATGGTTCGACTGCACCTTGAATATTGTGTGCAACTCTGGTCTCTGTATCTTAAAAAGGATATAGCAGAAAAGGTACAAAGAAGAGCCACCAAAATGGTAAAGGGGATGGAAGAATACTTCTATGAGGAAAGGCTTAAAAGGTTAGGGCTCTTCAACCTGGAAAAGAGAAGGCTGAGGGGAGACATGATCGAAGTCTATAAATTAATGAATGGAATGAAACGGCTTAATGTAGATCAGTTGTTTACGCCATCAAAAAGAAAAAAGACTAGAGGACACGCAATGAAGCTACAATGTAACCCATTTAAGACTAATAAAAGAAAATATTTTTTCACTTGACACATGATCAAACTCTGGAATTCGTTCCCAGAGGATGTAGTAAAAGCTGTTAGTGTTGCTGGATTTAAAAAAAGTTTGGACAAGTTTATGGAGGAAAGGTCCATAAACCATTATTAAAGAGGACCCAGGAAACCCACTGCAGGATGAGCATTGTGGAAGCTGTGGACTTTGAGTACCTGCCAGATACTTGTGACCTGGATTGGCCACTGTTGGAAACAGGATATGGCCTTGATGGACCTTGGTCTGACCCAGTATAGCATTTTTTATGTTTTTTATGTTCTTGTGATTATCCGGGCCTTGATTGCCCAACTGCAGCCCACCAGTAATACTCAACTTGCTCCGGACCTTGGAAACCTTGGGAACCTGCCTAACCCCCCAAAGCCGTGATGAACCCCGACATGATCCTTGGGACCACAAGCATAGGGTGGGGTGGGTGGGAATGTGGATCTCCCTTTGCTGCAACAGCCAGAACCAGAGAGGAGGGAGGTAGAAAAGGCTTTCTCGACACCCCCCCTCTCCCCTCTCCCGGCAGCCAACCCAGCCCATTCATTGGTTCCCCCCACATTACTGCGAAGGAAGCTAATGAATTTGAATAATGCTACCATCCTGTTCATCCCTCCTTCTCCTCCCCCCCTTTCCCACCAATGATTCCGGCCTAAGCGGCTCCTCGACAAAGGCCTTGACCGCAGGGCAAGGGTCCCTACTCTTGGCCGTGCAACCAGTTAAGGGCGGCCACCTGTGGACCCTGCCTTGCGGCATGGAAACTTTCATCTTGACTCAACAAAGTACATATTCATGCACGAAAAACTTTCTGTTTATCTAACTCAGAAACTTGAGAAATTTTGTGGTCAGTGTATTCAAATATTCCCGGATGTTTCCAGAGCCACACAAAAGCGCCGGAAGGCCTTTTTGGAGGTTCGTCCACGCGTGGTGGCCCTTGGAGCTTTATTTTATTTGAAATTCCCTTGTCACTGCCACATAATTTTTCAAGGTAAACGTTATATTTTTCTGGAGGTTGAACAGTTACTAGAGTTTTTAAAGGATAAGGGATAAAGTGTGTGTGTGTTGGGGGGGGGGGTTCTGTTTTTCCTTGGCTTATGTGTCCTGGTAGGTGCAGGGATATTATCTGGGCTGAGATGGGACTGTTTTGTTCTTGTTATTGATCCCCTTCTTGATGAGGACTATTGTAATATAATTTAAATTGTTCTTATGTGTGATTTATTGATTATTCTATTTCTTATTTGTTTCTTGATATGTATTCTAAATTTATAAAAATAAAAAAAAAACTAAACAAAGTACATATTCAGAGCGTAGGATCCTGAGCACATTTTGTGCCGGTCTGATGTAGGCCGTATAACTCTCAAAAGCTCATCACAATTTGATCAACTTCCTCCAAACACAAAGCTTCACCTATTGCTGATGGAGCAATTTTATAGCTGATTTATTTATTTATTTATTTATTTAGACAGTTTTGTATACCGCCTTATCCTTCAATCAAAGCGGTCACAACACAATTGGAGGATACATTTAACACGCGGGGATATGAGACACATACACTAATACTTACAGGGAACATGGGCAATGGAGGGTTAAGTGGCTTGCCCAAGACCACAAGGAGCATCTGTGGGACTAGAAACCCCAGTCCTTCCGGCCCAAGGTTGCTGTCCTCTAGTGGGATTTGAACCCCTGACCTTCCGGCCTGAAGTACCGTGCCCCAACCACTAGGCTACTCCTCCCTTGATGTCAGGTTTTTAGGATATCCGCAATGAATATGCATGAAATAGAGACAGTGCATGCAAATCTATCTCATGCATATTCATAGTGGGTATCCAAAAAGCAGACTGGCTAGGGGGTACGCCAGGACCAGCTTGAGGAACACAGGACTATAAAACTGCATTTTCAGTTTTCGAATAGCCTCTTATAAAATTGCCGGGACATATACATGTATTAGGAAAACATACCACCAACGTTTCTGCGATACATACATAGGTGTTTCCGAAGGCAGAGAATGAGCAGAGCTGAGGTGGGATGGGAATTTATGCATAAGCACCAAGTCTTACTGGTACATATACACAGAAAGTTATTCTTGCCTCTGAACAGGAGTAACTTTGTGAGGAAGCTTTCAGGGAAGGAGTTTGTTAAAAAGGTACATAGTTACATAGGTTGACTTTGTAAATGTTGAGCATAAAAGTTGTATTGTGACAAGCAATGAATCAACCCTTTTAATGGAGCATTGGAAAAGAATGGGTCATTCAGTGAGCAATGTACCTTGGCAAATTATTGATTATGTAAAATATGATTGGCAGAAGGATATTAAGGTGCACCAATTGGATTACAAAAAGCCATTTGGGATCTTTCATTTGGAAACCATTGGCTCAATTGGACTGAATTGTTATCGTTAATGGTTATCGTGAATTTATTTATTTAACATTTTTTATATACCGCCTTTCAGTTTTATCATAGTGGTTTACAATAAAACATAACAACAATTTACATAGAATGGTACAGCATCAACTACTTACATTTAACAATTGTCATTCCTTGTGACAGCTGATTGATGGGAACAATCATGTGGCTGTTTCAACAAAATGGCGCTGATGCCATGTTTTCTTTTAGTAGTGAAGGAACCAATGGAAAATTGAAAGAATATGAAGAAATTAAATTCTGGAGTTCATTAATGGATCCTATTGGGTTCAGAAGAGAGCTCCCCTGATGCTGAAAATATTTTGTCGAAACATGGTCATGGCAGATGTGGATTGAGAGCACCGGTGTTCAATCAGAGAAGTGAAAAATTTTTATTGAAGATTTAGATGAAAGCAAAATGATAAATGAAATAAGAACATCGACTATATGAAAAGTTTGGACCAATGATGATATGCTGTAGACACATGGCTAGAAATAATCTACAGGTGACTATGAGATGTTGATGGTCCATCGTTTTATGTAAAATAATTTCATGTATGAATTTATAATTATTGATACTGTGGTTAGAATTTCTAAAAAGAGCACAACATCCTTGCAGATTTGCCTTCCCTGCCTAAATGCCCCGTTCCAAAATCATTCTGCTTCTTGACCTTCTTTGGAGATATTTTCTGATCACAGTTTTAACACTCTGGATTATGGGGTTGTAAGGTCTCAGGAAATACATGTCTCAGTTACAGCGGATGCCAGTTTAATTTCATAGCACAAGTCCTCATCCCTAGTGCCTTATACTTTAAAATTTGCAGCACACGAGGACGGGTACGCGGGAAATGATGATACAACCATCTATCTAAGCATCGATCTCCCTTTAACTGCACTCTGTGGTTTATGAAGAGGAAGCAATAAACTTTTCCACATCATTTGTTCTTGAAATGAAAAGTTTAAATATGTTGGTTTTGTTCCATTATTTCCCCACTAACTTCCCAAATCCCTGGTTTCCATTCTTAAAAATTTGCTTTGCTTTCATGAAAAGTTTAAAAGATCTTTCAATGAAAGAGAGTAACACATTTAAAATGTCATATCGTACGCTAAAGGAAAACTCCATAAAATGAACGAGCAGCTAAATGCTGAACAAGCTTTTCAAAGGCAACTCAGAAAGGAAAGACCATTATGCAAAACCTCGGCGAGTCCCCTACTTGCGCCTTATGTAAGGGTAGGGAACGCTTCAAGTTTGCTACCAGTGTCCTGCCATCTAAAGCTAACACAGACTTCAGATCCTCGTTATATCACAGACCAGAGGACCGAGAGTTTGCCGATTTTAAAACAAATGAGCATTATATGCAATCAGAGATGCAGAGGAGGGATGTGCACTAGGCAAAGGTTTTTGGTTCATTTGGGCTTTCCCTCACTTTTCAGACTTTTTTCGGTTTCCCTCATACATTTGTTTTAATAACAGATATTTAAACTCGTGTTGGAACTTTCTAAAACACAGGCTAATTGGCTTAATGGGTGTTCATGCATAGGTTAACCAGTGTTTATTTTGCGCACCTTGAAATATACACTAATAAATGCACTTCTGTAATGTACAGTCATTTAAAATGGCAGCAAAATGCAATTTTTTGTCTCATTTCATTATGTGTTTAGCACATACCAAATTTGATTTGATGCATGCTAAATAAAATGAGAAAACAATGAAAAACAATGACAACAAAATTCATGTTTTCTCTTACTCGTCGCAACAAACACATTCTGTGCGCTGATAGTTATTGTAGCACAGTCAGCTTTAGCATGCACAGTCAGGCTTAGTAGTTTTCGACTCCAGGCAAACTACATGAACTACAGCTACTAATATCCCTACGGAAAGCAGGCTGAACCCAGCGAGCAAAAGGCCAGTGTTGCAAAACCCGGAGACTTGGGTCCAGTTCTAATTGCACCAATTGCTGAGTGACCTTAAGCATGCTGTTAGAAAATGACCCCCTAAATAGGACTGCATTATATTTGTTCATGCTCTTTACCTGCTACCTGCCATAAACATATTTTATTCCTATGGGCCTGTGGTAGATAATGAATAATAACAGCGTTTATCTGCTCCCATTGCGTCAAATTGAGCGCAGAAAAAAATCATATATTGGTGGTGGCACAGTTTTGAAACAGGTGCATCCATTGTCTAAGGACTTTATTTACTGTGACTTTAGGAACACAAAGAAAGCCCTAGGAAATATGCACAATCATAAATAGATGTGGGGTTATTTTGGAAGCCCTGTGCATGCTTCGGACGTCTGGAAATGGGCACAGAGATGTCTCCAGAGCCATTTTCGAAGCCAGGTCTGTGGATGTCCAAATCCGAATGGAAGCGTGGTGGAGGTGTGGCTGGGGCGTTCCCAGGAGCCTGGACATTACTGCCTGATCCCAGACACATCCTGGAAGTTGGCATATGTGTCTACGGAGTATGTTTATTAACGCTTAACATTCGCTAAGTGCTGCAAGGGCCCATAGAAATGAATGGGAAGTGGAAACACTTAACATGCGTTAATCTTTAGTAAATATGCCCTAGGTTTAAACCAAAGTGCTCATTTTGGCTGAAGAACATCCAGAGGGTATAGAAAAAATAGCACACCATCATCCCCAGTACTCAGCGCAATCACAATGATTGCAGCAGTGGGATTTCAACACTAGCTTTCCTGTTCCTAGTCCACCATTGTAACCATCAGGCTATTCCTAGGCGTCTAGGCTCTAAAATACTATTCTGAGGATATCTATGTAGGCACACCCACATACATATCAAGCATGTCCATGTTTGTGAAATCATGTCTGCACCAGATCTTGCACACTTTTTCTCAGACGTTCTGACTTAGATGTCTCAGATTGCAATTGAACATCCTTTTTAAAATGGTCCTGCACACATATATATATTTCCGTAAAGAGCAGCATGATATGTTTTGCTGAAAACTTCTATGCATAAGAATTGGATAGAAATCCCATCATTCTTTGTACAAAGGTTTTGGCTAGTACTCTTGCTCCCTGCAAAAAAATGTTTCCCTCCAGAAATGGATGGAAAATTAAATCCTTGGGAGAAGATGTACTTTTCAGAATTGTGCTGGCAGGCTGAGCTGTGGGATTTTTTGAATGTATTTTGTCCTACTTTTTATCCAATCGTTGCCCCTGGCCCTTGGTTCGCAAGCTTGATGAGGGCTTGCAAGGTCCCTTACACGGTTGTTAAAGCCCTGGCTGTATGCTAGAAAAGATAATGTTAAAGCCAGATGAAAAATTGTAAACCCTCCAATTCCACTGCATAGATTTATCAGCTAGAACCCTTAAGCAATTCAAAGAGGAATCTACTTAATCAGAAAATCAACAAAAAAGCTGATTAAAATGATTAATAATAATTTTGCATTGCAATGGCTGTATGTCCTAATCAGGAATAGAGCGCAGAGCTATGAAATTCAGGAGATTTTCCAGGTTAGAATTTCATGTCCATCACTCTCGTACACCATAGCACACTGTTAACATTTCCCCTGAAATAAAAAAAAAAATCTTGCAAATGGCATGGGAAACTCAACAAATAAAAATGTTTAGCCTGCACACCCCTAGTTGTCTTACTATTTCTAATAGCTACTCAAAAGCCTCTTGTGGCTGTCACCTTATACCCAGTACAGGGGTGCATTTGTCATAGGTTATTTCAGTTTCTTTGGGCACTTAAAAATTCTGTGTGTACAAATGAGTTGTATACATGTTAACCTACGAATTAATTAAGTAACAATTAATTTTTGCATTCAAAAAGCTTGTTGCATGCATAAAAGGCACGCACTTAAGATAAATATCATGAGAGCTGCTGGGATTTGAACTTGTAACTGTGTCTTAGAGAGCAGTGACTGGTGCCTGGAACAATTGAGGATTCCACCTGATGGAGCCAAATCCAGGAAACATGACCACAGTGCAGCAGACAGGAAGGTCCCCTCCCCCCAGAGGACTCTATAGGGCCAGCAAGAAATGTGTTTTCTGAGCTCCCATATATAGCCCGGCTAGATACACTCTTCCTGGTACAACAGTTCTTGGAGGGCCTGACCTACATTAACTATTACACAGCTCCTTGATACCACTAGAAATAGCCCTGCCACACTTCTGTTCTCAACTCTTGCTCCATCCCGCCCTCTGGTCTAGCCTCTTCACCAAGTCACTCCCTGCCCAGGATAGGCCCTCACAAATATGCATAAAAAACCCCAAACAAACATAAATCACAAGATCTTTGTTTAAAACAAAGCCTAACCAAATTTTCAGAACGTTTTTCCACGCTGGGTATTACAGATGTATATGGCCAAAATAATCTCCCATATAAGAAATATTAGCACAAAGAAGCATGAAGCCTGGGATTCCCTCTCAGAAAAGCATCCAGGGCAGCGATGGCGAACCTATGGCACGCGTGCCAGCTGTGGCACGCGAAGGCCTTGCAGCTGGCATGCGGGAAGGTCCGCAAAAAAAGAAAAAGCTGGCTCTGACTGCTGCCGCGGACGCGGCAAGGGCAGAATGCAGTGTCCCGCGGGGCCCCCCTCCGCCCGCTAAGCCCCTCTGCAAGAGCTTTCAGATTCGCGAGGGAGAGCGTCTCCCTCGCGTCTCTGTTAAGCCCGCAGGGGCTAATGGGAAATTTCCCATCAACCCCTTTAGACGCGAGGGACTGATGGGAAATTTCCCATTAGCCCCTGCGGGCTTAACAGAGACGCGAGGGAGATGCTCTCCCTCGCGAATCTGAAAGCCCTTGCAGAGGGGCTTAGCGGGCGGAGGGGGCCCCGCGGGACATTGCAATCTTCCGTGGCAGCAGCCAGAGCCTGCTTTTTTTTTAAAAAAATTTGCCAGAGGGGCGGGGGGGGGGGGGGGGGGGGGTTAGGACTGCTAATGGGCAGGGAGGGAGGCAGGGAGGGAGGGGGGGTTAGGACTGCTAATGGGCAGGGAGGGAGGGGGGGGGGGTTAGGACTGCTAATGGGCAGGGAGGGAGGGGGGGTTAGGACTGCTAATGGGCTAGGGGGGGGGGGTTAGGACTGCTAATGGGCAGGGGGGGTTAGGACTGCTAATGGGCAGGGAGGGAGGGAGGGAGGGAGGGGGTGTTAGGACTGCTAATGGGCAGGGAGGGAGGGAGGGAGGGGGGGGTTAGGACTGCTAATGGGCGGGGTGGGAGGGGGGTTAGGACTGATAATGGGCAGGGAGGGAGGGGGGGGTTAGGACTGCTAATGGGCAGGGAGGGGGGGGGTTAGGACTGCTAATGGGCAGGGAGGGAGGCAGGGAGGGGGGTTAGGACTGCTAATGGGCAGGGGGGGATAGGACTGCTAATGGGCAGGGAGGGGGGGGGGGTTAGGACTGCTAATGGGCAGGGAGGGAGGGAGGCAGGGAGGGGGAGTTAGGACTGCTAATGGGCAGGGAGGGAGGCAGGGAGGGGGGGTTAGGACTGCTAATGGGCAGGGAGGGGGGGGGGTTAGGACTGCTAATGGGCAGGGGGGGGTAGGCTGCTAATGGGCTGGGGGGGTAGGACTGCTAATGGGCTGTGGGCTGATGGGGGCTGTCTGGAAATGGGGTGATGGGGGTTAGGACTGGTAATGGGTTATAGGGGGGGCTTAAACTGAAAATGGGGTGATGGGGGTTTAGGACTGGAAGTGGGTTGATGGGGGGGCTAGGACTGGTATTGGGTTGGGGGGTTGCTAGGACTGGAAATGGGCTGATGGGGGGCTAGGACTGGAAATGGGCTGATGCAGGGACTAGAAGGGAATGGATGCTGGGTGAGGCTGGAACTAGAAGGGAGCTGATGTTGGGGGAGGATTAGAATGGGATGGGGCTGGGAGAGTAAAATGGAGAGGGGAAAAATATTTTGTGTGGGAGGGATAAAAAATCTACAATTGGCCGGGTATTGGGAGAGTAAGTGGGGATTGAGGATGGAGGGGTAAAATTTGAGTGGATGAAATAGGAATGAGGAAAGAGCAAAAGGAGAAAGATTAGTATGTTAAAGCGGATGTAGAGAGAGAGAATGGAAAAAAAAACTAGAAGAGAGAAAAAGGACAAATGGACAGCAGATGATGGAGAGTTAGCAGAAAACATGAAGAAACCAGAAGAAAGTGGCTGGAGCAATTGCAACTGTGTAACTGAGCTGAGGTATTCTGTTTATGTAATTCCTTTTTGACATTGCCACTTGTTCTCTTTCCCCAGTAGGTCATGTATTGTTATTGTCTGAAATGTATTGGTTTAATATTTGCAGTGTTGCCTTTTGATAGGTATGGTGTGGTGCTTTGTGAGTCCTGGTAGTGCTGTTAGGATACGGCGGGTTTGCTATTGGTTCTAAATGGGCAGTGTTTGTAGTAGTTCCTAATGTGCCTGGCGGTTGGCACTGGATTATAGTAATGTAGAAATCTTTTAGTCTGTCTTTATCCATACACTCATTAAGAGACATGTTTACTAAAAGTTAGTGTATGTTAGCATTATGCAAATATTTATGCAAATTGACGTGCTGGCACTTTGAGGAAATTCTTTGGTTTTGTGCGGCAGTTTGGGCACTCGGGCTCAAAAAGGTTAGCCATCACTGATCCAGGGGAACCAGGAGAAAGATGAACTGCCTATGAGAGAACCTTAAAAAAAAGGAGTGACTTCCTTATGAAGGGTCAGAACACAAAATTAAATAGCCTTATGAACGTGGAATTTCTCCATTAATTCATTTAAATAGAATCTTCTGTTTTCCTTTTGGTCTGGTTAGTAATAATACATCTTTTGCATGTCTATTTTTTTAATAATTCTACATTCGCATTTATGATGTTGGGATAATGGAGCTTTTCTAAGGGAAAGAGATAAATAGCCTCTATTCTGCACTCCAACTCTTTGTCAGTTAGACGACAGCATCACACACACCATTAGTTTTCACCTCAGCATAATAGCACAGCCTCATGCTTTCGTACATACATGCCAGACTCAAGACACTTGCCTAGCCAGGAATGACGCTTTATACATCTAAAAGGGAAAATTAATGTTTTGGCATGTCCATTCTATGAACTTAGAATCCATTAGCAGCACTAATGACAGCAAATCCTATCCTATATGTCACAGAAGACCTCATAAAGCCAAGGAGATATTCATTATTTTTGTGTGTGCCTGATATATCGCAATTCAGACAGCAAGTTGCACATCATTGCGGTTTACAGCACAATAAAACCTAGTAGTTATAACACTACATACCACTATAATAACATACCCATTTGTAGCACATAGCCAAGCAAGGGAGGGGGATGTGAGTTACGCAACAACGATTTTCCTAATAACAGTGTCAGGCAAGCTGAGCACAAAAGGACGGGTAAATAGATACAGGAGTACAGCAGTGTTCACTTTACCATGTGAGAGAAAGTTTGTTGAAAAAAAGTCAGGATTTGACATCAGATTTGAATTTACAGAAAGAGCTATCACAATGGAAAGGAATTCTCCAGTGTTGGGGCTAGGAACATACAACATCATGTAAGTGGGGGGAATGATAAGCACATTTGCCTGTGATGATCTTAAAGAGTCAAAGAGTTTAGGTAGAGCGGGAGGCCTGTATAGAAGGCCTTGTGGGTTAGAATTAGAATTCTGTATCTTATCCTGAATAGAATAGATAACCAATGTTCTCTGAACAATGAGAGAGAGGCATGCTCAAAGAAAGTATTTAGCAGCTGCAGCCTCTTCAGACCGTAGAGGACTGCCTACTAACAAGAGTTACAGTAGTTTAGCTGACCTGTTATAAAAGTGTGATGAAGCGTTTTTAGAGCGTGGGAGCTAGGCTGAGCACCACTACACATAGGAATACATTCCAGTGAGCAACTTCCGCACCATCATTGGTGTAGCAGTACTATTTAGAATAACTAAAAACTATGGGGATTTGCCCATCCCATGTCTACCCTTCTCTACTATATGTTCCAGTGGATGGTAGAGATGTGTAATTTTTAGCTCAAACTGGGTTAATCCGTGTGCCTTAAAATATTAACCTATGAATTAGCACATATTAAGTCAATAAGTGCGCATTAAAAGTTCAAATACGCAATAATTTTTTAAAATAAAAACTAATATCGTAAACTAACTGAAAAAGCCCAAAAATTGGGAAAAAGGCCAAACAAACCAAAAACTATGGTCCTGTGCATACTCCTAGCAGATGGAGATCCACCATTTTAAAGTCTGCACCAAAATAAAGAGAGTCTGCAAATATCAAGTGAGAATTCCTCCTCCTCTCCCCCCCCCCATTTTCTTCTAGAGAGTTGGATGGATATTTACGAGCACATGGGCACATGCCAAATTTCACACGTTCACCAATATGCACATATGCCCACCCCAGAACTAACGCTTCACTTTCAATAGCCGAGTTGTGCATCCCCAGGCTGTCTGGACATCCAGACGAGCCAGGGATGCACCTGATTCTGCTCAAGCAAGGGCTAGATGGTCCTGTGGGAGCCAAATCGCAGCATAGCAGCCGGACGTCTGGGACATGCCCCGATTCAGGCACCCCGGAAGTCCAGCCACTTTCCCGGCTAGCTCAGCCTGGCTCCTGCATGGAGCCGCAGTGCCTTGGCATCATGTTGCCACAGCACCATGGCTCTATACAGGAACTGCATTCTCAGCAGCAACAGAAGACTCTGCTATCCCCGCAGCATGACCCCCAATTGGTCTTTCCATGGCCAGGGTCGGGCTGCGGGCCACCCCCTGCACCCCATCACCTATTCTCCGCGCCCCAGCTCCAGCAGCCCCCGATGTCCAGGGGGATGTATTCCACTTCTGACTTTGGAATCAGCCCTGTACATCTGAGGTAGGCATCATGCCCCCAGCCCGTCCTCATGCCTCCCTCAGCCCGCCTCCTCCCGCTCTCGTATGGAGCTCTCTGCTGTATGTGCAGGGAGTTCTGTGGGTATA
Source organism: Ichthyophis bannanicus (assembly GCA_033557465.1). Taxonomy (NCBI): domain Eukaryota; kingdom Metazoa; phylum Chordata; class Amphibia; order Gymnophiona; family Ichthyophiidae; genus Ichthyophis; species Ichthyophis bannanicus. Next base: position 11,176,548 of record CM066039.1, on the reverse strand, counting down.
ATCGCCACCCATGCGTTTAGCAGGGATGGACATCCGAACCGGACATCCATCCCCACTAAACACTGCTCAGAATCTACCCCATAGAGCAGGGGTCCTCAAACTACGGCCCACGGGCCACATGCGGCCCGCTGAGGACATTTATCCGGCCCGCTGGGTGTTTTTGCCGCAGCTGCCTGTCCTCAGGGGCGGCTCTATCATGAGGCGAAGTGAGGCGGCTGCAGTTGCTGGTTGTGTGGCAGGCTTTCCCTTCATGCCTAGAGGCGCTTTGGTGTTCCGGTGGCCTGATTGGTCTTGTGAGGGTGATCAGGGAGGGGCTTTGTTTCCCGCTCACCTCCCTGATGCCGATCGGGACTGCTGCAGTTGCTGGTTCTGTGGCAGGATTTCCCTTCACGCCTAGAGGCGCTTTGCCTTTCTTTGGTGTTCCGGTGGCCCGATTAGTCTTGCGAGGGTGATCGGGGAGGGGCTCCACTTCCCGTTCACCTCCCCGATGCCGACCATAAAATAGGTAGGGGGTATTAGAATACCTTCTTGTCTATGGCAGAATGAGAACTTTTCTGATGCGTATTCATGTCCTGGAGGAGGTACTGTATAAACTTGGATTCAATATGTGAAGGGCATTGCTGAAATTGGGTGTGGACATCCAAGGTCTTGGGAAAGCCCCAAACATGCCTCTATTCAGCCTTGGATGTTTTCGCGCTGGTGACATCCTTAGAACTGCTTTATAAAATGGCTCCAGGGATGCCTCTATGCTTTGAACATCTGTATGTCCATTTTCAAAGCAAGAATAGTGTTCCTAAAATACTCCCTCCCTCCCCGATATTTATCATCTTGATTCAAAACATCTCATTCGAGTTTATTTCAGAAGTAAAAATACAATTAGGCCATACTTCTCCCTAAAGAAGGACTCTAGCTTCCTCTTTCCTATAGAATTTATTAGTTAACTGGAGAGCAAAAGTTGGCAACAAAGAAGAAGGCAAAGTGGTTGGAAAATTTGGACTTGGTAACAGAAATGAAGCTAGAGAAGGACTGATAGAATTCTGCAAGACCAAAGATCTATTCATTTCAAATACCTTCTTCGAGTAACACAAGTGGCAACTGTACACATAGACTTTCTCCAATGGATTGCACAAATATCAAACTGACTACATCTGTGGAAGTCAATGTTGGAAAAGCTCAATAACATTAACACAGATAAAACCTGGAGCCAACTATGGTACAGATCACCAAAATAAGATATGTGCAGTGTGCATAGGAATTTGTTCATAGGTTTTTTTTAAACTATAGTCCGGCCCTCCAACGGTCTGAGGGACAGTGAACTGGCCCCCTGTTTAAAAGGTTTGAGGACCCCTGCCATAGAGGATAGCATATTCTATGTACATTTGACACTGTTAACTATCTGTGTAGGGGTATTGAATATAAGCATTTTTTTTAAACATCATGGCCAGCATTTTTAAAAAATATGTAGACCCCTGGATTTAAGTATTGACCCATAGATTCTACTGGTCCACAATTTTTTTTAAAGTTGTCTGTTTAAGAGACAAAATCTGCCAATTCTTATGGATTTTGATCTGCTGAATTCAAAATTAACAAATAAAACTGCAGATTGGCTACTGTTTAAAAGATATCTAAGCTTTTCCTTTTTATGAGTATATATAGCATGTTGGTAGTAGAGTTTTAATCACAAATTATAAACCTAGGTAATTTCATTTATTTACGGTTTCCATATATATGACCTGGATAATATTTCACCTGTCGTCTTTGTTTAAAAGTTTAAAAATCAGCCAAAGGGTTATTTAAATACAATTTATTTAAAAAGTTAGTAAGAAACAGAAAACAAAAAATAACTATGTATGCATTAGCATTCATGGCAGGTCCACAAGAGAGCACAACCTCTTGCAGAAGCAACAAACTGAACAAAAGAGAGCGAGGTGTGGAAACAACCGTCCTTTATTGATAAAAGCACCCTGACACACCTCATTTCAGCACGCTGTCTTCTTCAGGGGGAAACTCAGAAAAATAGAAAATAAAAAAGTACATCAATGAAACATTAATATCAGCATAAAACAAAAAATGGAAATGTGCAAACATAATAAAATACAGTAATACTGATATTAATGATAGAAACAAATAGATAAAAACAGTTAAAACAAAATTAAAAGTACTCGTAGGACCATATAAAATAGACAGATACTACAAAGCATAAAAGATCAGATAACATGAGCGCAGGTCACGTGAGCGCATGAGCAGGTGAGGATGCTCCTCAACTCGCTCCGGGGTGGCTCTGCAAATAAAGCCTGACAATCATGACTTTACAGACCCCCAGTGCTTCAAATCTGGCCCTACTGAAGACTGAAATATTGGAGCTCAGTTGGGGATTGGAGTAACTTCTTTAAATATGCGCGCGGCAGCAAAAAGAGACCAAAGGAAGCCAGCATGTGAAAGTAAAATGGTTGGCACGGCACAGCCTCCAGCCTCACCTGGGGCAGGAAGCACAGACTCGGCCCCAGAGGAACTAGCAAAAGAAGTGGTAAAGCTTCTGGAACCAAAGTTTGCTCGAGTCATGCAGAAACTAGATTCTATGGGAGAAACCCTCACCGAAGTGGGAAGGAGGATGGAGGAGACTGAGCATAGAGCATCAGTCTTAGAGGATGCAGAAGTGCAGGAAGAGCTGGAGAGGAAAAAACAACACTCGCAAATTGAGGCCTGCTTGCAAAGATCGGCGACCTTGAAAAACGTTTCAGAACAACTTAAGGCTGGTTGGAGTTCCAGAGTCATGGGCGGATGGACAATTACCTGATTTATCTGAAACCTGGCTCCCCAAGGAGTTGGACCTGGAGGCGATGGTTGGCGACATAAAAGCGGAGTGGACATACCATCTAGGCTCCAGGGTGGAAGGCCGTGTACACCTGAGACCGGTGCTCGCAAAAATCCTGAACTTTGCTCACAAAGCCCAACTCTTGCAAGCCTATCAGAAAAAGTGAAATCTCCCGCCTTGAAAATCATAATATTTTGGTCTTCCAGGACTATTCTGCCTCATTAGCAGCGAAGAGAAAGGAGTTCTCACCAGTGTGTGCAAATCTTTTCAAAAGGGATATTTGCTTCACCTTGGCCTATTCTGCCACCCTGAGGATTTATCACAGGAGAACCATGCAAGTCTCTGAGCAAGCAGCAGCAATGAAAACGTTATGTGGCAGCGCTGCCCTCCTGCAGCCCAGAGAAAGTGCCTGAATGACTTGACAGATGGTGGGACTTAATAGTCCAGCTTGACATCTATAAGACTATGCATGGAGGGTAATGAAGAAGGGCACTTAATTAGCAGTTTGTAAGTGGGGACTTGCCCTGCAGAGCGAGAGCCTCTAAAGGAAGCTTTGGGCTATCTGGGGGGAAGGTCATCAAAGGGAGGGAAGCCCTTAGTGCTCGGTAAGTGGCACAGTCCGCAAATGGAATATGAAGGGTTGTTATTTGTATATAAGATGGCGGAGTTATTGGTTGTTAATATGGTTGTGAGTTGGGACTCAGGGGGGAAAGGGAGTGGATGAAATATGCTCAGAAAGTACGGGTTATGAGTTAGGAGGTGTTAGTGGGGGGTGGGGGGTATAACAAAGCGTATGGAGCAGTCCATGAATAGGAGCATGAGAGAGGATGAACAAACTGAATATCTTCAAAACACAAGGAAGACTAATTGGGGTGGGGAGGTGAGAGGCTTTGGGGAAGGGATTCCTGCAGTCCACAGAGTGGGTGAACGCCACAAATGTTTTAGGTGTGAATGCATAGGGGTCGAGGCTGGGCGGCCCCTGGGTGAATGGTTGCAGATAGTCACAGATAGAAGGGAGGTGGTAGGGCATGTCACTTACGCTGTGCCTGGCCTCTTGGAATATTGGCAGCATCACCTCGCTGGTTAAGTGCACAAAAACTCTGCAGGCCCTGAAATGCAAAGGCGCACAGATAGCCATGTTGCAAGAGACCTACTTGAGTGCTGTGGAGCATTTGAAACTTCAGTGTGATTGGGTAGGGGCTGTCTATTGGGCCTCCTTGGGATCACGCAAAGGGGGTATGGCCATTCTCATAAAAAGGGGCGTACCCTTAAAAATAATGGATCAGGAGACTGACCCGCAAGAACATTTTGTCATCTTGCATGCCACCCTTTATAATGACAATATATCACTGGCAAATGTATATGTGCCCAATGAATATGATCACTCCTTTTTTAAAAAAGTGCAGCAGTGGATTGCTTCAGACTCCCACAGACAGGTATTCCTGGTGGGAGATTTTAACTGCCCCCGCAACTAATTGTTGGGGAATACTCATGTGCTGGACAATAAAGGGATAAGACACCTATGTAGAATGTTAGGCTTGGTTGATGCTTGGCGTGTCCTTCACACGGGCAGTTGGGATTACATATACCTGTCCAGGGTGCACAGCACGTGGACCCGCTTGGACTACATACTGGTATCGTTGGATAGTTTAAGTCGGCTGTTGAGGGTTGAGATAGAGCCCATCTATATCTCAGACGATGCCATGGTATGGACGGATTGTGAGAGTCAGCAAGAATCACACTATAGCTGGTGCTTCCCGGCCTTCCTATGGGATGATGAAGAGTTTCAGCTCTTCTTGAAAACCCAATGGGATGAGTATGAAGGGCACAACAAACTGCACCAGAGCATACCGATACTCTTCTGCGAAACGAGTAAAGTGGTGATGAGAGGCGCAGTTATAGCTTATATGAGTCAGTATAGGATCATTTAGATCAGCTTGTCGTGCTGTGAGGGCTTGAGTGCATCAGTGATGCTGAGAGCTAAACTATCGGTAGTTTAACTACTGGCAGGGTCTCCCAAGATGGACAGGTCTCAGCTGAGATGCCAGACCAAGACAAACCACCCATCTGGGCAGCAGCAGAATGGGATAGTGTTGACGGCGGAGGATCACATTTCTGTGACAACGGCAACAACACCAAACTTAAACTGCACGGAAGAAAGGCCCGGCAATCTACTTCTGTATCTTGCCATGAAAACCCAATGGATAGTTACAACAAAACAAATTGTGCTGTAGTGCTGGAAGATGAGACCCCCAGGTTGGAAGGCACTCAACTAGCTACTGGGGAAGAGCTGAAGACTTTTCAGCCAGCATTTATGATGTGGTTGGATCAAAGCCCTCGGGAAGTCTGACTGCTGATGTAGCTGCGCATGAAATGAGAGTCAGAAGCTGTAAAGATGTCTTACACATTGGAACATGGAACGTACGAAACATGAACCAAGGGAAGTTGGAGGTGGTCAAGAATGAAATGGAACGTGTACAACTTGATCTGTTGGGTGTCAGCGAACTGAAATGGACTGGCATCGGGCACTTTGCATCAGATGATCACATGGTCTACTATGCTGGAAATGAAAGACAAAGCAGAAATGGTGTTGCATTTATAATAAAGAAGAATCTTGCAAGAACTGTAATGAAATACAATGCAGTCAGCGAACGCTTAATCTCTATTCGTCTACGAGGAATGCCTATCAACACAACTATAATTCAAGTATATGCCCCAACAACAGCTGCAGCAGAGAATGAAATTGAAGAGTTCTATGAACAAGTACAAGCTGAAATTGACAGAACATGCAAACAGGATATCCTGATAGTCATGGGTGATTGGAACGCAAAGGTTGGCAACAAAGAAGAAGACAAAGTAGTTGGAAAATATGGACTTGGCAACAGAAATGAAGCTGGAGAAAGACTGATAGAATTCTGCAAGACCAACGATCTAGTCATCTCGAACACCTTCTTCCAGCAACACAAGCGGCGACTGTACACATGGACTTCACCCAATGGATTGTATAAAATTCAAATTGACTACATCTGTGGAAGTCAATGATGGAAAAGTTCTATAACATCAACAGAGACAAAACCTGGAGCTGACTGTGGTACAGATCATCAACTACTAGTATGCAAACTCAAGTTAAAGCTGAAAAAGAGCAAACCACTCATGAATGCAGCAAAATATGACCTTGAGAATATACCACTGGAATTTAAAGACTGCCTGCAAAATCGATTTGCTGCTTTAGATACAAATGATAGAGTTCCAGAAGAGTTATGGAATGACATCAAGAAGGTTGTGTTGGAAGAAAGCAAGAAGTCTCTACAAAAGGTACAAAAGAAAAAACGGCCAAAATGGATGACGGAAGAAACTCTGAAAATTGCCCAGAAGCGCAGAGAAGCTAAAGCCAGAGGAGAAAGAAAGACAATCACAGACCTCAACAGAGATTTCCAACGTGCAGCAAGACAGGACAAGGAAAAGTACTACAATGACGCATGCAAGGAAATAGAAGCAGAAACTATTAGAGGAAGAACAAGATCAGCTTTCCTAAAGCTACGAGAGTTAAAGAAAAAGTTCCAGCCTCAAATTGAAATGTTACAAGATGCTCAAGGTTCTATGTTGAATGATGCTGAGAAGATCAAGAAAAGATGGAAGGAATATACAGAGTTTCTATATGATAAAGATCAAGTGGACCAACAGCCGTTTCAACCTGTACCTTATGATCGGGAACCATTGGTGATGAAAGAAGAAGTTGAAGCAGCATTGAAAGCCTTATCACAGAACAAAGCACCAGGCATTGATTGCATTCCCATAGAAGTATTACAGCAATCTGATGCAGCTGTTACCATACTTACAAGGCTCTGCCAAGAAATATGGAAGACAGGATCATGGCCAACTGACTGGAAAAGATCTGTGTTTATACCAATACTAAAGAAAGGTGATCCAACTGACTGTGGAAATTATCGCACAATCGCTCTGATCCCACATGCCAGCAAGATTCTACTGAAGATTATTCAAAAGAGACTACATTCATACCTGGAACAAGAACTACCTGAAGTGCAAGCAGGGTTCAGAAAAGGGCAAGGAACGAGAGACATCATTGCGGATGTGAGATGGATCCTTGAAAAGACTAAAGAATACCAAAAGGATATCTATTTGTGCTTTATCGACTATAGCAAAGCTTTTGACTGTGTAAACCATGAGAAACTCTGGGCCACATTAAGAAGCATGGGTATACCTGAACACCTATTCGTTCTCTTGCACAATCTATACATTGATCAAGAAGCAACAGTTCGAACAGAACAAGGAGAAACAGAATGGTTTAAAATAAGCAGAGGTGTAAGACAAGGCTGCATACTTTCCCCCTACCTGTTTAATTTATATGCAGAACAAATCATCAGAGAAGCAGGATTGTATGAAGACAACAGAGGTGTGAAGATTGGTGGAAGACTCATCAACAACCTTCGCTATGCTGATGATACCACATTACTGGTGGAAAGTGAAGATGATCTGAAACATTTGCTTCTCACAATCAAAGAACATAGTCTCAAAATGGGCCTGCACCTTATTGTAAAGAAGACAAAGATCATGACAACTGGCATAATCAACAGGTTCATCGTCGAAGGAGAAGAAATTGATATCGTGAATAACTTTAACCTACTTGGATCAACTATCAATAAAGAAGCAACAAGCAATCAAGAAATTAGACGATGCATTGCTCTTGGCAGAATGGCTATGAAAGACCTAGATAAGATTCTCAAGAGCAGAGATGTCTCTCTCCATACAAAGATTCGACTTGTTCAAGCCATGGTATTTTCAATAACATCATATGGATGTGAAATCTGGACAGTGAAAAAGATAGATAGGAAGAAAATTGATGCCTTTGAATTATGGTGCTGGCAGCGAATACTGTGTATACCATGGACTGCCCGAAGAACAAACCAGTCTGTAGTAGAGGAGATCAAACCTAAGCTTTCTTTAGAAGCTCAGATGACAAGACTTCGACTTTCATACTTTGGACACATCATGCGGAGAGAGAGATCATTAGAGAAAGACATCACGCTTGGCAAGATAGAAGGTCAACGCAAAAGAGGAAGGCCAGCAATGAGATGGATCGATACAATAACAGCAGCTACGGGTACCAGTCTGTCAACAATAAGCCGCCTGACTGAAGACCGAATACAATTTAGGATAGCTATCCAGAGGGTCGCCATGAGTCGACTCCGACTCGACGGCACTTAACAACAACAACATCATACATTTAGAGCACTCCCTGCAGATGCAGTAATGACACCTCTTGAGACACCCCACATCTGAACAGCAGCAGGACTACTTCGCGACTCAGGCAGCCCTAAACGCACTACTCCAGCGTAGAGCCATTCTGTCTATGCATTATTATAAACATCAATTCCACAGATTCAGTAACAAGTCAGGTTAATTGCTTGCACAAGTAGTATGCGAATGGGGGGGGAGCGCGAAGTTTGTGGCAGTGATCAAGGATGAAGGGTGGCTGCAGAATCGGGCTGCACGTATAGCAGAAGTATTCCGTACATTTTATAAAACATTGTATACAGCTGAGCCAGAGGGACGGGACATGGGAGAAAGCTTTTTGCAACTTACAGAAGCTGAGATAGCAGCTCTTAATGTACAGATCATGGGGCATGAGGTACAAAGCGGGATTCAGAGGGGCTCACTTCATAAGGCACCTGGTCCGGATGGATTCGGAGTGGAAAAATATAAAATGTTAGAGCTACAACTAACCCCGGCACTAATTGACATGTTCACAGTAGTCTCGGCGAGGGGACGTTTTCCACGGGACATGGTATGCGCAACCATCACCCTCATCCTTAAACCAGGGAGGGATGCCTTAGACCCGGCCTCCTATCGGCCCATATCACTTCTCAACTATAATGTGAAACTGTTATCCTCAATCTTGGTGGGAAGACTAAATGCTTTTTTCCTGAAATTGTTAGGGGACCATCAGGCAAGGTTTGTCCCAGGAAGGAGCGCCACAACAAACGTCACAAAACTTTTGCTGGCGATGGAACAGTGTACAGCTAGCCGGCTCCCTATCTTGTTGGTGAGCTCTGATGCTGAGAAGGCTTTTGACCGAGTGTCTAGGTCATACCTTCTCACGGTTCTAAAGGGCTTTGGGTTCAAGGGTGAATTTCTGAGATGGGTGCAGACCCTCTTTACGGAACCACAAGCGCAAGTGGCAATAAATGGTGTTATATTGAAGTCGTTTATCCTAGACCGAAGGACCAGGCAAGAGTATCCGCTGTCCCTGTTACTCTTTGTTTTATCCCTTGAGTCGTACTAAGGGTGCTTGAGGCAGAGGTGCAAGTGCAGGGGGTCATGTTGGGTCCTGAGACGGTGAACGTTAGTGCCTTTGCTGATGATCTTTGGTTATGTCTGCGGGAGCTGGTGACCTTGTTGCCTCAAGCCCTGCAGCTGATAGAGGAGTACGGAAAATTTTCAGGTTTATGTATCAACAGAAGTAAATCCATGGCACTGGATGTTGGTGACTGGGTCTGTCAGGCGTGGCAGGGCCCTTTCCCCCTTGTCTGGGCAGAGGGGTCCTTATGCTACCTTGGCATTCAGCTATCGGCAAATTTGGATTCGCTATATTCCTGCAATGTGACGCTGTTACTGTCACAGACTAAACAAAGCCTGCACAAGTGGATGGGGCTCCCTGTGTCCTTAAAAGGATGAATCGCAATATTCAAAATGATGGAAGTATCGCATTGGTATTATGTGGGTGATAAAGCAGCAGTGGAGGACCCTAGAGCGGTAGCTGGGGCATTTTCTGTGGCGGGGGGGGGGGGGGGGTGCCCACGCATAGCCTTGGTGGTACTGAAACAAGGGAAGGAGGACGGGGACCTAGATGTACCATCAATGTGAGAAGACAACTTGCGCTGTATTGCTAGGCACCTCAAGGATATAGTAGCAGATACGATGGAATGTGCACTGATGACAATACTCTCATGGTGGTGTACTCCGCAGCACCCGCTCTACATATTGCATGCCCCTGCATGGAGCAGGGGTGCTGACGGGGGGGGGGGGGGGGATTTATACTTAAGTTTCTTGCGAAGGGTTTCGTAGGCGCTCTGTCATTGCCATAAGATTTCCTGGAGAATAACTAGCCTGCTGCCGCTTCGGGAAATACGGACTTCCCCCACTGTAGCTGCATAACGCGGAACCTATGAAGGAAATAGTTTTAGAAAAAAACCCTGTTTTACATGGAACTGAGAAGATGCAGAGAGCGCAGTTCCGGCACAGCACAGCCAGAGGGCGTATGAGCAGTTCCACACAGCCAAGAGCAACGTGCTCTGACACTGATTGCATTAGTAGCAAGCAGTTTCACCTGAGATCAAGCCCAAAATGTTCAAACCAAAAATCCCTTTATAAAGGAAACCAGATGGTAGGGCAGCAGCAAGGAGAGCAGTAGTAAGAGCCGGCAAAGCAGCAAGGAGAGCCGTGGAAGCAACAGGAGCGGCGAAAGTAGCCTAACCAGGAACATAGCCAGAAGCACAGCAAGTATCACTGCAAGAGGTTCAGCAAGAGGCTCAGGACGGAGCACAGTCTGGAGCAGCAGTTTGGATAGCTGTGGGAAAAGGAACCTGGAACAGGACAGCTTCCACGTGCAGCCAACTCAAAGAGACAGAATCCAAAGGAGTTTCACTCAAAGGGATAGAGTCCAGAGAGGCCAAACATATTGGGACAGAGTCCATAGCAAAGCAAACAGAAGAAGCAGTCTGCCGGATAAAAGCAACTCTCCTAGCCCAAGTAAGTTTATTGTATCAAACCAGCAAGGAACAAGGAGGGGAAGTTCCTACTACAGAGATACCTTTGCTAAGAACCACAAAGGGTGGAAATCCATACCGGGTTTGCCTGATAGCCCTGAAAGCAGAGCACTGCATAGAACAGCTTGTCTGCCTGAGAAAGCACGTTACAAAGAGAGCTCTGGGTGTGGCAGCTTAGAGAAGCCAAGGTATGCAAAATCCTTAATTCTAAGAGAGAGTTTTACTGATGAAAACCCTGTTCAAAGAGTTAAACTTTATAAGGGGAGAAGAAGTAAAACTGACCTTTTAAAAGCATTTCCCCAAAGCTTAGTAAGAGAGTTTTTTATGGGAAGCAAAAGAATCCCTGTGAGGAGTTAACAGGGAGTGAAAATTATCATTCATCTGAGGAGGGCAGTGACCCTGAGTCAATGGACTTTGAATATGAAAACAGTATTCCCATTCCTCAGGAGGAGCCGATGGAATGTAATCTTTGTTCAGCAGCTAGCATGAATTCCCTGCAGGATTTCTAGAGAGAGAAGAACTCGGCTGATGGTGAAGTTTATAACCATTTCTCTGCTGATATATTAATTTGTTTTGATTTAAAAGAAGCCTTAGCCCAGACTTACACTTAACTGTGAAACCTACAACAGTTGATTGTTTGAAATGTTGGTGGAACCTTTTTGTTAAAGAGAAGGACTGTATTTACTTTCTTTGTGTCTTACTGGACCTTAGCATTGACCGGGGAAATAAAGCCTTGTTACTCTACATTTTGGCTTGAATTGTTCTTCATAAGGAGTTCTGTACTACAAGGACCAGAATCCTCTAGGCCCTTTAGGTCAATCACTCCTTAAAAATTAATTAAATGTGCCAGATGCCCTTACTCCAACCAACCACTAGGGGCACCTGGTGACAAGACACACAGCTGCAGAACACATACCTTGTCCACAGTACAAGCTACCTGTGAAGTCAATATGTCCATTCCTCCACTGTACCTCCAATGCCAAACAAGTCACACGCCGAGGTTCACTGTACCACAGTGTGGCACTAACCCCTGAGACAGCACATGTGCAGGGCGTGCAGTCCCTTGTAACCTGCTGTCCACTGCAAGAGAGGTACACCTGCACATACACCTAACTCAAACCACATTCATGACCCTGTGGTCCATCACTGACCTCCTGCCTTCCTCAGGGGGCCATTCACACATTTCCCACCATCATAGAAGACAAGCAGGTACCTGGCAATGCTTGAGTGACCACAGTCACCACTTTGGCTGCACTTGGGGCACCGGTATTGGTTAGTACCTCCAAGACCCACACAATCTGAGCAGATATATGTAACTGATGCCCTGATGGAGAATGCAGCGATGCGTCACATCAGCACTGTAATAGGCAGGGACAGTTTGCCTCCTGCACATGACAACTGCCATGTGTGCAAATGATCTTTTTCTGCAGTCACTCAAGCTGAGTGTGGAACAAACTGTGGTTTGTGGCATGAACTTTAGACCCGGCGCATGGAATGCTGATACTTACAGCCTTACTCCCCCTGACGAAGCAGTTGTGAAATACCAAGAGGGCGTCTACACTGGCACTGTGGCATTGTAGAGATAAGTACTGGGTTGCACTGTGCTGTATGGGTCATACTGTATAATTTATCTGCTGCAGTTTTGTTTTGTATATCATATTGTAGTGACTATGAAGCTCAGAGCCTTATATGTTGTGCACTTTGGGAGTTTTTTGGTCCTTGATGTTCCAGAGCTTAGTCCAAGCCAAGATTGAAATGTCTGGACAAATTATGCTCAAGGGTCTGAGATCTTTTTCTCCCAAGTATTTTATCTTATAGTTTGATATTACTAAAAAACCTTTAGTGGAAACATTAAGATATTTCGATCACCTTTTCTGGATAGTAGAATGGAGCTTTTTGAGATGGATTTTTTTCCTTTCTTCATTCTGAGATTTTCGGACAAATTTGATATTGGGGTATCCCACTGACAGTGGCAACCGCAGCGTTGCACCTGAGACACAGGGCTGGAGCACAGATCTCGTCTGCAGCAGGCCACAGCCACTGCGACTGCCACCCCCACCCCCGCACAATACTGACATGGCAGCATGGTGGTAGTGGGGTTGGCGCAACTCCTTTTTGACTAAGGCAGCATGTATATATACTGCCACTGTCACAGTGGAGTCATACCAGACATCACAGCTGCCCACCCTAGGCAACAGCCTTGTCAGCCTAGTGGATCTGCAAGCCCCACTGCATCAGCCATGTGACATCTCCTTTGCTAAATTGGCACCGACAACATAGTTCCCTTTATTAATGAGGCACCATACTGTTGCTGCCAAAGGAGCACTACTATTACTAATTTGAGAACTAGGGTGGGTGGAGCATATTGCATACATTAAAATAGTCTCTATCACCTCAGAAATAGCCCTTACCATGAGCCTTCCGATGGCATTAGGATTCACCGCGCTGGGAGCTCTAACACACGGTTACACAAACCGGCATTTAGGACCACATGCTATCCCTACCCAGTCTCTGCACCAATGACACCCACTCTCCACCTCTTTTTACCTTAAGGCTAGCGGACCTGTTTCTGCACATTAATGCAGCGTTATCGAAGCTTTCCGCAGTGTTAACCGCTCAAGGGTGCTAATAATGCCCATTATTGGCGCCTTTGCTCCCTTAACGCTCCTTAGTAAACTTACTCCATAGAGTGAAGACATGATATAGTATAGGAGGGACACTGAGTAACAAGTTTTGTGACCATTGGACCAATGATGAAAATGTATAAAAATATTCAAAGCCATATCTGATTTGTACTTGGCAAGATATGCAAAACACAAAAAATGCCAAGGGACCAGGAGTTCAGAAGACTTGTGACGGGGCGGGGAGGGGGGGTGGAGGAAAGGGGGGAAGGGAAAGAAGGGAGGGGGAAGCAGAAGAGTCAGGGAAAGAGGGGGGAGGGGAGGGAGGAAAAGGAGGGGGATGGAAGAAAGGGGAGGAAAGGATATGTGTACATTCTTATCCAGTGTTAGAACCAACAGAGGACTTACTGAATTGAAACCAGAGCCTTTATGGAATAAAGGACAAGAGCAGACACCTAGACCCTTTGTACGAGATATCTGTATATATGCAAAGAGATTAATCAAACCTTATTCAATGTCTACTCAGTGTTCTTGTCTTGTTTCTTGTATTCTGTAAATGGAATATCTCTTGTCACTGTCCAGCAATAGCCTGCAAGCATTGACTGGCTCCATTTGCCTTGATATCTTTCCTCCATCGTTACAATGTCCTGATGAAATCACTCGCCATACTCATGGCTCACTGCTCACTGCTCTGCAGTTCAGTGGAAAAAAATCAAGAGGAAAGTGCAAAAAATGAATCTTTAGTGACATGTTGCAGCCAAGACTTTTGTATGCATTGAGGAGTTTTTCCACCAACTCCCTGTAGTTGTCTGCCTTGTTTCTTGAGAACTTGTTGCCACTAACTGGAAGGCTTTCCATGCCGTCCTTTCCTTGCCACGTAATGCACTGTTAAATGCATCATATATAAGAATTTCATGAATCTGAGAACCAACAAAGATACCTTCATTTATTTTAGCTTCATTTACTCTTGGAAATTTTCCACTGAGATACTTGAAAGCTGGTTTTGTTTTGTCCATGGCCCTGACAAACGTTTGCATTAACCCAGCTTAATGTGTAAGGGTGGTAACAAAATCTTCCTTGATTTAACAAGTAGTGGATGCTGCACACTTTTCTTTCCAGGCTCCAATGACTGTTGGAGTGGCCAATCTCTCTTGATATAGTGGGAATCTTTTACACAACTATCTCATTCACAGAGAAAACAGCAGTACTTTGTGTATTCACTCTGCAGACCGAGCAACAGAGCAACAACTTTCAAATCACCACATAGATGCCACTGATGTTGGCCATAGTTTATGCATCTCAAAAACTGTTTTATACTGTTATAGTTTCCTTCATATGGATTGCGTGAACAACTGGAATCAATTGCAAAACATTGTCATTATGCAGCAAAACAGCTTTAAGACTTGTCTTCAATGAATCAATTAACAGTCTCCACTCATCTGAATGATGAATAATGTTGAGAGCTCCTGTCAGACCATCAATGTTGCAGGCTACAAGATCACTTTCCATGAACAAGATCCTTTTGACATTCACGGAACATGAAAACCCTAACATCACCTGACAGGAGATTCCACTACTGCAGTCTGGAGCCCAACAGCTGCCTTAGGTAGTTCCAAATCCCTGTCAAGGTCATTCAGTTCACTTTGTGTTATGAGGTGTGGTTCAGAGGAGGAGGATGGGAGAAAATCTGCGTCAACTGAACCACCTAATTTCACAACAAATAGGTGTGTCCTACATGGAGCGATGGGGGGAGGAGCGGTGTGTTCACCCCTAAACAAACAAAGAAACAAAGATACGGGGAGGGGTGCACCTGCTCCTGGTGGGTGCACCACTAAGCAAAGACATGGGTAGGGGTGCACCTACTCCCTAAAAGACATGGGAAGGAGTGCACCTACTCCTGTCATATTGCTGGGCAGACTAGATGGACCATACTGGTCTTTATCTGCCGTCATTTACTATGTTACTATGTGACATATTCAGGACCAGAAGTTTCATCCCCTTTCTGTTCCATGTCGACGCAACTGAGAATGATTTAGGAGCATAAAGGAACTGGCAGTCCTTCTCCATAGGGTGCTGGGTGTATAGTTGATGGAATGTTTGGATACTTCACAGTCCACTTTTTCTTCTTCAACAAATCTTTCCCCACAGGAGGAAACATGCAGAAGTAGAAATTGCTGATATTTATTTATTTATTTGTGGATCTTATATACCGCCTTATTAAGCAATCAAAGTGGCTTACATCATTACAATAAACAGAGCTTAAAAAATTTAACAAACAAAGGTGAGATTAATATTTATATAATAAACCAATGATACAAATACTTTGAGATCAACATAAATGTTAGAATCTTATTACTTATGTATAGAGGGTGGTTAGACATTGTTGGGCTGGGTATCACTGCAGTAATAGGACATATTGATTGTAAGGCCTAGGGGACATTGTGATGAGTTGAGATTTCTGTGATCAGTGGAGATTTCTTTTTGTTGGGTAAATGTTTAGGCAATGCAGTTCATTTCCAAAGTACTCTATGAATAGGTAAGTCATGATTTGTTTTTGGAAGGTGGAAAGGTCATTTATCATTCTTATCCTGTCCAGGAGAGAATTCCAGAGAACTGGAGAGAGCCAGTCTGCTAGTTTTTCTGAATTCCAAAGGGATTGCTAGAGTATTCCAAGTGCATCCTTTCCTCTCTTAGTTATTTGGGAGAATGTTTATTAGAGAGCTTTTGTAAGGTGGGGCAAGCCCCTTGAACATGACCATTAGTCATTTGTATTTGATTCTGCTCTGAATAGGGAGCCAGTGCGCTTGCTGCAGAATGGGTGTGATGCGAGTGCTGGTATTTTGGGCCATCTGAAGCTGGTTCAGTGTTTGTTTAGTTATACGTTGATAAAAGCTGTTGCAATAATCGAAGTAGGAGCAAATCATTGCTTGAAGTACAGAGTGGAAATCGTAAGCTGGAAGAAGTGGTCTTAAGTGTTGAAGCATTCCTAGTTTGTTGTATATTGCTCTTGTTATAGACTGATATGTGTGGTTAGATCCAGGTGTTTATCTAGGGTGACTCTTAGGTATCTCATTTCTTTCTTTACTTCCAGCACCGCTTCTTTAACTTTGACCGTGGATAGTGGGATGAATTCCTTGTCCTTAAAGACAAATAATACTGTGATGGATTTCCTTCTTCTATTCAACCACTGGTGAAGATTTGTTGCGTAAGTGTTGCAGCAAATGTGTGTGTCCTTATCTCCAATTTTGCAGCCAAAGTAAAGGTGGTAGGCGTTCTTAATCAAAGCAGTTACACTACATTTTTGTGATGCAAAAGTCACTTCACCACAAACATAGCAGAAGTGATTTGCATTGTTCAAACAATTACAAGGCATCGCTCAGTTTGGCTAAATGGAAAAGATCAAACACGGAGAAGACTGGTCTACAGCCAAAATACTACTGACACGTCATGTTCATTAAAGAAATGTTGTGCAATTTGTTCTGCAGAGTGATGTAATTAAGCTAAACTAGGCTTGCATCATCTATGATTTCTAGGAATAACATGATGCAATTCATATCATGTATGATGCAATAGCACATTCAAATTGCATCATTCATTAATTGTTTTGGCTGAAAAGCAATTACTGTCCAAACAAAAACATAAATTTATCACAAATCTATTACTACTACTACTACTACTACTATTTAGCACTTATATAGCACCACACACGCAGCGCTGTACAGACAAACATACAAGAGACAGTCCCTGCTCGTCAGAGCTTACAATCTAGTCGAGACAATACAGACAATTAGTCAATTCAGTGCAAAGCACAATATGGTTTTTACAATTCAGTCATGAAAATTGACGGGAGTCAGGTTAAGGTAAAGGATAGAAGTCAGGATCTGAAAGCAACAGTGAAGAGGTGGGTCTTCAGTCTGGATTTGAAGAGGGCAAGGGAGGGTGCTTGGCGAATAGACACAGGTAGGCTGTTCCAGGCGTAAGGTGCAGCAAGGTGAAAGGAGCTAAGTCGGGAGTTAGCAGTGCGAGTGAAAGGCCTAGATAGAAGTAATTTGTTAGCAGAGCTAAGTTCTCGAGAGGGGATGTAGGGAGAGATAAGAGATGAGAGGTACTGAGGGGCCGCAGAGTGGATTCATTTATAGGTCAGTAGGAGAAGTTTGAATTGGATGCGGAATTGGATAGGGATCCCGTGGAGTGACTTGAGAAGAGGAGTAATGTGAGCATGGCGAGACTGGCAGAAGATTAATCGAGCAGCATAATTTTGTATAGATTGAAAGGGAAAGAGATGGCTCACAGGTAGACCAGCAAGGAGTAGGTTGCAGTAATCGAGGTGAGAGGAGATTAAGGAATGGATAAGCGTTTTGGTAGTGTGTTCAGAAAGGAAGGGGCAGATTTTTCCAATGTTGTAGAGAAAGAAGCGGCAGGTCTTAGCTACGAGCTGGATATGTGTGGAGAAGGAGAGAGAGGTGTCAAAGATAACCCCCAGAATGCGGGCCGAGGGAACAGGAAGGATTGTAGATCCATCCACGGAGACTGAGAAGGGGGGAAGAGGAGGAGAGGAGTTGGGGGGAAAGACAAGAAGTTCAGTCTTGGTCGTGTTCAACTTCAAGCAGCGATGAGACATCCAGGAAGCAATGTCAGAAAGGCAGGCATAGATCCTGGTCTGGATTGCTGGAGAGATAGTAGGTGTAGAGAGGTAGATTTGGGAGTCATCGGCATAGAGATGGTACTACAAATCCAGTCGAAAATGTGCATGGATTTTAGTAATTTACGGTTTAAATTGAGATCCCTTTCCATTATAATTCGCATATCCTTAGCACGTCCAAAGTCAAGGTCGTATGTATTGACCCAATAGACAGGGGCGGCCTAAGGGGGGTGCGGGGCCATGTGCAGAGACTCGGTGCGGGGCCTCATTTGCATAAATATTTGCATAATGTTACCATACACTATCTTTTAGTAAACATGCCTCTTAATGAGTGTATGAATAAAGAAAGACTAAAAGACTTCTAAATTACTATAATCCAGTGCCAACCGCCAGACACATTAGGAACTACTACAAACACTGCCCATTTAGAACCCATAGCAAACCCGCCGTATCCTAACAGCACTACCAGGACTCATAAAGCACCATACCCTAACTATCAAAAGGAAATGCTGCAAATATTTAAACCAATACATTTCAGAGAACAACAATACATGACCTACTGGGGAAAGAGAACAAGTGGCAATGTCAAATAGGAATTACATAAACAGAATACCTCATCTCAATTACACATGCAGAACATAGACCATCACCAAACAAGAAATCACAATTTAGAAACAGGAAAACAATAATTAAACTGGGAATCCCAAAAGCCAAACTTGGAATGTACAACACTGTAGAAATAAAACTATACATTAATTTGCTCTTGTACTAAACAAAGCGCAGACGTTAATGATGCACATTTCCCAGAGTTGACATATTCCAATTAATAAATTCAAAATAAAGAGATATTTTTCTACCTTTTGTGCATTTTTTTTCAGCTGCAATTTCTTCTGGTTTCTTTGTGTCTTCCGCTAACTCTCCATCGTCTGCTGTCCATTTGTCTTTTCTTCTCTCTTCTAGTTTTTTTCCATTCTCTCTCTACATCTGCTTTAACATACTAATCTTTCTCCTTTTGCTCTTTCCTCATTCCTATTTCATCTACTCAAATTTTACCCCTCCATTCTCAATCCCCACTTACTCTCCCAATATCCGGCCAATTGTAGATTTGTCTTCCCTCCCACACAAAATATTTTTTCCCTCTCCATTTCACTCTCCTAGCTCCATCCCATTCTAATCCTCCCCCAACATCAGCTCCATTCTAGTTCCAGTCCCACCCAGCATCCGCTCCCTTCTAGTCCCCGCATCAGCCCATTTTCAGTCCTAGCCCCCCATAAGCCCATTTCCAGTCCTATCCTAGACCCACCATCAGCCTATTTCCAGTCCTAGCTCCCCCATCTATTTCCAGTCCCATCCGAGTCCCTCCATCAGCTCATTTCCAATCCCAGCCCCCCATGAGCCTATCAGCCCATGTCAAATCCTAGCTCCCCTCCACTCAGCCCATTTCCAATCCAAGCCCCCCATGAACCTACTTCCAGTTCTAGCCCCTTCATGAGTCCATTTCAATCCAAACCCCCACCACAGCCCATTTCCAATCTTAGCACCCCCCAACAGCCAATTTCCAGTCCTATTCTAGCCCCTCCATCAGCCCATTTTCTGTCCTAGCCCCCACCCACTCACCCATTTCCAGTTCTAGCTCCCTCCCCCTCACAACCCATTTCCATTCCAAGCCCCCGTCCCCATCAGCTATTTGCAGTTCAAGCCCTCCTTCCACTCAGCCCATTTCCAGTCCTAGCCACCCCAGCCCCTTACCAGTCCCAGCCCCCCCCAGCCCATTACCAGTCCTAACCCCCCATCAGCCCATTTCCAGTCCTAGCCCCCCATAGCCCTTTACCAGTCCTAACCCCTCCCATAGCCCATTACCAGTCTTAACTCCCCCCATAACCCATTACCAGTCCTAAACCTCCCCATCAGCCCACTTCCAGTCTTAGCATCCCCCCATGGCCCATTACTAGTCCTAACCCTCCCCCATCAACCCATTTCCAGTCTTAGCCCCCCCCCATAACCCATTACCAGTCCTAAACCTCCTCATCAGCCCACTTCCAGTCTTAGCACCCCCCCTGGCCCATTACTAGTCCTAAACCTCCCCCTTCAGCCCTTTTCCAGTCTTAGCCCCCCCATAACCCATTACCAGTCCTAAACCTCCCCATCAGTCCATTTCCAGTATTTGCCCCCCCATAGCCAATTACCAGTCCTAGCCCCCCATCAGCCCATTTCCAGTCTTAGCCCCCCCCCATAACCCATTACCAGTCCTAAACCTCCCCATCAGCCCACTTCCAGTCTTAGCACCCCCCCCCATGGACCATTAGTAGTCCTAAACCCCCTTCCCCCCTAACATCCCAAATTAAAAAATAAAAAAAAACAGCTGCTTCTGCCGCGGCAGCATCAAGAGTGCCGCCGCGGGGCCCCCCCCCCTGCCCGGCAGAGCCTCCCTGCATCGTAGGCTAGCGTTGAATCCCCGAACGCGGGCTTCTTTCAGAGCCGCGAGAGTTTCCTTTCTCGCGGCTCTGTTAATCCCGGATTAACAGAGCCGCGAGAAAGGAAACTCTCGCGGCTCTGAAAGAAGCCCGTGTTCGGGGATTCAATGCTAGCCTACGATGCAGGGAGGCTCTGCCGGGCAGGGGGGGGCCCCGTGGCGGCACTCTTGATGCTGCCGGGGCAGAAGCAGCTATGTTGTTTTGTTTTGTTTTTTTAAACTTGGGATGATGAAGAATGTTTGCGCGGGGCCCCCTGAAACGCGGGGCCCTGTGCAAAAAACATTCTTGTTCAATGGACGGGCCTGCCCTGCCAGTAGAATAAATTGAAAACTAGAGCCAATAAACAATTTTAAGCATTATTTTCATTCTCAGCAACCCAGATTTGGTAAAGTGTGACTGAATTTATTTCGGAAGAATTTTGTCTGCAGAACAATGTTCTTAATGGATTTGGAGAAGCAAGTGTTATAATGGACCTAGCTCTAAGGTGAAACCTACACCTGGTAGGATAGATCCCTCTGCTAGGCAATTTAACTAGACATAGGTTAATTCCACAATGCCATAGAAAGGGTTCTCAACCCAGTCACTGAAACACACCTAACCAGTTAGGTTTTTGGGATAACCACATTGAATATGCATGAGAGGGATTTGCAAACAATGGAGCCAGTGCATTCAAATTTCTTTCATGAAAAGCCACCAGGAAAATTACCATGAGAATCAAATCCTTGAGACAAGCCTTCTGAATGGGCTCAAAGGGAGGACCTTTCAGTGCTTTCAACACCAGAGAAAGGCTCCACTGAGAAACAACTGGGCACACTGGGGGATGGATTTATTTATTTGAGTTTATATACCACACTATATTGAAATTAGCGCAGTTTACATAGAACAAGAAAGAATAAACATTTTACATTGAAAAGGTAACACAGGAACAGTAAACATTTAACACTGAACAGGGGCGTCAACTTGGGTAGTAATGGAGAGAACTAAATTACAACTGGTATGTGGTTGGCAGGCCATGTCTCTGGCATGGTTGTGGTATGTGTTCATAGAATAGTTGGAACAAATGAGTTTCTATTACTTTCCTAAGGGTAGAAAGGTCAGAGATGAATCGGATTGAGGCAGGGAGGGTGTTACAGAGTTGGTGCATATGAGAAAGCTCTGTTCTTAGCAGCTTGGGTATTCTTTTTTTATTGCTGCCGGGGTAGTGAGTGTATTTGCCATACTTCTTCTCCTCATCCTGTTGTCCAGGGTCCATTGTACAATTACCTCCATGGAGTCTGTGGACAGGTTATATAGAATTTTGAATGTCATCAATAGAGTTTTGTAATTCAGGCAGCTCGCTATAGGGAGCCAATGTAATTGCCTTAAGATGGGCGTAACATGTTCAAATCTGGAGGCTCCCTGCAGGGTTCGAGCCACAGTGTTCAAAGCTATTTGATGTGGTTAAAGTGTGTATCTTGGCAGACCATGTAGAATGATATTGGCATAGTCAAGGTGAGGGAAGATAAGTATCTAAAATACAGTGCGGAAGTCAGTCATATCCAGGAGTGAGCATAGATGATAGAGGGCCTTTATTTGATGGTATACTGCCTTGGTAACATTATTTATGCGTGTGTGTATATTCAATCATTGGTCCAGGATGACTTCTAGGTAGCGCACCTCTTGTTTCATCATCAATTCTGCATATTTTACCCGCAGAGAAGTCGGTGGGGTGAAGATTTGGTCTATCGTTATAAACAACACTTCAGTCTTCCTGCAGTTCACTTTAAGGTTATGTGTGCAGAGCCATTCCAAGACTGCATCAAAGCATTTCGTAATCTTGGTGTAATTAGGATTGTCCCTGGAGAATAGGGTGTATAGTAGGACATCAGCAGCATAGATGTGGTATAGTATGTTATATGACTGTATTATTGAGCAGGTAGACTGAATGTAGATATTGAAGAGCATGGCAGATAGAGATGAACCCTGCGGGGCGCCTGCTGGTATGTGTTTGATGCTCGAGCACCTATGCACACTTGTTGTTAGCGACCTGTCAAGTAAGATGTTGACCAGTCTAGGGCTATATTCTGTATTCCTTTTTGTTGAAGGCGGTCAAGTAAGAGATTGCGACTGACTGTGTCAAAGGCCGAGGCGATATCCAGGAATATTAGGATGAACCCCTGCTTTGCTTTGTCCATTCCCATAATGATCCTGTCCAGGAGGGTAGCAGGAGGGTTTCAACACCGTGCTGCTGTTGGAATCCATGCTGCTGAGGGTCGAGTGGAGCGTGGGTGTCAATGTGATCTTGGATTTGCTGCTGAACTATCTTCTCGTTTATCTTGGCCAGGATCAGGAGGCTGGATATGGGTCTATAAGAGTTTATGTCTAGTTTGTCATTTTTCAGTAATGGTCTGACAGAGGCAGTCTTCAGGGATGATGGTACCACACCCATGGTAAGGGAAAGGTGTGATAATTGCACTTACAGTAGGTTGGATCGAGCTAAGTTGATCCAGAATGCAGGGCATGGATCTATTGGAGATGTGATGGTATTAATCCCCTTTATGATGTTCTCGATGTGCTCAGTGGAACTTGGGTGGAAGGCACATAGCTTGGAAATAGCAGGATCTACTAATGGGGGATTATCTGGGAGAGGACTTTCTAAGTGAGGGGTACTCACATTTGTTTTGTTTTAGAAGTGGGTAGCAAAGGCCTGTGGGTGAAGAGTGCCTGTAGGATGTTGCATCATTCCCTTGAGGAAGCAGGACACATTGTCAGTGCACCCTAAGAACATCCCTTGAATACTCCTATGATAGCAAGCTTGAGCCACTTCCTGAACCTCAAGAGAGTTCAAGGCCAATCCCTGCCCCAAATCGGACTACAAGAAGGATAAAATTGTGACTGTCTGCTTTCCAGGGCTGAGAAAAACACCACCTCTCAAAGACCTTCTAGACTCTCACATAAGCCAAAGTAGTAGAAGACCTCTGGCCTTCAGAAGGGATCCACTACTAGAAGCAAGAGAGGGGACTCTGCCAAGTTTCAAGAGAGCGACATACCATATCTGTGTGGGCAGAGCCAGTCCTAGGAATGTGCACGCATTTTCCCTGCAAATGATCCTGCTCCAGAACAGGCCCTGCACTGTGCCTGGCCAGCTTAAGTGGTGAGCCAGTTAGGCACTGGCTTGGGGCATCCAAGCCCACCTCATCGGCTCACCTGTACACAGCCACGGGAGCATTTTCCATCAGTCCTGCAGCTGTGCTAAGCTGCAGCCACCAGCGTGATCGCATCTCTGTACTTTCAAAAGTGAAACAGGGGTGCTTCCTGTCTTATGCAAGGGACAGAAAGCACTCCTATTTCCCTTTTAAAATTGCGGCAATGCGATCATGCTGGCAGCTGCAGCTTAGCATAGCCACAGGACTCAAAGAATGCTCCTGCAGCTGTGCAGTGACTTCAGCAGACAGCTCCACTCCACTAGGAGAAGGAAAAGGATTGCTGCTGGGGCACTAGGACTGGAGGAGAGCTGATGCTGGGAGGAGCGAGGAATAGAAGGGAGCTCATGCTGGGAGGGGGGCTAGGGCTGAAGGGGAACTGATACTGAGGGCGCTGGGACTGAAAGAGAGCTGATGCTGAGTGGGACAAGGACTGGATGGGAACTCATGCTGGAAGGAGCTGGAAGGAGGTGATGCTGGGGGTCAGGGTGGAAAAAAATGCTGGGAAGGTGAGGAGGGGGAAGGGGACAGGTTTTTTTTCATAGGATGGAAGAACCAAGTCATACAGAGCAGAAGACTGAGAGGGAGAGGCATAAAATGGATGCTGGGATAAGAAGGAGGAAGAGCAACATTAATGAATATCGGAGAAGGAAGTAGCTGGTTGGGAGTTGAGAGGATGTAGGAGGCAGGAGGGCAGGTACTGGGGAGAGGGAGATTGGTGAGAGCAGGCACTGGGACTTGGGGGGAGACTTTAAAATTGGCTGGGAGAAAAGAAGAAAACAAACTGTAAGATTGGCTGGATATTGGGAGAGTAAGTAGGTACTTGGGTGGTTGGCCCAGGGCCAGCACATCTCACTATGCATGCAACTCCAGCAGTATGATTGCAGCCTTGTGCAGCACCATCCCAAGCTTTATCTTTCTTTCTCCAAGACAGTGACAGCAGCCATTGCTGCCCGTAGCATTCACATCCAGTGCACGGGGCCATTGAACTGTGCACCAGAGGCAGCAATGGCTGCAGCATGCTGACTCAGAGAAAGAAAGACGACGCCAGGGATGTTGCCCCACAATATTTTTGCCATGGGGCAGAAGGGGAACCCAGACAGGGAGATTTTAGTTTATGGGACAGAGAAGGGATATACTGAATTGGGGGGGGGGGGGGGGAGAAAGAAAGAGAGAGATTTGGATTATAAGAAAGAAAGGATCTTTATTTGTAACATTTTTCTATACCACCCTTCCAGAGATCAGGGACGGTTTACAATGAAACAAACATAACACATTGAACATAGAACGGTGAACTATTTACAATAAAGAGACTGAAGCCATAACTATTTACAACAAGCTCTCCAATATTAGTAGATCATTCTGCATAACAATGTGAGCAGCAGGGGATTTGAGCCTGAATATACGGGATTCTTTTATTGGCAAATCATATGAATTTTTATTACGTGGGGGTGGGCTTATGGCTGCTTTGGTGTGTGTCGGTGCTAAGGAATTCAGAGGTCGTGTTGGGATGAGGGAGTTGGTTGAAGGTGGGATTAGGGTTATTGTAATGCTGAATGAACAGAAATGTTTTAAATTCCTTTTGGAACAATTGGAGGTCTTTGATTTTTCTTAGTGTTTCGGGAGGGTATTCCATTGGGCAGGGGCAATATATGGCTATACACTATTACTCGTTATCTGCTTAGTTTTCTTGATGGTATTAAGATTATTCTATTTTCTAGAGTTTCGGAGGCCTGAAATGCAACATTGTGTAATAGATTGCATGGAACAGATTGCTTGAATTAAGCAGAGTGTATGAAAAGAAGACTACAAGAAAAAAAGGTTGGCAAGTGTTTTCCGGGCATGTGGGATCAGGGTGATTGTGCAATCGCCTTTCTTTAGTATTGGTATAAACAGATCTTTTCCAGTCAGTTGGCCATGATGTTGTCTGCCAAATATTTTGGCAGAGACTTGTAAGTATGGTAACAGCTGCATCAGATTGCTGTAATACTTCTATGGAAATGCCATCGATGCCTGGTGCTTTGTTCTTTGATAAGGCTTTCAATGCTGCTTCAAATTCTTCTTTCATCACCAATGGTTCTGGATCATAAGGTGCAAGATGAAATGGCTGTTGGTTCACTTGATCTTTATCATATAAAAACTCTGTATATTCTTTCCACCTTTTCTTGATCTTCTCAGCATCATTCAACATAGAACCTTGAGCATCTTGTAACATTCCAATTCGAGGCTGGAATTTTTTCTTTAACTCTCATAGCTTTAGGAAAGCCGATCTTGTTCTTCCTCTAATAGTTTCTGCTTCTATTTTCTTGCATGTGTCATTGTAGTACTTTTTTTCTTGTCCTGTCTTGCTGCACGTTGGAAATCTCTGAGTTCTGCAATTGTCTTTCTTTCTCCTCTGGCTTTAACTTCTCTGCGTTTCTGGGCAATTTTCAAAGTTTCTTCTGTCATCCATTTTGGCCGTTTTTTGCTTTTTCACCTTTGGTAGAGACTTCTCGCTTTCTTCCAACACAACCTTCTTGATGTCATTCCATAACTCTTCTGGAGCTCTGTCATTTGTATCTAAAGCAGCAAATCATTTTGCAGTCAGTCTTTAAATTCCAGTGGTATATGCTCAAGGTCATATTTTGCTGAATTCATGAGTGGTTTGCTCTTTTTCAACTTTAGCTTGAGTTTGCATAGTAGTAGTTGATGATCTGTACCACAGTCAGCTCCAGATTTTGTCTTTGATGTTATAGAGCTTTTCCAGCATTGACTTCCACGGATGTAGTCAATTTGATTTTTGTATAATCCATTGGGTGAAGTCCATGTATACAGTTGCTGCTTGTGTTGCTGGAAGAAGGTGTTTGAAATGAAGGACAGCCAAGTCCATATTTTCCAACCACTTTGCCTTCTTTTTTGTTGCCAACCTTTGCCTTGCAGTCACCCATGACTATTAGGATATCCTGTTTGCAAGTTCTGACAATTTCAGCTGGAACGTGCTCATAGAACTCTTCAATTTTATCCTCTTCTGCAGCTGTAGTTGGGGCATATACTTGAATTATAGTTGTGTTGATAGGCATTCCTTATAGATTAAGCATTCACTGACTGCATTTTATTTCATTACAGTTCTTGCAAGTTTCTTCTTTATTATAAATGCAACACCATTTCTTCTTTGTCTTTCATTTCTAGCATAGTAGACCAAGTGATCATCTGATGCAAAGTGCCCGATGCCAGTCCATTTCGGTTCGCTGACACCCAACAGATCAAGTTGTACACGTTCTATTTCATTCTTGACCACCTCCAACTTCCCTTGGTTCATGCTTCATACGTTCCATGTTCCAATCTTTAAGACATCTTTACAGCTTCTGACTCTCATTTAATGCGCAGCTACATCAGCAGTCAGACGTCCCGAGGGCTTTGATCCAACCACATCATAAATTCTGGTTTCGCTCTGAAAAGTCTTCAGCTCTTCCCCAGTAGCTAGTTGAGTTTCTTTCAACCTGGGGGTCTCATCTTCCAGCACTATAGTGCAATTTGTTTTTTTGCGACTATCCATTGGGTTTTCATGGCAAGATACAGAAGTAGATTGCCGGGCCTTTCCTCCATACAGTTTTAGTGTTGTTGCCGTTGTCACAGAAATGTGACCCTCCACCACCAACACTGTCCCATTCTCCTGCTGCCCAGATGGGTTTTCATGGGAAGATGCAGAAGTAGATTGCCAGACCTTTCTTCCACGCAGTTTAAGTTTAGTGTTGTTGCCATTGTCACAGAAATGTGATCCTCCGCCGTCAACACTGTCCCATTCTGCTGCTGCAGTGTATAGTCCAAAAAATAATACAATAAAGCAAGCAAAAGAATACATTCAATTACAATAAAACCTAAAATACAAGAAATCACAATGCCCCCCCCCAAAAGCCTGTCAAAATAGATAGGTTTTCAACTGAGTCTTGAATACCCTAAGATTAGACTCTAACTGCTGAGCCAAAGGAAGCGAATTCCAAAGGGCAGAGACCTGCACCCTAAAAGTCCAACTGCGACAACTAACCTTAGAACCACACGAAGCCCTAGAAGCTCTAACAGACCAGTTGCCTCCAACTGTAGAGCACGAGTAGAAACATACTGTAATGTTTAACAAGATCCTTAATATGTGCAGGAACCATACAGTGCAAGGCCTTAAAAACTAAACAAAGGACCTTATAACAAATCCTGAAATAAACCGGCACTATAAGTGCAGTCTTTCTTGTTGACATGAGGTACAGCCAAGGCATTGTTCAAGATCACTTGAACAGCTTTGCCCACCGAAAGAGAATGAAACCTTTCTAGGGCCAGGAAGATTGCTCTGGCCTCCTGTTGAATGGTCAACCAGAAGGCCTCCTGAGGGAACCAGAGCCTCTGAACAAATTGACCCATAATGAGCTTCCTAGCTCTTCTTTTTTTTTTTGCTTTGGCATCCTTGGTGACAATCACTCCATCCAGCACTTCCGAAGGCATCATTCCATTCATCAGAGGAGAGAGACTACAACCACCAGAGCAACTGAGATTTGATCTCCCTGGGGAAAGGAAGGCACTGAACAAACATCTGGGAGCAGGGAGACCAGTGAGCCAACAGATGTCTCTTGCAGGGGGCACATGTATGCCTTGCCCCAAGGAACCAGTTCCAGGATCAATGCTAAGGACCCCAAAATTTACAGATGGTCTTAGGCCCTTAAAGCTGTTTGAGTGCACAGCTCTCTGATTTGCTATTGCAGCTTGTGCAACCTCTCTGGCTTGAGCAACACTCCGCCCAGGAGAGTGATGAACCAAGTCCTGAGATATTTCAAAGCCTGGGAGAAAACTAGGCTGCTCTTGGGATAGTTAATCACCAACCCTAGCCATTCCAGCCAGCAAATGACTAGGGCTGTGTCTCCTCAGGACATCTTCAAAGAGTCAGACCGAAGCAGCCAGTCTGCCAGATACAAGACAGTCCAGATTTCCTGCTTGTGCAGGATTGCTGCCACCACCACCCCCATGGCCTTTGAGAAGGAGCAAGGCATGGAGGGCAGTCCAAAGAGCGAGCCCAAAAGTGGAAAATGTGGCCCAAGACAGAAGTAGAAAGATTACTGATGTTTCCAAATTGGAATTTGAAAGTACACTTTGGTAAGGTTCAGGGAAGTAAAACTCCCCTGGACAGACCAACACAATGCCTGATCTCATGGTCTCCATGCAGGAAATGAGGCACTCAAACCATCTGGTCCAGAATGGATCAGAAGGATGCTCCTTTCTTGGGCACCATAAAGTAGATGGAATAATGCTCCCACCTTGCACCGCAGAGGGCCTGGGTACAATAGCCTGCAACTGCAGGAGGTGCTGCAGAGTTTCTACGATTTCCACTTACTTCAATGGGCAGCTGCAGGGAGATTTTACAAAGGCGGCCTGAAGAGGGTGTGCAAACTCCAGGATGTAACCCTGACTTAGAATCTCGTGGATTCATTGGTTGGATATATATGGGTTGAAACCAGGTAAGGCAGTTAGAGCTTAGAAAGGACCCACCAGATCTCATTGTGGGGCTTAATGGCTTTGGAGGGAGCCACTGCTGAGTCTTCAGGTTACTTGGAATCCTGAGAGGGACAATCGTTTGGATTTAGGCCTATAAGAGGAATAGGCCCCACTTGAACTCTTACCATTGAAGTGGAGGAGTGGCCTAGTGGTTAGGGCAAGGTACTTCAGGCTGGAAGGTCAGGGGTTCAAATCCCACTAGAGGACAGCAACCTTGGGCCGGAAGGACTGGGGTCTCTAGTCCCACAGGTGCTCCTTGTGGTCTTGGGTAAGCCACTTAACCCTCCATAGCCCATGTTCACTGTAAAATAGTTATCTCCAAGTTATAATGCCCTGTTCAATGTAATTTCAGTTTGTTCAATGTAAACCACACTGATGCAGAATAGCACAATATATAAGAGAATGTAAATAAATAATAAATTCAGTCTGAGTGCATCCCTATGCCATATGTGGAGCCCTAAGTAAGGCTCTACTGGGCCCTCTGGGCTTGGCTTCCAGAAACCTCTGTGGAAGAGCTTCTCCAAGATCTTTCACCAACTGCTCTTGGCCCTATCCAAAGAGCAATCTGTTTTTAAGTGGAGAATGCACAGCCATAAGTTGGATGCAAAAGTGATCAACCAGTTTCAGAACTGAAGCCACCGTCTGGCCACAACAACTGCCACATAGACCTGTTCTATCCTCTTTGAAGTTGGTGTAAGGTTTGACAGAGAATTAACCAGTGATCTTGCAGGTCAGACACTAGAGGCTTGCAGCTGAGACAAGAAGAACCTAAGCCTCTAGGCCTGCACACAGTGCCACTTAAGTGCCCAAGCCAAAGATGTAAATACCCTTTTGAGTATGGCAAAGAAGGACTGGGAGAGAAGGTCAAACTGCATTAGCCAGGAATCAAACCCAGGTCTACTGCTGAAAGGCAGCTAAGTTCTCCACAATGCCACCAATGCAGATGTGCTATAGGGTGGCCAATTGGCTCCAGATTTTAGGGACACCCTGATCGAGTCATTTTAACCTTAGAGAAATCAGAAAAGTAAAACCAGTACTGGATCAGGGTGTCCCTAAAATCTGGAGCCAGTTGGCCACCCTAGCTATAACAGCATTTTGAAGTCTGCGACTAAAAAGCTGTTTGATTATTTTCATCTAATTTCCATGTATTTTGGTGTGCTGAAAACAAATAAAATATTTAAAAAACTCCTAGACGCCATGATTTGCCACAACATGCAAAATTGTCTTCAAATTTATCAAATTTTTTCAAATTGCTATTAATTAATTCAAATTACTATTAATTAATTCACATAAGTGCATTTAAGATATAAAATGCCAAAAAACCCTTAAAGTGGTTGTCCGAGTTATGTAAAAAAATTATAGCACTGTAAATCTGATGGTCAGCAATATATACATAAGCTAAGCAAGTTTTAAGTCCATGGCAGATGAAATTTAATGTGGACAAGTGCAAGGTTATGCACCTAGGGAAGAACAACCCAAACTATGGTTACACGATGCAAGGTTCCACATTAGGAACCACCACCCAGGAAAAAGATTTAGGCGTCATTGTGGATACCATGTTAAAACCCTCGGCCCAGTGTGCAGCGGCAGCCAAGAGAGCAAATAGAATGCTAGGTATGATAAGGACAGGAATGGAAAATAAGACAAAAGATATTATAATGCCTCTATATCGTTCCATGGTGAGACCGCACCTTGAATATTGTGTGCAATTCTGGTCGCCGTATCTTAAAAAGGATATAGCGATTTTAGAAAAGGTACAGAGAAGAGCCACCAAAATGGTAAAGGGGATGGAAGGATACTCCTATGAAGAAAGGCTATAAAGGTTAGGGCTCTTTAACCTGGAAAAGAGACGGCTGAGGGGAGATATGATAGAAGTCTATAAATTAATGAACGGAGTGGAACGGGTAAACGTAGATCGATTGTTTACCTTATCAGAATATAGAAAGACTAGGGGACATGCAATGAAGCTACAGGGTAAACTATTTAAGACTAATAAAAGAAAATATTTTTTCACTCAACGTGTAATCAAACTCTGGAATTTATTACCGGAGGATGTAGTAAAGGCTGTTAGTGTAGCTGGGTTTAAAAAAGGTTTGGACAAGTTCCTGGAGGAAAGGTCCATAAACCATTATTAAGAAGTGACCGAAGATATCAATGCTTGACCCAGTACAAGCATTGTGGAACTTGTGTCTCTTGGGGAAACTGCTAGGTACATATGACCTAGATTGGCCACTGTTGGAAACAGAATACTGGGCTTGATGGACCTTGGTCTGACCCAGTATGGCATATCTTATGTTCTTATGTTCTTTTCTTATGTTATGTTCTTATGCTTCTAATGGTAGAAGGGATTAATCTTTCCTGAAAAATCCAGTGGGAGGGAGACACAGGGCAGATAGCAGCAGCTCTGGTCAGTGCAGGGGGGCGTGGCCAGCACTGTGACGTCTCGTGTACAGACACAGAGCTGCTCTCTCCTGCATACCACACTTGTGCACGAATCATCATCAAGTTCTTGGTTCTAGGCTGTTCACACTTTTTCATCTCAATTCGTGTTAGCTCGTCATTCTTCAACCGTTATGTTATGGCTCCGCGAAAGTGTATTAATTCACCAGACAGTTTCTGTTTCATCTGTGGTGAATATACAGTGTTGAAGCAACAGCAGAATGTTACAGACTTTGTGAAAAAAGTATACTTTGCATACTTCGGACTAAAAATTGGAGATCAAGATAAAGTCTGGGTGCCTCATAAAGTGTGCAAACGGTGTGTTGAGGACCTCCGAAACTGGTTCAAGGGTAAGAAAAAATCTTTCCGTTATGGGATTCCTATGGTATGGCGAGAGCAAAAGAACCATAGTGACGACTGTTACTTTTCTTCATGCGATGTGAAAGGGTTTAATTCCAAATGGAAGCATTCCATTTCATACCCCAATCTTCACTCGGCAATTCGTCCCATCCCCCATGGCAAAGATATACCAGTATCCAAGCCCCCTGCTACCTTGGAAGAGATACCTAGCTCCATTGAAGGTGAAGTCATACCTGAACCAGATGACGAATCAAGTTCTGACTTTGAAGATGATACAAGACCAAAATTGTTTTCTCAGGAGGAGATGAATGATTTGGTAAGAGACTTGAATCTTCCCAAAGATGCCGCTGAGTTACTCGGATCAAGGCTGAAAAGCAGGAATTTATTGTTGCCAGGAGTGTCATCTTCATGGTTCAGACATCATGAAAAGGAGTTCGTTCCTTACTTCACCCAGGAAGACAAGTTGGTTTATTGCATCGATGTCGAAGGTCTGATGGGTCAATTTAAAATCCAATATGAATCAGAGCAATGGCGTCTTTTTATAGATTCTTCAAAAAGAAGTCTCAAAGCAGTTTTACTCCACAACGGTTTTTACGCTTCCATACCTGTAGGTCATTCCATACACTTGAAGGAAACCTACGAGAACTTGGAATTGGTTCTTCATAAACTTAAATATGAAGACCATGGTTGGCAAGTGTGTGGGGACTTGAAGGTCTTGTGCATGCTGCTTGGGCAACAAGCTGGGTATACCAAATATCCTTGTTTTCTGTGTCTATGGGACAGTCGAGACCGACAAAATCACTGGACCAAGAAGAGTTGGCAGCCGAGGGTGCTAACAGTCGGTGAAAAAAATGTCCTCCGAGAAACTTTGGTACCTTCCCATAAAGTTCTTCTACCACCTCTCCACATAAAATTGGGATTGATGAAGCAATTCGTAAAATCACTTCCAAGAGATGGAGAATGCTTCAAATACTTGGTCACCAAGTTTCCAGGCCTGTCGGAGGCAAAATTGAAGGAAGGTGTGTTCGTCAGACCAGACATTAGAAGGCTTATAGTTGATCAAGAGTTTGACAATACCATGACGGATCCTCAAAAAGAAGGGTGGACTGCATTTAAAGAAGTCGTACAGAAATTTTTAGGCAATAACAAAGATCCTCACAACAAAAAGATCGTCGGATGAATGCTGAAAGCATTTCAAGCTTTAGGTTGCCTGATGAGTTTGAAAGTGCATTTCCTCCAGTCCCACCTTGACTACTTTCCTGAAAATTTGGGAGCTGTGAGTGAGGAACAAGGTGAACGATTCCACCAAGACATTAAAGAGATGGAAAGGAGATACCAGGGAAAATGGAGCATTACAATGATGGCAGACTACTGTTGGATGCTTCAGAGAGACATTCCAGATGCTATTCACAAGCGTAAATGCACCAAGAGGAGCCTCACAAGGAAGAAGAATCGAGTTTAGTGTGTGTAGGTGAGCTCATTTCAGTTCAAAAAAGGGTTTTCATGAAAATATTGGAATAAAACGTTAATTTTATAAGTCTATTTCCATTTATTTTGAGGTATTGCCTTTTTTAACATAGTTACCTAAATTGTCAGGAAACGTGATGTCCTATGACAAAATGGAGGTCATTTTCGGATTCAGCGCACCAAAAAACATAAAGATTACGTGGAATAACCAAAACAGCTCTCGAAAAAAATTTTTTTGCAGACCTGTGGAATGGTTTCTGTTCTCCAACGTGACATTTTGATAGCACTATGCCCTCTTCCACCGGAATTGAGGAGCGCTTAATCACAGGGAGATGTGGGAGGTGGCAAACACTGCACAGGGTCCCAAAAATGCCAAAAAAATGTGCCTAAGGGTGTTCCCACCAAATACGGGGTAAGAAAAATGCAGCTCTAGGTTTAAATCACAAGGGAATGCAGGTTGCATTGGGCCAGGCGGCTGAGCATTGCAGCAGCACAGGAAAATACTGTGATAAAGAATGTCTGAAAATAAAGGAACACTGAAAAAGGAACCCCAGCACCTGTCAGACTGACCAGGAAACTCGAGAAGAGCTTCCCCAGCCAACCCCACAGGCCTAAAAAACGGAATTTCTTTTAAAATTTGAAACTGCTTTCTTGCAGCCACAGAGCCAAATGGAACCAATGGAAAATAAATTAGGAAAAAAATTAGAAAAAAACAAGCAGATAGAAGGGGAGCCAGGGTTCAAACTTACCAACCTCCTCAGGTTCTCCTGTTCACTCACCAACCCACCAGTGGTGGAACCTGTGGGCACTGGGCAGCTGTCAGCTAGAGGAGACAAGTGCTCTGAGCAAACACTGGGCCTGCAGATCTCAGTCATACAGGCTACAAGACTGGGGTCTGGATCAGGGGAGACTTGCCTAGCTGCACTTCTCCACCTGATGGAGGCACACAAATACTGGCTTCTTTCAGTGCTGCACCAGCGGATATACCAAGTGATGAAATCATTGAAAGTTGTTCAAGTCTGCCTACCTGCTGCCCACTCATCTGCACTGGTCTAGCAGGATAAAGAAAAAACATTTTAAGTCACAATATATTTCTCCTTCTCTTTCTCTACTCCCATCAATTCATGGGGTCTCTATTCCGCACCAGGACTCTGTCAAAATCCTCGGCGTAACCCTTGATTGACATCTTTCACTCTCGCAACAGATATCTCATACTGTCCAAAACTGTCTTTTCATTCTCCGACAGATCTGCTCTATTGGGAAATTTCTCAATATCAAATCCTTTCGACTGCTCATATTTTCACTGGTCATTACTCGTCTTGATTATAGTAACTCACTTCTTCTTGGACTCCCTCAATACCAAATACAACATTTACAGTTAATCCAAAATGCTGCTATCAAACTTCTCCATGATGCCAGGAAGTATGACAGCGTCACCCATTTTTTTTATCACCCAGCATTGGCTTCCCATCAACGACCGTATCAGATTTAAACTTCTTATCCTTACTTTTCCTGGTCTTCACTCAGGTAATCCCCCTTTTCTCCATAGGTTCCTAAGTCCCCATACACCTTCACGTGTTCTTCATTCAGCCACAGTTATTCCTAATTTGCCCCCGATCCGTTCCTCTGCTCACTCCTCTTCTTATAGGGGTTGCTGCTTTCACTTTGTGGAACTCTCTCCCCCTTGACCTTCGATGTCAACGCTCCTTCACCTGTTTCAAATCTCATCTAAAAAGCTACTTTTTCACTCAGACCTTTCCAGCTGCAAATTCCTCATTGATACCACTTCCTTTAGCGGGTACACCTGTGGCCGCAACTCAGCAATTTCGCTTATTCACATTTGTCCTGTGTTAGGCAATTCCTCTCCTCCCCTTCCTTTCGTAGCTTGTGCTTATAAATGTGCTACTAATTTTGTAACCTGGTCTCCTTCCCTCTCCCCCCTCCTTCCGTTTTTTGTTGGGTCTTTTTCACACTCTTTGAACTCTATGTTTTATTTTAAATTGCAAAATGAACTGCCTGTTTATAAAAGGCAGAACATCATATAACGCTAACTATAACTGTACTGGAATTTGCAACCTGCTTTAAGATTTGCAAAATCCAAATTCTGTCTCCCCTCCCCTTCTTTCTTACAGGATTCATGAAGAGGAAGCAAACGAGAACTTTGCTGCGTACAGTTTTAGGTCAAAAGGCTGGCATTTGCTTGTGATTTACTAGCCACTTCCTGGATTGCCACCATTTTGAGAACCAAGTAATATCCCAAATTAAGCCGGCCTGTCTTACCTAGTTCATCCCATTTCCAGAGTAGCTGGAACAAGCACGCATCTCTCTTCCTGCATGGAGCTCTGGACTATCCTTATGCATTATTTATGATGGGTAAAGAAGGATGAATATATTTTGCCTGTTCCTAAACCACACTTCCTCTGATGTCTTCTCTTTCAGCTCCGCTTACCATGGACTATACAGCTCTCGGATGCTTATCTCTAATCACAGAGCTAAATAGAATCGTAGGCTTCCCCTCCCCCATTCTGTCTATGAGGGAAAGAACAGATTATTAAATCAAGACCTTAGTGTCCACGGCCTCCCTAGTTATATCAGCTTTCTTTGTTGTTGTTTTGCCCTCAGTTGGATAAAGAATGAGGTTTAAGACAGAAAGACCCAGTGGACCAATCTGATTCAATCGTTGGAAGCATAACGTTCAACCTTTTCTTTATTCTATGCATCGGGCGAAAGATTAAACACAAGACATTTGATAAAATAAAACCCCCTCACCCTAGTTTCACGAATATAGTTGACATATCTTTGATACAGTGATCATATACAGGAAACAGCTTGACCCCTGAAGGCTTTTCTGCTTCTGGGATTGACACTTCCCATTGACTTTGCTTCAGGCTTATCAACAAATCTAAGCCAATTTTAATAAAAAGCCATGTGCAGGATGTAAGGAATGGCAGCTAAAGACAACTTTATTTATAGGCTGCTTCAAAGTAGATTTTTGCTCTCCAACCATATATATAGATGGAGAAAGAGAGGGAATTTTTTGTGTGTCTTACGGGCAACTTAAAAAAATGATTTACACAAGTAAAAATGGGGTCGGAAAAAAGTCCGCCTACAATGTGGCCGTACGCATATTTTTAAGCGCAATGAGCGGCAGCGGCATTCTCAGGGGTATCTTTGAGTCGGAGGAGGAAACGCAGACATGGGGATTGCATTCTCCGATCACGTTTCCACAGAAAACCTTCCTGCAGAAAACCAGGTGCACCTTTCAGTGTGAAGGGGTGTGCCCTCCTTCCCGCTGGAAACACTAGGCATTGTGCGTTTGTCAATGCACCTTAAAACAATTTACGACATGCTAAATCAGTTTAATGTGTATTAATTCATAGGTTATGTCAATTAGGGGTATGTTTACTAAAAGACAGTAGTTTACCATGAATTCAGCCCCAGAAGAGTACGGTAGTGGTGCTGAACCCATGCTAATGAATGGGGGCGTATGCAACATGTCCTCATCCAGTGAATGCGGGTCTAGCACCACCACCACGCTAAGTTGTTTGCCGTGATGGCTGTGGGTGCATTTACCCCGATGGCGGTAATTACACCTGCGCTAACTGCAAGACTGACGATGAGCGCATGCTAAAGAAGCCGATAGTAACTGCAAGGAGCAATCAATATTCGCAGTCTGCGCCTAACCCGCCCAGTCTCCACCCCTATCCGTGCATAGCA
The DNA here is from genome assembly GCA_033557465.1 of Ichthyophis bannanicus. Lineage (NCBI taxonomy): Eukaryota > Metazoa > Chordata > Amphibia > Gymnophiona > Ichthyophiidae > Ichthyophis > Ichthyophis bannanicus. The sequence continues at coordinate 11,139,530 of CM066039.1, read as the reverse complement.
GTTATGGCAGGAGTTTTACTGCAGCTACATTCTTCACATGCAGTAACGGTTACCGCAGCAGGCTTAGTGTGCAGTGAACCCCGCAATTACCATTAGCGCGGTTTAGTAAACATGCCCCTTAGTGCATGCTAAAACATTCTAACACACATGAAATATTTATGAAAACAAATGTATGAAACGAATGGAAGAAAGTCTAGATGAAATGAAAATGTTTGCCCTGTGCACATCCCTAGTATACGCTACGTGGCCCTTTTCCAAGTTTTAAGGTGCCCCTTATGGCGTGGCCTGCTAATATATGACAAAGAGCAAGGTGGAGTGGTAAAGGAGGAAGGACAGGATCATCATTTTAATAAGGGATTGAACAGAGACATTGTGAGCTCCTTTGTCTATGGGGTAGGAAGAATCCCCACTGCAGGGCAAATCTTTCCAGCATCTGTGTCGGAAGTGTAGGGAGAGCATCACAGATAAATACTTCATAGAACCCCGGACCCTCTGCTCTGATTTCACAGCAGGAGAGAAGGAGAGGCTTCCACGAAGGCACGCTCACCCTTACAGCAGCAACCTGTGCTGTCTATCCATCGCGACTATAAATGAAGGCCTGATTTACAAAAGGTTTTATGCCACTGAGCACCTCATGTAAACCAGGCCCACAGGCTCTGTGCTTTGTTGGATGCAAACACAACTTCAAGAAACATTCAGAGTAACAGGATCTGCAGTCTTCCGTGTGCACCTTTTTAAAGGTAATTTAATAAGGTCTCGCAGTGGATAAGTGGAGGCTTATCTACAATGTAAAATGTAGCAGTTGTGGTTTCTTGAGGCAGTATTAGACTAGTAAATCATTTCAGAGTTAGCGTGTGAAGGTAATTACCAATACTCAGCCTCCCCAGTGACGGAAACAATCATGCCTGGTTTGCTGAAGTTAAACATATAAAAGATTTCTAGTGCCCTGACTGCGTAAAGGCCATAACTATTAGAAGATGACACTTTGAACTTGCAGGATCCATGTTAACCCTTGGAGGGAATGAGCATTTGGATTTTCCATTGCCAATCACGTTAGCTTCACAGACAATGGTAAAAGATCAATGATGTCTGCACCTGGTTTTGCGACTGTAAACTAGTGAATTAAAATGCTATGGGAAAATTGATTTTTTAGAGTAACAAAGGAAATATTTGTTAGAAAAGGAATCAGATCTTTGCAAGTGTAAAAATGTAGCGTTCCAATTTTACTATTTCAACCAGAAATTATGCTAGCATTTTTTTTTTCTGCTTCTTTTTACTGTTCATAAGCAGATGAAGCAAAAATATGGCAGAAATCACTATCTTGGGATGAAATGTTGGCCTCATCTCTAGAGGCATATTAATGAATACAGTACATTTTCTGAAACAGGGTATATTTACTTTGGGTGAGGTGCTATTTCTTCATTAAATACACAGGTACACTACCAAAAAACTGCCTCCAGTTTTGCAACTGATTCCTATAGATTTTGGGGTGCTGAATCCAGGAAAAATAGCCAAAATGTTCCATCACGTCACGTTTTCTTGCAAAATTAGATTTCTTACCCATATAAGGAATGTTCACATAATTTCTTTAGCCGACTGCAGTTTATTTTCCTGGCCCATAATAGAGGTTGTAATGGTTAACTAACTAGAAACACTCCCTCATGATATTTTAGAGTGTTTTGTATTCATTTTATACATTAACAGGACAATTGGGATGCGGGGGGCTAAATCCAGTACTCGCGCTGGCGCATGTTCTTTCCTGTTCGCCTCGCCTCGTTCGCTCGCTCGCTCAAATACGGTGGTTGCGACATGAACGTTCCTGTCAAATTTCAGTTTCTTGCAAGTTCATTATTACCTTTTGTTTGCTCAGTCGTAATCCAGCTTTATTCCGAAGTGGTTCACTACAGTTGTAGTTTGCAGTGCTGTGTATTTGTGATGGCTCACAGAGCCAGAGGTTGCGTCAACTCTCCGGACACTTTTTGTTTTATTTGTGGGGAATATACTGTGAAAAAGCGGCAGAGGAACATTTCCGCATTTATTAAAAAAGTATATTTCGCCTATTTCGGTTTGAAGTTAGGCGATCAAGACAAACCGTGGGCTCCTCACAAAGTGTGCAAGACATGTGAGGAAGATCTACGCTTATGGATGAAAGGTAAAAAACAAGCATTTCGTTTCGGAATACCTATGATGTGGCGTGAACAAAGAGACCACAGCAGTGACTGCTATTTTTGCTCTTGCATTGTGAAGGGATACAACTTAAAAAATAAGAACGTAATAAGTTACCCCAACCTTCCCTCGGCAATTAGGCCTATGCCTCATAGCAATGAAGTACCTGTGCCTGAACCACCAAAATCTTTGGATCATATTTGTGTGGACGGTTCTGATCATGATGAGACTCATCAGATGGCTTTTCCCGATGAGTCCAGTACTTCCGAGTTTGAAACTGAACCAGATCCGAAACCTGAACTTTTCTCTCAAGCTGAATTGAATGATTTAGTCCGGGATTTAGGACTCCCAAAAGATGCTGCCCAACTGCTAGGTTCTCGGCTTAAACCGAAAAATCTATTGTCACCAGGAACAACTTTTTATTGGTACCGCAACCGCGAGACACAATTTCTGAAGTATTTCAGCAAAGAGGAAGATTTGGTATTTTGCAACGATATATACGGAGTGATGGAAAAGTTTAAACTTAAGTATGATCCTGCTGAATGGCGGCTGTTCATTGATTCGTCAAAAGACAGCATAAAAGGTGTTCTTCTTCATAATGGCAACACATTCGCTTCAGTTCCTATTGCTCACTCTGTTATTCTCCAAGAAAAATACGAGAATTTGGCCCTGATTCTTCAGAAGATTCGTTATGATGAGCATAAGTGGATGATTTGTGGAGACTTTAAAATTCTATCCATGCTATTAGGGCAGCAATCCGGTTTCACCAAATATCCCTGCTTCCTTTGCTTGTGGGATAGCCGGGCCCACGACCTACACTGGGGGAAAAAAGACTGGCCAATTCGGGAGTATTTGAGACCCGGTGAGAAAAATGTTCTTCATGAGAGCTTGGTACCTCGTGATAAAATTCTATTACCACCTCTCCACATTAAGTTGGGGTTCATTAAGCAATTCATCAAGTCCCTTCCAAAAGATGGTGAGTGCTTTCGGTACCTTTGCTCAACGTTCCCCCGACTTTCTGAAGCAAAGCTAAAGGAAGGAGTGTTTGTTGGCCCTGATATAAGGAAACTCATTTCAGATGGAGCATTCGCTGAAACGATGTCTGAGAAGGAAAAAGAAGCCTGGGATTCCTTCAAGGATGTTGTTCTCAAATTCTTGGGGAACAGGCGGGATAAGAACTATAAGGATATTGTTGCCAGGATGCTCAATGCCTTCAAAGAACAAGGCTGTAACATGAGCCTGAAAGTCCATTTCTTGCACTCCCATGTGAACTACTTTCCCGAAAACTTGGGGGCGTACAGTGAAGAACAAGGTGAAAGGTTTCACCAGGACATCAAGGACGCAGAGAGAAGGTACCAAGGAAGATGGAACACCACTATGATGGCTGATTTCTGCTGGTTGCTGCTGCGGGAAACCCCAGATGAAAAATACGCCAAGCAGCGCACCAAGAGAAGCATTCGGGGGAAGAAGAAACGGGCCCACCAGGAGATTGATTGACCCAAGAATGACTTTAAAATCTAAACTGTGTTGACTAATATCGTGTTTTTACTAAACTTTGAAATAAAAATTTGCTAGTTATTACCACAGTGTCGGATCTCATTTATTAGAATTTTATTTTCACACCATCGGGTGTTTGTCTTCATGTATTGCAATGGTGCGGTTTGCGTTTTCTATTCTTACATACATACCTGTACAACATTTTTTGCACATTTCTTTGCTTTGCTTTGTGTCTAACCTCGCTCTTATATGCTCAATGTTTGTGCACATGTATGTGGCTGTTTTAAGTGCAGACAATTTTGCTACCATCACAGTGTGTTTTGTTGACATTACTCTATTCTTATGTGCTGCCTTGTTACAATTTTCTTTATTCTTATTTGAATAACTACTAAACAATTAGTATAAAGAATTCATCCAAGAAACTTTTATCTCGATCGCACTCAATCTGAAACGTTCACCTCAAACTGCTAACCCAATGTAGCAAAAAATCTGTACGTGATGGAGCAAATTGGTTACCAGATTTGGATTCAGTGCACCAAAAAACGTAAAAATCAATCGAAACATTAGAGGCAGTTTAAAAAACAAATTTTTTAGTGTACCTGTGATATCAATGCATCCACCGTGTGCTTTCTCATCCCAATAATAAAATTATTTGTTAATTTGAGTTTTTTGCATGTAACACAGAAAGAGAGCATAAAAGATCCAGTAGAAAAAAAAATCTAAAATGCCACCTTTTACGCACAAGTGCAAAGCTCATGATTAGTTTATCCGAATTAAGATATACTATCATTTTTTAACAGCTTAAGAAGATTATAGGCAGCATGCAGAGTTCCTAATAGCGGGGCTGGACGTCCAGGTGGACGTCCAACCCCCGCTATTTGTCAGGACCTGATTCCTGGTCCAGAGCTCCCCGCATGTTCAGTGTCGCTGTGCGGAGAGCAATGGATGGAGGCGGGAGGGGATGGGCAGGGGGAGGGGAGGAGACAGGGCATACAGGGCCAATTCCGGTTACGGTCCTGTAGTCCGGGCAGGATGAAATGAATGGGTGATTTATTCCACCTCGGGGGTGGACTGTCACCCCGAGTGCGGCAAAATCTCTGGCAGTGGACCCCCCGAAAGGTAGGGAAGGCAAAGGAGATTCCTTTGCAGCCCTACCCCAGCTGGCTCACTTGGGGGGGTCGGACAGCAGAGAAAGCAAACTATTCTGGGCCCAGGGATGAGCGCAGCTACTTCATGGTGTCCTGGTGCCATGGTGATGGGACGCCATGGCTCCGGGATCCATGCAGGAGCCATGGCAGGGCTGGACGGGGAGGGAGCAGAGTGTCCAAGGGGCCTGAATCGTGGCACGTCCTGCCCGTCCAAGCTCTTTGCACCCGATCCTGATCCCACGGGGCCATCTAACTCCCACAGGATCAGAATCAGGTACAAATCCAGCCAGTCCAGATTTTGGATGCCAGGACGGGCTGGACGGGCCCCCTTCTGCATGGGGCTCCATGTATATTTACCCCGAGATCCCCTCATTCAAATTTCCTATCATAGAAATTTTAATCAATGGGACATATTTCAAATTAAATTTACAGCCAACACAAAGGTCCCTTTTACTAAAGGGCATTATGGTGTTGCACCAAACATGCCACCAGAACCTTAACGCATTAGACGCAACACCACCTGCATTAACTGACTGGGGTGTTGAAAACTTGTTCCCAGAAGTTACTGTCTGCACCTTACCCTAATGCAGCATGCAAATATTCCAGGTACACTTACCTCCACCTATTAAGGTTGCTATGTGCACCCGCACAAATTGGCCGCCTTGCAGTTAGTATGGGAGTGCTGATGGCGTAGGCACTTACTCTGCCCATAACGTTTCCACTTGTGACCCTAACGTGCCATGGACAGTTAATGTAAAATTGGGAAGCACTGTCATAACCCCACACTAACTGCAACGCATGTCCAAAGGGCCCCTTTAGGGTGCAGCAGACCCACGCTGACAGCTAGCACCTTTTAGTAAAAGGGCCCTAAAGTGTTCATAAATATTTTGGACCGAAACTCAGATTTTTTCTTGTGAAATTCTCTCCTGATTACTGCTAGGCCCCCGTAAAGCAATTTTAGTCTAATGTTTAGGAGAACTATCCAGAGGGTCGCCATGAGTCTGTATTGGCTTGACGGCACTTAACAACAACAGTCTAAACTAAAGCATTTTTCCAGTTTGCCTCCTATGTAGCTTGGTCAAGCTTGAATGCAACCTGAAATAATCAAGGGAACAAGATGAATGTATCTCCAGAGTGACTGCCACTGCTACCCTTTGGTTGGCCATGTAGCATCATGGTACGTTTCACTATCTCTCCATTACATAGTATATGACGGCAGATAAAGATCATCATGGTCCATCTAGTCTGCCCAGCAAGGCGGCAAGAGTAGATGCACTTGCTGCTCCGTGCAGTTGACCCCTCCCCATTCCTTTGTTTAGGGTGTACCCACCGCTCCGTGCAGGTCACCCCTATTTGTTGAGATAGCAGAGACAGTTAAGGTTATTTTGATTTTATCCTGTTGCCATAAAGGGATCCACTGTGTCTGCCCCATGCCATTTTGAATTCTGTCACTGTATTTGCCCCCACCACTTCTATCGGGAGGGCATTCCTAGCATCCACCACCATTTCAGTGAAAAAGTATTTCCTGACGTTTCTTTCAGTTTACCCCCTTGCAGCTTCATGTTATGCCCTCTAGTTTTACAGCTTCCCCTTCTTTGAAAAAGGTTTGTTTGTTCATTAATACCCTTTAAGTATTTAAAGGTCTGTATCATATCTCCCCTGTCCCTCCTCTCCTCTGTTGTTGTTGTTAAGTGCCGTCAAGTTGGTGTCGACTCATAGCGACCCTCTGGATAGTTGTCCTAAATTGCATTCGATCTTCAGTCAGACGGCTCATTGTTGACAGACTGGCATCCATAGCTGCTGTTATTGTATCGATCCATCTCATTGCTGACCTTCCTCTTTTGCGCTGACCTTCTACCTTCCCAAGCATGATGTCTTTCTCTAATGATCTCTATCTTTGCATAGTGTGTCCAAAGTATGAAAGTCAAAGTCTTGCCATCTGAGCTTCTAAAGAAAGCTTAGGTTTGATCTCCTCTAGTACTAACTGGTTTGTTCTTCGGGCAGTACATGGAATACGCAGTATTCGTCGCCAGCACTATAATTCAAAGGCATCAATTTTCTTCCTGTCTATCTTTTTCTCCTCTAGAGAATATATATTTAGGTCTCCAAGTCTCTTCTCATATGTCTTCTGGTGCAGGCACCAAATCATTTTGGTTGCTTTCCTCTGAACCATTTCCAGTCTTTTTATATCTTTTGCGAGACATGGTCTCCAAAACTGAACACAATATTCCAAGTAAGGCCTCATCAGTGACTTGTACAGTGTCATTAGTACCTCCTCTTTTCTGCTGATAATTCCTCTCTGTATGCAACCCAGCATCCTTCTGGCTTTGGCCACCGCCTTGTCACACTGTTTTACCACCTTGACATCCTCAGAAACAATCACTCCGAGGTCCTTCTCCTGGTCCATGCACACCATCTGTGGCTCCCTATTGCATACAATTTCCTTGGATTTCTGCATCCCAACTTCATGACTTAGGATCCCAAGTGCAAGTTGGAATTGGTGAAGAGGATGGCTACTAAAATGGTTAGTGGTCTTCATTATAAAGCATATGAGGACAAACTTAAGAACCTTAATATCTATACTTTAGAGGAAAGACGGGATAGAGGTGATGTGATTGAGATATTTAAATACCTCTGTGGCATAAATGCACAGGAGGAGAGCCTCTTTCAATTGAAAGCAATCTTTGCTATGAGGGGACATAAGATGAGGTTGAAAGGGGATAGACTCAGGAGTAATATGCAGAAATATTTCTTTACGGAAAGAGGGGTAGATGCGTGGAATAGTCTCCAGGTGGAGGTGGTAGAGATGAAGACAGTATCTAAATTTAAAAAAAGCATGGGACAAACACAGAGGCTCTCTAAAGGAAAAAAGGGGGACTCGTGTAGTTGGTGATATGGAAGGTCAGACTAGAAAGGCCATGTGGTCTTTTTCTACCATCATGTTTCTATGTTTTTATGACACTGCACTTCCTCACATAAAATCTTAACAGCCAAGCATTAGACCATTCTTCCAGCTTTTGTAGATCTTTCCTCATTTTATCCACTCCATCAGGGAAGTCTACTTTGTTGCAAATTTTCATGTCATCTGCCAAAATACAGACTTTTCCATTCAGTCCTTCAGCAATATCATTCACAAATACATTGAACAGTACAAGTCACAGGACTAATCCCTGGGGCGCATGCTAATCACCTTCCTTTCATCCGAGTGAGTTCCGTTTACCATCACCTTCTGTCTTCTGTCAGTCAACCAATTTCTGATCCAGTTCATCACCTTGGGAACCATCACCAGGCTGTTTATTTTATTGATAAGCCTCCTGTGAGGAACAGTATCAAAGGCTTTGCTGAAATCTAGGTAGATCACATCCATTGCATGCTCTTGATCTAGTTCTCTGGTCACCCAGTCAAAGAACTCAATCAGATTTGTTTGGCATGATCATTCTTTGGTAAAACCATGTTACCTCGGATCATGCAACCTATTGGTTTTGAGAAAGCTCTCTCTTTCAGGAGCGCCTCCATTACTTTTCCTGCCACCGAGGTAAGGTTTACAGGCGTGTAGTTTGCCACTTCTTCCCTATTACCACTTTTGTGAAGAGGTACCACATCAGCCCTTCTCCTGTCTCCCAAGATCTATTAAAAAATATCATTTAAAGGCCCTGCCAGGACCTCTCTGAGCTCTTTCAGTATCCTGGGATCAATGTTCCCTCTAATTTTCTGTAGGCTGTGTGCGCATAAAATTTCAGCTGTGCAACTTTTGAAGGAATGTTAAATTTGTGTGCACCACATAACGACACTTGGAGTTATATACTTTAAAATTTGACTACACATCAGAATACAGTATGTACACCACATTGATTGCAATAGAAAACATTGTAGAACTTGTGAAAACCATAAATACATAACAACTTTTAAATTTTAAGACATCTGTGTTGTTTTCTATCAGAATCAGAACCGTAATTTTTGTGCGCTCTGTTGTAAAGTATGTGCGCTTGCTCGGTGAGGTGTGTGCGCGCGCACAGCTTAGAGGGAACAGTGCCTGGGATGTATCCCATCTGGTCCCATGGCTTTGTCTACTTTCAGTTTTGCAAGCTGTTCAAACACATCATCTTCAGTGAATGTTGTGGTATCAACTCCATTTCCGTTTGTATATTTGTCAATCACAGGTGGTCCTTCTCCAGGATTTTCTTAAGTAAAAACAGAAGTATTTGTTTAGCATTTTCGCTTTTTCAATGTCACTTTCCACAAATTGGTTCTCGGCACTTTTGAGTCTTGCGATTCCACCTCTGTACTTCCTCTTCTGCCAAATATACCTGAAAAAGATTTTGTCATCATGCTTTAGATCTTTAGTCTTCTTTTCTTCTGCCTTTGATTTTGCTATCCTTGTTTCTCTTTTGTCTCTTTTATTTATTTTATTTATTTATTTAACAAGTTTTCTATACCGCCTTCTCCTTCAATCAAAGCGGTTACAAGAAATACAAAGGTTATAGGCAAGGGAAACAAACACAGTATAAACATAACAGCACAGTGGTAATATAGGAAAAATAACAAGGGTTAACAATAAGGCATGTATTCTTTTCTGACTTTCTCTGTTTGCAAACTTCTGAATTTTGTGAAAGCTGCGGGTTTTGCCTTTATTTTTGCAGTCACTTCTTTGGAGAACCAAATAGGTTTCCTTTTCCTCTTGTTTTTATTTACTTTCCTTACATATATATCTGTTGCCCCTTTTATTGCTTCCTTTAGTTTAGCCCGTAAGAACATAAGATCATAAGATATGCCATACTGGGTCAGACCAAGGTCCATCAAGCCCAGTATCCTGTTTCCAACAGTGGCCAATCTAGGTCATACGTACCTAGCAGTTTAACTTCCTTTACTTCCTCCCACCCTGCCAACTCCTCCTTCAGGCACTTGGCCATTTTACTGAAGTCAGCATTTTTGAAATCTAGGACTTTGAGTTTGCTGTGATTGGACTCTGCCTTGGCTTTTATCTCAAACCACACGGTGTGATGATCACTGCTGCTCATATGGGCACCCACCCGGACATTCGACACGCTACCTCCATTAGTGAGTACTAAATCCATCATCAAACTTTCCCTAGTGAGTTCCATCACCATTTGTTTAAGCAATGCATCTTGGAAGGCATCCACAATTTTTTTACTTCTTTATAGATTTGCAGAAGGAATAGTCCAATCCACATCGGGTAGATTAAAGTCACCCAATATGATCACTTCCCCCTTCATAGCTACCTTTGTAATATCAAGTCTCTATCAATTCTTCGGTTTGAGTTGGAGTCCTGTAGACTACACCAGTGTTGATGACAGTGCCATCTCCTCTTTCCAACACAATAAACAGAGCTTCTTCTTTTCCTCACGTCCCCTGCATTTCAGCAGCTTTAATATTGCTTTTGACATATAGGGCTACTCCTCCTTTTCCGACTTCTCTGTCTCTCCTAATAGCCAGCTATGGCTATATCCCATTCCTATGACACATTAAATCATGTTTCTGTAATGGCTACAATGTCCAAGTCCATTTCCACCATTAAGGCTTCCAGGTCAGGAACTTCGTTGGCTAGGCTTCGAGCATTTGTGCTCATTGTTTTCCAGCATTTGTTGACTGGCTCGTCTGTATTTTGCATGGATTTTGTTCTACATGCCTCTTCCCACTTTCCATTGATGTGTGGGTTAATAGTGTGGCTGTTTCCAATGTTATTATGTTTTTGCTGGGAGTGACGTACTGAACTTATTCTTCTGCATCCGTCACCCCCTTTCTATATTTTAAATGCCTTCAAATCAATGATAACCTGATCAGAACCCTGCAGCCATATCAGGTTTTCAGAATGTCTGCATATACGATGCAAGAGATTCATTTGTATGACATGGAGAAAGTGGGAGCAAATAGATCCAGATGTGCATCTTCTGGGGTAATTTCTCCAAATGGATGAGTTTTGCACCTACCATGACAATCATGAACCTCACTTCTAAGCCAGGGTATGTAGAGTATGATCTTAGTCTCTCAAATTGACTGCTAATGCTCAGCGTAGTACTTGCATCGTGCCAAAAAGAGCCTCCCTCTGGAGTTTGTAAGATGTTACATGTATGGGTAATTTATCAAAGTGCGCTTGGAAATTCCTCTTAATTAAGCCTGTGACACCCAACACGATGGGAATAATTTGGTATCTTTCTGTGCATCTTCACTGTGGACCTCCTGAAAATCATACGAGCCAGATGGTCCCCAAAGACCAAATTGAGAACCACTGCTGTAACCAGCAATAATCCTACTCCCGGGGCCCAGGCCTTCCAAAAGACGGTGAAGGGAATCATTAAAGCTATCTCAACTTTTTTTTTTTTTCTGGTGCATAGCAGAAAGGGATTAAACCGTCCCAGCATCAAAATTGACTCCACAAGCAAATGATTGCTTACCAATGTAATTTCAAGCCTGTGTTTTATTACAGATATATCCTTAATCTTCTCTTCAACCCTGGAGACACACTATGGCATCACTAATTTCTAAGATCTAGTTTTATTTTCAGCATCTCTTCTGCAGTGAGTTAAGCATATGGAAATAAAAGGGGGAGGAAGGGTTAGAGACACGCAGAGGAAAACAAATGGGAATTCAAAGAGGGGAATGATAAATCTATTTTAGAATGGAAACAAAGATTTTCTTAGCGGGATTGCAGTGCACTGTGAGGAGGTGGATCTTTAGCAGACAAGCCAGCAATTGTGAAGATATAGGAGGATGCGTTAATGACAGGCCAGAGTGAAATTTATTCGGGTTCTGAAGAGAGATTTAATTTTAGAAAACAATGACCTATATTGGATGAAAAACAATAGATTTCCGGTTAAGCATGTGCAAAACACTTAGCGGGACGAAACTGCATAAGGATGCATTAATTGATCCATATACCTTTGTCGATTTGGAGCCATGGGATGTGCCCAAATCTGAAGATTGAAAATGCTGGCGTTATTTTATATGGATAACTTATCGGATAGCCTTATTGCTGCTATTTTGTAATTCAGATAAGCTCATAAGTTACAGGGAAAGCAGCTGAATTTCCCCGTTCTTTCACTTCTGCCCCTACCTCTAATCCTACTCCATTTTGAACATATACATTTTGGCCATATAGGGGCTGAATTTTAAGAGGCACGCCGAACATTATGCGCTATTTACACACGCACATCCCTATACTTGTGGACTAACATGTATGAATGAGCCCTTGCTGACCACTCGCTATTCTGCACACACGTGAAGAAGTGCCGATCAAACATAACTTCTGATGTGCTGTACACGAGAGCGGCGCTAGATTGGAACACAGGTGCGGCCTTGTCCAATGCATATATGACTTATACGCGTCAGTTTAGGCACCCGAGGTTAAGGCTGCCCTAGTGCAGGAAGGAGTAAGTGGCCACACCTAGATTCCGGCGTGGCCATTCACCGGTACTTCATAAAGCAAAGCACGCATGCGCTTTACTTTATAAAACAGGGCCTGTGTGGATGCATGGAGCTGATGAATATCGATTACTTTGTTTTTTGGCAAAACGTCTTTATGCTTTTATGAAAAAACTTTCAACAAGAGAGCTTTCACAAAAAGAAGGTGAAACCCTACCATTAGAATGTGTAGGAAAATTAAAAAAAGAAAAAGAAAAAGAATAATCAATTCTTTAAGCTGAGCTAGAACATGAGCGCCCCATACAAAGTTTAGCCTTGAAAGATACTCTGGTTCCATTTGAAGGATCACAACAATCTGATAACCACTGGAAGGTAGTTGGTCAGAAAGTACAAATATATGGACAAATTCCCTCTTCACCTCCTGCAGAACTGCCAGTGAGCAACAGTCATCTTAGAGAGATACAAAACAGTTGAAAATTCATTAAGGAGAAAGGAGAACAGGGACCGCCCGCACCCATTAGACTAATCCTAAAAAACAAAAGGCACAAATCAAGAAAACAACACATGCAACTGACATTAATTCTGTTTTTACAAGACTAGATTAGTGGCTGAAAACTGCAGTTAATTTATGTCTAAGATTCTGAGCATCAAGGATGGGCCAAGGGGTAATATCCCAAAGGGGAGAAAGCATTGTGATAAGAAACCAGTAGTTCTCAGGCATCATCTGCTAATTACATCTCTCTTTACGCATGCAAATTTGATCAATGTTATTTATGTATTCAAAGCCATGTATAAATAATATATACACTTATGCTAAGGTAATTGCCTCAACCCTGTAATTTTTATTGTCTATCCAGAATATTAAAAGTAAAATATTTGCCTGGCACTATTAAACGGTGACTTCAGAAACAGGGTTTTGCAACTTAACTAATTCTAACAAAATACTGCAAGAATAAAAAGACCGTACTTTTCTGCTTTTACTTTCATAAAAATGCCAGTCTAGGGATGTATCAAAGAACATAATTAAGGCTACTGATAATAATAATAGCAATAATAATCATAATTCATAGTGCCTGCATTTTTACCTCAGCTTTACAAAAGATGTTCAAGGCAAATCTCAATATAATTACTATTAAGGTGCAGTAAGTTCCTGTCCCAAAGGGCTTATGGTCTAAGGGAGTACAGGAAGCATTGGGAGATGAAGTGACTCTTCGACAGTTAAAAGAAGTATCAGGAAGAGAAGTGGAATTTGAACACTGGTTTTCAGCCCATTGCTCCAAATGTACCACACTAATTGTTAGTGGGAAGCCTGCACAAAAAACCTCATACTTACTGGTTAACACACAATTAAGTGGAGACTGTGTAGTTAGGGGCAGAACGTGGGTACTGACAATGCAACATGGTTAGTATGGGCATATTTGATGTGCGCTAACCACGGCTGTTGCCATTTGCGCAGGTGCACTTAACATCATCTCAGTGGGAGGTGTTAAGTGCACCCATGTGCCAGTTTGCATGGTGCCATGTGGTTGCAACCTGTTAACAGCAGGGGTATGGACGCACCTGCAGGGCTCCGCTCAGATTCACGGCCCAATCACATACTAATAGTACACGTCAGTAAACATGCCCCAGGTGCTTTGCTAATGAATCCTTTGTCTCTCTGCACAAACAAGGTGCATTATTTCAAGAGAACCAAAAAAGGGCAGCGCTCCGAAACTCCACATTTGGTTTCTGTACAGGGCAGACCATTATTTTGTATATGCAGTTGCTCTGTCATTTTTTTTTCCAGAGAAATTCTCCAAATTTGCAGCTTGTGCTGTGGAAAGATTCGAATACGAGCTGGTAATCGGAGTCTCTGGCATGCAGCTCTTCGGAAGACATGAAATTCCCTGAGCTAGGTGCTCCAGTCCTGGTACTGTCCCCTGGCATGCATGAAGGTGTAGTTTTCATTTCCCTAAGCAAGGTAAGATGGCATTTCTAGGGCATTTCTTTGTATGCCAGGCAGCAAAATTAAGACTGGACCAGTCTGTGTGAACAGGAGGAACAGCCTCGAAGGTTGGAGAGGGGCGGAAGCAAAGAGCCCTGCGGCTCTGAAGCTCGAAGGGAAGCACTGTGGGGCTGTTAGAAGCCATTGCGGCGGCTGTTGGTCTCAGAGAAAGATGACAGCAGCAGCAATGGATGCCCCTGGAGGGCTGGCGCTCCAGGCAACTGCCTAATTTGCCTAATGGTAGCATCGGCCCTGCATAGGACTCCACAGTTACCCACATGGGAGAAACACTCAGCATAAGGGAATCCTACTCACCCTTTTCCTCTAATGTGGTATATATTACTCAATGTAGAAAATGTGAAAAAGGAGGCTACACTGGAGAGACAAGCCAAATGTAAAAGACAAGAATCAATTCACGCAGACAAAAGATCACACGGCACAGAGCAGACCCAAGTGTCACCTCTGCCACTTCTGCTGTTGGAGAGCACTTCTCAGGTCCAGGACATAGTGGCACTGATTTTATGGTGAGGGCCTGAAGAGGAAGGCTCAAATCAGTCAAAGAATGTAAAACCTTTGAAACGAAGTTGATAAGACACTTTCATTTGGACCAGATAGGATTTAACAAAGCTATGGGACTTCTATCACTTTATAAACTATTAATATTTACAGCTGGGTCACCCTCTGGCCTGCTACTTCCACCCCGATGTAAATAGGAAATCTGCAATGGAGATGGAAGCAGGAACAGTGACGCATCGCCAGAGTTTATGGTAAGTGCTGTGTCGCTGTTTAGGAATAACTTCTGCTGCTGCTGTAGGTACTGGAGAGGGGGCAGCAGATGGGCAGCATAGCATCGACATATATGTGATATATGCGCAGGTGTTCCCAGGAGCGAAGAATAGGCAGCAAGAAGGCAGAAGTGGAATGTCGGTGCCTGTCTTTGCCTGCACACACACACACAATGACACCTGCCGTGAAGCATTCCCTGGGTTAATTTATAAAGGCAACATAGGTGTGCACATTGCCTCCATAAAATAGGTGCGGCATATGTGCCCATGTGCCTTTCTGGCCTAACAGCTCTGTTATAACATTACTCTCATGTAGGGGATTTTAGAAGCACTATTTATGATTTGGATTTCCACAAACAGCATGCAGATGTCCAAATCACGGAGATATCCCTAGAGCCATTTTAGAAGCCGGCTCTGGGCATGTCCAGATCTGAATTGAGGCGTGGTGGAGGTGTGACTGCGGCGGTACTACTATCTCAGAAGCACCCTGGACGCCCCAAATTGTGGCCAGAGTTAGACCTGCTCGAAGCATTAACAGGCATCACAAAAATGTCTGTTTTCCCTGACGTATCTGGAGGGGGTTGAGAAGGAGTTATACCCCTATCCCCTGTATTCCAGCACACGCCAATGACACCGATGGGGAGTTCCCACGGAGGGCTGTAGGGAGAGATAAGAGAGGAAAGGTAGTGAGAAACAGCAGAATAAGTGCATTCACTCTGCTGTTCCTCACTACCTCTCCTCATCTCTCTCGACACCCCTCCTTGGGAACTCCACTCTTCTGGCAGATCCCTTCTATCTGCGCCCTTCTCTTCCACTGCCAACTCCAGACTTTGCTCTTTCTACCTTGCTGCTCCTTATGCCTGGAACAAACTACCTGAGTCAGTACGTCAGGCTCCATCTGTGGCCCTGGTCAAATCCAGGCTAAAAACTCACCTCCTTGAGACTGCTTTTGGATTCTGATCCCCTTAGTCTCCTGTTCACCTCCTATGAGTTTCCTTACCATTCCCCTAGCTATATCCTAGTCCCCAGTTGTTGAGATTAAAGACCTTACGTCTTTCAGGAAGGAACTTAAAACCTACCTATTTAGTCAACACTATAGCAACCTACAACCTGGAACCAAATTCACTACACAAAAACATGCAACAAACCAAACACAGGTCTACCCCACCTAATGCCGGACTTCATTTCTCATCCACTCAAGTTAGTCTACTCCCAATACTTTATTTATGATCACAAATAACTATTATAGTCTCTTACTAACCATGTAAATCTACCCTTCTGGTTCCTTGTAACATAGTTTTATGACTCCTTGTAACATAGTTTTATACTTCCTTTTAGTTAATAACCCTCACATTGTTTTCCACTTAACCTAGTTATTATGTAACCTAGTTTATGTTCACCAATATTTAATGTAATTCAATATTGCACTGTTCTGCTATATTGTTGTTTAAGTTCCTTGTTTTTACTCAACTAATGTTTAATGTAATTCAATATTGCAATGTTCTGCTATATTGTTGTTTAAGTTCCTTGTAAACCGCCCCTGATCTCTGGAAGGGGCGGTATAGAAAAGCACTGAAATAAATAAATAAATAAATTGTGATGGCTATAAGCTCTTCTGAGCATGGACCGTCTCTCACCCCCTGCTGACACCCCCCCAGCTGTTGCCGCCCCCTCCCCTAGCTGCCACTGATTCCATCTCAGGAGGGGGAGGCAGGCAGTGGCTTTTTGCTGCCACTTTTGGAAATTAGTCAGAGACATGGACGTCCCTGGAGTTTTCCTGCATGTTCCACTCTGGATGTCCTCGATTGCACTTGCACTTCCAAAATTCCCCTCGTGGAGGCCAATTCTGAATGGGGCCCCTCCGGACATCCAAAATCTGGACAGGCCGGACTTGCACCTAATTCTGCACCCTCAGGAGCTATATGTTCCCACGGGAGCAGAATCGGGGCAAAGGGCCTGGACATGCAGGAAGTGCCCCGATTCAGGCTCTGTGCATGTACCGCTGCCTCCCCATCCAACCCTCCCCATCCAACCTTCCCAATGCTCCGCATGGAGCCTGGTGCCATCTCCATCCCCGATCCGCTGCACATCTCCAAAACTGCTGTTCCCCACCGCCCGACCCCCAGAGGAGCCTTCCAAGGCAGGGATTGGGCTGCAGGGAGCCCCTTGCTGCTGCTCACCTACCCATTGTGGGTTGCCCGTGCCATTCACCGAAGTCGGGGGGACTTATTCCACCTCCAAGGTGGAATAAGTCCCCCGTCTAACTCCACCAGACCGGACGTCCAGGCCATGACTGGAATCGACCCTGTACATCCAGGGTCATGGGCCTGTCTCCGTCCCACCCACGCTCCTCCTCCAGACTAGTCCCTCCCACGATGTACAGTACGTGCGGGGAGCTCTGTACAGAGAATACGGTCCCTGTGAAAAGCGGGAACTGAATACCCAGATTGGACATTCATGCCCGCTATTCGCAGGGCATAATCTACCCCCTAGTGAATATCTGAAAACCCAACTGATTGTGGGGTCATCGGGACAACTTTGGGAACCCGTGGAATAAAGTTAGGTTGCAGCCGCCTTACCTCAGCTCAAAATAGTGAATTTTGAGTATCATTACACAAACTCACTTCCCTGATCCATAGCAATGAAATGGACACAAACAACTCAGTAGCAATAGACAATGACGATGTTCTTTACAGTTGTCAGATAGACCATTATAAAGCATTTGGGAAAAATTCAAAAATAATGATTAGCCTTTCATGGATGAAGTGAACTAAGTATAGTCTATAATTTTCTTTTTAATGCAAGATCTTAGTGTTCTTGACTTGAAACAAATTATTGCAGATTGCACTTCAGGGCTACGAATTGTGCTAATTTGTAGATAAAAAAGCATTCACCATTGAAGCCCTCATCTATTATTCTGTCATTAGCATTTGCTAGTTGCTTGTAGGTGTTTCCAGACAGAACGCACTGTTTCTAAGAATGCGGATCTTGCTTAAAATCCTTCCCCCCCTTAGGGTTTTATGGCAGTGTTGATAACTAAAATGCTTCTTATTGTCAGATTGTAAAATGGAAAATTGATTTTCATTTCACTGAAGGGGAAGTTGCAGAGATTTATTTTGTGAACAAAATGTATATTCATAATGCATTAGTTATTATGATGACTCAGAAAAGAGCCATATTATTTTGTGATTTTTATACTGGATCCATTGCTAGTCTGCAAGATTTAGAGAGACGTAGAGCCCGATTCTGGAAACAGGCCATCCCGACATCCCCCCTGAAGACAGGGCTGTTAGGACCTGATTCTGGTCCGTGGGAACAAAACGGTCCCGCGGGAGCCAGAATTGGGCTAAGGATGGCCCAGCATGCCCCTCTGGCTGCGGAGACGTCCCCCTGCAGGCACCCCAGTCTGCTGCGTCTCCGGACCCCAAGATCCCCACCGCCCAACCCACGGCTGGCCTCCTGCGGCTTGGATTGGGCGGCGGGGACAACCTACACCCGACCCCAGTGGCGGCTGCCGTGCCACGATTTGCCAAAAAAGACTGCTTATACCACCTCTGAGGATGCATAGGGAGATCTGGTGGGGGAATAGGGTTTAGGCGGATTGCGGGACTGCATGTCCCGGTGGGATGTACAGCCCTGCAACCCGTGTTATAGAATGAGGGCCTTAGTATAACAGAAGGTGATTTTAGAACTAGCTACATAAGTCAATGCTGCATATTCAAAGGGATTTATGTGGTTTGCAGATCTGCACACTGCATAAATCCAGCTCACCGAGATATACAGCGGAACCAACATGATTAGTGCAGCTGAATATCCTCTCCCAACCCACTTAAATGCCCTGTCTTTAACCGGGTAGTGATAGGGTGTTCCAAGGGCAGAACCAGTAGCTAGCCAGTCCGCGGCAATATTCAGCGGCTAACCGGCTAGCTAAACCACCTAAAGTTAGGACAGGTGAAACGCTTCTCTAACTTTAAGAAGTTTTGCAAACCAGCTAGTGATTCAATATCGCCGCTGATTGCAAAAGAGCAATCCGGGCAAACCAGATATTCAGTACCAATCGCTGGGTATGGCCCAGCACTAAATATCCAGTTTTATTTTACAGCAGCAACAGCCAGCCGCTGTGAAAATGCTGGCCTCCACAGCTGAATACGCCCCTCCTGTGATTTTAGAAAGAGAAATACAATCACAGGCACACATGGGTATTTCTGCAGTTTGCAAAGCTGTGCAAACCCCAATCACAGCTGCATTTCCACTCCCGGGGAAGGCCCACTTTATATCCATATAAAAGTAAATGTAGGATTGTTCCCTGCATGTTATTTAATACAGTACATGCATATCATAGCAAATGTTGCTTAGCCAGCTTTCTAGGTATAAAAATGCCAGGTGTACCATGCTAGTTCCCTCCCAACATACATGCACATGACTCTCACCAGAGGAAGCAGGTATAGAAGAGGTTGCACACAAAATACCCTGATTGTAGCCCCAGAATACCGCAGAACTAACCGTGCCACCAGAATAGGGCATTTTCATTTGTTGCCCCAATTGTATGGAACATGCTTCCAGAGAAACTAAGATCTTCCACTGATCTTTCCACATTTCGGAAAGACATTAAAACACATCTTTTTATTGAACACTAAGGGGGTCATTTTGTCCTGTGAATAGCAGGGATGGACGTTTCATTGGGATGTCCATCCCTGCTATTCGTCCCCTGCCATCCCCATACAAACAGCGGTTTTGTATGGGGAGGCCTAGATGGGAGAGGGATGGGGCGTTACGGAGACGGAGCGAGGGCGTGATGTGGGTGGCCCTTGACCCTGGATGTATAGGGCCAATTCCGAGGTCTGTATGTCCAGGGCCTTCAGGCTAGATGGGGGACCTATTCCACCTCAAAAGTGGAGTAAGTATCCCTGGATGGCCAGGGGCCACAGTGAGGAACACAGGCAGGCAGGTGAGGGGGCTCAGGGGGTTCCCTGCAGCCCAACCCAGGCCTTGGAAGGCCAGATCGGGGGTCAGGCTGCAGGGAATGGGATTCCCTCTGGGGCGGCTGGCAATCACAGCTCGTGAATGGAGCCATGGTGCCATGGCGATGGGACGCCATGGCACTGCTGCTCCATTCATGAACCCTGCTGAGTGAGCCGAGTAGTCGCTGGGACATACAACTGGGAAGAACTGTGTCCCAGCTTGCACAGCCAGGCACTGGACCCGATTCTGACTCTGTGGGGGCCACAGGATCAGAATCAGGTCTAACTTTGCACAGTCCAATTCTGCCCAGCAATATAGGGACTGTGCGGCCTGAATAGAGTAGGCCTCCATGGGAACTCTAGCAAAACAAAGAAAATGTATCCCACCTAAGATGAATCGCCCAAACAATACCTTAACCTAGATAACTACAAGCACTAATTCCTAACACCTATGTTATTTGCTTATTTATACCCTCACTTGGTTTGCAGCTTGGCGTGCTGTGAGGGCTTGTGTGTATCAGTGATGCTGAGAGCTAAACTATTGGTAGTTTAACTACTGGTAGGGTCTCCCAAGATGGACAGGTCTCAGCTGAGGTGCCAGACCAAGACAAACCATCCATCTGGGCAGCAGCAGAATGGGACATTGTTGGCGTCGAAGGATCACATTTCTGAAACAACGGCAACAACACTAAATTTAAACTGCGCGGAGGAAAGGCCTGGCAATCTACTTCTGTATCTTGCCATGAAAACCCAATGGATAGTCACAACAAAACAAATTGCACTATAGTGCTGGAAGATGAGACCCCCAGGTCGGACGGCACTCAACTAGCTACTGGGGAAGAGCTGAAGACCTTTCAGAGTAAAGCCAGCATTTATGTTGTGGTTGGATCAAAGCCCTCGGGACGTCTAACTGCTGATGTAGCTGCGCATGAAATGAGAGTTAGAAGCTGTAAAGATGTCTTACATATTGGAACATGGAACGTACGAAGCATGAACCAAGGGAAGTTGGAGGTGGTCAAGAATGAAATGGAACGTGTACAACTTGATCTTTTGTGTGTCAGCGGACTGAAATGGACTGGCATCGGGCACTTTGCATCAGATGATCACATGGTCTACTATGCTGGAAATGAAAGACAAAGAAGAAATGGTGTTGCATTTATAATTAAGAAGAAACTTGCAAGAACTGTAATGAAATACAATGCAGTCAGTGAACGCTTAATCTCTATTCGTCTACGAGGAATGCCTATCAACACAACTTTAATGCAAGTATATGCCCCAACAACAGCTGCAGAAGAGGATGAAACTGAAGAGTTCTATGAACAGATTCAAGTTGAAATTGACAGAACATGTAAACAGGATATCCTGATAGTCATGGATGACTGGAATGCAAAAGTTGGCAACAAAGAAGAAGGTAAAGTGGTTGGAAAATATGGACTTGGCAACAGAAATGAAGTTGGAGAAAGACTGATAGAATTCTGCAAGACCAATGATCTATTCATCTCAAACACCTTCTTCCAACAACACAAGTGGACGTCACCCAATGGATTGTATAAAAATCAAATTGACTACATCTGTGGAAGTCAACCATGGAAAAGCTCTATAACAAAGACAAAATCTAGAGCTGACTGTGGTACAGATCATCAACTACTAGTATGCAAACTCAAACTAAAGTTGAAAACGAACAAACCACTTATGAATGCAACAAAATATGACCTTGAGAATATACCACTGGAATTTAAAGACTGCCTGCAAAATCGATTTGCTGCTTTAGATACAAATGACAGAGCTCCAGAAGAGTTATGGAATGGCATCAAGAAGATTGTGTTGGAAGAAAGCGAGAAGTCTCTACAAAAGGTGTAAAAGCAAAAACGGCCAAAATGGATGATGGAAGAAACTCTGAAAATTGCCCAGAAACGTAGAGAAGCTAAAGCCAGAGGAGAAAGAAATTTCATTAAATTAACTATTTAGCTCTACCTTCTAACCATACCGTAGTATTATTTACTCAGCAAACATCACAAGGGCAAACCTCAGATAGCTCCAAAATCACCCATTGTTCACCTTACAGTGAATGGGGGTAGTTTAATGAGTTTACCACATCAACGGTTTGCTAACACTTTTCCTTATTACCTAGATGGAGATCAATAGCCAAATATATCCACATTTCATAGCATGATAACACTAACTCTAACATTTCTTTATATATATTGTAAACAATTTCCATAACAATACATTCCAAATGTTATCATTCAAATAATATTCTCATGGCTCATGAAATCCATCATTAAAAGTAGGTGAATGGACCCCGACGCCCACTCGAACGTCCCTCCAGCGTTTTGCATCAGCTGCTTCAGGGGAATGTAACTACAAGATAAATAAACACACAACCATTGCTTAACATATAGTACATACTGCGACCTAAAAAAAACACTTTTAACAAACTGAAAATGGATTCCTCTCACCCAACCGGCTTATTTCAAAAGAAAGCCAGATAAAGCCTCACGACCAGCTCGAAATCCAATCTTGGGCATCACGCCTTCTCCATCCGAGGCATCCCCGCGATTGCTATTCAAATGCCATGCAGGTGTACTAATCTTCAGCAAAACTCCACCCATTACTTCTCCTAACCAATCCACTCACTCTTCCTATACACAGACTCCCCAATCAATACCTGAATTCAAACTCTTCGGTGTTACCGTCCCTACTTCTTTTTATGTATATTGTATTTCTCTTATGTTATATTTCTTTGTTTTAACCCTTCTTTTGAATATTTATTGTTTTAACTTTGATTGTATTTCCTAATGTAATTTTATAATTTATATGTTTTTTAGTGTGCCCTGATAACCCCTGATGAAGTGATATACGAAACACGGTCCTGTGTTGGGTTTAGGCCACTTAATTTGTACTAATAAAGGTGTTGGGTGTCGAACCTGCCGCTTCCTGTTTTGTTTCCGCTCAATACAAAAACATTGCAAATCCGAGAAGACATGATCCTTCAATAAACAATGTTCCACAATGGGAGCTTCGCGTCACTTACAATGTAATCTACTTTTATGCTCAATTAGTCGGATCCGAAATTGACGAATTGTTTTCCCGATATACAGTAACTTACATGGACAAAAAATGCCATACACGATATAATCAGATTCACAAGAGGTCCCTGATTTTTTTTTATTTAAAGTTTATAGAATTACAAATACTTATCAAGAGAAACAACATTTTGAACAGAAAAAAAAGGAGTGGATTACCAGAAAAAAAAATTCATAACCCCTAATAACATTACAGGAAATATACCCAAATATATCCAATCCATACTAGCCCTCGAAAAAAAGAAGGAGAGATCCTACAATGGGAAAACTTATCAAACCCCAATATTGTACAGGAAAATACAGGTGTGTTACACAGATACTCTACAAATGCTCATAACGGAGCAGGCTGAGAATCGACCCCCCTCTCCGAAAGCCGAGCATTGATGAAACACAGCAACTGGGAGGGCTCATAAAATATATAGGAATTGGATTGATATCTAATCAAACACTTACAAGGAAATTTCAAAAAAAAAAAAGCTCTCCCAATTGCTGGATCCCTGGTCGCAACAGAAGAAAATCATGTCGCCTCTTCTGGGTCTCCCTGGACAAGTCCGGGAACATACGTACTTTCAATCCCTTAAACATCATATTACCTTTCTTAAAAAATATTTTCATGAGCCATTCTTTATCAGACAATAACGCTAAAGTAACCAACTAAGTTGAAGGTGTAACCTGTTCTTCCTGTGAGGACTCTAAAAGCTCAGTAACATTTAAGACATAAACTTTAGACAAACCTTCAATTTCCCCCTGCCCAACCCCTTTCTTCCCAGTAGGCAAATAATACATTTTGACCACTGGAGGGTGGGATTCAGGGGGTATATCCAAAATTTCAATCATATATTTCCTAAACATATCCCTTGCAGATGTTAATGCAACTTTAGGAAAATTAACTAAATGAATATTTGCCACACGAGCTGCATTTTCTAACATTTCCAACTTAGATAATATAGATATATGAACTTTTTTAAGAGTCACCACATCATTTTCCACAGTCCCAAATTTAACCTGATAATTAGCAACCTGAGACTGCAAAGCGTTTATATTTGTCATTGCATCTTTAAGATCTTCAGTATTAGTAGAAACTTGTAAAGCCAATGATGCCATACGGGGAGAAAGTTCCTCACAAAGCTGCATTATAGCAGCCCAAATCACCTCCAATGTAATAACCTCCGGAGGAGCCAAAGGCCCAGAGGGACCAGATTCTTCAACGGGACCGCTCACCATAGCCCCAGCCATCAGAGAGGCAGGAGCCGACGGGTCAGGAACCAAGCTTTTTCTACCTTAAGCCATTTCCGACACAGCCTCGATTTCGTGATGTTTCTCGTGGAGGAGAACAGAGCTCAAGGCACTACCCGTACCCAGGCTCTCCTTTCCAACGGAGCCCACCAACTCAACGCTGGCCCCCACGCTTCCCAGAGCTCCACTGCTCTGTCGGGGCACCTTCGAGGCTCGAACCGAGCCGGGAGACTGAAGATCGATACCTGAGGCAGAGGATGAGGTCTCCTCCAAACGCTGCCCAGCCAGGCAATTTTCTCCCGCAGGTCTCTGTCGAGGCACCGGCGAAAAAAAGGAATCCAGTGGCCCAACCACCGCTTCAGGTAAGGGCTTCGAAGCTTGAGGGGCTACAAACTGTTTAGCTCCTTTGGTCTTCCGCTTTCTCCCCGTGAGGAAAAACGCCGTGGCGCTCAACACACCCTTCAAAATGCCATCTTGGATCTCGAGGTTACTGATTTTAAACTGTATACCTTATCCCTGTAAGAAAACCGATCAGTTTCCCATGCTACCGTGCAAAATGCAAAATACCGTGCAAAATATAAAAAAATATCAAAATACCGTGCAAAATATCAAAAAAGGAAATGGTATTTTTAAAGGTGACATCTCCCTGTGTACCAAAATTCTATCTCTTGCCCAAAATCCATAAAGATCTAGCACGGCCACCAGGTAGGCCCATTGTTTCAACACGGGGTTCTGTCCTGGAGCAGTTATCAATGTTAATAGATTCTTTTTTGCATCCATTAATAAAAACTATCCCGTCGTATGTGCGGGACACTATGCATTTTTTTGCAAATATTGATAGAAACATCGGGATGGGCAAATAATGACTCTATCTTGTTAGTAACTTTGGATGTACAGGCTTTATATATTATTTATTTATTTATTTATTTATTTATCTATTTCTTCTATACCGCCCCTTCCAGAGATCAGGGGCGGTTTACATGGAACAAGTAAACAAATTTGTATACTAATGTATACATTACATGGAACAGAGAATTTTTAACTTTATACAGACAATAGTTATTATATTACACGTAACAGAGATTTATAACATTGTAACTTTAGACAAATAACTGTGCATTAATTGTCGGAACTACATACATTTTATATACATATACATATACTAGTATCCCTCAGACAGCAGCCCTGGACGCAATTCATTCGGGTCTGATACAACGGGGTGATGTTGGATATTGTGATGGAGCTGAAGCCATTGAAGCGATGAATGTAGAAAAAAACTCTCTCTCTTATGAAGCAACTGAGTTACAGAGGGTGCAATTACCTAGAAGTGCAGCTAGAGGGAGCAGGCACGAGGCTACAGAAGTTAAGCTGACACACCCAGGTTGTAGCAATGCAGTACCTAATCAAAGGCACCTGGGTAGAAAGCCAGGAAACTCAGTTGGAGAAAGCCTTTTTAAGCAGTGCTCACAAGGAAGCAGACAGAGAGGATCTAAGGGGGAACTCGAGAGAGGATCTAAGGGGGAACTCGAGAGAGGATCTGAGAAGGAACTCGAGGGAGGACCTTTGAGAGAGCAAGAGAAAGGATCTTTGAAGGAAGGACCTGAGAAAAGAACCTCATACACTGCAAGGCAGAGAAGCTTGAATACATGGAAAAGCAGAGCTAAGTTCCAGGGAGAACAAACCCAGCATAGAAAGCTCCAGAAGCCAGTCTTCAAGGAAGACGGTGACAAAGGGAGAGCCTCTGGTGGAGAGAACACCAGCAGCAAACGCTACAGAGATCCAAGGTACAGTGCTACTTCATTTATTAAATGGATGCCAGGTCCTAGGAAGGCTGATAACCTAAAAAGCCATTCTGAGAAGAAACAAAGCTGGAGGAAGTTTTGTAACCCTGTACAGAGAGGTAAAGGGAAAAGTCCTAATAGTTATTTGCTAAACCCAGACCAGCAAGGCTGGAAAGTGGGGGAAAGAAATACTGAACTGCAACCTGTGTTAACCAGGGAAAGCTCAGGATTAGAAGACGCCACGAGTGAGCTAAAACCCATGCAAATTGAGTTTGCAGAACCAGAACCGTTGATGCTTGAACAAATGGACTGTTCTCTGTGTATTACCGAGAGCCTGAAATCTCTTACCGAGATATAACAGCAGCACATGTTTTAAAGTACCTTTTTGCTTCTGTTAACACTGAAGGAAGAAGTTTTGTCTTGTTTTTCTTGCTGTTTGAGAAACTTGCTTGGATACAGAGAACTGTGAAGTATTTGTAACAGTTGCTGACCTTTTGTAAATATTCTTGGCACTAAACCTGAAGTAAGGTAATTCTACTTTGTTTCCTGAAGAACCTTTTGCGTAACAAGGGAATAAAAACCTTTTTGTTTCACTCTGCTCAAGGCTCACACATCTATTTTCTTGTGAAGAGGGACTACAAGGACCAGAATGCACTTGGTCTAAAAGTTTTTCTTTCTTCAACAAAATTAAAATGTCCACCCTGACCCTTTGGCACACTGCCACTAGGAGGGGCTGTGACATAATGGCGTAGTTGTTCGGATATTTCTGCTGGGAATGAGGAAGAATCTGCCAAGCTAGAGGAAAAACTGCCAGGTTTAAAAGGAAAGGAAGAAGCACCGAGTGGAAGACTGGAGTGTGGTCACCAATACTGCTGGAGGACGGTGGACCCATCTTTTGCTCAAAGCTTGAGTCTACACCTGAAGCAGGTAATATGTATATGGGCATAACCTGTAGTGGATTCAGGTGTGGGTGCTGAGAAAAAAAAAAAAAAGAAAAGAAAAAAAAAAGGGAATTGACAACAGTTTGCCAGTGCCACACTTGGGTTTTTTTCTCCTCTCTACTCCTCTCTAGGAAGCGTCGCCATGGACCCGAAGGAGATCCTGCAGTGGATGGCGGTCCAATTTGACAAGCAACGGGAGATGGCTTGCCAAGCGCAGCAGCAGGCGGTGACGGCCATGCAGGCGAAACAAAAGCCCGTGCTGGAAATGATGGAGGCATGGTTAGCCCAACAAAGGACAGAAAAAGAAGCAGCTCCTTCGCTCCAAGGACTGAATGCTGTAGCCGGCAACGGTGTGGTAGGACCCTGGTCGTATGAGACATTGTCCTTAGGAAAATTATCACCCACTGACGATATTGATGACTTTTTGGAATCCTTCGATAGGATAGCCCACACAATAGGATGGCCGAATGACCAATGAGCCATACACCTGGCAGCCTCGCTCACAGGAGAGGCGCTGTCAGCATATAGAGCTATGCCCGCCGCCTTAGCAAATAATTACGCAGAGGTGACAAAAGCCATAAGGGATCGCCTTGGCTTAACTCCTTTGGTGTATAATAGAATGCTAAGAGCTACCCGACTCCAAGTGGGTGAAACACCAAAAGCTTTGGGTCAAAGGCTTAAAAGTTTGGCTATGAAATGGCTAAGGCCAGAGGATAAGACCATTAACACTATAGTAGATGTTATTGTGTTAGAGCAATTCATGACTGCTGTGCCCAAAGAGGTGCAGAGTTTCCTCATACTGCAAAACTGCCGCACCACTGAGGAGGCAATCTTGTTAACAGAAAGATACTTTGAAGCTAAATTAGCTACTCATAATAGTGGTGAATCTTCAAAAACGGCAGCAGAGGCAATGATGCAGTAATCAGGAATGGAGTCAAGGTACAAAACAAGAGGTTTGAAAAATACTATGTCTATACTAGGAAATCACTCTGAGAAAAAGAGATGTTTTCTGTGTGGGAAATTAGGGCATGTACAGAGTGAGTGTAAATTGCGTACTACACTGATAAGTGAAAATACCAAAATGTTGCATGAAGGATTTTTGTTAGAGGTGAAGGTGCAAGGTATAAATGCCAAGGCTCTTCTCGATTCTGGTGCAGATCAGAGCATGATCTCAAAAAAGCTCTGGCGCATAATTGAAGATCAAGCTGAGTCTCTCCCGAACCGAGCAGAAGGAAAAGTGAAACTCAATTGCATTCACGGTGCCTCTTCTTTCTATCCGGTCTACAACTTAATAGTAAAAGGTTTAGGGATAGAAAAAGACATACTAGTTGCAGTAGTTCCAAAATTGCCTCATGATTTGCTACTAGGTAGCGACTGGCCCCAATTTAGAAAGGGGTTGGAAAAGGGCCTATCTCCCCAGAAAGCCTTTGTATCCACACGCACCCAATCCAAAGCTCCAGACAAAACCTCTGAGTCCCAAGAGGAAACTCTAGGTAAGTTACCTTCACACGAAGACCTCATAACTGCCCCAGCTGAAAAGAGTAGAAAGGCTAAGGCAGAAAAACGCAGGGAGAGGAGATGCTGCTCTCAAGGGAGAGCTGAGTTAGAGGCAGGGCAGGGATTGCCCTGGGTTCCATCAGAGTTGGTGGAGAGATTCCCATCTATCACAAAAGAGCAGAGAGCTGACCCTGCCCTCGCTCAGGCATTCGAGTATGCCCAGGTGGAGAAAGATACCTTCCCAAGGTTTATCTTTGATAAAGAGGTGCTATACAGGGAAAGTGTAGACCCTCAGACTGGATCCCTCTGCAAACAATTAGTAGTGCCCACTACTTTTAAGTCCTTAGTCTTGAGGTTAGCTCATGACCACCCAGTAGGCAGTCACAAAGGGGTACAAGGGACCCTAGACCAAATATTAGCCCGGTTTTACTGGCCAGGAGTCTTCAAAGAGACCTCACGCTTTTGCGAGTCCTGTTCCTCCTGCCAGAGAGTAACCTCTATCCGACCACCTGAAGTGCCTTTGCTTCCGATGCCGGTTATATCGGAACCTATTAGAAGACTAGCCATGGATATAGTAGGACCCCTAATAAAAACGCCTAGAGGTTTTCAATATATACTAGTCATGGTGGACCAAGCAACGCGATTTCCATGGGCTATTCCCTTAAGGAATATATCAGCCAAGACCATAGCCTCGGAAATAATAAACTATTCTGTGAAGTAGGGTTTCCACAGGAGGTGTTAACCGATAGGGGCAGTAACTTTATGTCAAAGTATTTGGCCCAGGTATGGGACGCCTTTGGCGTATGACACATTAAGACAGCCGCCTATCATCCGCAATGTAATGGGTTAGTAGAGAGGCTAAACCAAACCATAAAACAAATGTTAAGGCGTGCTTTAGACGGTGAGATGGCTGAATGGGATACCATGCTCCCGTTTATATTATATGCTTGCCGAGAACGGACGCAAGTTTCGTTGGGGACTTCGCCCTATGAACTAATGTATGGACGTAGCCCACGAGGGATTTTGGATATACTCCGAGAGCAATGGGTGGAACCTGTTGGAAAAGAGATAGGAGTGCCCCAGTTTTTGCGAGATTTGAGGAGTCGTCTACAGAGGACCTCCCATTTCGCAGAGGAAAAATTAAAAGCTAGTCAAGGGAGGCAGAAAAGATACTATGATAAGGATACGAAACCTAGACAGTTATCTGTAGGTGAAAAAGTAATAGTGATGGTGTCAGGGGCTACCCCCAAATTTGAAGCCCAGTGGAGAGGAACCTATACAGTGGTAAAACAAATTGGTCCAGTGTCCTATAAGCTAGAGAATAAGAACGGTCGTCAGCAAGTCTATCATATTAATCTCCTCAGACCATGGCATGAGCCGACAGCCCTGCTTACCTTAGCTAGAGTAGAGCTGAGGAAACGGGAATTGCATAAGGTTGAGCCCAAAACAGGAAAAATGCACAACAAGCCAGAAGCCATGTTTAGGATTACGTGCTGTGCAAGCGATGCAAAGCCAGCCCGTAATATCTTAAGAGGGGGGATATGTGATGGAGCTGAAGCCATTGAAGCGATGGATGTAGAAAAAAACTCTTTCTTATGAAGCAACTGAGTTACAGAGGGTGCAATTACCTAGAAGTGCAGCTAGAGGGAGCAGGCACGAGGCTGCAGAAGTTAAGCGGACACACCCAGGGTAAAGGCACCTGGGTAGAAAGCCAGGAAACTCAGTTGGAGAACGCCTTTTTAAGCAGTGCTCACAAGGAAGCAGACAGAGAGGATCTAAGGGGAACTCGAGAGAGGATCTGAGAAGGAACTCGAGGGAGGACATTTGAGAGAGAAAGAGAAAGGATCTTTGAAGGAAGGACCTGAGAAAGGAACCTCATACACTGCAAGGCAGAGAAGCTTGGATACATGGAAAAGCAGAGCTAAGTTCCAGGGAGAACAAGCCCAGCTTAGAAAGCTCCAGAAGCCAGTCTTCAAGGAAGACGGTGACAAAGGGAGAGCCTCTGGTGGAGAGAACACCAGCAGCAAACGCTACAGAGATCCAAGGTACAGTGCTACTTCATTTATTAAATGGATGCCAGGTCCTAGGAAGGCTGATAACCTAAAAAGACATTCTGAGAAGAAACAAAGCTGGAAGAAGTTTTGTAACCCTGTACAGAGAGGTATAGGGAAAAGTCCTAATAGTTATTTGCTAAACCCAGGCCAGCAAGGCTGGAAAGTGGGGGAAAGAAATACTGAACTGCAACCTGTGTTAACCAGGGAAAGCTCAGGATTAGAAGACACCATGAGTGAGCTAGAACCCATGCAAATTGAGTTTGCAGAACCAGAACCGTTGATGCTTGAACCAATTGGCTGTTCTCTGTGTATTACCGAGAGCCTGGAATCTCTTACCGAGATATAACAGCAGCACATGTTTTAAAGTACCTTTTGCTTCTGTTAACACGGAAGGAAGAAGTTTTGTCTTGTTTTTCTTGCTGTTTGAGAAACTTGCTTGGATACAGAGAACTGTGAAGTATTTGTAACAGTTGCTGACCTTTTGTAAATATTCTTGGCACTAAACCTGAAGTAAGGTAATTCTGCTTTGTTTCCTGAAGAACCTTTTGCATAACAAGGGAATAAAAACCTTTTTGTTTCACCCTGCTCAAGGCTCACACATCTATTTTCTTGTGAAGAGGGACTACAAGGACCAGAATGCACTTGGTCTAAAAGTTTTTCTTTCTTCAACAAAATTAAAATGTCCACCCTGACCCTTTGGCACACTGCCTCTAGGAGGGGCTGTGACAAGATACACAGCTTGATTTCTTAATAGAATGTGCAGAGTTAGCATTATGTAGAAATTATTTCAGTTTTGATGGATGTATATTTCAACAGATAGCAGGAATTGCTATGGGGGCGTCCTTTGCCCCGTCCATAGCAAACTTATTTATGGGTTTATACAAACAATGGCGGTTGAAAGATTCACCATATTCTTCTCAGATGAGATTGTGGTGTTGATATTTTTATGTTGTGGGAAGGGTCAGTGAATTCCCTGATGTTGTTCCATGAATGGTTAAATGCTTTAGACCGGCATATCCAATTTACCATCAGTTACTGTATGATCCAAAGGAAATAGTGTTTTTGGATGTTAAGGTTTATAGGCAGAGAGATTGTTGGGGTACTTCTGTTTATAAAAAGAGTACTGACAGGAACACATTCTTGTACTTCTCGAGTGCCCATCCGATGAATCTTCTGAAGGGGTTACCATTCTCACAATTTATTAGATCTAGACGGAATTGCTCTTCTCTTGAGGATTTTAAGATTCAGGCTAAATCCCTCAGAAATTATTTTCTGGTGAGAGGTTATCCGGAGAAGGTATTGGATCGAGCATACAAGAGGGCGTTGTATAATGATAGAAGGTGGCTATTATCCCCTAAGATACGAGTGGAAGGGGAAAATGAATATGTTAATTTGATTTCTAGGTTTTCTCCTTTCAGTAAACAGATTCATCGAGTTTTGCAGAAACATGCTAATGTGTTGCAAACTGTACCAGGGTTAGAAGCAAAAAACCTTCGATGTGTGTGGCAACGTAATTCTAATTTAAAAGAAATTTTAAGTCCTTCTGCATTACGGCGCGGCAGAAGAGAAGAGGCGTGCCCGATGTGCAAATCGCCGGCATGCTAAGCAGATCTTTCCCTCCCTGCAAGAGCAAAAGATCTGCTTAGCATGCCGGCGGAACGCTTAAGGGGCACATTTTAGCTGTCCTGCCATTGCCTGCCACCGCTGAGAGAAGAAAAAGTGGCAGCAGCAAACAGAAGACAGGTAAAATGCGCCCCTTAAGCCTTTGCGCCCTGTGCAGCCGCACCGCTCGCACAGGGCTAGGTACGGGCCTGGATAGAGGTCTATAAAATATTGAGTGAACGGGTGAGCTTGACTTAGTTGTTTACTCCTTCAAAAAGTGCAAAAACTAGGGGACACACAATGAAGCTACTAAGTAGTACATTTAAGAGTAATTGGAGAAAATATTTTTTCACTCAGTGAGTAATTAAGCTCTGGAATTTGTTGTTGAGGATGTAGTAAAAGCAGTTAGTGTAGCTAGGTTTTAAAAATGCTTGGACAAGTTGCTGGAAGAAAAGTCCCTAAACCATTGTTAAAGAGGACTGGGGAAATCCACTGTTTACCACTGGGATAAGCAGAATGGAATCTGTCTGCCTGCTGGGATCCTGCCAGGTACTTGTGACCTGGCTTAGCCTCTGCTGGGGAAACACGATACTGGGCTTGATGGACCTTTAGTCTGACCCAACACGGTAAATCTTATGCTCTTATGTTTTTACATTAATACTAATAGCTAGAGTCATTATACTGTATGTTTACTATCCTGCAGTAAGGCCGGCTCCAGAGTTGGTTCAAGTTGTTGGTGCCTTCGGCAAAGCTTAAGCCTTTCACCACTCCGGCTATCAGAATCCATTGTTCAGCTCTAAATGCCCTGCTCTTTGCCGCTGCTCCCTTCCCCCCCCCCCCCCCCCGAAGCTGCTGCCTTAGGCAACTGCCTAGTTTGCCTAATGGTTGGGCCGGCCCTGGCCAGCAGTAAACACATAACCCATTTACCCATTTTGAATATTGACCCTATTGTGTTTTTCTAATAAAACAAAAGCAGATTTTAATTGAGAAACTCATATGATACTCTCAAATATTCCTTAGCATTCAGTTTCCTTCTATTGTCGTAGGATTTCAAAATAGCTACAAATGCACAGGAATTATACAGTCAGTAATGTTTTGCCTCAGACTTTACCATTAAATACAAAAGCTGATAGCTAGCTTCCGAAGTAGACAGAGAATCCTTCTGCAGTACAGAAGTTGTAAGCAAGCCAGATGATGCCAACTTAGATAATTGATGATCTAACAGATTGAGGACTTTAGCAAATCTATTAAGATAGCTCCTGTGTATTGATTAAGACCCATAGCTATAAAAATATCATTGATTACTGCGAGATGAGCAGTGGTAATGCACTGAACAGACCGACGACCTGGCTGAAACCAGATCAATAAGTTGCATTCAAGATAAAGAACTTCTATACATGAGTATAATTGGGCAGAATTACCACAAAGATATTTTGCAAAGAAAGAACTCATAAAATGTTGTAGTATCCCCTAGGATTTAGTGCACAGCTGCTATATACCAGTAGCATTATTTTCACTATTGTTTATAACATATACGCTTAATATTACAATATAATTTGTTTTTTTTTCAAACCAGTTGGTTACCGAACAAACAAGACTATTGACCTGCCTTATTTTCCATTCAGGTTACAGTTATCATTTCAGCAACCTCTTTCTGCTTTGCCCTTCGCATTATTGGGCTAAAGGGGCTTTTCACAGTGATCAATCTGTAAGTGTGTCTGCTTGAGAGAACCTGAGGATCTTTTCATACAACCTGACAGAAAGAGAAATATCTTTTTTTCATGTTTGAAAATGGGCGAGCCTTCTTCCCATCAGAAAGTAAGCTAAAACAAATAGGCTGTAACACTGTATTAGCAGCGCCTTGTTTATACAAATTGTCACTTAATATTTTTCTCAATGAATTGATCAGCTATCTTGAACCCTGTGTAAACAGCCTGCAACAAATGCACACCAGTCTAGTGGAACCTTTCAGACCAAGGAATCAAAATGTCTCTTCAGTTTCTACTTATATATTTGCAAGCTCAAGAATCTCCACAATATGGAATTTCACCCATTTTAGGCCAGGGAAGAAAATAGGCTTACCAAAATGTCAGACTGCTGCCAATTGAACAAGCAGTAGCCAATCGTAAGCTCCCATATGGACCTCTTGCTTTCTGCAACTGAAAGCCTCCAAATACAGGAAATGTCTTTCCTTCCTTCAGCTCCGGGAGACACATATGTAGTGCACGTATAATATTTTAGTTCATTTGTGAAGTAGGGGACATATCAAATGGAGGACAGAAATGGTGCTTGCTGTGTGACATCTTTCCCAGCCAGTATTGTGAAGAGGAAGGGAAGGCGCCGGAGAATGCCTTCCAGGCCTGGAGCCGTTTCATAGCACAAAACACCTGGTCTGAAGGACTTCTTTGTGAGTCAGGGAGTGTTGGAGCCCTTGCTGATTGTCAAAGATGGAAGACTGGAAACCCATTGTTCGTCCCTTGGGCAGGCTCCTTTTTCTCCTAGGGGCCAGTGCCTCCTGTGCAGCCAGCAAAAAATCTGCATTGCAGTGTGGAAGAGCCTTGTCTGATGTGCATTGTACTGCCAAGACCCGAAGGGAGGAGGGTATAGCAGCAACAAGAATGCTGAGGTCAATGCTCGGAACCCAAGACGCACAGAAGAAAGGTCACGTGTATCAACATTTTGCAAGAGTGGAATATGAGCAGTATGCTTTGGACATTAGCTCAACAACAGTGAGCATATTGACTCCAGTAGACATTACTGCTATTAAGAGTGTCAAACTCAATTGCCTGCCTATCATTAACCTTGAATCTCTCTGGAGATCAGTTGAGAGTTTCCAGCAGTCCCTGTCAGAGCAATTTCAGAATCTGCCCCAGCAAGTATCATAAGTTTTGGTAGACTCTGCTCAGCACAAGCACAATTTGGTTACTTTGGATGGAAATGGAAGTATCTCAGATGGAGGAGACAAAATAGAAAAACAAATGAATCACTTAACACAATCTGAACTTACCCAAGAAGATAGAATTCATGGGGAATTTAACTTGCAAGAGAAATTTGCAAGTCATTAATTTTACTAAATTATTATTTGTTTCCTGTCTAAATGCTATTTTTTTGAGGTTTCAAAGGTTTCAGATTCTGCCTTTCTTCTTGTCTCTAAAATGTATTACTTATCTTGGACTAAGAGGCGTTCAGCTCTGGGCTCTTCAGAAAAGCCCCGGTCAATCTTGAACTACCTGATTTTCTCAAGTAATCTAGAGAATTTATTTATTTATTTGTTTATTTACATTCTCTTATATACCGCGCTATTCTGCATCAGTGCGGTTTACATTGAACAAACTGAAATTACATTGAACAGGGCATTATAATTTGGAGAAAACTATTTTACAGGGAACATGGGCTATGGAGGGTTAAGTGGCTTGCCCAAGACCACAAGGAGCACCTGTGGGACTAGAAACCCCAGTCCTTCCAGCCCAAGGTTGCTGTCCTCTAGTGGGATATGAACCCCCGACCTTCCGGCCTGAAGTACCTTGCCCCAACCACTAGGCTACTCCTCCACTCCAGAAGTGGCAGTTACACTTTTGACCTTGATTGTCCAGTTAACACTGGACTCTGACAGAACCTAACTGTTTAAATTATTTTTCAAGTCTAAGGATTTATCATGTTTGGACTGCAAAGTTAGAATATTACCTGATGCCTCTCATGAGACACAGAAGAGGAGGGGACAAGTCTTGCTATTGAAACTCTGAGCAGCTCAGATAGGGGAAATTTTTGTTTTGCGTTACCCCTGTGAATGTGTTTTATGCTTTCAGAAAGCAAGATATATATTCTATGAGCCTTCTTGGTAGTCTTTGTTTTTGTCCTCTAGGACAGTACTGTCTACACCTAACCCTACTTAAGTAGGCCCTAGAGCACCACAATTAATCTTGTTTAATTATGTTTTGCATCCTGCCATTATTTTGACATTCTGATAGCTTTATTTCCTTCAATAATCTCTAGGATTTTCTCAACCCATTCCCCCCCCCTTTCCCCCAGTTTTCTGTTGTGGACTAACTCAAGAAAGGTGCTGTTCTTATTTTCCTAATTGTCATTTCTTACATTAATAATATTTTTCTTCTGATCTCTCCTTCTATTCCGAAGGCAATGTTACCATTGCTGAATTTTGAAAAGTAATAAAGATTAAATTAAAAAAATAATAATTCAGACCCAGTTAGAAGGAGAGGGTGTAAGGAGAGTCATTTGGCTTGGGCCTCAATTTTAAAAAAGGGGCCTGAAATTTAGGAAAACGAGGGGTAATTTTAAAAGGAGGCGTCTATTTTTGGGCAGTAAGAATACACGTTCCGCAGCAAGAAGGCAAATGGCTGAGTGCACGTGGGGAAGAGGGTTAACAATACTTCAATGGGGGGGGGGGGTAAACTTTCAGCACACAGTATTAGGAGAAAGGCAGAGTGTCAAGTAGCCACATATGCACAGAAATGACCTCTTATAAAAGCACGCTCATTAATATGATGATATGTATTTTCACTGTTAGCATACATATGGGCAGTTTGACCAGTGTGAGCAGTACACACACCGATTATAAAATATGATAATTTATGCACATACCTTCAAAATCTAGACACAGTTATTTAGACCTGCTCTAGGCCTGGTATACATGATCATACCTTGATTTAGGGCACGTTCTCTGCCACATACGAGTATCTTGTAAAGACATGTACAGGAGATGCCTATTTGTCTTTATAAAGTAGGCTTAAAATAGGAATGTTAAAACGTGCTTTAACCAGGCGCCACTTATAAAATGCCTTATTTTGTTTTCATGTATTGTCATGTAACTGTTTTTATAATGGCTGTGGGCCTCAGAAGCTCGTGTAAGCTCTAATGAGCAGGGACTGTCTCTTACATGTCTGTGCAGCGCTGCGTATGAATATAACTTATTTTGACATTTAAACTTAGATATTGCTAACTTCTTTTTGCCAGAGATATCTAAAAATGAAGCACTGGAAAGCAATATCCAAAAGGCTTTTGACAGTTTTCTTCCCTTTATGTAATTTTACCACTGTGATCCCCATTTATAGTGGGAGATCATTTTAAAAGTTTCCTTTCATTGCACAATCATTTAGAGATAATTGATATAATCTGCATTACAATACTTTGCCTTCATGCAGGAGTCTGTTGGAGTCTTTGAAAGTAATCTGCTTTGGATACATATCACATCAATTTCAGAGCAATGTATAAAGTAGTCAAATATGTTTGGAGATGCAGTTATACTAGGTGTGCAGAATATTGAATTTCTCCTACCATCATCCTCCTTTCGCTTCCCAAGATGAGCACAGTGGAACATGAAGAGACACAGGTATTACGCAGTCAACTCGCTACTCCGCTCTAATGCACGGTTTCACCTTTCTTTCCCTGAAGTATTTCAGATGTAAATATGGACCTTGGGTACTCTTCTTTCCAGCAAGGAGAGGCTGGAGCCCTTTTGCTAAAGTGCATTAAGCAGTTTATGCGTGAATTAATATGCACTGTTAGCGAGCAGTCATGGTAACAATTAACGCAGTTTGACACATAGGGGGATGTTTACTAAAGGGTGTTAGCTGTCATCCTGGCACTAACACAGGAAAATTACTTCGTGGTGACAGCTAACATGGTCCAAATGCAGCTGCCGCAAGCAACCTTCTGCAATAGCTGCATGCTACATGTTAGTTGCAAGAGTGGGCAGGGTGTGGGCCGAGAGTGGATGTGTCTGTATCAGGCGGTTAGCTCAAGCGTTGACAGTGCATGGTAGCCGCATGTTTCGCAGACATCGCAGAGACAGCTAATGCCACCTCAGTGAGTGGGGTTAGCTGCATCCACGCTGCTGCCATACCGCGATCCCTGGATGTTCACTGCATTCTCTGCTGGGCAAATGCTGGGCACCCCCCCCCAACAAGAGATAACATGTGACTTCTGCAGCTACCACGGCACTTTTGCTACTAAGCTTATGCCCTTTAGTAAACAGACCCCTAAAGGCCCTTTTACTAAAGCTCAATAGCGTTTTGACTCAATGCATGTTTAGCCCTAAAAATAAAGCGCAGTAAGTGAAAAGCCCCTGCAATAACTGTTGGACACGGTCAGAATATTCCCAGCATTTGTTGTGTGGATATGTAGCTAATGCATGGCACAATTAACGGGTGCATTTAAGGCCACCCATAGAGGTGTTGACATGTGGAACTGTGCTAATTGGCACATTTCTTTATTTAAAAGCACTTATGAGACTTCCGGTGACACATGAGCGAGTCCCCACACGCCGGTGGACTGAAGGGGGAAGCCAAAGGAAGGCGCAGAGAGAGTGGGAAAGTGGAAAAAGCAAGTAACATGGCGCTACCAGCTCGAAAAGATCGGGAGAAAGCTGGGAAATCTAGCGCCGCAATGCCGGCTGAGATACAGCCTGCATCTCCGGGTATGGAGAGCATGGGCTCTGCGACTGAAGAGCTAGCACGTGAAGTTGTTAAGTTATTAGACCCTAAATTTGACCAGATTTTGGCAAAACTGGAGTCGATGGGAGCGTCGATGGCGGAAATGGGTCACAGAATTGATGAATTGGAGCAGAGAGTGGCGCTGATTGAGGATGAGGAAGGGCGGCGAACGAAGGACAATGAGACACAAAGCGCCAAGTTAGAGGCCTTGCTCACCAAGGTGGATGACTTTGAGAATCGGTCACGCCGAAATAACGTGCGCCTGGTAGGAGTGCCGGATAGGGTTGCCAACTTTTTCACCGAGAAAAACCCGACACCTGTGGCTCGCCATGCTCCACCCTTTCTCCGCTCCTAGTCACACCCCTGCCCCGCTCCCAGCCCCACCCACAAAAATTACCGAGGATTCAGTCACACCCCCCCTCAGTGTTGGTTCTCATGCCCCCCTCCCCTCAGTGCTGGTTCACTCACTCACCCCCCCCTGTTGACTCACTCACTCACCCCCCCTCCCCTGCTGGTTCACTCACCCACCCCCCTGTCACTCACTCACCCCCTCCCCTGCTGGTTCACTCACACCAACCCCCCTCCCCTGCTGGTTCACACCAACACCCCTCCCCTGCTGGTTCACTCACACCACCCCACCCCCCCCTCCAATTCTGGTTCACTCACCCACCCCCCTGTCACTTACTCACCCCTCCTGCTGTGTCACTCACTCACCCCCCCTCCCCTGCTGGTTCACTCACACCAACCCCCCCCCCCCCCCACTGCTGGTTCACTCACACCACCACCACCATCCCCCCTTGCTGGTTCACTCACACCATCACCCCCCCTCCCCTGCTGGTTCACTCACACCACCACCCCCCCCCCCCCACTCCTGGTCCACTCACACCAACACCCCCCCCCCCTTGCTGGTTCACTCACACCATCACCCCCCCCCCCCTCTGCCCAAGCCGCTGCTTCTGCTTTGTACAGAGCAGCGGCTGCAATACACTTACTTTGAAAAGTAAAGACAAACTGTGTAAGGAGCCCTCCGGTCATCGCAGAGCCCGAGGAAGTGATGTCATGGGGGCGGGCTCCTCACAGGTTGTCTTTCCTTTTCAAATTAACTTTATTGCAGCTAAAGTTAATTTGAAAAGGAAATACAACCTGTGAGGAGCCCGCCCCATGACATCACTTCCTCGGGCTCTGCGATGACCGGAGGGCTCCTTACACAGTTTATCTTTAGTTTTCAATGTAAGTGTATTGCAGCCGCTGCTCTGTACAAAGCAGAAGCAGCGGCTGCACTGCTATGGGGAATCGCGTTCGCGTTCGCGCCGTGGACTTCGGCACAAAAGCCGTTTTTTTGCTCTGGCCGCTCCCGATCTTGCGGCCAGAGCAAAAAACCGTCTTTTCAATGGCCGGTTTTACATCTGTGCCGGCAGCCGGCCTGGCCATGGAAAAACCGGCCAGGCCGGCTGAAAACCGGCCGGTTGGCAACCCTAGTGCCGGAGTCGACCACTGATCAAATGCTGATACCACTGATCGAGAAGTGGCTTCCGAAGGAGCTGGGTTTGGAAGCTTTGATTGGAGAGCCCAAGGTGGAGCGGGCCCACAGACATGGCGCCAAAATGGCAGCGGGGCAAAGGCCCAGAGTGGTGATACTGAAACTCTTAAATTTTCAGCATAAGATTCAGTTAATGCAAGCATACCGCAAGAAACGGGACTTAACTTTGGAGAATCAAAAATTGCTGATTTTTCAAGATTACTCAGCACTGGTGGAAG
Organism: Ichthyophis bannanicus; assembly: GCA_033557465.1. Taxonomy (NCBI): domain Eukaryota; kingdom Metazoa; phylum Chordata; class Amphibia; order Gymnophiona; family Ichthyophiidae; genus Ichthyophis; species Ichthyophis bannanicus. The sequence continues at coordinate 11,099,205 of CM066039.1, read as the reverse complement.
CGAAGCGCAAGGCCTTTACTCCGATCTGTGCGGAGCTGGTTCAGAAGAATGTGCGATTTACCTTGGCGTTCCCAGCTGTACTCCGAGTAATGCATTTGGGACGCCATCATGTATTTGAAACAACTGGTGCAGCGAAGACTTTCTTGGCGGGACTGGAGAAAACTGTCTCGGCGCAGCTGTTGGACACTTGAAGGGACGACGGCGGACTGGCTGAGAAAACGTGTTGGATGCATCCGAGTGTGGAGGAGAGGCAGAAGGAGAGAACCAGAGACTGGAGGTGGCGGGGAATGGAGATGGGTCTGAGCAGAATATTTGAGCATGGAAATATTTGTATTTAGTTATATGTTGAAAGTTTCACTGCTTCATATGCTGGATGGTGGGGAAACGGGAGCTGAGGGGGGCATCGATATATGATAATGATTATGCTCTCCGCGTTAATGCTATGCAATGGGGGTTGATCGAGATTCATGGCTGGAGGGGGGGCTGGGGCGGCCCTGCAGTGTCCGATGAGGAAGGAAGCCTCGGCCGGATTAGGTGGAGGGTAGAATTCAAAGTATTTAAGGGGATAAGAGTACTACCGGGGGGGAAGGGAATAATGGTGGATGGGAGGGGGGGGTGTTAGGGTCGGGGGTGGGGAAGGGGGAGGGGGGAGTAGGGGGCAAGATAGGGCAACAGAAGTTATGTGGGATTGCCTGGGGAGGCCGGCGGACCGTAGGGACTTGCAAAGACAGGGAAGGAGGTTGGGGGCTGAGGCTGGGCGGCCCCTAGCAAGCTGGAAACTAAAACAAGAGAAAACAAATAATAATGATACTAAAAATCTGCAGCAGAGTGGCTCAATTGGAAAATCTAAATGAGGCCTGACCTTCGCATAGTCTCCTGGAATGTAGGAGGTATAAACACTCCGGTTAAGCGAACTAAGGTGCTACAGGCCTTGAAGAAAGGGAAGGCCCAGGTGGCTTTTCTGCAAGAAACACATTTAAATGCAGTAGAACATGTAAGTTGAAGAGGGACTGGGTAGGGCAGGTCTATGCCGCGTCAGTAGACAATAAAAAAAGGGGAGTAGCGATCCTGTTTCGAAAAGGGGTGCAAATGGAAGCCTTAGGGGTGGAGGAGGACCTGCAGGGGAGGTTCTTGTTTTTACATGTGAAACTGAATGGGGCTGAGCTGTTTCTAGGCAATGTATATGCTCCCAATGTATATGACCATGATTTTTTCAGGCGTTTGATGGAGAAAGTGGATGCTGCCCCAAAAGTCCCAGTGATATTAGCGGGCGATTTTACTGTCCCCATGATCCGGAACTTGATAAATCTAACCCAAAGGAGGGAACGGGATGGCATCGGAAGGGGGTGAGCTATATGTGTCAAAGGGGAAATTTAGTAGACGTTTGGAGACTGCTCCATGAAGGGGAGAGAGATCACACGCATCTGTCGTGAGCTCATCAGACGTGGTCCCGACTGGATTATATACTGGTCTCTGAAGGGGACTTTGGGAGAGTACTGAAGGTGGAGATTTGACCCATCTTAGTCTCTGACCACGCGATGGTGTGGATGGATTGGAAGGGGGCAGGTATAGGCTATGGTAGATGGTCTTTCCCCAGGCACAAGTGGCAGGATAAGGAGTTTCAGCACTTCCTGGTGCAGAAGTGGCACGAGTATCTTGAGTTCAATGAGGCCAGTAGTGAATCGGTAGCCGTGTTATGGGAAGCTGGCAAAGCGGTATTGCGGGGACACATCATTGCCTATATGGCTAGAGAGCAGAGGAAGTTAAATGATGAGATCATTAAACTAACGCAAAAGCTGGAAAAGTTGAAGGGGGCGGCAGTGGGAGATGTAAGCGGGACTAAGCTACCGGGGTATTTGGAAGTGCAGAAAAAACTAAACGCCTTGCTTCAGGATAGAGCAGTGTATGCAATGCACTACTATCGTCATCAGCTATTCCGCTGTGGCGATAGATCTGGCAAGCTTTTAGCGAGATTAGTGAAAGGGGGATGAGGTACGAGGGTAGTAACGGTTATTCGGGATAAAGAGGGTCGGAAACAGAGTGAATCACAGTGGGTGGCAGAGGTTTTTCGACAGTTTTATGAGACTTTGTATACCCCACAGGAGGAAAGCCGGATAGAGGAAAGAGCATTCTTGGATAGAGTCACTTTTCCACAACTCTCCCCACAAGAGCTCGGGATACTGAACAGGCCCATTTCGGGGGGAGAAATCCAAAAGATTATTAGGAGAAGAAAGCCACACAAGACGCCAGGGCCAGATGGGTATGGTTCCGAGTTTTATAAGATATTGGAATCCCAGGTGACGCCAACCTTGGCCGCCCTGTACGCCGAGGCTCTAGAGGTGGGGAGTTTTCCCAGAGATATGCGGAAGGCCTCTATCTCCCTTATATATAAACCGGGAAAGAATCCGGAGGATCCTGCTGTGTATAGGCCGATTTCCCTGATTAACTATGACATGAAGATATTGGCATCTGTCCTGGCGGAGAGGCTACAGGCTTTGCTGCCGCAATTGATAGGGGAGCATCAAGCAGGATTTGTGAGGGGCAGGGAGGCCTCCAAGAATATAAATAAGCTACTCTTAGGGATGGAGAAGTATGTGCAACGAAGAATCCCTTTACTTTTAGTCAGTCTGGATGCTGAAAAGGCTTTCGACAGAGTCTCTTGGGAGTATATTTTTGAAGCTCTGCACAGGTTCGGGTTGGAGGGAGATTTCATGGGATGGGTGAGAGCTTTATATACGGATCCCCTTGCCTACATTACTGTGGGAGGGGCTAAGTCAGACTCCTTTGGCTTGCAAAGAGGAACCAGGCAGGGGTGCCCTCTCTCGCCCTTATTGTTTGTGCTCCAGTTAGAGCCGCTGCTGTTAACTTTGTTGAACTTGGAGGACATGCGGGGGGTGCGTTGGAAGAATGGTGGCATGACAGTTAGCGCTTTTGCGGATGATATGCTGCTATGTCTAACGGATCCCCAGCATATGCAGCAGATTGAGCGGTTTGGGGCTTTTTCGGGATTAAAGATAAATAGGACCAAGTCTTTGGCATTGGACGTGGGAGGCGAGGTGAGGGGGCTGTGGAGAGGTGAATTTCCCCTGGTTTGGGCGGAAGGGCAAATTAGATACTTAGGCATCCAAATCCCTTTAGTGGACAAAAGTACTTCACCCCCTATACTATATTGCTCCCTTGGATTGCTGCAGCCCAAATGCATGACCTTACATTTTTTAACATTAAATCCCAGCTGCCAAATTCTAGACCATTCTTCAAGATTAGCTAGATCCCTCCTCATGTTATCTACACCTTCCTGGGTGTCTACTCTATTGCAGATTTTGGTATCATCCGCAAAGAGGCAAACCTTACCCGACAGCCCTTCCGCTATATCACTAACAAAGATGTTAAGAATCGGACCAAGGACAGATCCCTGGGGCACACCACTGATAACATCCTTCTCCTCAGAGTCAGCTCCATTTACTTGTACTCTTTGTCGCCTCCCACCCAACCAATTTCTAACCCAAGCAGTAACTTTAGGGTCCATCCCTAGGGTGCTCAGTTTGTTTATAAGTCGCCTGTGAGGAACAGTGTCAAAGGCTTTACTGAAATCTAAATACACCACATCTAGAGCTCTCCCTCGGTCCAACTCCCTGGTCACCCAGTCAAAGAAATCAATCAGATTTGTCTGACAAGAGCTGCCTCTGGTGAATCCATGCTGCCTCGGATCCTGTAATCCGCTGGACTCCAGAAACCTCACTATTTTCTCTTTCAGCAGCGTTTCCAATAATTTACTCACCACCGAAGTTAAACTAACCGGCCTGTAGTTTTCAACCACATCCTTACTTCCGCTTTTGTGTAAAGGCACCACATGAGCCTCTCTCCAGTCCTTTGGCACCACTCCCGACTCCAACGAGGCATTGAAAAGGTCATTCAGTGGAGCTGCTAGAACATCCAAAAGTTCCCTCAGTATTCTAGGGTGTATCCCATCCGGTCCCATCGCTTTGTCTACTTTAAGTTGAGCTAGTTTCTCACGAACACAGTCTTCTGAAAATTATTCAAGATGTCCCTCGCTTCTGTTCCTATTTGTGGGTGTTTTCTGAGGTCCTGCTCCTGGTTCTTCATCTGTGAGCACAGAACAAAAATATTTGTTAAGCAATTCCACTTTATCCTTATCAGCTTCTACATATTCCCCCCCTGCACCCTTGAGTCTGACAATACCACTCTTGCCCTTCCTCTTCTCACTAATATTTATTTATTTATTTATTTTAATTTTATTTATTTATTTATTTATATATCTGAAAAATGTCTTATCCCCCCCATTTTATTGCATTGGCTATTTCCTCCTCCTTTTGAATCTTTGCCTTCTTGACTACTTTGCTAGCTTCTCTAAGTTTTTCCAAATACAGATGCCTGTCTTCCTCTCTCTGTGATCTCTTGTATTTCATGAAGGCCTCCCTCTTTTTCTTCATTTTTTCAGCTACTTCCTTAGAAAACCATAGCGGTCTCCTTTTCCTTTTCCTTTTGCCTTTATTTACCATTTTAACAAAAAGGTTGGTTGCCCTTAAAATATCCCCTTTCAGTTTTGCCCACTGTTTTTCTACATCCCTCAGCTGTTCCCATCCCACTAACGACTCCCTGAGGTATTGGCCCATCTTCGCAAAGTTAGTCTTCCTAAAGTCTAAGATCCTCACCTTGGAATGGATTCTAACAGCCCTAGTCCTAATACTGAACCACACCATCTGGTGGTCACTGGATGCAAAATGATCTCCCACTACAACATCAGAAACACTTTCACCATTGGTAAGCACCAAGTCCAGTATGGCCCCTTCACGTGTGGGGTCTGTTACCAATTGCCTGAATAGTTCTCCCTGTAGAGAATCCAGGATCTCCTTACTTCTAGATGATACTGCAGCAGGAATGTGCCAATCAACATCTGGCATATTGAAATCTCCTATCAGTAGCACTTCCCCTTTCCTAGCAATGCTGCGTATGTCTTCAATTAACTCTCTGTCCACCTCTTCCTCTTGTGAGGGAGGTCTGTATATCACACCAATGTAAATAGATTTCTCTTTCCCTCTTTTATTTTAACCCACAATGCCTCCTCTCTCCCTTTTAAGCTCTGTAATTCCAAAGCTTTAATAGTAGTTTTTACATATAGTGCCACTCCTACTCCCCTTCTTCCTAGCCTGTCCTTTCTGAATAAAGTATAGCCAGGTATAGTTACATCCCAGTCATGGTTTTCTGTGAACCATGTTTCTGTAACTGCCACTAAATCCAAGTCAGCCACTCCCACCAAAGCTTCAACATCAGGGATCTTATTTCCCATGCTACAGGCATTTATACACATTTATAGGGGGGCGGGTTGGCGGGCAACGGACTGCCTTCCACTAACAGGAAATATGGATTTTGTCCCAGGAATGGAGGGGCGTATCGCGAGAGAGTGGGCCCAGAAAGGCATACTGCTCCTGGGGCATCTGAAAATGGAGGGAGTGGTGGGGCTGGAATCTTATTCCTCCTTGCGTGTAAGATATCAGTTGGAACATCATGACTTCTATTACTACCTGCAAGTGCGGCATTATGTTAGAGGCCTTCAAAGGCAGAATAGTCTAGTGCTGAAACTGGGAGGCATGTGGGAGGTCTTTCGAGCCCTGGAAGGGAAAATCACGGTACGGTCTTTATGGAGGGAACTGGCCCCTGGGGGAAGGCCTAGGGGGGACACCGGGAGTATTGAATGTCTCGCGAGCAGGTGGCAGAGAGATAATATGCTTGTTGGGACTGCGGAGCGCCTGCGGAACGCTTTTGCTGCGATCAAATGGATTGCAGAATCAGTACAGCTGCAGGAAATGCAATATAAGTTTCTGTGGAGAGCATATGTCTCCAATGTATGGGCGGCGCGCGCAGGCTTGGTAGAGACAGATGCGTGTAAACTCTGTGGGACCGACCCTAGTACCCTGGCCCATCGTTTTTGGTATTGCATCCGCATTCAGAAACTCTGGGAGGAGGTGGGGGCTAAATTGAGTGGATGGGTGGGCTCCCCGGTGCTTATCTCCCCGGAATGGGGGCTATTTGGGTCCTGTGAGGGGGTAAACTCAATAGTAAGCGGGGAGCGTAAATTATGTGAGAAGGGTTTCTTAGCTGTGAAGAAATGCATCCTGAGACACTGGTTGTTGAACACAGTGCCAGACATAGGCGAATGGGAGCAAACATTGTTGGATTTGGGCGATATGGAGAAACGTACAGCGAGATATTTGGGAGAGGCTGCATGGGATAGATGGGCTCGGATATGGGGCCCCGTCCAACGACAAGATAGATCGTGCACTGGGAGCAGGGGCAGCCCAAGGGGGGTGCGGGGCCATGTGCGGAGACTCGGTGCGGGGCCTCATTTGCATAAGTGGCCTTATTTGCATAAATATTTGCATAATGTTACCATACACTAACCTTTAGTAAACATGTCTCTTAATGAGTGTATGGATAAAGAAAGACTAAAAGATTTCTACATTACTATAATCCAGTGCCAACCGCCAGGCACATTAGGAACTACTACAAACGCTGCCCATTTAGAACCAATAGCAAACCCGCCGTATCCTAACAGCACTACCAGGACTCATAAAGCACCATACCCTAACTATCAAAAGGCAACACTGCAAATATTAAACCAACACATTTCAGAGAATACTGGGGAAAGAGAACAAGTGGCAATGTCAAATAGGAATTACATAAACAGAATACCTCAGCTCAGTTATACATGCAGATCATAGACCATCACCAAACAAGGAATCACAATTTAGAAACAGGAAGGCAATAATTAAACTGGGAACCCCAAAAGCCAAACTTGGAATGTACAACAACACTGTAGAAATAAAACTATAAATTAATTTCCTCTTGTACCAAACAAAGCGCAGACGTTAATGATGCACATTTCCCAGAGCTTTCATATTCCAGTTAATAAATTCAAAATAAAGAGATATCTTTCTACCTTTTGTGCATTTTTTTTCAGTTGCAATTGCTCCAGCCACTTTCTTCTGGTTTCTTCATGTTTTCTGCTAACTCTCCATCGTCTGCTGTCCATTTGTCCTTTCTTCTCTCTTCTCTCTTTCTTCTCTCTTATGGTTTTTATAGTATGATTTTATTGTTTTAAATATTTTATGTTTTGATATTGTACATAGTTTGTGTTTTATTTATTATTACTTATTGTCTTTTGTATTGTTGTTATGCTTTTCTTTCTTTTCTATTTACTTTGGCGTTCTTTTCCGTAGTTTGCAGTGCCGCTTTTTTATATTGTTTGTACACCGCTTAAATGTTTCTTTTAACGTAAGCGGTTTATCAAATTTGAAATAAAGTTAAAGTTAAAGTTAAAGTTTCTAGTTTTTTTTTCCATTCTCTCTCTCTACATCTGCTTTAACATACTAATCTTTCTCCTTTTGCTCTTTCCTCATTCCTATTTCATCCACACAAATTTTATCCCTCCATCCTCAATCCCCACTTACTCTCCCAATACCCGGCCAATTGTAGATTTTTCATCCCTCCCACACAAAATATTTTTCCCCTCTCCATTTTACTCTCCCAGCCCCATCCCATTCTAATCCTCCCCCAACATCAGCTCCCTTCTAGTTCCAGTCTCACCCAGCATCCATTCCCTTCTACTCCCTGCATCAGCCCATTTCCAGTCCTAGCCCACCATCAGACCATTTCCAGTCCTAGCTCCCCCATCCATTTCCAGTCCGAGTCCCTTCATCAGCTCATTTCCAGTCCTAGCCCCCCATCAGCCCATTTCTAGTCATTTCCTAGCCCCACCATCAGCCCATGTCAAATCCTAGCTCCCCTCCACTCAGCCCAATTCCAGCCCAAGCCCCCCCATGAGCCTACTTCCAGTTCTAGCCCTTCCATGAGTCCATTCAATTCAAGCCCCAACCACAGCCCATTTCCAATCTTAGCTCCCCCCAACAGCCCATTTCCAGTTCTATCCTAGCTCCATCAGCCCATTTTCAGTCCTAGCTCCCTTCCCTCACAGCCCATTTCCATTCCAAGCTCCCTCCCCATCAGCTATTTGCAGTTCAAGCCTCCCCTTCCACTCAGCCCATTTCCAGTCCTAGCAACCCCCCAACCCATTACCAGTCCTAGCCCCCCATCAACCCACTTCCAGTCCTAACCCCCCATCACCCCATTTTCAGTTTAAGCCCCCCCCTATAACCCATTACCAGTCCTAACCCCTCATCAGCCCACTTCCAGTCCTAACCCCATCAGCCCATTTCCAGTCAGCCCCCCATAGCCCACTGCGTCCTAACCCCCCCATCAGCCCACAGCCCATTACCAGTCCTAACCACATCAGCCCACCTCAAGTCCTAACCCCTTCCCATCAGCCCATTTCCTGTCCTAGCCCCCCCATAGCCCATTATCAGTCCTAACCCCCCCCATAGCCCATTACCAGTCCTAACCCCCCATCACCCCATTTCCAGACAGCCCCCATCAGCCCACAGCCCATTACCAGTCTTAACCCCCCCCCATAGCCCATTACCAGTCCTAACCCCCCAACAGCCCACAGCCCACCTCAAGTCAAGTCCTAACCCCCTCCACAGCCCATTACCAGTCCTAACCCCCTCCCCCCCCCATCGGCTCATGGAAAAAAAAAAAACTGGCCGCTGCCGCTGCTGCCGCAGCAGAATGGAGTGTCCCGCGGGGCCCCCTCTGCCCGGCTGAGCTCTCCCGGCCCGGCTGAGCCCCTCTGTGCCGGCTTTCAGATACACGAAGGGAGAGTGTCTCCCTCGTGTCTCTGTTAAGCCCGCAGGGGCAGATGGGAAATTTCCCATCAGCCCCTGCTTCCCATCAGCCCCTTGGGCTTAACAGAGACGCGAGGGAGACACTCTCCCTTCGTGTATCTGAAAGCCAGCGCAGAGGGGCTCAGCCGGGCCGGGAGAGCTCAGCCGGGCAGAGGGGGCCCCGCGGGACACTCCATTCTGCTGCTGCTGCGGCGGCAGCGGCAGCAGCCAGCTTTTTTTTTTTTTTTTAATTTAATTTTTAAAAAAGCAGAATGTTCTTTGCGCGGGGCCCCCTGAAACGCGGGGCCCTGTGCAAAAAACATTCTTGCTCAATGGACTGGGAGGGAGGGGGTGAGGCCGGGAAAGAAAAAAGGAAGTCTGCTGCACATTTAGGCGGTAGTGGGGACTACACCTTGGGCAATCCTGGAAGCTAGGGATGTTCGGGGTGGGAGGGGGGATGGGGGAGTAGGGGGGGTTGGGGGTGGTGGTTGAGCTTGGTATTCTCTACTTAATGCTTATTGTCTGCCTGTTTAATGATTAAGGTACTATGCTGCCTGTGGCCTCCTCAATATTAGCTGCCAATAGCTGCTTGGAGGCAGCTGAGCCTGGACGACTGGCTGGGCAGCTAAGCAATCTTTTTGCTTTCTGTTTAAGGGGAGTACGAACATGTGTGCCAGAGGAGGAATGGATGAGGGAGGTGGGACAGCGATTACAGATGGCACGAGTATGTCCCAGGAGATGAACAGAGTTGTAAATGCCTATGTACTGTTTATCTTCTTTTTCTTGTTGCTTTAACTGTTTTATGTGTTGTTTTGGGTTGTACGATTGATGTTATTGTACGATTTATGCGATTGACAATAAAAATGAGTTTTCGTAAAAGCACTTATATATCGCAAATCTGTACAGAACATTCAAAGCGGTTTACAACCACACAAAAACACCTTATTTATTTTATTTATTTTATTTATTTAACACTGGTTTTATACCGTCTTTCTATGAGTCAAGGCGGTTTACAAGAAACTATGAACAACAAATACAGTTAACAAGTCTTAAGGTACATGGTAAATCTTACATAAAACTGGTGTTAAAACTAATACAGTTGTAAGAGCTAAACAGCTTAATTATTAACTTATTTACAGGGAGATATGCTGGTCATCTGCGACCTATTTACAAGCAGGAAGGCAGTATTTACAGTCTGAGAGTCAGGAACTATTGAGTCCAAAAAGTGTCCTGTGGAGAAGATGCCTGTGGGGGCTATTTAGAGATCCGTAGTTGTGTGGTGGTGTCAAGTCAGTCATGTGTAGGTAGGGGCAGTCTTATTCTTGATCTGTATTTAGGCCAAAGGATTCCAGAAAGAGGCAGATCTTTAGCTTTTTCCAGAATTCTGTTAGGTCTTCTATGGCCCTGAGCTCTGCTGGAAGGGAGTTCCAGATGGCTGGGGCATAGAGTGTGAGGGTGTGATTGCTGATCGACTGATTGTTCTTAACTCTGTGGGAGGTATAGAGAAAAGCATCCAGTTGTTCTCCCTCCTTAACCTGTTGCATCTGGTCTGTATGATTAGTGTGGTTGAAGGCATTCTGCTGATTGCTTAGTGCTAAAACACAATAAAACACAATAAAAACATAAAAATACATTGATTTACCATAACAAATTGAGACTGTCACTAAAAACCTACCACCCATGCCCCCAAAACTACCCACCAATTAACCTCCAACGCTACTCACATCTCAACACCCGGCGAAAGCCAACCTCAACCTGGGTCTTGCTTCAACCAGGCAACGTATTCCACCATACACTACTGTAAAAGCCCACTCTGCTGCTGCAAATGAAATTCTCCATTATCTGGCACTACCAAAAATGCGCTCTGACTGGACCGCTAGGTCTTTCCTGGCTACCCTCCCTTCCTTTCCTGTGATCAATGAAGAGGAAACTGCACACCTTCTTTCTTCCTCCAAACTCACCACCTGCTCCTCTGATCCTATCCCCACCCATCTCCTAAGCCCCATCTCCTCCACCGTTGTCCCTTCCATCTCTCATATTCTCAACCTATCGATCTCCACTGCAACAGTCCCTGCAGACTTCAAGTATGCTGTGGTCACACCTCTCCTCAAGAAACCCTCACTTGATCCACCTGTCCTTCTAATTTTTGACCCATCTCTCTCCTTCCCTTCATTTCTAAATGACTTGAACGTGCAGTTCACCGCCGCTGCCTCGACTTCCTCTCCTCTCATGCCCTCCTGGATCCCTTACAGTCTGGCTTTCGTCCTTTACACTCTTCTGAAACTGCTCTTGCCAAAGTTTCCTTAATGTGGACTATTACATATTTCCTGCTTTTGGGGTTTGTTTCCCAATGTTTCTTTTTAGTTGTCCGTTTTTTATGTGTAAGAAGGATTGTTTTTCTTGTGTCGTTTTGGTAATGCTTGCAAAACTTCATGAAAATAAAGTTTAAAAAAATATTGAATCCATGGATTCACCTGAGATGCTTTCATTGAAATTAAATGGGAAATTAGAAGAAATTCTGTCTCAGTCCTTTCTGCTGTTTGCCACTATCACCTCATTACGAACAACCTTGATGTTTTTTTGTGAATACCAAATCATTACATCAATAAATAAAAAATTATAGAAACCGGACAAAAATCCATATTTCATTTTGTTTCATTTGCTCCTGCAAAGTTCCTGCCCCCCTACCAATCCCCCCACAGGCTTGTTCTACTTGTCTCCCACCTCCCCAGCTTGTTTCATAGGGTTATGTCTTTCAGTCTATCTGACCTGTCTTTTTCTCTCTGCCCCTAGCTTGTCTAACAGCTCTGGTGGTATAGAGTCCTATCCTGCATTTTTTGCTTGGGCCAACCAGGATCTTGCCCTGACATGAAACTCAGGGAAGAGCAGAATGTCCTATTGTTATTGTAACTTCCTATGTTCCAAACACTCTGTGCAGAAGGTAATAGTGGTCTGGCCAGGTGCACGGAATGCTCTATCCTGTGGCCCTTTGAATGCATTGATAGGAGGTGAATAATGCAACATGCTGAGAGCAGACTTAAGTAGTGGCAGGGCCATTGCAAGGACTGGAGAAGCTCTAGGCTGCTGCAGTGGCATTACTGCTACTACTACTGAGCATTTGTATAGCGCTACAAGTCGTACGCAGCACTGCATAGACATGTAAGGGACAGCCCCTGCTCAGATGTCCAGAAAACTGACATTAATAATCCCTTTGAACTGCCAAAACCCACAAAAACATCAAAATGTAAGCAAATATGCTAACTATTTACCACTAAGAAATTATTCCAACTGCAATACATCTGAAAAGATATATTTAGCACCCAAATACATTACAGCACACTTACAAGGAAAGTTTAGATAAAGGATGCCCTCAGCGGCCAATACCCTAGGTCTCAATTGCAAAAAGGCCTTCCTCCGAAGTTGAGTAGCCTTAGCCACATCAGGAAAAATATTTATAGGGTGCCCACAAAAGGGGGCACTCTTCTTAGGAAAAAATAACTTCAAGATGGTACTTTTTATTTTATTTATTTATTTATTTATTTAGACAGTTTTGTATACCGCCTTATCCTTCAATCAAAGCGGTCACAACACAATTGGGGGATACATTTAACACGTGGGGATATGAGACACATTCACTAATACTTACAGGGAACATGGGCAATGGAGGGTTAAGTGGCTTGCCCAAGACCACAAGGAGCATCTGTGGGACTAGAAACCCCAGTCCTTCCGGCCCAAGGTTGCTGTCCTCTAGTGGGATTTGAACCCCCGACCTTCCAGCCTGAAGTACCGTGCCCCAACCACTAGGCTACTCCTCCCTCCGACCTAAATGTAACCACCATCGTTGCCTTTTTTTATCACATTATCAAGAGAAGACTCCAAAAATTGAGTCAACTCCATACTATCAATATCAATGAGCTCTTTCACGTCCCCACCATGCTGTCCAATAGTACATAATATAGTAACATAGTACATAGAGACATAGTATATGACGGCAGATAAAAACCAGTATGGTCCATCTAGTCTGCCCAGCAAGGCGGCAAGAGTAGGTGCACTTGCCGCTCCGTGCAGGTCACCTTTTCCCATGCCTTTGTTTAGGGGTGTACCCACCGCTCCATGTAGTTCACCCCTATTTGTTCAGATATAAGAGATAGGGGCTTGTTTACAAAGCCACGGTAGCAGACTCCGTGTGATATCGGAGCCGCGGCCCCATTGAATTCAATGGGGCTGCAGCTCCGATATCGGGCGGAGTCCGCTACCGTGGTTTAGTAAACATGCCCCATAGTTATGCTTATTTTTATTTTATCCTGTTGTTATAAAGGGATCCACTATGTCTGTCCCATGCCATTTTGAATTCTGTCACTGTGTTTGCCCCCACCACTTCCATCAGGAGGGCATTCCAAACACCCACAACCCTTTCAGTGAAAAAGTATTTCCTGACATTGCCTTTCAGTTTACCCCCTTGCAGCTTCATGTTAAGTCCTCTAGTTTTATAGCTTCCCTGTCTTTGGAAGAGGTTTGTTTGTCCATTAATACTCTTTTTATTTAAAGGTCTGAATCATATCTTCCCTGTCTCTCCTCTCCCCCAGAGTGTACATATTTAGGTCTTCAAATCTCTTCTCATAAGTCTTCTGACGCAGGCTCCAAATCATTTTGGTCACCTTCCTCTGAACCGCTTCCAGCCTTTTTATATCCTTTGCGAGATACGGTCTCCAAAACTAAACACAATATTCCAAGTGAGGCCTCACCAGTGACTTGTACAGTGGCATTAGTACCTCTTCCTTTCTGCTGGTAATTCCTCTCTGTATGCAACCCAGAATCCTTCTGGCTTTTGTCACTGCCTTGTCGCACTGTTTCGCCACCTTGAGATCATCAGAAACAACCACACCATTGATTCATCAAAACTAGAATAAGTACTTCTTCAGGATCTCAAGTGGGGACAACAAACAAACTACTGGAAAATTAAGAAATCTTAAATTCTTTGCTCTAATAACATTCTCAAGATGCTCCATCTGATTATGAAGCACCAAACTATCCTTTACAAACAAATTCCTCAAGTTCTGCACACTACCGACACTGCTCTCGAGTCTAGAGATTCTACCTTCCAGACCAGAGAGCATGATTTTTCAAACATTGAGTGGCATCCTGCGAAAAATTACACAATTGAGACAGAGTACCCCTTCGATATCCTCTCCATCCTCTCGACTGCCAAACAAACATCTTTTAGGGAAACATCAAAGGAACCCACACCCTCTGGCCCCATATCCACAGACATACACACATAGATAGCGGAGCTGGGAAAAGAGCTACAAAGTCTAAAACAAAATGTTGAGGTGGAGCTGCAGGATCCAGGGGAGTGGAGGCAATAAGTGTATCTGCCCCCACCAGAGAGGTTGAGGAAGAGAGGTTCGACACCCAAAACTCAAGGACCCTTCCGCAGAAGAGTCAGTTCCAATGGATGTAGATGGTCTATCAAGAGGAGGGACACTCACCAGATGTGCGTCCATTGGTCCCTGCACAGGTTTTATCGCACCTGGAATCTTACTTCTGATCTTACGCTTCTCAATTGTCACAACTGTCCTCCGGTGCTCCTAAGGGGCTCACAAGGGGCGAAACCTGCCCCTTAGGTCATGTACCCACGTCCGCGCCTCGCTTTATAAATCAACAAGAGAAGGAGGAGTTGTGATCCTTCCAGTATGCGCTGTGTTAGGCAGAGTCCTTCCCCGATATCCCACAACACTCTGGACAACAAGTTGGATCAGGTGCCTCAGGGAATCAACTGCGCTACCTGTCTTTATCCACCAACGAGAGAAGGAGGAGCTGTAACCTTTCTGGTATGCACAGTGTAAGGCAGAACCCTGCCATAATATCCCACGAGTCTCTGGGCAACAGGTTGGATCAGGTGCCTCCTGGATTCTAGATTTTAAAGATTTTAGTTGTTTCTTCCATACTGGTTTGAAGAAGCCATGAAATGGCATTTTAGAAACATAGAAACATGATGGCAGAAAAAGACCATATGGCCAATATAATCTTCCCTTCCATATAGTACTGTACCTAGCCTTGTGTGAGCGATGCGGCCGCACAGGGCACAAAGGCTTAAGGGACACGTTTTGGCTGCCTGCTTTGCCCTGCTGCTTTTTCTTCTCTCAGCGGTGGCAAGGCGACAGCAGGCAGCCGAAATCAAGCCCTTAAGCCTTTTTGCGGCATTTTAATTAGATCTGGTCCCTCCCTCCTCTGACGCGACGTCAGAGCAGGGAGGGACAGATCTGCTTAAAGTGCCAGTGACTTGCACATCGGGTGCACCTCCCCTCTCTTACCTCCATCCAGCCACTTTCTGCTCTTGTCCTGCTGCCGGAGCTGCTGTGTAGAAAACAGAGGGCGGCAGCAGCAAGATAAGAGCAGGCAGCAGCTGGATGGAAGTGCGGGTGAGGGTCCTGCGCCCAATGTGCATGTCGCACAGGGCGCGATTCTGGCTCGGTAAAGCCCTGCTTCCATATCAACTACTATAGTCCCCTTTTTTCCTTTAGAGATGTTCTGTGTTTGTCCCATGCTTTCTTGAATTCAGATACTGTCCTCGTCTCTATTACCTCCACTGGGAGACTATTCTATGCATCTACCACTCTTTCTATGAAGAAATATTTCCGCATATTTACTTCTGAGTCTAACCTCTTTCACAGTCATCCTATGTCCCTTCATAGCAGAGTTTGCTTTCGATTAAAAGAGGTTCTTGTGCATTTATGCCAGGAAGGTATTTAAATGTCTGTGTCATATCTCACCTTTCCTGCCTTTCATCTAATGTATACATATTAAGATCTTTAAGTCTGTCCCCATATGCTTTATAACGAAGACCATTAAACATTTTAGTAGCCACCCTTTGTACCAAGGAACGTCTAGGAAGAATCTAGGATGTCCAGAGCAGAACTCCCACAAAACCTGGGGAGTTGCAAAAGTGAAGGGAGGTATTTAAACATGTCTTCTAAAATCTCTTCGTCTGCACCTTGAAAATTGAAAATCCAGGTAGCCAGTTCTGGAGACGACTCCTCCCCATCCCGCACATAGCAAGGTCGGGTATCTATACAGGTGTAGCCCATTTCACAAATGTGGACATCCCAAGTTGGATGTCAGCAGAACAGGTACTTGGATGTCCCGTCCAGAGTATTTCAGAAGGAGGGTTACTGTGTCCTGAGACCAGCATATCCTGGCCTGCCATGTCAGATACTCGGATGTGCGGCAGCAGGCCTGTTATATGTTCAGAGTGTATATTTATGCGCAGGTTTCTTCAGGCAGGAAAGAACTGTAGCGATGCAAGTGCATTTTGCGCTTCCCCCTGGAAGCATTGCATCCATGAAACAAGTACTTTATTCGCCTCATTCATGGTCAGACGAAGGTATAGGCATGGAGGCTTCACCAACCATAGCCAGATGCGCTTATGCCGTTCTAAATTGCACCATAGCGTGCATCTTTCTTGCTTTGCCCCGGCCACGCCTCCGCCATGCCCTCATTCCACATAGATGTCATTGTGCTGGAGACGTCTATATAGCTGGCTTCTAAAATGGCCCTGGGGTTGTCGCCATGCTTTGTATGTCTAAATGCTCATTTTTCGTTGTCTAACTCACGAAAAGGGCTTTTAAAATGACCCCCCTTAGTACATGCAGTGCAATTAATCCATGCGCAGTCTTCATACTTGGTGCCTGTTGCATGTGTATTTACTTGAGGAATTAAGAGGAAGGCAGATATATAAAATAACACTTCTCAGCTTGGACATTCCTGTTGCAGTACATAAACCAACCAGGTCAGCATCAGCTCTTTCCTACAGCCTAGTGCCCTTCACTAGGATAATAGTAATGAGAGAGACATACAAGAAGATTGCAGAATGGAATGAAATACTTAAAATCAACCCTCTAGACTAAAGTATTTCAGACATGACTTTGACAAGGTGAAACCAAAGTGATGAAACCAATCCATTCTGCCTGGGAAATCGATTTCCCCACAGCAGGGCGTAAAAAGGCCATCGATTCGCAGCCTTAGCAGTCATGGGATGTCAAACTGCCTGATCTAAATTTCTATATGCATCACTCCGGATTAAATAATGGGAAAAAAACAACTTGTGCTAGCCATGCTCCTGCTCATTCTAGCCATTAAAAGCTAGCACCTGAACTAATCTGCTTTATGAGAATAAACAAATAAAAAACAGTTAAAAGTATAGTTGATTTCTGGAGGTCTCCTGTCCCTTGTTTCATTTGTTCTGAACTGCAGCCAAACAAGTTCACTTGCAAAGCAGAAATACCAACAACAGGAGAGGTTCTTTCTTTGAAGGAGCAGATTAGATTACAAAATGCACAGTCTGGGAGGGTAGGAATGACTTGACATGCAGACAATAAACACCGAATACTTGGAAAGCAGGAACAAGGGAACTGCACGCTGTGGGCGGTGATTTGAGAAGGCTTTTTCCACGTGTAAGGCAGTTTCACACACAGTAAAATGTTTTTATAAAATTACTCAGTTGTGCATCTACAGAAAGCGTGTGCTTACTTTTACGAGCTCTGTGCATGAGCGTTTCCAGGGGCATACTTTGGGCAGAGTGGAAGAGGAGTGCAAGGCACATATACATTGTATAAGATGCATATATAGAGTACATGCACAGATTTACACCCTTTTCAAAGAAGGTGTAAATTTGTGTGGAAGCAAATGCTCTAACCACCTATGTTGCTTCTATAAAATATATTTACAATGGGTGCCTTTTTGGACTTCTCCCATAGGTGTCCTATTATAAAATCAAGCCCTGTGGAGACACATTCTGGTTCCTGCATGTCCAGCCGCATTGGCCGTGCAAAAACCGGACGTGCAGGACCCGATTCTGATGCTGAAGAGCCCGGACGTACCCACAATGGCAGTCGGGGACTTGGATGCCATTACTGAAATTGGGCATGTGCATATATTTTTTCTAGAGCAACCCAGACACACCTCCACCACGCCCCTACGTGACATGGATGCGATCGCCTCTGGAGATATCTATAGACCTGGCTTTCTAAAATGGCTCCTAGGACGTCTACATGATTTGCACGTCTAAGTGCCTATTTTCAGATTTCCAATTCACAGATAGGGCTGCTAAAATGACCCCCACAGAGTACAGATGACATTTACAGCACCTTTGGAGCAGATGTAAATGTGTGAGCCCATTTGCATGCTGTAGGGGCTGGTTTGGGGTGTTTATTTTATAGAGGTGCCTATATAGTTTTTATAAATTAGGCTTACAATAGGTATATTTTGGGCTTCTTAAATAGACAACCTCTTATAAAATCAGGACCTGTCCGAACAGTGCCAGCACCCCAGATTTCTTTGGGCTGTGATCAACTAAAAGACATGATGATCATAGCAATAAGTATTAGGGATGTGCGTTCATTTGAAATAAAATGGGGGATGTCAATGATATTTCCCATTTTGCTTCCTCATTTTTGAAGAAAAACAGAGCAAACGCTGAAATTTCATCACTTTCTGTCTATCATTAATAGTGCTCACTGTCACTTAATAGTGTAAACTGTTGTGTGATAGGGCACACTATAGTTCACTAGCTGACACTATTAAGTGATAGTGTACATGATTAACGATAGATGGGAAGCAACAAAAATAAAACTCAAGGAGAACAAAACAAAATGAAAAATTATGTTTACTAAATGGGAAACTGAATGAAACAAAATTTTTTGTCTGTACACCCCGAATAGTTATCACATATTATAATTAGCTAATTTATAGTGACATATCTATTAAAGTGATTAAGACTTGATTGCCATCAGTACATATTGGGCTGCTGGTATATGCATTCTCTTTTACTGAAATTTCCACTTCTTTAACTCCTCATATTGATAACCGACTTGATTGAACCAGTGCTGGTTATAGTGCACCATTTTTCCCTCCTTTTCCTTACCGCTTCCTGCTTTCTACAGTTAATTTCTTCAGATTGTAATTCCTTCCTCTCTTTTTCACTTTTTCCTTCCTTCTTTCCTTTCCTTTTAAATCTTCTTCCTTAAATGGTTTAGTTTGCATGTAAACCGCATGGATTCAATATAATGAAAGGCTGTATATCAAATTAATAAATAGATTAGAAGAGAATAAATCAGTGCCTTCTTACAACAGTATTAAAACGAGCAACGGTATTGAAACAAAGTACTTTTTACCAATGGGATTAATACTACTTATTTTATAAAAAGGTCTCAGTTTTGTAAACACAAACATGCAGTTTTCCAATGGAGGAACATTTTGGTGCATCAAAGCCAACTCTGTGGGAGTTTGAGTGCTCTTAATATCGTCTCTCCTTCCCAAGTCACCTCTTGAATCTCTTCTCCCCTCAGCTGCTGTGGTTCCAGAAGATTGAGGAGGCAGTAAAGGAGACAGATGAGATGTTTGGAGTGCTAAAGCCCTCACATAACCCACAGACCTGCCACTTAAAGAATATATAGAGAGTGCAGTGCTGTTATTCTTTGATTTAGAAAGAAGGGGAGATTTTTGATGTACTGTAATTACTCGTCTTTTTCAAATACAAGCTTAAGGTGAGTTACAAACCAGGTATTGTAGTTATTTCCTTGTCCAAAGGGGCTGTATAATCTTGTCCACAGTCACAAGGACTTCCAGCAAGAGACGCAGAATTTGAACCTTGATTCCCTGGTTCTCAGCCCACTGCTCTAATATATATATAAATACATCTGGTCATATTTACATATGCATATGCTAAGGGGGTAATTCTGAGATGCAAATAGCGGAGATGGATGTCCGGCTTGGACGTCCCACCCCTGCTGTTCGCAAGGAGCAAGATCCAAACCCCAGGCTCCCCACATGCACAGCGGGCTTGTGCAAGGAGCGCTAGATGGCGCAGGAGGGGGAGGGCTGGGGACTGAGAGAGGGCAGAGCAGAGGTGGGTTCACGATCCCAGACGTAAAGGGTCTACTCCGGTCATGGCCTTGTACGCTCGGCAAGGCCAAGATGGACGGGGGACTTCCACCTTGAAACCACAGGAGACCTAGGAAAATTAAGTAAAGGCAGATTGTTCTTCTCTATCTGCTTTTCCAGATACTCTAACTTCCTAGTGGCCACATTACTGTCCTTAACCTGGGCATCCTGGAGGCCCCAAAGCTGTCCCAAATCCTCATCGAGGCGGACAATCTTCAACTCCTAGTCCTTAATAGCTCCAGACATCATCTGCATAGCATTTTTCATAGGAGCAAAGTCTTTACTCACAGTCGCACCAAACATCAGTAAGGAACTGCTGACTCGAGCATTTACATCCCAAAGTGCATCCAAATTTACTACTGCAGGCTTAACCAACTCCCGGGGGACCTGGGTGAGCATTTGCTCAAGGCCCACACCTGGAACCGCTCCAGACGCCATATTAAATCTGTCAGCATCTCCAGATCCCAGGAAAGAACCAGGGCTTGCTCTACCCATGGCTGGCATGCCCTCTTCACCCCCCTTCAACAGCCACAAGACTGTTCCAGGCCGCAATGGAGGAGCACGCTGGTCAGGGGAAAGTACCACTCTCGAAGCACTCAGGTCCAACAAGAAAACTTCTCCTGAACCCGCCAAAAACACCGCATCTGAGCTTGGAGGGATGAACCCACATTCCACCAAGGTCCTCTGCCCCGACACTGTCACCTGAACTTCACCCGAGGGTAGGTGAAACTGCTTCTGTTTTCTCCGCCCCATCGGAACGACAGTCAGGCAGTGAGAAACTCAGTGTTCGTGATAGGCCAAACCAGCTCAGCACACCACACCACTGCCGCCATCTTGCCTCTTCCCTTGGCCAATTTGATGTCCAGCCAATATTTAGCCATTTGTATTTTGATGGGGCTAAGGGCATTCTGGAGATGAGGCCAAAATGTATCTATATTTATTCACTCTCTAGCTAAATTTATCTGCTCAGAGGGACCGCACAAATAGATATGTCCTCTTTTTAAAATTGAAAACCACATATTCAGTACTTCTAACTAAATGGATAGGGCCAGTGAACAACAGGCATAAAGATAAACTCATATATCCTCCACAGTGGCCACAGCTTTAAATATTGACTCCTAAGTAGACAGACAGATAGATGCAGCAGACAGAGTAAGAGATCCACGAATAATGGCTATTTGTACCTCAGCATGGGGTATGAAGACAAATACAACTTTATAATGTCTGTAGGATCATCTGCTTTAAGATATAGTTGGAGTGCTATGGATTACACTTGAGTTATAGAGTTCACCCCTCCCTCCATCCCGCACACACACAGGCACACTTACACTCTCTCTCTCTCTCTGAGTTATGTGAGAAGTCTCACGCGAATAAGACAAATGAATTGTCTATTGCTTTCAGGAAGATTATAGCTTTTAATCAATAGGTGTTTTGTTGTTATTGTTAGAAAAAAAACCCCTTTAAAAACATTTTATTGGAAGAAAACATTTAACCATGTCAAGAGCACATAAAATGTTATGGTGGGTGACACGGATGTGAACAAATACTGATTAAACCTTATACAGAAGAAACGGGCATCTCACAGAAAGAATTGTTGATGCAGTATAGAGAACTATGAGGCCAGGCATAGTACCAGGTTAAAGACAAATGGGACAGTTCCCAAAGGGTTTAAGTATTTAGCTATGAAGGTTAGGGACTTAAATAGGCTCTTTTGAAAACTGATTAGAGCTGAGTTGCTAAAGTCATAAGACTACAAAACTGGTGGCCAAAGTTAGGGAGAAAAAAGTTTAACATTTAGCACTGAATTTTAGCATTGGACAGATAATAGCATCCTAAATCTAGACAAAAGAATTGCAGGTGTAAATTTAAGATCCCAAGTTTTAAACACCTACCTTCAGGTGAATATCCAGCTGAAAATTTAGGGTCCTTAGTTTGGCTGAAAATGTATCTAAATATAAAAGGCAAAAAATGTAAAGGCTGGTTTTCAGTGCCCTCATCCAAACAGCCCACAGGAGACCCACTGAGAGAGAGAGTCAGGGGCACTATCTGGATATTTCCACAGACATCCCCCACACTATCCAGTTACTGCAGGGGTGGTCTGGTTAGCGGTGATTTCCAGCCAGACTTATCTAGATATTTTAAACCACCTGAGAAGCGGGCCTAAATTATTATCCAGGTGGAGCTGAATTCTAGAACACGCACGTCCATCCCATGGGCACCTCCAAAGCGAAAACGGGCCCAATTTAAAAGTGATTCCGCAATTGCGGGGGTAGACGCACCCGCAGTTTCAGAATCAGGGATGTAGACATTTTTGGCGCAGCATGAACAAAGTACTATGGAGTACGAGACATGGCTATATGCAGCAAATGGCTTTGTACATCCCCGTGCTTACCGTATTCTGAAACAATGGATGTTGTGGATCCCTTTGCTATATACCTGCAAACAGCCACATCCTTCTGTAAACTGCATCTCCTAAACTGCTCCTCTCACTGACAGTGCTGTGCTGATGCAAACTACACATCAATACTGATGATACATAAATGTTGCTACAAACTAGACTATATCTCCCAGTCTGTTGCATGCCCAGAACACTGTAAAGTAATCTCAGTGCTCTCTAAGATAGTATAAAAGCAGGTAGAAAGTGATATGCATGTCATGACATCCTTTGCATCACAACATACGTGGCATTAGAAGACACCCTTAGTTATGCTTGCATTGATCATCTCTGAAAACAGTCTGGACAATACTAAGTGTGGACCAGAAAAAATCAGAAGAGGTTCTCCATAGTGATATGTCAAAACGTATCCCTGTCACTAATAAGGACCCTCAGAATGGGAGTATTCAACAGTGCAAAGAGCACCAAGACATGCCCAAAGGCACTTTCATCGCTCTCTACAAATGTGCACAGTTTTAGAGAACAGTGATGATTCTGGGCATGTCTCAGTGCTGTTTGCACTGTTGAATACTCTCATTCTGAGGGTCCCTTATTAATGATAGGGATATGTTTTGACATTTCACTATAGAGAAGCTGTTCTGATTTATTCTAACCGATCACACTGGCAGCTGGTGATGCTGTGGTCATCCCTACGGTCAAGGTACTAGCCAGACATTCATGTTCCTTCCAGATTTGCAGATGAGCACACCAGATCCTCCCGTGTAACACTCAGACTACACACACATATACACACACACACACATACTCTCTCACTTGCAATCACAAATAACATACCTCTGCCAAAACCATGCCCTGCACTTATAAACAACTGCTGTGAAGACATAATGGCACGGCGTCTCAGGACACCACATCTGATCTGCATTTCTCAGCCAAACACGATTCTGCTCCATACTACCTCACCTACCATCCCTACATCTACATTCCCATTTTTCAGAACATTGGCATTGTTAGGGAAGCCAAGAATAGCCCCTTTAGCACAAACAGCAAATATCAGCATAGCCAGAATAAAGACTATTGCAGTGCTTTATATTTCTGTAGGGGTGTTTTTTATTGTTCCTTAACCTTACAAATGTCCCTCATCTGTGCACTCTATTCTTTACAACTGCATCTTGTGCCTCCCAGTACAGACGTGTCACAGTCATTCATCTCTATGGGACACGTTGAAGATCAGAGCAGACAGTTTTCTAAGTCCTGGCCTTATTCTTCGCTGCTACTGGTATAACGTAGGCATCCGCGAGAAACACTCAGGATATACACATGCCTTTCCTGAACATAATATATGTCATACTGGGTCAGACCAAGCAGGGGCGGCCCAAGGGGGGTGCGGGGCCATGTGCGGAGACTCGGTGCGGGGCCTCATTTGCATAAGTGGCCTTATTTGCATAAATATTTGCATAATGTTACCATACACTAACTTTTAGTAAACATGTCTCTTAATGAGTGTATGGATAAAGAAAGACTAAAAGATTTCTACATTACTATAATCCAGTGCCAACCGCCAGGCACATTAGGAACTACTACAAACGCTGCCCATTTAGAACCCATAGCAAACCCGCTGTATCCTGACAGCATTACCAGGACTCACAAAGCACCAGACCCTACCTATCAAAAGGAAACACTGCAAATATTAAACCAGTACATTTCAGAGAATACTGGGGAAAGAGAACAAGTGGCAATGTCAAATAGGAATTACATAAACAGAATACCTCAGCTCAGTTACACATGCAGAACATAGACCATCACCAAACAAGGAATCGCAATTTAGAAACAGGAAGGCAATAATTAAACTGGGAACCCCAAAAGCCAAACTTGGAATGTACAACAACACTGTAGAAATAAAACTATAAATCAATTTCCTCTTGTACCAAACAAAGCGCAGACGTTAATGATGCACATTTCCCAGAGCTTTCATATTCCAGTTAATAAATTCAAAATAAAGAGATATATTTCTACCTTTTGTGCATTTTTTTTCAGTTGCAATTGCTCCAGCCACTTTCTTCTGGTTTCTTCATGTTTTCTGCTAACTCTCCATCGTCTGCTGTCCATTTGTCCTTTCTTCTCTCTTCTAGTTTTCTTTCCATCCTCTCTCTCTACATCTGCTTTAACATACTAATCTTTATCCTTTTGCTCTTTCCTCATTCTTATTTCATCCACACAAATTTTACCCCTCCATCCTCAATCCCCACTTACTCTCCCAATACCTGGCCAATTGTAGATTTTTCATCCCTCCCACACAAAATATTTTTCCCCTCTCCATTTTACTCTCCCAGCCCCATCCCATTCTAATCCTCCCCCAACATTAGCTCCCTTCTAGTTCCAGTCTCACCCAGCATCCATTCCCTTCTAGTCCCTGCATCAGCCCATTTCCAGTCCTAGCCCCCATCAACCCATTTCCAGTCCTAGCTCCCCCATCCATTTTCAGTCTGAGTCCCTTCATCAGCTCATTTCCAATCCTAGCCCCCCATCAGCCCATTTCTAGTCATTTCCTAGCCCCACCATCAGCCCATGTCAAATCCTAGCTCCCCTCCACTCAGCCCAATTCCAGTCCAAGCCCCCCCATGAGCCTACTTCAAGTTCTAGCCCCTCCATGAGTCCATTTCAATTCAAGCCCCCACCACAGCCCATTTCCAATCTTAGCTCCCCCCAACAGCCCATTTCCAGTCCTATCCTAGCTGCTCCATCAGCCCATTTTCAGTTCTAGCTCCCTTCCCTCACAGCCCATTTCCATTCCAAGCTCCCTCCCCATCAGCTATTTGCAGTTCAAGCCTCCCCGTCCACTCAGTCCATTTCCAGTCATAGCAATCCCCCAACCCATTACCAGTCCTAGCCCCCCATCAACCCATTTTCAGTTTAAGCCCCCCCTATAACCCATTACCAGTCCTAACCCCCCATCAGCCCACTTCCAGTCTTAACCCCATCAGCCCATTTCCAGTCAGCCCCCCATAGCCCATTGCCAGTCCTAACCCCCCCCATCAGCCCACAGCCCATTACTAGTCCTAACCACATCAGCCCACCTCAAGTCCTAACCCCGCCCCAGCAGCCCTGTGCCTGTCCTAGCGCCCCCATAGCCCATTAGCAGTCCTAACCCCCCCCCATAGCCCATTAGCAATCCTAACCCCCATCACCCTATTTCCAGACAGCCCCCATCAGCCCACAGCCCATTACCAGTCTTAACCCCCCCCAGCCCATTTCCAGTCCTAACCCCCCATCACCCCATTTCCAGTCAGCCTCCATCAGCCCCCAGCCCATTACCAGTCTTAACCCCCCCAGCCCATTACCAGTCTTAACCCCCCAGACCAGTTCAAGTATGCGTCCCTCAGCCACAGCCCTTTAGCAGTCTTAACCCCCCCCTAGCCCATTTCCAGTCCTAACCCCCCCAGCCCATTTCCAGTCCTAACCCCCCCTCACCCCATTTCCAGTAAGCCTCAATCAGCCCCAGCCCATTAGCATTCTTAACCCCCCCCAGCCCATTTCCAGTCCTAACCCCCCCCAGCCCATTTCCAGTCAGCCTCCATCAGCCCCAGCCCATTAGCAGTCTTAACCCCCCTAGCCCATTTCCAGTCCTAACCCCCCCTCCAGCCCATTTCCAGTCCTAACCCCCCCTAGCCCATTTCCAGTCCTAACCCCCCCCCTTGCACATTTCCAGTCCTAACTCCCCCCCTTGCACATTTTCAGTCCTAACTCCCCCCCCTTGCACATTTTCAGTCCTAACCCCCCCCTGCACATTTCCAGTCCTAACCCCCCCCTTGCACATTTCCAGTCCTAACCCCCCATCCGCCCATTTCCAGACAGCCCCCATCAGCCCCCCCCCCCTTCCCTTCCCTTCCCTTCCCTTCCCTTCCGGCAAATTAAAAAAAACAAAACAAAAACCTGGCTCTAGCTGCTGCCGCTGCCGCGTCCGTCGCAGCAGCGGCAGAATGGCGTATCCCGCGGGGCCCCCTCTCCTCGTCGAGCCCTCTGCCAGGGCTTTCAGATTCGCGAAGGGAGAGTGCTCCCTCGCGACTCTGTAAAGCCCGCAGGGGCTAATGGGAAATTTCCCATCAGCCCCTCGCGTCTAAAGGGGCAGATGGGAAATTTCCCATTAGCCCCTGCGGGCTTTACAGAGACGCGAGGGAGCACTCTCCCTTCGCGAATCTGAAAGCCCTTGCAGAGGGCTCGACGAGGAGAAGGGGCCCCGCGGGACACGCCATTCTGCCGCTGCTGCGACGGACGCGGCAGCAGCCAGAGACAGGGGTTTTTTTTAAATGTAATTTAAAAAAAAAGCAGAATGTTCTTTGCGCGGGGCCCCCTGAAACGCGGGGCCCTGTGCAAAAGACATTCTTGCTCAATGGACGGGCCGGCCCTGAGACCAAGGTCCATCAAGCCCAGTATCCTGTTTCCAACAGTGGCCAATCTAGGTCATACATACCTAGCAGTTTCCCCAAAAGACACAGTTTCCTCAATGCTTGTATTGGGTCAAGCAGTGATATCCCAGGTCCCTTTTAATAATGGTTTATGGACCTTTCCAGCAGGAACTTGTCCAAATCTTTTTTAAACCAAGCTACATAAACAGCTTTTACTACATCCTCCGGTAACAAATTCCAGAGTTTGATTCACGTTGAGCGAAAAAATATTTTCTCTTATTAGTCTTAAATAGGTTACCCTGTAGCTTCATTGCATGTCCCCTAGTCTTTCTATATTCTCACAACGTAAACAATTAATCTATGTTTACCTGTTCCATTCCATTCATTAATTTATAGACCTCTACGTCTCCGCGGCTTGCCACACTCCCATTCCACCCCCTCCCACCCACGTTCTGAGATCCCCATATACGTGCAGGGCTGTGTGGTTTCGGAATACGGTTCTAGATGTTTTAGCGAGAAAAACATCTCTCCCGCACGTCTAACTGGTTCATTCGTGTTCTGGAACGACCTCCATATTGGCCGCACAATCTGGATCTCCAGCGGCACCCCCCATCCGGATACTACCATGGAAGTACTTTTTAGGAGTTGCATGGAACATTCCTGTCTGTCTTCGTGTTCTCTTTCTGGTTTTGATGCCTTCATTTTGGGAATTGTTGGTTTGATTTTACTGTGTTTGCTGCTCTGGGGAGCCCTTTTGAGGGCTGGAACATTTAATTTTATTTAAATAATAGCAATGAACCTCTTTTCATAAGAAGTTCCATTGTCAGCACTCCAATCATTTCTGAACATGGAGATTCTGGTTCATTAGGGAGTTGAGTTCTTATGTGTTTTCTCTTGGTGATGGAAGTTCTTCCTTATCATCTGTGTCAAGTCTACAGTACAGTGCAGTCCAGGACTAAACTCCATAGATGACCAAGAATGGACAAACTTCTTTAAAACTTTTAAAGTTGTTCACAATATAATAATAATATCAAATAGAAAAATTGAATAAAAAATTTAAAAAATACAAATTTCATTGGTTTTTTTTGTTTTGTTTTGTTCTGAAACAAAATGAAACAATCCTGCTTCATTGCATTTGAAAACAAATGCACATCAAGAACACCTAAATTTAAAATTATTTATTTATTTGACTATGTTTTTTTTTTCTATACCGTTTTTTTCCAGGTCAAAACAGTTTACAAGAAACAAGAACCGTTTTGCATGAAACAAGAAACTGAAAACATGCTAACATAGGATATACAAGTCATTCATGTTCTTCAACTGGAAGAGGGAGGGGGAAAACGATGCTAGTTAACCAACTTCTTAACAATAGAGGATTGAACATAGTCAACAATTCGTGGGGTGTGAGATTTATGTTATTACGTCTCCATGAATAGATGTGTTTTTAGTGCCCTGCGGAATGCTATAAGTGCGGATAATTTTCTGGTCTTCTCAGGCAGCGCATTCCATAGTCCCAGAACAAAAAAGAGAGAATGAGCGGTTGCAGGCATATTGGTTGCTTTTTGTTATTTTGATTGATATCATTAGCATATTTTGTATGCTTTGTCTTCTGGCCTTCTTGTTCTGTGGCATGTGCAACAGCATGTTTAGGGATGTGGATGATAAGTTATGCGTGATTTTGAATATCAGTAGCAGGATAGAGCATAATATCATCTGCATATATGTGATAGTGAACTTTGTGAGAATGCATGATTGAGCATATAGGAAAGTAGGGAGGATAATGCTGATCCTGGTGAGACACCTTGCTGTTGAAAGAATGGAGCCGATTTGGGTGATTCTGCTTTATAGCTGATGGTTTGTTAGAGACGAGCGGAAGCATTCGAGTGTTATGCCTTGTATTCCAATTGTTTGTAGTCGCGATAATAGGATGTTATGAGGGAATGATTCAAATGCCGATACAATATCCAGAAATATTAGTATGAAACCTTGCTTAGATTGCCAGGTTAGTATCTAGTGATTCGTTCTTTAACATTGGGCATCCTAAGGTGATTTTTTGGTCATTAGGCATGTATCCCAGATCAAGAGATCGTTGTGCTATTTTTGTTATTATCAAGCATAGTTCAGTTTTGGCTATCTTAATCCAGCATACTGGACATGGGTCTAATGGGGATGTTGTTGTGCTCAGGTTTGCGATTATGTTTTCTATGTATTGCAGGGTGATGGTGTTAAATGACTGCCATGATAGTATCTGGTAATACCAGTGAAAGTAAGATGTACATGATTCCCTTTTCAGTGTCCCTGTCTCTCTCCTGTACCACTTCCAGTTTTCAAACTTAGAATCATTATTTAGCAAAAATGGATTATTTTACTCAAGATTCCTTCTCTCCTATCATCTGACAGACAGAACTGATGAATGATTACAATAATTGAAAAAAGCCCGAGCAGACCTTACCGGGAAATCATAGAGCAGGGGCATCCAGTCAGCCCCAGCATCTTTTTTTCACAAACTAGAGATATCGTAAACTCCCTCTCAGTCCATCAGGGGTGGCCCAAGGGGGGTGCGGAGACTCGGTGTGGGGCCTCATTTGCATAAGGGACCTCATTTGCATATATATTTGCATAATGTTACCATACACCAACTTTTAGTGAACATGTCTCTTAATGAGTGTATGGATAAAGAAACACTAAAAGATTTCTACATTACTATAATCCAGTGCTAACCACCAGGCACATTAGGAACTACTACAAGCACTGCCCATTTAGAACCCATAGCAAACCCACCGTATCCTAACAGCACTACCAGGACTCACAAAGCACCAGACCCTACCTATCAAAAGGCAACACTGCAAATATTAAACCAATACATTTCAGAGAATAACAATACATGACCTACTGGGGAAAGAGAACAAGTGGCAATGTCAAATAGAAATTACATAAACAGAATACCTCAGCTCAGTTACACATGCAGAACACAGACCATCACCAAACAAGGAATCACAATTTAGAAACAGGAAGACAATAATTAAACTTGGAATGTACAACAACACTGTAGAAATAAAACTATAAATTAATTTCCTCTTGTACTAAACAAAGCACAGACGTTAATGATGCACATTTCCCAGAGCTGACATATTCCAGTTAATAAATTCAAAATAAAGAGATATCTTTCTACCTTTTGTGCATTTTTTTCAGTTGCAATTGCTCCAGCCACTTTCTTCTGGTTTCTTTCTGTCTTCTGCTAACTCTCCATCATCCACTGTCCATTTGTCCTTTTTTCTCTCTTCTAGTTTTTTTCCATTCTCTCTCTACATCTGCTTTAACATACTGATCTTTCTCCTTTTGCTCTTTCCTCATTCCTATTTCATCCACTCAAATTTTACACCTCCATCCTCAATCCCCACTTACTCTCCCAATACCCGGCCAATTGTAGATTTTTTCCCTCTCCATTTCACTCTTCCAGCCCCATCCCATTCTAATCCTCCCCCAACATCAGCTCCCTTCTAGTTCCAGTCCCACCCAGCATCCGCTCCCTTCTAGTCCCCCATCAGCCCATTTCCAGTCCTAGCTCCCCCATTCATTTCCAGTCCTATCCGAGTCCCTCCATCAGCTCATTTCCAATTCTAGTCCCCCATCAGCACATTTCATCCTTTCCTAGCCCCACCATCAGCCCATGTCAAATCCTAGCTCCCTTCCACTCAGCCTATTTCCAATCCAAGCCCCCCCCCCATGAGCCTACTTCCAGTTCTAGCATCTCCATGAGTCCATTTCAATCCATGCCCCCACCACAGCCCACTTGCAATCTTAGCTCCCCCAACAGCCCATTTCCAATCCTATCCTAGCCCCTCCATCAGCCCATTTCCTGTCCTAGCTCCCCCCCCCCCCCACTCAGCCCATTTCTGGTCCTAGCTCCCTCCCCTCACAGCCCATTTTCATTCCAAGCCCCCATCCCCATCAGCTATTTGCAGTTCAAGCCCCCCCTTCCACTCAGCCCATTTCCATTCCAAGCCCCCTTCCCATCAGCTATTTGCAGCAAGCCCCGTCCCCATCAGCTATTTGCAGTTCAAGCCTCCCCTTCCACTCAGCCCATTACCAGTCCTAGCCCCCCCATAGCCCATTACCAGTCCTAACCCCCCATCAGCCCACAGCCCATTACCATTACCGCGGGCACTTGATTCTGCCGTTGCCATGGCAGCAGCAGCAGCAGTCAGCTTTTTTTTTTTAATCTACTTTTAAAGCAGAATGTTGTTTGCGCAGGGGCCCCTGAAACGTGGGGACCTGTGCAAAAAACATTCTCGCTCAATGGACAGGCCGGCCCTGCAATCCATGTGAGTGTTTTGGTCTTCTCAGTCAAAATGCACATAAGGCCCTATTTACTAAAGGGTTTGCAGTTATCACTTGTTAATAAGGAATGTGCTTTGTTCCAAAAGAAAGCCGGATTCACAGCAAAACATGAAATGACAATGTTGAGCAATAGTGCACCCTCTGTCGCGCACTATCGAGCATAGCGTGCACTGTTTTGTGAGAGAATGCACTATTGAGTGATAGGTGCACTGTTCATGCATGCGAGAATAGCACACACTATCCGTGCATGTGTAAACGCTGTCATTAAAGAGGGTCCACTGTTTTAAAAAAATGAATCAAAGATGAAACAAAACGAGAAAAGAAAAGGAAACAATATGAAACTAAAATTTTGGGCCTGCACATCCCTAATGTTAATCACCAACGTGAATACTCAGTAACAGCAAAACCTCCGTGTTAACTGTTAATGGACTTCCCAGCATTTTCCTATGCAATTGATACAGACACAATACTGTTACTGCATGTTAATTGCATTGCAGATAATGTGATGCGATGAACTCCACCGACTGAGGTGGCGATAACTACTCCGCATTATCTACCACATTAACATCACACAGTAAATTAGTACATGTTAAGGACAATTCATCCAAACGGGTTTGTTTTGCGCACACCACGACACTCATGAACCTCACTCCTAAACCAGGAATATGATCTCAGTCTCTCAAATTTACTGCTAGAACTCCTCCTTCTGGAGTTGTAAGATGTCAACCGTAAGGCACAATCCCTGTTCATTCACAGTCCGTTCTCCACTCATTCTCTCTCTCTCTGTTCTGTGTGAGACAATACATACAGGAATTGGCGTGTACGGTCTGTCAAGCCGCCATTCTGTTAGCACAGGTCTGTGCTTAAGGTTGGCGTGCACTAATTCCTGCATTAACCACTTAGTGCATTTTAGTAAATAGGGCCCATACGGAGGAGGATGTCTTTGAACAGGGCCCTTAATGCAACACGCTGATATAGCTACATTTTCACTCATGACATATGACTCCAGCCAAGTCAGCACCTGAATATAGCCTCTCTCTTAATAGCTTCCCGTGCAACTGCTACCGTTCAGCTAGGGACTTTACTGTGCAGTGACCCAAATTCTAAGGGCTGTGTAAGTGGGAACTTAACTAGGCTCCATGACCAATATTAATTATTTGGGAATCTAGAGATATACATCATTTGTTTCCCAATAGCTAGCATCTGCATTGCTAACTACATGCAGGATGTTTAAAATTAGGTTATAAAATGTTTGCTGCACAGAAGAGATAAAGGAGTTGGGAATATTTAATGAAGCAGGAACAATCAGTGCTGATTCTGAAGTGGGGGCAGTAGGAAAGTGAAATCGGAGCCCCTGCTGCAGGCTGAACCTCAAAAGCTGTTTATTTGTCCCATTATCGCCTCTCATTTGTCCCCAATAAAGCAACAGACAACATTTAGCAAATCACACTCTTTGGCTGGCTAAATATTTTCTTGCCCTTTAGAGGATAATGCTATAACTGAATCCATGTGTAAATAATATGTATATACCTTTCCCTGTGTGGGGGCTAGAGAATTTTCAAAGGAAAAATATGCAAATATTTTTGTTTTGCACTTATATTTACACTTGCTCTTTGGCACACATACATTTTTTTGGGTTAATTTACATGCATACAGCTGAATTTTCAAAGGTTGCACACAAATACACATCCCTTCCCAACCCCGCCCCTGGAGGATTCTCCACTCAGTCTGGATCTACTTATGTGCACACAGGCTGGAAGCATATAACTTTATATGCACAGGGTTCGAACCCCCCTAGAGGACAGCAACCTTGGGCCGGAAGGACTGGGGTTTCTACTCCCACAGGTGCTCCTTGTGGTCTTGGGCAAGCTTGTGATGCAGCAAACCAGCAGGGGAGAAAAAGAAATGTTTTAAAGGTAGAAAAAAAGGCGCACAAACTGCAATATTCACAGGAGCCTGATAGGGGGAGCAGGAGAGAGCTCTGGAGGACTAAGGAGCCGCACCCTAGAGGGTGTAACCTGGAACCAGCCAGCCTCCAATCAAGAAGAACAGGAACTCCTCTTAAAGGAAGCCAGAATCCAGAGAGGAAGGAGTATGGGAGAAGCTGCTGGGGCAGCCAGAATCCAAGGTGCCAAAAGAACCAAGAAGGCAGAGAATACAGGAGGAGCAGTTGGAGTGGTGAGAGCTTTGAAGGACCTGACTGGAAGGGCAGCAGAAAACCGGTTACGCTTCCAGAAGCTGCAGAGACTGGAGAATCTACAGGTGCTACAAACATTGCTCAATTCAACAAAAGAGGTACAGAGAAACTACATTGTGATTGCTGTGGGCATAACCCAGATCATGCTCCACCTACGTCACCGAGGGCCCTTATTTAAAGATCTTGGCGTTCTTGTGCTGTTGGGAGAGATTTCTGCTGTTGCTCCTCTGTGGAGGGGGTGAATTCCATCCAGCGTGTGCAGCTTGCCGGCTTCCTTGGGGCAGCTCCACCTACGTCACCGAGGGCCCTTATTTAAAGATCTTGGCGTTCTTGTGCTGTTGGGAGAGATTTCTGCTGTTGCTCCTCTGTGGAGGGGGTGAATTCCATCCAGCGTGTGCAGCTTGCCGGCTTCCTCGGGGAAGCTCCACCTATGTCACCGAAGGCCCCCCTGGTTTTCCCTTCCCTCCTTTTGGATAAAGCTGTGTTACTCTTTTTCGGCGTCAGCCGTTAGCGTCAGCTGTGGGCGTATCCTAAGGGGCGTATCGAAAGGGGCAGGACACGCCCCTTGGGAGCCCCTTAGGAGCAACTTTGGAGGGTGCGGTGTTTGTGCACTATGCCAGGGGGTAAGAGAAAGAAAAAGACTGCTCCCACTGAAACGACTACGGGCCCTATGGACCGGCACGTGGTGTCAACGCCGGTGACTGTTACCCCAGGTATTGCTTCTTCTGTCCCCGCTTTGGAGGGCGCTAGCCTTAGTTCGGTGAAGCGTACTCCACCTTTGCCTCCGGGTTTTCTGGAACTCTCAGAAGCATCTTCTCTTCCTTCGGAGTCTCTGGGGATCGGTGTATTGCCTAGAGTTGTTAATTGGACGGAGCCAGTTTCTTCGGTTGGTAGTCCCTCTGGGGCTTCAATTTCCCTGGTAGATATTTGGCAAGTAGTTAAAAGAACTGAATCTGTCTTAATGGAGACTGTTCCTTCACTTTGCCAATTTACCAGGGATGCACATTGTAAGTTCCAGTCAGTGGATACACATGTGAAGAACTTATCTTCCAGTTATGCACAGCTTGATACTCAGGTAAAAGCTTTGTTATCCTGGCAGTCAGATAGTGTTAAGGATAGTTTGGTTTGTTCCCAGAAGCTTGAAAATTTGGAAAATATGCATAGATCTAAAAATTTGTGAATGTTAAATTTTCCCTGCATATCTTTATTGTCGCCTTCTATTCTTTTTAGAAAATATCTGAAAGATGTATTACAAATGTCTAATGCTGATACGTTAATATTGCTTAAATGCTATTACCTCCCTTCCAAGGTAGCTGTACGTCCCAGCAGCGATGACTTAGTTGTTCCAGAAGAACCCGCGGTTTTTGACCTGACAGCTTTCTTGGAGGACACCCAGGATAATATTACCACAAGGGCTACATTGTTAGTTACTTTGTCCTCTGAGGAAGAGAAAATCTCCCTTTTAAAAGCTTATTTTCGTAAGAAGGAAGTTTTGTATTGTGGTGGGAGGGTTTCTATGTTCCCCGATGTGTCCCGGACGACGCAGTTTCGTCGGAAGTCATTTCTTGCTTATAGAGATCGTGTTGTCGCTGTTGGGGCTACCTTTTTTCTTCGCTATCCTTATAAATGTATTATTACTATGGATCAGAATAAATTTATTTTTTTGTTATCGACTGATCTAGACAGATGGCTCCTAGATAAGGAAAAGCAAGCAATGAGGGTTTCTTCCTCTTCTTCTTCTTTTCGAGATGAGTAATTTGCTGTCGGAGGGAAAGTGTAGGCTAGTTTAAAATTGTTAGTCGGACGCATAGTTGTGTCTGATTTTGTTTTCTTGCGAATTCAGTTTTTCCTTTTTCAATACTCCCCGAGATGTGGTCTGCTGTACTTTGGAATTGTTTTACCTTGTGTTGGATATTTGCTGGTTATTTATTGTTTTTCTTTTTCTGATTTGTATTGTCAGAATGTAAAAATTCTCAATAAAAAATAAATTGCAAAAAAACAAAACAAAAGCCTATTTGTGCACATAAAGCAGTTGGAAATTCTATGCTCCTTGAGAGTAGTGGACCAATGCAGGATACTGTGAAGGAGACACTTTCCTTTCCAAAGATCCTTTAGTAAGAGAAGTGGAGGCACGGGGTAGAGAAATGACCTAACAGTCAGAGCAGTGGGCAAGAACCAGGGGATGCAGGATTCAAATCCTAGTGTGGTAGCTTGAGCAGGTCACTTAACCCTCTCATTACGTAAGGTTCAAGTTTAGAGTGTGAGGCCTGTGACACAAGAAAATGCCTTGTGCACATGAATGTAACACATCTTGAACACGTGAGAAAAACTGCAAGCTAAGTCCATTATAAAGAATGACGCCCACATATTACCTGTACATCTGTTCTGTAACTGTGCAGCTCACTGGGTGAAAATCACTTTCTTGCACACACGGGTCATCTGTAACGCAAATAACGCACTTTCCAATACAGTGATATAGCCTGCGCTTCAATGACCTGAAGCAATTTTAATGGAGGTTTTAAAATAAATTGGATACCGAAGATTCAGTAAGGAGTATTTAATCCATTCACAAGAACAAAGAATAAATATATGCTTTCATTTAAAAACAATTCCTATGCTAACAGAAGAAAAACTTAGCATGCCGTCATTTTTTTATGTATTAAAGCAGAAAGAGGGATGTTTATTAATGTGTGTGTTAACGCGAAGTTTGTAAAGTGCTAAGTTAGAATGGGGCTCTGTGGTAAAAATCCCATGCTAACCAGGTAGCCTGTGGCTGGGCAGAGACTGGAAAGTTTAGAGATGGAATAAGGTTTTAATGGCACGGTGGGGTTTAGCATGCATCTGTTGCCATTATCACTGTCTAGTTAATGCCACTTCAATGGGGACAGACATATATGCCTTTCAAAACTTAAATCAGGACGCCACAAACCCCCGTTACCGGCATGGACTTTAGTAAACATGACCCGAAGTTTAGGATATGTAACATCAGACAGATGGCAGCTGCTGTTAAGTAACTGTCCCGTTAAACGGTTTCGGTTCATCATGTGAGGGTGCAAAGGACTTGGTTGAACGAGACACTCAAGAAGGCCTGATCTGAGTTGGCCAATCAATCATAATGTCTCATTTTGTTAAGTTGCTCTATGTGATAATACTCATTTATCTCAGGACCAGGGCAAGATTCAGAGGTGCTTATAAAAAGTTAAAAGGGATGAATGAGCTTTCAAGCTAGCCATTAGGATTAGACAGAGAAACTATATTTTGCTCTTTTCAGTAATATTTTATTCATCAAATTGCAAAAGAAGTTTGAACAGTAATGAAACATTTTTCAGGCATCCTTAGGGGCCTTTTACTAAAGATTAATGCATGTTAATGAAGTTAATGTCCATTAAGTGTCATTGTAGTCATGGAAATAAAAGGACTGTGGGCACTTAACACCTGTTAACTTCATTAACGTATGTTAAAACATTATAGTAAAAGGGCCCCTTAATGGGTTCCTGATATTAATTGATTGACATTTGTTCTTAAGTAATATCTATTCACACTATATTTGTGTGATTAATTTACAGAATAATGACAGGATTCCTGTTTATTCTGAGATAGCCTAAAGATTTATGAAGTTGTAGTTGGGCAACTCACGTTGAATAAATAGAGAAAACTATAGAAGCTACAGTTTAAATATTAGTTTTTGAAGTGATACATATAAATTTGCTGCTGAACTTTTTTGATTTATTAGTAATCCTTTGTCAATGGGTTGAATGAGCTAAAGCCTATTTTTATGATTTCATGTGATGATTTGTGATCAAGGTCTGGCATCCTGTATTAGTCGTAAATTGTTGTAGCGTGAATTAAATTGAACATCGGAACTGGCTCCATGTGATCAGATAACTGTTCATTGAGTTTACCTTGTCCTCGGATGTATGCAGATACTAAATAGTAAAAAGCAGCAATGAGACACAACATACATGTAACAACACACTCTAGGATGTGTGTCCCCTTCCACTAAGTGCATTTTGGATTATGATTATGATTCCTAGCGTATTTCAGCAGCACCTTTGGCATCACAAGACAGATTCTAACAAGGAAAATGGCAACAAAACAATATGGATTACATGCAGTGTGTTCATTAAACAAGATTATTTTAGGTAGCCCGTCTTCTTGAACTTATTTGAACTAGGCAAATGCAAAGAACACAAGACAGACGTTGAACCATTACTCATGCGGGCTTTTTATCGTGGGCTTCGTAGGCAGAGTAAAAGACAAAGAACACTTGCTTACTTGGCAATGAAATGGTAGAATTTCTTTCCATTGTTGCTACGTCAGAAAAGTACTTAGCTAGTTTTTGAAACTGATACAGATATGGCTATTTCTGTTAGGGGCTGTTAGCCAGAGATTGAGTTGTTTTATTAGGGACTTCAGATCGCCATGATGGCACTTATAGGTCTAAGGATTGATTGGTTTATTATGGGTTGTAAAGGAATGGAATAGGACAATGTATTTGGCTGATGATGTAACGTGCTGCTTATTTATCGTACCACTTTGTGCTATTTCAAGTAAGGCGTGTGATGAAATAAATAAATAAATAATATAAAGTGATTTGGCCCAAAGCTCATATGGGAAATGATGGTCCTTTTAAAGGCAACTAGAAAGTATGACGCCCAATATCTTACTTCTTCGTGAGTTTCACGTATAACTGGAATGTGTGCCATGCACTAACATGTTGCTTGAAAGCTCCAGCACCGAAATTCCATGGTCTCTTTTTCCTCGTTCGTTAGCTGCTACTCCCAAGCCCTCATTTCCTGATTTCTCCTTTCTGAGGTTAAGCTCAGATGTTAAATCTGCAAACCGCTTTGAGCCACAAGCCCAACTCCCCTACTGAGTACAACTTAAGTGTTTGACACCCCACAGTCCTGCACATTCTTGAGAGTGCTTACCCCTTAGAATTTTACTTCATCTTGGTGACCTCAACCTTAAATTGTAATAAATAAATAAATAGAACTGCTGGAGGGGGGAGGGGAAGGATCCTTAGGACTTTCATTTTTCAAAACTATGCAAAGGCTATGGAGGTTAAAATATCAGCGACTTCATTTTATCCTAAATAACAATTAAGAATATCTTAGCTGGAAAAGGTTTTAAATTGCAAACAAAATTGCTGCATTCCAAGATGCTGTTATTATGTCTCATTCACCTGAAAAATAATTTCAAGCAGCGCATGAAAACAGCAGATTCCTCTCTCTTCAGATCATATTCGACGCCTCGTCCTCTGACATATAGTAACATGATTCATTTGGACAGTTACTGACTACACATCCAATTCATTGCTTCTGTAGAGCACCAAGTTATTATCTGAAATGCACAAGGTGTCTAGGAGTAACATATGATCAGCCAGGGATGCTTTTGACGGCTTGGAGAGCAATCAATAAAAATTGTCTCTAGCAGTTTAGTAAGGAACTTAGTGGTAAAAATGAAATGATAGACAATAAGTAATAAAAGTAAATGCCCCGGTGCGTTGAATCTTGTTTTTAATACTAAATCCCCAAACAGCTTGCCTGGTTGGGCTTCTGTCTCTAGATTTTGCATAAATTTCGGACTGCTTCAGAGATTAATCCTCAATGCCTTTTGCATAGGTAAATAGTTTATTATGTGTGTAAATTAGCTATATGCAAAGGTTAGAGATGTCCATTGGTTAATGTGCATTCAGTTTGTTAAAGCTATCTAAAAAATTTAGGGGCACGTTTACCAAACCATGCTAATGTTTAGCATTGGGTTTACCATGCACTGAGCGGGTCATGCTGCCAGTGTGGGCCAGTTCAGTAAAAGTCCCCCGTTAAACATGGGAAGGGGCATGACTGGGTGGGTTGGGGTAGAATGGGAGCATTAATCTTAGAATCGCCATCATCGATGCGCAGTATTCACAATTGCTGCTGTTAGCGCTTACCGCCTTTGCGCACGATTAGATGTGCTGGCCAGTTAGTGTGATGAAATGTGTCTCCCCACAGTAACTGCAGGGGGACACTTTGGGCACACCCTCAACAGCACAGGTCTACACTATCTCCCATGCTAATTTGGGGAGCTTACCACATGCTAACTTAGTGCATCTTAGTAAACATGCCCCCTTCATGCAGGCAAAATATATTTCATGCATGTTAACCTACGAATTTATTGTCAGTTTGCACATGTTAAAAAGTTCTAACACATGTTTAAAAATTTGTAATGAAAATATAGGAAACAAACTGAAAAAGTCTGAAAATAGAAAAAGAAAGCCCAAACAAACCACAAATTTCTGTGATATAAATGCCTAGAAAATGGCCCATCTTTAATGTGGGATGTTTAAACAACACACAGAGCTCGCGTGTCACATTTGCTCACTACTCATTTAGGTTTGATTGGGAGCAGTAAGAAAGTGCCGGATGTTCATACGCTCTCCCGTTTCTCAATTGAGTGTATCTTTATTGTATGGGTACGCACATGCTCTATATACTGGCATTAAGGCATAGAATAATCTTCAAAATGCTTAAACCTTTCAGTCTTCTTGGAATAATCTCAGTCTCGCCACTATGCACTTCCATGCTAATCCAATTTGCTGTAGCAACTCCGTTAAGCAGGAGCAGAATTAGCATTTTTAAATGTGTTCAGTTAATTTACTTCCATTTAAAGGAAATAAGTTATTGAGCAGGCCCGTGTTAAAAATATTTAAAGAACACAAATTAATAAGAAATAATGTGCAAGCTAAATGACTTCACTGGTGACTCAGTAATAAACACTCACGGCCTTATTTACAAAGAAATAGCTATCCTTTGCTAAGCAGGCATCCTAGGAAAACAACTAGGCACCCTGCTGTGATTTAGTGCCGGACCACTGTGTGCTAGAAAGCAAATGAGCCCCACGGATCAGCACAATTTCTACTCCTGTTTATTCAATAATGAACTGCAAAATACACTTTAATAATGGGTCTGGTGTAGAGTTGGCCCGGTGATTCAGGGCCAGTACGTGCACTGCTGTGCAAAGACTCGGGGTTTGATTCCTGGCTCAAGTCTTCCATCATCTGATCCAGTCACAGCTGAGCACAGAGGCAGCGTAGTAGGGAGGATCTCATAGCCGTCATACAGCAACAATAACTAGCGACCAAATTTACAGAGCGCTGCAGAGTCCTGCTATGTGGAGGCTGACCCAGGATTGTCGCCATATTAGTTGAGCTAGTTGGAATGATCACAGCCCTAGTTCTGATGGAGCTGGAGGATAGAGATGTTTTGCCGTTTTAAAATGACATGAAAACCCAACATTTTCTGTTTTGCTTTGAGTCATTTCCAATGCAAAATGACACAAAATCCCCACTGAAATATTACCTATATTAGCACGCACTGTTTGCAAACATCTGCATATTGTATTTTATGATTTATTTTGATTTTAGTTCATGCTGTTTCATTAGGAGCTCAAGAAAAGTTACATTCACAAACTAGATATTTTCCTGCCTCTGGAGGGTTTACAATCGAAGGGGCCCTTTTACTAAAGTGCGCTAAGCAGTTAACGCGCGTTTTCATGAGCAAGTGCCCACGGTAGCAGTTACCCAGGGGAACGACAGCTACCACATACTGATCCACACACTTACTGCCAATCATGCATTGGGGAAGCAAATGGGCAGATTAGGTGGGAAGAGCGGGCATGAAGAGCACAGTGCATTTGGCATATCACATGCCATCAATATTGCAATTAGCATGGGTGCTACTAACGCTATATGTTCGTGTGCCTGTATTCTGCTTTTTTACCATGTAGATAGGGAGGGGGTACGGTCTCTTCATGAGAGGGTAAAAGCTAAGGACTGTGATTCGGCATCCCCCAGCCACTGGCTTTCTAAATGGCCCACGATATCCTCTTTTCTTTTTCTGCCTTTCCCATACTGTAGTCCAGGCCAGTGGTTCTTAACCAGCCCTTAGAAGACATCCAGCCCCTCTGGATTTTATGATACCTCCAATCTATATGCATGGAATAGATCTGCATACGAAGGAGGTAATGCAAACAAATATATCACATGCATTTCATAGAGGTTATTATGAAAGCGCCAAGTGGCTCAGTATATCCCAAGGACCGGGTTGAGAACCACTGATCTTGGCATCAGAAAAACGTTTTCATTATCATTCACTACCAGAGACGACGCCAGGCAAGTTGTAATTGTAGTATCTTGCAAGTATTGTGCGTGGGGGTGGGAGAAAGGAACTAGGGCATCGTCCCAAGGCCCTGCATGACTACAATACTGCCCTAATGTAATTTCCTCTTATGAAACAACGGTGGGCCAGGAGATTCTGTGGCAGTGGAGAAGGCTTCTCAATCTCCAAGGGAACCTCTTCCCCCCCTCCCCCCATTCATCAACTACTGGGGTTGTGGACTGATCTTGCCAATTTGCTGTGGGCCTACATCCCTCTGAGGGGGAGGAAGTCAAAGTCATTGCACAATAGTGACATCTAGTGGTCCTCACCTCTCAGTGCACTAACTGGGCTAAGTACTGCCTTTAGCCCATTGTCACCGCTGCTGCTCCCTCTCTGGGATCTGTAGCAGTAGCAATGACAATAAAACAGCAAAGCAGCGCCTATCCAAGGCTTCTAACACTGCGTACTTGGTGCTGTGCTCTGACCAGCCGGCTCTGCCCCCATCCAAACAGGAAGTCTGTGTCGGAGAGGGTGGGACTGGCTGGTTAGAGCATAGCGTTACCAGTATGCAGCATCAGAGGCTATGGGTAAGCGCTGCAGCCACTGCCACCACTGCAGGCCGCAGAGAGGGGCATCAGCAGGGGAGGGGCTAGGAGGGCACCTCATTATCCTCGTGCAGGCCCAGGGGTTGCTATAATGTTGGAAAAATATCCACTGGTAGTTAATGGAGGTTCATGATGCCAGATCTCAGTTCTGGTTTTGATAGAACTGGAAGCCCAAAGGCCCCATTTTGTTTAGTAATTGGGATGTCCAGGACAGGATATTCACAATTCCCAGAGCATTTTATATTTTACAAAAGGTTCTGCTAAATGCCGATCATGCAGTATAATTGCTACAAAGCACCTTCAGGCTTGCCTTCCATTCCTCCCATCCTATCAGTTTCCACCCTTAACGTGCTACCTCTTTCCCAGGGTCCAAATGAGGCAGAAACAAACCTGTTGGTTAGTTCTATTTTGGACTATGATGCTAACATGGCAGGAGACACTGGGAATCAGTCTTGCCCAATTTGGACCCTGCAGATTGGGCAAGATTAGAGTGGCAGGTTGAAGGGATGGAGGCAAACTTAGTTGGGAATTTTAAAAAATTTGTAAGGCAGAGTCAATTGGTGGCAGGGTGAGGGGGGGGGGGATCTGTTAAGAAACAAAACCAAACTTTACAAAAATTGGAAATGTCATTTTAAATGAAAACACAACCCTAAAACAGGCTATAAGTGATACATTTTTATTTGACCAAATCAATTTGTGGCGAGAATCTCAGATCTGAACTCCATCATCAGGTCAATACCAATAGAAAAATGTTTCAAAATCATTTTAGAATGCATTGTTAAACAAGGACTGAGGACTATACAGTACTTCATCGTAAACAAGGCCTCAAATGGAAGCGAGCTACATAAATGGACCAAATGCAATAACGAGGGGGATTCCATCTTCCAGTTCTATAAACAATAGGCCGTGTCTTTCGAAGAGCGTCAAAGAGCAAGCCAAAGCAGAAAATGAGTCTTCTGCCGGCAGGATTCCAAGGATCCTCATCCATGAATCCAGAGATCAAAATGGAGTAGATGTAGATAGTAATAGTCTCCCCCAAGTGTACCATGATTCCCTTCTCTGGCACCACCCTATAGGGGAAGGCCTTCTCTATGCCCAATTAACCTTGATTCCTAAACACAACTAAGGTTTGCCTGCATGGTCTGGAAGTACACTGCTTGACTTAATAAGAAATGTATAAAAAAATAAAAACACATGGATATTATTTTTCAAGTATGTGCCATGCAACTCCCTGTTATTTCACATATTGTTCTAGTGGGAACATAAGTAAAACACATTAGCAATAATTTAAAGTCGTTCTGCGCATTGTTTATTTATATCCTAACATAAAATCCAAGTCTCCTACGTGCAACCGACCAGTCTTGATAAACTGTGTATGTTAAATCACCATCTCAAAATATGTGGTCAGAATCTCTAGGCGAATATTGTGGATTTTTTTTATTTAATATATATAGAGAGAGAGATAGATCCACTCTTTGGTAGTGACTTTGTTTGCGAGTGCTTCTGTAAATCACACCACGCATATAAATAATAGATAAGGCAGACTCATATCCTTAATATTATTCTCATGTCTTATTAAACTAATATTTCAAACAGCAACAACAAACAAAAAAAAAAACTTTTATTTTCCTATAGTTGCAGGTCAGTGCAAAAGGAAGAGAAATACCAGACTCCCAGTGCAAAGAATCACGGAGTTCACTATAAAAAAAATGTTGACATGAGTGATTATTCTAATTGACTGCAGATGCCTTTTGAGACATGGAATAATTAAGCAGTTGATATGATTGAAACCGTCTTCTCGTTGGTCTCTGCGTGTTCCCGAGCCTTCGCCCCTCCTCCAAGAAAAAGAATTTTAAAAGGGAGATTTGAATAAGCTGCATTTTATTTTTACCCCATGGTCATTTCGATTTTGAG
This sequence comes from Ichthyophis bannanicus, assembly GCA_033557465.1. Classification (NCBI taxonomy): domain Eukaryota; kingdom Metazoa; phylum Chordata; class Amphibia; order Gymnophiona; family Ichthyophiidae; genus Ichthyophis; species Ichthyophis bannanicus. Next base: position 11,055,530 of record CM066039.1, on the reverse strand, counting down.
ATCTTTGTTCTGTTATTTTAATTAATTAATTTTTTTAACACGTGGGCAATGTTGTATACCCTGTGCGATCATTTTTGAACAAGCCTGAACATTCTTAACTACCTCTATTAGGGCTTCGGTAGTTGGCAGGGATGATAAATGAAAATCGTAAAAGAATCAGGAGAGGGTTGGACTCAACGGACCTCTGATCTTTTTTAAGACTGACCGAATGTATAGCTTAAAGCAGCAGTGCCTGATATGATGAAATTAAAATTGTTCACGAGTGCAAGCCTGAGCTTAATATTCTTAATCATAAACCAACGGGACTCTTTAAGGTGTTGGTGTGCCGTTATCTTCAGTCTGCAACATATTGAAATTTCAATAAAAGTGAATGAGGAATCAAACAGCATCTGGACCAGACAATCATAAAATTTTATAGGTACGCCCAAGAAGAGCTCTTTGCTAATTAGCAAGCCCTCTCAATCCCAACCAGTTTTTTTTTTAGGTTTCAGATATTCATTTTCTTGCAAAGGATTTTCAATACCCACATATGGAGAATAATTACAAGTGAATGCATATCATCACCTGTTCATTTGCTGTAGCTACCTGTGCATAGGGAGTCAAATTTACATTTTCAGACATGTAATGCTAGGGGGTCTCACATAGTTCAAAGCCTGATTCTGGCCTTAGGAACCAGAGGAAGAGGATACCGCCTGAGATGCTGTCCCTCTCCTACTATTGCTGGCCAGACCAGTGGCGACAGGGAGTGAGAGTGAGGTATTACTTGGGTAAGGAGAGATGAATTGGATCCGTCTGGGGAGAGGGGATCAGGGTGGAGGACTTGCTTGAACCCAAAGTAGAGTACAATAAGAAAACAGAAGGAAATAAAAAATACTTATCCAGTAAAATCAGTAAACCATTTAAATATAAACTTGAAAAATTACAATGGACCAATTAAGGGTCCTAGTGCCCATAATGGGAATTTTTACCACAAGTTAAATAGTAATGAGATGCAAATGCATGCAAAGCAGCTCATTTTTATAAAAAATGAATAACACACTTTAAACTATGCAAGCTGCATTTTCAGGAGGTAGTGTTATCGTTCTTCCCCAGGAACACTAAGCCTCTAACTGAGAAGCAACTTAAAGGGGTCAGTGAATTCAAAAAGTACCCTTTACATTCCTGGCCCCTTTCAAGACCTCTCTGCCCCCCACATCTCCGGCTCCTATCGAGGGTCTTCCTGGTGGATAATGGAAGAGGGGGCAGAAACTATTCCCAGGTGCTTCTGCCCAGTAGATTCCTGTCCTCAGCCCTCTAGTGGTAGTCTCACACGACTACAACTAGGGGTCAGGCTGCTAAATAGTAAATCCAGTAGTAAATTTTCATGCAGTAAAATAGCACGACAACATGACATTTTATGCTGTTTAGTAACTAGGGCCCTAAACAGTAATACAACAAGATGAAAAATTAATATTTGCAAATGTTAAGGCAAAATAAAGAAATAAAACCTCCTAAATGTAATATCAAAACTAATATCCTGTGAGTTTGAATAAATCTTAATTAGAATACAGTTACAGGGGTAGTATCCCGTCCTTTCATCCCAGCTCCTGGTTTCCGATTATTACATAGGGAACAGGCAATTCCATTGCCAGGGCCAGATTTTTGGCCTTGGCCATGAAATCATAGGACATCGAGAGACTTGACCATAGATAAGTCAGAGACATGCCATGTTGATGTTCGGAGAAGGTATAGCAAAACATATTAGAATGATGAAGGAATAATCTGTGATGTGTACTGTAAAGCACCGTTTCTCAAGCAAATCCCGGAGTTTTAGGATATCCCCTATGAACCTGCATGAGATATATGAGATTTTATATATCTCCAACATGTATTTTCTAGAAATATAAATGATTTCCCTGTTTACTTCCATGTTAATTTTCCTGTTACTTGTAATAGGTCTGTTTTATATCTGACCAATTGTTGTATTGTTTCAATGTAAACCGCACTGATGACAAATAGCGCGGTATATAAGAAAATTAAATAAATAAATAAATAAATGTAATATTTGCATAAGATAGATGCAGATTCATTCGGGATATCCTAAAACTCTGGGATCGGCTTGAGAAACGGTGCTTTATGGCATATTACCTGATAGTGTGCACCATCAATGACAATGTTCCCTGAAAAGAAAAAAAATCACCTGAATGAAACAAAAGAATTCCATAAACAACATGGGTAATTAAACAAAATGAACATTTTTGCGTGCTCCACCTACTGTAGTGTTTAGATCAGTGGAGAGAAATAATATAGCTAGATGACATTTTCAAATCTATGCATATTAATTTGGATGGAAAACATACCCATAGAAAGAGCAGGGTAAGTCGCTGTCAGTCCTTTCTCCCAAAATAATTTTCAAGATGTTTGTTTATGCCGCCTTTTACAAGGCACGGGAGGCCCAATTGCAATATTGGGAACAGAAACGGATTTTTCTCTTGGTTTCGGCCTTCCGACAAGCGTAATTTGGGAATAGACTGGCACAGTGTTCTATAACATTAGGCAACACTCGGGCTTTTCAGGGGGTATGGCTACAGAGTTGCTTTCAGCCCCCAATCAGCTTTGCAGTAGGATCTGAGGTAAGACATTATGTCAGATGCCATTTCTTTAAAAGAGTAACTACTCACAGTTTGGCAGGCTTGATGGTGACCATGTTTTTGTCCAACTTTCATGGAGGAATCACCACCTGACGCAGGGTCCTAGAAATGTATTTGGACCTGAAACACAGTATTGCGTCGTGGATTTGGATTTATGAATGAAAGTTTGAGGGAGCGATTTTGAGGGACTGCATCATCATTTCAGCTAAGTAAAGCATCTTATGACCATACAGGCTGTTTTTACTGCAATAAACGATTAAAATGTGCATTTCATTGTAGGGGTTAATTCCTCACTTTGATAAGTCCGACAAAAATATTTTTATGATAATTTGGAGTCTACTCTATTTTGGGCCATCCTTGTTTTATCATGTCAGTTTGATTGGTGGAGGCTTTACTTTGGGTGGTTTTGTATTCTTGCTTTTTCCATGGTTAGCAGCAAAACAGTTCACAATTAAAAATTCAAATAAAAGCAAGAAAAGAATGCCATAAAACAAAATAGGACCGAGAAGGGTAGGAAAGACAACTAAGGATAGAACTAAACAATACAAATTTAGCATACCAAATTCTAAAAGACAAATCCTTAAGTATTAGGTGGCTGGCATTACCCCAACTCCCAGTACTCCGGGAAAGCTTATCAAAGTAATATGCCTTAAGAGCTCTTTTAAATTTCTTAAAATTGGATTCACGATATATATAGTCCGGTAAGGTGTTCCAAAGAAACAGAAAGCTGAGTGGTGTGCAGCTTCTAAAGATAAGAGGTTTGAGAACACTAAGCCCATGTGAGTCAGGAAGGATGATAGTTGCAGCGGGAGACCTGTGGAATAAGCTTAACGTGTATCATAAGAACCTTGAAGTGATTCTGATAGAATAAAGGAGTGACACGATCCTATTTGGCAGTCTTCGACGGTAAACGAATAGCTGTATTTTGAACCGGAAAGATATGCTCATAATTTTCCTTTGATAGATAGTCATGGCTTAATGGGAGACAGCCAGCATGGCTTTAGACAAGGAAGATCTTGTCTTACTAATCTGTTATGTTTTTTTGAAGGTGTGACTAAACAGGTGGACAAAGGTGAGTCAGTTGATATAGTGTATCTGGACTTTCAGAAAGCCTTTGACAAGGTCCCTCATCAGAGACTTTTGGCAAAACTAAAGAGTCATGGGATAGGAAGCAGTGTACTAATGTGGATCAGGAACTGGTTAAAAGATAGAAAGCAGAGGGTAGGGCTACATGGCAAATTCTCCCAATGGAGAAAGGTGAATAGTGGTGTACCCCAGGGATCTGTGCTGGGTCCGCTGCTTTTTGACATATTCATAAATGACCTGGAAAAGGGAATAACGAGTGAGGTTATCAAATTTGCAGATGACACAAAACTACTTAAAGTTGTTAAAACCCAAGAGGATTGTGGAAAACTGCCAAGAGGATCTTGATAAATTGGAAGACTGGGCATCAAAATGGCAGATGAAATTTAATGTGGACAAGTGCAAAGTTATGCACCTAGGGAAGAATAACCCAAACTATGGTTACACGATGCAAGGTTCCACATTAGGAACCACCACCCAAGAAAAAGATTTAGCCGTCATTGTGGATAACATGTTAAAACCCTCAGCCCAGTATGCAGTGGCGGCCAAGAGAGCAAATAGAATTTATTTATTTATTTATTTTATTTAACAGTTCTTCTATACCGCTCTATTTTAGATCAGAGCGGTTTACATTTAACATCAACTATACAACACAGGCACTTTGAGTTGTATTTACAATAAACAGAGAGATCAACTTGGAAGTAACTGGGGGAAACTATTTACATTGTATTTATACTGGTACATGATTTCAGGCAGAACATATCTACATCTTATTTACACTGGGAGTCTGAATTCAATTTCAGGGAGTACTTCTGAGGGATCAGTTGATTATCCTATGCTAGGTATCATAAAGAAAGGAATGGAAAATAAAACAAAGGATATTATAATACCTCTATATCGTTCCATGGTGAGACCGCACCTTGAATATTGTGTGCAATTCTGGTCACCGTATCTTAAAAAAGATATAGTGTAATTAGAAAAGGTTCAGAGATGAGCCAACAAAATGGTAAAGGGGATGGAAGGATACCCCTATGAAGAAAGGCTAAAAAGGTTATGGCTCTTTAACCTGGAAAAGAGATGGCTGAGGGGAGATATGATAGAAGTCTATAAATTAATGAACGGAGTGGAACAGGTAAACATAGATCGATTATTTACATTATCAGAATATAGAAAAACTAGGGGACATGCAATGAAGCTACAGGGTAAACTATTTAAGACTAACAAAAGAAAATATTTTTTCACTCAACGTGTAATCAAACTCTGGAATTTGTTACCAGAGGATGTAGTAAAGGCTGTTCGTGTAGCTGGGTTTAAAAAAGGTTTCAACAAGTTCCTGGAGGAAAGGTCCATAAACCATTATTAAGAAGGGGCCCAGGATATCAATGCTTGACCCAATACAAGCATTGTGGAACCTGTGTCTTTTGAGGAAACTGCTAGGTATGTATGACTTAGATTGGCCACTGTTGGAAACAGAATACTGGGCTTGATGGACCTGGGTCTGACCCAGTATGGCATATCTTACATTCTTATGAAAAGTGGTGCAAAGCCAGCTGGTAAAAAGCACTTTTGAAAATTTGCCGCTTCCCCAGCCTGGACCTATAATGGGTGGGTCAGCTGGAATCCTATGTTGGACAATACCTCTAGATATGATGATCATATGAAAGGAGAATGTGGGACTTTATTAACTGAACCTGCAAAGCAGAAATATGAATTTCTGGGTCTTTCACTGATTCTGTGGACCTCAGACAAGTTATTTTTCTGTACAGTACTGTGCAAGCTCACCCTCAACTCTGCGCTTTCTGTAACTCTAAAATCCATGAACTCTTGCTTTAATATAAAGAAGTTAAAGGACTGATAAAAAATCCAAGTCACCTTCATCTTGGGTTTACTAAACGGCGGTAAGAGAGCATGTGTGCCGATAATGCCCTTATCGACACACTTGCACCCTTAATGCTGCTAAGAAGCTGCATTACCAAGCGTTAATGGCTCCAGCAGCATTAAGGGCACAGTAGGCGGAGAGTGGCTGTCAACAATGTGTGCTTCCCTAACACCGGTTGTGCAATGTGTTTAAAAAGTCTGTTAACGCTGGGAACCCTAATGCCAAGTAAAACCTCACAGAAAGGGTGTATTTGGAGGGGAGAGAGCCTATTTTTCTGTCTGCAATGTGATCCACACATAGGGGAGACCCAGACAGTGATAATACTGCTCTATTAGCAGCAACAGCATAGTGCCCAAGTATGAAAGGGCACTATGTTGATGGTGCAAATGGGGTAAACGAAGTGGAATGTGGATCATGCAGTGGGGGTTGCTGATGCACAAGGTAGACCAGGCAGCTGCCCATATGGTACGTAAGAACATAAGATCATAAGATATGCCATACTGGGTCAGACCAAGGTCCATCAAGCCCAGTATGCTGGATCCAACAGTGGCCAATCTAGGTCACAAGTACCTAGCAGTTTCCCCAAATGACACAAAGGTACCGCAATGCCCTTACTGGGGCTGACAGTGGATTTGTCAGGTCCCCTACACTAACAGCCTTTACTACAGCCTCCGGTAATAAATTCCAGAGTTTGATGACACGTTGACTGTAAAAATATTTTCTATAATTACTCTTCAATGGGTTACACTGTAGTTTCAATGTATGTCCCCTAGTAGTTATACAGCTTCATGGTGTGAACAATTGATCTACTTTACCCGTTTCACTCCAGTCATTAATTTATAGACCTCTATCATATCTCCCCTAAGCCGTCTCCTCTCCAGGTTGGAGAGCCCAAACCTTTTTAGCCTCTCCTCATAGAGGTATCTGTCCATCCCTATTGTCATCTGTGATGTCTGGCATGATCCCACAGTGACAGTGGCAGCACACAGACATACTGCATCTGCGGAAAGATGATGTGCCACATGGGTATAATCCCTGATGGGCCCCCCTCCCGCTGCTGTTGAAGCCAGCTCCAGAGGCTGTTAGTGCCAGCAGCTATAGCCCTCAAGGTAGCTGCAGAATGCAGGTGCCCGGGGAAATACCACAGCTGTGGCTAGCATCTTCCCTCTGAGATGTATCGGTGGCAGGAGGGGATGGGGTCCCTGCAGAGGCCGCATGGCCATCCATATGTACCTCTGCACCCCATCTGAACTTGTGCCCTAGGCTCCTGCCAAAACTGCATGTTGGACAGGCTGGGACTGTGCAACACCACCACTGACAGCATGCAGGTATGTCAGCATGGCATGGGGTTGTTGGCAGTGGGTGCAGCGGCACCCACCTGCAGCAGACCAAAGCCATGTCCCGGTCCTGTGTGCCATGCACTTTACAACATGTGCCAAGGTCTATCTGATGGGGAACATGTCAGCTCTGGGGTATGCACATGTTGTGCCCCAGCGTCTGCACACAGTCAACGTGGCTATGAGCAGAGGGTCATAGATACAAGTCCCAGCTGTGGATTTATTTATTTATTTAGACTGTGCTTATATGCTGCTTTTCACTGGGTCAAAGCAGTTTACAGATATATACTAACAGGCACTTTTTATTCCCTTGTCGCTGAAGGGCTCACAATCTAAGCGTACCTGAGGCAATGGAGGGTTAAGTGGCTTGCCCAAGGCCACAGGGATTAGCCATGGGACTAGAGACCCCAGTCCCTCCAGCCTGAAGTTACTGAGCTTCTTATCTTCCCCTCCTCTTTCCCCTTTCTCTCCCTCTGTTGATAACTCTGTACTCCTCCCTGTTTCTTCAGCATGTAACCTTGGTGTTATCTGCGATTCCTCTCTCTCTTTCTCTTCACATATCCAGTTCATTGCTAAAACTGAGGTAACCTGTCCCAACCACTGAGCCACTCCTCCCTCCCCTGCATCATGTATCGAATGTCCCTGTGGAAAACTTTAGCCTACAATGCAGGTACAGCACCGGCATATGCAACCCCCAATGAACTGGCCAGCAAGAGTACAGACACCCATCAGCCACACAGACAGGCTGCACTATTCACAGCTGGATGGAACAGCAGCCTGATAGCACCAGCACACTGAGTGGGCGTTAGCAATATATGTAAATGTCAGAGCGTGCTACTAACACCTGCACAATATGCAAACATTAACAAGGCTTGAGCTGATATGGAGACCAAAGTGGCAGGCAAGAATACTAACCATCCTCATTTTTGCAGTGTGTGTGTGTGTGTGTGTGTGTGTGTGTGTGTGTGTGTGTGTATGCGTGTGTTTGTTTCTCCATTGTTCTGTGGCTTTTTGCACTTCACCGTGCCTTGCATTGTGTGGGTATGACCTTAAACAGAGCGGATTGACTAGGATGTGTCTGTGTCGGAGATACAGTCAATGGCTGAGACTCTCTAGTGCCCGTCTGCCATGTGCATGGACTGGGTGGCCACAGCATGTCAAATTGAGAGGACTCTCTCACTCTGACTGACCAGTGACCATGGCACGGCTATGTATCCACATCATGGTATATAGTATCTGGCTTCAGTGATATGGGTGAGCTTTCTCTTCTGGGATCCCTTTTACTGAGCCTAATGCTGGGTGCCTATGCTGTTTCTCCCAAGCCAGGGTGCACATGGTCGCTCTGGGCACGTGCAATGTGTGCTGACCAGTGGACTGGCTGCATTTGGTATATGCATGGTTAAAAACCCAGTGGTGGGCAGCAGGTGCAGTCTGATTGTGCTTCCTGTGATGGATTGTTAGTCCTAGATAGTTGGGACAGCAGTTGTTCCTGGCCTACTCCCTGTGGTCAGGGTAGGACCAACAGGACTGTAGCAACAGCTCCACGCATGCCTAGAGGCCACCACTGCAGTTGATGTCCATGGTATCAGCAGTTTATTACTGTGCACTGACATGCACTGTTCTAGGAAGGATCCCTGTCCAACAGGGGTAGGACACAGGGCTTAGATGCGACTGGTGCCTATAGCATACTGCAATTGTGCAGGAAACAAGGTGACTAGCAGATAATACTTCTTGACACACACTGGCAGTGATGTGGATCTGCAGCACGGCCGGCAGAGACCATCTCTAGCAGTGCAAGTTCTGGGGACTAGGTGATGGGTGCCCATCCTTACCCTTAGGATGATCCTCAAACTGTGCAGTAGCACGGTTTGTAGTTGTTAAGTGTTTGGATCACACACTATCAATGCATTGTACTGAGCTGATGTGATGGATCAGTGTATTCTCCATTTGATGATCAGCTGCAGACTGCTGTTCTGCGTGTGTAGTGCCTCATGGGTGCTGGAGGACCTAATCTATACTGGCACACACAGCAGACAGTTTGGCCAGGGACCTGCAGGCTCTTTGAATCCAGACATTGCTCTGTTGAGACGTGTGGAGGTGTAGCCTACTGGTTAGTGCAATGTTTCCATAAGCAGGGGACAAGGGTTGGATTCCTACTTGCTCATTTTGTGCCTGTGTGTTACTTAGGTCCTTGCCCTTCCTGTAACACTCCAGGCTCTGCTGTGACTTGTAGACATTCATCCTTCTACTTTGTTATGCGTTCTGGTCACACTTTGAGTCAGCAAACATGCTAGTCCCAGTCATGCCCTTCTGAGATCATGGCTTTATTGGGTCTGCTGCAGCCCATTGCAGGAGGTCAGACATGTTCACCCTGCAGATGTCAGGCCCCTGCTTGGAGGCATAATGGTCATGGCAATGGCTTGAGGTCAAGATACCATGGTTCGGGGCCCTCTACCACTCCCTATGTGATATTTCGGATTGTGTTACTGTTGCATTTTATGTCTGCCACAACCTTCACGGACTGACAATACTTCCTTGTGACCTTGAACAGGTCACTTAACCCACCAATGGCTCAGCTAACTGCAGGTCCTTACAGTCCCTATATATCATCAGACATTACTAATTCATCAGAAAGATGTACCACATTGTGAGTGCACTGATACAGCAGTATATTGACAGGCAGTTACATGCATACAGCTGTAACCTACATGTGAGACGTAAGTCATGTATGACATCATGAATGTGACTGTACAGCTTTGGCTCCATCATATCTCTGCAGTACAGGTGGACACGTCCTACCTCTCGGATAGCCTCCTGCAGGTATCACCTCATGTCTGTACATGCCCTGTTTGCCCAGTTTGGATGACGCCTGTCCAGTTGTTATCTGCACATTTGTCTGGGGTGTTGTATGGTGGTTGTGTGGCTGGGACAGGTGTGAGACTTACATGTCTGGTATCAGGCCTTCCATATGGCACTGGTGCACATTTTCCCACACAGAAGAAATATGTTATAGATGGCACCTACGGCTCATCAGTGCTGCCAGTCCATACCACCCTCTCCTCTGTCACCATGCTTCCTTCAGCCCATCCATCTGCCTCTGTCGGCTGTGTGCAGTCATGTCTTCTCATGCAGGCTGCTACACCATGACCTACCCAGATACGCTTTTCCTCATTTGGATGCTTTACACACGCCTCTCCTGTGCCTGATCTTCATGTCACCAGTCCTGCTCCATCTTCCTTTCAAAGCACACATTGTCCCACTTCTGACTCCGCTGGGAAACACGTTTTTCCCATCCTATGCCACACACTGACATTATGGTGTTTTACCTGGGCACCCCCCCCTGTGCAGAGGTACAGCCTTCTCCCACTTTGTCACACTTTCTGGCTGGCATGTCAGATGCCCACATGTCTGTCAGGCCCTTCAGCTCCCACTTGTCCTTCCATTCATCACCTTTACATTGGATTTTGCTGAGGCTCCCTGATCCAGCAATAATGTGACAGCTGTTTTCGGGCGTTAAGGTGCATGCTTGAAACCTTAACATCTGATATCCTGTTAGCGCACGTTATTTGGCCCATTGTGCCCTTACTGCCTGAATGCCCCCTAACTGACCAGAGCCTTTTCACACAGAAAACCCCCTTTCACTACCATTAAAGCTCGATAATGCCTGCTTCCTTACCGCCGTTTAGTAAACATACCTCTAGGTCTCACAAGTAGAGTTGAAAATGTAGAAGAAACAAAAGACAGTAGTGAGTAGTGTTAGGGATTTATTCATACACAATAAAAATCATTTCCAATGGCACCATGGATAATTGGGGAGAAAAGAATTAGCATTAGGGTGCATTATGACCTCATCAACCTATGTGACATATTGCACATCAAGATGTTACCTTGCACCACATCTGTCTACAACAGGATGAGAGAGACATGGGGTCCTTTTGCTAAATGTGGGCTGTGGTTTTGCACCTAACATGCCTTTAGGGTGCAATACTAAAGCACGTTACATGTAAAGATATTAATTACCTTTGGGGGAATGGACAACTTTTCCCTGACAGGCACCACTTAGCACCATTCAGTAACATAGGTTGCCAATGCTATGGGTGCAGTTAACTTCACCCTATTGAGTGGAGGTAATTACACCCACTCTATTTGCAAGACGCGCCATTTGTGCATGATCTATACACTCTGGAGGAGAGGAGGGACAGGGGGAATATGATTCAGACCTTTAAATACTTAAAAGAGTATTAATGAAAAACATACCTCTTCCAAAGACGGGGAAGCTGTAAAACTAGAGGGCATAACATGAAGCGGCAAGGGGGTAAACTGAAAGGCAATGTCAGGAAATACCTTTTCACTGAAAGGGTGGTGGATGCTTGGAATGCCCTCCCGATGGAAGTGGTGGGGGCAAATACAGTGATGGAATTCAAAATGGCATGCGACAGACACAGTGGATCTCTTTATAGAAACAGGATGAAATGAAAATAAACTTAACTGTCTCTGATATCTCAACAAATAGGGCTGACCTACATGGATCGGTGGGTACACCCCTCAACAAAGGCATGAGGAGGGGCGACCTGCACTGAGTGGCAAGTGCACCTACTTTTACCACCTTGCTGGGCAGACTAGATGGACCATACCGGTCTTTATCTGCCGTCATTTACTATGTTACTATGTACTGCTTCCCATGCCCACTCTCCTAACCCACCCATTTTCCACTCTAACACATGGGCCACAGTTAGCACAGGAATTGGCATGTGTTATCAGTTAGCGTGGGCCACAGTGCTTGGCTAGAATGCCCTGAAATCTGCGCTAATTGCGTAGCACACTTTAGTAAAAGGGCCCCATGGTGTAATGCTGGCTGTTACAACTTATACAGTATGAAGAGGAGAATTGCCTTTCTTCCCTCCCTCCCCCTACACACAGACACGGCATGGCTAGTGATTCCCACTGTTTATCTACTGTGTTTAAACATTTTCCAAGATCATGGGGTGCACCAAAGCAGTTGTATGATTTTACTCTAGGCGCACATGATTTTCAGGACTGATTTTAACAGCACAATTTTTTTGAATTAAAAACAAATTTAAAATATTTAATCTGCAGTTTTTCAAAATCCTTATATTCTTGTACACAAACAAAAAGATGGACCATGTAGAGTAGCAGCTCTAGCCAAAAAACTGATGACCTGAATTTAAGTTCTCTATCTACTGATTATTGTGTAGCCTTAAGTCACTTAATTAGTCTCGTGGAGGCCAATTCAGGTCCATGCATGCAGGACTGTGCACCCCTGGCAGCAGTGCATGGCCAAAGCATGAACATGGCTGGGAGAGACCCAATTCCGCCACTGCAGGGCCTGGACATGCTCGTGATGGTGGAATCGAGGATATACATGTCTGGGCGCTGAGTGGATCAACGTATGGGGAGTTGCCCGTCCGCACACCAGGATGCCACTGCCGGAGAGAGGGAGCAGTGGCATTCTTCACCATGGCAACGAGCCATCTATATAGCGGCTCGGAATGCCATCACCCACACCCGTCCCTGCAGACCGTGGTCCAGCTGGCACCGGAGGCCCCTATGGCCCGGATTGTGGCTGCGGAGTCATAGTGAGTCTAGAGTCCTGTGGTGCGCGGCTGTGCGACACACGATTGGTGGGGCACTTTGGACTTATTCAACTGCCAGGGTGGAATAGCCTGGGCGTCCTAGGGGGTGCTGAGGAACGTACAGAAGCCTGACCAGAATAGGCTCTCTACGTTCCGGCAGCTGGCCACTCCCTTGCTCTGCCCCAGCACCACCCCCTCCCACCCACGTCCAGCATTCCTCGCATAAAAACTGTGTACGTGCAGGGAGCGCTTGCAGCAGAAAAGGACCAGGAAGCTGAGCGTGGATTGGATATCCAGTCCACACATTGAAGTCTCTTATTCGGGGTTCTGCTCATAGATCATATACCTTTTGAGAAACAAACATTGTAACTTGATGATTTATTTTTCATGGCGCTCTTTAGACTGAAGGTCCTATATGTGTGGAGGCCTATTCCAATCAAGCCATCCCCTGTACATCCGGGCAGAATCAGGCCATGCAAAGTTAGACCCGATTCTGATCCTGCGGCCCCTGCAGGATCAGAATTGGGTCTAGTGCCGGGGCCCGATTCTCCCTGGCTATACGTCATGGTGACTATCTGAATGGAGCAGCAGAGCCGTGGTATCCCGTCGCCATTGCACCGTAGCTCCAATCAGGAGCTGTGAATGGCACCACCTGAGATAAACTCCTTTCCCCACAGCTGGACCCTCGATCCAGCCTCCCATGGCCAGGGTCCAGCTGCAGGGAACTTCCTCCACCCCTGCCTAACCTGCCCATGCCAGCCGCTGAAGAAATGCGAAGGACCCCCATAGTAAATATCATTATTATATGTGTTTCACAGCATAGCTAATTAATATGGACCTCTGTCATACTTTGCATCCTGTTGAGTTAGGTAGTTTGTTTATTTCTTTATTTGTATTTTTTATACACCGCATTTCAGTTTTATCACGGTGGTTTACAATGAACATAACAATGGTACATTTAGCAACCATTTTACTTCTAACATTTGAAATTCTCTTGTATCTATCAACAATTAACTGTGCAACATTTCTATAACAGTGTAGCTTTAGAACTTTGGTGCAGTGTACGCATTGTGACTGGGGCGACTGTTAGGATATCTTGAGTGTTAAGGCTGTGTATTTGCTATGGTGTCGAAGTATTCTGTGATGTTTTTAGATGTTTTTGGAAGTCAGTGATATCTGTAGTTACTCTTAGGTGGTGTGGGGGCACATTAGGAACTACTACAAACACTGCCCATTTAGAACCCATAGCAAACCTGCCGTATCATAACAGCACTACCAGGACTCACAAAGAACCAGACCCTACCTATCAAAAGGAAACACTGCAAATATTAAATCAATACATCTCAGAGAATACCAATACATTTCCTAGTGGGGAAAGAGAACAAGTGGCACTGTCACATAGAAACTACATGAACAGAATACCTCAGCTCTGTTACACATGCAGGACATAGACCATCATCAAAGAAAAAACAAGGGATCACAATTTAGAAATAGGAAGACAATAATTAAACTGGGAATCCCAAAAGCCAAACTTGGAATGTACAACAACACTGTAGAAATAAAACTATAAATTAATTTCCTCTTGTACTGAACAAAACGCAAAGAAGTTAGCGATGCACATTTCCCAGAGCTGACATATTCCAGTTAATAAATTCAAAATAAAGAAGTATTTTTCTACCTTTTGCAGTTTGTGCATTTTATTTTTCAGTTGTAATTGCTCCAGTCACTTTCTTCTGGTTTCTTCGTGTCTTCTGCTAACTCTCCATTGTCTGCTGTCCATTTGTCCTTTCTTCTCACTTCTAGTTTATTCCCATTCTCTGTCTACCTCTGCTTTAACATTCTGATCTTTCCCCTTTTGCTCTTTCCTCCATTTCTTTCTTTACTCCTTTTTCATCCATTCAGCAGTACATTACCTATTACCCCAAATGAGAGTCCAAATGCACCTGTGTGCCCGATTGTGACAGTGGGACACTGACCTCTGCATGCACATTTCCAGCTGCCGAAATGTGGCACAGGATGTCATATTGGCCTCTGCATTGCATGCCATCAAATGGGAAGGCAGTGCCTGGAGGTGAATGTTGGAGAGGGGGGAGGGGAACAGTACCATACGTGTTTAGAATGTGCCTTTGGTGGCAGTGTTGGTCAAAGCCTATGTTCACATGGCTAGAAGCTAGGCGGGCCTACTCAGGGTCTGCATGTGTTACATCAGAGGGCCTGAATGACAGCCTCACTGACTCCCCATGGACCCTGAGTGTGACAGTCACAAGGATGTTCTTAGAGTACAAAGAGGCAGGGAATGGTGGCGTATGTGTCACCAGCAACTGTTCCAACATCCATCCCCATGTCCATCCTGCCATGCTTCCATGCTCTCTTGGGGGGGGGGGGGCATCACTGGGCCTGCAGCATGAGAGAGTACATGTGCAGCACTTGCCAGTTTTGCAGTGTCCATGGCTAGGGACATGACATTATATGGGAGTACAAGCATGTCACTATAGTCAGTCAGTGCTCACTGCCAAAAGCTGTGTAGGAGGACACCGTAGTTAGGTTTGTGACAGATATTGGTCACTGTGGACCAGCATGCACTCACAGCCTGTCTCTGGCCCATTTTCCACTGTGCCTCACATTGCATAAGCTGTCTCCAAGTTCAAAATAAAAAGGTACATAATGGGAGCAGAGAATTCTGGGTATTGCCTGAAACAGAGCAGTTTGCACAGGATGTATATGAGTCAGAGGTAAGATAACTAGCTGAGCCATCTTAGCGTGGGTCTGCCACTAGAATGGCCTGGATGCACACATCTGTTCATGCTCAGAGGCCCCTCTCACTCTGACAGAGCTGTGACCATCTCATCGCCATGTATCCACGTGGTGCTATATAGGCGCAAGCTATTTCTTGGTGCTGTTTCTTTTTTGGCAGTCCAGTCACTAGACAGGCTGCTGGATGTCCATGCTGTGTATACAAAGCCAATGTGTTCTTGGTGGCTATGTGTACATGCAGTGTGTGGTGACTAGCAGACTGGGCAAGGATGGTATGTGAATAGCTGGCACAGCTCAGTGTTGCCCAACATATGCAGGCTGCCTGTGATTGATCTATCTGGTTGGAATTCCCAAAAAGTGAGGCTAGCAGCTGTTCTTGGGCTGTTGGTAACCTGCTGGTAACTATGGTCTTAGCACACCCTTCTGCTTGGTGTCACAACCTCCTACCCCCCTCTTCCTGCCTAGACAGCACTCACTGCATTCAAATTTCTTGGAAACAGCTGTCGCAACCCTAGGGACTGACATGAGCAGTTATAGGAGAGTCCCTGGACAACATGAGCAGGACACAAGGCCCAGATAAGACAGACCACTTTGA
Organism: Ichthyophis bannanicus; assembly: GCA_033557465.1. Classification (NCBI taxonomy): domain Eukaryota; kingdom Metazoa; phylum Chordata; class Amphibia; order Gymnophiona; family Ichthyophiidae; genus Ichthyophis; species Ichthyophis bannanicus. The sequence goes on along the minus strand of CM066039.1, from coordinate 11,039,658 downwards.
CATGCTGCAATTGTACACAATACCAAGTGACTAGCATCACACACTGCAGACAATACCTGTAGTACACTGGCAATGATATAGACATGCTCCAGAATCAGGAGTCCATCTATTGCAATGCTTGCTCTGGGGAACAGGTGATGTGTACCCTTCCTCACATTCAGGGTGACTGCTGAAACAGGTCATTTGAACATATGTTATGTACAGGAAGCACACAATGTTCCTGCATATTACAGAGCTAATGTAATGGATCTCTGCATTTTCTGACTGTGCGGTGCATCATAGGTAAAGGAGGGGCTGACCGATACCAGTACCAGGAGTTCCAATTGTAGCTACAGTGGTAATCAATGAAGCATTGCCTAGTACCTGCTTGTTTTCTTTGATGGGTGGAAGACATGTGCATAGTCCCCTGAGGAGGACTGGATGGTCTGTGATTGATCGCATGGGTCATGAATGTGGTTTGAGTTAGGTGTATATACAGGTGTACCTGTCTTGCATGTTACAAAGGTCACTGCCCATATGCTGCCTCAGGGATTAGTGCCACACTGTGGCACAGCAGACCTCTGCGTGCGACTGTTGGGCCTTGGAAGTAGAATAGAGGGACAGGCATCTTGACCTCATATGTAGCTTGGCCTTTGGACAAGAGATGTATTCTGCAGCTGTGTGTCTGTTGTGCAACTACAGTACTGAGTGTCCAGTGCAGTACATACTATGTGTGTACCACTGTAGGCAGGCCCTAGGTGTGGTTTATCACCATCTCAGAATGTGCCAACCACATTGTTTCATGTCCTGGGTTTCGGCCATTGCAGGCAGGGATCTGCAGTCTCTGAGTCTAGACACTGCTATGCAGAAAGGTGTGGGGTGTAGCCTAATGGTTAGAGCACTAACTCCATAAGCAATAGACCATGCTTTGAATTCCACTTGTTCTCTTTGTGGCTGTGGGAAACTCACTTCAATATACTGCCAGAAACAGTCCAGGGTCTGTACTAACAGGAGAACACACATTCTTATACTTTTTTTTATGTGTTACAATAGCACATTGGATCTGCAAACATGCACATTGCAATCATGCCCAACTGACATATGACTTTATTGACTCTGCTGTAGCCTATTGCAAAGGGTCAGATACGTTTCCCTGCAGATGTATGACACATGAGTTATGATAAAATATTCCAGTCATGCACAACTGTGACTAAACATCTTTGGCTGCATCACATATATACAGTACATGCAGGCACATCCCACTCCTGGGATGGCAACCTGCAGGGATCACCACAGGTTCTCACTTGCTCCATATGGCCGGTATAAGAGACACTTGTCCAGTGGTTATATGCACATGTGTCAGGAAGATTGTATGGTGGTTAGAAAAGCTGGGACAGCTGTCATACCCAAATAGTTGGTATTAGAACTTTCACGTGGCAAAGCTACTATTTTTTTTTTTACACATACTACAACTGCATTTGTGTGGTCACAACAGGTACATCAGGGCAGCAAGGCCATACAGCACTCTCATCTACTGCCATCCATCCTTCAGCCTATCCATCAGCATATGTCCATCATGTACAGTCATGTATTCTCCTGCCACCTGCTGCACCATGGCCCTCACAAGAATAGGTTGTATCACTCACACCTCTCCTGTGAATTATCTGCATGTCACCACTCCTGCTCAGTCATCCTTTTGATTCCCACATCATAGCAATGCTGGCTCCACCAGGGAACACATCTTGCCAATCCTATGCCACACACTGACATTACAGCATATTACGTGGGCACCCCTCACTGATACAGTACAGATGCCTCCCACATGTTCATCCCACTTAGTAACACATAGGTTACATATGGATCTGACATGTCCATCAGCTCTTACCTTTCCTTCCATCCATCACCTAAGATGTGACTTTCACAAGGGCTTTCTTATCCTGCGTTAAGGTGACTGCCATTTTTGGGCATTAGGTGCACACTTGACACCTTATTGCCTGGTGTCCTGTTAGCTCCTGATAAGAGGAGCTAAGAGCCCTTACCGCCGGAACACCTACTCCCTGCCCTAGCCTTTACCACATGATAACACGCTTATTGCTGCCATTAACACTTGTTAACTGGTGCGTCCTTAACACTCTTAAGTAAATATACCCCTATGTGTTACATTCCTCTAGTTCCTCTTTCATTATGGGGAGCTTTAAATAATAGTATATTGCAATAAAGTTGGCCCTGTAACAAATATCACATGTTAGCATGGGTATTGATGGCATTCTCATTGAAGTATTATAGCAATCCAATACAACTCTTGCCATACTTACAATGCTCTGTGAGGAAATTTGGACGACAACACCATGGCCAACTGACTGGAAAAGATCTGGGTTTATAAATAGAAACATGACGACAGAAAAAGACCACATGGTGTATCTAGTCTGTCCTTTCATATTGTGATGAAGTGACGCCAGCAGTGCCCATGGAGGGAAACGAAAGTGAGCAAAATAGCAGGAAAAATGACAGCTCAGCTTCACAAATGGGAAAGGGTTGCCAAGAGCAACCGTGGAAAACACATTCACATGGTGTTAGGGAACGCCCAAGCAGAGACGGAGCTCAGAGCTCATTAGAGAATAGGGAGCAGCTGCAGGGGGGTGGAGCCCAGGCTAACACTAAGCACAATATAGTGAGGACTCACTCACCAACAGATAACACAGGTGGGAGAATCGAGGATAGAACCCTGAGCACCGGTGGGAGAAGCTGGGATAGAACACGAGAAGGAACACGTGAGAGTGTTGGGAGGACAGTGCCAAGGAAAAGACAGGAGTCAGAGGTTGGTGATTTGCAAAGAAGCTGTGGGGAACAGCAAGGCATATCTTACCAGTACCCTGTGGAGTATTGCAATGAGGCAATAAGGAAGGGCAGTCCTACAGCTAAACTTACAAGCTATAAGCAGTTTAACTCCAAACAAACAGAAGGAAAGAGTTCTTACCCTGAGGCACATTTCCTGGAGGTAGAAAAACGCCATGGGAGAAAGAGAACAGAACAGGGCTATCCACGTTATAGAAAGCAGGAAACTCTAGGAGTTGAAGAGAGACGCATTCTCCCTAAGAGATGGGATTTAGAACACCCAGACTTCCTGTGCACATATGAGGAGCTATGCAGAGCTCAGGAAGAAAAGTACAAACACGGTGGTAATTTCCCACAAGCCACGAGGGTAGTGGAGGAAGGGAACCTGTTCACTCCTCGGCAGGGACAGTTTGACTCAAAAGGCATTTTTGAGCCAGAAGCACTGTCCGATGAAGGAGAAATGCAACTGGAATTCCCTGAAGAGATTTCACAAGAGATAGACATGGATTGTACTTACACTGTGTCAGATTATGTTCATTCTTTGTGCTGAAGCAGCCAGAAGGGCTAATTGAAGAAACAGCTGAAAAGGTTTCACGTAAGTGAAAAGAACTGTTTCTGTTACTTTTGCTGTTGAGTTATGCTGAAGGAAGCTTATATTTTTGTTCCAGTATTTTTCCTTTGATTGATGCCAGACGTATGGTTTGTTATACTTTTGTTCCATAGTTTTTGAATCCACCCCGGACGGGGAATAAAACCTAAGTTAACCTTACACTCTGCCTCAACTACATTTATTGGTCTAAGGTACAACTACGGGAACCAGAAGGCTTAGCTACTGCCTTCCCGGGGACGTAACTGCCAGTAAGGCATTGCCCCATCAGCCTGTCTAAGCACCTCTTATGCCTCTAGGCCAGCTAGTGGGTCACAATATCAACCACTACAACAGTCCCCTTTTTTCCTTTAGAGATCCTCTGTGTTGTCCCATCCATTTTTGAATTCAGATACTGTCCTCATCTCTACCACCTCCACTGGGAGACTATTCCACGGATCCACCACTCTTTCCGTAAAGAAATATTTCTGCATATCGATCCTGAATCTATCTCCCTTCACCCTCATCCCATGTCCCCTCGTAGCAGAACTTGCTTTCAATCAAAAGAGACTCTCCTCCTGTGCATTTCTGTCTCAATCATATCACCTCTATCCCGCCTTTCCTCTAAGGTGTACATATTAAGATCCTTAAGTCCGTCCTCATATGCTTTATAATGAAGAACACTAACCACTGACTCCAGCCTGTTTATCCTTTTAAAGGTGCGGACTCCAGAAGTGCACACAATACTCCAAATGAGGTCGCACCAAAGACTTATACAGGGGCACTATCACCTCCTTTCTTCTGCTGGCCATTCCTCTCCCTATGCACCCAAGCATCCTTCTAGCTTTTGCTGTCACCTTTTCCACCTGTTTAGCTACTTTAAGATCATCAGACACAATCACGCCTAGGTCCCGCTCTTCTTTAGTGGACAAAAGTACTTCACCCCCTATACTATATTGCTCCCTTGGATTGCTGCAGCCCAAATGCATGACCTTGCATTTTTTAACATGAAATCTCAGCTGTGAAATTCCAGACCATTTTTCAAGCTTAGCTAGATCCCTCCTCATGTTATCTATACCTTCCTGGGTGTCTGCTCTATTGCAGATTTTGGTATCATCCACATAGAGACAAACTTTACCCAACAGCCCTTCCGCTGTATCACTAACAAGATGTTAAAAAGAATCAGACCAAGGACAGATCCCTGGGGCACACTACTGGTAACCTCATTCTCCACAGAGTAAGCTCCATTTACCTGTACCCTTTGTCGCCTCCCACTCAACCAATTTCTAACCCAAGCAGTAACTTTAGGGTCCATCCCTAGGGTGCTCAGTTTGTTTATAAGTTGCCGCTGAGGAACGATGTCAAAGGCTTTACTGAAATCTAAATACACCACATCTAGGGCTCTCCCTCAGTCTAACTCCCTGGTCACCCAGTTAAAGAAATCAATCAAATTTGTCTGACAAGACCTGCCTCTGGTGAATCCATGCTGCCTCAGATCCTGTCATCTGCTGGACTCCAGAAACCTCACTATTTTCTCTTTCAGCAGCGCTTCCAATAATTTACTCACCACCAAAGTTAAACTAACCGGCCTGTATTTTTCAACATCCTTACTTCCGCTTTTGTGAAAAGTGACAAGACTTCAACTTTCATACTTTGGACACATCATGCGAAGAAAGAGATCTAGAGAAATCATGCTTGGCAAGGCCGAAGATCACGCAAAAGAGGAAGCCCAGCAATAAAATTGATTGATGTAATAACTGCAGCTATGGATGCCACTCCATAAACAATGAGCTGCCTGACTAAAGATCGAACACAGTTTAGGACAGCTTTCCAGAGGTTTGCCATGAGTCGATACTGATTTGACGGCTGTTAGTAAATGCTCTCCCAAATGAATTCAGTTTAGCATCATCTTAAGTAGGCTTATCCCCTATTATCAGCAGTAAATTTTTCCATATTGAATCTAAGGAGTATGTCTACTAAAGCGCAATTGGCTTTTGCAGTGAACACTGGGTGTTAGCTGCAAAAGCCCCATGGTATGTTTTAGGGCCATACACAGCATTCCCCCAGCATATACCATGGTGAAAGTGCAGGGATCGTGGTTGGCCAGCACTGCAGATGCAGCTGTCACCACCCATTGAGGTGGTATCAAGTGCACCTATGGTGTCTACAACTTTGGCAATTGCCACACACTCTATATCCATGGTAATTGCACCTGGCAGATACGCCCACTCTATGCCTTAATCCTGCCCAATTCCCACCCAAGCCTGCAGCTACCGTGCAAAATGCAGACGTCACAGAAAATCACTGCAGTGTCTGCATGTGGCCCATGTTAGTCGCTACCGTGACTTTACCATCCTGCATTATCACTGTGGTAGCAGCTAAAATGCTTAGCCCAGCATTCCATCCGGGTTTGAATGGGGAGTGCTGGACAGGGATGGGAGGGGGCAGCACTGGGGCAGAGCAGAGAAGGGTTCAGCTGCCAGAACGTACAGGGCCATTTCAAGTCTGCCACTGTACGTTCCCCGGTATCTGGCTGCCCGTCTGGCTTATTCCACCCCGAATGGTGGAATAAGTCCCAGAGGACCCACTGCATGGTACCACATACCTCCGAACACCATGCCTCTGGCCTCTCTGTGCCCCTGCAGCTGCAATCCGGGCCATGGGGGCCTCTGGTGCCAGCAGGATTGCGGTGTGCAGGACGGAACATGGACAGTGGCATTCAAAGCCATCCGATAGAAGGCTCATTGCCATGGCACCAAACCGCCACGGCTCTCTGACCTCAGAATGGGCAGCTCCCCATATACCAATCTCATCCAGACATCCAAGTCCCTGATTCTGCCGTCACGGGTACATCCAGGCCCCATGGTGGCAGAATTAAGTCCATCTCCCCTACGTCCGGTTTTTACCTGGCCACTGTGGCCGGATGTGCAGGAACCAGAATGTGCCTCCACGTAAACATACTCTTAAAGAAATATTCTTTAACTGAGTGGTTAATTTTTCATAATCATTGACAATATATAAAAACTAAACATGAACTCGCCAGCACCATAATTCAACCTCAAAGTAAAATGATGTAACCACACTAAATCCACAAGATATGGCAGATTACTTAGAGCTAAAATTCAAACACAAACCAGTTCAAACATCAAATGAAATAGAGAATACTCTGGTTTAACACCCAATGATTAACATCTGGAATTCATTCCACATTCCATCCAAGGAACAGATAGAAAATATCATAACCAGTACCAACACATCCACGTCCCCTCTGGATCCATGCCCAGTCACATGGATTAAGAGCACGAAGAAACAATTATGTTCTACAGTACTAAATATCATACAACGTTTGCTCACAATTTATCGTACCTTCAAGCTTCAAAACAGGCAACTGTAAGACTCATTCTAAAAAGCCCCAACCTTGACAGAAAAGATCCCAATTCATACCAGCCTATCTCTAGCTTGCCATTCATCACTAAGGTCATTGAAAACATTGTCCAACACCAATTATAGGACCACAGATACTTTTGCTCCACTGGACCCCCATCAGCAAGGTTTCAAGCCTACCCACAGTGTAGAGACACTCTTCACCTCACTAATGAGCAGTCTAATAACTGGCCTGGACAATGTGAATAAAGGCTTTATCCTGATCTTCATAGACATTACTGCAGTATTCAATTCCGTAAACCATCTCACCTTAATACAATGTCTTCATGAAATAGATCTCCACGGAATCACATTACAATGGTTTACCTCCTACTTGCAGTCTCCTATCTGTAAGGTAAGAGCTGGTGAGCAGCAGTCTAGATCATTTAACCAGCCTCAAGGTATCCCTCAAGGTTCAGCCCTTTCAATTTTGCTCTTTAATATATACCTCAAACCTATATGTGGCATAATAAAAGAACATAATATTCAATACATTATATTCGCTGACAATATCATGGTCTTTGCTTCATTCAATATAGACCAACCTAACTACTCAGAATTAACATCATGTCTTGAAGACATGTAAAACTGGTTGTGCAAACAAAACCTCACTATAACACTACAGGAAATCTGAGGCTCTCTTCATCACCAAAAGCACTTTATTCATACCACCCAAGAAAATGAAATTACTTAACAATTTCCTAGAAGTAAAACATGAATTGAAATATCTAGGGGTGATCCTTGACCAGAAACTAAATTTCCAGCCATATATCAACAAAACAACTAAATCAACCTAAAATATGTTAATTTATCTGGGATATGTAGTATAGTCGATCCCCTTTTTAGAATTACCTCAAGGATTTATTAAGCTATTACTAATTAGACTCCTGAAATATATTATATTGAATTATTTCCACAGAAAAACTAAATTTGGTCTATATCTTTAAATCTAATTTTCTTACCTTCTCTCCCCTCAAAAAAAACTATCTAAGCTAGCCCTTTAATTGGGGAGATCTATTCTATATAGCAAGACTTCACACTGTGAAAGACAGTAAGTAGCTAGAATGGGAAGGAAGGGATCTAACTCCTCAGCACAGCAGTGGCTTCCAATAAATATTTACTACCTTCCTTTTATCCTTTGAACTTTAGGCTAGCAGAAAGAAAAAAAAAAAAAAACAGAAGCAAAACAAAACACCTTGCCTAAAAACAGAAAAATCCCCTTCTGCAAACAGCTACAAAATATAAAATAGTAATGTTAAGCAGCAAAAAATCTTATCTAAGAAAAATAGCCCCCTTTTTAGAGAACCTTGAGGCAGAGAACTTGTAGCAAAAATCACAGAATTACCTTGCTTGAAATGAACCCGTCCAGGAATGGCAATGCTTGCAAGGTAGTGAAGAGTTTAATACAACACTCAGCAACCTCAAGGGGCTTCGGCCTGTTAAATTTTCAGAAAGGTGTTTTGTCCCCAGAGAGATTGACAGGTGGACAGACAAATAGATATTCTTGACTCCTCTTTATATAATTGTTTCCAAGGGTTTGGAAAGAATAGTTCTGGGTAGCAACCTTGAAAATACTTTCTTTTGGTATTTCTTCCTGCATTTCAAACTTTTTTACATTAGAAAAATCTGAGTTCTTCAGCACCTTCTGCTGATTCACTGTTATCACTGCAGCTCTGGTGTTAGGTGCAATTGCTGTGACCACTGCTGAGATCCATAGATTCAGTTAAGAAGATGGGCATGATCCAAATTCCCTTTGGTACAATATAGAAGTATGGTGAAAATCCAGAGCCCTGATGCACAATGCAAGCAACATGGCTGCCTTGAAGCAGTCTGCCTCTGCTCAGCCAAGCCAGAAAGCAATTTTTGCAAAGTCAAAGAAGCCACAGGTAGAAAGATGGAAAGGACAGAATTAGGACAAAAATTAGTGTCGTGCATACTCAATGGAGATGGCCAACTCTGTTAACGTGGCGGACCATCGCCATTTTAGATAATGCCCAGATATTCAATGCCAGGGCAATAATCGGTCACCAGCATTGAATATGTGAGTTGCCTGGTTAGCATTTTAGCTAACCAGTCAGTGGCAATATTCAGCTGTTGGCTGGATAGGTAAATTGGCCAAAGTTAGGACAGCCTTTTTTCTCCTAACTTTAGCGTATTTAGGTTTCTTTAGAAGCTCAGATGACAAGACTTTACTTTCATACTTGGGATACATCATGCAAAGAGAAAGATCATTAGAGAAAGACATCATGCTTGGCAAGATAAAAGGTTAATGCAAAAGAGGAAGGCCAGCAATGAGATGGATCGATACAATAACAGCAGCTACTGGTGCCAGTCTGTCAACAATGAGATGCCTGACTGAAGACCGAACAACTATCCAGAGAGTCACCATGAGTCGACATTGACTTGACGGCACTTAACAAGTTAGCAACAGAATATCACTGCTGACTGACTAACCTATGTCGCTGCCCCGCTCCATTCCCAGAATGCAATGACGATAATCGGTTAGCGTCGGGCATTTAAACTGGGTAGGAGGGGATATTCAGCAGCATTAACCACTTCAGTGCCACGGGTTTATCCAGTTAGCTGGTCTGGTAACCATCTAAACTGCTTTGAACATGCCTCCCTCCCCCCCCTCCCGAGTTTAGTAAAAATTATTTTCAGTACAGTCTAATGAAGTGATATTCTCAGTTACAGGATTTTATATCAAACGTTTCTTTAAGGAAATTGCTGATATCTTTAAGTTAGGTTTTCAAAAGTCAATAGTTAGTTATTTGGGGTGCCTGTCAGGAAACACCGTTGAAAATGAGTCTTGCACGAACCTCAGAGTATGGCTAGTGAAGCATTAAAACATTGAATGCAATCCTTTTTTGCAACAATTTAGTTGCTGCTGGGCTAACTCTTTTAGTACTGAATTCCTAGGGTGCAGTCTTTTCCCTAGCACAGTACTGCCATTTCCAGCCATGACATGAAAACAATGCTTTATGTAAATAAGCCAGAAGAGGACCTCATCATTATTCATGTAAGCAAGCCTGATGGCAAAGACCAACAAACAACACAGATGGAGAAAGTCACTCTAATAGTCCTTGTTACTTGTTCTTCTTTCCCCCCCAAAAAAGAGGCAAAAGAGGTCTTATTTCCCAGTGGCAGTAGAAATATGTAGCTGAGGTTGATAAGATGCATGACGACTCACCAATGGTAAATCTCTACAAGTGAGAGAATATCAAAGAAGGTTATTGCAATACTAGGATGCAACATCAGTTGACTGAAAACTACAGTTGCCTGTTCCATCGACCTTAATGGTACTAACTTCAGTGTGCATGGTCACTGCAAGCAATATTGCAGTAGCACTGCAGAAAGGACATATGTTACGGTTTATATACAGCCCTGATAATAGTGAAAAGGTGATTTGCTAAAGCCATTTACTGTGTGTGGCACAAATTTAACACTCTTATGTTTCTGTCCTGCTTTGTTTATAGTGGTGCCCAGACCTATACTTTTCTTTATTGTTTAATTTGCTAGTGGTCTGCACACTAGTCATGTTTCATTTTGTTTCATGCATTTTCTCTCACGAATTTCATTTCCTTTTGCTTTTTGGGGATTTATTTTACGTGTAGTTCATTTAGGGGTAGCACCAATTGTCAAGAGTTCGCTGGATGGGCAAATTTTGCCTACCGCATGCTTGTATGTGTATGTGTAAGCATGTGCATGTTAGTCAATGATTTGGCTGCAGTTCCTGAAAGGCTGCGTGTCACATTTCCCTCGTTGTGATTGGCTGCATGAATGGCTGAGTTGTGCAGTGGAGGAAGTTCGGGCTGATCTCGCAGCTTGAAATCTCAATCATCCTGAATATCCTCTAGCTCGCAGCTCAGCCATTGCAGTGGGGGAAGTGTGAAATGCCGTGAGCATTAGCAACAAAAGCTTCTGTGTTCTGTGCCAGATTTTCATAGGTGCAAACTACAGGTCCCCCAAAAGTGTGGGGCCTAGGCCCATTGCCCTAATTTCTCCTCCCCTCCCTCCCCCAAGGAGAGCCCTGTGTCGAAATCAACTTCTGTAGCTTTCTTTATGATTGGTTCATTACAAGTCTAGATAGAGAAGCAAAAAATGATTGAAACTTCTTTTATGTAGTGAAGGGGGAGAAGGAGAGGGGGCACAGCAAATGTTCAGCAGTAATATACAAGAATGCATACCTTCGCCACTCCCTAACTACTTCCACTGCATTATAAAATGTGGGGCGTATCCATTGCAAATTACAGCCTTGGAATGGCAGTAAGTTTCCAAGACCAAAATAAAACTTTTATTAAGTAGTATAGACTTGGAACCCATGACCTATCGTTAGTATGCCTTTAGTTCCAAAACTGTATGCTCTCCACTTTAAAGGTTCATCTTCAAATTCCTTGAAAGGGCATACAATTTTGGAACTAAAGGCGAACTTCTGAGGGGACCCAAGATGGTGATCTAGATAAACACTTTAGAGAGCTGCTTCCAGGAAAATCGTTCATCTTTTTGTTTTTATTATTTCTTATAGGGTGTGGAATTGGCAAGAGAAAAGGAAAATGAGGGGTAGAGTCGAAAGCCTCACCTCAGGGCCAAATCTCCATAATGAAGTTTGCAGCATCTTTGCTAACATCTTAGGATTCTGGGACTGTCTCCACTAAGTTGAGAAGGGCAAGATACCCTCCAAGCTTGTAGCAAATATCTTTGAGACCCTGATCCCCGTTCACCTCCTCCGCATATGAGCTCGCCCCCTGTTCCTCTGGCAGTAGAAGGAATCCTACCACGGCAAAATGTAGCTGCCTACATTAGTGGGAAGGACTGAGGTGATCTCAGAAGTCAGCATTGGGTGGGCCAAGCACTGGCTCTGGAACTGGGAGCTGGTGGGGGAGCAGCATCCACAGCAGTGGTGACATCCACCATTGGGAAATCTGCCTTTTGCAGGACTGTCATTGTTGGAGAGGAGGAGGTAATTACCCTAGACTTGATTTGGCAGGCTATTGTGCAGCTGGAGTCTGCAGTTGTGTGCAAGACTGGGGAATTACACCCAACAGTGAGAATGTTGAATAGCACTTGACAGCCGTTGAAGATATCTCGAGAGAACAATATTCGACTGAAGAGGCTGTAGACTGGACACGATGAGCTGCAAACTGCCCGAAGATAGCAAGAGACTCTTCAGTCCATCAAATGGAAATTTTGGAAAATGAGCAGAGAGAATTCAACAAAGATTCCTGTGGATGCAGTACCTCCGCTCAATACAGTAGTATTCTATTTGCCATTTAGGAAGAAATCTCATAGTGTTGATGATGGAACAGAGAGAAGTAAGATGCAGGTTTCTGCAGACAGTTTAGACATTGCTGCCGTTTTGAAGACTTTACTGGAGGAAATTCAAGCAACAGCTACCCTTCTTGCCACTTTTGTCTTTGAGACTGATAAAAATATTGTTATGTGCTTGTTTTTCCAAAATAGGAATGTATTATTTATGGACCAGAAGATTTTAAGTGGCATTTTAGGAAGAATCTGAAATGTCCAGGTCACAAAGTACTGGGGGAGTGGTGGCAGTGGAGGGAGGCACATTTAAGTGCCTTCTGAAATTGCTCCATTTCCACCCCACAAGAGGGCACATCCCCTCAACCAGTACTGGAGATGGACCCATGTGTATGATAAGGCCAGGAGTACGCACGTTTGCAGGCCAATTCAGAAATGCAGACTGCTCAAAATGAACAGCTACAGCCACAGGTACCTAGATGCGACGGCCTAGGTATTTCAGGATGGGGCATCTATATTATGAAACGTGCACATCCCAGCCTGCCATTTTAGATTTGCAGACGTGCAGCAGCGGAGCAGTAAAATGAAGAGTCTGTGAATTAACATGCCAACAAAAAGAGCACATTTCTGTCTTCCCTTTGCAAGTGTTGCTGCCATAAAATGAGCACTTTTCTGTGACTTATTTGCGATCAAGTTCATTTATAGGCATGAACGTCTCAGTAGCCAGGGCCAGATGTGCACGGACTTTTCTGAATATCCGGGTTCGCCAGATAGCAGCATTCATCTGCTAAATGGATAGTGAAAAACAATTCAAGTTAGGACAGCTATTGAGATGACCTAACTTTAACCAGTTTAGCTATCTGGTTAGTGGTTGAATATCAGCACTACCCGGATAGCGACCGGCACCATCCTCAATCCACCCACCGACCACTCTGGTTTCAACTGGGTGTTGTTTACACGGTCTGTGGGGATATTTAGCGGCACTATCTGGTTAATACCTCAGTATGTCGGGCTCTACTAATCTGTTAAAATGCTTTGAATATCCCCTTTAAGTACATTGAGCATCGTAGTAACTCTATGTAATCAAAATGTAAAACATTCAGTTCTGTCTAGCTGAGTTATTCCTCAGTCTGGCAGTCATAAAGGAAACTGTACGATTACATGGATGTAGAGGATACTGCTTCAGTCAGCATGAATTTTAAAATTTACTGTATGTGCGAGCAGACCTTCAGAATCATATAAAACTGACAAGCGTTCTTTTGCAGTCAGAGAATACAGAAACCTCACTGAACAATTCAAGGGCAGCATGGCAAGCTATTGGCATCATATATTCTACAATTCTATTGTACCGAACTGGCACCAGGTTTGACATGACAGCCGGCACGGTGTGCAGAAAGCTTTGTCTGCACCATGTTCAACACCATCTTCTCCCAAGTACTTTGGTTTTTATGGTGTGTGTGTGTGTACGGGTTTATTTTTGCAGGATGTCATCCACACTGGCATCTGACGAATTTCAGGTTGACACATGGCAGACATGAGCATGGAAATGTGAGACAGCATAACATGGGGGTATGCCCGCCATAAAAGGCAATGATGGGGAAGCGTGCATTCATTACAATGAAGGTGTCGGGTTCTTTATGGAAAGGAGTGGCAAAGATATCCCTACTGACAGAGTAACCAAAGCATTCAGCAGAGAATGGTTTTTCTGGCCGAGTGCTCCGGCTCTCTCATGTGTTGTAAGACTCCTTCACAGTGAAGATTAAATAACCTTTATAGGTAAGCATGAGACAGCCTTCATCCTGCCTCTGATTCCAAAGGTCATAGCTGAGCCAGATTGGCGCAGTTACCTAGGTGTAAATAGTCCAGAATCAACTAGGCCTTAGATTGTTTTCATGCGAGCTGAAATTGCGTATGTAGACAACTAAAGCTTAGCTGACTCTATACTATTTAAACTCAGTGGATCCAATATTCAAAAGGACATACATGTTTACTGGATTCTGGTAAATGTAAGTTCACTGTCCACCAATTCTCAATAGCACTATGCCGATAGTATGGGAGAAAATCATTCTGTTTCAGCAGTATCTGTGTAGTGCCAGGACAGATCATAGGTGTTGATAACCATAGCTGTGATACTCAGCTACTTTGAGGCCAATTTTATAAGGGGTACATGAAATTAATATAATAATTATGCACGTACATACGTATTTTTCTACCTCATATAGCAGTCTGACACCGCCCAGTGCATCCCAAGATGCACTGCATGGGGCAAGGCGCCGCTATTTTTCAAGATAGCAGCGCATGGGCAACACTCCCGCTCCATTGTAAAGGTACCAGGTGGGGGCGCTGGTGGCCACTGGGCCAGCAGGTTTATTTTTATTTGTGTTGGTGGGTGGAAAATCAGGGCTGCGGGACCACCAGATATTTGGTTTCTGTCGGAGGGCGAGTGTCAGGGGCAAGAGCCCCTGGACAGTAGTTTGATGGCAATCGAGGGCTTTCCCTGATGCCTGGATCATCTGAGGGGAAATATCAAACTTCCCCTCAGTTGACCCTGTTTCTCTGGGACAGCATGCCAAACTTGCGTCAACTTCTGTGCACATGTGTTTGGCTTGCTTTCCCAGTTTAACCTCTGACATTTGCGCCACAGTTTAAAATGTGGCTAATTTGCATATATGCACCTTTCTGCATGTCGGCGCTAAAGTTGTGTACTATCGATGCGCTGCATAGAGGCGTACATCATTAATAGTGTGTGACTTCAGAGCCGGCTTTCTGCATCGGCCTGTTAGATTCTCAGCCTCTGGGAACAGAAAATACTTACTGTACCTGAATGTAACAAGCCTTGTGCTTCAATTGGAATGCTGTGAGCTATATCCAAATGATAAAATATGCTGCAGCTGAGTAGTAGCCCCCTGTTCTGAAAAAGAAACTTTTGTTCTGTTTTTTCAAACCCTTAAGGGCCAACAATTCACAATCAGATGACACTCATGTAACTAGCTGTGAAAAAATTTGCAAATGGTGCACTACATACAAAAACATTCAGAAATCCCAAAATTCCAGGGTTTTCACACCTTTTTATGCAGGTTCTGGCCAACACAATAGTAAATGTTCCATCTAGCTGACTACATACAAAATATGATTTAAATTCATAATGTACCACTGACAGGGCCGGATTTACCTTGAGTGAGGCCCTACGCCAACAAAAATTGTGGGCCCCCAGCAGGGGCGGCCCAAGGGGGGTGCGGGGCCTAATTTGCATAAGGGGCCTCATTTGCATAAATATTTGCATAATATTACCATATACTAACTTTAAGTAAACGTGCCTCTTAATGAGTGTATGGATAAAGAAAGCCTAAAAGATTTCTACATTACTATAATCCAGTGCCAACTGCCAGACACATTAGGAACTACTACAAACACTGCCCATTTAGAACCCATAGCAAACCCGCCGTATCCTAACAGCACTACCAGGACTCACAAAGCACCATACTCTACCAATCAAAAGGCAACACTGCAAATATTAAACCAATACATTTCAGAGAACAACAATACATGACCTACTGGGGAAAGAGAACAAGTGGCAATGTCAAATAGGAATTATATAAACAGAACACCTCAGCTCAGTTACACATGCAGAACATAGACCATCACCAAACAAGTAATCACAATTTAGAAACAGGAAGACAATAATTAAACTGGGAATCCCAAAAGCCAAACTTGGAATGTACAACACTGTAGAAATAAAACTATACATTAATTTGCTCTTGTACTAAACAAAGCGCAGACGTTAATGATGCACATTTATCAGAGCTGACATATTCCAATTAATAAATTCAAAATAAAGAGATATTTTTCTACCTTTTGTGCATTTTTTTCAGCTGCAATTGCTCCAGCCACTTTCTTCTGGTTTCTTTGTGTCTTCTGCTAACTCTCCATCGTCTGCTGTCCATTTGTCCTTTCTTTTCTCTTCTAGTTTTTTTCCATTCTCTCTCTACATCTGCTTTAACATACTAATCTTTCTCCTTTTGCTCTTTCCTCATTCCTATTTCATCCACTCAAATTTTACCCCTCCATCCTCAATCCCCACTTACTCTCCCAATACCCGGCCAATTGTAGATTTTTTATCCCTCCCACACAAAATATTTTTCCCTTCTCCATTTTACTCTTCCAGCCCCATCCCATTCTAATCCTCCCCCAACATCAGCTCCCTTCTAGTTCCAGCCTCACCCAGCATCCATTCCCTTCTAGTCCCTGCATCAGCCCATTTCCAGTCCTAGCCACCCATCAGCCCATTTCCAGTCCTAGCAACCCCCCAACCCAATACCAGTCCTAGCCCCCCATCAACCCACTTACAGTCCTAACCCCCCATCACCCCATTTTCAGTTTAAGCCCCCCCTATAACCCATTACCAGTCCTAACCCTCCATCAGCCCACTTCCAGTTCTAACCCCATCAACCCATTTCCAGTCAGCCCCCCATAGCCCATTGCCAGTCCTAACCCCCCCCCCATCAGCCCACAGCCCATTACCAGTCCTAACCCCATCAGCCCACCTCCAGTCTTATCCCCCCCAGCCCCTTTCCAGTCCTATCCCCCCATAGCCCATTACCTGTATGCCCTCATCTGACAACAGACCATTACCATTCTTAACCCCCCACAAATCCCATTACCAGTTCTAACCCCCCCCCAACAGCCCACAGCCCATTACCAGTCCTAACCCCATCAGCCCACCTCCAGTCTTAACCCCCCCAGCCCATTTCCAGTCCTAGCCCCCCCATAGCCCATTACCAGACAGCCCCATCAGCCCACAGCCCATTACCAGTCTTAACCCCCCCAAAGCCCATTACCAGTTCTAACCCCCCAACAGCCCATTACCAGTCCTAACCTCAACAGCCCACCTCCCGCCTTAACCCCCCCCGCCCATTTCCTGTCACAGCCCCAGCCCCCCCAATAGCCCATTACCATTCCTACCCCCCCCCCCCCGGCCTAAAGCAAAATTTAATTTAAAAAAAAAACCTGCTGGCTGCCGCCGCGGGTCCCCCTCTGCTGCCTCGGCAGCATGGACTGACCCGCGGGGGCCCCCTCTGCAAGGTCGATCCGTCCCTCCGTGCAGGCTGTGAGAGGTGCGAAGGGAGCGTGTCTCCCTCGTGTCTCAATTTCCCATCAGCCCCTGCGGGCTTAACAGAGACGCGAGGGAGACACGCTCCCTTCGCGCCTCTCACAGCCTGCACGGAGGGAGGGAGGGAGGGACGGATCGACCTTGCAGAGGGGGCCCCGCGGCGGCAGCCAGCAGGTTTTTTTAAAAATTTTATTTAAAAAAAAAAAGCTAACTTCCATTTTTGTGGGCCCTTGCCAGCTGTGGGCCCTACGCCATGGCGTACAGGTAAATCCGGCCCTGACCACTGATGTAATACCTGTAAAGCAGCTCATTAATTATGAATTCAGAGAAAACCTCTAGAAGGTGTAGTTCTCTTTTTCTGCTGGCTTCCATATAGTAAAGTTTTGCAGTTTATTTGCTTTCGTAGAAAACTTTCACAGCAACAGGCCAGTAACCTGTGGGAACTCCCATGATTTTAATAGTTTGGCCTCCATGCAAGAGAAATATTTGAGCTCTGCAGGTTTCTTCCTTAAAATTCTGCTATTTTTCACCCTATCTTTTCCTCTCTTGGGCTCTTTTGGTGATACTGTGCAGGGTTTGATGCACATAAATTATCTGGTGTAGATATAAATCTTTATCCCAATGGAAACATACTGTAGGGTACAAAAAAAGGGACAGACAGTAAGCAGAATCCCAAAACAAAATATTCATGACCGGCCAGCCGTAGATTCAAGAGATATTGATGAGGTACATAGTGTAGGGGGCAACCAGAACGCTGGCAGAATATTCACATGTCAGAAAGCAATAGTCAAGCATGAAAAGTCTTCCAGGAAAATCAGCTCTGATTAGTCAGTGGAGTAAAGGACACGGTCTCTACTCAAGTGTGGAATTAAGTGTCAGTAATCCTGCCACTTGCAGATGGATCACATTCAGCCAAATTCAATTCATCAGTCCCAGTGCTAGGGTTCAGCAGAACTGGGGTTCAAGCAATCCTGGGAAGGGTCCAGTTCACTGATCTATTTTGGCAAAGTCTTATATGAGCCATCCCTCCACCCCCACTCAAAAAAAAAACCCCAACTAGATCACCTCAATAGCATTTACAGTGTTTACTGCTATTCAGGATTTCTCAGAATGATACGTGACAACCCTCTTCGTCCTGCAAAAACATCTAGTCTAGTCATTTGTGAAAACCACAATTCCAATGCAATATGCAATAAGTTGCAATTATCTTTTCTGATCGTTAAAGAGAGAGAGATCAATTTTCAAATGCCACAGCAGTTAGCCGGGGTGCTCAAATATCAGTGGGATATTCAGAGACAGTCTTTGGATAGGAGCTGCTGTTGAATATCCGGACTGAGAGACACTAACCAGGTTAGCACTAGATAAATATGAACTAACAGATCTGAAGAATTAAAACCAATACATTTATAATAACGAAGAAAACGCAGGGTGGAAAAACAGGAATAAATAGAAGTTTACATATTGTGCATACAAATGGTTATTGTTCAAATAAAATATATTGTATGTTTAAAAAATGTGTGAGTGATGAACTTATTTTAAGAAATGGTAGGACGAGGGGGAAGATTAGGGGGAGGGGAAGGGGGGAGGGGAGAGGGAGGAGGGGGGAGGACGGAGGGGGGGGAAGGGATGGGGAGGGGGAGGGGAAGAAAGGGGGAGGGGGGAAGGAGAATAAGAAAAAGGGGAGTGGAAGGAGGGGGGGGAAGAGGGGGAGGGGGAGGGGGAGGGGAGGATGGGGAGGGAAAGGAAGGGGGAAAGGGAAAAGGGGGGGGGAGGGAAGAGGGGGGAGGGGACAATATGTAAACTTCTATTTATTCCTGTTTTTCCACCCTGCGTTTTCTTCGTTATTATAAATGTATTGGTTTTAATTCTTCAGATCTGTTAGTTCATATTTATCTAATGAGCACATGTATATAAAATGTCTTTTATATATATATTCACAATATTGGTCCATTAATTTAAGGCAAATATCATGTACTATGATTTTAAATATATTTATATGTTTTCTATGTTGTATGTCATTTAGCTGTGTGCCCCCTGAAGAAGGCTACGGCCGAAACGCGTAGGGGTAATAAAATCCGTTTACACCCACCTACGACTCTTGCTCCTTGTTGCATTCCTCGTGGTTCCTGCAAGAGTAGCAGCTCCCCCTTGTTTTTCCTGGAGGATAGCAGGAGCCAGAGCTTGCTCACGAGGGAGGGGAGGTATTAAAAATGATTCCAGGTATCCTGTTGACTGGCTTTGAAAATCAACCCAAGAGTTTCCATTGACACTGTTTGATTCTATTTCATTGAAACACCCTAAATCATGCCCCCTTATCAGACAGATCATGTTGGCTGTATAACTATTCAGATGCCCAAAATGACCCTTTTGAGGGCCCCATATTTCTTTTAAGGGAGCACTTATGTGATTGGCTCCGGCATGTATGATGTTATGTATCTATGATACCTGCATTCACTCGTGAGAAATCAGCTTGGACTTTGCAAATGCATTCAATACATAAATAAAATATGGAGGAGAAATTAGGGTTACAGTTTTGGAGTCCTCTGATTCCAATTCCCGCTCAGTGTGGGCTCCTCAAAAGTTCAGTATGATCCACATTCAAAGGATTTGGGAGGGCAACATTGGCTTTTACCTGCATAAATGTGACAAGGAAAAAGGATCTGTGGACTAAGGTATTGATTGATTTGTTATTGTGTTTGCACTATTGGTTTCTGCTTTGATGCTGCTTTTGGCTAACAATTAAAAATAAATAATTAAAAAATATTTATTTTATTTTGATGCATTTATTACTCACCTATGTAAAAGTCTAAGGAGTATGTTTACTAAAGAGTGGTAAGGGGGCAAAGGTGGCATTAATGGGCATTAAACACCATGGAAAGTACTGATAACGCTGGATTAACGTGCGTAGGCTGGGCCCGTAGCGTTAAGGAAAGAGGAGGTAGAGAGTGGGCATTAATGGGGCAGAGATTGGGTGGGGATAAAGTGTGCTCCTTTAACACCGGCTTGTGTTACCATGCGTGAGGGTTCCCAGTGCCAGGAGCTCTAACGCCATCAGAGGAGAGCGAGCCTATTTCAATGTATGCAATGTGCTCCACTCACCGTAGTTCTCCATTGACAGTAGTACTCCATTGACAGCAACAGCATGGTGCCTTTATTAATAAAGGGCACTATGTTGTTGGTGCCAAATTGGTAAAGAAGGTATCACGTGGGTGATACAGTGAGGCTGGCTGCCTAGGGTGTACATCTGTGATGTCTGGTATGACTTCACTGTGACAGTGGCAGCACACATGCATGTTGCCACAGTCAAAAAGGAGTCGCGCCACCCCCACTGCCACCATGCTGCCATGTCAGGGGTGGTGGTCGCAGTGGCTGCGGCCTGCTGCAAACAAAATCTGTGTCCTGGCCCTGTGTCTCAGGTGCAATGCTACAGTTGCCACTGTCAATGGGATTAATCACTTGTGCTTATTTGGTCATTCTGTAGAGGGTAGACTAATGTGTCACCAATTAAGATAGATCCCTCCAAGCAATCTCAGGCTATGGTCTTATCTAGATGTGTAACTCATAATATATCTAAACAAAAGAACTTCCGGTCTCAGACTCTCACTAGGCACTATTCTGCAGACTGTGTCAATAATATGTGCCACTTTTGCATCAACGACCTTAGTTCTTTCTTTTGTTCTGTATTATTAGACAGGCAACTTGATATTCGTTTTATAGTATGTATTAATAATTATGCTTATCTTATTGACTCCCCAATGTCAATGGGATGGCAAGCATGTCAGCAGCAGGTACAGCGGTGTGTACTAGTTGCATGTGTGCAACTTCAATAAGGACGCCTGCAGCACTGAGGCAGTGGCTGTGCCACGATGGCAGGCAGGGGGGGGATTGGCCGGCATACTGTCCACCATGATCAGTGGACCCTGGCACCCAGCTAGTTTGCCAAGTGAATGGGCTGGACCAGGGATCAGGATTCCCCCCTCCCACTTGCACATATTGAGTGGATATGTGCATTTGGGGGGGGGGGGAAATATGCCACTGAGACAGGAAGACTATGCAATAACAGCCCATGTCAGAGGAAAAATGATCACCCTGCCCCCTCACCTGCCAAATGACCATAATTTGTTTGTGAACTGGCGACCCCTCCATAAGTAAGTACTCAGTCAGTTACAACCATCGGAGTCACATGTGAACCTTAATTAGCTATTGTGGTCTGCAAAATATGAGATTATTCGATAACTGCCCTCCAAGTACACACCAGGAAATGGGTACATTGGTCATTCTGCTAGGACACCCATGGTCTCAGTTAAACCAGCAGCATAGTAAGGCAGTGCAACATATAGACCTAACAAGATGTCCTTCTCCCACACCTGCCAAACATATCTTGTTAGACAAGTATGGCACAGCACCTACAGATATCTAAGCAGACATAGGAGTGGAGGAGTAGCCTAATGGCTAGAACACTGGCTTGGGAACCAAGAGACTAGGGTTTGATTCCCACTAGTACTCCTTGTGGCCTTGGGCAAGTCACTTAACCCTCCATTGCTCAGAAAAATCCAAGTTATCAATGTCCCTGTTTGATGTACATTACCAAGTTTAAGTTACAATGTAAACTGCTTTGATTGAAATGATAAAGCGGTATTAAAAAACTGTTAAATAAAAAATAGGTATAATACCAACTCATGCCCTCAGGCATCCTGACAATGATCACATACATACCATGAATTGACATGGCTGCTCTGTAGCTCCAAACCAATGGCCAGTGTGTGTATGAGAAAAGGGTCATACACCACTGTGTTCAAGACCAGCCTGTGAATCAAGAATGCTATGTCCAGGTGTACTCTCTTTATCCTACATTTCTAGAACTGTATCAACATGTGCAACCTTCAACATTTCGTCTAGCTTGAATCCACACACTCAGCTGCCACACTGAGAAGCTGCACCACCCACGGCTGAATGGCACAGCATGCTAATAGCACCGGCACACTGAACAGGTGTTGGCAGCACCCGAGCATTGCAGAGCATGCTAATAGTGTCTGCACACGGAGCAGGCATTGTCAACGGTGGCCAAAGCATGCAGGAGTATATTACCTATAACCCAAAATGAGAGTCCAAATGCACCTGTGTGCCTGATTGTGACTGTGGGACACTGATCTCTGAATGGTGCGTGCACAATTCCAGCTGCCAAAATGTGACACATGATGTCATGTTGGTCTCTGCATCGCCTGCCACCATATGGGAAGGCAGTGCCTGGAGGTGGATGTTGGGGTGGGGTTAGGGGTGGGGTGAACAGTACCATACATGTTGAGAATGTACCCTTCATAGGTGGCATTGCTGGCCAAAACCTATGTTCACATGGCCAAAAGCTATGCAGGTCTACTCAGTGTCTGCATGTGTTACATCAGAGGGGCTGCATGACAGCCTCACTGTCTCCCCATGGGAACTGAGAGTGACAGTCACAAGGATGTTCTTAAAGTACATAGAGGCAGGGAATGGTGGCATATGTGTCGCCAGCAGCTGTTCCAACATCCAACCCCACGTCCAACTTGCCATGCTTCTACACAGGAGAGGGGCCATTGGGCTTGCAGCATGGGAGAGTGCATGTGCTACACTGGCCATTTTTGTAGTGTCCGTGGCTAGAGACATGACATGTGGGAGTACAAGCAGTCACTATATTCAGTGCTTATTGCCAAAAGCTGTGTAGGGGGACACCGTATTTAGGTAAGTGACAGACTTGGCCACTGTGGGCTAGCATGCACTCGCAGCCTGTCTTTGGACCACCTTTCATTGAGACATACAATGAGGAGCAGAGAATTCTGGTTATTGCCTCAAACAGAGTGGTTTACACTGAAATTTGTGACCCACTAGCTGGCCCAGAGGCATAAGAGGTGTTTAGACAGGCTGATGGGGCAAGGCTTTACTGGCAGATACGTCCCCGGGAAGGCAGTAGCTAAGCCTTCTGGTTCCTGTAGTTATACCTTAGACCAATAATTGTAGTTGAGGCAGAGTGTAATGTTAACTTAGGTTTTATTCCCCGTCCGGGGTGGATTCAAAAACTATGGAACAAAGGTATAACAAACCATACGTCTGGCATCAATCAAAGGAAAAATACTAGAACAAAAATATAAGCTTCCTTCAGCATAAACCAACAGCAAAAGTAACAGAAAGAGTTCTTTTCACTCACGTGAAACTTTTTCAGCTGTTTCTTCAATTAGCCCTTCTGGCTGCTTCAGCACAAAGAATGAACATAATCTGACACAGTGTAAGTACAATCCATGTCTATCTCTTGTGGAATCTCTTCAGGGAATTCCAGTTGCATTTCTCCTTCATTGGACAGTGCTTCTGGCTCAAAAATGCCCTTTGAGTCAAACTGTCCCTGCCGAGGAGTGAACAGGTTCCCTTCCTCCACTACCCTCGTGGCTTGTGGGAAATTACCACCGTGTTTGTACTTTTCTTCCTGAGCTCTGCATAGCTCCTCATATGTGCACAGGAAGTCTGGGTGTTCTAAATCCCATCTCTTAGGGAGAATATGTCTCTCTTCAACTCCTAGAGTTTCCTGCTTTCTGTGACGGGGATAGCCCTGTTCTGTTCTCTTTCTCCCACGGCGTTTTTCTACCTCCAGGAAATGTGCCTCAGGGTAAGAACTCTTCTCTTCTGTTTGTTTGGAGTTAAACTGCTTATAGCTTGTAAGTTTAGCTATAGGACTGCCCTTCCTTATTGCCTCATTGCAATATTCCACAGGGTACTGGTAAGATATGCCTTGCTGTTCCCCACAGCCTCTTTGCAAATCACCAACCTCTGACTCCTGTCTTTTCCTTGGCACTGTCCTCCCAACACTCTCACGTGTTCCTTCTCGTGTTCTATCCTGAATTCTCCCACCTGTGCTCAGGGTTCTCTCACCGGAACTCCCTCCTGTGCTATCTGTTGGTGAGTGAGTCCTCACTATATTGTGCTTAGTGTTAGCCTGGGCTCCGCCCCCCTGCAGCTGCTCCCCATTCTCTAATGAGCTCTGAGCTCCGTCTCTGCTTGGGCGTTCCCTAACACCATGTGAATGTGTTCTCCACGGTTGCTCTTGGCAACCCTTTCCCATTTGTGAAGCTGAGCTGTCATTTTTCCTACTATTTTGCTCACTTTCGTTTACCTCCATGGGCACTGCTGGCGTAACCTCGTGACAATGTATACGAGTCGGAGGGAAGATAAATGGCTAAGCCATCTTAGCATGGGTCTGCCATGGGCATGGCCTGGGTGCTGTGGTGAAGATGGCCCTTCAGAAGAAATGGACGTTGAGGAAAATCCTGAGAGCAGAGCTAACTCACACAGGATTTCCAAAATTGACCTGAAAAAAACACAGTGCTCTGCTGAGCCGAAGACACACCCCAGTCCAGGGGAGGAGTTAGGCTTCAGCTCTGATTGGGCACACCCAAGGGAATGGCAGGGAGTGCCGGGAATTGAAGCCCTTTTTAAAACCTCAGAGAGAGCTGAAAGAGGAGTGAGGAAGGAGGAGAAGGGTGAACAGGTTGTTGTTGCAGAGAGGACCACGGAGAATATCCCAGAGGATAGCATGGGGAAGGATATCCAAGTCCAAAAGAACGTTGTGAGAGGAGTGCAGAGTGCTGGAACCCTAGAAGCAAGGAGAAGAGCACTAATTTAATTTAATTTAATTAACAGTTTCTTATATACCGCATCTTCCAATGATCAAATGCGGTTTACATGGAACAAAACATAACAGACAGGCGTCTGTTTTTACAGTGAACAGCTTAAAACCATAACAACTATATTATATTACATGGAACATGCAAGAACTATTTACAGGGAACAATATGGGTAAAAGATACATGCAAGAACTATTTACCAGGGCACTAGGACCTGGTGAGAAGACAGAACCCCGGAAGAGTCAGCCTGGGAGTCCAATGTACCCTGCAAGAAACTCTTACTGCCGGGTAAAGCCTAGACCTAGCCAGCCTCAAGAAAGCAGCACGTGGAGAAAAGGTACTTCTAATGCCAACAAGCAGTGCTATAAAGACAGAGAACTACAGCCGGGAGAAAGTTTTCCTAAGAGAAGTTCTTTTATAAATGCCTCTAAACAAGGTAAAGCACAATTTCCTAATTTGTATGCTTGGCTGAAGAAACCTTCATATAGTGCTGAACTGTGCAAACCTAACTTTGCTACCGATGTAGATAGTGAGTGGGGGAAGGGCGTAACCCTTGCCAATAACTATCCACCAGATGAAAAGCAAACACAGGCTGAATTGCTACTGAAGGAATTTCAGAAGTTCCTGGAGCTGAAGTCAGGGCAAAATAAGGAACCTGATACGGACAGTAATTCTGTTAGTTCAGAAGAATACATGCAGGTAGAAAGTTCTTGGCCTACCTTGAATCCTGAGCCATGTGCCATGGATTGCTCTTTCTGCTGTATTAAATAACAGTTTAAAAGAAGCACATAAGTTTTATATTAAGAGAATATAAAACGTTGACTTTTCTTGTTGTTTAACGTAAGAGTTCCTGATTGTGTTCACCTGTTTCCAAGTCACGCTGTGAAGAGAACAGCTATTGATATAAAGCTGTAATATTTTCTAACAACCACATGAGGCAATGCTGAGTTAAGCTGCTGAAGTTTATGAATAGCTGAGTTAAAGCTAATTTGATTTCACTGCTTCCTGAGTTCCTGTTTTCCTCTGTTTATCCTAAAAGTTCCACTTTTTGCATTTGTTGCTTCGAGCTTTTGATGCGCTGGAAACTATCCCCAAGACAAATAAATTTTCTTGCTTGCCTAACCATATCTGGTCACGACTACAATTCTTCCCTAAGGAATATACAAGTGCACTACAGTTCCCAAGATTCATTGGGAACCGTGCCAGCTAATTCTTCAAGGGACAATATAAGGCCACTCCTGCCTGTAAGCTCTAGGGCGCAGGCAGGAGTGTCGCAGTGCACACACCTGTTCATGCCGAGAGGTCACTCTCCCTCTGACCATGTCATGACTGTGTATCAACATGGAGCTATATAGCATCAAGCTACAGTGATATGGGTACTGTTTCTTTTTTGGCAGTCCAGTCATTATACAGGCTGCTGGATGTCCATGCTGTTTGTGCAAAGCCATTGTGTTCCTGGTGGCTATGTGTACATGCAGTGTGTGGTGACTAGCAGACCAGACATAGATGGTATGTGAGTGGCTGACAGAGCCCAGTGTTGCCCAACATATGAAGGCTGCCTGTGATTGATCTAGCTGAATGAATTCCCAGAAAGTAAGGCTAGCAGCTGTTTTTGGGGTGTTCGCTACCTGCTGATAACTGTGGTCTTAGCAGGCCTTTCTGCTTGGTGTCACTACCCCTCCTTCCTGCCTAGACAACACTCACTGCATTTGGGTTCCTTGGAAAACACCTGCTGCTACCTTAGAAACTAACATGAGATGTTATAAGAGAGTCCCTGGCCAACAGGAGCAGGACACAAATCCCAGATAAAACAGGCCACTCCGGCATGCTGCACTTGTACACAAATAGCAAGTGACTAGCATCACACACTGCAGACAGTACCTGTAGCACACTGGCAGTGATATAGATTTGCTCCAAAACCTGAAGAGTTCATCTATTGCAGTGCTTGCTCTGGAAACCAGATGATATGAAACATAGAAACATAGAAACATGATGACAGAAAAAGACCACATGGCCTACCTAGTCTGTCCTTCCATATCAACAACTACAACAGTCCACTTTTTACCTTTAGAGATCCTCTGTGTTGGTCCCATGCTTTTTTGAATTCAGTTACTGTCCTCATCTCTATCACCTCCACTGGGAGACTATTCCACGGATCCACTACTCTTTCCGTAAAGAAATATTTCCGCATATCACTCCTGAATCTATCTCCCTTGCTCATATTCTGGGTGAAAGCTGAAACAGGTCATTTGCACATATGGCAGCTGTTATGTGCAGGAAGCACACAATGTCCCTGCAGAGCTGATGTGATTGATCACTGCATTCTCCATATGGGCATCAGTTGCATATATCTGCTCAGATTGTGCGGTGCATCATGAGTAATGGAGGGGCTAACCGATAATGGCACCCAGACCCCCAATTACAGCCATAGTGGCAACTGATCAGTGGTGGGAAATGTGTGCATGGCCCCCCCCCAGGAGGGCAGGTCTATGATGGATCATATAGGTCAGGAGTGTGGTTTGAGATAGATGTATGTGCAGGTGTACCTGTGTTTCAGTGTACAGCAGTCACTTGTTCTCTTTGTGGATGTGGAAAACTCACTTCAATATACTGCCAGAAACAGGCCGGGGTCTGCATTCTTATATTTTATGTGTTATGATAGCACATTGGGTCTGCAAACATGCACATTGCAATCACGCCTATCTGACAGCATGGCTTTATTGGCTCTGCTGTAGTCTATTGCAAAGGGTTGGGCATGTTCACCTTGCAGATGTATGACACATGACTTGTACATGATTAGAATATTTAGTTATAACTGTGAATGAACATCTTTGGCTCCATCACATATATGCAGTACATACAGGAACATCCCACTCCTGGGATGGCCACCTGCAGGGATCATCACACGTCCTTACTTGCTCCATATGGCTAATATGAGAGACACTTACCCAGTTGTTATATGCACATGTGTCAGGAAGACTGTATAGTGGTTAGAAAAGCTGAGACAGCTGCTACAGCCAAATCGCTGGTACTGGAACTTCCCCGTGGCATTTGCGTGGTCACATCAGGTACATTGGGGCAGCAAGGCATTACCACACTCTCATCTACTGCCATCCATCCTTCAGCCCATCCATCAGCATATGCCCATTATATACAGTCATGTATCCTCCTGCCAGCTGCTACACCATGGCCAACACAAGAATATTTTAATCATTAGGATGTATCAGTCACACCTTTCCTGTGAATGATCTGCACATCATCACTCCTGCTCAGTCATCCTCTTGATGCCCACATCATGGCGATGCTAGTTCCGCTAGGGAACACTTTTTCCTAATCCTATGCCACACACTGACATTACAGCAGATTACATGGGCACCCCTCAGTGATACAGTACAGCTGCCTCCCACATGCTCATCCCACTTACTGACAGACATGTGGGATACATATGGATTTGACATGTCCATCAGCACTTACCTTTCTTTCCTAAAACATGACTTTCACAAGGGCTCTCTTATCCTGTGTTAAGATGACTGCCATTTTCGGGCATTAAGGTGCATGCTTGGCACCTTAATGCCTGGTGTCCTGTTAGCACCCAATAAGTGGAGCCAAGCGCCCTTACCACTGGAACGCCTACTCCCCACCCCGGCCTTTACCGCATGATAACACCCTTACTGCTGCCGTTAATGCTTGCTAACTGGTGCACCCTTAACACTCTTTAGTAAACAAGTGAGTTCTAAAACCATACCCAACAAAACCAACTCTAAAAATTGTAAATATAATACAACATAAAAATAAAATATGCATAAAACATTACATAACACTACAGAAATGCCCAGGACACCTTATTAAAAGTAGGGCCTCTTCATTCATACCTCAAAAGCCAGCTTACAAAGTAGGCTTTCAACTGATAATTCATAAAGTATTATGTCTTGATCAGAGTGTAAACTCCCAGGAGTAGGGATTGTCTATTATAAGTTAAGGTATGCAAATCTGCACTCCGAAGGCCAGTCCGATTCCATTCTCTTTCCTCTTCCTTCCCCAACCTGAATGGTAGGATGGTAACATTCTTCCTGGATTTTCATACGCTGCCAGCACCTGCTTATATTTCAGTCATTGGAAGCACTGGGAACCACTCTTCCAGAGGGACTTTTCAAATGTATCTCTGTGGATAAAGCAGGTCTGTATGCATAGAAATAGGTCTTCATAAAACTGCCCATCCAATCTGTATGTACAGTCTATACATTCATACCAGAACTGAGTGGAAGCATTCTTTGGGCAGGGAAGGATTGGAATTTTATGTGCAAGCTTCTGAAAATGCATGCACATTAGCATAAAATAACTCAGACAATTTGTGCAGGGTAAAGAGAAAAATGTACATGTAAGGGCCCAACATTTGAAAAAAGCTGAGCTTCTAAATTTAGGCCCACAAGTTAGCTTCCTAAATTTATCCACAAGTTCTCTAAGTAAATGAATGGTAGGTCTAAACTTAAGAGGCATAACTTTTAAGCTCCTAAATTTAGATGAAATTTTCAGTAGATTTAGGAGCCTAATTGACATGCTCTGTGCTGAAAATCAGTGCCAAGCTCCTAATTTTTTTCCTCCAGTCTAAATCAATCCTCGTCCACCTTTTAGGCTCCTAAATGTAGGAGTTTTGTGAAATTTTTAGCAAAAAATACAGGGTTCGGCTCTAGTAAATTTCAAAGAGACCAGTTGAGGAGCCTAATTCTCACAATTAGGAGCTTAAAGCCTTAGAAAATTGCCCACATAGGTATATAAATTCCATTGGGTAATTTTCAAAGCCAAAGTGCTACTCACATAACTTTCGTTTTGCAAACCTTTTGGAGGTCCACACAGGGTAAAATATCCCTGTGCAGTGATACAATTATGCCATTGACGCAGCTTTCCCATTTGTAAATGGATAATACGAGCCTTGTGAGTGTCACACATAAGGCATTTGAAAGTCCTATGTGGGTCTAGAATTATTATGGATAATCATACTGTATGACCTTTCCTCAAGGTAACTGATACAACATGAAAAATATCCAGGTTTTGCTTTAAGAGTGGTTGTAATCCCTTGGGGGCAGGTAGAGTTAGAAGACCATTGTGTAACGAGTCCCAGTGGAGAAGGTGACATGAAGGACTTGATCTTAGATTTCTGTGGGGAGATTTCTCTCTGTAAGCGCAGCTGATGACTTCCTATTGTGAAGGTCACGAAGGAAGAAGTCATCAGAGGAGACTGTGAAAAGGGAAAATGGAGCCCTAAAGAAAGAAAAACAAGAAGCATCCAAAAGTATACTTAGGTAATGGAGCTCTGATGTTCCAAGCCTGAAGAACAAACCGCTAGAGGGTAATTTCATAAATTCCCACGGAGTTAATGCACATTTGTATGTGCATATTTGAGACCTATTTTATAAAGTGAAGTACGGGCGTACTTTAGAAATAAGGAAATAAGTAGTGTAAAAATACATGCAAACCAGGTGTGAGCACTTAGGCCTGCTGAATGGCAGGTTTAAAGGCCTGCACCTAGATTTTTCAAGCACACTTGTAACTTGTAATATTTTATATATATTTAAATCTTTTTATTATTATTGAAAACGGCAACAAATTGTAACCATCACAAAATACTTAAAGAAACATTATAAACAGCAGTATTTCTTAAAACAGGGTATAATTATTACAATTTTATTTCCCCCCCCCCACCTCTTTCCTTCACCATCACCCTTTAGCACCTCCCCCCTTCCAATCCTCTCCCTCCCCACCAACCCTTTATTCAAACCCTACCACCCCCCCCCCTTATCTTCCATATTCTTATCCAAAATAAGCCAACTTAAACTGTTAAAACATCATTCCTTGCCCTTGCCGAAACCCGTTCAAGATAAGGAGACCAAATCCTTAAAAAAATAGGCTCTTTTACGAACATGTCTTCTCGAAAATTCTCCCTCCCATAATACCAGTTGGTGTAAAACATTTCTCCACTCCCAATATTCTGGACCTTTAGAATCTCTCCAATTCCGAAGTATACAATGTTTTGCAAGCAGACAACATTTCCTCACCAAGGGGGATGTTTACTAAAGTCCGCAAATTTGCGCGCCGCAAAATAGCGCACGGCAACGCAGCATTGAAACGCGCAGAAACGCATTTAAATGCCCCGCACACGTGCGTGTCACCCCTGCACAGGTACGCGGCACACTAACGGGCCCCGTGCAAGTGCGGGCCCGCAAATGTCCGATAGAGCCGTGGAACGGCTAAAGGAGGGCGGAGGAAGGCTCCGGAGGGGCGGAGGGACGGGGTCAATGGGTGGAGAGTGGGAGGGGAGAGGCTCCCCGCACAGTATCGGGCCCGAATTTTCATGTACAAAATAGCGCGAGTGAAACACTCGCGGTAGAGGGCATTTAAAGGGAAGAGAAACCATTTCCGTCAGCAATGTACAGGAAAACCGGGGAAACCTAAAAAACGTGAGCAGTGTGAAATATGTGCACAGAACAAAATTGCAAATAGAACCCGAAAATGACCACAACAAAGATATTAAAAATAGAAATCCAGCTGGGTAACAGTTATATTGATGGGCAAATATACAAAACACACCCAGCAAAGCTCCAGAAAAAAGAGATGAATATTGGAAGGGTCTACGGAGCGGAGACACTTCTGAAAAACATTTCCTTTTTTGGAGCTTTCCTCGGAGTGTTTGCTATGGTTGCCCATTAATATCACTGTTGCCCAGCGTGGTGATATTGTGTCCCCCATTTCCCGTGGTCAATTCCGGGGTTTATGTGCACGTTTGCCACCAGACAGGGTGCATATGCCCACAGTAAAATTGCGTAGAGCAGGGTTTGTGACTCCATCCTGCCAGGCTTACTACCTCCAGGGGCTGCATTGTCTCAGTGGCCATAGTGTGGTACAGCGGACAGAGTCAGTACCTCTAGGACCAGAGGGTCAGGGGTTCAAAGCCCAGCTGGGGCACTTGCCAGCCCAGTTTCTACATTTTACCCACCACTAAACACAGATAGCGCAGACACCCCTGTATTGCAGGGGACAGAAGCATGGGGAAAACATCCATATTTTAACCAACAACGCGCACACACCACAACAATGGGCATTACCCACAGCCAAGTACCCCAATTGCAGTCCCGTACTGCCACATTCCAATCAGGTCACCTGCTTTGTATGGGAGCATGTTGGCGGACGAGTACATGTGGTGCAGGGGGCAGTGGCTGCTAGTGACAGAAGACAGAGGCCTAGCCATGTGCAGGCTGCCACCGTCCACTGCAACAGACTGCAACAGACAGGCTCTGTCGGATCCACAGTCATGGACATTCCAGGGAATCCACCCAATCTGTAGCTACACGGTGGTGCAGTGCACACAGACACTGCATGCAAGAGCAAAAGGCCACAGGTTCAAAGCCCAACTGGGGCAACTGCCAATCTTGCCCACATATTTTTCCCCCAAGTAAACAGTGATAGTAAGGGCACACCTTTCCTGGCGAGGACATATGCAATGGCAATACGTCTATCTTTTACCCCACGGAGCACAGACACCATGAACAGGGGCAGTACCTAGAGCAGAATCACGCAATTGCAGTCCTGGTGGGGCACGCACCAGTCAGGTTCCATGATGCCACTCATACAAATGCCTGTGCTGTATATCTATGCACCACCCCCATGGCATGTAGATGTAGCTCATGCATATTCATGAGGGACAGCAGGAAAACCCGAACAGTGTGATGCAAACCTGGACTGGAGTTGGGAATCTGTGCCGTAAAGCAGCAGCCATCAAGGGCAGACACACCCACACCCACAGGCCCCATTGGCCAATGTCTCCTGGAAAGGCAGAACATTGGACCCTGCATGCAGCACCCAAAACTAGCACTTGCATAACTTACCAATGTCACCCTGCACCTGAGGTATACGGTAAGCAGCTCTGAGACGTTTGCTAGGAGCACAGGCAGATAGATATCCATACGTTACGTACATACTGCTAGTTGACCCCATCCAAACAATCTGTTAGGTGTTTGCGGGGTGTGCTCCAGGCCTGGCCTCTGACGGTGTTTACCACCCTGGGGAGTGACCACCAGCTGTAATGCGTACCATATCCATGCCTTGCCGTGCTCAGGACCGGTTTGGTGGGCAAGGCTAATTACCCCCTCAATCGTAGCACCATGATGGCATAGGTGTGGAAGTGTGTGTCTGTCTATACAGTGGGTGTTGGCTGCAAGCCCCTTCCACAGCCCACACTGCCAGCACTGTTGCCAGTATTGGCCAGCCAATGTGCATAATGAGGTGCAAGGTACCATGGGTATAGCCAGGACAGGGTGGCCTGGCTAGGATGCATCTGCACCGGGCATAGGGCATTGGCTGGGACATTGTAGTGTCCGGCCACCACCTACACAGACAGGGTGGCCAAAGCATGTCCTTCTGGGTGATCACGCTCATCCTGACTGTGCAGTGACCACAGCATGGCTAGGCACCCCCATAGTGCTGTATAGTAGTTCTCTCATGTGATAGATATGGGTTTCTATTTGGGGCCCAGTCACTGATCTATCTGCTTGCTGTGTATGCAGGCAGCCCAGTTCTGGGTGCATGTATCTCCATTGGGAACATGCACTATGGACTAACCAGCAGACTGCTTGTAGCTGGTATGTGTCTTGCTGGATTGGCTTGCAGGGTGCAGTGGCTGTTGGCTTGCTGCAGGGGAATATCTGGTGGTGGAGTGCAGCTTACCATAGCCTGGGCTTATGTCTGTCTGCTATTGTGTCATGGCGGTGTATGGAGCTGCCCTGTGGGGGGGGGGGTGTTCCTCAGCAGGACTGGGGTTGCTGTTGCCCTCTACTGCCACCTTTGCAGGGAGGTAGAGTGTGGATCTCTTGATGGGGGACCATGTTTGCCATGGGGGGGGGGGGGGCCCAATGGGGGCTGTATCTGACTGTGGCAGACAGGGATATCCATGGTGTTTGTGCAGAAACTAGCTATCTTACACATTAACACTGCTTTGGAACTCCCGCTTGGCCTCCATCAGCCATGGAAGGTGTTGTGGACCTGGTCCTGCACGCCTCATTGCACACTCAGGGTGAGCACAGTACCCGCACGATGTAACGGTGTGTGGCTACTCTGTGCCAGTAAAACACCCGGTCAGTGCCCCCTACTAGGCCAAGGTGCTGTGTGGGTGCACCTGGTCACTTCCCCCAACAGGGCCGAGGTGCTGTGGGGGTGAATTCCCCATCTTGTGTCCATCTGTGGACAGCTAATTTGCATGTGCAGTGCATCATGGGTACGGGTGGCCTACCCTATCCGGTTTACACCAGCAGACTGTCTGTGAGGTGACGTGTAGGCTATCTGCAGCCAGCCAGGGGCTTGCTTACAGCTATGGAGCTGTAGCCCAATGGTTACGTCACTGCCTGTGCAGCCAGAGGTCATGGGTTCAAACCCACAGTGGGGCCCTTTGATAGGGATGTCCACAGCTTTATTTTTATTTACTGTACATATGTCTATGCCGGCAAGACCACCCTCAGCTTACTATACCCATTAGGTGCCTCTGAGGGTGCTTTATAGGGCGCCCTGTAGGCCACCTTATGGTTGCCATCCATATAGGGTGCACTATACATTATCCTGTGTCGCAACATACATGGTGCCCTATAGGGGACATTCAAGGGTGCCTTGGCGAACAGTGCACTGTAACATGTGCCTTATGGGCCGCCGTATGTTAACATGCTGGGAGAGTGCGTTTGCTAGTAGTGGTAACAAAATAAAATTATCATGCCTCCTACAGCACTCCACAACATAATACATACTGCCTCAGCAAGCATTTTTCACTGGGCATTGTGAGGGGTTGAACCCCTGATCCCTGCACCATTGGTCAGTGTTTTAACCATTGTGCTGTGGCTCTGTTCCTGTGCTTGTGCATCAGCGCACCGCCTTGTGCCTATCAGCGCGCTGCCTTCTGCCGCCCGAGGACCAGTGCGCCGCCTTATGCCGCCCAAAAAGAACTGTGCGCCGCCTTATGCCGCCCAAAAAGAACTGTGCGCCGCCTTATGCCGTTCCAAATTAATTTGCCTCCTAAAACAATTTTACCCATTACAGTTGCTGCCTCAGCTGGCCTTTTTCCTTGCGCACAATGGGGGATTGAACCCATGGCCCCTGCACCATTGGTCAGTGTCTTCACCGTTGTACTACGGCTCTGTTGTTTGATACCCAACGGCGCGCCACTTTGCCTTTCCACGCGCTAATGTCGACCCCCACACATTAGCGCGACATGCACACGTCCGGTTGCTTACTCCCGTTTTTTTTCTTTTTTCAGCCTGATCCGCCCACTCCTTATATGGCACAGGCACACTACCGCGGCCCCGCACGATAAGAATGTTTAGTAAACATCCCCCCAAGAGTCTACTCCCTGATAAAGAAAGTCCCATACAATCAGGAACATCCAGAACAACAAACCCCGGGGTTAGAATCAAAGTTTGCCCCATTATACCTTCTAAAAATTTTTGAATTTCATTCCAGAATTTCCTTACTCATATACAAGACCAAAACATATACCCTTTCCATTCCACACCATGGACATTCACTATTTTGTGCAAAGCCCGCCTTCCACGCTCTATATGGGGAAATATAAGCACGTTCTGATATTTTAAATTGCATGTCACGCAATTTTGCCCCCATAATTAGTCGAGGGATTCGCCCTATGGCCTTTTCCCATGCAAACTATTCAAGATTAAATTCTAATTCCCTTTCCCACTGAAAACTCAAATGCTCATAGCTCTTAACTTGAGCTAAATTAATTAAGGCCTTACTATATTCCGCAACAGTTATTCTTTGTTTATCCTTTAACGCAAACCACTCTTCTAACTTCTTAAAATTTTCCTGTCTTCAAACATCTCCCATCTTTCATGGAAATCAAGTAATACTTTAAATGTAGATATGCATAAAAATGCCCCTGAGACAAACCATAGCATTTTTTAAATTCTAAAAATGGTTTTAGTGCACCCTCTCCATTAATTACTTGCCACATCAGTTGAAGACCTTTTTTCTCCCATCCCCTGAATAAAAAAAGACACTATACTTTTTTGAAAGGCTAAGTTACCTTGTAGTGGCAAATATCCTGACACCTCACTTGGAACATCCAATTTTTCACAAAGCATCTGCCAGCTCCAGCAAACTCCTTGCCATAAAATATTATTTCCAAATTCTTTTGGCAACTTCACTCTCGTCACATGTAACACTGACCGAAGGGCGTATGGAGCAGCTAATGCAGACTCAAAATCATAAGGTGTGTATACCGATGTGCCACCTATCCAATCACGTACATGCCGAAGTAAACATCTCATATTATATTGTTCTAAACAAGGCAACCCCATACCACCCTGCTGCCAAGACCCATATAATCGATCAATTCTTAACCTAGGCTTTTTCCCTCTCCAAAAGAAACTCTGTAATAATCTCTCCATTTTTTTGTATATCTTGCTTTAATAGCCGCAGTGGAATTAGCTGTAAAATATACAAAATGTTAGGAAAAACCATCATTTAATAGGCAGCTATCCTACCACCTAACGACAGAGGCAAAGGTGTCCAATCTTGCAATTTATTTTGTATTTCCCGAATCAACGGCCTAAAATTCTGCCTATACAAATGACGTGGATTTTTAGGTAGCCAAATACCTAAATACTTAAATTTGTTTTTTGCCCAACGCAAGGGAAACTCATCACCCCACTTATTTTGTAATCCCCCATTTACATCTAATGCTTCTGATTTAGTCATATTCAGCCTTAAACCAGCTATCTCCCCATATTGTCCAATCATATCTAAAAGTCTTGTTAAAGATTCACGAGGATCCGACAACATGACTAATAAATCATCCGCAAAGGCCTTAAATATATCACCTTAAATATGCATGATCCAACCTTCACTCCTCGTATATCATTGCATGCATAAATCAATCTCAGCAATGGATCTAATGAGAGCACGAATAACAATGGAGACAACGGGCAACCTTGTCTGGTTCCACGAGTAATAATAAAACTATTAGTGATCAGCCCGTTAACTCCTACTACTGCCTTTGGATTCTGTTACAATGCTCTAATACCTTGTATAAATCCTTCGCCCAAACCATAGTTCTTCAAAATTTCAAATAAATATGTCCACTCTACTCTATCAAAAGCTTTTTCAGCATCAAAACTAACCAATAAGGAAGGAATAGCCAATTTCCTGACCCAGCTCAATGCTCCTAATATTTTCCTAAAAACAAATTGAGAGAATAGCTATTCAGAGCTAGCGTGTGTGAGTGTATTGCAATGTAATGTCGGAAGTATAGCCATGAAGCGAAATTCACCTCTTGAAGCTAATCTTCCATTTTACTCAATTATGATTGAGCCCATTTAAAGAGCTAACAATAAATAAGGTTAAAACACTACAAAAGTGCAACCAATAATCTTCATGGTTCATCTTATTCTGGCAAATTAATCATTTTGCATGAAGATTATTGGTTGCACTTTTGTAGTGTTTTAACCTTCTTTATTGTTAGCTCTTTAAATGGGCTCAATCATAATTGAGTAAAATGGAAGATTAGCTTCAAGAGGTGAATTTCGCTTCATGGCTATACTTCCGACATTACATTGCAATACACTCACACACGCTAGCTCTGAATAGCTATTCTCTCAATTTGTTTTTGGACTTTATATTTGTAGAGAATTTTGGTTAGGTTGTCTTTTTTCCTAATATTTTCCTGACATTTTTTGTGGGATACCGTCCTCTCACAAACCCCGTCTGACAATCATGCAATAAATTAGGCAGATAATTTGCCAAACAATCTGCTAAAATCTTCGCAAACAACTTAAGATCATAATTAAAGAAATTGGTCGATAAGATTCAACCTCTGTAACATCTTTGCCAGGTTTAGGTAAAACCACTATATGAGCAGTATTATTATATTTGAAAACTCCAGTATTCATCCGCCTATTAAACAAAGCCACCAACACCGGTGTAACCTGAACTTGCAACAACTTATAATACTCAGCTCTAAAACCATCCAACCCTGGTACCTTACACCTTGTTGCATTATCAATTCGACTCTGTATTTCCTCTAATGTTATGGGAGATTCCAGTTGTGTTTGCTGAGCCTTTGTAAAGCGAGGTAATTGTAACTTCTCCAAAAACTTTTTAATTTTTGCATCGCAAACCTCTTCTCTCATATATAACTTGTTATAATAGTTTACAAAAATTCTCCCTATATCTACAGTGCTCGTACGTACTACTCCTCCTTCATCTTTTAAAAGTGGCACAAATCTAGATTTCTTACACCGTGCCAGACAACGAGCCAAGAGTTTCCCCGATTTATCCCCATACTGATACAAATGGAATTTATAATACAACAAAGATTTTTTAGCTTTTTGATGTAACAGAGTATTAAAAGTTGCCTGAGTAGTAAGCAACTGCTCTTTATTAACAGTATTAGGTTTAAAGGTGAGGTCAGAGAGGCTGTTGTTGCCAAAAAAGCATCTTTCAGGAAATGGAAAAAAGAGCCAAATGACGAAACCTGGAAACAGCACAAGCACTGGCAAGTCAAATGCAAGGCATTGATAAGGCAGGCAAAGGGAGAATTTGAGAAGAAGCTTGCTGCAGAAGCAAAAACGCGAAGTAAAGACCTTTTCAAGTACATTCGTAGCAAAAAACCTGTGAGAGGGTTAGTTGGTCCATTAGATGATAAAGGGGTTAAAGGAGCACTAAGAGGCGACAAGGCGATAGCGGAGAGATTGAATGAATTCTTTGCTTCAGTCTTTACTGAGGAAGATGTAGGGATGTTACCCATGACTGAAGTGGTATTTAAAGGTGCGGAAGAATTGAAGGAAATATCGATACATCGGGAAGATGTATTACAACTATTAGATAAACTGAAGAGTAGCAAATCACCTGGGCCGGATGGTATCCATCCAAGGGTGTTGAAAGAACTGAAATATGAGATTGCAGACCTGCTATTAGTAATCTGTGAACTATCATTAAAATCATCTCTAATACCTGAAGATTGGAGGATCGCCAATGTAACACCAATTTTTAAAAAGGGTTCCAGGGGTGATCCGGGAAACTACAGACCGGTGAGCCTGACATCAGTACCGGGAAAAATGGTAGAAACCATCATAAAGAATAAAATTACTCAGCATGTAGATAGTCATGACCTAATGGGAGACAGTCAACATGGCTTTAGACAAGGAAGATCTTGTCTTACTAATCTGTTATGTTTTTTTGAAGGTATGAATAAACAGGTGGACAAAGGTGAGTCGGTTGATATTGTGTATCTGGACTTTCAGAAAGCCTTTGACAAGGTCCCTCATCAGAGACTTTTGGCAAAACTAAAGAGTCATGGGATAGGAGGCAGTGTACTATTGTGGATCAGGAGCTGGTTAAAAGATAGAAAGCAGAGGGTAGGGCTAAATGGCCAATTTTCCCAATGGAGAAAGGTGAATAGTGGTGTACCCCAGGGATCTGTGCTGGGTCCGCTGCTTTTTTACATATTCATAAATGACCTGGAAAGTGGAATAACGAGTGAGGTTATCAAATTTGCAGATGACACAAAACTATTTAAAGTTGTTAAAACCCAAGAGGATTGTGGAAAATTGTAAGAGGATCTTGATAAATTGGAAGACTGGGCATCAAAATGGCAGATGAAATTTAATGTGGACAAGTGCAAGGTTATGCACCTAGGGAAGAACAACCCAAACTATGGTTACACGATGCAAGGTTCCACATTAGGAACCACCACCCAGGAAAAAGATTTAGGCGTCATTGTGGATACCATGTTAAAACCCTCGGCCCAGTGTGCAGCAGCGGCCAAGAGAGCAAATAGAATGCTAGGTATGATAAGGAAAGGAATGGAAAATAAAACAAAAGATATTATAATGCCTCTATATCGTTCCATGGTGAGACCGCACCTTGAATATTGTGTGTAATTCTGGTCGCCGTATCTTAAAAAGGATATAGCGATTTTAGAAAAGGTTCAGAGAAGAGCCACCAAAATGGTAAAGGGGATGGAAGGATACTCCTATGAAGAAAGGCTAAAAAGGTTGGGGCTCTTTAACCTGGAAAAGAGATGGCTGAGGGGAGATATGATAGAAGTCTATAAATTAATGAACGGAGTGGAACGGGTAAACGTAGATCGATTGTTTACCTTATCAGTA
This sequence comes from Ichthyophis bannanicus, assembly GCA_033557465.1. NCBI lineage: Eukaryota > Metazoa > Chordata > Amphibia > Gymnophiona > Ichthyophiidae > Ichthyophis > Ichthyophis bannanicus. The sequence goes on along the minus strand of CM066039.1, from coordinate 10,999,659 downwards.
TATAGAAAGACTAGGGGACATGCAATGAAGCTACAGGGTAAACTATTTAAGACTAATAAAAGAAAATATTTTTTCACTCAACGTGTAATCAAACTCTGGAATTTGTTACCAGAGGATGTAGTAAAGGCTGTTAGTGTAGCTGGGTTTAAAAAAGGTTTGGACAAGTTCCTGGAGGAAAGGTCCATAAACCATTATTAAGAAGGGACCCAGGATATCAATGCTTGAACCAATACAAGCATTGTGGAACCTGTGTCCCTTGGGGAAACTGCTAGGTACGTATGACCTAGATTGGCCACTGTTGGAAACAGAATACTGGGCTTGATGGACCTTGGTCTGACCCAGTATGGCATATCTTATGTTTATTAGCTAGGAGTCTATGTTCTCTACAAATTTGCTTCTCCAGTCTAAGAATCCTAGTAGCAAGCATTCTTCTCCATCGAGCAGTATAAGCAATTATATCTCCCCTCAAAACAGCCTTTGAAGCCTCCCAAAATAACTCTGGGTCATTTTTATGCATCCGATTATTGTATTCATATTCTTTCCATTTGGCCATTAAAAACTTTTTGAATTTAGTTTCGTAACATATGTCCAGTGATAAGCGCCAAGGACCTCTGCTACCCCCCCCAAATGACCCCCTTCCCAATCTGCCCATACGGACCAATGACCGCATCCATCTCTTTTGGAAAAACTTCATCAGAAACTAATAGAGCATCTAGTCGCGCACTTGTACCATGCGCTCTAGACAAGCGAGCATAATCTCGTTCTGATGGATGAAGAGCTCTCCAGACATCTATAAGTCGACATCTCTGAGTAAACCTCCGTAAAAGTTTTGTAATACTAAGCCAGTTATTCCCAAGTTTCCCCGACACATCTATTTGTTTATCAATGACACCATTCCAGTCATCTCCTAATATAATTGGTGTCTCAGGTAACACAGGTACACTACCAAAAAACTGCCTCCAGTTTTGCAACTGATTCCTATAGATTTTGGGGTGCTGAATCCAGGAAAAATAGCCAAAATGTTCCATCACGTCACGTTTTCTTGCAAAATTAGATTTCTTACCCATATAAGGAATGTTCACATAATTTCTTTTTAGCCAACTGCAGTTTATTTTCTTGGCCCAAAATAGAGGTTGTAATGGTTAACTAACTAGAAACACTCCCTCATGATATTTTAGAGTGTTTTGTATTCATTTTATACATTAACAGGACAATTGGGAGGCGGGGGGCTAAATCCAGTACTCGCGCTGGCGCATGTTCTTTCCTGTTCGCCTCGCCTCGTTCGCTCGCTCAAACACGGTGGTTGCGACATGAACGTTCCTGTCAAATTTCAGTTTCTTGCAAGTTCATTATTACCTTTTGTTTGCTCAGTCGTAATCCAGCTTTATTCCGAAGTAGTTCACTACAGTTGTAGTTTGCAGTGCTGTGTATTTGTGATGGCTCACAGAGCCAGAGGTTGCGTCAACTCTCCGGACAGTTTTTGTTTTATTTGTGGGGAATATGCCGTGAAAAAGCGGCAGAGGAACATTTCTGCATTTATTTAAAAAGTATATTTCGCCTATTTCGGTTTGAAGTTAGGCGATCAAGATAAACCGTGGGCTCCTCACAAAGTGTGCAAGACATGTGAGGAAGATCTACGCTTATGGATGAAAGGTAAAAAACAAGCATTTCGTTTCGGAATACCTATGATGTGGCGTGAACAAAGAGACCACAGCAGTGACTGCTATTTTTGCTCTTGCATTGTGAAGGGATACAACTTAAAAAATAAGAACGTAATAAGTTACCCCAACCTTCCCTCAGCAATTAGGCCTATGCCTCATAGCAACGAAGTACCTGTGCCTGAACCACCAAAATCTTTGGATCATATTTGTGTGGACGGTTCTGATCATGATGAGACTCATCAGATGGCTTTTCCCGATGAGTCCAGTACTTCCGAGTTTGAAACTGAACCAGATCCGAAACCTGAACTTTTCTCTCAAGCTGAATTGAATGATTTAGTCCGGGATTTAGGACTCCCAAAAGATGCTGCCCAACTGCTAGGTTCTCGGCTTAAACAGAAAAATCTATTGTCACCAGGAACAACTTTTTATTGGTACCGCAACCGCGAGACACAATTTTTGAAGTATTTCAGCAAAGAGGAAGATTTGGTATTTTGCAACGATATATACGGAGTGATGGAAAAGTTTAAACTCAAGTATGATCCTGCTGAATGGTGGCTGTTCATTGATTCGTCAAAAGACAGCATAAAAGGTGTTCTTCTTCATAATGGCAACACATTCGCTTCAGTTCCTATTGCTCACTCTGTTATTCTCCAAGAAAAATACGAGAATTTGGCCCTGATTCTTCAGAAGATTCGTTATGATGAGCATAAGTGGATGATTTGTGGAGACTTTAAAATTCTATCCATGCTATTAGGGCAGCAATCCGGTTTCACCAAATATCCCTGCTTCCTTTGCTTGTGGGATAGCCGGGCCCGTGACCTACACTGGGGGAAAAAAGACTGGCCAATTTGGGAGTATTTGAGACCCGGTGAGAAAAATGTTCTTCCTGAGAGCTTGGTACCTCGTGATAAAATTCTATTACCACCTCTCCACATTAAGTTGGGTCTCATTAAGCAATTCATCAAGTCCCTTCCAAAAGATGGTGAGTGCTTTCGGTACCTTTGCTCAAAGTTCCCCCGACTTTCTGAAGCAAAGTTAAAGGAAGGAGTGTTTGTTGGCCCTGATATAAGGAAACTCATTTCAGATGGAGCATTCGCTGAAACGATGTCTGAGAAGGAAAAAGAAGCCTGGGATTCCTTCAAGGATGTTGTTCTCAAATTCTTGGGGAACAGGCGGGATGAGAACTATAAGGATATTGTTGCCAGGATGCTCAATGTCTTCAAAGAACAAGGCTGTAACATGAGCCTGAAAGTCCATTTCTTGCATTCCCATGTGAACTACTTTCCCGAAAACTTGGGGGCGTACAGTGAAGAACAAGGTGAAAGGTTTCACCAGGACATCAAGGACGCAGAGAGAAGGTACCAAGGAAGATGGAACACCACTATGATGGCTGATTTCTGCTGGTTGCTGCTGCGGGAAACCCCAGATGAAAAATACGCCAAGCAGCGCACCAAGAGAAGCATTCGGGGGAAGAAGAAACGGGCCCACCAGGAGATTGATTGGCCAAGAATGACTTTAAAATCTAAACTGTGTTGACAAATATCGTGTTTTTACTAAACTTTGAAATAAAAATTTGCTAGTTATTACCACAGTGTCGGATCTCATTTATTAGAATTTTATTTTCATACCATCGGGTGTTTGTCTTCATGTATTGCAATGATGCGGTTTGCGTTTTCTATTCTTACATACATACCTGTACAACATTTTTTGCACATTTCTTTGCTTTGCTTTGTGTCTAACCTCGCTCTTATATGCTCAATGTTTGTGCACATGTATGTGGCTGTTTTATGTGCAGACATAGTGTGTTTTGTTGACATTACTCTATTCTTATGTGCTGCCTTGTTACAATTTTCTTTATTCTTATTTGAATATCTTTGTCTTTATCTTTATTTAAAATTTGATAAACCGCTTTTCGTCGAGACATAAAGCGGTGTACAATAACTACTAAACAATTAGTATAAAGAATTCATCCAAGAAACTTTTATCTCGATCGCACTCAATCTGAAACGTTCACCTCAAACTGCTAACCCAGTGTAGCAAAAAATCTGTACGTGATGGAGCAAATTGGTTACCAGATTTGGATTCAGCGCACCAAAAAACGTAAAAATCATTCGAAACATTAGAGGCAGTTTAAAAAAATTTTTTTTTAGTGTACCTGTGTAATTTATCAATTTCTGCCATCAATGTAGTAAAAAAATTAGGATCAGGCACATTTGGGGCATATCTACTCCCCATTAACAACTTTTGCCCATTAAAATTTATTTGTACTAAAACAAATCTCCCTTCAGGATCCGCTACCATCTGCTCCATCTGGAAGCCTACTCCTGTTATAATTAATATTGCTACCTCCCTTGTAATATTTTATAAGTTATGCACGTAAGTTTGCACTCCATCTGAGCTCCGCCCAAGTCCCACTCCTATGCACACACACACTAAAAGTACATGGGATCGGACTTAAATGCGCTTTTACGGAATAGTGACCAGCTAAGGTAAGCCTGTAAGTACGCACAGGGCCAGCGCTACTATTAGACGAAGTAGGAAGTCACCTAGAGCATCGCCTTGGAACTGCTACTGGAAAGCGGCGCGATAAATACTAATAAATAAAAGGTCCGAGGGTGGCCCATTGCCACCGTTGCAGCCTCTCTCCAGGATCTACAGCTGCGGCAATTACTTTAAACAGCGCCGCAGCGCTTACCAAAACTGCTTATGCTTGCGATACACACGTCCCGTTTACATGAGGGTGGAAGCACAAAAGCATCGGAGCGCCCGAGGGGTCCGTAAGCACCGCGGTGCTATTTAAAGTAATTGCTGCTCCTCTAGGTCCAAGAGAGTGTCTGCAGTGGGGATGGAGTCGAGGGTGGGAGCTGGAGGATGCCAGGAATGAGGTTCACCTAGCGCACCTCAAATCCTTACACCGGCCCCGAGTGCGCATTAACAAAGTCCTTTAAAATTAGGGTTTGTATCTCTCTCTACAGCTCCCTTCTAAAAACCGGCTTCCAAAACATCCAAAAAGCTCTGATAAATTCAAATGAAGCTTATCTTGTATTTGCAAGCCTGTGCTGCCCACCTAGCAATGCACAAAACTAGAATGAGCACAATGCTGCTCTGTGAAACTGGAATTTAAGAATATAAAATAAAAAGTTGTTTTATTTGCCAGCAACTTTGCATTTGGGAGGAGGAACAGTATTTTTCTAACATGCCTTTCAGTGACACTGATACTCCAAATGTCTGGTACATTGTCAGAGGAAAAAATAGATGCAAAGCATCCAAAACCTCTTAAAGCTTTGTCTGGTCACTATCTTCGTCCCGAGCCTCCTCTGAATGGCAACTTGTAGGTGCCCTGCAGTGAACCCTCCTTGTGTAAAAATATATTAGTAATGAAAACCTTTGTTTCTAATACCAGCAGTTTGTCCAATACTCCTTATGGCTGCCTCAGTAAGATCTTATTAAGATAGGTGGAGGCCAGGGCCAGAGGTCTGGCGTACAGAAGCTCTGGCGATGCCCTGATGAAGATGATAACAGCTAAAACACTAGAAGAGGTTTGTTAATAATCCTCGTATCTGAGCTAAAAACCTTGAAAAAACAGAGGACGCTCTTCTCCTCTTCTCCCCCATTCCCAATATATTATTCTTTGTTAATGAACAGGAAATAAAGAACAGAAAGAGAAAAGCTTTGTACATGCCTAGGAATAGTACCAGGGGGTTTCAACAGCACCATCTTGTGGCAAATGCACGTTGCAAACAGTAACACTGTAATGGGAGTTTATATGACCCACAAATTCCTGCTGTTTAGCCGCTATCATCTCCATAACATCACAAAACACCAGCCATAGAACTTGTCTTTACCTTTTAAAAATCCAGGCTTCCTGGGCTTATAAATGTGACAGCCCTAGAACTTGAGATAACAGGTTAACCAGTTTCCACCATATTTGACACTTTTAACTTATCAAGTTGTGAATTTCGTCCACAGGAAAAGCATTCATATTGTTTAAGACAAAGGGAAACACGAGTAACAAATCTTTCATTTCATTTCTACCGACAAATTATGTTAGATACATTAAATCGTCCATACTACATATTTTATAAGTGTATTTTTACATTAACAAGATATTTTCAGAGACTTGCAGGGCAGGGTTTCGCATTGAAAATCCGGTTGGCAGGGGGACAGCAGGTCCTTAGTTTCCAGTTATATTTTCCTTTCTAGAAGCAGGGTAAATGAATGCGACTGACAGAATAAAAGGCCCTTATATAATTTCTCTTCCGACCTAACCCTGCACCTTTTTTGACACGGATAAAAGTCATTGCATTGTGAATATTGGGGGTACTTTTAACCATTGTGGGGGTGGTGGAGCAATTTTTAAGGGAGCTTTCCATATGGGCAAATAGTAGTTCTTATCCATGAACAGAAAGCTTTGAAAATACACACTTTTGTACCCATGGTTGGCCTCTTTACTAGGCATGCATGCCGTTTGTATGTCTCATCTTGCAGTCAGTTTCAACAAGGAATTTCAGATCTATGCATGCCATATGCAACTGGGTGGGCTGTTAAAGCTTGTTTCTTTGGGTGCAGTTTTATAAAGTATTTTCCATGTAGAAACTGGCACTTATAAAACCGTACAGCCAAATGTGTGTGTAAAGTATGTTCTCTGACAAGAGCATGTATATTTATATGTGTCTTGCACATATGTGTTTCCAGGGGCTGAGAGTAAGTGGAACTGGGGCAGTTGCAATGTGCTCACATATTTTGTAAAATGTGTGTGTCCATGCATGGAATTCATGCACGTACACATTGGTGCACTACTAAGGATCGTTGGACCATCCCCAGGCTTTTCTCTCGTTTCCATTGTTTGTGTCCTCCATGGACACTGTCCTTCTTTTCCTATTGAGTTGGTCATTTAACTTATCTTGATACCTTCAGGTTGTTAGGCAATATATATGGAGGGTGATTCTACAGTCTCCCGTGCAGGAAACGCACGTTGCCATGTGCGTATGTGGGGCCCAGTCTATAAAGTAAAGTAGGCAGGTACTTTATAGAATAGGGACGTATAGACGCCATGCCTACTACTAGTCACGACAGTTCCACTTCATCTAGGGCAGGCTGCACAGGCATAGATTTGCAGAAAATGTGCATAAGTTATATTATTCTATAATTTTGCACATAATCTTTGCTAACCAAAAGTATGGGTGATGGGATTTACACACATGCTTGCAGAATAGTGACCCTGAAAACATATTGCGTAAGTGCCCATTCACGTGTGTAAACCCTTTAGAACTGAGCCTTACACACGTTTGTAGCACGCAGCTGTCTGCGCGCACTATGTAAAATCAGCTCCCACAGGACCAGAAGTAAACAAACCTCTTTTAGAAAATAGAACTTTTTGATATTCCACATAGCTACCTCTTTATAATATCACCCTCCACATATAGATAGAGACACATATAGATTTATTTCTCATGTGATTAATGAAGTACTGTAGATATTTAAGATTAAGCAACTATAAATCACAGTGAACATGCGACATTAGACTTCTGTATCACTGATGAATAGAGAGGCCTTTACTTACCGCATGATTAGCGGCAAAACGGACGCATAATGAGTGCACCCATTGTGCATTAGCTGTCGGGGGGGTGCCCAGCAAGTTCCAGAGAATTAACAAGCGGATATGAATACCAACAGTTACCGCAGTTTTTCCTAATAATATCCACAGGGGTATTGCTATGTGCACTTGTGCTAATTTTCACAGTGCCACTGACCGTGTGACCATTGCCCTCATGCGAGCAGCAATGCGTTCTCCACGCCCACACTCTGTGCCTAACATGCCCACCTGTAGCTCTAGTGTGTGATGGCTGGTTACAATGCGTTTTAATAGCTGGTAGCTGACATACTTGTGCGTTAATGTTCAGCGCACCTAATTACCACACGCTAAAATGTGCATTAAATGGTTAGCGGCATTTAGTAAAAGGGCCCTATGGTTTTTAATGGATTTATCTCTAAAAACAATAAGGCCAACATTCAAAGAGTTTGGGCGTCTAACTCAGCCTAAAAAATACTGTAGGTGGTAAAAGGAGGGGGATTTAGGGCGAGGAAAAACATAGGAACTTAGCTTTGATTTTCAGCACTAGGCACCTAAATTAGGATCATAAATTTAGGCAAATGAATTCCAGGCCTAACTTTTAAGCTGCTAAATTTAGATGAATTTTCAGCTCCTATGTTTGACTGAAAATAGGGGGCAAATGTAGGGATCTATCTTAGGTTCCTAAATATATGGGAATAGCTTTTCTTTTCTTTTTTTTCCAAATATTGGGCCTAATGTTTTGTGGCATAAATTTCAGTTCAAGAACTGTTGAGAGAAATGAAAGAGAAGTAATTTCTCATCTCAAAGCAGTAGTGGTTAACCTTGGGAAGAAGTCACATTTATTTCAAGGTTGGACATGCTGGTTTGCTCTGAAGTAGTGAATGAATATCGTGGCTCACATACAATATTTTTGTGCACTTCAACCATTTTCACTTTTGATAGAGATAAGGTTAACAGATGTCCCTGATTTTTGGCGATTCTCCCTGATTTTAGAGCTATTTCTCTGACTCCCTCCTGTTTGACAGCCTCCTGTCCCCGATTACAGCAATGGGGACAGAGGGGGTAGAAAACAATTTATTTTCAATTTAGTGATTTGGATATGGGGAAATGCATCACTGTTTCTATTTATCTGCCGATTTGTCTGCCTGGACATGATATTGTTATTGTCATGGGATGGATGTAAAAGTAGGGCAATGACTCCTTTTCCCTCCTCCATGTCTTTTTGCTCAAACACGGAATAAAGTTGTCCCTTCTCCCCCACCTCACACCCGCACTACACTTCAGATAAGTGTCCCAAATTTCCCTGCAAAAAAATTTGGTAATCTTAGATAGAGAGCAAACTGTAACCAGCCTTCTGTAAGTTACAAGCATAATTCAAACCTTTTTATCTAGGTGTGAATAAGACATCTTTGTCTAGGTTTCAATTAATTCACAATACAGCTGCAAAACTGATAAAGCAAACTCACAGATGGGACAGGGTTTCCCCAATTCTAATGGATTTATACTGGTTACCCATAGCTTTTCAAAAAAGGTTTAAAATTATTAACTATGATGTAGAAATGCTTTTGTGGTCTGGGTCCTGCCTGTTTACATCGGGTCATGATGCCCTGCAGGGTTTCTTGAGGTCAGAACAGGATTTACGGATTACAATTCCCTATAACAGCAGACTGCATTCACTCAAGGGCTAGAACTTATTCTTTGGCAGGAAAGGCTCTGTTGAAACGAAATAAATTGCCTGAAGACATAAAATTTGAAATTATCAGAAATTTCATAAGAAAGTGAAGACATAGCTATTTCCTGAATAGTCTGAACAATTTATAAGCAGGGCCGGCCCGTTCACTAGGGTGGTCATTCCGATCCCCGAAAAGTGGGGTTGTATGTCTGGCTTGGAGGTACAAACACCTCGAACAGGCCCAGGACCATATCCTGCCCCTCCTGTTCCCCGCACATATAGGGCCATTGTGCAGGGAACGTTGGACAGGAGTGGGAGGGGGCAGGACGGAGGCAGAGCAAAGGAGTGTCAATGCGGCTGGACGTACAGGGTCTATTCAGATCAGGGCCCTGTACGTCCACCAGCTGTCTGCTACACGCCTGGTTTATTCCACCCCGAAAGTGGAATAAGTGTTGGGTGCTGCAGCGATTTCTATCCTCAGCTCCCACTACCCCAGCATGCCACTGCAGGGATGATTCCGGAGCCCGATCCGGGGCTTGAGGGGGCCCCTGAAAGCTGGGTGGCAGGGGAAGGTGCATTTTTGGACATGCAGGGCTCTGAGCATTTCCTGCAGCAGAATGCGGATCACGCCGGGCTGTCCAAGCATTTGTATTTCCCTATCAACCTCCAATTGGCTGTGGACCCTTGGATCACTGCCCTTCGCTTGCACGCCTATACCACAGGGGCTAGTTGCCTGGAATGCTTTCCTGATGGAGGATCGTATAGCTCCTGCGATTGCAGAATCGGGTACATATTGGCCCCGTGCAACTTTTGTGCATGCAGACGGCCTGGATGCTCCCCACTCAGAATCTGCCTCTAGGCGGGCTAGGCATGTGCCTGGGGCAGCAGACCTCTGTTGGCGGCCTGGCACGGCACCCACAGCAAGCCATGTGCAATAGCACACATGGCCTGCCGCAGTCCACAGCCGCTGCGCCACATCAAGCCGAGTCACCTCTCCCCCCACCGCTGGAATCGACAGCAGCAGGAGCAGCAGCACGGCTCAACGCAGGGGGAGGAGGGCGGCATGGCTTAGCGCAGGGGGTGGCTCGGCTCAGCGCAGGGGGAGGAGGGTGGCATGGCTTAGCGCAGGGGGTGGCTCGGCTCAGCGCAGGGGGAGGAGGGCGGCATGGCTCAACGCAGGGGGAGGAGGGCGGCATGGCTCAACGCAGGGGGAGGAGGGTGGCATGGCTTAGCGCAGGGGGTGGCACGGCCAGGGCTTCTTCCTGGGGCAGCAGAAACACTTGGGCCGGCCCTGTTTGTAAGATAACTTTCAAATGTAGTAGACTTTCTGCTGTATATTATGCTTTGTAGTGTCCAAAATCTTATATTCCTATCCTGTTTATTAAGTCTTCGTGAGATTTCCTCAGGCAGGCTATCTATTGTATTAGTCATTAATTTTATCTTTTTTTTTTGTAAGTTGTCTGTCTCAGACCTCAGGTAGAAATAGGAATGGGATATAAATGCCCAAATTAAATTATATTTAGCATGTACTTTACAGTTTACCTAGGAAAAAAATATCATTAATTTTGGCCTTCGAACGGTTGATTTAATTATTCCATTGGTAAGACACCACCGCCTCCAAAGATACGGATCAGATGTTATTGCTTTCAACAGAAACATGCTCTCTTGTACTAGTTTCATGTAAAATTTGAATTATCTGTGCCCCATGGTTCTCTTTCTTTTGAAAGAACCAAGTTATATATCCCAGGATGTGGGCATGGCATGATTAGATTGTGAATAACTTTCCTCTTGAGGTGAAACGTACACAAATTTTGAGATCTTTGCCTATCCCCTTCACATTATCCACAAGTGTTTCATCGATTAATATTTATTACAATGTTTGAGCGTAAAGTTGTGGAGGTTTGATTACTTTCACCTGACCAAAGTCAATCCATATTGAATTTACATCTTCATTGATCCTTTTTTTCAGCATGATAGCTTGGACCTAAGTATCAGTCATGCACCTTTGATACCGTTGGACCTTTGCAGAAGCCTCAGGAATGACCAATGGATATCTCATGGGTAAACGTGATGCATGTTATGTATTTAATTTATTTAGATTTTTCCGAGGCTTCTTACGAGGAAGTGCTTGGTGATACTCAGTGAGTTCCTAGCACTTTTTTTCATTGCCTGCTAAAACTGACTCTTGATCCTCATGCATTAATGAAAGATCTGCAGATGAGTACTGGAACTTTTCGTGCTAGGGAAAAAAACCACTGGATTTAGTTCATGTCTTTTCATTGCTACTGCAAGGAGCGTTACATTCCGGGACTTCCTTGTCTCCAGAGAGCTTACAACCTAAGGGCTTCATCTACTAATCTGCATCAATGTAAGGTATGCACTATGCAGGTTATTTTGGAAGCTCTATCCATGCTTTGGGCATCTAAAAATGGGCATAGAGACATCCAAAGTACAGAGACATCCCCTGAACCATTTTAGAAGCCGGGTCTGTGGACATGCCCAGAGCGAGGACATCCTGGTCAGAACCAGGACATGATGGATGCATAACTGGGGCATTCCCAAGAATTTGGAAATCCTTACCCGATTTCAGAAGTGTCCTGGACATGCCAAGCTGCTTCAAAGGTTATTCCTGCTCCAGGTATCAATGGGCATCTGAAAAGTCTTATTTTGTCCAAGCAAATGTGTAGAGGGTGTGGAGAAGGAAATACGTTCACTTCCCCTTTATTTTACAATTTGACAGCAAACACCGACAGGTATGGGGGCTAATGCTTTTGTTCTGCCATAACACTGGATATCCTGCATTCAACCTTACTTCAGATGACGTTCCTGCCCCTCAGTTTCATAGCAGGGTTGTCTATACGGAGGCCGGTGTGGGCATCCATGTCAGGAGTGTCTAATGTTTCTAAAATTCGTCCAAAACGTAGATGTCCCCAGTATTTTTCTGCATGTTCTGTCATGAATGTCCCAGATTGCACTTGGACGCCCTTTCTAAGATGCCACTTCATGTAAATAGACCTCATTGACAATAATGGGGCTTGTGTTGTATAATGTGCATTAACACAGGTTAGTAAATAAGTATTGTCAGACGGCTGCCTGGGTGAGAATCTTCACAGTCTTGTCAAGTGCATATATCTATATGATTTGCAAGGTATTGTGGGCAATGTAGTTCATTCACACCAGACACAGCTGCTGACAATAATTTAGTTGTGCTCTTGGGTAAAGCCAATAAGATATTTATTTATGGGGTTATTTCTCCCAACACAGATATGCTTGGTAGCACATAAATTAGGTTACTTGCTTTCAGTGTTAACTTGGAAAAACAAAGTTAAAATCAGGAAAACAACAAATGAAAAGCCACAAAGCAAGAAACAAACTGTTCTTTTCAGGTTAACTTCTGATTACTTCCCACATAGATACAGAAGTGATTCTCTCCTAGCTCACAAGCAATTAGGTAAGGCTTAATTGCTAGCAGTTACCAGCTGAAACCCCTTAGCTGGCTTGCCTTCCACTGTGTGGGTCAAATCCTGCTTCAGGAGCTTTTCTGAGTAGATTAAAGAACAAATTTGTATTTCTTTGTGATGGTTGCTGTACTTTATAACAGAAAGTTACCAACGGAGTTTAGATAGAGAGCAGTCCATATAAACAGGATCCTCATCTGCTATTATTCCCCCTTGTTCAACAAGCATGGGTTCAATATCATGGATTGGCACAGATGAATCTCTCAATGGAGCATTTTCAGGAGAATACTTGTTTCCCTGCTGTCTTTCAAGGTTATAGCTAGGGCATAGATCAGTGTTCATACCTGAGCTTCCATTGCTGCTAGAGTTCCTCTCTATATAGCCTGGCCAGTATGTAGTCCAGTTCTTATGTCCAGCCTTCCAATCCAGATCCCTGGACACTGGATCTCTCTTTACATACCTTCTGGCACAGGTCTTAGGGTCCCTTCCACGTGCAGAGCCGTCTCCCTCACAGGTAGCCTCTGGTGATTCCTAGCTCTGCAGCAACATTCCTCTGGCTTTCCCCAGTCCAATGGTGTATGCTGGCCCTTGGAATACCTCCCAGTATACGTACTGCTTTGGACTCTTCTAGACCTCTCAAAGGCTTTTCCTCTTCCTTCTTCCAAAGGGTCTCTTTCCCTCTCTGTCCGTCCGGTTTGGCTTCTGCTTCTGATGATCCTTCAGATGAAACTGATGATCAAACTCAAGCTGATTCTCAGGATACTGAGGACAATTCTCTGGATATCCAAGGTGATCATGAAGATGGTCCTCTGTAGAATAAACTCTACTCTTATTCTGCCTAGATGAGTGCTGCTCCCTAATACAGCGCAGCTGTGCTGAATCAGGCCTTGCCCTTTGAGATGAGTGTTCCATCCTAGCACAGCGCAGCTGTGCTGAATCAAGCCCTGCCCTTTGCAATGAGTGCTTGGGGATTACCTCATAGCCCTTTTGATTGAACACACACGTTTTCTCACTTCAGCTCCTCTCATGGCTGTTGGAAACCTGGTGCATTCTGGGACTGGTAGTCTTTTATGGCAAAATTCTGTTTTCTCATTTCTACCAGCACTGACAGGTTGCTTGTTCAGAGACACTTCACCTTTTCTATAGCCCCTTCCTGAGCTATGATAAGCTTCCTTATCACAGTATATAAACTTGTATCTGGGACAACGGTGGGTGAAATGACTTCAAGGTAACAAGAGTGCTTGACATCCTATCTAAATCATCAGTCCCACCAGTAGTCAAGCATCTCCCCTTCCTAAATCTTCCCTCCCCCTCCCCCCCACCCCCCACTTTCCCAGGCCTGTGAAGACCAATGAACACATCGGAGGAGGTGAAATGTGGCAGACCTTGAATGTGCGTCCACAACCAGATGCTTAAATGCTAGCTGTTGACTGTAGCTTTAAACGGCTTCTCTGTAACAATCTCCATGCTGCTGTCCCTGAAGTTTACCACCCTAGGCAGTTGCCTAGTCTCCCTTATGGTTGCGCCAACCCTGGTCACAAAAACATCAGTGGGATTTAAACCTTGGCTTTCCCTGGTCCTCGGCCCACTACGTTAATCACTAGGCTACTCCTTCACTCCTATTTTCAGCAAATATGAAAAATAGATTGTTTAGCACCTAACGAGTTAACTTAAACTGTATCCAGGATGTTTTAGCTTGATTGTAACTATCAGAATGCCTTTGTGATGATGTCATTAGTCACTGCGAAAGCACGAGTTTGATCAGATGTGGGGGATCATCAAATCAATGCTGGGCGAGCGGCCTTCAAAGATGGATGGTCTGGTGTGTGTGGGCGATTTGGGCCTCTGATCTGTAGTGCAAGGTGATTCAGGGTCTTGATGCGTGAATTAAGCATTCTGGTGGACCACTCTTGATGGGGAGGTTGGGAGGGGATAAGAAATTCTCCCTGCTAACTGTCCAAAAATGAAAGGGACAATTAGGAGGAGTGCTTGCCAGGTAGCATGCTTGGTGAAAATTTAGCATCCGATTCAAGGCATGTTTACTAAGCATGCTGGTGATATGGGTATGGGCTGCATTACTAACACAAAGCTTCACGGTACACACAGGGAGGTGGGAATATCTGTCCCCCAGCATTTAAACACTGCACTGGGAGCAATTAAAGTCACCCATTAAGTTGGTGTTGGTTGCACCAATGGTACTTGCACCGAGCGCAGATAGCGCAAGCTGAAACCGCCCACGTTTCCTGCGCCATGGTGGGCATGCTGCCATCCTGTTTAGTCTCCACCGTGATGCGTGCTGCATGAGTAGCAAGGGACCCCAGGCTACTTTTGAGCTCAGCACCAACACCATGCGCTAACCCCACACTAAACATGCCCCTTAGTTTTAACAGGTAGACAGGAAATAGCATGTAGAGGAAAGCATAAACCTAATTAACAGAGTATGCTTTCATTCAGATTTCCAGATCAGTCATGTCTGCCGTTCTGCAGACAGGAAGTTGGAGAAGCGCCGCAGAGCTGAAGGTTTAGGAAAGTGCTGTAGTGATGTTTAAAGCCATTGTTGCCGTTGCTAGTCCCTGACAGGGGAGGCAGCGGTGGCAAAGGGCTGCCTGCACACCAAAGGAGCTCTAGGCAAGTACCTAGTTTTCCTAATAGGAGCGCCAGCCCTGATTGAGAGGGCTGTGCTATATAGGAGGACACCTTAGGAGCAAACAAGGAAGGCTGAAGGAATCCCATAAAAGACCAACATAGTTAGAAAAGTAAGCTTGCTTTGATTCCATCCTCTTGCTATAAAGGAATCCTCTGTGTATGTCCCATGCCTTTCTGAATTCTGTCACAATATTTGCCCTCACCACCTCCATCAGGAACGCATTCCAGTATCTAGCCCCTGTGGTATATAGGCATGCAAGCGAAGGGCAGTGACCCAAGGATCCACAGCCAATTGGAGGTTGATAAGGAAACGCAAACACTATATTATGCACGTGTGCAAGATCAGGCAGGCTGCCTGGGCCCTTCCTGGACCTTAGTGCAGTTACAAATAGTATTCCAAAGGCACAAAACAAAAGCTGGTGCTCCACAGTTTCCTCTCTCTGGCCAGCACAACTCAGTTCATACACTCGTCAGTTTCTCAGCTGCAAGGCAACATACGTATAAACCAGAAAACAGCAGCTTTCAGCAGGTCCTGTTCCTACCTTCTCACAGATAAGTCATCAGCATGTAAGCCATCAAACCCTGGGCTTCTCTCTCTCTTTCCAGGTCTCCTACTTCCTGGTTTAAACCCCGGGGTCAGGCCACACCTTCCCAGGTATTTTCCAGCCTAGTTTCTTAAAGGGGCAGGGGTTTGGACTCTTACAGGGAAAATGCCACACCGGTTCTGAGCTTGACTGGGGGGTGTCTCTGTGTAGGGGATGGGGAGTTTCCTATACACTCCATCACAACCCCCTTTCTGATAAAAAGTACTTCCTGACATCCTCTAGCTCTATAGTTTCCTCATTTTTGAAGAAGTTTTGTTTGTTTATTAATAAACTTTAAGTATTTAAACATTTGTGCATTATCTTCCCTTGTCCCTCAAGTCTCTTTTCATGTCTCCTCTGGCGCAGGCCCCATATCATATTGGTTGCTTTCTTCTGAACCCTTTCAAGTCTTTGATATCCTTTGTGAGATACGGTCTCCAAAAATGAACACAATACTACAAGTGAGGCCTCACCAACGACTTGTACAGGGACATTAATACCTCCTCATTTCTGCTGGTTTTGCCTCCCTGTATGCAGCCCAGCATCCTTCTGGCTTTGGCCACCACCTTGTCACGTAGTTTTGCTACCTTGGGATCTTCAGACACTGCCACTCCAAGGTCCTTCTCCTGGTCTGTGCACACCAGCCTCTCTTCCCCTGTCTCATACTGCTCCTTTGGATTTCTGTATCCCAAGTTCATCACTCGGCACTCGGCACATTAAAGCTTAACTGTCAAGTATTAGACTATTCTTCTAATTTTTGTCTACTTCCTCCAAGGTGTCCACTGTACTGCAATCATTGTGTCATTTGTAAAAAGGCAAACTTCATCTTTTATTACTCCCTAAGACATTGAACAGTACCAGTCCCAGGACCAATTCCTGAGGTACACCACTGTTCACTTTTCTTTCATCTGAGTGAATTCCATCTACCACCACCTTCTGTCGTCTGTCAGTCATCTGCTCAGCTTATTCATCAGCCTCTTATGAGAAACAGTATCAAGGGCTTTGCTGAAATTTAAGCAGAGCACATTCATTGCATCCCCTTGATCCAGTTCTCTGGTCACTCAGTCAAAGAAATCTATCAGATTTATTTGACACAATCTTCCTTTGGTAAAACCATGTTGCCTCAGATCCACTGGATTCTAGAAAGACTACTGTCCTTTCTTTCACGGTGTCTCCATTACTTTTCCCACTACCAAAGAAAGTCTTACTGGCCTGTAGCTTCCCACCTTTTCTCTGTTACTACTTTTGTGAAGAGGTACCACATCAGCCCATCTGCAGTCCTGCGGAACCACCCTCGTTTCCAAGGATCTATTAAATCTATCTTTGAAGGTCCTGCCCAAACCTCTCTGAGCTCTCTTTGTATCATGGGATGTATCTCACCCGGTCCCACGGCCTTGTCCATTTTCAGTTTTGCAAGTCGCTCATAAACACCTTCATTTATGAGTGGTGTGGTGGTATGGTATCTACTTTATTTCCATTAGTGCCTTTTTCAATCATGTGTGGTCCTTCTCCAGGATTTGCTTTCGTGAACACGGAACAGAAGTATTTGTTGAGCACTCCTACTTTTTCCTAGTCACTTTCCACTAATCAGCACTTTTGAGCCTTGCAATTCCACCTCTCTTTCTTCCTCTCCCTAATATCTCGTCAGTTCACTTAACATCTTTAGCCATTTTTTATTTCTTTGTGTGCTTTCGCCATCCTGATTTCTGTCTTCCTCTTTCAGCTTTATCCAGGATTCTTTTCTGTGATCCTCTACGTGACCTCTGAATTCTGTGAACGCTGCCTTTTATGCCTTTATTTGTGCAACCACTTCTCTAGCAAACGATATTAGTTTCCGTTTTTATCTACATTCCTTACATATAGATCCGTTACTGTTTTTATAGCCTCTTTCAGTTTAGCACACTGCCTTTTCACTTCAGGGGGCAGAGTTAAATTGGACCCAGCATTCAACTGGGAGCCGTGAAAAGGGAATAGAATTAGAGAGAGATGATCTCTAGACTACATTCCTGTTAGTAACCTTGCAGTGGTATTCTAGAGCAGCTGAAGCTGTTCAAGCTGGTTCTTGGGAAGTCTCTTGTAGACGCAATTGCAATAAACCAGTTTTCTAGTAATGAGCATGGTCCTTTGATGACAGAAATATTTGTATCTGTTTCAGCAAGTGGAAACTAGCAAAACAAGAGCAACCCATGGATTATATCTGTTTGTTAATATCTTGCTGAGAATCTAGGCACTAGGGGTGTGCATTCATTTTGAGCACCTAAAAATTTTAAGTTTTGTTTTAAATGAGCATGGCCTGAATATTTGTTTTTTTGGCCGTGCACACCTCTGCTAGATAGAACCCTAAACCTTTCACGTCCGAACTGAGCGTTAACTGGACACCTCTGTTGTTATGTTGCGTTGACAATTGTCATGCCTTTCAAATAAATCATAATGCCTTGGATTTCTCTGGGGTTCAGTTTTAGTTTTTGGGCTTCAAACCAATCTCCTACTGCACTCATTCAGTTTAGCTAAACTTACTACATCATCAAGGAGAAAGACGGGCTAATATCTGAATATCATGAACAAAAAAGTGACGACACAGTTGAAAGTGTTCCAGTAATGTAATCACAGACCTCAGAAATATGACAACGAAAAGAATTTCTGTTAAAGCCACAGCATAGCACAGCCCAGTCTGAAAAAACTCATTCCATATTACTACCGTATCTGTACTCTTTCTGAATGAAAGGATTGAATCCCGTTCTAAGATGTTCCCTTAGACCTAAATCATATGTAATCTGCTGAAAATGTCAAGCTTGGCATAATATAAAGGAAATAAAAAGATAAATAAAGCTTTTGAAGGGTTTGATTGACTGTATCAAAGGCCATCAACAGGTTCAGCATATGCTCCATTTTATTCACCAGATGAGCAACTATAGTACACTATTTAAAATGTTAAGGCATTGAACTAGGGAACTATTAAAACTTAAGAGTCCATATAATGACCTTCCAAAGGCTCTGAATGACTTTGGATAGATTGTTTTATCTTCCTCTCCCTTAGTTGCAATTCATTCATGACAGTGTTTCTGATCGTCTTACGGAAGCTTTCAAGCAGTATGCGTGAGACGTGTGATGCCATTGCAGGATGAACATTGGATGAACATTGCTATGCCGATACAAATCATCTGTAGGGCAGTTTTCAAAATGATGTGGATATGTGAAAAGTCTACGGGTACTCAGACATGCCAACATTTCACCAGTTCTTGGAGGGAAAGCATGCAAGTTCTTTCCCTTTGAAAACGTCCCAATGGGAACACATCCACAGAGATTTGTATCCGCTTTATATATGGGTATTTTTTCTGGCAAAAACAATGCAAAACGTTTTGAAAATGCCAAATGAAAGTAAAAACACTTGTTGTGGAAGAACAGCATTATTTTACTCACCTACAGAGGGGCAATTTCGAAAAGCTCTCTTACCAAGATAAATAGCCATTGGTAACCTCATGTCCTATTGCAATATTGTTTATTGTGGCCTTCGGTCCTCTAACCTTAAAAAACTACAGATAATACAAAATACAACAATTCGTCGCCTGACCAATGCCTCAGGTGCAATCATGTCATTCCCTTTTCTGTAAGTGTTAATGGCTTCCTCTCACCATTTCCACTTCCAAGTACTTATTCTTGTCCGTAAACCTTTTATACCAGTTTACCTGTTTATCTTTCCACTCTACTTGTTCCCTACTCCCCCAGCATGCTGTCTTCGATCACAAAATACTAATTTGTTGCTCATACTCCCTGTATCTCGTACAAGACTGCAGACTTCACATCACACTGTTTTCTATTTTCTGGCCCACCTCCCTATGGAACATTCTTCCCACCCATATCCATACCGAATCCTCTTTTAGAAAGTTCAGAGTTCTTTTGAAAACACACTTTTTTGCAATGGCTTTTCCGGGGTAGGGTCGGGGTGGGTCATGACTGTTTGCCTGCTGGCTGTTTCTGTTTCTCCTCTTGACTTGTCTGTCTTTGCTATTGTAATTTGGAGTTCCTCTTTTTTTTTTGTTAAAATATGTTTTGGCTTATATAAACCGCTCTGATGCTATTTGTGGTAGGGTGGTATAGAAAGTTTTAACAAACATAAATGGCTTTGGAACACTTTCCTCCTTATCTTCCATCAGAAAGCCCTACAAAAATAAAGACGCAACAGCAAAGCCCAAGAAATAAGCTGTAACTCTCTCTGCGATGTTAAACCTGGCGGCGGATGAAAGGGTTAACTCTGAGGTCCTGAAATGCTGTTAGAAGAGGACTTGATAGAGATTCCCATGCAACACTGCATCTCGTTTCTGCAGCCACTGAGACATACATGAGTGACAAGGAACAACCGGCTTGTACCAAGAGCTCGCGCTGTCTCTGACAAACACTCACTAGAAAGTAATAAAGTGGGAAAATAATTCTGCATTGGACACACTTACCAGAGCATAAAGAGTCTGAAAAGGAGACAACATCTTGTATCATCTATCTTCCTTAAATAGCCAAGCTGTGACAAAGTGGGACGCAAAATTATGATGAATGATCGGACATATTTAGTGTATACCTGTTCTTCTTAACTAGGCTCGGTAAAACGGGTGTTAATGAAAGGAAGTAGATTTACCAAAAAATGGAAGAAACAAGTCTTTATTACAAATTGGCATTTTGTTTTCATAAAATGCATAATGAAGGTGCGTTACTGTGGCATAAATTAAAGCCAGCAACTGATAGGTCAGCATTAGAGACATTACACAAAGACAAATCACCCGCGAGTCCTGTACAATGTCTGTATCTCATTTACAATTTTTAAAGTACATTTTCAGATTGGGAAGGAACACGGCTTGGTTCTGTTCATAAACGGCATACCATCATTTATTTTACTGCCTCATTTGAATATGATGAATACTGTAGTCCTTTATTTGTTCACAACAACCAAATAATTGTAGATCCGCTGGTTTCTGGGCAATTAATCACATTTTGCCTCCCAACAATCCACTATAAACATGACATTGAACAATAAAATACATTAACCTCTGCTTTAGACAAAAACTTTGTTTATTTAAACATCGCAAGGTCGTTTGTTCTCATTCTGTATGAAGCCGCATCCACACATGGAAACACATTTTACTGCCTTGTGTGTGAATAGTTCTTCCCAAATGAGAAGTACTTCACTTCTCGGGGAACTTAAGAAAATATGAATTGACATGAGACTTCTCGGTAGCTCAGTTTTTGAAGGCATGGTAGAAAATTAGCTACTGGCATTTCTCCATCCTGAATCAAATTTAGAGAGAAGTTTGTATCCATACATTTCAAAAATATGAAACGCGTTGTTCGTTTTGATCTATTGTCCATCCGTATGTGTTTTTCAAACCGGTTATGGGAACTGTCCAGACCCTGGTGCTGATCAACCCAAGAAACACACCTTAACCCCTATGGTTATTGGCATTCTTAACTATTACTGGTAGTTGTATTTATTTATTTAGCAATGCTTATATACCGCTTTTCACCAGGTCAAAGCAGTATACATTTAGGTATTGTATATATTTCCCTTGTCCCCGAAGGGCTCACAATCTATGTTTTTGTACCTGAGGCGACGGAGGGTTAAGTGGTTTGCCCAAGGCCACAAGGAGCGACTTGTACTTCTGCATCCCTATTCAAAGACCACTATGATGCACAAAACAAGTTATTTTCTTATGTTCCATGCTACTGATGTTGCTGTCGTCTGCTTGTGATGTCATAATTATTTCTTTAAAGGTAACAAAGGACAATGATTTTAAACAAGGAGGAGGAATGTGAAAGGATGAGTTTAAAGCTCTAAAGTTCCTCATAGCATATCCAGATTCTTAACAATCAAAAGAGGGAGAAAGCAAAAATATAAACTATAAAGCAAGTTTAGTACAGCTGTTATGCTTTTTTTCAGTGGCTTGCATCAGCTATTTAGAGTCCAATTACAATCTTCCAAAGACTTCTTAGATTACCTAATTCCTGTTATTTATATGGTCATCTGCAGACATAATCATCTTCAAATGATCTCATATTTTCTAGGAGCATACATCCGTGGGCCCACATGTGGCTCAGTTGGGCACCTATAAATTTAGAGTGTACAAATCACTTCTGTGCACCTATACCTACGAATTAACAAGCAATCAATTGCATACTTTAAAAAGTTCTTGTATGCATACAGAGCTCACAACAACAAAAAATGCATCAACATCAGGGAAAATTCACTTTAAACACTCACAAACCCAGGCCATGCGCACCCCTACTAAGTACTTATCGTGGAAGACATTGTTATATCACCAGCAGGACAATTGTGGTCTCAGGAGCAGATGTAGATAGATTCTGATGAGCACCCTTGTTTTCCATTTACAGCACTGCCCAAGCAACCCCAATCAGTAACAAGGAAAACAAAAATGTTGAAAATATATACATGGTAAATATGAACTCTCATATTCTAAGGGACATGTTTATTAAAGTGCACTATGGTTTTGCAGGTAGCGCGTGCTGAGGATATGTACAACAGTCGTATGCTACCTGTTGGGGGCAGGTACAACATGATCCAACATTTAGCTTCACTGTAGTTCTTTTCGTTTAAAGGCGTGGTAGAAAACTAGCTATTGGTAGATCAGTTGCATTAACCATGCCAGTCACATCTGATTGATCAGTGGTGATTGCTGCATCATTACATTGATTTAAACTACATAGCTGCATATATTTACATGCTTTAGATATGCATTTGTTACTGCATGTTTGCTTCATTGGCATACCTTAACAATTTAGGGGCCCTTTTACTGAAGGTTTGAACGTGTGTTAATGAAGTTAATGAGCATTAAGTGCCCACAGTCCTTTTATTTCTATGGGTGCAATGCCACTTAACATACTTTAACCTTTAGTGTGCACAAAATCAATGTATCACCATTAAGCTATCAATTAATGTGTTACATTAATTTGCAAGGGTTAAAAAGTTCTAACGCATGACAAAAAATTGTTATTGAAACAAAAATGGCATGCAGGAGCTGCAATCAGCGGCTGAACCTCACTATCTTCTTTCCCCAGAGCCCGACCCCCAATTGGACCTTCCATGGCCAGGGTCAGGCTGTGGAGAACCCCCTGCACCCTCTCACCTTGGTTTCCGGGGCTGGTTCTGGCCTCCGAGGTGGAATAAGTCTCCCATTTAAATGGCAGACTCCAGATGTACAGGACTGACCTCGGAATCGGCCATGTACATCTGGGGTCACGTTCCCACTCACCGCCCGCCCTCACTCCTCCCCCGGTCCACCCCCTCCCGCCCATGAACAGGGCTCCCTGCACAAGTCGGCTATACAGTGAGATCCATACATTTAGCGAGTCTGGACGTCCGGATCGGACGAGGATCAAAATGACCCCCTAACTCCCCTTAAGAATGAAAACTTTCTTAAAGCCACAACTATGATTAATAGTAATTAACATAAAAAAATAAAACCCCTTAATGTCATCAGGTGTGCCAGCAACTGACAACAGTAGAGCAGAGTCTCATTTTTTTTTGCCAGAAATATAAATGAGCTTTACGTATTTTCTGACCATGGTAAAGTCTCTCTGGGGCAGAGGTATCAGACTTCTGCTCCAATGCAAAAGTTGTCTGGCAATGACTTTTGTTTTGTAAAGATAGAATTGCTTTTCCGAGGAAGCAAAACTGGAGCAAAGATTTGATATAGTTGCCCCCCTTGGCAAAAAGGTGTGGGCCCAACCATGACTAGAAATTTAGGTCCCAATATACAGCAGTGGTGACAATCGTGTTAATTCAGACTCCAGCGCTGGTGTTTACATGAATAGATACATTCAGTGCCATTATACATGTAATAGGGCCACGAGCGCTGCTGCTATCAGTTTAGTTTAGATCATTTTAGAAGCGCTATTCATTATTTCTAGATCTAAATAAGCCCATTCAGACTTGCGAATCACAAGAGCCATTCTAAATGCCCCGGGTTTTCATACGTCCAGCATGATCACGTCTGTTTCACACAGAGGCATAACCAGAACACTCTCAGAAAGATACACGTGTGTCCGATTTTAGAGTGATGGGCTCAGCGGTGGATATGAACATGTCTATACCCACCCCTGGGCATGAATAGGCATCTGCAAACTGCTTGTTTCAGAAACTGAAGACATGAGTCATTTTTGCCACTCCAAAAAAGCATACAGGTAAATAAACAGCCCCTTTTTTGGCTGCCACACAGCTGCATGTCTCCGGTTGCAAAATGGCTGGTCAGGACATACAGTATATGTAATGAGAGATATACATGACCGACAGGCTCTAGAATATCGTCACAGACACATCTATATTGTCATACCCAGTCTGTCCATATTGGATATGTGTAAATTTATAAAATTGCTTCAAAACTTGCCTATGTGTGGGATATAATTCTGTACGTTCCTGTATCTTTCTATTTAATGGAGACGGACTGATTTTAGAAAACAGTTACATGTGCCCACTTTCAATGTTACCCATCCCATGAAATTTCAGACATCTTGACTTGGACGTCCCAGCTGCTCCTAAAGGGCCTTTCTAAAATGTACTTTAAAGCTTATATGGATAGCAGCTGAATATTGATGCTACCCGGATAATTTTCACGGTCAGCTTTCGCTCTGCCATCCCTCCACCCATTGACTACAGGGTGGTCCAAAAAAAGTGAGAACATGTCGTAAATTAAAAGCTTAAATAGTTTACTTATTTACCTATATAACATCTTTATTTTGACAATTTCCTGTCGCCATCTTTTTTTTTTTTAATTTGTCAATCGTTTACATCTGTCTTTCTGAATTTTTAAATAACTTATATGCTACGAGATGTTCTCACTTTTTTTTCGGCCACCCTGTATATGGGTAGTATCAAGCCAGTTAGACAGATGTTTGTCCCGATTCTAGCCATATAATGGCTGAATACTCACGGATAGTGTCTATGAGCCCAGTTCCATAACATGCACATTTGGTCAACAGACACGTCTAAATTAAAAATGGGCCCCATTTGAATCTAATTCCACATCCACAGGTCTAGATGTGCCCTCAGGTCCAGAATCGGAGAGGTAGATGTGTCCGGCGTGGCACGGGCCATGCGATATAATGGAAAAACACGTCCCCCATCAATAGGATACAGGTAAATGTTTTGGAGTCCCTGCGCCCAGTGTATTCTGAAAAGCTGCACGTTTCGGATCCTGCCCGTATCTGCAATGTACCCACAGACTCCACGCCTCCTTGGTAAAACATGCATCTCCTAAGCTGCTCTTCACACAGAGAGTGGTGTGCTGCTGCAGCCTAGACCATATACCAATCCTCCTCAGTGCTAGGCAATCCCAGTGCACCCTAATATGGTATAAGAGAGTGTAAATATGAACATGTATGTCAGGTCACACCTTGCCTCAAATGGTATGTGGAATTATAAAATGGCCCAGGGATTCCTGCCTTGGTCATCTCTACAAACATGCTTTAAACTGCTAAGGATGGACCCTTACCAAGTGCACAAAACCCGAAACTAACTTTGCAGTTCCCCAACGGAATCATAATATTGCTGAGCAATAAATGTATGCCCTTTTCGTGCCTCTGGCCTATAAATGCACTCATTCTGCTGCTCCGCACTACCGTTCCTCTCTTATCTCCCCCTACACCCCTCCTCGGGAACTCAGCTCTTCTAGCAGATCACTTCTGTCTGTGCCCTTCTCTTCTACTGCCAACTCCAGACTTCGCTCCTTTCACCTTATTGCTCCCTATGCCTGGTACAAACTACCTGAGTCTGTATGTCAGGTTTCTTCTATGGCCCTTCTCAAATCCAGGCTGAAAACTCACCTCTTTGTTGCTGCTTTTGGATCTGATCCACCTAATCTCCCTTGTGTTTCCTTTCCATTCCTCCTAAATGTATCTTGACCACAGCTGCTGTGTTGTCTGTGTTGACGAGATTGTAAGCTCTGCTGGTGCTATACACATGATCAGTAGTAGTAGTAGTAGTAGTGGTAGTAGTATGGCCTTCTGGCTATGGCAATCAATTGCCACATATCTGGTTACTGGAATTTTTCACAGCAACTACAGCTGTCCTATCATGGCATATGTCAGTCTGTATACATCCTCTATCTGTGAGGTAGCCCTGTCTGCCTTCCCATAGTCTGCTTTGTGGCACTACTCCCCTGGTCAGGCCTGTATGGGCATGGGAGGCAGGATCCCAGTGCCATCATACCCAGGTAGCCAGCCTCCAGATATATCACCACTCTCGCATCTGGACTGGGGAAGGATGTAGGCCTCATAGAACAATCTGGGGGAAGCTGGCACAACATCAGTCATGTCTCCTAGTGCCTGACACAGATGATATATGGCTGCTCTATCACACTTAATAAATAAAATTGCGCTCAATATAACAAAGTATGATAATATCTTCAATCCTTCAACAATTGTGCTAGTAATTTTCTTATATATAGTATATTACTAATGATTATTAATCCTCCTCGGAGGTCTCAGACTTATGATAGCAACTGTCTTTGCGGCAATGCCGGTTTAAAAGAACAGTATGCTGGTTAGCATCAACGACCTCCGCTATCATGTATGGTAGGGGTGATAAAGAAGGCAGCCGATTATATTAAATTTAATATCTTCAGCACTTTGTTCACATAAAGCACTAATACTTCCATTCAGTTTCCTCCGTTGCCTTTGTTTAAATACTCTTTATCACCAGATGATTCAAGTGTTCTAATGGCCCCGTTCCCGACGCCTCCCCTCAGCGCTTCAGAGCGTTTCTCCTGATGCGGTTCTTCAGGGGGTGGGGTGTAAAACCTGGAGGATACATAAAGCACCTTATCTTAACCTAAACCTATTATCCTACTATTAAAATTCTATTCTAAAATGTGATAGTCTTACTCAGGGCTTTAGCACCCAGTACTCACAAACTGCTGCCCGCGTTACATTCGAGATTTTGTCATAATCGCTCTTCCCTCTATGTTTCCTTGTCAGATTGAAAGCAAAAAACGCCGCGCATGCGGTCTAGTTCAACAACTGAGATTTTTCAAGAGAATCTTGTTGATGTCATATGTAAATTTCAGTAAAAACCAGAAGACTTGTTTAAAACTTGTCTCTTCTGGGCTGGATTAAATGACTCCAGTATGTTTTTTTCTGATCAGCGAATTTCAATTTATCAAAAAATATTGTATATAGATCTGTATGGACAGAAATCATAATGAACCGTGAATAAATTCACAATTACAAGCATGCTGACCATTCGACCATAGCATTTAGACCATGTGGCATTACTGTGTCCAACTCAAAAATCCAGCGTTGTTCACGCTGGATGAGAGCTTGCTCGAGTGTCCGATCCATGGTGCTTCTAACTATCTGCTCAATACAGAAACACTCTAGTTGTTCAAAACTGTGTCCATGATCTAGGCAATGTTGGACGATAGGGGCTGCAACTGTTCTACAGCGTATTTTGCTGCGGTGTTCCCTCATGCGAGTTCGAAATGTTCTTAAAGTTTTCCCTATATATAAAAGACCGCAGGGACAGCGTATGACATAAACCACCCTTGTGGAATCACATGTGGTGGCTGAAGCAATATTGTGTTTTATGTGGCGATAATGGAATGTAGTCATCTCTACTGTGATCGCACAAATGTCACATGTTCCACAGGGTTTATGCCCTTTTTCCCTAGTGTCTTCAGCCAGAGGTGGCAAACAAGCTGGACTCACATGTTCTTTTAAATTACGGTGGCGCCGCCAAACACACCTAAGCCGCAGCTCCTCTAAGCCTACGAGGGTGGTCAAAACATTCTTATGTTTTTTTAGAGTGCGTTCTATATCGCGGCTCAAAGATGAAAATTTTGTTATCAAATTAATAGTATTCTGTCTTTCCTCTAATCTCTGGGGACGGGGCGTAAGTAATAATGTCCTGTTGTTATACAGCGCTCGATGATATGCTCGTTTGACTGTTCGTTGTGGATAGCCCCTCTGTAAAAAATTAAACTTCAGCTGTTGTGCTTGTTTCTTATAGTCTTGATCACTAGAACAGTTTCTACGTATTCGTAGGAACTGTGAAAACGGAAGTCACTCTTTTAGTGCAATTGGATGGGCACTCTTGTAATGTAGTAATGTATTTCTGTCAGAGGGTTTTCGATATATCGAAGTATACCATCGGTCTGTACCCCTTGTAACTTGTACATCCAGATAGGTAATAGTAGTATTATGATAACTATATGTAAATTTTATATTTTCGTCTAAATTATTGGCCCACTGGAAGAAAGACAATAGTTCAGTATCTGTTCCCTGCCATAACAGAAATATATCATCAATATACCTTTTCCAGCTCTTTATATTGGAAAGGTATGGGGAATCTTTTATCCAACGTTCTTCAAAGCCTGCCATAAAGAAGTTTGCCACTGACGAAGCACACGTGGCCCCCATGGCCACTCCCACTTTTTGTTTGAATAGTTGTCCCTCAAAGGAAAAATAATTTTCAAATATAGCCAAAGTGGCTATGTTAACTAGAAATTCTATCATTGTATTGGAAAGGTCACCTCTCTTCGATATTGTCTTTCTTCCAGTGGGCCAATAATTTAGACGAAAATATAAAATTTACATATAGTTATCATAATACTACTATTACCTATCTGGATGTACAAGTTACAAGGGGTACAGACCGATGGTATACTTCGATATATCGAAAACCCTCTGACAGAAATACATTACTACATTACAAGAGTGCCCATCCAATTGCACTAAAAGAGTGACTTCCGTTTTCACAGTTCCTACGAATACGTAGAAACTGTTCTAGTGATCAAGACTATAAGAAACAAGCACAACAGCTGAAGTTTAATTTTTTACAGAGGGGCTATCCACAACGAACAGTCAAACGAGCATATCATCGAGCGCTGTATAACAACAGGACATTATTACTTACGCCCCGTCCCCAGAGATTAGAGGAAAGACAGGATACTATTAATTTGATAACAAAATTTTCACCTTTGAGCCGCGATATAGAACGCACTCTAAAAAAACATAAGAATGTTTTGACCACCCTCGTAGGCTTAGAGGAGCTGCGGCTTAGGTATGTTTGGCGGCGCCACCGTAATTTAAAAGAACATGTGAGTCCAGCTTGTTTGCCACCTCTGGCTGAAGACACTAGGGAAAAAGGGCATAAACCCTGTGGAACATGTGACATTTGTGCGATCACAGTAGAGATGACTACATTCCATTATCGCCACATAAAACACAATATTGCTTCAGCCACCACATGTGATTCCACAAGGGTGGTTTATGTCATACGCTGTCCCTGCGGTCTTTTATATATAGGGAAAACTTTAAGAACATTTCGAACTCACATGAGGGAACACTGCAGCAAAATACGCTGTAGAACAGTGGCAGCCCCTATCGTCCAACATTGCCTAGATCATGGACACAGTTTTGAACAACTAGAGTGTTTCTGTATTGAGCAGATAGTTAGAAGCACCATGGATCGGACACTCGACCAAGCTCTCATCCAGCGTGAACAACGCTGGATTTTTGAGTTGGACACAGTAATGCCACATGGTCTAAATGCTATGGTCGAATGGTCAGCATGCTTGTAATTGTGAATTTATTCACGGTTCATTATGATTTCTGTCCATACAGATCTATATACAATATTTTTTGATAAATTGAAATTCGCTGATCAGAAAAAAACACACTGGAGTCATTTAATCCAGCCCAGAAGAGACAAGTTTTAAACAAGTCTTCTGGTTTTTACTGAAATTTACATATGACGTCAACAAGATTCTCTTGAAAAATCTCAGTTGTTGAACTAGACCGCATGCGCGGCGTTTTTTGCTTTCAATCTGACAAGGAAACATAGAGGGAAGAGCGATTATGACAAAATCTCGAATGTAACGCGGGCAGCAGTTTGTGAGTACTGGGTGCTAAAGCCCTGAGTAAGACTATCACATTTTAGAATATAATTTTAATAGTAGGATAATAGGTTTAGGTTAAGATAAGGTGCTTTATGTATCCTCCAGGTTTTACACCCCACCCCCTGAAGAACCGCATTAGGAGAAACGCTCTGAAGCGCTGAGGGGAGGCGTCGGGAACGGGGCCATTAGAACACTTGAATCATCTGGTGATAAAGAGTATTTAAACAAAGGCAACGGAGGAAACTGAATGGAAGTATTAGTGCTTTATGTGAACAAAGTGCTGAAGATATTAAATTGAATATAATCGGCTGCCTTCTTTATCACCCCTACCATATATGATAGCGGAGGTCGTTGATGCTAACCAGCATACTGTTCTTTTAAACTGGCATTGCCGCAAAGACAGTTGCTATCATAAGTCTGAGACCTCCGAGGAGGATTAATAATCATTAGTAATATACTATATATAAGAAAATTACTAGCACAATTGTTGAAGGATTGAAGATATTATCATACTTTGTTATATTGAGCGCAATTTTATTTATTAAGTAATTATTAGCGTTCTCTAACGGACCATTGAGACGTGAATGCTCTATCACACTGGCATCTGATGACACTGTGGTCATTCATATGGTCCAGGTAATGGCCAGTCATTCATGGCCTCCCTGAATTGCAGATCTGCACACCAGCTCCTCCAACCTGTAATTAACAGCTGCTACACCATAATGGCATGATGTCCCAGGACTATACATTTGATCTCTCTTTCTCATGCCAAGATGATTTGTTTCCAGTCTCACTCATATACTATTCTTACATCAACAGTCCCAGTTTTCAGAACACAGGATTTGTTAGGGTCCCCTGGATTAGCTCTTTTAGCACAAACAGTACATCTCATCATAGCCTGAATAAACACTATTGCTCTTCTTCATATTTCTGTAAGGTTGTTTATTAACATTTCTTTACCTTACAACATTCTCTCACCTCTGCTTTCTGTTCTTTATAACTGCATCTTGTGTTTTTCCAGAATGCAGTCACATCAGTTCAGCACATACTTGTCACAATCATTCTTCTATATGGGTTGGATAGCGGAGCACAGCAGAATATTTTCTAAGTCCTGGCCTTACTCCACATTTCAGCAGCAATAATGGGGACGTCCACATGGATATTGCAGAATGTACACAGGCCTTTCTGGAATACGCTTTGCACGTCTCTGGGCTAAATATGCCCCCTTCTGGGGACATTCTGAGATCCCAGTGGTAGTGCCATGAACGTGCACATCAGCAGTGTTTCGGAATATAGTCAGGGACGTTTTCGGCAGATAAACATCCCCACCACATGTACAAAACCCTTATTTGTGCTCTGGAATGACCTCCTATGTGTCTGCTTACTTTCCCTAGTTGTTTCCTTGAGCTTAGCTGTTGTATAGTTTGTCTTAACTAGACTGTAAGCTCTGACAAGCAGGGACCATCTTTTCATGTATCTGTGCAGTGCTGCATACATGTTCTAGCACTATATAAAAGATCAGTAGTAGAAGTAGTAGATAGTGGAATTATATGTTCACATATAACTCCATTTCAATGTCGGCCTCAAAATGTCTGCTGTCCATGCTGACATGATTTCAGGTGATCTCTGTTCTTTCGTTATATTGTAATGCCTAGCAGTGCTTATATAGAAAGCTGAATGATGAGTCCCAAAGTGCTAAGGAACTTGCAGAAGAAAGACGTTAATCCAGTAGACCATGTAGAAATAAGGGTCACCAAGCAAGCTGTAGGTGATACCTTTCCACTGGACTACTTTAATAACACGGAACTGATGAAGGAGGACAACTCTTGAGAGCTATACAAAACGTACGTGCATCTATATCGCGCACATAGTAGCAGACACAAAAGGACTTGAATTAGCACAAGTTTGAAACTTGTGAGTAGCAGCACCAGTGGCATAAGCTCAAATGAGGGGCCCCCAAGCAAAATTTGCTGAAGGTCCTCATGATGGCAGTGACAGCAGCCACGAGAAAGAAGGGGAACACCTTGCTCCTTCCGTTCCTCCACCCCCCCCCCCCCTGTGAAAATTTTAAAAAAAAATGGCAGCAAACATCATACTCATTTTAAAAGAGCTTTGCCGCACTGACTCCTGCTACCTTTTTCCCTATACTGTTGTGGTCAACATTATTGGCACCCTTGCAGTTCAACCCCGTAATATCCAATATCTCCTAAAAAAAAAGTGGCTAGTGAAATGGCTTTGGACTATATATATTCACACATGTTTGACACATAAAGGAATCAAATAAAACAAGACCAATTAAAAAAGGAAATAGAATAAAAACTGGGAAATTGCCAGAACATGATTATTGGCACCCTTATAACCAATTCAAATGTTTGAACAAAAGAACCACATTCCCATTGAAGTAACATTAGCTGCACCTGTGATCAACTGTCAGTACTCACATGACTTGAATCAACCAATGAATGATGGCTCTAATGTTTAAAATGGCCACATTCACTCCCTATTCCAATTTTACAATGGTAACATAGTAACATAGTAGATGACGGCAGATAAAGACCAGCATGGTACATCTAGTCTGCCCAGCAAGATGGCAAGAGTAGGTGCAGGCCACCCCTCTCCATGTCTTTGTTTAGGGGTGAACCCACCACTCCATGTAGGACACCCCTATTTGTTGAGACATTAGATGGTTCAGATGTTATATGTTTCAGTTTATTTTGTTTTTATCCTTTTGCTGTAAAGGGATCCACTGTGTTTGTTCCATGCTGTTTTGAATTCCGTCACCATGTTTGCCCCCACCACTTCCATCGGGAGGGCAATCCAAGCACCTACCACCCTTTCAGTGAAAAAATATTTCCTGACATTGCCTTTCAATTTACCACCTTGCAGCTTCATGTTATGCCCTCTAGTTTTACAGCTTCCCCATCTTTGGAAGAGGTTTGTTTGTTCATCATTTCTCTTTAAGTATTTAAAGGTCTGAATCATAACTCCCCTGTCCCTCCTCTCCTCCAAAGTTTACATATTTAGGTCTTCAAGTCTCTTCTCATAAGGCTTCTGACGTAGGCTCCAAATCATTTTGGTCGCCTTCCTCTGAACAGTCTCCAGTCTTTTTACATCTTTTGCAAGATATGGTCTCCAAAACTGAACACAGTATTCCAAGTGAGGCCTCACCAGTGACTTGTACAGTGGCATAAGTACCTCTTCCTTTCTGCTGGTAATCCCTCTTTGTATGCAGCCCAACATCCTCCTGGCTTTTGCCACCGCCTTGTCACACAGTTTTGCCACCTTGAGATCATCAGAGATAATCACACCAAGGTCTTTCTCCAGAACCGTGCACACCAACCTCTCGCCCCCTATCGCGTACATTTCCCTTGGATTTCTGCTACCCAAGTGCATGACACTGCACTTTTTCGCATTAAATCGTAGTTGCCAAGCATTAGACCATTCTTCCAGCTTTTGTAGATCTTTCCTCATGTTAACCACTCCCTCGGTGGAGTCCACTCTGTTGCAAATTTTTGTGTCATCTGCAAAAAGACAGACTTTTCCATTCAGTCCTTCAGCAATATCACTCACAAATACATTGAACAGTGCCGGGCCCAGGACCGAACCCTGGGGCACCCCGCTAATCACCTTCCTTTCATCTGAGTGAGCTCCATGTACCATCACCTTCTGTCGACTGTCAGTCAACTAATTTCTAATCCAGTTTACCATCTTGGGACCCATCCTCAAGCTACTGAGTTTATTGAGAAGCCTCCTATGAGGAACAATATCAAAGGCTTTGCTGAAATCCAGGTAGATGACATCCATTGCATGCCCCTGATCTAGTTCCTTGGTCACCCAGTCAAAGAACTCAATCAGATTTGTTTGGCAAGACCATCTTTCGGTAAAACCATGTTGCCTCGGATCTTGCAACCTGTTGGTTTTGAGAAAGTTCACTATTCTCTCTTTCAGGAGCGCCTCCATTACTTTTCCTGCCACTGAGGTAAGGCTCACAGGCCTGTAGTTTGACACTTCTTCCCTGTCACCACTTTTGTGTAGAGGTACGACATCAGCCATTCTCCAGTCCTGAGGAACCTTTCCTGTTTCCAAGGATCTGTTGAAGACATCCTTTAATGGTCCTGCAAGAACCTCTCTGAGCTCTTTCAGTATCATGGGATGTATCCCATCCGGTCCCATGGCTTTGTCCACTTTCAGTTTAACAAGTTTTCCTAACACCTCATCTTCTGTGAATGGTGTGGTATCTACTTCATTCCCATTTTTATATTTGGGAGTCACAGCTGGTCCATCTCCAGGATTTTCTTTAGTAAAAACAGAGCAGAAGTATTTGTTTAGCAATTTCGCTTTTTCAATGTCACTTTCCACAAATCCTTTCCCAGAATTTCTGAGTCCTGCAATTCCAACTCTGATCTTCTTCCTTTCCCGAATATACCTGAAGAAAGTTTTGTCGCCACCCTTAACATCTTTAGCCATCTTTTCCTCTGCCTTTGATTTTGCTATCCTTATTTCTCTTCTTGTCTCCTTGAATTTGATCTTGTATTCATTTCTGTGTTCTTCTGTTTGAAAGCTTTTGAATTTTGCGAAAGTTGTGTTTTTTGCCTTTATTTGAACAGCCACTTCTTTGGAAAACCAAATAGGTTTCCTTCTCCTCTTGTTTTTATTTACTTTTCTTACATATTTATCTGTTGCCCCTTTTATTGCCTCCTTTAGTTTAGCCCATTGCAATTCCACTTCCCTTATCTCCTTCCACCCCGTCATCTCCTCCTTTAGGTACTCGGCTATTTTATTGAAGTCAGGACTTTGAGCTTGCTATGATTGGCCTGTACCATGGCTTTTATCTCAAACCACACTGTGTGATGATCACTGTTGCTCACAGGGGCACTCACGCAGACATTCTACACGCTATCACCGTTGGTGAGCACTAAATCCAGTGTTGAGCTTTCCCTGGTTGGTTCCATCACCATTTGTCTAAGTAATGCATCTTGGATAGCATCCACAATTTTTTTGCTTCTTTCCAGATGTGCAGAAGGAGTAATCCAATCCACATCAGGTAGATTAAAGTCACCCAATATGATCACTTCCCCCTTTGTGGCTATCTTGGCAATATCTATAATCAATTTGTTATCTCTCTCTTCAATTTGATTCAGAGGTCTGTAAACTACAGCAGTATGGATGACAGTGCCATCTCCTCTTTCCAATGCAATCCAGATCGCTTCTTCTTTTCCCCATATCCCCTGCATTTCAGTAGCTTTAATATTGCTTTTGATATACAAGACTACTCTTCCTCCTTTTCCATTTTCTCTGTCTCTTCTAAATAGATTATAGCCAGCTATGGCTATATCCCAATCATGCGATTCATTAAACCTTGTTTCTGTAATGGCTACAATGTCCAAATCCATTTCCACCATTAGGGCTTCCAGGTCCGGAACTTTGTTGTCTAAGCTTCGAGCATTTGTGTTCATTGCTTTCCAGCATTTACCTGGCTTGTGTGTATTTTGAATTGATTTTGTTCTGCTCACTTCTTCCCACTTGTTTTTGATGTGTGGTTTAAAAGTATGGCTGTTTCTGATGTTGGTCTGCTTTTGCAGGGGGTGGCTTGCAGATCTTGACCTTCCACATCCGTCACCCCCTTTTCCTAGTTAAAATGCATATCCACTTACTGCCTGAATTTTTCACTTAGGATTCTTTTCCCTGCGACAGAGAGATGGAGTCGATCAGCACAGTATAGCCTCTTGTTGGTCCATCTGTTTCCCCAGTCGCCAATAAATCTGAATCCTTCTTCTTTGCACCAGGTCTGGAGCCATGTATTAAAGCTGTTAATGCGATGCAACCTTTTTGTCCCCTTACCAAGAACAGGTAGAACTTCTGAGAATGCAACAGTGTTAACAATGGGCTTGAGTTTCTCTCCCAGAGATTGGAAGTCCATTTGGACTGTAGAGGCACTGTTTCTAGCCAGGTCATTTGTGCCCAAGTGGATAACAACATCAAGTTTGGAGTGTTCACTTTTTTCGTTAAGTACTTCAACAACTTGGTTTGTATTCCTGCTGGCTGAAGAGCCTGGTAGGCACATGACTATCTTCTCTCCTTTGAACTGTGTTCCCAAATTGGTGCCTCCAATGATGGAATCTCCAAGTAGTAGTAGTTTTCTGTTTGGCGAGGTTTTCTTCATATTTGGTGCTTTAGCAGGAGATTGGGCATTGTCTGACTCATTTAAGAGCCCTTCTGTTTCTTTGGATTGGGCATCCTCATTAGCCAAGGTAGAGAAGGCATTGTGCAGGGATATCTCTTGATGTGTAGGATGTCACTGCGTTACAGGGTCGCAATCTTTCAGAACCCACTGTGATCCATTTGTTCCTGGGGTGTTTGATTCTTTGTGGGAGCGGTGGTGGACTTTGTTCAGTTTGTATCCTAGAAGAGGTGTGCTTCATTGCAGCCAGTTCCTCCCTCAGTAGAGTCACTTCTTTATGCATGGCAGCTAGGTCTTTCCTTAGTAGAGTCAGTTCTTCATGCATGGCAGCTGATTTGAGGCACACAGGACAAGCTCTTAGGCTACAAATGATTCGTCTTGGAATGAAAGTACCACAATTATTGCACTGAATACACGACATTTTGATTAAGCAGTCCCAGAAGAGGAAGAAGAAGAAGAAAAGATGAAGAGGATGTGGGCTTTAACCCAAGTTAGAAAGGATAGATAGCACATATGTGACCACTATATAGGCAATGTAGCCTCTGGGGTGGGTGGGGTGAGGGGTAGGTTGGGCGGGAACCTAAGTGTCCCTGGCCAGTAGGCTGTTCCTGAATTGTGGGTACACACAATGGAGTAGGTAAGGGAACCCACCAATAAGGACAAAGAGATAAATAAATATGGGGAGACAAACAGACAGACCAATAGAGCTCACAATTTGGCAACAAATTCAGCAAAATCCACCTTTCGGGAGAGCTGTGGAGAGCACTGCTCTTCTCAATGAACAGAAGGCAATCTGAGCAAGCAGCACACGTGCAGGAAATGGAGGTCTACACAAAACCTCAGCATGGGGGAGGGGTAGTGAAGACAAGAGAGCTGCCTGAGAAAGTCAGAAAAGCCATTATCACCAAACATCAAACTTCAAAGGAGTACAAGGCCACCTACAATGACCTTGGGATTCCTGTGTCTATAGTTCACAATGTTATTAAGAATTTCTCTGCTCATGAAACTGTCAAGAACCTCCCAGGATGTGGTGGAAAAAGGAAAATTAATCCAAAAAGTCTTCGAAGGTTAGTGCAAACTGTTGGAAAAACACCACGTACAACATCAAAAGAGCTTAAGGCTGACCTGGAGCAATCTGGAGTGGTAGTTTGAACCCGCACCATATGCCACATACTAAACAAAGAAGGGTTTCGTAGGTGAAGGCCAAGGACGACCGCACTGCTCAAAGACAGACATAAAAAGGCACGCCTGATCTTGGCCAAACCCAGCTTGAGAAACCACAACCCTTCTGGGAAAATGTTCTATGGATTGATGTAATCCTACTTGAGCTCTTTGGCAATGCAGACCAGTGATACATTTACAAGCAAAGAAATGAAGCTTATAAGGAAAATATATCCTTCCTACACTTAAATATGGTGGATGTTCCATAATGTTGTGGGGCTGTTTTGCTGCCTCAGAAACTGGAGGCCTGGAATATATTAAAGGAATCATGCTGTCAGAGGACTGCCAAGGTATTTTGGAATGAAATATGCTACCTAGTGTCAGAAAGCTAGGTCTGGGTCAAAGGTCATGAGTCCTCTAGCAGGAAAGAGACCCAAAATATATATCTAAAAGTTCAACAGAATGGTTAAAAAGGAAAATATGGACTGTTTTAAACTGGTTAGCAATGAGTCCTGATTTCAGTCCAATCAAGAACTTTGGAATGAGCTGAAATCTGCCATTGGTAAAAGGAATCCTAGAAACATTCATGAACTGGAACAAATTGCAGTTGAAGAGTGGGAAAAACTACCAGCAGACAGATGTATGAAACTTATAGATGGCTACAAAAAACATTTGGAGTCTGTCATCACTGCCAAGGGTTGTACAACTAAATATTAGTGAAGGGTGCCATTAATCCTGTCCAGGTCATATTTTGTTTTTTTTCTCAGAAATTACCACGTCTAAGTTGCACAGACATCTTTTTTTTGTTGTTGACCTTTGAACATACTATT
Source organism: Ichthyophis bannanicus (assembly GCA_033557465.1). Taxonomy (NCBI): domain Eukaryota; kingdom Metazoa; phylum Chordata; class Amphibia; order Gymnophiona; family Ichthyophiidae; genus Ichthyophis; species Ichthyophis bannanicus. The sequence goes on along the minus strand of CM066039.1, from coordinate 10,961,996 downwards.
AAAATATTATGATGTCATTCAGCTGAAATATTTCCAATTATTTCTCAAGATATTGCACACAACATACCTAAATTACAAGGGTTCCAATAATGTTGACCACAACTGTATAGCCGGAGAAGCAGATTTTGCTGCCGGGCCAAAGTCTTGGGTATCGCAAGACTTTGGGCAAACAGCAGGATATGTTGTTCTAGGCCTTGGGCTTCCATGGGAAAAGTGTTTTACGGCACTAGGGCAGCATAGGGATTGTTGGGCCGAGTGGACCTTCTTTCAGCCTGGGCTCCCCCGCCCCCCCCCCCCCCACACACACACACATAGCGGGGGCTGCTTGGTTGGTATTTACACCACCAAGTAGCATCAATTGCCAAGACTTCAACCCCAAGACTACTGTTCCATTCACACATTTTTCATATACCTTCACAATCATCCTTAAAAAATATCTTTCTAAAGTGAAGAGTATAATCTCACATTTACTTACCTCATGCTTGGATCCTGCTCAAACGTTAGTCACCAATTTACTGAGTTAGTCCAGATAAGAGGTGACACCCCCAACTTGTTAACTGACCTGTATTTCTGCAATGGAAGAGCAAGGAGGCATTCTCTGTCCTTGATGCTCTGGGGTCAGCTGGTAACCTTACTGTTATGCATCTTGTAAGGATTCCTTGATCCAGCCCTGAGCATCACTATTTAAAATCAGGAAGCATAGTCGTGCTCTTAACAACATTCCCATGAGGCTGCGAGAGAGTCCTCCGCCTAAGCAGTTGCAGGTTGGAGGAGGTGCTGTGATATCGCATGTTTGGTGGCGGGTAGAAGACTTCCATGCAGCTTTGCAGGAATTTTGGTTCTTAAGAACAATCAATGCACCATGATCTGCAGAGAGCTACATCTGCACTGAAATCTTGCAAGCTGGTCACAAAGCTCCTTTCCCAGTGTCTGAACATGACAGTGAGATCTGGCATCACAGAAGCTTTTGAGTCCCACACTGCAATGTTGGGCTGAATTGATAATTTGGGTTGATTTTACTGGATTTTAATAATACATATCTGATACATTGCCTGTGGGCACTGACATGCATACAGTGCATGGTAATTTGCTTATATCATAGCCCACTCTGTGCTTCTGTTTATTTCATTGCTGAGCGTCCCCATAAGAAATATGCCCATACTTTTTGCAACAGCCAATAAATAAACCAGTAAGGGTACCAGGGTGAACAAAAATCAACTCATAACATAAGACATCTCACCATAAGAAATGTTTATATTTCCAAAAAAAGATTTTTTATGGACCATCAAGTACAGAGCATTAGCAGGCTATCTACCAAGGCTAGAAAGCCCACAGTATCCACTGATTTTGCTTTATATATCATTAGTCCAATATTTTTAAATTGCAAGTCCATATCATTTACGGTTAGTTTTTTGCTCATCCTTTCCAGTAGTACTTTCAGGTACGAAAGTATTTCCCTATCCCTGGAAGGTTTACAGTCTATCAGGCCGATGCAGAAAGCCCGCACTGAAGTCATGCACTATTAGTTTTGCACACGTTTTTGTAGCATGCCGATAGCGCAAAGGCAGCAAGGACGAGTAGGTAAATGAGCTGTGCACAAACTTCAGCATAAAGTTAAAAGGAGGGGAGCCAAGCATTTGTGTGGGAAGCGCTGTATGTGGGCGGGAGGGGTGGAGCTGAGATGAAGCAAGGGAGTGACCAGGTGCCGGGATGCACAGAGGCTATTCAGGACAGGCCTCTGTACGCACCCCGGCACCAACACAGACATCCAGCTCATTCCATCCCAATGGTGGAATAAGTGCCGGGCACTGCAGCCCCATGTACCCCATGCTGACGCCAGGGCTTGGGAGCCCCCACAGAGGGTCAGACAGCAGAGTGCCGGGTCCACTCTCAGACTGGGCATTCTGCGACTCCAGCTGGATGTGTCAGTGCCATGGCAACGGGGCGCCACTACACAGGCATGCCAGCCGGAGCGATGTTTGGTGAAGATGGACAGCCCAAGGAACGTCTCTGGAAGCAGAATACTGTGCATGCCAGGCCATCTAACTGTCCGATTCTGCAATTGCGGGTATGTATAGATCCCATGGTTGCAGAATTGGGTCCAACTTGGCCCTATCCAAGTTCTAGGTATGCAGACAGCCCACTTCAGAATTGACCTCCACGTGTTTCTCTGCTTGGGTACAAACCTTATTAGCATTTCATTTTAATATGCACAGGTCATTTGCATATTGTTGAAATACGCTAGGCATTGCTGTTTGTGCATAATTTTGTTGGCTGCTTATGCATGCATCTATCTCTTCTCTGCATTGGCATAGCGGTACTTGTGCGTATATGTTGCATTATCTGTATGCAAAGGGTGTGCTAGTCTTTCTTCATTGGCCTGTATGTTTGTACTGAGACAATGAAGGATTAAAGGCTATGTTCATTAAAGGTTTTAATGCGCATTCATTTTAACGTGCACTGTCAACAGTACAAAAAAATTTGTGGGTGACCACAACCAAAAAGAATGTAGGACATGATTTATAGGACATGCAAACCAAGCAGGTACAGGGGTTTACAAACGTATTTCAAAGCAGCTTGAGTATTCTTCCCTCTCTCTCCCAATATACAGGTACAGATTACAGATAAGATCTCTGCTGTGAGCGCTAAAAGTCATGAAAGGACGACCAAACAGACAGACGGACAGACAGAAAGCTCCCTGGAGTGATTTATCCAGCTACTGACATTTTCTGAATGGCTTCCAGTAAAATATAACCTCACTCTGAGAGCGTAAATCGAGCAATAACTGACAAATAGAAGATTCCACTTAATCCCACAATGATTAAGCTTCTGCCTCCTTCTGGTATTAAAAACATTTCCATTTCTCACTAATTAGAAGCTGTTTATACTGCTAATTAAACATCTGATCATGCAGACATACCGCTGACCACCGCTCTGGTTGTTCTAGAGCTGTTTACCGATGAAACTGTTGTTGTCTTGATAAACCAGTACAGCTCGGTAAGTCCCCAGGTGTTAGGTCTCAGTGGCTGTGCACAAGTTCTTTAAAAAAATATTTTAATGAATTTTTTTTTTGTGTGATTTTGTATTTTATTTATTTATTTAATTTGTGCTGCTCAGAATGATGAGATACTCTGACCGGGTCAGGGGACGCTGAGAAAACAGGATTCACAATTTTTGGGGGGAAAGGCTATCGAACTTTTAAAATCAAAGAAATAAAATCCCATTTCCGATGACTGGAAAGCGATTATACAAAATCGGATGTAATTTGCTTAAAATATTTTAAAAGGATAAGGCTGAAACATCCCAGCAAAGGATTTCACAGTTTTACAAAATGATTTATTGGATCGTTCAAGAATTCTTTGATTCTGTCTAATTATTAAAAAGTAACATCTGTCCTGGAATCAAGCTTTGAAATACAAATTCGTTGGCTGCAAAGCCAGGTAGGAAAGACAGAGGAAACAGAAAAAGTGAGCAAAACCTGCTGTTCTCTCTTCATACAATAACTGGGTTTTGTGTTACTTGGTAGACTGACTCCTAGCAGTGCGTCCCGATACCCCGCAAGGGCTCAGCTGGTGCTGCCATTTTGCAAGATGGCTGTGGCAGAGGCTAGATGTCACTCCTGTCCCCCAACATTTCAAAGTGCAAGGATGGGGGTCAGAGACCTCTAAATGGGGGTCCACTAGGGCCACCAGGGATCTTAGGTGATCTGAGATGAAGTGTCCCACCAGCATCTTCACATCAGCCTAACCAGGCATAAAGCTTCAGTGCTACAAGAGGAATAAAAGACTGTACTAGATTTTATTGCAGTTTGTTACGTTGGGAGCAATTTTTTATTCAGCTGTTTGCATGCATTCTGCATACCCACTGCGCTACCCTTTGGCGTAATGGGCATGCGATGATTTCCCTGCACTAATCTTTCTTCATGCATTGGGAGTGATATTAGCATGGGAAAATCACTGCAGTGCAAAAGGGTAGCAGAGCTTTCTGCATCGGCCCCAAACACTTAACAAATCGAATTGCTCTTGGTAGGACTAGTTTTTGCTCAAGCGCCCCGTCCCATTTATTTCTCTCTTCCCCGTTTTCTTTCTCTCCTCTCCCAGTGCTCCTAAACATGCCTGGGCTTACTAGATCTTGCTGCTTTTTCTCTCCTTTGTTGATGTCCTGTAATGAGCATGCTATATTTGCCTGCTTCCCTAAGGTACCATTATACAGACCAGATGCAACATCAGTGAGCCCCATGCACCCTGTGCTTTCTGAAAATTAGCCATGCATATTGCTATGGGAGCCTGTGGAATGCACCTGGATGAACTGTGGCGTGGGTGAGCCCAAGGGACCGAGATAAAACATCTGGTCGGTAGAGATGCAGCAGCAGAAAGAAAATGAACAACATAGGGAGAAAAGGTGAGGGTCAGGGATGCACATTCATTAGCGTGTATTTGGTTCATCGAGGCACCTCAAAAAATGAGCACAAATTCAATTTAACATGCGTTATCCTAGGAATTAAAGTGTGTACAGTCAAGTTCCATGCTTTAAAAAGTTCTAAACATGCTATCAAATTTTTTAAAAATAAATTGTGAAATGAGCCAAAACATTAATAAAAACTGGGGAAAAAAAGGTCCACGATGAACTAAAAATCAAACAAAACACGTTTTCCATGCACACCCTAGTGAGGCTGGGAATGGCTGAACATTCCTGCTCAGGGTGGTAGTAGACATAGACGGGAGTGGATATACGAGGGAAATTAGCAAAAAAAACCAGCTGTGTTTTGTTTTGTTTTTTACTTTGGGGTGTAATGAGAACAGGATATTGGTTGCAATTGTTAGGGGCAGGGAGCAATTTTAGGGCAGGAGTTCTGCCGAACTATCAGATCCACAAATACAGGGCTGCTTACTTTGAGGGTGAAGAAGCTGCAGCCTGGGTTTGGAAGTTTGGGTGTGCTTCCGTTTGAAAAGCAATGGGAAATGTTAATGAAATTTCTCATTTTGGTTTCTTTCGTTTTTAAACAGAAACAAAAGAAATAAGAAGGAAATTTCATTCATTTTTATTGAAAAACATTAGGCGGCCACAAAGATCCCCACTCTCTCAAGCCCTCCCTCAATCTCCCTCCCCCCCTCCCCCCAGTTTTCCTCCTATCAATACGTCTTCAGGATTCACAGCTGCTGCAATTGTAAATGGCACCAACAGACCAAGGCCAAGATCATTGCTAATTTCAGCCATACAAGAAAACGTCACCAGCTTCAATCTGCTGGCTTCATTGGTAATTGCTGCATCAGCCGGACAGAAGCAACTTGGAATCATTCCTGCCCCTGAGGAGGCATTAATAGGATATGAAAATCTGGGGGAGGGTCTGAGGGGATCAGGAGAAGACTGAAAAATAGTATGCTTTCATTAGTGCACATTGAGTTCATTAAGGGGCTCTTTTACCAAAGTGCACAAACATGGTAACTATTACCACATTAGTATGCTAGTCAGTGTGTGTTAATTTTCATGCTAACTGCATGCTTCGTTAGGAGACAGGAATAGGGCAGAGAGTAGGCATGTCCTGCACAGAGCAGCTAATGCATATGACTTTAACGTGCTAAACCGTTATTTCTACACTTAGCACAGTTGGACTTACCTCCACCTCAACAGGTGCAGTATGTAACTGTCTAATCCCGATGCACCTACAGTACCATGCGGTAGGTGAATCCACATCACCCCCAACACTCAATCCAGATCCCTGCCCCCAGTCCTTCTACCAAATACCCCCAACATTTAAATCCAGTAGCCCCCACCTCTGGCCCCACCAAATCCCAGACATCCCCCTGGGTCCTACCAGTGGTCCTTGATATCTTGTGGGGAGTAAAAGTAGTTCCTAGTCACTCCAGCTCCATTTGAGTCCCGGCTTCAAAATGGTAGCTCTGACCCCTAGTGGTAGTCTCATGGTACTATTGCTAGGGTTCAAACAGGCTAGGGATCAGAGGCACCCTTTTGAAGCCAGATGAAGCATAAGCAACTGAGGAAACTGAGGAGTGCTCCTGCTTCTTATTAGACATGAGCATTTGCCGATAGGATCGGGGGGGGGGGGGAGGAAGAGGGGGGAGTGGAATGTCAGAGATTGCAGGTGTCCAGAAGGATGTGGACTATTGGGCTTAAATCTCAGATATGTTGGGTAGGGGATCAGGGTTGGGGTACAGTTTGATTGTCAGGTAGGGTTCTGGATTAAGTGTTGGGTGGGAGGTTAGATTGACAGTTGAAGATGGCGTCAAGGAGATGACAGTAATGGGGATGCAACGGATGGCAGTATGCGCACCCACATTAAATGTGCTTGCCAGTATAGCATGCCGGGGTACTTCTCACCACACTAGCTGCCAGGGAACATGCTGGGCATGCCTCTGACGATATGGCTCATCTCCATTCCCACTTGAATTTTTCACCCCTAACACACACTACCTTAGCGTACTTTAGTAAATATGCCCTAATGTGCAGTAAGTGCAAAGATTTACTGCACTTTATTAAAAGGACCCTTAAGGCAACTTAAACATTTTAATGAACAGCAAGGAGCTCTTTTAGCAAAGGTTTCCCCTTGCCACACAATTAATGGCAATACTAATGCGCATTAAGTGCAACCATCATCTGCTACCTGTTGGAGGCACGTCCAGCAAGCAAGCTCCCGGAAGTTGGCACATGATAAAACATCAGAAGCATGGCGCAATTAATGTGGGTGCATATAATGCCTTCATAGAGGTATCGTTATGTGCACTCACACTAACTGCCACACTACCGCTGAGCACATGGTCATTGCTCTTGCAACAGCAGCAGTGTGCCTCCATACGCACACTCTGCCCCTAACCTGCCCACTCTCCTCCCTAGCACATGATCGCCACTTAGCACACGTGTTAGCTTCCTCGTCTGCCAATTACCGCATGCTAAAACGCGCATTAACCAGTTAGGGGTCTTTAATAGAATTGCCCCAAAATCAAGTTAACGCACATTAGCCTATGAATTAACATGCGCACAATCAATATCCATGAATTAAAAAGTTCTAATGCAGGTTAAAAAAATTATAAATGTAAATGTGTAAAATGAACAGAAAAAATTAACAAAAATTGGGGGGAAAAGCTCAATTTAAAAAAAAAACCCTAAATATTTTGCACCTGTGCACATCCCTATCCAGAATTGTTTTTGCACTAGGGCAGAGAGACGTTTGTTCTATTTTTTTTCTTTGATTTTGTGGGAGTTTTTTAATAAAATTGTGTTTGATTTCTTTCTTTTTTTAATTATTTAAAGGAATGAAAAAAATAAAAAAAAATGAGAAATAAAACCCAAATAAAATAAAATGAAATTGAAACAAAAATTATTTCTGGGCAAAGCCCTGTTTGGAATGTAAATCAGTGCTGGGAGGGGGCATAGCCTCGTGTTCAGCACAGTGAGCCAGGAGTCAGCAGCTCTGCATTCAAATACCACATCTCATACTGATAGTCCCTGTCACCTTGGGTACTCACTTTATTTTCTCTTGTCTCAAATACGTACTTAGATTGCAAGCTCTTCGGCGTTTGGACTTGTACCCAAACATAATCTGTTGTAAAGCATTGTACAGATGCCAAAGTAAATAACGATAAATAGCCCCACACAGACTCAAATCAGAAGGTCCCAAAATCCCCCAAAACTAAAAAACCAACTCTAATGCATGACCTCTGAGAATAGAATAGTATCCTCAGATGCAGCCTGCAATGACTTACAGATGGGACATGCATTGTCAGACACAGTTCTACACTACTTCAGCCCATATTTCATACTATTCCTGGAAAAGGCATAGAGGGCTATGGACGGATGGTGTGTTATTAGCAGTGCAGTAAATCATGTTACTTCATCCTACCGTGCTGACATTGAGCTGGAAAAGACTTGTTTACTATACTCACCCAGCTCCCTCAATGCATATTGATATTTAAACTACTCAGAATTGAAATCATATGCTGACTGACTTGTGATCTATGATATCATGAGGAACGTGCATATACAATTCTTATAAGCCTGCAACCATAGCACTGTAGGGGAGACACCATCACAGCTTGCTACCTGCTGAGCCACTGATGAATGCAATTTTTGTGTATTTGTGTTGTGCAAATGAGTTTGAAGAGGCTAATGTCACTGAAATCTATGAAGCTCTGTGCACTGGTAAGGAGAGTGACTGCTAGCCCAGGAGGACTTCGCCCTCAGAGTATGTTATAAGAATTGCTTCAGTGGTGAAGCCACAGTATGTTACTGAAACGCAAACCATAGCTTTGGTATAATCTCCTCCCTTCCCACAGCGTCCAGATATCTCTCAGAGCTCAGACTCTGGCACCCTAAAGATACTGATGAGAAAATGCTAAGAAGATTACTTAGTGGGCAAATGTACTAAACTAGTTTGCCAATAGAATGAACATAAAATTTCTACTAATGATAAAATAGTATGCAAAATACCTGATTGCCTATTAATGCAGTTAAACTTTAAAATGCAAAAATGTTCTGCAGGTGCATTAGCGCAGAAACGTTTTTTGCAATAACATCCCATGTACTCCTATGCTCATACCCCAGTATCTGAGCTAACATGTGCCTTCATTTGCATCAACTATTAATATGCACCGTTAACACCTTGTTTGCATGTGTTGATAGCTGATGACTTCCTAACTCTTGCAGAAAGGCCACTATCGAAGATGCTCGACCTGCACTGAAAGCCACCAGACATCGCATTTCGCCATTTTTCATTCTTTCTGAAAAGGCGGCTCTGTGAAGACAAGAGAAGCAGTGAGTGGACTTGACTGTTATATAACACTGTTGTACCATTACTATTTATCTAGTGCAACTGAAGTTGGCACTCACATCTGGTGCCTAGTACTTACTGCAATTATTTATGATTTCCACCAAGATTTAAAAGCTCATCGCCGGCCTTGTAATGCAGTTACTGATTGCGCTGCTAATGTAATTAAGGAAAGATTATGATGTCCACGTGGTGCACCAGATGGTGGCATTCAGAGCGATCGGCATGCACAACTGGCAGATAACTGCACAAGGGCAGCGAGGCACAGGCAGCTGGAGCGCTTCATTGTCTGCCATCCACTTGGAGCTGAAAGGCTCTTACACCAGATATCAAATGGAAAAGAAATTGTGATTCGTCCCTTGCGACTTGCTGCTATTCCTGCTGCTCTCTCTGGCCCCCTTTCTTAGCATGTTACATGTAGGAAGCGAACCACAGCGTCCATACGACCTCATAAAAAATAAAAACTTCTGTGCATGCTAAATAAATAAATATTATGGAACGTTGAGTGTGCTTAATGTCAAAACAGAAAGGTAGTATAAAAGTAGTGGAAAATAAAAATGAGTTAGCTGGCTGCATGTCTCATATCATCTTTATTACCTTGCATTTCTCAGTTGTGAATCCAATTACGGGCTTACTTCAAAGCACTAGGAAAGGAACCTAGATTTGCGGGTCATAAAAGATTTATTTCTAGGTTTTTTTTCACTTGCATTTTCCCGCCTGCCACTGCCACTTCCTGCTCTGGGTAGAGGATGGTTGCAAAGAATCTGGCACTCTGCATTCACCATCTGCAGCTTGAAAACTGCACAGAGAAACCTTGTGTGCGCTTTGCTTCTTATTCAACTTAGCTAATAGTTATTTCCTGAATTTAACTAGCACTTTCATGCAGACGAGACTAGTTTATTGTTCATGTCAGACGCACCTCGAAGGTGAATTTATTACATTATCATTATATAACCCTGAAGGTGTGAGAAATACTGTATAAAGAACTGTAAGTCAGTGAATGATGAAGGCAAAGAGTTGCAGAGGGTAAGAGCACGGCCGTCGCCACCACTCTCCAGGACCTGTAGTTGCAGCAATGATAATAAAGATCTGGGTAAGAGCTGCTTTACTGGCTTATTATCATTGTCGCCACTGCAGGTCCCGGAGAGGTGGGGGTGTGAGTGGGGAGGGACAACAGGAATGAGGGTTCATCAAGAGGGTCTCATGTCCTTGCACCAGCTCTGGGTAAGAGGAGTTCTTGCCACGACAGAATATGAAAAGAGGGTGGGGCAGAAAGGACGCAGCGTTTGATAGCAGGTGACTGATAGAATGCTCACTCATGAGGTTAGTCTCTGAGAGGATTAAAGTATAGGGAGAGAGAGGTCTTTTATTGTACTGAGAAGGAGGAGAGAGGTCCCGAAAATAGGGGATCCCAAGGGAAGAGGCTTGGTGGTAAAACCAAACTAGAGAAACAGAGGGGACAGAGAGAAAGGAATCTTCTGTGCAGAGGGAATGGGTTTGTTAAGAGAAAACAAGGAAATAATTCAAATTGCACTAAAGGAAGTAGCAGTACCACTGATCTAGTACATTATTCCATAAAGATTTTTTTCCATAAGCACAAAAGAGTGAAAAGTCCTTTCTGAATCAAGCCGTAATTTCAGGCTAACATTATTAATATTATTACTAGTAGTAACATGTTACTATTAGCAAAAATGCTAAGACTGGAAGATTAAGAGCTGGGCCGGCCCAAGGGTTTCTGCTACCCCAGGCAGAAGCACCAGCTGTGTTGACCCCCCCTTCCAAGTCATGCCGCCATCCCTTCTGAGCTGAGCTATACCGCCCCTGCTCCCCCCCCCATGCTGATGATTCCATCTGGGGGGTCATTGAAGAGGGGAAGACTCAGCTTGGTGTTACGGCAGCAGTGGCCCGTGGCAGGTCATGTGCTTTGGCACACATGGCCTGCCGCTTCTGACCCCCCTCAAACACAACTTTCTGTCAGAGGGAGATCAGAAGCAGCAGGCCATGTATGCCAAAGCACATGGCCTGCCGCGGGCACCGTGCTGTGCCGCTCACAGAGATTGCCACCCTAGGTGGCTGCCTAGCCCGTCTAGTGGATGGCCCGGCCCTGAGCAATACTAATGGTGGAAGGGTAATAATAATATGAATAGTGGAGGGGTCTCCTAGTGGTTAAAGCAACAGATTTAGAATCAGCAAAGCCAGAGAATAAACCCTGCTCCTTCCACTGTTGTTCATTATGACCTTAGGCAAGTTATCTAACGCTATGGTGCCTCATCTACAAACGTTTACACCTATTTACTAAATGGTGCTAAAACAGCACTTTGTAAGTACTACTGCCAGGGGTCTGAGACCACCATTTTGAGTGAGGGAGATGCCAGGTCAGGAGCAACCAAACATTGCTCCTGCCTCCTCTACTACTCACCAGGGAGACCCTCAGGTAGCATGCAAGGAGATGGATGACGTTTGAAAAGGGATCAGAGCGGTGTGGGAGGGGATAGATTTGGAGGGGGGTGGTATTGGAAAAAGGATTGAAGTGAAGGATTTATGAGCAAGTACCTGCCTCTTTAAGTTGCTCCCTGGGAACATCAGAATGTGCATCAGTGGTCCAGGGAGGAAAGTCAACATCATCTTTGGAGGAGTTGTTAGCTTTTCACAAATGCTTAGGTTTATTAGCAGACTTGATATACCGCCTATGGTGTGGTTTGCATCAAAGCAGTTTACATAAAATTATTTAAAAAACATAAAAGAGGTGAAAGGAACACCAAATCAAATTAGAGAAAAGATACAGGGAGGGCCACGGTAAGCTAAGTGACAAGCAAGGTCAAAGTGTGAGTGTGTGGGGTCAGACTGCAGATTGCGCCACCCTCAAGCTACCCCAGCTCCTGATACTCCAGGAAAACAAGAGTAAAATGAAGAATACCGCTTGAGAAGGTTAAGCCATATTATCTATTTTGCATATTAATGAGCTGCTTTGCATGAGACGCATCTTTTGAATACACATTGGATCAGATTTTCACACATGATGGTGAAATAATGCATCTTAGGCAAAATTAACATGCGTTGAGTTTACTCTTCATTTACTCTTTAATGCACATGATTGGCACAATGCAGCTTATTCAATAGACCAATTATACAGTAAGACTGTAACTCACCTGGAGCTCGGATTCCAGTATTTATTTATTTATTTATTTATTTATTTAACATGTTTTGTATCCCGCCTTTTCCTTCAATCAAAGCGGTTAATACAGCACAGAGTTAAACAAAGGTGAGGGAAACATACATTGCATTATAATTACATCACAACAAAACACTAGAGTACAAACAGGGAACACAGTACATAACTTACATTACATTACCTTACATTAACTACAAACAGCATACCACTGAACAGAAAGAGCATATAGAGGGTCCCGCACGGTCCACCGCCTAAGGGCCACGCCAAAGGGCCCTCTTGCGAGGCCCTCAGGCGCGGGCCCGCAAGGCGCGGGCGCGCCTCTGGTGCGGCGTTTTAAATGCCGTTCTGAGGCAGATGATTGCAGTTCATGGGGAAGTGCGGAGGAGCTGCCGCTCAACTCCCCGATCTTATAATTATGCTGCTGCTCTCCCCGATCTCCAGAGCGCCTCTGGTGCGGCGGTTTAAATGCCGTTCTGAGGCAGATGATTGGCAGTTCATGGGGAAGTGCGGAGGAGCTGCCTCTCAACTCCCCGATCTTATAATTAATGCTGCTGCTCTCCCCGATCTCCAGAGCGCCTCTGGTGCGGCGGTTTAAATGCCGTTCTGAGGCAGATGATTGGCAGTTCATGGGGAAGTGCGGAGGAGCTGCCGCTCAACTCCCCGATCTTATAATTAATGCTGCTGCTGCTCTCCCCGATCTCCAGAGCGCCTCTGGTGCGGCGGTTTAAATGCCGTTCTGAGGCAGATGATTGGCAGTTCATGGGGAAGTGCGGAGGAGCTGCCGCTCAACTCCCCGATCTTATAATTAATGCTGCTGCTCTCCCCGATCTCCAGAGCGCCTCTGGTGCGGCGGTTTTAAATGCCGTTCTGAGGCAGATGATTGGCAGTTCATGGGGAAGTGCGGAGGAGCTGCCGCTCAACTCCCCGATCTTATAATAAATGATGCTCTCCCCCGATCTCCAGAGCGCCTCTGGTGCGGCGGTTTAAATGCCGTTCTGAGGCAGATGATTGGCAGTTCATGGGGAAGTGCGGAGGAGCTGCCGCTCAACTCCCCAATCTTATAATTAATGCTGCTGCTCCTCCCCGATCTCCAGAGCGCCTCTGGTGCGGCGGTTTAAATGCCGTTCTGAGGCAGATGATTGGCAGTTTCATGGGGAAGTGCGGAGGAGCTGCCTCTCAACTCCCCGATCTTATAATTAATGCTGCTGCTCTCTCCCGATCTCCAGAGCGCCTCTGGTGCGGCGGTTTAAATGCCGTTCTGAGGCAGATGATTGGCAGTTCATGGGGAAGTGCGGAGGAGCTGCCGCTCAACTCCCCGATCTTATAATTAATGCTGCTGCTCTCTCAGTAGGCAAGTAATCAAATACAGGACTGGTGCAAGAGTATTAGATATCCTAGGCGAACCTTCAACTTTATGCCTCTCCCCAGATCGTCACAATACCAGACACCCCCCCCCGCCCCACAACAATCCTAGAAAAATGCATACTCAGATATCATACTTTTCAATATTCAACTTTGATTTAAATGTATATGTGTGCCTACCGCAAACGTAGCACCAGGAAGGGATAGCTTAAAAGATATTTTATTATGACCAAAATTGCGTGCCAAAGACCCTACACAGGCCGTATTTCATCACTACTTCGTCAGGGGTATTGGCATACTACAATCATAAAACAAACATAATTAAAACACATATATTTACCCATAAAAAAGTACGTAAAAGCATATATACTAAATAATAATTATGTATAAAAGGAAGGAAATGATTATAATATTATATACACTCTTATTAATTATACATTAAATACATGCTAAAACAATAAATATCATTAAGATCTTTAATATCTGGTGACCCACTTGCTATTAGTGATGTGACAACAGTTAAACAAATCATAAAAAAGCATAATTGATGCAAATAGTAACTCTGGTAACCCGGAAGCCCTCCTCGCCTCCGACCACATCAATACACAGCCCCTCGAGTACCTCACCCCCCCCCCCCCAACAAATCACAAACAACTGTATTTGGTACAAACATTTTGGTCGCAGCTTTATTTACAACTTGTAAACCGCCCAAAGGGCCTGAATAACAATTAATCATAACCCAGCCTCGCACCCCTTTACCGGAGGATGCCCCCCACCCGCCATCTTAGTAGCAAGGCGGAGCATCCTCCTCCCCCCCAAACCCCGCCGCCTGCCTCGCCATCCTAGTAGCAAAGGCCGGCTCCCACCCCCCCACTACTACCGGGTCGAGACCCCCAACCGGCTGTCTCGCCCCACCCCCAAGGAGCATTTCGCCCCCCACTGCTCATAACCAGGTCAAGCCTGCGCCGCTCCTGCGAGCGCAGACTCTGTACCCCTCCCCCCCACCAGCGGCGACAACCTCACCACCCCCCCACACCAAGGGGCGGGGGGGCGGGAACACGTCCGGTTTCCCGAGGAGCCGCGGCCAGACAAGGACGGCCACGCGGCTCCTCGCCGGCACAGCACCGCCCCCCCGCCGACCGCCGGCCAATGAAATCGCTCCGACGTTATGACGGAGCGATTTCAACAGCCGCTCGCGCCGTGCCCTCTCCACCCTCCCCCTCCCCCCCCCCCCGCAACCCCGCACGCTGGAGGCCGAGGCCGGGCCCGGGCCCAGGTTACTGACGGCCGCGGGACCCGGCCCGCGGCCTCGAGCATTAACTCTGGTAACCCGGAAGCCCTCCTCGCCTCCGACCACATCAATACACAGCCCCTCGAGTACCTCACCCCCCCCCCCCAACAAATCACAAACAACTGTATTTGGTACAAACATTTTGGTCGCAGCTTTATTTACAACTTGTAAACCGCCCAAAGGGCCTGAATAACAATTAAACATAACCCAGCCCGCACCCCTTTACCGGAGGATGCCCCCCCACCCGCCATCTTAGTAGCAAGGCGGAGCATCCTCCTCCCCCCCAAACCCCACCGCCTGCCTCGCCATCCTAGTAGCAAAGGACGGCTCCCACCCCCCCACTACCGGGTCGAGACCCCCAACCGGGCTGTCTCGCCCCACCCCCAAGGAGCATTTCGCCCCCCACTGCTCATAACCAGGTCAAGCCTGCGCCGCTCCTGCGAGCGCAGACTCTGTACCCCGCCACCGGTGCGAGGTATAAACTATCCTCGCACCGCCCCCCCCATAAAGCTGCGACCAATCAGTTCCAAAGCTTCTTGCCAATCATTGAGCAATAAGTCCTGGCCAACCGGGGACAAGTGTACCCCGTCAGTATGATACAGTCCAGCGCACCGGGGGTCCGCCCAAGGGTGCTGGACCTGCCACCCCGCCAGCCTGCTGCAACCACCGGCCGATCTGCCTGTTGATCTTGGCCAGCCCTCTCGACCACCGCCGCTGCGACAAGCAGGCCGGCCGCGAGATGATGTCCGACCACACAATCGCCAAGCCCGGCCACTGCTCCTGCATCGCCCGCAGATCCCGTTGTACAGCACGGATAAGTTGCCGGCACTCCCAACCGGAAAGATCATTGCCTCCTAGGTGTATCAGAAGTCCCAACGGCAGCCGCCGCCTCTCCGCGTGCTCTCGAACCACTGGAAGTAGCTGCCACCAACGCATGCCCCGCTGGCTGAGCCACACCAGCCGGAAATTACAGGACTCCAAGCCCAGGTGTAGACCCAGCGGACGAGTTGATGCTCTGCGTTCCGCCCAATAGACGAAGGAATGTCCCAGAAGCCACCATACGCCTGGCGGGCCCCGTGCAGCACTCCCGGTCGGCACGCTTGACTGAACACCTGGAAAAGAAACACAGCATTAATACCCCCCCACACCCCCCCCCCACGCCCCTGCAGTTCACAACTGTTCGGGGCGCACATAACCCGTGTAAGCCCTGGAGCTCCAACGCCCGATGCGTTGAATCACCTCACCCCCGAGGCCCGCGGCCGCAGCACTGGTCGCCGCACCAATCTGAAAGGAATGAGAAGCGTACCCGCGCTCGTCGACGCCCAACCGCCTCAAGGCCATGCGGAAGACCGCAGTGAATTGAAACTGGGTGACGGCAGAACCATCCTCATGACAAAAGAAACAGCCAGCCCCCACCCGACGCTGACGCCGGTACATCAACAAGTTCTGCACCGGACAAGATTCCAGACCAGGGATGGCCCGCAACAGCACCCACCGCCCCCGCCCCTGCGGGTCAGTCTTCGAGCGATCCAGAAATATCCGAACCAACTGCCCCTGCAGGTCCACCTGGTGCTCCTGCAACCCTCCCCGACCCCCCGCCCACCCGCCTGGGGGACCAGTTCGCTAACTCGAAAGGCCCCAAAGAATGCTGTGACAAACAGCGCCCGGAACAGGACGGCCTCCGACACGGAAGCCGCAACCTCGGGCAAGACACCCCAAATACGCAGCAGCAAGTCATGCAACACGGGACGATGCCAATCCGATGCAGGGGGCTGCACTCGAGCCCAACCGGCTAAGAGCCGCTTCACTAAGTACGAAGTGCCCGGATTGCCCCAACCCGCCACCCTGCAAAAGAAGGAGAAACCGACCAAAGCCGCCCGTGCCGCTGACCGGGACCAACCAGACTCCTTCGCCCAGACTATGAAAGACCCTGCCAGAAGGTCCCCGACGCTGCCACCCCTCCAGCCCCTGCCCCACAGAAACTCACGAACCCGTGCATACCCCCGCAGATAGGCTTTCCACGTACCTGGAGCCAGGGAAGAACGCAGCAACGAGATCATTCCGGCGTCCCAAGCTGCCAAAGGTGCTCCGGCACCACCGCCGCGGTCCCGTCCGCCCCCGGTGCCAATTCCCGAAACCGCTCCCACTGGAAACGAGACAAAGCATCAGCAATCCCATTCTGAACGCCCGGCACATGACGAGCCCGGGCCGTGATATTCAGACGAAGACAAGCCAGCACAAACACCCGCATCAACGCTGCTACCCGTGGACACTTGGGAGAATGGCGATTAATGACTTGCACCACTGCAGCATTATCACACCAGAAAACAACCCGCCTGTCCCGTAACCGCTCCGGCCACAGCCATAAGGCCACCACGATCGGAAATAATTCGAGGAACGTCACGTTGCGCGTCAAACCACCCGAAAGCCACGATGCGGGCCAAGGCACAGCACACCACGCGCCCTGGAAATACAATCCCATGCCCGAACCACCGGCTGCATCTGAAAACAATTCCAGATCCCGGTTGGAAATCTCCCCGGACTGTAACAACGAGCAACCATTGTAGTCTGCCAGAAACGCATCCCAAACGCGCAGATCGGCTCGCATCCCCGCAGTGACGCGGATGCGATGATGCCCACATCGAACCCCGGCCATCGCCAAAGATAATCTTCGCGCAAAGGGCCGCCCCATAGCAATGACCCGACATGCAAAATTCAGGTGACCAACTAAACTTTGAAGCTCGGTCAAAGTCACCTTTGCAGCGGAACCGACCGCCGCCACCAAGAGCCGCAGCCGCTCTACCTTATCCGCAGGCAACCGGACCACAAACTCAATCGAATCAATCTCTATCCCCAGAAAGGAGATACGAGTCACCGGTCCGACCGTCTTACCCTCTGCCAACGGGATGCCAAAATCCGCCGCCAAGCCTTGGAAAAGCCCCAGCAACGATCCGCACACGTCGGACTGGGCCGGCCCGACAAACAAGAAGTCATCAAGATAATGCACTATAGTCCGCCGCCCAGACATCCGCACCAGCACCCAGTGCAAGAACGAGCTAAAGGCCTCAAAGTAGGCACACGAAATCGCACAGCCCATGGGCATGCATTTGTCATAGTAGTACTGATTGTCAAAACGAAATCCGAGCAAGGGGAAAGCGGACGGGTGCACCGGCAGAAGACGAAAGGCGGACTCAATGTCCACCTTCGCCAACAGGGCCCCTGTTCCACATTGTCGCACCAGCTCCAATGCCTCATCAAATGACGCATATCGCACCGAGCAAAGCTCACGCGGGATATGGTCGTTCACCGAAGCACCGAGGGGGCAAGAAAGATTATGGATCAGCCGATACCGCCCCGGCTCCTTCTTCAGGATGACCCCCAGCGGCGATACGATAAAAGGCGAGAAGGGAGGCCGTTCAAACGGCCCAGCCACTCTGCCTAGAGCACGCTCCGCCGCAATCTTTCCCCGGGCCACCTCCCCCCACCGCCCCCCCCATACCGCCATACCCCCGTGCAACCCCGGAACCGCCCCCCGCACGGGGATACGAAAGCCCTCGGAAAACCCCGCCCATAACATCGACCCCGCCCTGCCATGTCTGGTAGCCGCGTAAAGCTCTAGCCACGGCTTCAGCGCCCGCCTCTTAATGGGGGTAGGCGCTAGCCCCTCTGCATTCCCGTCACTTACTGGCCGCAGCCGTCCCAGGCACCGCTCGGCGGCTGCACTTGACGGCCGAGTGACCGGCGCCGCAAAGCGAACAGGCGTGCCGGAACTTACAGTCCGGGAAGGGGCAGGACGTTTTATTGAAGCGCCAGCACAGGTCCCCGCCAGGACCGCTCGCTCCCGTTCTGCTCGTCTCGGGCCCCAGGCCCGCTGACCGAAAGGGCCGCTGGCCGAGCGGAGCCGCCGTCCCTACCGCCTTACCCGGACCCGTACCCCCCCCCGCACCGCCCCTTTTTGCCGACATTTGCGTGAGCCAAAGGTTGATATCCTTCATTCCCCATGTCAACTGCCTGTTCTCCTCCATCCTGTCGCGGAACTCCTCATCATAGTTGAGCCAGGCCCAACCTTCGTGCACCTGAGAAGCCGACAAGATGGCATCAGCGTAAGCCAGAAGCTCGCCGTAACAACTCGGGTCCCATGGCCCCATACACTCGCCAGCCGCAAAAAAGCCCGCGTCCAATTCAACGTGTTCCGTGACACCTTCCGTACCCTCCCCGCTTTCTCGTCCTCTTTACGCTTCTTGCGGCTCTCCCCTGAACGTTTTCTCCCCTCCAACAACCGGAAAATATCCAGGTAACGCCGCTTTACGATCCGCCTCCGCAACTTGCGCGGAACACTCTCCCACAATTCCGCGCAACGGACCACCGCGGACCCCGCCCCCTCGCACCCCGCCCCCACCTGCGGGACAACCGTGGAGTCGGCCGAGGAAGAGGCTGAGGACCCGGACGACGAAGAGGACGACGACGTGCTCCTCCGCCGACGCCGTCGGTGCTTCCGCTTCGCCTTGGCTTTTCGTGCCGGCGGAGCACACTCACTCGGCCCCACCACCACCCCACCACCCCCCACCGCAACCCCCGAGCACTCACCTGCTGTCAACTGCGCCGCCGTCGCCTGCGCCTCCGAAGTGGACTCCGTCTGCTCCACCGAAGACTGGCCCAGCTGGCCAGCGGACGAAGACAGCACCGTGGTTCCGACAGTCGCCGCTGAGGACCCACTCGGAGGCACCGGAGCAGACCCCGACACCTGCAACGAGAGAGGAGAGCCAACACACGGGGAGCCAGCACCCGGGGAAGGCGGAAAGCCCGTCCCCGGAGGCGCCCACCCATACGGCCCCATCCCCCACCCAACACCCCGTCCCTGCGCCCCGCCAGAGGACCCTAACCCCCCAGCCGCCCAGTCTGCCGCCCCCCAGGGGGATTGCCCAACAGCCGGAAGCCCGGCACCCCAATGGTTCCCCCCCAGCCCGCCCCCCAGGCCGGAGCTTGCCCAGGTACCGGGGACCAAGCCGGCCACCCTCCCCCTTGCAAACCGGCCCCCCCCCAACCCATAGAAAGGGGCCCATAAGCACCAGCCACTGCCTGCCCCCACCCAGGCCCCCCCCCTCCTGTACCATCCACCCCATCACCAACACCCCCGTGAGACAAGCTCGCCGCAACCACCCCCCCTTCCACCCCCCTCCCCCCCGACAGCCCATCCACCTCCCCCGTTCCTGGGCCTGCGCCCACCCCCAGGGGGCTCCTCACCTCCCCAGGAGCATGAATACCACCTGCAGAGGCAGGGGGAGCCCCCCGCTTCCCGGCCCCACCCTGCCGCTTAGCCACCTTCTTACTGCCCCCCCGCGCTACTCCGCGACCCGCTCCGGCGCCTGGCGCCGCTCCCGCCCCGCGGGATCCCCGCGGAGTACCCCCAGCCCGAGCCCCCGACGCCCTCCCGGCTCCACTGGAGCCAGCCATGATAGGGCTGCCCTACCCAATGCCACCCCCCCCACTGGTACCATTACTGGCTTTAGCCTGTAGCTTGCAGTAATAGTAGTATTGTAGTGCAGTGTATTTGTGGGGTTTTTGTTTTTTTTTTTTTTTTTTTTTGTTTGTAACAGCCCCCTCCCTCGAAGCACTCCCCCTCCACGCGATCGCCTACCCCGCAACCCCAAAATCCCCCCCCCAACGCACCCAACTCACCGGACCCTCACCGCCGAAAGAAAAAACACGTCCGGTTTCCCGAGGAGCCGCGGCCAGACAAGGACGGCCACGCGGCTCCTCGCCGGCACAGCACCGCCCCCCCGCCGACCGCCGGCCAATGAAATCGCTCCGACGTTATGACGGAGCGATTTCAAAAGCCGCGCTCGCCGTTCCCTCTCCACCCTCCCCCGCCCCCCCCCCCAGCAACCCAGCACGCTGGAGGCCGAGGCCGGGCCCGGGCCCAGGTTACTGACGGCCGCGGGACCCGGCCCGCGGCCTCGAGCATCTTTCTTGGCTGTCTTGTGTAATATTTGCTAAAATTCTTGAATAATTTGCCACTTTCTCTTTAGATGGTTGTGCCAATGGTGCACAAATGACATATACTAAAACATTAAGATCATAATTAAACCATTGACAGAGCCAAACATAAGGAGTATAAAAACAAAAACGAAAAGGGGTGAAACCATACTTATTACAATAATAAAAATATAATAAAAATATATATATTAAAAAGGTGAACCAATAAAAAGTTATACAACTATAAAATAATAAAAAGTGATAAAAAATGTATAAAAAAATATATAAAAAATTATAAAACAGAAGAAGCAGGAGTGAATAAACCGCAGCAGAGTAAAGAGGCTGTATGAAAAAACTTATCTTAAGATACCTAAACCTCAGAGTATATGAATTAAGATATATTTTTGGATCGTGAGGAAGAGCCTACTACATGTATATATATCTTTCTTTCATGTTATATATATTGCTATAATACATAGGATGTAATACCGTATGATTGTGTGTTTATTAAAGCTCCATCGATGCATCCATGATGACTCTAAGCTCTGTTACGAGCTATATTACATCTTATAATAATCATTATACATACTATAAATACAAATTATTAAGCTTAAAAGATAGTTTATTGTGACCAAAATTGCGTGCCAAAGACCCTACATACTATGAATAAAAAACTATATCGCCGAACCTAAATTATCAGTTTTTATATGGCACTGTAGAAACATAGAAACAGCCCAATCTTAATCAACCTTATAGCACTTAAAATATTAAATTTTTTTATTTAAAAAAACTCTTCTGTTCGTAGAAACCACCGTGGCTTTGTGTGTGCTGTGCGAGTGACTCTGGTGGTATATGTGTGCCTACCGTCCCTGCAGATAAAGAATGTGCTGATGGCATTTTGAGTTTGTGGAGCTATCACGATCTATTGTTTTGCTTTGACTGCCGCTGCTTCTTGCTGCCCTCAGAAACTGCCGCCCTAGGTGCCCACCTAGTTTGCCTAATGATTGAGTCGGCCCTGGATCAAATCTAAAATCCATGCCCAGGTCATGATACATGACGCTATGCAAGAGCAGAAAAAGGCGCTTAGGCTGGCAAAAGAGCTGCCCTAAATAAAAAAAGTTATCAAAAAAGACAAACAGGCAACAAGTGGTATGAATGACCATATGGATGATATTCAGTGGCCAATTTTCATTTGTGCATATTGGGACAGACTGCACTGATTTGCCCTAATTTTATTTTTTTAATTTTATCTTTATTGGATTTCAAATTATAATCAAGATAAAATCTCGTACAGAAAAGAGAAACTCATGGACCGAAAACATGTCTCAAAAGAAAAATGACAACAGGAAAATGTTTAAGGTTCCCTTATAGTCCACAACAATACAATGGGGGGAGTGTAAGGAAAACAACAGTCCGGAAGGAGGTAAAAAACCTGAATGCATTCCAAAAAAAGAAAATCAATAGAAAAAATTGTCTATAGAGCGGAGCAAGGCATATTACATTAATAGTATGGTTATTGTAGGCCGGCAGTCCTCCTAGGCGGCTGCCTAGTAGGGGCGGCGGGCCATATTACTTGTGTCTTGCTTCAGCCTGGTAGCTGAGGCCCTTAATTGTGTAGTTGTGGGGCAGTTAAAGCAGTCCAAGTGGAAATAGGCCAACACAGGAAAATTTATTTCTACATTTTATTTTAATCATCAAGTTTGCAAATTGGACCTTGGCAGAAGGTTCCAAACCATTAACAGAAAGTGAGGATAGTTTCTCCAACAAAAAGCTTCTTTGTAAAGGTACTTCAGCAGTGCTATAACAAATCAGTTTCCTTCAGTCTTTGGAACAAACAAATTTCCTTTTTCATCCAAACCAAACACAGTTGAAAAATCACTGTTGCAAATAAAGTTCAGCTAACCTTGTTAGCTTCTCCCAGCTGTTTCAGGTAAGCTTGAAAACAGGCTCTACTTTTCAGCATAGGAACTAAACTGCTGTTGGAACAGTTTCATAGCACAAGTACTATTTCAGCTTTAAAATGAGACTTCTCTCTTTCCAGCACTTCACAGTATCAATTGCTCAGTATAACTACTTCTTGGCTTTCTTTATAATATCTAATAAATGCTTTCTAAGCACTTCTCATGCACAATGAGCATTCCATTGAGACTTCTGTTGAATCTGAATCCCCTTTATAGAATTCCACCTCCATTTTTTCCTCAGTGCTACAAGGCTCAGGGACTGGGATACGTTCAGGGATTTCTAGTTTCACTTTCCTTGAAAGCTTAAAAAGTTTTCCCCAATGAACATTCCTTCTTCCCCCTGGAATAATGTCAGTGCTCCTAGACTTCCTTCCCTTTAGTGAGTCACTTAAAGGTACTGTCTGGTTTACCTTGCTTGTAGAAACCTTCCTTTTGTCAGGCTTTCTAAAAGGCTCCGTTTCTTGCTCAGAGTCTGAGCTGCTTGCTTCTGAATTAGAACTATAGTCCTGGAACTCTCTCAAGCTTCTTCCCGCTCTTCTCTGGCCCTGCCATTCGCTTTGGCAGTTCTGACTGCTTCTCCTGGTTTCCCCAGTTCTCTCAGCTCTGCTGTGCTCCCTCCTTCCTCTACTTGCTGACTGACCACGTTTAAATGTTTGCCAGCGTGCTTCCCTTTCTGGCCCCACCCTCTCTCTCCCTGCTGTTGCCCTGGAGACTGGGTGTGGCTTCGGGCTAGCCTTGCAAGTGTGTGTTTCAGTGTTACTTTCATTTTGGGACCTGTGCTTAGGTGAGCCCATCTCCCTCTTAGGAGAAAAACCTTCTTTTTTTTCTCTTTCCCAGGTCTGTGCTGCACCTGCCTCACCACATTATGTCACCTCAGTTAGCTCAGCGGTATTTGAAGACACAGGTAATCTGGCATTGAGAAAAGCAACTAAATTGCTTAGCTGGAAAAACAATATCAAACATCTACAAGGAAAAATATCTACAAGGATAAACAATATCAAACATCTACAAGGAAATCTTAAATGAAAGGAGGCACCCAGTTGTGACACCTCAGGTTTAAGTAACAAGAACTGTTTTTGATGCTTTTGTGTCTCTCTTGCAGTCAGGAAATTTTTTTATTTATTTATTGTGATTTTTATATACCGCTATTTAGGGTAATGATAGCGGTTAACAATTGAAACAACAGATATATCAAAATAATGAGAATGAAAAGCCACAGCACACTGTGGATCTCTTCTTAAAATACCTTTTGAGCATCCAGTCTGTGGGATATGTTTACAAAGCTGCGATAGCAGCTACTGTGCGGAATGTGTGCCGTGGCTCGGTTTTATTCAATGGGGCCGCGGCACACATTCTGCACGGTAGTCACTATCGCCACTTTGTAAACATACCCCTTTATCTGCAACCAGAGCGCATGAAACAAGTAAAGTAGCTGGTCTGTAAATCTCATGACCAGATGCATCCAAAACTTCAGATACATTCAAAACTTTCATATTAGAGTTGATCATGGGACTAGTCTCATTTATGCCTGAAGGTAGGTAATAGGCCTTAGTCAAAGGTGTTATAAATTCCTTGGGGACCTGGAGAATCAACATCTCCATTACTGAGATCTCCATTATTCTGGGAAAATTCAACCCTCACGAATTTACAGCATGAGGTGAATTTTCCAGTAATTCAAGCTTAAATCTCAAAGTTATGTTATCTTTCACCAGAGCCAATGTCGTGTCAGAAATAACAAAAAACTGACGATAATGCTCTTCAACTTTCGTTTTTAAACTTTCAACAACGCTTACGGAAGCAGCAATCTCTGGCAGATATATCTGTTGTTTGCCTAGATAAAGCATCCGATAAAGTAATTGGCCTCCCAAATAGTTTCAAGAGTGATCTACTTAGGCCGTGGGAGACACAAAATAATCAGTGTGGATGACACATCCAGGGAAACTCCAGATAGTTGTTCACCAACACCAGGGCCGCTGGCCAATGGTGTTCCTTCTACCGACAATCCTCCTGGGGCATCCCCAGAACCTCTACGGACAATCTCCCACCCTTGAGCCATCAAGCCCCCTCAGACAGAGCCCAATACTTCGCTGCATTTCGACAAGGCAGACTACTGAGTGATATGTGAAGGGAGGGGTTCTCCTGGGTGTGGCGGCGGCATCCGTGCCTCAGGGGATAAAGATATATCAGTGTTGGAAAGTTGCAGCAGTTCCTCCTTACCAACTGCAACAAAGCCCGAGTGTATCCTCTGCATCGCTGCCTCAGACATTCCAACGAAGCGATCCATAGGACCGACGACGGGAGGCTAAGACACCGAGGGCAATTCTTGGCCTTCCTTTTGAGTTTAGGCATTAGACAAAACGGAGCTCCTGCTCATGTGGCCATCTTGAACTACGCCCCCAAGTGTTTCAATTTGCCCTAATTTTTAAAGCAAAAATCCATTCGTACTTTCACTTAATTGCAAATATTTGCACTGTTTTTTATGTGGGTCCATGGAAACTAAAAGGTCCATGGAAACTAAAAGCTCAGAGAGTCACAAATACAATCTAATAACGTGGTTTTCCTCTTATACTCTAAACAGCCCCCACCCTCACCTCCCAACCCTGGACACCCCCACTTAATCTAACTAAAAGTGTATCTGTTCAGGAACAGCATCAATACTTGTGAAGGTACATTTTAGCAATGACATCTAGGTGCAATCTGGGACGTCCTAGTCAAAACATATGGTAAAAGACCAGCGATGTGCAAGCTTCGGTCCGATTTCTGAACATGCCCGAAATGGATGGTGGTGGCCATGGCCACATAGATGTCCCCATGCTGCATGCACACCCCGGTCTGCTATTTTGCAAGTGGACGTGCATCGGTGGGCCAACCAGAAAACAAGTATCCTTGTTTCCCTTCACTTTTCTTTATGGTCGTGAAAAGTATTGGGGATATCAGAGTACTTCTTCTCTATTCCCTCCAGGTGTTTTGGTGGTGGAACAAGACCTTTTCTGATGTCTATTCATGCCCTGGAATAGGAATAGACATGGATGTTACCTCTGGTGGTTTAGGCAGGTTCCAAATTTCTGAAATGAGGTGCAAATGTGTATCTTTTGTAGAAATCCCTGGACATGCTCCCCCCCCCCCCCCCGAGTGTTCACCCCAGAGACGTCTATATACCCGACTTTCTAAAATGCCTCCAGGGATGTCTTTGTGATTTGCATGTCAGTTGTCCAAATCACAAATAGAGCTTCTAAAATGACCCCCTTAGTCATACTGAGGGAGGAACATTTTCAGACAGACAACTGATTTAAGTGCATAAATGGTTAATCTCTTTTTGTAAATGGCTTTGGGGTAATTTATCTGGGAGTAAACTAGTACTATTTATCATTTATATAGTGCTACAAGGCGTATGCAAAGCTTACAGAGACATATAAGAGCTTACAAACTAGTTAAAACAGACAATACAACTGGGGACTAGGATATATCTAGGGGAATGGTAAGGAAACACATAGGAGGTGAAGAGGAGACAAGGGGTATCAGGATCCAAAAGCAGTCTCAAATGTGGATGGGACAGTTGGCAAACTGAGGGAAGCATGTTCTACATGAGGAACATGGTCATATAAAGTTGAACACCTGTATGCTTGCATAGAAAGTAGGCGCATGGAAAGAGTTTGCCTACGTTCATGCAGGCCACACAGAATGGACATCTAGAGTGGTGTCTAAGTTTATACCTCCTCCAGGTAAGAATAGGCATTGGGAAAATGCTTTTTATGGCCATAAAACCTCCAGAGCCTATAGAGAAGATGGCCCTCATCATCCGCAGTACTCAGCACAATCAGAATAATAGCAGCAGTGAGATTCAAACCCTGGCTTCCCTGCGTCTAACCCACTATTCTAACCATTAGTCTATTCCTAGTTGTCCAGATTTTGAAATATTATTCTAGGGATGTCTATGTAGATGCCCTCGCAGACATCCATATCGGACCCGTCCACGTTTGTAAAATCGTGCCTGAACTACGACATGCCTGCTTTTTTTTTTCAGACATTCTGGCTTAGATGTCCCAGATTGCACTTGGACGGCATTTGTAAAATGTCACTTATAAAGCAGGCATGGAGAATGTTCGGCCCTACTTTTATTGAACCCAAATGTATGCACATTCAAGTATCGGTGGAGAGCGAGGCGAGTTGTAAAGTACCAGC
Source organism: Ichthyophis bannanicus (assembly GCA_033557465.1). NCBI lineage: Eukaryota > Metazoa > Chordata > Amphibia > Gymnophiona > Ichthyophiidae > Ichthyophis > Ichthyophis bannanicus. The sequence goes on along the minus strand of CM066039.1, from coordinate 10,935,270 downwards.
TCCTGAACAGGTACAAATGTACATAGGTGCAGGTTGTAGGTTTTGTCAGGCTGTTTTATAAAGATACATAGACACTTATCTCTCTTTATAAAATTCCCTTAAAATGTACGCCTACTTGGGCTTTCTACCTAGGCATCCGGTTATAGACTTACCCTCAAAGAGTACACACAACGCATTTACACCTGTACAGTGATCTTGGGCAAGTCACTCAACCCTCTATTGCCTCAGGTACAATACTCAGGCCAATGCAGAAAACTTTAACATGGCCCAACAACACATATTTTTTAACGCCGGATGCAGCAAAGATAGGGCATGCAAGTGACCCTCGCATTAACCATGCACATGCAAATGAGCCATCGCAGCATTAAAATGGGAGAGCAAGCCAAACACATGCACACAAGAGGTCTGTGCTAGTTTGGCTGGTTCTCCAGGCACCATGTGGCTAATTTGCATAGAAGCCCCGATAGTATTTTGATGGCATTTGGGGGACAATCATGGCATCGGGAAAAGCCCCCAATCCTATCAAAATACCGTCAGGGGCTGTGCCCCACAATAAAATGATCCCTGGTGGACCAGCAGCACTGATCCCACTCCCGACAGTATTTTGATAGCATCAGGAAAGGCCCCCTATGCCATCAAAATATTGTTGGGGGCCGTGCCCCACAACAAAATGAGTCCTGGTGTTCTAGTAGCCCCTTTCCCCCCATGCCCCATTAAATAAAAAACAAAACCTGATGGTCTAGTGGCCCATTCCCCTCCACCCCCCATTAAATAAAAATAGAACCTGGTGGTCTAGAGGCCCCTATCTGGTGGTCTGGTGGCACCCAAATTCAGCTTAAGTGGGAGTGCTGGATGCACCGTGTGGGGCCAGACACTGTCATTTTGCAAGATGGCTGACGAAGAGCGGGAGTGTGTAGGCAGCGCTCCTGCTTAAAGTGAATTTGGAGGCCACCAGACCATCAGGTAGGGGCCTCTAGACCATCAGGGTTTTTTTAATTTAATGGGGGTGGGGGTAAAAGGGGCCATTAGACCACCAGGTTCTTTTTTTATTTAATGGGGGGAGGGGCCGCTAGACCACCAGGGATCATTTTATTGTGGGGCATGGCCCCCGACAGTATTTTGATGGCATCAGGGGCCTTTCCCAATGCCATCTAAATACTGTTGGGGGGTAGGATCGGGGCCGCAGGACCACCAGGGTTCATATTATTGTGGGGCATAGCCCCCAAACAGTATTTTGATGGCATCAGGGTCTTTTCCCGATGCCTGATCATCTGAGGAGGAGATGATCTAGGCATCGGGTAAAGCACCTGGTGCCATCAAAATACTGTCGGGGCAACGTTAGAGGTTTACTTCTATTTTGACCCTGAAGTAAAACGTTTGGCACTGTGGCTGGTTGTGAAATCCTCTACGCCTGTCTCTGCGTCTGGTGTAGCTGTGATTTGCATACCGGCCCGGCTGATTATAATAGATTTAAATAATTTAAGTTCATTTAAATACACATTGCGTTAGTTGGGCGCTAGTTTTTCCACCGGCATTTACATCTGCTTCCTGCATTTGTAGGATCATTAAAAGTGCTTGAACGTAGTATTAGGGGCTCGTAAAGCCTGCGCTGGTTTTCTGCATTGGCCTGATGGTCTGTAAGTTCTCCATGGACAGGAAAATACCACTGTACCCGAATATAAGAACTTCTGAGAAAGGCATGAACTAAACCCCGTTCCTTTCCCTTGCCCTGCCTTGGAGCTAATTTTGTGCAACAGGATTTGTGTGCTAATAGAGCTGTTTCTGGAAAGCCATACAGGCGCCTATATCAAATCGGCATAAGTTAAGTGCTTTTTTTGGCATTCCACATAGGCGCCCTGTTATAAAATCAAGACTTATAAGCAAAAGAGAATGTCGATAGACGAGATACTCATGGATATGGGATGCATGAGATTTTGTGAAGAGAAAGCATATGATTTTTTTCCTATCTTCTAAGCCAGAGCCAGATGACAGTCCTAGAAAAATCTTTGAGATGAAAGTTTTTTTAAAAATTCAGAATAGAGCGGCAAGTGCTGGACCCAAAAAAGAAAGAATTCAAAGCTCATGGCAAAGTTTAGGTAAGTAATTATTGGGATACTATAGACTTATGCTGGAAATACTTGTTTTAAAATTCTAAGAGCCATGAATTGCTATTTTGCTCATCATGACAGTAGCAATTTCTGAGCGTTCGTGGTACTTAGTAGAGAGAACAACTTGTGGTTCGGTATCTCAAAGCTCCCCCTTGGCACTGTTGGTCCACATGTGCGGTTAACAGCTCACTCTCGTAAAGCATCAGTTTAAAAAAAATTAAAGAAATGCAAAAAAGCAGTCAGTCAATCACTGATATCCTTTTCCTAAAATCAGAATCCAGATAGAGCGTGGGATTCCTTTGTGTGCCTTCTTGACTGAATTGGATTCATTTCCTTCTTTATCACTATAATTTTACTTGCTGTAGCAACCAAAGCTATGCCAGGCCACACCCTTTCCAGGCCTGCAGTGGTAATTATGTACGAAGAACAAGCAGCAGATTTGGCACCTGTAGAAAGGAGGTTGGCTCCTTATTTCCTTCGCAGAATGTGGGGTTGGATGACTGTCATCCCAACAGTGTAATTATGCCAGTATTTGAACCACAAAGGCAACAGCTGAGTATCTGGTCCATTGTGCAGTAGGCCCAGCTGAACGAAAATCATGCCTTCTGCACTCAAAGAGGAAAGACTGTTCAGGATGAAAGTGAAAAGAAAGAGTGTGTTAAATCCACTCATACAGAATACAAAATGCAAAAAAGAAAAATGTAATCTCTCCTACCAAATTGTGCAGGGTTTCTTTACAAAGCTATTTTAGGAAATCAGAATTTGTAATCATATAGCAAGTATTTAGAGATTGGAAAGATCTCCCCAGAATGACCGCACATGCACCAAGTGGGTTAGAAGTTCTCTTCTGTCCTCTCCTACCAATTGTGTGTAAAGGAGTATATCTTAGCCCATGCATGTTGCACCGGTTCTCAAAGGGTAACTTATGCCCACATTATTTTCCTTTGAAACGGAGCATGTGCAAAGGGGTCATTTGCATTTATGGTGGACTTCTAGCCTCCTTGAAAGAAAATTGGAAGTCCACCATAAATACAAACAACCCCCTTTTTGGGTATGTTTTGCAAAAATGCAATAGCACCTATTGTCAAGGGTCAGTCCATCTGCCTGTCTGTTTGTTTATGTTTAGGGCATGGAGGTCCCTTGAAGTTGGCACTGAGTAGGGGAATACAATGGGGATTTCTTGCACTTTGAGTCCTTGGGGGAGGGATAGAGTTATGCATTTGCTAGCATGTATTCCATTTATTAATGCACCATACAAATTTTGCTGCATGAAAAACTGATTTAATGCATGTAGGAATGTGCAAAAGGAACAAAAAAACCCACCCAGTAATCAGAGAAAAAAGTCAAACAAACCAAAAATGAACCAATACTAGTTGGCCTAAAGATGCCCCTAGTGGGGATGCAAATCCGCATGGGAAGAGGGAGATTGACATCCTCGGTGCTATTTAACCCTTTTGCTTTGGGCGGATCAGCATAGAGCTGATCATATATGCTACAATTTTTTGGTAATGCACGCGCAAATTTTGTGTGTTCTCTATAACAGCTGAATTTTAAAAAGTGCTCAAAAGTGTTTAGAAAATTGGCCATTAAGGGGGTCATTTTACAAGGAGCAGTGTAAAGATGCGCACGATCAACACACATAAATCACCTGTGTTCTGTGATTTACGCACATGAATGGGCCTTGGTGCATCGGCTCTAGCTGGTAAGTGCACGCATCAGGCCAACGGCACATATTTTCAATGTGGTTGTGCACATGGGTGGAGGGTGGGCGGAATGTGGGTATGCACATAAATCATAAAATAGCATCAGTTAAGTACCTAGGTTAAGAAGCCAAATAAGCACCTACTTAGGCGCTATTTTAAAATGACACAGAGGTGCCTATGGCGATTATTTTAGAAGAATCCCCACATCCAAAAGACAGCACTGGGACATGTAGATTGAAGTAAATGTCTCAGTGCCACTTTAGATCATTCTTTTTGTAGATGTGGCAATGCTCACCGTGCCAGGGGGAGTGGTGGGGGCAGTGCCCACCATGCAAACAAGGATTCCCAATTTTAGAAGGAATCAATGTCTCAAAAACGAAATGTGGACATCAACATTTACAGCAGCCACCAGGCACAAATAAATGTCTGCTGACAGGGGCAGATGTAAATGCAAACATCAAGCTCCCCCCAACTGCCCTCAATCAAATATCCCTCCTCCAAGCCCCCTCAAGGCAGCACATTGAGGCCCTCTTCCCTATAAAGACCCTCCCAATCAACACATAAAAAGTCAATCCCCCCTTTGAACCCTCCTCTATTGTGTGGGCCTCCACTCCCACCCTCTGATGGGGGGCTTGGAGGGGGGATCGTATTGATGACTTGGGTGGACACATCTTGTTGCGGCAACCCAGGGGGGCTGGGGTAAGGTAGCTGGACCTTTAGTGTTGCATCAGTATGTCTCTCTGCTGGGTGCAGCGATTTTAGTAGTCTATCCCCCATCAAAATGGGGGGGGGGGGATTTGCACGACTTTTTTTCACATGAGCAGCCTCCTTGAGATCACTGCTCCTGCCAGGCATGCAGTCCTGCAGCTATTTTACAAGGCTCTCTACATTTGGCAGAACCTCTTGTAAACTACTGCCCTAATTCTCCACATTCTGAGATAGAAATGAGAATTCCCTTCTCCGTTTCCTTTTAAAATTCCTCTTCACGTGGTCTTTTTAAAATAGCAGCGTAAGTGGCAGGAATTGCACATTGGATGCAGGATTGTTCATTTGCTCCCACTTGAGAGCATAAAGTTCACAAGCATGCTGGATGAATGAAGTATTTTATAATCAACACACTTGGAGCTGACTGGTACAGATCACCAACTACTAGTATGCAAACTCAAGCTAATGCTGAAAAAGATCAAGCCGCTCATGAATGTAGCAAAATATACCATTGAAAACTTAGAGCGCCTGCAAAATTGATTTCCTGCTTTAGATACAAATGACAAAGCAGCAGAAGAGTTATGGGATGACATCAAGAAAGTCGTGCTTGAAAAAAGTGAGAAGTCATGACAAAAGGTGAAAAAACAAAAACGGCCAAAATGGATGACCCAAGAAATTCTGAAAATTGCCCAGAAATGCAGAGAAGCTAAAGCCAGAGGAGAGAGACAATCGCAGAACTCAGAGATTTCCAATGTGCAGCAAGACAAGACAAGGAGAAGTACTACAATGATGCATGCAAGGAAACAGAAGCAGAAACTCTTAGGGGCTTGTTTACAAAGCTGCGGTAGCAGCTTCCGCCCGATATCGGAGCCGCGGCCCCATTGAATTCAATAGGGCCGCGGCTCCGATATCAGGCAGAAACCGCTACCGCGGCTTTGTAAACAAGCCCCTTAGAGGAAGAACAAGATCGACTGTCCTAAAGTTATGAGAGTTAAAGAGAAAATTGCTTCCTCAAATTGGAATGCTACAAGATGCTCAAGAATCTATGTTGAATGATGCTGAGAAGATGAAGAAAAGGTGGAAGGAATATATAGAATGATTACGCCATAAAGATCAAATGGACCAACAGTCATTTCAACCTCTACTTTATGATCAGGAACTATTGGTGATGAAAGAAGAAGTTGAAACAGCATTGAAAGCATTATCAAAGAACAAAGCACCGGGCATTGATGGCATTCCCATAGAAGTATTACAGCAATTGGATGCAGCTGTTATCATACTGTTTTGTTAATTGAACGGAGTGTGAAAATAAAGGCTAACACACTTTGGAATAAAGATAAGCAGCTTATTTATAAACTAAAGAAAAGGTAATTTGAAAGCAAGTAATCCATTTTTTCACCTATAATTAGTTAGAAAAGATAACTTGAAAGCAGGTGATTCACTTATCTTCAAACAGCAAGATACAGGAAAAAGATACATCACTGACAGAGCCATGGGCTTCATCTCATGCCACACTTTGACTAAATGGGTCCCGGATTCAGCCAGGCAAGAGAGAGACTTCTCAATTGGGAGGCTCCCAGGCAGCGCACATGTTCACTCCATAGGTGAGACCATCTCCCCTGGATGAAAAAGGCACCCATTTTATCCGGTTGCAAAAGCAACTAGTAATTTTCCATCAGGTGACACACAGCTATCCATAAAACATAATAAAGACGCTGGCCAGATGCCTGAGAATGGTCAAGGGAGGGACATCCCCCATCCCATGGTTCAGAAGCTCAAAATTCTGATAGATGACCTTCACTTTATGAGAAAAAGCATAGTTGCTATGGAAAGAAGCTTTTCCTTATCTACATACTTGTATCAGGACTCCCTCTCATAAGTTTCACATGATGTAGTTATGCAAGAAGATGTTTTTCACAAAATTGTACAGGAATCTCTCTCTCCCATAAAACTGAGGTTTAATTAATCCCTAACTCACTGCTGATGCATAATCAGTAGTCAACTTTAATTCACTTTCACTACACATACTTACAAAGCTCTGCCAGGAAATTTGAAGACAACATCATGGCCAACTGACTAGAAAAGATCTGTATTTATACCAATACTGAAGAAAGGTGATCCAATTGACTGTAGAAATGATCGCTCAATCGCTCTAATCCCACATACCAACAAGATTCTACTGAAGATTATTCAACAGAGATTACAACCATACCTAGAACGAGATCTACCTGAAATGCAAGCAGGGTTCAGGAAAGGGCAAGGAATGAGAAACATCATTGCGGATGTGAGATGGATCCTTGACAAAAGAATGCCAAAAGGATATCTATATGTGTTTTACTGACTACAGCAAGACTGTGTAAACCATGAGAAACTTTGGGCCACATTAAGAAACATGACTATACCAGAATGCCTGATAGTTCTCCTGTACAACCTTTAAATTGATCAAGACGCAACAGTTCAAACGGAGCAAGTAAAAACAGAATGGTTTAAAATCAGCAAAGGTGTATGACAAGGCTGCATACCTTCCCCCTACCTGTTTCATTTATACACAGAACAAATCAACAGAGAAGCAGAACTGTATGAAGATGTAGCGCCCCCTTGGGTGCACTTCTGGGTCTGGGACCAGCCTGGCTAGAATCCCCTCGAGGACGATCTCCATCGGTCCTTGACAGTTTGGTGCCTCCACCTTGGGAAGAAAGGTGTTAGGATTTCCCTCCTTTCTCCCCAGGAAACCTCTCCAGAAAACACTGCTGTGAACAAGGCAGGCTTAAATAGCATTTACAATTTATTTACAAAATATATACATCGAGTATTGTGATAAAATAATGCAGTATGTACAACCCATATTATAATAAGTGGTTCAAGCAGATAAGGTGAAATAGCACTACAGGGCAGAAGATAAGGCAGTTCAAACAACCGACTATAACCTTATACTGCACTTCAAGCAGGTAAGGTGACTAGCAATACAGGATAAGAGATAAGGCAGTTCAAACAACCAGCTATAACCTTATATGTAATTACTCAAGTAAAGATTATGGATTTAACCTTAATAACTGTCTCCTCCCTTTCCCTTTGCCCGCTAGCCCCAAGTCTCACCTACTGCTGGAGCTCTGGACTAGTGGCTCTTTGCGAAAGGAGAGATTTTGTAGATCTGCCCAATCACTGAGGCTGTAGCCTTGGCTCCACCTCCTCCAAGCTCTCCTCGAATCCAGAGAGGTTTTCACATTTCTGCCCACTCAGGAACAACTGTTGCAGCTCTCCTTTGAGCTGACCTGCTGCTGGACCTCCCGGGGTCCTGCTGCAGCTCTTTCTTGAGCTGATCTGCTGCTGGGTCCTTCCTGGACCTGGATTCTCTGCCACTGCAGCTCTCAGGAGACTTTCCAGCATCATCTTCAGGAAGAGGGCTGCACAGCAAGGAGAGTTCTCTCTTCCCCTCTCATATGAGAGTGAAACTCTTTTAGATAAAGAGGCTTGATGCCTCTAAATCACAGGCAACCATTCTCCAAGCTGCAGGTGCCAGTGCCAAGTGATACCACTTCTCTTAGGATGAGCAATTTCCACCGGCTCCAGCATTTACTTCTCCACTCTCTGTCTGGTGTGCGCAATTTATTCCACTACACTATTCCCTATAGATTTAAAGTTAAATCTTAATAATAGAAATAAATGTGAGCAAATATTACCCTTGCTCTTTCAGCAAGACAGTGGTTTGCATATTCCCCCCTGAATGTTTACTTGCCAGCTCTGAAAGCCCACTGGCTGTTACTCAGGCTGCTGTTTTAATATTGCCCCTCATCTGACCTCTTCAGCAGCATACAGTGGCCATTTACCCTTTGATACTACATTATTCAGCACATTTTGAAACACCTACCTATAGGGGGGTTTCAAAGACAATTAAGGTGTGAAGATTGGTGGAAGACTCATCAACAGCCTTCACTATGCTGATGATACCACAATTCTGGCTGAAGGTGAAGATGATCTGAAACATTTCCTTCTCAAGATCAAGGAACATAGGGTCTAATATTCAAAGGCATTTACAAGGTTTACAGATCCATAAACCGTGTAAATGCCCCTAAGTGGGATATTCAGCGGCACTAATACAGTTAGTGCCTCTGAATATCCCAGAGTAATGCCACTATGCACCCCAATGCTAACTGCTTAGCATCGGGGTGTGTCGGGGCGTTCCAGGGGAAGTACCCAGGGGTAACCCTACAGTGGCGATATTCAGCCACTGCCTGGTTATCTATCAGTGGCAAAAGTTAGGCACAGCAAAAGCTGTCCTAACTTTTGCCACCAGAGCTAATCGGGCAGCAGCTGAATATCGCCACTGAACAGGTTAGCTTCTGCACCGTGTGCGGCTGTGCAGCGATCCCGGATATCCAGTGCTGGTGGCTGGATATGGCCCCAGATTAAATATCCAGGGTCAAAGTTTGGCAGCGGCGGCTATGCGCCTTAGAAGCGCATAGCCGTCACAAACGAATATCAGGCCCGTAGTCTTAAAATAGGCCTGCACTGTAACATAAAGAAGACAAAGATCCTGACAATTGGCAAAATCAATAAGTTCATCATTGATGGAGAAGAAATTGAAATAGTAGACAACTTTAACCTACTTGGATCATCAATAAAGAAACGACAAGCAGTTAAGAAATCCAACGACACATTGCTCTTGGCGGAAAGGCTATGAAGGATCTAGACAAGATTCTCAAGAGCAGAAATGTCTCTCTCCATACAAAGGTTCGTCTTGTCCAAGCCATGGTATTTTCAATAATGTCATATGGATGCGAAAGTTGGTAAAAAAAGATATACAGGAAGAAAATCAATGCTGGTGCTGGTGAAGAATACTGGCTATACCACAGACTGACCGAAGAACAAATCAGTCAACACCCGAGGAGATCAAACCTAAGCTTTCTTTAGAAACTCAGATGACAAGACTTTGACTTTCATACTTTGGACACATCATGCAAAGAGAGACATCATTACAGAAAGACATCATGCTTGGCAAGGTTGAAGGTCAGCGCAAAAGAAGAAGACCAGCAATGAGATGGATCAATACAATAACAGCAGCTGTGGATATCACTCTGTCACCAATGAGCCGCCTGACTGAAGACCAAACACAGTTTAGGACAACTATCCAGAGAGTCGCCATGAGTCGACACTGACTCGATGGCACTTAACAGCAACAACAACGCATAGTCGCAAACTCTGCCCAGACTCCACTCAGACCATCCCCAAGGCTATATCTACCATCAAAGTATACACCTTCCTGACAAGGTGTGCACATTTAAGCAAGTCAGTATTTTATAAAAGGCCTTTTACATGTGTATTAATGTATCATAGTAGTTTTATAGTTATTATGTAAACTACATAGTGATCCCCTAGGAGGAGAGGGTTGATTTGTATTGTAAACTGGTCCTGATGCATTTTTCTATTCAAAGGGCAGTCAAGCAAATTTTTAATAAATGATAATAATAATAATAATAATAAATTATCCCCTAAAAGCAATTTTAGCCTGCACACTAAAATCTTATTGTCATGCATGTTAGTGCATAAATAGAAAGAAAGAAACATGGAATGTGTCTTATTTAAGATCACATTGTATGCAGTGAATCAGAGCCAAATTGAAAGTTCATATTTGCTCTTCTCAGCTCACACTACGATAGCACACAAGCATGAATCTTAAGGATCTTGATACCTCTCCCTTCTCACCCCTCCCAAAAATGGCAAAAGATTCCAGACCTGGCTTTGACTTTGCATTAGCTATCTTTGCAAAACATAAATGGATGATGAGGTACAAAATGTTTGTCAATGTCTAAAAAGACCTTTCTTCAGATAGCCTGGCAAGGTTCATATATAGCCTTTAAGGGACCCTTTTGCTAAAGCCCACTGTTTGAACGTGTTTTAGCGTGCAGTAAACATGAACACAGGGCTATGGTAACCATGGGCATAATAGTTACCGCCTGCCAAAATGCATGATAATTGCCCATCGTGCAAAGAGGTAGGGTATGAGTGGAGAGTGGGAATGGAAAGTACATTGCAGTTAGTGTAAGGGTACATAATGGGTGCTCACTGTCAATCTGGCAATTAGCGTGGGGTCCTGAAAGACAATCTATGGGTAGTGTTAGGTGAAATGCTCCTGTCACATGTTAAAGTGCAATGTCGTGCACTAACTGCAGAGGGCATGATGGGCACACCCTCAACAGTTAGTGCATGACTGTTGCTCTTACTGCATGCTATTATTTGTTCTCTGCATAAGGCAAGTGCAAACCCTTGCCAGTGCCCCTCATACATCTTTTATCTTCCCGGCAATCCATGCCACTGACTCATCTCTTGCAAGAAAGAACCAGTTAGTTACACTGTGCAAGCTTTTTAAAAATGTATGATAACTTGGAGAAAAAGTCCAAATGTTTAACTCTTTCCTGAGAAAATGTAGCAACCCTTGCAAAAGCGATCTGTATAACAATTTACATCACTTCTGTTGTTGCCAACTCTTCCATCTCTATCACTAGATCTGCACGTCAGATTTCCTGTAACAAAGTGGCAGAAAACCAGCTTCTAGTAAAGATCATTAAAGTTATGAGCTGGTCCTGAGGAATGTCACACTTTTGTGGGGAAACAGTCAAAGACCTCTTGAGCTGCCACTTCACAATTCAAATCCCTCCTACTAAGTAGCAGTCTGGAGTGATTTATCTGTGGTTGAAGAATTACAATGACTGGACTGCAATTCCAGAATTCCAGAACATTGCAACGACTTGCAGAACATTCTTATTAATGCCTCAACCCTGTCCAGGTAGCAAACTAACTAGTCAGATTTTCAGGATATCTACAATTTATTATTTATTTAATAGGCTTTTAGACCACTTTATAATTGCAGTCAAAGCAGTTTACATTGCAGGGACATTGACAACTTGGACTCTTCTGAGGCAATGGAGGGTTAAGTGACTTTTCCAAGGTCACAAGGAGTACTAGTGGGAATCAAACCCTGATTTCTTGGTTTCTAAGCCAGTGTTCTAACCATTAGGCTACTCCTTCCTTCAGTGAATATGCATGAGGAAAATGTACACATGCTGGGTCTCCAAAGCATGCAACTAAATCTCGTGTATACAGGGCTGGCCTGAGGCATGTGCGGGAATGTTGTCTGCACATGGACCTGCACCGCTGTAGACCCTGCGCTACGCCAGTTGTACAGAAAACAAAGCCCCTCCAGATTCTAGCAGCGGCAGTGCTGTGGCAGCCCAGGCCGCTTCAACCCCAAAGTGCGCTTGGAGCAATCTTTTCCAGTGGGGGCCCCCCTCATCTGTTATCTCCCCTCATCTGTGCCCCCTCCCTTTGTCAACATGCTGCTCCTGTCCACCGCTGCTATCCCTCTCTAGGGCATGCAGTGGCGACAATACATAGAAAAGGCATCTCGGCGCCATCATTTCCGTCTTTTCTGGTGCTGTGGTACCGTTTGTACTTCCACTTCCGCCCTCCTCCACCAATGCCCTGATGCCTCTTTAATGTATTCTCACTGCTGCATTTCCCAGAGAGGGGCAGCAGTGGTGGATGAGGGCAGATGAGGAGAGGTAACGGGTGAGGGGGGCCCCACCGGAAAAGATTGCTCCAAGCGTGCTTTAGGGGTTGAAGTGGCCCTCGCTTCCACAGCACTGCTTCTGCTAGAATCTGGAAGGGGAGTTAAGTGTAGTTGGCGTGGACAGCATAGAGGAAACTGAGAAGGAGAGAAGATATTGGACATGGGAGAGGTCATAGGGATAGGAAGAGAGAGGGAGGAGGATGCTTGACACAGGGGAAGGAGTAATAGAGAGATGTTATAGGCTGATGGACATGAGAGAGAGAGAGAAGAGAAGAGAATGATGCTGAACACAGAGGAGGTTGGGATAAGTAGATGAAGAGGAGAATGCTTGCAGGTGGTGGGGTCATAGGGAGACGGAGGGGAAATGCTGGACATTGGGAGAGGTGAGAGGGTGGGGAGAGGAGATGCTTGATATGGGATCAACCTTCAGCTCCATATCTGCCAAGCAACTGGAGAACATCTTCTCAAACCTCAACAGTATCACCTCACCATTGAACCCTTGTCCATTCTCATGGAAAGAAATAACCAAGCAGGAGCTCACACCAGTCACTCTACACATTGTATAATCATTCCTTGCTCTGTGATACATGCCTACTCCCCTGAAACAAGCATCCGTCAGATCACTAATAAAATCCCACACACTCAACCCAGCGGTTCCCTCTTCTTACAGACCCATCTCAAGCATTCCGTCCCTTGCCAAGATCATTGAGAAGGCAGTACAACTACAAACACAGGATTGCATAGATTCCCACTCCCCTCTAGATGAACACAAGCATGGATTTAAACCATTTCACAGCACCAAAACTCTGCTTGCCTCACTCCTCAATACTCTAATCAAAGTACAGAGAAAACCACACAAGGCTTCATCCTATTTTTCCTGGACATATCTGCAGTCGTAAACTCAGACATACACACTCAGCTCATAGCACACCTCCACACAATTGGCCTAAAAGACAAGACCTTAGAGTGGTTCCAGTCCTATCTCACTGACTGCTCACAACAGGTCTGAATAGGATCACAGACCTTGAGCCCCTTCAAGCTTCTACAGGGCCTACCACAGGGTTCAGCACTTTCTTCTTTGCTTTTTAACATCATCCAACTCCTCTGCAATGTTATTCAGAGCCACAAGATCCTTTACCACCTTTATGCTGATGACATCCTAATCTACACACCATTCTCCACCAGCAACTCCAACTACTCTATAATCAGCAGATGCCTAGAGGCAGTCACGCACTGGCTTAGACTCCACAATCTAATCATTAACCCCAATAAAATGGAAGTCTTGCACATTACTAGGCACCCCTCCTTCTCTCCACCAGCCACAGTAAAGCTTGCAAACCTAACATTGCAAGTAAAACAACAAGTAAAATACTTGGGCATAACACAGGACCAGAACCTGAACTTCAACGCCCACGTTAAGCATGTTACCAGAGCAGTATAACACTGTATCAGGACTCTGCGGAACATAAGACCCTTGCTTGATTATGATGACTTTAGAAGTGTCTGCCAGGCCCTCATCACCCCCATCTTCAACTATGCTAACATTATTTAACAGGGTCTATCGAAGTCTACACTACAGCCTCTAAAGCTTGCACAGAATGTTGTAGGCAGAATCATTACAGCTTCCAATCATCACACTCACATAACACCTATATTGAAACAATTACACTGGCTCCCCATCTGAAGCAGAGGGAGGTACAAAGTAGCACTGACAATTTGTAGAACCATCCTCCACCTATCAGCGGATACTCTTCAGTCTCTACTTTGCAAGCCCCTAAGCCAGAGAGCAAGGAGAAGCACAAACCACAGTCTCCTCACAGTACCAGCGTTAATCGCTCACACCAACACCTCCACCTCCAACAGAATCTTCTGCTTTTCTCCTAGGACAAGCAGGATTCGTCAGCCACACCTGGTGTCGTCCCCCGATGGCGCCGAATACGGAAGTGCTCTCAGAGCTCAGACTTACTGAGCATGGGCCAGAGACCCCACCCACGAGCCCGCCCCTAGCCAGCCAGTCTTTTTTCTTCCGCCGTGCCTTTCACACGCGGATCCTGCTCTCTCTAGCCAGAGAAGAAATTTTAAACACCACTTACCACAAAGATAACATCAAAACCCGGCTTCAAGAAGTGCAGCTGCTGCTCTAGGAAGATGAGCAGTTCAGATGATCACGATCAATGTGTTAGATGCTTGGGAGCCAGCCATCAGGTACAGGACTGCCAGCACTGCTCCCGGATGTCTCCCAGAGCTTTAAAATCCAGAGGCCATGCTCTTAAGGACTTCCTTGCTGCGCAGAAACCCGAAGGTCACCGGCTCTCTTCACTGACACGGGATGCGCCCCCCGGGGCCTCCATCCCCGGTCGCGCTGCCACGGACCAGCCTTCCACCTCTGGAGCTCCCAACAAACAACAGCTGCCCCCCACGAGGATTTCGGACGCCCGAGGCACAAAAGGTACTGTTTTATCTGCCTCCGCTAAGCCCTCCGACTCTCGCAGCGCTGGAATTAAGAAGCAGAAACACTCCCGGGAGACCCCCCGGGGAGACCCTCCAGGCTCCAGCCACGTTTCACCTGGGGGCGGCCATCTTGCTGACGACATCATCTCTGAGAGTCCCGCCTCCTCCTCTCCTATTGGGCAACGACAGGACTTCCCCAGCTCCTCCCACATGCTCCCGATTGGGCCATCCAGCTCCTCCAAGCCTCTGCCCATTGGTCATCAGTCTCCTCGACATCACAGGGCTTCCTCCCATGTCAGCACTGACTCTGGCCCGCCCCTCCACAACGGCTCCGTGTCTCCAGCCTCTCATCGGAGCCGAGGCAGGCATCGGAGCCGGGACAGTCACAGGAGCCAACTGAGCAACAGCAACAGCCATCAGAGGGGCAGACAACGCGATCGGAGCAGGGAACACGATCGCAGCTGCAAGAGCCTCAGCAAACTGCAGCAACACAGACAACGGGACCACAGCAGACAGAGCGAGTATGAAACTCACTGCTCTCATAAACGGAAGCACCGCAGTCCCAGCTCCCTGTCCAGGGCAGCCAAGAGACCCTCAGACACAGCAATACAAATCACTGAGTCTGTCTCCCCTACGCCTGCACTACCCCATCAAGGTGCCATTCTACAACTTCTTACCAACCTCACTGAACTTCTACGGAGCGGCTCCAGCAGTCCCGCTGCCCTAACCATCCCTGAGGACACCCGACAGTCCGCTACTCGGGATACAATCTTAGCTGAGCCCTCAGATCCTGCTGACCTTGAGAGAACCCTCAACAGCAGCGCCTCTGAGGAGTATGCCTCCTCCTTTTCCCTCAGCTCCAGGGAGGAAGATGAACTGACGCCTCTCGGATCCGAGCAGCCAAAAACCCCAGCGGTTTCTGAAAAGATCTCAGAATCACCATCCTCAGGGGCATGCACCAGCGAGGGGTCGACACCTATTCCTCCGCAGGAGGAGCTCACATACCCTAAGTTCCTGCGTAAGGTGGCTGCCGCTCTCAAACTTTCAAACCCAGATCCTCAGCAGGATGGCCCAGAAGTTTTCAAGTACCTCGACGCTCTGAAGGCCCCCATTACATTGCCCATCCATAAGCGCCTTCTGGATGCACGTCTGAAACTATGGCAATGCCCAGCCTCTTCACATGCATGCCCTAAGAAATTGGATGTAAAATACCAAGTCCAGCAAGCCCCCGGATTTGGAAAAAGCCAGTTGCCACACCACTCCATTGTGGTCTCCTCAGCTCTGAAGCGCGTGAAATCCTCACGCACTCACGCTAACTCACCGCCGGGCAAGGACCCCAAACTTCTGGATGACGTCGGAAAGAAAGTCTTCCAAGGTGCCATGCTGAATGCGCGTATTACGGCACACCAGTTCCAGCACGTGCTCTTCCAGGACGCCTTGCTGGCAGCCCTCAAGGACACTTTAGCTTCCGCCCCAAACGAGGAAAAAGCCAAAGCGCTAGCATTGATTGCTGACTTAAATGAATGCAGGAAACATCTCATCAGCACGATACACGATGCGTTCGAAGTTGCTACACGCACAGCAGGCACCGCCATCTCTACCAGGAGGTTAGCATGGCTAAGAGCTTCGGGCCTGCGTGAAGACACTCATGAGCGTATAGCAGATGCCCCCTGCAATGGCGAATCGCTTTTTGGTGACAAAGTTGCTGACACCGTCAACGACATAAAGGAACATTGTTCGACGCTACAAACACTCGCTGATGAAGGTCTAGAACGTCGGACTGGCAACAAAGGAACGTATAACCGCAAATCCTACGCCAGCCACCAAGGGTATCAATCGCACCGCAAATGGCAGCCCCCTCGATACAAACAGGCCCCCTACAGACCTGCATATGGGACCGCACATCATCAGAAGCCGAAGGACAGGAAGCAAAAGAAGAGGATGCCCCTCTCCGGCAAAAACACACCGTCCTTTTGACAACCAGCCGGCGGCGCCAACATCAGATCTCCCTGTCGGAGGACGATTAAGCGCCTTCTGGGACTCCTGGCAATTTATTTCATCAGACACATGGGTCCTACAAATCATTCGAGATGGCTACCGTCTACGGTTCCAGTCCCGACCCTATCAACAACGTGCGCCGCCACCTCCCGACGGCATCATATCATCCCTCCCTCTACACCCGGAATTGCTGCACCTTCTGTCAATCCAAACCATAGAATCAGTGCCTCCGGATCAGATCAATCAGGGATTCTACTCCCGCTTTTTTCTTGTTACAAAGAAGTCGGGGGGAATGCGACCCATCTTAGACTTGCGGAATTTAAACAAGTTCATTCTCAAGGAGAAATTCCGCATGTACTCTCTGGACTCAATCCTACCCCTCATCCAACCAGGGGATTGGATTGCCTCCCTGGATCTACAGGACGCGTACACGCATGTTCCAATCCACCCTCAGGACAGGCAGTACCTGCGTTTTCAAGTCCTCGGGAACCATTATCAGTACAAGGCACTCCCCTTTGTAAACACTCGGGGCGCTGGTGAGAGGCCAAAGTGTGTAGGGGTCGCAGCGGCCCACCTACGGAAACAGGGGATCCAGGTCTTCCCATACTTGGACGACTGGCTTCTAGCTTCCCCGTCCCCACAGGAGACTCGCTGGGCCATCAAACGGACCATCCATCTACTCTCTACCCTCGGGTTCCTGGTGAACCATCAGAAGTCACATCTTGCCCCCACTCAGCGCCTGGAGTTCATAGGGGCCAAAATAAATACCGTCGAGGCGAAGGCCTTCCTTCCAACCCAGAGGGCCAAGAGGTTGGCCTCTCTAGCCATGGCGGCCTCTGTTCAAATGACATCAACAGCCCAATCCCTCCTATGCCTCCTGGGCCATATGGCTGCAACCACACATGTGCTACCCGTAGCAAGACTGCACATGCGCACTCTTCAATGGCGTCTACGTTCTTGCTGGAACCAGCGCGCCCAACCGCTCTCTGTCAAAGTCACCCTCGACGCCCGCACCAAGAGGAGCCTTCGATGATGGGGAAACCTCATGATGGGGAAACGATTCCAACAACCGAGCCATCAAGTAACCATCACCACCGATGCATCACAGATTGGATGGGGAGCCCATATGCGCCACCTTCGCACGCAAGGAGTCTGGACGTCGACAGAGAGAGACTTCCACATAAACCTCCTGGAACTCAGAGCCATACGGTATGCACTACAGGTTTTTCTGCCACATATCAAGGGCAAATCAGTGTTGATACTGACGGACAACCAGGTGGCCATGTTCTATATCAACAAGCAAGGAGGGACAGGCTCGAGACGCCTATGCAGGGAGGCGCTCAAACATTGACGCTATTTACAACGAACCATTGCTGGATAAAAGCGTCTTACCTTCCGGGCGACCAGAACTGCCTGGCGGACAAATTGAGCCGTCAACTGAGTCCACACGAATGGGCCCTGAGCCCACAGGCCATCGCTCTCATCTTCCAGCGCTGGGGCCAACCGGAGATCGACCTTTTCGCTACAGAGCAGAACACGAAATGTCCCCGGTTTTGCTCCAAACATCCGTCAGCCCACAGCGTGGCGTCGGATGCCTTCGCCATGTGCTGGGAGGAGTGGTCTCTCGCATATGCCTTCCCACCCACTCCCCTAATCTCCAAGACGCTGCATAAAATCATTCAAGACAGAGCCCAGATTATCCTAGTGGCTCCATACTGGCCCAGACAGATGTGGTTCCCGACCCTGCTACGCCTCTCCCAGGAACCACCCTTCCGCCTTCCTCTCCTCCAGTCCTTGCTAACACAGGACGAGGGGCTCACGCTCCACCCCAACCTGGGGTCCCTGGCACTGACAGCATGGAGATTGAGCGGATGTCGCTCGCGTCGCTGAGCATTTCAGAGGAGGTACAACAAATCATTCTGGCGGCCAGACGGCCCTCCACAAGAAAATCCTATGGCCTCAAGTGGAGACGCTTCAGCTTCTGATGCGCTCCCAAAGGGATTAACCCCTCTGACTGCCCGGTCTCTTGCGTCCTGCAATACCTGGCCTCGCTCTCTGAGCAAGGTCTCAAAACAAACTCTGTCTGTGTACACCTGTCAGCCATTGCGGCATTCCACGAACGCATGGACAGTAGATCGATTGCCTGTGCTCCCTTAGTCTTGAGCTTCATGAAAGGACTACACAACCTACGGCCTCCTATACGCGCCCCCGTCCCGGCCTGGGACCTGAACCTTGTCCTACAGCAGCTGACCAAGCCGCCCTTCGAACCTTTGCTCACAGCCAACATGAAGTACCTTACATGGAAAACTCTGTTCCTGATCGCCATCACATCTGCACGCAGAATCAGCGAACTTCAGGCGTTGGTGGCCCACCCACCATACACTCAGTTGTTCCACGACAGAGCCACTCTTCGCACTCATCCCAGGTTCATCCCCAAGGTGGCCTCTGAATTCCACATAAATCAAACCATCGAACTGCCAACTTTCTATCCAGAACCACACTCTTCTCCCGAGGAGGAGAGGTTGCACACTCTCGACTGCACCAGAGCCCTCCGGAAGTATATCCTCAAAACAGGACCCATCCGGCAGAGTTCTCAGCTGTTCGTCTCCTATGACCCCAACAAGCCAGGGCGCCCAGTCTCTAAGCGCACAATGGCACTCTGGATCTCAACCTGCATCGGCTTCTGCCACAAAATGGCAGGCACACACGCGGCTCCCAACGTAGGGCCGCACCAGCTCAGAGCGCTTGCTCCCACCATAGCCAACCTGCGCTCCATCCCACTTACTGAAATCTGGAGAGCTGCCACATGGTCCTCCATGCACACCTTTCAGAAACATTACTGTCTGGACCTGGACACGCAGACGCGTTGCGCCTTCGGGCAAGCGGTCCTCTCCACTGCTAACAGGACATGACTTGGGTACAGCCACATAACTCTTCATTGTCTTACGCTAGCCCAGTTCTTCTGGCCATGATGGCCTTATCGTACGGCCATATTGGCTGGCATTCGAACTGTATACGACTTGGCCACGGTTCTGTAGTGTGTTTTAGCATTCAACTGTATACGACTTGGCCATGTCGGCCACGGTTCTGTAGTGTGTTCTGGCCACGTTGGCCACTATTCATTAGTGATTGTATGACCTTTGGAATGTTTAATCTGTTGTTGCACTGACAATAAAGCTTTTGCCTCGGCCTCCCTCTCCACTGCTATTCCGCGCTACCGCGCAGCTAGGGAGGCACCAGGTGTGGCTGACGAATCCTGCTTGTCCTAGGAGAAAGCGTAGTTACTTACCTGTAACTGGAGTTCTCCGTGGACAGCAGGATGAGTCAGCCACACATTCCCGCCCACCGCCCCAGGCCGAGGTCGGCCTCCGCACGCCCCTAGCCACGGTTATGCCGGGCACAGCTAGATACTCACTGGCTGGCTAGGGGCGGGCTCGTGGGTGGGGTCTCTGGCCCATGCTCAGTAAGTCTGAGCTCTGAGAGCACTTCCGTATTCGGCGCCGTCGGGGGAAGACACCAGGTGTGGCTGACTCATCCTGCTGTCCACGGAGAACTCCAGTTACAGGTAAGTAACTACGCTTTATGCACTAACCATCTGGAATTTGCTCCTCTTAGACATTCACTCACTCACAGACACTGGAGACTTCCACCGCAAGTTAAAAACATTCCTTTTCTTGGAGCACTTTGGCTCAGACACCTAACCACCCACCCACTAGCTGCTCACACCAAGGATATCTCACCAACCCATATTACTTTACCGGCACACCTGTGTACGACAACTTGCCCTATGTAGGTCATACCTATACACTGCATAGCTGAACTTAAATTTAAGCTCTGTTCCTCATTGTATGTATTAAGCTGTTTATTTTGTATAATTATCTGGTTTATTTTCAAAATGTTCTACGTAACATTTGAGTTTCTGTTCTAATCTGTTCCCTGTAAACCGCCATGACTGGTAGATACAGCAGTATAAAAAATGTTGTTAAATAAATAAAATGTGGTGGTGTCATAGGGAGATGGAGGTGAAATGCTGGACGGTGGGAGAGGTGAGAGGGAGGGAAGATGCTGGATACAGCAGGGAAGAGAGAGAATTAGTGATAGACTAGGGAATAAGAGGCTGGGGAGAGAGAGAGAGAGATTGGGAATGGGAGGTTTGGGGTTAAGGATGGAAAGTAGTAGATCGAGGACAGGATGAGAGAAATTTCAGTCCACAGAGAGATTAAAAACAAATAAATGGAAGAAAGTTGAAAATTAAAGGATCAGTGTAAGAGATGGATGTACAGGAGAGAAGTAGCAGATGGACTCGAGACCCTGGAAAGAGTTAATAGAAGATGCAGAAAAACAGAAACCAGAGACTGGAACCAGTGCAATTAGAAAACTAAAATGGCCGGATAACTAAGGTGTGTGCCATCCGTCCCTTCCTCCCTGTCTCCTCATTGACCACCTTGCTCCTTTCTCTCACTCTTTCTCGCTTAGACTATTGTAACATCTGTTTTGCCAGACTTCCCCAATATCAAGTACGGCGGCTGCAGCTCATCCAAAACACCGCGGCTTGGCTTATCACTCATGCTTCCCGTTATGACCATGTCACTGCCCTTCTTATTGGTCTCCACTGGCTTCCCATTCCCTATCGGATCCAGTTCAAAGTCCTCATCTTTGTTCATAGAGCCTTATACACCAGTGTTCCCCATTATCTCTCTGACCTAGTTCATCTTCACGTCCCCCAACATTCCTTCCGTTCCATCCATGCCAACCATATGTTTCTCCCTTCTCCCGCTTCTGCCCGTCTTGAATCTACCCGTTCATCCGCCTTCTTCCTTGGCCCCAGGCTCTGGAATTCGCTCCCCCTCCCTCCGCCTTGAGTTATCATTTACCAAATTCAAAACCGGATTAAAATCTCACCTCTTCTGTGCAGCCTACGACCTCCCACCCCCTCCCTCCATCCCCACGGCCACTCCTTAAGCCCATTCATTGTGTCTTGTCTGCCCCAGTCTGTCTGTCTGTTTGTCAGTCTGTCTATCTGGGGGTTTTTTTTGTTTTTTTTCAGCCTACTTTTTTGCATTCTCTTTACCTTTGATTCTGTCCCTTTCCTATCGTACCAATGGAGTTCTGTTTCTTCTGTCCTCTTTTTTCTGCAGCAACTTTGATCTAGTCCCTGTTTTTGCCTATTGTAAACCGCCCTGGTACCCATGGTGTGGGCGGTATATAAAGAAACAAAGAAAGAAAGAAAGAATAAAGGTAGAAAAAAAGTATTCTATTTTCAGTTTAATGATTGGACTATATTGGGGGGAGGGAGAGGGGGGTATTCAAAGGCATTTGCACGGTTGCGGACCTGCAAACTGTGTAAATGCCTCTAAACGGGATATTCAGCATGTTAGTGCCACTAGATTTCCACGGGTGCTGCCGCTACATGCCCTGACACTAAGCGGTTAGCACTGGGACGTGTTGTGGCGGCACCCGCAGATATTCACCAGGGCAGAGTGCAGGCAACACCCATCGCTAGCCAGGTAATGGGGATATTGGGCAGCTGCCCAGTTAGAGACAAGTGGGTAAAGTAAGGCGTGGCAAGTGCTGGGCTAGCTTTACCCATGGAAGCTAACCGGGCTGCGGCTCAATATTGTTGCTTCCTGGTTAGCTTCCGGTTTCTGTGATGACCGAGATAGTCAATGCCACAGCGGAATATGACCCGGCATTGACCATCTGGGGTTAGAATTCAGCGGTAAAGGCTATGAGCTTTACAAGCGCTAGTCGATGCCACTGAATACCCCCCACTGATTTCTGTAATTTACGTGCGTTTGCTTTATATACGTCTTTTAATTTCTTTGCGGTTGCACTACATGCAGAGCGTGGCTTTGTGGGATTTCAGTTTAGTTTTTGTCAACATATTTCTATTTTTAGTTTGTGGTCCCTTATTTTGTACTTGATGAGGCTCTATCTATGCTCATTTAGGCAGGCTATGCGCCACATCAGTGCATAGTCTGTCCACCGGCCCCTTTAACCCGGATTTTCATTTCCGCGGCGACGGAAATGAACATCTGGGTCATGCTGCACAGGCCGGTAGCCGCCGAGACTAAGTGGGTAGCAGTGATTTTCGATGCTGCCCATTTAGTCCCATCACCTTAGGGTTTTCCTCGCCTGTCTTTAAGGCACAGAGAGCTAAGCGGGCAGCATCAAAAATCGCTGCTACCTGCTTAGTGCCATTTCCCTCCTTCGCTCGACCCTGAAACGTCCCAGATGTGCCCCGATGCTAAGCGGATAGCATCTGGATGCATTAAGGACTTAAGCAGGATTTTCTAAAGGCACTTCATGATCAATCCAGCCGGAACACTGTGATCTTGAATTCTTGGTTATCAGGATTCGTTTTTCTTATTTTATATCTTCCCTCCTCACCCATAAGTTGGTTGTAGCCCTGACCTGTATGCAGATATTTATAATGGTTTGCTTTTTTATGGGTCTGTGGATGTTTTTTTAAGCTAATTTTGATTCATAATTATTATTATGCTTTATTGTAATGTAAGCCTGTGCCACGGTCTCTGTTGGTTAAACAATGGGATTTCCCTTAAAATATAAATGTTCACGGTAGCCGGTGCAGTTCTTAAGGGTTTGACCTCTCCCAGAGAGTGACAACGGGTACAAAACACTAAAGTCCCCTGGAATACCTTTCTACTTAAAAGGAAGATACAACAGTGGGACAACCAATGAGCTAAAGCTAAATAAAAGATAAGGGACCGATGATGTCACAATTAAAACATGCCTTTATTCCCCAATGAGTTGGCATAAGAGAACTTACCCCAATACTGTCTGAGCAATCAGAGCAAAAATGAAGTTCCATACTGTGATACATGGTTGTCTCAGTAACATTCCCAATGAGAGTTCAATATGGGATAAAGAACCCACAATTTCCCAAAAGACGAGTTACAAATATCAGCATAAGCTGAAACGGCAGTGTTCAACACTGTAAAACCTTTCCTGGTCATAGGAATAGTTTAAAAATGTAAGACAAATAAATATTTGGAAACACTTAAAATATATTTGAACTCAAATATGACCCTGTCTGTGCAATGTTGATAGCTACTTCTCAATCTGATGTCTTCCAGGATGGGACCCAGGACGACCCAGACCGCAGCTTCGTCTTCTTCTGATCGGAATTCTCCTCACTTCTTTACTTCAAGCTTTCGCAGCACACACTTACTACATAACATAGTTACTAAGAGAAATATTTCTCACTCTAAATCACCTATCTCTACTTCCCCATTAGCCAAAACATATATCAATAAGGATTGCAAGTCTGCAAGAATCTCATATAAAGGAAAGAGATTCTACATAAGAAAATCCCCTTTCCCTCACTCTTATTCAACTACCAGCGGCTCCCATGCCAAACTTCAAACAAAATTCCAGCCTCAGAAATGCCAGTAGTCACAACCCTAAAACAAAATTTTCATCTAAACAAGATCTGCAGCCCTAAAAGAAAATCTTTTAAACCTCAAACCCTGTCACTCTCCAAGATTCCATTACCATCCTCAGTCAAAACCCAAAGTTTCATCTCAGTCACACGCATCCAGAATCTAAGAAATTAAACTTCTTTCGCCTCCGGTTACTTTTACTATTTAATAGCTGAAATCAGCAAGACGGTTTTCCTCTGCACAACTCTTTTCAAACCACAGATCACAAAAGAGGTCATTCCAAGCCACGTTTAGTGGGGATGGACATCCGGGTCGGACGTCCATCCCTACTAAATGCTGGGACCGTATCCCCTGCCTAAAGTTCCCCGCATGTACATAGGAGATGTACAGGGAGATCTGGACGGGGGCAGGAGGGGGCGGGTCAAGGAAGGAGCGAGGGCAGGCGGTGGGCGGGGATGTGACCCCGGACACACAGGCCGATCCTGAGGTTGGCCCTGTATGTCTGGGGTCACCAACATGGACAGGGGACTTATTCCTCTGAGGAGGAGGAGCTGGGGCAGGGCTGTGTGGGGAAACGATGGGACATCCAGCAGCACAGAAGCAGGAGGACAGCCTGCCATCTAGACCCAATTCTGATCCCGCAGGAACATCTAGCTTCCATGGGCTCAGAATCGGGGACTAGATCGGCCAGTGCAGATCGTGGATGTCCAGGCGGGCAGGTTATCACTATTCCAACCTTCCACTCCTTAACAGGAAAATTGTGGAAAAAGAATAAAATCATCTCCCTGAACTCATATATTTAGTCAAAGAAATGAATCCTTGGTAGTTCCAGTTCCATTTAAAACTGTTCCAGTCTTTTAATTTTTCAAGTCAGTTTCTTTTCCCATCTCAAAATAAATCTCACAGGAAATAAAACTCAAAAATCCCTAATTTCCTTTATAGCCCTCTCAATTACTCAAAATCTAAACTCCCTCAGTAAAGAGGAGCACTCCTAAAGCCAAAAGGGCAACCTCTTCAGTTCCTACCCTCACCTGCAGCTCAACTAAAAAAACAAAACAAAAAAAGAAACCCCTCAAAATCTTTCAAAACAATTATTTTCTATTCAACCTCACTCACTCACTTTCAAATCCGCAATCTTTCCCACATTGACATCTCCAGAGGCCTCTGGGGCTCCCACCAACTCACATTCCTCCATTCAGTACCACATCCAGACCCCAACCAACTATCCACTCAACCCCCCCAGCATTCTGAATTCCCCTGAGACGAGGCCTTCTTACACTGACTGTGTCATTGTAAAGTTCTAAACACCTTCACCCAGCAGTTTAAAAGCCCTGATGCTTTTGCGACCACTGCAAACCTCCCCAGGTAATTTTTTATTATTTATTTTTACTTTCTTTCCTCTGATTACAGTAATGTCTGTTTTAATATATTGTATAATCTATGTTTGGAAGCCATCTTGGATTTTAGATAGGCGGCATATACATTTTAAAATAAATTATATTTATGCAAATGAGTCCCGATGGATATGTAAATATATATGCAAATGAGACCCTGCAATGAGTCTTCGCACATGGCCCTGCATCACTCTTGGGCTGCCCCTGCATGTATATTCACTGCAGATATCCTGAAAATCTGACTATCTGGGCATTCCTCCTAGAAAGGGAGGAAATATTAGTCCATGTAAGGAAGAGAGCCAGATGCAACAATATGGCATATAATCATGTGTGGCGCCCCCACTTGCCTAGGCGGTTGCCTATAGGCAGGGGCGTACCTCCTAATGTCCCTTTTTAGTATGGGTTCCCAGAGTCGAGGCTTCTGCGGCTTGTAGTTGTGTGAAATGATGAATAGGCCGAGGGTTGAAGGCAAAACACAGGAAAATTTTATTTTTCTCTTCCTTTGCACCAAAAACACATAATAACAAAATTAGGATACTTCTCCCACAAAAGAAAAAAGAATTTCCAGATCCCGAACTTCACAGTGACAAAAGTTGCAATTGCTTCTTCAGCTGTTACATAATGCAGCTTGATAGTTCCTTTACTTCTGGCTTAAACAACTGCTTTTCCAAACTGTGCAATATTCAAATTAAAGTGTCTTACTTCTGGCTGCTGCCCACTCAGATAGTTCTTTCTTAAACATTCAAATCAAGCCTTTGAATATTTTCTAGCTGCTTTAAAACACGAGCAACTTCATTTCAAACATTATCAGCACTCTAGGAACAAGACATACTGGTATAATAGCTTCTGGGTCTTTCCACATTTAAACCCTTCACTTTGTCTTTATACAAAAAGAGCAATCCATTTGAGATTCTGTAGAGGCATTATCAGAGTCATAATTATCTATCTGCATGCCCTCATAATCAGGATCTGTTGTCTCCTGACTGGAATCAGCTTGTGGGAACGTAGGCTTAATTTCTTCTAACAATTTTAAAACCTTTTCCCAGCGAGACCTCTCTCTAGGTTCAGGGGTTTTTGATGGGCTATGGAGATCCTTATCTTTCAATAAACTGTTCAAGGCGTCTAATGGGCTCACCTTCTTTCTAGCAACCGTTCTTTTCACAGGCCTTTCCAGAAGTGAAACTCTTCCCACAGGCTTTGCAGCTTCCTCAGGCCAAACGCTCCTGTATCCAGGGCCAGCTGTAATTCCTCTACAATACAGGCTTCCTTCAGGGCTGTAGTTTCCTGTGTTTTGGCTGCAATGGGAATCCCTTCTGAGGCTGTCTTTGGAGCACCTCTCTCTTTCAGCTTCCCTGAAAGATTCCTTTCCTTCTGGTTCCCTCGTGATCTCCACGTCCTCTGTTTCCCTGGTGGTCTCCCTCCTTCCTGTTCCCTGAGGCTTAAATGAGTGGGGCTGCCCTACAGCCTCGAACTCCTCCCCCAGGTGCTTCTCATTACCTCTCTTGGTTGCCTTGGAGCTTGGGTGTGGTCTGAGCTCAGCAGCCCCCTGTGTGTTTTTTTTCACTTTGTCTGTACTTTGAAAGTCAGTGCTCTCTGGGCTATCCCTTTGCTTGAAGGTAAATGCTTGTCTTTTATCTATTTCCATGGGCTCTAATACAGTTTCGCCACCACACATGGTGTCAGAGCATTATAGAATTCTAGTTCAGAGTTCAAGCAAACTTATTGTTCAACAGAAATAAGATGCTACAACGCAGGAGTTAGAACAAATTGTGGCACCCTTCATTCTGTGGGAACCCACACATCTGAAGAAGGGACCACAAAGATTTGAATACACCACCATCTTCTTATGTTGGTCCTGTAACATACTAAGGGGCTGGTTTAGTAAACCATATTAGCTGCTAACGCAGCAGACAGCGCAAATGCAGATAACGCAGCGATTTTCTCTGCTATTTGCAGAAAGTGCATTATCTGCAGAGTGGGCATGTTAGCAACACATGGTTACTGCGGGCCTCAATAGTGTGTGGTAACCAGCAGATTTGCAGACAGCATGGGTGCAGCTAATGCCACCTCAGTGGGTGGTATTAGCTGGATGCGTCTGACCATGTTGGTGCATCATCTGCCAGGGAACTGCTGTGCACGCCCCCAACAGATGGCTTTTGCAGCTAACACAGCACTGTCTGCACTTTTTGGTTGCATTAGCTGCAAAAGCCTAACATGGTTTAGTAAACCAGCCCCTAAGAGCCCATGATCTGATTTACAGCCTGAATTAAACATTATGGAACCATGACCACATAGTAGTACTTGTGAGCTACTCTTCTATCCAGTGGTGATTAGGAAGGTTTGATTTCCCTCATGAAGCCATAGGTTTCACATCAGCTTTTTCACAGATTCCCTTGACCTGGATAACTGAGGTCCTAAGACTTGCACCATCATTACCAATTATGTTATTGTGATGGGTTAGAAAATATGGTTATTTTCTGATATTTTTTAAATTGACACAGAGTAAACAAAAATAATTTCTGCAGATTATCAAGCAATTGGGAGGAGAATCCATCATTTTATTGCCTTAAACACTGGGTTCCACACTTTCCAATTCAGTGGTTATTGTAGTTAAAGTACCTCAGTGCATAATGGATGATGGTCTAGTTACCTTGCGTTTATAATTGTATGCCCAACTTTTTTTAATGTTTTCTAACTTTTACTATCAACCACTTTTTTCAATTCTTTTTGTATATATTTGTGCGTGCCTATTCCATAACCCTAGCAAATTTGCACTTGTTTAATTGTAAATGCTTATAAATGAGAAATTTTTGAAAAGTGTTACGCTGATTGAGACAGAAAGAATATTCAATCTGCCGAATCTTGAGAAATGTCAACATTATGCCTAGGTTTTCCTCAACACTACCTACAGATTTAATAAAGTATGTCTGAATAATATGTTTTCCTCTAGCGGAAATGACATAAGTGAATGTGCACTAGGGCTGGCTCACAGAGCATTTCAAGCTTTTTTACATTAGCTACATGAATAGTTTTACAAATGTGACATTTTTGAGTATTCTGTCTTCCCGGTTTAGTGAGATCATTTATAGTAGAGAAATGATATCCAGGTCAGAACACTAAGACACAGCCAACATGCTGGCAAATAATTTAAAACTCTTACGTGCAAAATGACAATCTAGAGATGATCTTCGGCTCTGCTACATTGCTTTTGGGTTTATTGAGTTGACGCGTACGGCCTTGGTCTTGACGTTTTGCTGCCTTGCTTTTGTCCTGAAAGAATAAAGCAGAAACTATCCCCAGCTACTCTTGTATATAGGTGTATTCCAAACAGGAAGACTCTTTAGCTTCTAAGTGGATCAAGGGATAGCTAGTAAGGTTGTGCAGGATATAGTTTTATTCACCATTTTTTTGGAAAGGAGGGAAATTGCTTTGTTTTATTTACCACTGAGCAGCCAGCTTTCCCTCCCCTTCTCCCCGAATGATTAACCTGTACCACTAAACCTTAAACCTAAGAACCTAGGCTTCTCTGCCCTCTCTCCCACCTGTTCAACCCCCCTTCCCCCCCTCCCCCCCACACACAAAGCTTTCTGATTCAGGGGTCAGTCTGCACCATTTTGAAGTATGGCACATCAGACTAGGAGCAGGTGAGAATCACTCCTGCCCCTTTTAGATGCTGAGATGTTTGTAAAGTTTAATGCCATTGGTCAAACAGGCAGTGGGGCTGGGGTGCTTCATGGTTATTGAAAACAAAACAACAAAATTGCATTTGTATTCTTTTTTTCAAAATGAAACAGGAAAAATGGATCTATGTGACTTGCCTAAAGCATACGGGCGGCCTCTTTGAATAATTCTTTTGTTGCTGTGATGAAAGACATTGGAACTCAAAAAATAGATACCCTCAGCCAGGTTAGAAAAATATCACCACAAAATCAAAACCCAGTCAAATTTAACCAGCGGAATAGAACATCTTGATCGTTCCAAACACATTTTTTTTTGTCAGAAAAGTCAGCTAAGTGAAGAGGAGGTTTTCTCTCACCTTCGTGACCTATCCATTTTAATTAAAGAAAGAACTTTATATCAACGTTTGTCGTGAATGTAAAGCACTTATTTTCATGAGAACAGCATTGTTACTTAGCTGTATGTTGAATTCACGAGGGCTGCTCCAAATACCACAGACAGCAGTATCACAAACGACGTGTCACGTTTTGGGGATCACTCGTTAATTCCCCTGCTTCAGGTCAAAGCACCTCTCGATACAAATACAGCCATGTAAACCATGTTTAAAAAATGCGGTTTTTATACTCAGGAAAACACCATCGGTTGCTCAGCTGTTTCAACCACCACCATGAAGGCGGGTTCAACTCAGAGGAGCCAATCCAAACCAACGGGGAGGAACCACTGAACAGGCACCTCCTCCCACTCAAAAAGCTGAATGATCATCCCGGTATAGAAACAA
This sequence comes from Ichthyophis bannanicus, assembly GCA_033557465.1. NCBI lineage: Eukaryota > Metazoa > Chordata > Amphibia > Gymnophiona > Ichthyophiidae > Ichthyophis > Ichthyophis bannanicus. The sequence goes on along the minus strand of CM066039.1, from coordinate 10,905,485 downwards.
AAAGAAGGAGCTTTGATGAACCCTAAATACTTTAGTACTTCTCAAAAATTAAATGATCACTTTAAAAAAAATCCTAGCACTATACAATCTTCTGAAGGAACTGTCAGTTCCCTCTTAAGGGCGCCATTATATCAAAGACAAAAAGCCCAGCACTGTTGTGGTTCTCCATATGCAAAAGTAGACTGTGGAAACTGCAATGAGTCTATAAGTGTGAAAATATTAACCCAATAGAAAGCTAGGTGACTTAAGATCTAATGAGGGATGGAAAGACCTCATGTTGCTTAGAAGTGCAGTAAGCGGCCAGTAGGGGGGGAGAATAGGGGACGTGTCTGCAGTTAAAAAACTGCACCCATGCTCTGTCAAACACTGCTTACAATCATCCACATTTATACCTAAGCAAACAAAGTTATTCCATTTATCAATATTACGCTATTCAGCAGCCCATATTTTAAAAAAGCCGGACCACTGTTTGTTCTTTATGGCTTGATTTTAAAGAATGATATCTCCCTGGGCTCTCAGTATAGCAGACAGTGAGGAAAATAATAGAGATATTAACTTTCAATAGTGTGTTCCGGCCGCCTTAATGAAATGAGTATAAATAACAAATTCAGTGTAACTACTCCAGGCATGTTTTTCTCCGTATTTATTGCAATGCAATTAGAATCCTTTTCCTTTGTAGCACATACCAATTAAAACCATGCAAAAAAAATCTGATTGCTTTCTTGCTTGCCTTTTAACCAGTTTTGTGATCCATAACTTGTCATCAATTAACTCCCCATATATTTGTCCAGTGATTCATGGGTTGCATGATTCCTAGGCTGTGATTCTGAGAGGGGGAGGTGATGGTTAGGGGAAGGTGCTTAGTATAATATAATCTATTTTTTCTGCTTCCTAGACAGAAAAAAAGCAATCTCTGTCCCTATGTGAGGGTTTACTACAATGTCTGTCTACTTCATATAGGGGTGTGTATGCAAATAACTTTCAATTTTAGTTTAATTTTCCGCTTGTATTATTTTGCTTTTCCATCCGCTTCATGCGTTTTGTTCAAATTGTTTGTTTTGCTGTCAGCGCACACCAGTTTTTTCCATAAATGTACCTTCGGAAAGAGCACGCATGAAAATGATGTGGAGGCCAATTCTGCACCCTGAACGTCCGGGCTGTCCGGATGTGCAGAAAATGAACGCAGAATGGCAGAATCAGGACGCTCGAACGGGCCGGCATGTACAGCATTCTGCGCCCGTCTACATCCAAGTGCCTGCCCGTCTCCACTGCACATTGCCCCTGCTGGAGTGCTGCTGCTGTGGTGTTCCATTGTCATGGTACCGGGATGCCCACCAAGAGCAAGCAAGGCCTGACAGCGGTCCTGATCTTCTTTTCCCACCACCCGACCCTCAGCAGGGGCAGCCAGGGAGGGATCAGGTTTGCGGGGCTTAACTGCAGCTGCTCCATTACTTTGGGGGGGGGGTCTGCATGCCACGATCGCTGCCGCCTTCGGACTTATTCCAATGTGGAATAAGTCCGACATCCATCTTGCACTCGGAAGACGTACTGGGCCATTACCAGAATAGGCCCTGTACTTCCAGGTGCTGCGGCCTGCCCACTCTCCGCTCACTCTCTGCCTCCTCCCACCCCCATCCAATGCTCCCCGCACAAGCCCTCTGTATGTGTGGGGAGGGCTGGACACGGAATAGCGTACCAGGCCTGTTCGGAGGTTAGATGTCCAACCCTGCTATTCGCGGGTCAGAATCAGCCCCTTAGTGTATGTTTGCAAAAGCATCACATACTTAGGAGTCAATTTTTAAAAAGCACTTTTGACGCTATGCCAAGTATCTAGGTGCTTTCAATTTGTGCTTTTTGCTGGCATTATATATACTGTGGGATTTAGGCATCCTGCTATAAGTATAATACAGTGTGGGTATGGGGCATTCCAGGGGTGAGGTGGCTGAAACACCTAGGGAGTCTTTTAGTAAAGAGAGCTAGCTGTCAGCGCATGTTCTAGCACATGCTGGAGGTGAGTAGGGATGCGCTTTGACAGCTAGCGTAGGGTCATGACAGCGCAGGCTGATTTCCACATTAACTGTGAATTGCATGCTAGAGTGGTAAGGGGGGGTTAGGGGCTGAGAGTGGGCATAGTGAGCAGTGCAATTAGTATGGGTTCACCTAATGCCACCTCTATAGTCGCCTGCGCTATTTGTATGCCGCGTTACGGCACAAGGCTTCGTGTTAACTACTGGTGGTGTTGCATCTAACGTGCCATGGCTTTGGCACTATTGGTGCATTAAGTCCAACACCATAGCACCTTTTAGTAAACTGGCCCCCTAGTTTAGATGTTTAGATGCCAATCTAAGCTGGAGCACTTAGCCGAAGGTGCATTTTAGAAGAGCCATTTATGTGGCTTCAGCGACATCCAAGGGATAACAACTGCAGTTCTACAGGTATGTCAATTTCAAAAGAGAAAGTGGGCACGTGTAAGTCCGATCTCAACACGATCTATCTCTGCCCCTCACCATAGATGTGTGTGTTAAATCAAACTCGGAAGCACAGGTACACAGGGAGTGGGAGGAGCCTTGTTAGAATCTTACACGTAGAAAATATCGGTGAAAGAATGCCTGCAACTTGCATGTGTCGGTGCCGGAATTTCAGAACACGACATGCAAATGTTGGCATGTATACGTGTACGCTGACTAGTTTGCAAACCTAGGTGGCCAGCCACTCTTCATCAATTAGAGATAATTCACGTCTACTAAAGTAACATACAGTAGGCATAATAAATATTTGAGAATTAAGGGGAAGGTCCCACTTAATGCCACATGTAAAGGGCTGGTGGAAACAAGCACTTTTTGAAAATCTAAAAGTGCCAGGGATTTGGAGATTTTCCTTCACCCACATGCAACCCCTATATGAGATTGGAGATACACATATATCTTTCAGCAGTCCAAACCATGCACCCATGAGACATGATTGGGGTAGATATGTACAGACTTTACAATTGCCTGTTTTTTGTTAATATAAATTTGAACTGTTGGCTGTAAGTTTTTAGGAATATTCAGATTGCCTACATTCCTTGCATAGCCTTTAAATCAGATATCTGAGTGTGCCCTCAGTTCATATAAGGTCGGCTGGCGAGGGACACTTGTGGTATATAGCTACTTAGATCTGAAGTACACATTTGCTTTTATATTTGCAGAGACCTGGTCTTCTACTTAAGTATCCTACTTAATTTTGCAGCAAAGGACTTCTTACTCAGCATGTCATGTATTCAATGCAATAACTGTGGTGCTTTCATTCTGAGAAGAATCATTTTGAACCTAAGAGCTTGCTCCATATTCCTCAAGTTAGCTGCTATGCATAAAGAATTGACTCTATTAAGAGAAGAATTAGCTGCAATTAAACATACCTCTTCTAGGGTGCAAACTGAACAAAATCCACCACCGTACCCAGAAAGAATCAAACAGCCTAGGAACAAATGGATCACAGTGGGCTCTGGTAGGTTGCGACCTGTAACGTAGAGACACCCTATACATCAAGAGATACACCTGCATAATGCCTTCTCTGCCTTGGATAATGAGGGTGCCCAATCCGTGGAAACTGAACTGCTCTTAAATGAGAGAGTCAATGCCCAATCTACTGATAATGCACCAGATATGAAGAAAACTACTACTACTTGGAGATTCCATCATCAGAGGCAGCAAATTGGGAACACAGTTCAAAACAGAGAAGATGGTCAAATGCCTCCCAGGCTCTTCAGCCAGCAGGAATATGAACCAAATTGTTGGTATAGTTAGTGCAGAAAGTGAGCACTCCAAAATTGATGTTATCATCCACTTGGGTACAAATGACCTGGCTAGAAACAGTGCCTCTGAAGTTGAAAGGGACTTCCAGACTCTGGGACAGAAACTCAAGTCCATTGTTAACACTATAGCTTTCTCAGAAGTTCTACCTTTTCTTAGTAAGGGGCCAGAAAGGCTGCATTGCATAAACAACTTTAATACATGACTCCAAACTTGGTGCAAACAAGGATTTAGATATACAGGCAACTGGGGAAACAGATGGATCAACAAGAGACTATACTGTGCTGATGGACTATATCTCTTTGTCGCAAGGAAAAGGATCCCAAGTGAAAAATTCAGGCAGTATGTGGACGGGCATTTAAAATAGGAAAAGGGGGTGATGGATGGAGAAGAACAAGTTCAGGATGTCACTTCCAGCAAAAGCATAATAACATTGGAAACAGCCACACTTTTAAACCACACATCAATGGCAAGTGGGAAGAGGCATGTAGAACAAAACCCATGCAAAATACAGGCAAGGCAGTCAACAAATGCTGGGAAGTAATGAGCACAAAAGCTTGAAGCCTAGCCAACAAAGTCCCTGATTTGGAAGCCCTAATGGTGGAAATGGACTTGGACATTGTGGCCATTATAGAAACATGGTTTAACAAGTCTCATGAATGGGAAATAGCCATAGCTGGCTATAATCTATTTAAAAGAGATAGAGAGAGTAGAAAAAGAGGAGGAGTAGCCCTATATGACAAAAGCAATATTAAAGCTGCTGAAATGCAGGGGACATGGGGAAAAGAAGAAGCGCTATGGATTGTGTTGGAAAGGGGAGATTGCACTGTCATCCATACTGGTGTAGTCTACAGGCCTCTAACTCAAACCGAAGAAATAGCCAATTGATTGATATTGCAAAGATAGCCACGAAGGGGGAAGTGATCATATTGGGTGACTTTAATCTACCCAATGTGGATTGCAGTATTCCTTCTGCAAATCTGGAAAGAAGTAAAAAAAATTGTGGATTCCTTCCAAGATGCATTACTTACACAAATGGTGATGGAACCGACCAGGGAAAGCTTGATGTTGGATTTAGTGCTCACCAATGAAGAAAGCGTGTTGAATATCCGGGTGGGTGCCCATGTGAGCAGCAGCGATCATCACACAGTGTGGTCTGAGATAAAAGCCAAGTGGAGTCCAATCACAGCAAACTCAGTGTCCTAGACTTCAAAAATACTGACTTCAGTAAAATCACCAAGTACCTGTAGGAGGAGTTGGCAGGGTGGGAGGGGATAAGGGAAGTGGAATTGCAATGGGCTAAACTAAAGGAGGCAATAAAAGGGGCAACAGATACATATGTAAAGGAAAGTAAATAAAAGCAAGAGAAAAAGGAAACCTATTTAGTTCTCCAAAGAAGTGGCTGCACAAATAAAGGCAAAAAAACCAGCTTTCACAAAATTCAGAAGTTCACAAATAGAGGAACACAGAAAAGAATACAGGATCAAACTAAAAGAGACAAAAAGAGAAATAAGGATAGCAAAATCAAAGGCAGAAGAAAAGATGGCTGAAGATGTGAAGTGTGGCAACAAAACGTTTTTCAGGTATATTCGGTAGAGGAGGAAAATTAGAGATGGAATTGCAAGACTCAAAAGTGCCGGGAACGGATTTGTGGAAAGTGACATTGAAAAAGCAAAAATGCTAAACAAATACTTCTCTTCTGCTTTTACTAAGGAAAATCCTGGAGAAAGACCACCTGTGATTGACAAATATACAGATGGGAATGGATTAGATACCACACCATTCACAAAAGATGATGTGTTAGAACAGCTTGCAAAACTGAAAGTGGACAAGGCCATGGGTCCGGATGAGATACATCCCAGGATACTGAAAGATCTCAGAGAGGCTCTTGTAGGGCCATTAAAGGATGTTTCTAATAGATCCTTGGAGACAGGAGAAGCTCCACAGGACTGAAAAAGGGCTGATATGGTACCTCTTCACAAAAGTGGTAATAGGGAAGAAGTGACAAACTATAGGCCAGTAAGCCTTACCTCGGTGGTGGGAAAAGTAATGGAGGCACTCCTGAAAGAAAATAGTGGACTTTCTCAAAACCAACAGGTTGCATGATCCGAGGCAACATGGTTTTACCAAAGGACGATCTTGCCAAACAAATCTGATTGAGTTCTTTGACTGGGTGACCAGAGAACTAGATCAAGCGCATGCGATTGATGTGATCTACCTAGATTTCAGCAAAGCCTTTGATATTGTTCTTCATAGGAGGCTTATCAATAAACTCAACAGCTTGGAGATGGGTCCCAAGGTGGTGAACTGGATCAGAAATTGGTTGACTGATAGTCGACAGAAGGTGATGGTAAACGGAACTCACTCAGATGAAAGGAAAGTGATTAGCGGTGTGCCAGAGGATTCGGTCCTGGGACCGGTACTGTTCAATGTATTTGTGAGTGATATTGCTGAAGGACTGAGTGGAAAAGTCTGTCTTTTTGCAGATGACACAACAATTTGCAACAGAGTGGACTCCCCTGAGGGAGTGGATAACATGAGTAAAGATCTACAAAAGCTAGAAGAATTGTCTAATGCTTGGCAGTTAAGATTTAATGTGAAGAAGTGCAATGTCATGCACTTGGGAAGCAGAAATCCAAGGGAATTGTATATGGGGCAAGAGGTTGGTGTGCATGGACCAGGAGAAGGATCTCAGAGTGATTATGTCTGAGGATCTCAAGGTGGCAAAACAGTGTGACAAGGAGGTGGCAAAAGCCAGAAGGATGCTGGGTTGCATACAAAGAGGAATTACCAGCAGAAAGGAAGAGGTACTAATGCCACTGTACTAGTCACTGGTGAGGCCTCACTTGGAATATTGTGTTCAGTTTTGGAGACCATATCTTGCAAAGGATATAAAAAGACTGGAAACGGTTCAGAGGAAGGCAACCAAAATGATTTGGTGCCGGCGTCAGAAGACTTAAGAGAAGAGACTTGAAGACCTAAATATGTACACTCTGGAGAAGAGGAGGGACAGGGGAAATATGATTCAGACTTTAAATACTTAAAAAGTATTAATGAACAAACAAACCTCTTCCAAAGACGGGGAAGCTGTAAAACTAGAGGGCATAACATGAAGCTGCAAGGGGGTAAACTGAAAGGCAATGTCAAGAAATACTTTTTCACTGAAAGGGTGGTGGATGCTTGGAATGCCCTCACAATGAAGTGGTGGGGGCAAACACAGTGACAGAAAGCAAAATGACATGGGACAGACACAGTGGATCCCTTTATAGCAACAGGATAAAATAAAAATAAACATAACTTCTCCTATATGAACAGTGCAGCGCGAGTACTCCTCGGGGCATCCAGGAGAGACCACGTGACACCCCTTCTAAAACAGCTACACTGGCTCCCCATCCAAGCAAGGGTTAGTTTCAAGACCTTGCTGCTAACATTCAAAGCGGCTATGGGACTCACCTCGTCCTCCCTCTCCAACCTCATACAACCACTTGCACCAAACAGGCCGCGAAGAACAGCAGAATTGAACATGCTGGTCATCCCAAATGAAACCACAAGATGCTCCAGATCAACATCTAACAGAGCCTTCCGACTCTGCGCCCCAAATTTATGGAACACCTTACCAGCACAAATCAGAGCAATGACCAATTTGAGTCAGTTTAGAAAGGCGCTAAAACATTTCCTTTTCCTCAAATATCTCAATGACAGCTCCGATCACAACCATCAGGTGAATAGCAGGAGTGGCCAAATGGATAGACCTTCGCAACAGACCAACTTTACTTTGTAGATAACAAGCAGTTCCATATTCTGTTGGTAACACCTTGTATATAGTTAACCATGATATCCCTTAATAGATAAACCACCATTGTATTTAGTTTCCCCTATTTCGCCAAGTTATACCTCCTGTTAAATGTAATGACCAGACATATGTAAAATGTCGGATGTTTTCTGTTTAATATAAACCGCGCTGATGTCTAATAGTGCGGTATATAAGAATTGTAAATAAATAAATAAATAAAATAAATATATCTCAACAAATAGGGATGACCTACATAGAGCAGTGGGTACACCGCATGGGGAGGGGTGACCTGCACTGAGTGGCCTTGCTGGGCAGACTAGATGGACCATACCGGTCTTTATCTGCCGTCATATGCTATATTTCTAAAATCACAAACAGGGCTTCTAAAATAAAGCCCATAGTCTTAGCATATAGGTGTCTATATTCGGTGCCCAGACATTTAAACTAGGCACCTACTTCTCTGCATGGTCAGGTGTGTATATTCCGTGGTGCTAAGCAAATGCTTATTGGCATGAATTGAAACATCTTGTTTAGACATTTCAATTTCAGCCCCAGACGTTTATTGAAAATTGGCTCCTTGCTTCTCGGGAGACTTCCCTTACATAGACACCAAGCTGTGGCCTCTTCCGGCCTTTTATGCAGCTTGATGATATGGCTTGCCCGGATTGGTTTGTATTATTTTTTTATTTAGAGAACGTTTTTATATCACATTGAAGAATACTTGAGTAAAGAAATAAATTAAATCGAAAGATCTGTAACAATCTATAGAAATTAAAATACAATATTTAGGGGCATGTTTCTAAAGCATGGTACCTGGGTAGCGCGGGGGTTAAGTGTGTTTTTGGACTTGCACTAAAATATAGTGTGGGCCCTGTGCTAAAACACCCATGCTACCGAGGCAGCGCACATCTGGGGAGCAGCTGGATGGGGATATGAGTATTCCCATGAGGGCACCACCAGCACGGGCCTTGAAAGCCCACGCTGTCAGCGTTTAGCAGGGAGCAACCGCCGCCAGCACAATGGGTGGAAGTAGCTGCTCCTCATAGCAATATTAACACCGCAACCTGCGCTAGATCCAGTGGGACATCTGTCTCCGCCTCCCTGCTTCTAACACAGCGTCCTGTGTTAGTAGTGAGGTTCAAACCCATGTTCCTAAAATGGGAATTAGTACGCATGCCCCTTAAACCACAAAATGGAGCCCAGAGAAGGAAAATTAATAATCAAGCAATCATTAATCATGCTGAAGGGATGATTAAAAGAACCGTATCTACTGAAGTGTGCGATCTCCGGAAGCTACATTATGTATCAGAACCATCACTAGAAATAGCAAATTGAGGGAGCTGTTTTGGGACCAAGAAAATATACACTCTACCAGAAAAATGTATAATACATCTACAAGGAAATTTCAGATTATATCTAACACCCAAAGCTAATGTTCTCAGTTTTAAAAGCAAGAATTCTCTATAGCTTGTTTGGGTAGATCGAGATAAATCAGGAAATATACAAATTAAAGAACCCAAAAACAACTCAGGGGGGCGACAACCACTTCTGCCCCCATGCAAACAGGAACTCGGAATCAAGCGGTGGTGGGGGGTGGAAGCAAACAGCCTTGTGGTGCCAACGTTTTAAGGTAAGCGTCATGGGGTTGTTTTAGGCCATTGCCACTGCTATAGGTACCAGGGAAATGCAGTTGCAGTGCTAATGGGCACCCCCAGAGGGCAGCACTCTAAGCTACTGTTTAGTTCACCTACTGGTAGCATCAGCCTTGCTGTTAAATTGGGTGGTGTATGTATGTGTAGAGGCTGAGCTCTGAGTATTATATTATTTCATTTGTGGCTCTGCGGGATGAGCCTTTGAGTCTTGATGTGTCTGCTTGAGAAGACTGGAAAACCTGCCAGAGGCTTTATCCTGCTGTGCCTGCGTGTGGAGAGAGAACGAAGGAACTGGCTTACCATCCAAGCTTAACAAAGACGTCTGCTGTACAGGAGAGGACATTACTACTGAAAGGGGATATGGTGGGGTGAGTGCTTCCCGGTGCGCAGAAAGACTTACAGGAAGAAATAGGATCCCAAGGAGGAAGGAGAACGGACACTGTAATCTGCTAAGTGTTTAGCAATCCTATCCCAGGATCCTTGTGCCAGCAGCCGAACTGATAAATACTTAAACTTGGATCACAGACACAAATAATTCAAAAGAACACAACCGGTATTATCAAAGCCTGTGTATTTTGTGATACTGCATATTACAGACTCTTTTTGTTTGAACTGGACATTTTGTTGGCAGTAAAGAGAATTGGAGCACCCAATTTGGTGTCCAGAGCCTCTTTAATGTATGCACCTAAGGGCCTTAAAGGGATTTCCCTCCCCCCGGCAGAGAACCTGCTCCTCGTGTGTGTGCTAACTGAGTGAAGAAGTGGATGAGGATAAAATTGTTTTATGACCTCACCCCTGCCAGATCTGCTGCCTGCAATCCATTGGACTCCAGAAATCTCGCTATCCTCTGTTTTAAGTGTTTCCATTAATTAATTATAGTTCATTTTACTTGATATATCGCCTATAGCAAGTAGCAGTTAGGGGGTTAAGGAAGTTACATTCAGGTACTGTGTCTATTTTCCCCTGTCCACAAAGGGCTCACAATCTAAGGTTGTATGTGAGACAATGAAGAGTTAAGTGTCTTGCCCAAGGCCACAAGGAGCACCAGTTGGACCGAAACCCCAGTACCTCCAGCCTAAGGCTGCTGTCCCCCAATGGGACTTAAACCTAGGTCTCTCTGGACTGAGGCTACTGCCCTGACTACTAGACCACTCCTCCCTCACAGAGGACAGTAAGGATGAGGTAGTTCCTAACCTCATCCTTACTTCCGCTTTTGTGTAAAGGGATCACGTGTGCCTTTCTCCAGTCTTCAGGACCACTCCCGACTCCAAAGAAGCATCGGAGAGGTCAAATAGTGGAGCCACTAGAACTTCCCCAAGTTCTTTCGATACTCTCGGAAGTATTCCATCTGGCCCCATTGCTCTGCCTACTTTTAGTTTAGTTAGTTCCTTGTGAACACAGTCTTCTGAAAATCGTTTAACATCCCCTTTACTTCTGTTCCTATTTGTGGGTGTTTTCTGAGGTGCTTCTCCTGGCCCTTCATCTATGAATACAGAACAAAAATATTTGCTAAGCAATTCTGCTTTATCCTCATCAGCTTCTACATATTCTTCCCCTTCACCCTTGAGTCTGACAATACCACTTTTGCACTTACTCCTGTCACTAACGTAGCTAAAAAATATCTTGTCCCCCTCCTTTACTACATTGACTATTTTTTTTATTTGCATTTTCCCAGCTTTTTGTAGCTTTTCCAAATGCTATTGCTCTTTCTATGATCTTTTTTATTTTATGAGGCCGCCCTCTTTTTCCTTACCTTTTCAGCTACTTCTTTCAAGAACCATAGTGGCAGAGCGGAAACAAGATGGCATCTGATTAATGTCACAGCTGTTACCGGTCCAAGGTGTTCCTATCCTCAGGTGTTGCCGGTATGGGCAAGAAGTGAAAGTCCAAGTTTTTACCCTCCAGCATTGGATCCTCCATGTCGGGGATTCAATGAACTCTATTGGGCTGCGGTTTGGGCTTAGTCCCTCGAGATGAAACTTCAGCGTAGCCGGCTGTGTTCCATATGTCGGCCTTAAGTAGGGCGTCTCTAAGCCCCGAAGATAGGACTGCTCCACTTTGACCTGGAAGTAATGCTGGTGGGGTCATGGCTCTGATGACAGCTTCCCTGATGGGTGGGGGACTGGAAGAGAGCATGGAAGGGGCTCCTGCAGCATCGTCGTCCCTGTTGGAACAGTGGGGGGTATAAGCTAGCACTGCCACTGTGAAGGAGTTTGTCCCCACAATAAGGAAAGAATTGGCACTTCCAGCTCCTGCAGTATTATTGAAACCTGCTGTTCTAACGATGGTTTCATTATGGGAGGTGGTGGCTATGTTCAACGCATCACTCCTGGCAATGGCAGTAACTTTTTCTCAAGATTTGGTTAAATTGAAGGATTTGGGATAGATGCTGTCTCAAGAACTGGCAAGGAGTGCTGCTAGACTGGATCTCCTGGAAGCCCGTCATGGCGAGCTTCAAGAATTAGTGAGTATCCAGATTAAAGATTCTTCCATCATGGCAGATAAGATGGAGTATCGGGAAAATGTATCCAGATGAAATAATCTTCGGTTTGTTAACTTTCCCGAGTCTCCTCTTCTTGGTCTGACTGAGGCGGTTAAAAAGTATCTTCAGGAGGTACTGGGTATGTCTAGAGAAAATTTCCACCTACCACTGGAGCACAGTATTTGTCCATGAGGCCAGAGACTGCGTCTGCTGAGGAAGAACAATCACATCCTCTGCAGGGGTTGTCAGATTTAATGGTGCTCTTAGAGAGTTCCCTGGGCAAGGTCACGGGTAGGGTCACTCTGATGGTTAACTTTGCCCTTGAGATGGACCGGAACACTGTGTTACATTTATATTTTCGAAAGATGCATGTATTGTTTTTGGGGGCTAAGATACAATTTTTCCTGACTTTTCAAGAACCACCCAAAGAAGACACAAGGATTTTTTGGAATTGAAATCCAGGGTCCTTTCTTTGGGTGGGTCTTTTCTGTTAAAACATCCTTGTAGGTATATAATTTTGTTAAATGGTAAACAATTTATTTTATTTGACCCAAAACAATTGATAACCTTTTTGCTAGGCCGTGAGGGGATAGCCATGGGATAACTGCAACCAAAGCTGTCTGTTTCATTTAAGGGACTGGAATTTTTCTTTTCTAGATTTATTTTTCCTATTTCTAGTAATGCAGTCTAATATTGATATGAGGATATGAATGTTGTTTTTTCTTTAATGATTATTGTGGGGAATTCTTGTTGAATTGCATTTGTTAATATCCTTGTGAATTTCCTTATTTCTCTTTATTAGGAAATACTTGTTTGTAAAAATTGATAAAGAATAAATTTTTTAAAAAAAGAACCATAGTGGCCTCCTTTTCTTTTTACATTTATTTATTTTTCTAACAAATATATTTGTTGCCCTTAAAATATCCCCTTTCAGTTTTGTCCACTGCTTTTCTAAATCCCCCAATTGTTTCCATCTAGCAAATGACTCCTTGAGGTATTGTCCCATCTTTGAAAAGTTTGTTTTCCTAAAGTCTAGGACCCTCATTTTTGAATAAACCATCTCCACCCATGTCCTAATATAGAACCACATTATTTGGTGATCACTGGATGCAAGATGATCACCCCTTATAATACCAGAAACACTCTCCCCATTTGTAAGTACCAAGTTCGTTATGGCCACCTTCCACATGGGTTTTGTTACCAGCTGCAGGAATACGTAGTTCTCCCAGTAGAGATCTAGAATGTTCTTACTTCTAGATCAGGGGTGGCCAATTCCAGTCCTGGTGCACCACAATCCAGCCTGTTTTTCAGGATGTCCCTAATGAATATTCATGAGATGTATTTGCATACAAGGGGAGGCAGTGGGTGCAAATATACCTCATGAGTATTCATTAGGGACATCCTGAAAAACAGACTGGATTGTGGTATACCAGGACTGGAGTTGGCCACCCATGTTCTAGATGATACCGCAGCAGAGATGTCCCAGTCAACATCTGGCATATCAAAATCACCTATCAGAAGCACTTCCCCTTTCATAACAATACTATGAATGCGTTCAATTAAATCACTATCCACTTCTGCCTGTGAAGGGCGTCGCTGTGTCACTCCAGTGTAAATGGATGCCTCATTCCCTCTTTCCAGTTTAACTTGCAATGTTGCTTCTTTACCTCATAGGCCCTGCAGTTCTGTTGCGTTAGTATTATTTTTTACATATAGCACCACTCCTCCTCCTTTCCTTCCTTTCCTGAATTTATTATAGCCTGGTATAATTACATTCCAGTCGTGGTTCGTCTCCATGGCCACCACTAAATCCAAGTCAGCCGTTTCCATGATAGCAAGGGTTCCCAAACCTGTCCTAGGGCCTCCCCAGCCAGTCAGGTTTTCTGGATATCCATCATGAATATGTATGAGGGAGATCTGCACACAATGGAGGCAGTGCATGTAAACCTCTCTCATGCATATTCATTGTGGATATCCTGAAAGCTCGACTGGCTGGGAGGCAGGTTTGGGAACCCCTGCATTATAGCCTCTAGATCCAGAATTTTATTACCCATACTGCAGGCGTTTCCAGATGTTGCCCCTTTTTCCAATTTCTGAAGAGCTATTTAATGTGTTTACTTACCTGAGGGCTTTTAGTTACCTGGATGCTTTACTCACCCATCCCCAGCCTGCTTCAGAAGACACATCGACCCTTCTTGAATAGCTGAATTCCATTTCTGCTTGGCAGCCCTTGGAAAATCGTACAAAGGTACAATTGTGCAATTTTATAAAAGTCCTTTTCTGCAAGTGAAACAGGTTTTGCTTGCAGAAAAAGGTTTATAAAACTGCCCCCGTAATGTGGCTTCATCCTTTTTCACGATGCTGTAAAAACAGAGTAGAGTAAAAGGAAAGTCTATCTGGGATCTCAGAAGAGTCAAACAATGTTATTCCACTGGAGCTGAAAATTCTTTTAAGAACAAGTGCAAGATACTTCCAGCCTCACTTGCCACGAAAACCCGGCGGGTATGCAACACACATAGAGTACATGGAAGATCTCTCTCTCTCTCTCTCTCGGTTTCTCTAATCTCAATTACTTTATGCTTTCAAGAAAGGTGGGTGTAGAAAGAAAGAGAACCAGGGCCGGTGTGAGCATTGGACAAACTAGGTGGTCGCCTTGTGTGCCAATAGTCAGAGGGCGCCCATTGCCACTGCTGCTGTCCTCTATGAGATGTGCAGCAGTGAGAATACTCGTACATTCAAAAATGCATTGCAACACCGGAGTTACTTTCTCTGTTCACGCTCCTACCCCTCCAATTCCACTTCCTCTAATGGGAAGTGGAATCAGAACATGAATATTGAAAGTGTGAATGGCACTGTGATGCTAGAAGAGAAGGTAACTTTGGCGCCACAGTGCCTTTTTAACAGTACTGCTGGAGAGGAGCGGCAGTAACAGGAATGGGAGTGGGGGCTGGAGAAGGGGCGGTGCTGGGAATGAGGATCGCTTAAGGTGCCTCACATCCTCGCATCAGCCCTGAAGAGAACTCAGAACTTTCCTCTAGAGAGCTCAGGTTATGAAATTCCTTGTGGCAGTCATGTTTCACAACCCATATAATGGCAGCATGAAAGGAAAGGATTTGGAATTCAAGAAGAGGTTGGCAAAGGTTTAAGCCTTACATAAAGTTCTGTTTGTTCTCTGTGCTCTCTTTTGATTGCTTGAGAGAAGCTTATCAAGTGAAACCTTTTCCTCAACATGTCACAACTTGGCAGAGTACAGATGTCCTGCAGATTAATGCAGGGGGAAGCACATTGACTTTACCGCAAAAATGCAAAGCAAAAAACCCCACTAGTGTTTGGAGAATAGACATGTCAGACGACAGCCTACAGTGCGGAGCTCACACCTAATCCAAGTTTATGTGAACACTAGGTGTAAGGTCAAATTGTCAAAGTATTTTACTATAGAGAAATGAGCCGAAGATGTCTTTCCAGAAATAAAGCACAATGTGTCTGCTAATGCAGGAGCTTCTGAACTGTGGTTCAGGTCTTCCCCCTTCCTACCTACAGCTGGATCACAAGGTAGAGCTCTGTTTAGGAAAAAATAAAATAAGTTTATGTCCCAAACACTCATGTACAACCTTGCCATTAAATAATTCTTGCCTTAATGGGTGGTTGTAGGTTGACTACCCCTGGCTCCATGTTGAAAGACTTCCTGCACTAGTTGTATAATCTGCACATATACATGGGAGATGCATATGCAGCAAGCTGCTTAACTCTGCCGCTAAACACCATCACTCCCCCTCCCCGCAGTCATCACCTAACGCCAGAACTCACTACTACCCAACAAGAGGTGCCATGCAACCCTACTGACTTTGTCCTGGTCTTGCACCCTCTAGGACCTGCCCTCTTTACCTGCAAAGAATCCCTTAGCTACTATTCATTTACTGAAAGGTTTTATAGACCAATTCCTAAAAATCATGCAAAGTCGTTTAGATAATAATATCGGACCTGATATTCAAAAAGGCCAATATTCAAATGCCACGTTGTTCAGTCACTGGGCTCAAGTATCGGCAAGATATTCAGCAGCGGTATTCAGTAAGGAGCTGGCTCTGAATATCCGAGCTGAGCCATGCAATCTGGGTAAGGGCTGGCCCATACCCAGAATGCAACTTAGGACAACTTTGCTTGAAACTAAGTTTCCCAGCTAAATGCCGATTGAAAATCCCTCTAACCGGATAAATTCTGCACATACCATGATAATGCTGACACCGCCCTCACTCTGTCCACGGACTGCCCCTCCACTAACCAGCTAGGGCTGGAGCGGTCTGTGGAGATAGTCAGCAGAAAAATCCAGATAGTGCTGCTAAATATCTCAGTCGGCACCCTTCATTGGACAGCATCCCATTGGCTGATTGGCTAAGGGCTCTGAATATTGGCCCCATTCAATTCAATACATAAAATTATATAAAAAATACACAGAAGGGACGGAGGCCAAGATGGCGCTGGGTTCAGATGCTTGAATGGACTGCTCCTGTGTTTTACCATGGATGTCATCTTTTTTCCCTCTATTCACAATTTGTTATGGGAAGGAAGACTAGGAAGAGGAAGGGCAAGTCTGGGGCCCAGCAGTATGAGGATTACCACCAGTGGGCTGTACCGATGGGGTGTGTGGAGCGTTAGTTTATGTTTGTTTTCAAGCATCAAGGTGGTTTACGATAATTACTAAAACACATTTAAAAGAAAAGAAAAATCTGTAACATAAAAAGCAATGGTGGGCCCCAGTCATGAGGCTGCACCAAGGCAATTTGGTGAGAGTAGATAGTGGCATTGGTTGAAGCTGAATCAAGGAGTGCCCAGTGACCCAGGGAGATAGTGAGCCACCAGGGGTTAAGAGGCTGCCGAAGGCAGAGGTAGCTACACTGGGCACTGTTTGGCAGGCCGTTATACACCTTGAAAGTGCTGTTG
Source organism: Ichthyophis bannanicus (assembly GCA_033557465.1). NCBI lineage: Eukaryota > Metazoa > Chordata > Amphibia > Gymnophiona > Ichthyophiidae > Ichthyophis > Ichthyophis bannanicus. The sequence continues at coordinate 10,888,829 of CM066039.1, read as the reverse complement.
TCCAAGACTGAGTAATTTAGTCAGCATTTGACCGTCACGGAAGAATCACTTAAGAACCAGGATGGTCAGTCGAATAAACCAGAGACCATGAGCAGAAGAACACCTTTTTGATTGAAGTTGCCAAGCAAACCCATTTCCAGCCCTGCCTCCTAAGCTTTCTAATTCCTGATGCTGTGTTGGGCAAAATATTGGTGGGGTCATGGCCCCTGTAGCTCATCTTATTCCACTGCGTATGCTAGAGACTGTACAGAGTGAACAGCAAGCTGCCCAGTCGAGGCTACTGAGTGATTGGCTGGCTCTCAACCAGAAGAAGGAAGTCTTAGATTCCTGAACTTCCCTCAGGTCTCCAGTATTGGCCCTTTTGAAACTTTATTTCAAGAACTACCTTAAGATACCTGCTGACATGGTTCCTCCATGGAATAAAATATTTTATTTACCTGTTAGAAAGATACAAAATGAGTTTCAACAAGGGGAAGAAGATATTGTTTCAGCTGACAGTCTAGATGCTACTGTATTTAGAAACTTCATTAGAGGTTCCGGATAGGGCCACCCTATTCGTAGAATTTGTCTTTGCTAGTGATAAAACTTCTATATTATGATTGTTTTTTTGTAATAGAGATGTCTTATATAGGGGTCATAAAGTTTGGTGCTTTCCTAACTTGCGTAAGGAGACGCAGAGGCAGTGTAAGCTTTTTCTCCTGATAACACCCAGGGGTTATTGCTAATGGTGGGGATTTTTTTTGCTGAGATATCCTGATAGATTTCCAATGTCTGTTACATTTTCTTTGAGTCCATTCATTTAAAGCAATTACTTGATAGCAAATTTTCTTAGCAATAGGGGTCTGTGTACTCTAATGTGGTACCTAGTGTAAACTTTGGTTAAAGTGACATGATAGGAAGATTATATCTGTTTTTTTCTAATAAGAAACATCCCATAATTTTCTGTTTTTTTTTCTCACACCTTCCCCCATATTTTTGGGCTTGATAAGGAATGGGACATTTGTATTTTTTTGTTACCTGGAATAGTATATGCTATGATGGAATAATTTCCTTGTCAGCAACAGCAGGGTGCCCTGAAAATAAAGAGCACTATGTTGTTGGTGACAGATTTGGCACATATTGTGTCATGTGGGTGATACAGTAGGGCTGCCTGGTCAACAACGCTGACAAGGCTACTGTCGAGGGTGCACATCTTGGCTGTTGGCTATGGCCCATGATGACAGTGGCAGCACACAGACGGCTGCCGCATAAATATGATGTGACAGCCCCACTGCCACCGTGTTGCCATGTCAGTGCTGTGTAAGGATGGGGGTGGTGGTAGCAGTGGCTGTGACCTACTGCTGACAAAACCCTGTCCTGACCCTGTCTGTCTGGTGCAATGGTGCAGTTGCGACTGTCAGGCAGATGGCAAGCATGTCGGCAGCAGGTACAGTGGTGCACATGGTGATCTCACCCAGCAGATTTCTAAGGCAGCAGCATGTGTGCGCACATCTCCCACTGGAGAGTGGACCAACTGGCATGCTGTGACAAGCTACATGTGTGCATCCACAAAAACACCTCTTGCAGCACCTGCTTTGTCTCCCCATTGTGAGTTGCAACCCTCACACCTGACTCGGCCCACCGGGCCTCAGGACACACATATTTGTACAGGTGAGAGGCATGATTAATGCCAAACGCCAGAACATCTGTATCCTTGGCAACAGTGTCAGCCCACCAGGCACATTTGCAGACAAGCAAATAGGCTCAGGGCAAGGGCTGGCCTCTGTGAATGTCCAATGTATTCACCTCGTTGGTGACACAAGCAGCAATATATGAGTAATCTACTTGCACTTTTGCTCATGGCCTATGCTAGATTCACAGAGTGCAAGTGAGAATACTCTCTACTCCAAACAGTGTATGCACATACAGTGAGGTATGTATCAGGGACATCAGCACATCACACACAGCACCTCAACACTGTCAACTGTTAATAGGCCAAAGCATCCAGCAGTACATTACCTTGCACCCCAAATGAGACTCCCAGTGCACCTTTGTGCCTGATTGTGACAGTGGGACCCCAGCCCATGAATGGAAAAGGGGACTGTTTCTCTCCCATTGGTACAAAGAAACACTGAGCAAAACAAAACTGTGTTTTTCTGTAATGAACTGTAGTCTGGGATGAGTGCTAGGGGTGTGGGTCCTGGTCACCATGTGTAGCTACTGCTGTGGAGAGCATTGAAAACGCTGGAACTATGTATGTCATCAGGTCCCCAAGCATTAAGGTGAACAGGTGTGGAGAGTGGGTGTTCATGGGCTGGAGAGCAGATGGGGATAGGGAGTATTCCATTACCACTACGTGTTGTAACATAGAAACATGATGGCAGAAAAAGACCACATGGCCTATCTAGTCTGCCCTTCCATATCAACCACTACAACACTCCCCTTTTTCCCTTTAGAGATCCTCTGTGTTTGTCCCATGCTTTTTTGAATTCAGATACTGTCCTCATCCCTACCACCTCCACTGGGAGACTATTCCATGCATCTACCACTCTTTCCATAAAGAAATATTTCCGCATATTACTCCTGAGTCTATCCCTTTTCTCTCTCATCCTATGTCCCCTCATAGCAGAGCTTGCCTTCAGTTGAAAGAGACCCTCATATGTATTTATGCCACGGAGGTATTTAAATGTCTCTATGATATCATCCTTATCCCGCCTTTCCCCTAAAGCATACATATTAAGATCTTTAAGTCTGTCCTCATATGCTACATAATGAAGACCACTAACCATTTTAGTAGCCACCCTTTGCATCAACTTCAATCTGCTTATATCCTTTTGAAGGAGCGGTCTCCAGAATTGCACACTATACTCCAAATGAGGTTGCACCAGAAATTTATACAGAGGCATTATCACCTCATCATGCTTATATTACCCCTCTTCTCAGGTCACTTCATTGGCTCCCTATCCATTTCCGCATCCTGTCCAAACATCTCCTGCTGACCTCTAGGTGCATACACTCTGCAGTTCCTTATTACCTTTCTTCTCTTATCTCTCCCTACATCCCTCCTCGGGAACTCCGCTCTTCTGGCATATCACTTCTATCTGTGCCCTTCTCTTCTATTGCTAACTCCAGACTTTACTCCTTTCATCTTGCTGCTCCTTATGCCTGGAACAAACTACGTCAGGTGCCTTCTCTGGCCCTTTTCAAATCCAGGCTGGTTACACACCTCTTCACTGCCACGTTCAGATCTCAACTGATCTCCTTTGTGTTTCCTTCCCATCCCCCCTAGATGTATCCCATGTGTACAGCTGATGTGGTGTCTGTCTTGACTAGATTGTAAGCTCTGATGAGCAAGGACCATCTTTTACATGTGTCTGTACACCGCTGCGCTATACAAATTATCAGTCGTAGTAGTAGTGGTAGTGATGTTCCATGGCACTACTATATGCTGGTTGCTGCCTGTCGGCACCGGTCCACCTATGGCACATAACACAGGGCCAATGTGCTTACAGAAGGCACCTGGGCAGCCTACAGGGGAGTGTGAGGTGTGGCCTGATATATATCACGTGGGTGCTTAAGGTGGTTATGTGCTTTCACAGTTCCAGAGGGGCAGATGGATGACAGGCCGTGTAGCTCTCTCTAATGTGTGTGGGCCATCATTGCTTCATCATGCTTATTAACAGTTCTCATGTATTCAGCACAGTTCACTCAGCCACTTGCTGCAGCAGCAGCTGACTAGTTGGAACCATTCATGCATGTGGGTCATTTCAGGCAGAGGCCTGTACCTCCCCTTTCGACAAGCAGTGAAATGCAGACACATACAGCTCGATGCCTGCATAGAATGGTATCAGGCCAAAACAGATTCATGCCTTCGGCTAGTATGAAGTGGCAGTTGTTCTGCATGCAAATCTGTGGCACAACACTGCTGTGTCAGGAGAGGGGCTAGACAAGTAATGTGAGGTCTAGCATGCACCTAGGTAGGTGGAGCATCTTCAACTTTGATTACTGCATGGACATCCTCCTTCCCTGGCTACATGGCGCTTGCGGTTCATACGCCCTGTGCTGGCTGTTCACTCTCACCCAAGGGATACCTCCTGCAATTTTATATTACTTACAACCACTTTACATCTCTGCAACGCACGTTGCAGCTGCATAACATGCTTTGTTGTAATGTAACGTGTTTTGTGGCGAGCTAGCTTTCTCTGTTCATAAAGTGCATTACCAATGCAGATAATGTCTGGTGTCAGCGGGTCCGATGCAGACTTGTTTGAGAACAGCATGGTGGCCCTGTCACGGAAGCCATGCTTCTCCGACGACGACCTGCATCTACTAGCCAGCCTCATCTGCCACAAAAAGAGGAAGTTGTTCCCCTCATCAAACATGCGCCACGACATGGGCCAGCTGCATCAGTCATGGCAGCATTTGGTGGAGCGCTACAATGCAAAGTGTGACTACCCACGCACAGTAAGTACATGGGCATAGGAACATCTACTATGAGTACTACTCTGAATCAACTTAAAAGCACTACACAGCATACGCAGTGCTTTACTAAAATACATAGAGGACAGTCCCTGCTCATTGAGCTTACCATCTACAGTAATCATGGGAAAGAGTACAGCACAAGGGAATTGCACATGTCCTTTGGGCATGATTCTGTGGCCTTTTCATCCTGGGCTTCAAATGTCAACATGTCAGTGATAGTGCATGATACCTGCAGAGCTAGGACTTGCCCTCCTTCACATATATGCGGTACACTATGCCATATCTCACTTCTGTCACAGTGATCTGCAAACATGTGTGCATATCCTTTCTTAGCTTCATATGCACAGTATGACAGACAGGTCATTTCACAGACATGACAGAACAACAGTCGATTCAGATGATGCGAGTGAGTCTGTGACACCATGACATATCACAGTCCAGCTGCTGGCCTTACACTCCCAGTGTGGGCAGACACAATATGGTTGCTGGGCATTTGGCATCGGGATGGAACTCATACAACTTAGTGACTACCACCTCCTGGAATCATGTATGCAGGACCATACCTAGCCCTGTGCGAGCGGTGCGGCAGCACAGGGTGCAAAGGCTTAAGGGGCCCATTTTAGCTGTCTTCCGTTGCCTGCCACTGCCACTTTTTCTTCTCTCAGTGGCAGGCAATGGCAGGACAGCTAAAATGTGCCCCTTAAGCCTTCTCGCCAGCATGCTAAGCAGATCTGTCCCTCCCTGCTCTTAGCATGCCGGTAACTTGCACATTGGGCGTGACTCCTCTCCTGCCGCGGGGGGGGGGGGGGGGGGGGTAAATGCCTGATGTGCAAGTCGCACAGGGCGCGACCTTCACTCAGTACAGCCCTGCATGTATGTCCCACTATGTCTGCTTATTAGAGCACCTCATACAGATATGTGGGTACCAGCTGCAGGTCAACATGAGGCATAGAATTTGAGGGACATGTGAACCACAATGAGAAATATGACAGCAACATTATGCAGCTCACATTACCTATGAAAGGCCAGAACAGGGATGCAGAGGCACGGAGGCACAGTCCATGCTTGGCAGACCATTCGACAGCACAGTCTCACATCTGAGGATCCAAGACTGTGATCCATTCCAAATCTTAAGAGTGATCAGATAGTTGGCAGCGTCCTCTGCAGTACAAAGCATTCCTATCACAGTATCCATGGCCTTCAACATCCACTGTGAGGGGTTCACATCTGGATTTGTACTATCCTTTTCCCTCCTTCCCTTTCATGCCCATGACACATCACACCTGTATTTGGTAGTTTTTGCAACTGCAGGCCTGACAGATGTAGTGCACATGCTGGCATGTGATATGTGAAGTATGGAATGTCCTGACATGTGCCATCCTCGCCATTTCTTCAGTACAGACATCCGCCCATCATCTCACATCGGTGATGAGGCATAATAGCAAGCATGCACTGAGGCAGATGCATCACTGAATGCCTTGCAAGGGTAGTGGGCTTCCACATTCCAGCACACAACACCATGACCCCTGATCCAAACAGACTCCCACCCAAAGCCAAGGACTTGTCAGTCAACATTGGCTTAAGACAAGCCTGTCACTTCCATATGTGACATGCATTTCCCCTCAGGACCAGCCTCTTCCAAACCCTGGCCTTCATATACAACTTGCTACCCCTTCCGACCTGATAATGTTTGGTTGGGTCATCAGCAGCAGACCATGATGGCACTTGCATGCAACAGTATTGATCCCAGCATAATATGTGGCATTGTAGCTCATGTTTAATAGCTTTTCTAAGGATCACGATTCACCTACAGTCGTACCCTGACCTGGTCTTTCAGCAACAGATGTGCCAGTCCCTGCTGGGTCTTCAACTCCCAATGTCAGGTGTCTGAGGCAATTGCATTGCAACTGTGCTAGTGGAGGAAGTTGCTACATAGCTCTGGCAGCATGACACAAGACCACGATACGGAATGATGCGGTTGACCCAGAGCAACTGTCTTCATTCCATGAGCACAGCCTGCGTTGACTCATCAGGAGTTGTAGCATACAGTTGTCTCAGTTTAGATCATTCACAGTTTGACATAACACACAGGCCCAGATTGTAAAGGGGCTGTGTGCAGGGACCAGTCAGTGTCTGCTTACAGCCCTCAGCAGGCAATATGCAAGTGATTGTTCACATTCATGATTTCCAATGGGTTCAGATGCTCCTCTCAGATATTTATTTATTTTTATTTATTTATTTAACTAAGCTTTTATACCGCTTTTATACAAGTCAAAGTGGTCAGTCTCCTGTACCCACTTTTGTGTTCTTCCAACATACATGGGACAGGGCCAGAGAATCTGTAACGGGATGTAGGCAACTGTTGTAGTTGATAGGAATGTCCAGACTAGATAGGCCATTTGATGATTTTGTGCCATCATGTGTGTATGTTGCAATTGTTTTCTATGCACTCCGTGTACCATAGACAAATGTACATAGTACAGCTTGCTTAGAAGGGAGACTGTGATATTGCATACTGCATCTGTGACATAGCCATCAACCGGCACATAGGCACTGCATCACCTTGACGTGACACTGCTCCTTTCCTTGGGTCACTGTAAATCATGGATCACAGGTACAGACTCCAAGTGGGGGAAATGACATCATTATGCTCATGAATGATTGAAACTTGACATTTACAAGGCATATAGGTAATATGTGATGCTTACACTCCCCTACATATACCTGTTTCATTATCAGCGAGGAGACTACAGTTCCCAATCTTGTGTATTTATATTTGGGGCTCATATATATTGCCACATTACATAGACACATGCCAGTCATGTTGTGTCACACCCCCTTTCTCAGTGTATAGGCGGTTGCCTGGAAGAGTGGGAAATGTGCCAGATTATCCTTGTAAGTGCTGAAGCTTGGGATATTCCTGTAGTTGTGGCCCAAACGAAGACAGCCAAGGTTTTATGTGATAACAAAAACTTTATTTGTTGCACAGGATTCTGTCATCTACCATCCCCTAACCAGAAACAAAAAGGTGGATACTTCTTATGCCAAAATAAAGTCCAAAGGTGATAAAGTCCAACCTGATCCTTCTCAGGGTTTGTCAATTATATACAAGGTTAATTCAACTTCTCTTCACTTATGAACAGCTTTAGTTGCAGCTAATCACTTCCATAGCGTTCACAATTCACAGCTGCTTAAAGACGTTGAGTTTCACTCCAGCAGAACGCTGCTTCTCTCCGTGCAAACTCAATAGCATGAAATAACTTCTCAGCACTTATCATATACATTAATATCAACAGCTTCACTCTTGGCAACACAAAGCACAGTCTGCCTCCATCTCAGAATAAGAGCTATCTGATTTAGTTGAACCCAACTGCATTGATTCAACATCAGAGTCAGACGTCTTATGATTCAATTCAGGGTACTGCAGATCAACAGGCTTCCAGTGTTCCAAATGGTGTCTAAGCTGTTTCCACTTACTATTCCTTTCCCTTCGTGGTATCTGAATGTAGCTAGAATCAGCAGCCTCCTTTAAAGTAGTGTTAAAGGAATTCAACTGGCTTAATCTTCTTCTAGTGTGTCTGTGTTGCAAAGGTTGGTAACAAGGCAAGTCTCTGTCTTTGCACTGCTCTCATATCACTGGCTTAGCAGGGGCTAGCTTTAGCTTCTGTCGGCATAGCCTACCATCAGCTGATGAGTTAAGAACAGCTGGGCTAGTTTCTAAGCTTCTGCTAGTATCAGGCTTCCTGCACTTGGAACGCTTAGGCAGCTTATCATACAGAACTTTATACTTGCTCAAACTCTCACCTTTGTTCACAGCTTCTAGGGAAGACTCTAGGGAAGTAATGCTATCTCTTCTGGGTAAGGGTTCCAGCCTCTCCCCATGAGAATAAAAGTAGCTTCCCACCTGCTTCTCCTGGCTGTCTGGTTCGTGGTGACCTCTCTCTCCCAGAGGAAGCTTTCTCCACTGCTTTCTCAGAGACCTCCGTGTCTCAAAGCAGTCTGGAAGGCAACTCTCCCAGCACCATGTGCTATCCTGGCAATGACTGCTCCTCCCTTTGCTTCTCTCTGCAACTTGGTCAAAGTCAGGTCCTGAGTCTCCTGCCTGAACACTTCCTGTTCTCCCAGGCACTCCTCCTGCTCCCACACGAACTCTCTTCCTTCCAAGATCAGTGTTACTCTGACTCGAGCTTTCACCTGAACTGGAACTGGAACTTCTCCTCAGACTCCTTCTCCCACTCGAACTCGAACTAACTCTCTCTGTTACTTCCTGGTTAAGAGCATAGGGCTGTCCTATCCGGTTTGACTCCGCCCCCTTGCCTCTTACGTCAGCTCCCCTGTTTGTCCTGGAGCTGGGGTGTGGCTCTCTCACTGCCTTTCTGTGCAGAGAGTTTCTCTGGGCTTGTGCTTTAACCCCTTCCTTGCCTGCCTTAATGTGTGCATTTGAGGAAAGCTGCAGTTTTAAACCCTTTTTCTTACTGTTTAAACCCTCTGCATCATCACAGTTGCTACAAACATTGTTGATCATATCCATCCACATACCATCAGCTTGAGTCATGTCTACCTCTGTGAGATGCTAGACCATGCTCAATGCAGTCAGCTTCTTACCATCACATCACATCACTCACATCTCTCATGTGGGTAATGTGCACAGTGCAGTCCTGCACTTCCATTACTTTCATGGACACATCTGGGCCTTGGCACACTGACATCAGTGCGCATTTATAGACTACCCATAACTTCAGTTGGCACAACATTATGCTCCCACGTACAGTGTGACGCATTTGACCCATGTCGTTCATTGCAGTCCATCTCCTCTTACCTTTCCTTCCATGCATCCAGGGAATGCACTACAGTTGGTGCAGAGTGTTGATGCCCTTGCAAACATCTAGCTTTACACCCCTCTTGCTGTCAAACTCCAGATTGTATCTTGCATTGCCCTGCTTTGCCTACCCTCTGGTAGTGGCTGCCATAGATGACCATCTGATTGGCCTCCTAGTTGGGCCAGCCCTGCATGCAGCCCCTGCTCTGTCACTTTCTGACAGGGTTTCTTATCCTGTGTTAAGATGACCACCTTTAGCAGGTAGTAAGGCACACGCTAGCCACCAAAAAGTCTTACCTTGTTCCCTTAACGCCGGTATGCCTATTCCCCGCCCGGTCCTTTATCGCACGCAAACACCCTTAAGGCTGCTATTAACACTCATTATCCACAGCCCCCTTACCACCCTTTAATAAACACACACCTATGTCTAAGGGGGCTAGTTACCAAGCTATGATAAAATCTCATATTTTGCTGCAACTGAATTTGCTGCGGGAATCACAAATCTGCAGAAACTCAGTACCACAGGTTAGTGACTCCTGCAGTAAAGGAATAATGCAGCTTGCATTGTTATTCTGAGGAAAAATGATACCAGCACAAAGCTGGTGTTATTCTTCCTTGCTAGGAGTATCAGACTACTAACAGGTGGCCCAATTCTCCAGGCCGCATTCTTAAAGGGGCTGCAATGTTTACCAAAAATCTGCAGTCTGGGGGTCCTCTTCCTCACGGTACTGGCAGTCAAGATCTTCCCCCCAAAGATACCACTCTCCCCATATGTACCCCCACTTCTTCCAAAGCCACAATAAAAATCACTCTCCTTAACATCCCACACCCCGCCCCACCACCCAAAGGCCTCCCTGGACCTACCTTTACTCATCCCTGGCAGTCTGGTGAGACCCAGACAGGAGCCATCCCCACTTGCTCCTGTCCAGGCTGGCGCCATATTCAAAATGACCCCCACAACTCCTCACGATAATCTTCTGGTACTACTACTGTGGTTCCATTGGATCATACCTTATTCAAGATGCCCTGCAACACATGACTTGGTTCACTTTAGGCTTGACCATGTTAACATAGTTTATCTTGGTCTTTGTGTCTCTTCACTGAAACATCTTCGAAACATACAGAACGTTACCATTAAACTCATCCATGGCTTCCGGAAATCTGATAATCTCACCCTGGTTTATACACTGGCTTCTCATCGCATACTGGATTAAATTCAAAATCCTGCTTATCATGCACAAATCCCTTCACACTGGTCTTCCTTTTTACCTGTCCTCTCATCTCACCCTCGATTTCAACATGTAAATACATTATACCTACCCCCAGCAAACTGGGTTCATTATAATACCACTCAGCTCCCTGCTTCTATTATGCAGTTCTATCACTGTGGAATTCCTTACCTTCATATATCTCCATTCAGAATCAAATTCTAAACAGTTCAAGACTTATCTGAAAACTTCCTTTTTCTCTCAAGCTTTCGGCAAACTTCTCCTCATATCTACTCCCACAACTTACTCCTTCTGTTCCCCTTTTCACTACTGACTTCTCATTTCTTTTATTTCTAAGTTTTGCTTTGTATTTTAAACTCTTTTATATTGTTAATATGCACTTTAGCTGTAAACCGCTTTGATCGATTTTGAAACACAGTATAGCAGAAATAAACAAATAAACAGGTCATCTAGATGCATGGCAGCAGTGTGCATAAGTTACGCTAGTTTTAAAAGGGAAAGTATGGATATGCTTTTCCTTTTAAAATCAGCCAATGGAAAGTGCACACACAAATTTGACAGTTTATTTTATGAGCTTATATGTATAAGTGCAAAGCTCACCCAAATATCAAATCTAGGATCATCTTTTCTCAGAGTGTATGTGCATAGGTTTAGGTGCCTAGAAATTGGTGACTTAAAGGTGGTTTCTGTACATAAAACTCATTCAGATGCCCCAGAAAATTATTTTTTATATATATTTACTATTACTACTTATCATTTATATAGCACTACAAGGCATACACAGCGCTGAACAGAGACATGCAAGAGACAGTCCCTGCTCCTAAGAGCTTACAGTCCAGTCAAGACAGACAGCACAACTGGGGACTAGGCTATATCTAGGGGAATGGTAAGGAAACACATAGGAGGTGACATAGAGATTGGCAGGATCAGAATCTAGCATATTCTTCATAAGAATTTTGATTTAAGTCTGTATGATGTGTCACCTACCATTCCTCCCTTCTTTAATTTCTCCAGTTCCAAGCACCTAATTACTGGCCCAAACAAACCAGAAACACTGAGTATTATTTAGTAGTGCCTGGAATGACTTATTCTTTCAGGAAAGGTGTATGCAGAGTTCACTTTAGTCAATATGCATATTGAGGTCAATATTCAAAGAGTTTATGGGCCCGATATTAAGTTAAGATGGCTAGGCATGAGTACAACACCTCACCATCGCCACAGTCCTCTAATCCCAGATATTTGATGCCGGGGTCATATGCTGTCCCGACATTGAATATCTATGGTTGCCACACATGCCAGGAAGCCTAAGAAGATAACCGGATAGTGGCGATATTGCACCACTGCCCAGTTAGGTGCTGGAAAGCTGGCCTATCTTTACCTGTAGAAACTATCTTTTATCCATAGAAGCTAATCAGGTAGTGGTGCAATTTCGCCATTACCTGGTTAGCTTCAGTCGCTGTCCACGACATGCCCGAAAATGCTCCAATGTTAAGCAGTTAGCATCAAAGCGTGTACGGGAGAAGAGTGTGTATATTCAGTGGCACAACTGTGTTGTTGTTGTTAAGTGCTGTCGAGTCGGTGTCGACTCATGGCGATCCTCTGGATAGTTATCCTAAATTGTGTTTGGTCTTCAGTCAGGCAGCTCATTGTTGACAGACTGGCACCCATAGCTGCTGTTATTGTATCGATCCATCTCATTGCTGGCCTTCATCTTTTGCGTTGACTTTCTACCTTGCCAAGCATGATGTCTTTCTCTAACAATCTCTCTCTTCGCATGATGTGTCCAAAGTATGAAAGTCGAAGTCTTGTCATCTGAGCTTCCAAAGAAAGCTTAGGTTTGATCTCCTCTAGTACTGACTGGTTTGTTCTTCGGGCAGTCCATGGTATACACAGTATTCGCTACCAGTACCATAATTCAAAGGCATCAATTTTCTTCCTGTCTATCTTTTTTCACTGTCCAACTTTCGCATCCATATGACGTTAATAAAAATGCCATGGCTTGAGCAAGTCAAATCTTTGTATGGAGAGATACATCTCTGCTCTTGAGAATCTTGTCTAGGTCCTTCATAGCCATTCTGCCAAGAGCAATGTGTCGTCGGATTTCTTGACTGCTTGTTGCTTCTTTATTGATAGTTGATCCAAATACGTTAAAGTTGTCCACTATTTCAATGTCTTCTCCATCAATAATGAACTTACTGATTTTGTCAGTTGTCATGATCTTTGTCTTCTTTACATTAAGGTGCAGGCCCATTTTAGGACTATGTTCCTTGATCTTGAGAAGCAAATGTTTCAGATCATCTTCACTTTCAGCCAGTAACCTGGTATCATCGGCATAGTGAAGACTGTTGATGAGTCTTCTACCAATCTTCACACCTCTGTTGTCTTCATACAATCCTGCTTTTCTGATGATTTGTTCTGCATATAAATTAAACAGGTAGGAGGAAAGTATGCAGCCTTGTCATACACCTTTGCTGATTTTAAAGCATTCTGTTTCTCCTTGTTCCTTTCGAACTGCAGCTTCTTGATCAATGTAGAAGTTGTGCAAGAGAACAATCAGGTGTTCTTGTATACCCATGCTTCTTAATGTGGCCCAAAGTTTCTCATGGTTTACACAGTCAAAAGCCTTGCTGTAGTCAATAAAGCACAAATAGATATCCTTTTGGTATTCTTTAGTCTTTTCAAGGATCCATCACACATCTGCAATGATGGCTCTCGTTCCTCGCCCTTTCCTAACCCTGCTTGCACCTCAGGTAATTCTCGTTCCAGGTATGGTTGTAGTCTCTGTTGAATAATCTTCAGTAGAATCTTGCTGGCATGTGGGATCAGAGCGACTGTGTGATAATTTCCACAGTCAGTTGGATCATCTTTCTTTAATATTGGTAAAAGCACAGATCTTTTCCAGTAAGTTGGCCACGATGTTATCTTCCAAATTTCCTGGCAGAGCCTTGTAAGCATGGTAACAGCTGCATCAGATTGCTGTAATACCTCTATGGGAATGCCATCAATGCCTGGTGCTTTGTTCTTTGATAAGGCTTTCAATGCTACTTCAACTTCTTCTTTCATCACCAATGGTTCTGGGTCATAAGGTACAGGTTGAAACGGCTGTTGGTCCATTTGATCTTTATCATATAAAATCTCTGTATATTCTTTCCACTCTTTCTTGATCTTCTCAGCATCATGCAACATAGATCCTTGAGCATCTTGTAACATTCCAATTCGAGGCTGGAATTTTTTCTTTAACTCTCGTAGCTTTAGGAAAGCCGATCTTGTTCTTCCTCTAATAGTTTCTGATTCTATTTCCTTGCATGCGTCATTGTAGTACTTCTCCTTGTCTTGTGTTACTGCACGTTGGAAATCTCTGTTGAATTCTGCGATTTCCTCTCTTTCTCCTCTGCTTTAGCTTCTCTGTGTTTCTGGGCAATTTTCAGAGCTTCTTCTGTCATACATTTTGGTTGTTTTTGCTTTTTCATCTTTTGTAGAGATTTCTCACTTTCTTCCAACACAATCTTCTTGATTTCATATCTATCTGCGCTGCTTTTTAATATATACATGCAGCCAATCTGTAACATCACCAGAGACTTCGGTATATCTTGTCTATTATATGCAGATGACGTGCTAATTTTCACACCGATCAATGTATCAAATCCTGACTACTCCGCACTAATCAACTGCTTCAATGCAATAACTGACTGGCTTCTCAATCAGAACATGAGAATAAATTTCAAGAAAACCGAAGTGCTAATAGCCACAAGAAACAAGCAATTTTCGCCACCAACCACACTCATAGTGAGAGATGCAGAGCTCCCGATCAAGGCCTCCATAAAGTACCTCGGTGTGATACTCGATCAGAAACTCAATCTTAAGGAGCACATAAAGAACACAGTAAGGTCAATATACTACAAACTAAAAACACTGCGACACCTGAAACCAATGCTGGAGACCAAAGATTTCCATACAGTTTTCCAAGCAATAGTCACACCGCACTTCGACTATGCGAATATCATCCTGCACGGCCTCCCCAAGAATACACTAAGACCACTACAACTGGCGATGAACGCGGCAGCCCGCATCTTATCCGGAGCTTCAAAAAGAGAGCATATAACACCAATACTGGTCGACCTACACTGGCTCCCGATAAACTGCAGAATAATATACAAAGCTCTCCTCATCACATTCAAGGCTATTAATAAAATATCCCCTGCATCAATCTCAAATCTAATCACTCACGCACCAAATAATAGATCCAGAAGACTAGTAGCAGAAAATACACTAGTCACTCCTAGTATCTCCACAAAATGGACACAACAAACCACTAACAGAGCTTTTGTGTCTTATGCCCCCAAGTGCTGGAACAAACTACCCCCCAGCATCAGATCAATCAGGGATATCACCCAATTCAGAAAGTCCATCAAGCATTATTTATTCACTTTGCACTTTAAGCTACCATACACACCAGAGAATTGTCTTCCACATCACTCAACTAACTCTTACACACATCAACAACCCAGAACAGAGGTTTAAAATGGGAAAATACCGAATTTCATCAAATACCAAACCTTGATGTAACATATTTAATTGTATATAGTTATCCCCCAGTTTGCACCCAGTTTACCTTCCCTGTTATCTGTAAACCTAGATCAGTTATATATTGACAGGTATGTTGTTGTTTAATGTAAACCGCACTGATGATGAATAGTGCGGTATATAAAAACTGTTAAATAAATAAATAAATAAAAATAAAAAATACTCTTCTGGAGCTCTGTCATTTGTACACAAAACTCCCTTTCCACACCAGCTGACTTCCGAAAAACAAATAAAACAACGAGTAACAGGGGAGCAGTTTCTTATTTCCTGAGAGGAGTTCCTGTTTGCCTACCTGATTGGTTCCCGAGTCCTGCTGAGCCTGTTCCTGATTGGGGCGGTGTTCTCTGAGGGCTATAAGACCTAAGCCCTCCTCGTGGGACAGCGGGGTGCAGTTTCTTATTTCCTGAGAGGAGTTCCTGTTTGCCTACCTGATTGGTTCCCGAGTCCTGCTGAGCCTGTTCCTGATTGGGGCGGTGTTCTCTGAGGGCTATAAGACCTAAGCCCTCCTCGCGGGACAGCGGGGTGCAGTTTCTTATTTCCTGAGAGGAGTTCCTGTTTGCCTACCTGATTGGTTCCCGAGTCCTGCTGAGCCTGTTCCTGATTGGGGCGGTGTTCTCTGAGGGCTATAAGACCTAAGCCCTCCTCGCGGGACAGCGGGGTGCAGTTTCTTATTTCCTGAGAGGAGTTCCTGTTTGCCTACCTGATTGGTTCCCGAGTCCTGCTGAGCCTGTTCCTGATTGGGGCGGTGTTCTCTGAGGGCTATAAGATCTAAGCCCTCCTCGCGGGACAGCGGGGTGCAGTTTCTTATTTCCTGAGAGGAGTTCCTGTTTGCCTACCTGATTGGTTCCCGAGTCCTGCTGAGCCTGTTCCTGATTGGGGCGGTGTTCTCTGAGGGCTATAAGACCTAAGCCCTCCTCGCGGGACAGCGGGGTGCAGTTTCTTATTTCCTGAGAGGAGTTCCTGTTTGCCTACCTGATTGGTTCCCGAGTCCTGCTGAGCCTGTTCCTGATTGGGGCAGTGTTCTCTGAGGGCTATAAGACCTAAGCCCTCCTCGCGGGACGCGAAGCGGGCGCGTCCCGTGGGCGTGCCCGAAGGGGCGTGACCAAAGGGGCAGGCCACGCCCCTTTGGCGCCCCTTCGGCGCAACATCGGCGTTCGTGGTTCCCTGTTATGGGGAAACGAAGGAGACGTTACTCGCAGCCGGTACAATCGAAAACTGGGAAAACCGTTGGACCGATGGATGCTCATGTTATCGTGGCTGAAGTACCGTCAACCTCTATTTCTATATCTGGGGTGTTATCAGAAATTTCAACTGTGAGTACTCCTTCCTCGAGCAATGATTCCCGTGTTATGGGTTTTACTCCCCCCATTAAAGAACCTAAGCTAGATGCCTCTAGTGAATTTTTGCCTGAAGTAACTCAAGGTGGGAAAGTTCTTTCGGATTCATTTTTGCGAGTTTTAGAGCTGCCTCCCCCATTGCCTTCAGTTATTACCTTTCCGGTGGTAGCTGAAGTGGCAGCTCCCCCTGCGGACCTGTCCCTGAAAGATATTTGGTTGGTAACTTCGCGAATTGAGTCTGTTCTAGGGGCATCCTTGCAGAAAGTTTCTGATTTTTCTAAAGCTACAGTTCAGAAGCTGTCTGATCAAGAAAAGCGTTTGGTGATAGCTGATGAACGAATTACGGCATTGGAGTCTGACGGAGTTGTTCGTCAAGAAGTGTTAGCCACTTTTGTGAAAGACTTAAATGCCTTACACGACAAGATGAAATGTTGGAGAATGTTATAAGATCAAAGAATCTTCGGCTGTTGAATTTTCCACGCACACATTATCTTTCTCCCATGATACTATTTCAGAAGTATCTTAAGGAAAATCTGTTAATTGCTGATTGTGATTCAATTATGATCTCAAAAATTTATTATGTGTTTCCACGTGTGTCTGGTTTACCAGACCTTAAAGAAGGGGAAGAGATTCCTCTAAGTGATCAAAAGGCTTCTTCTACTTTGGATGTCTCAGCCTTTATAGAATCATCTTCAGGTGATATTTCCTCTAGGGCCACTTTGTTGGTCACTTTAGGGTCTGAGATTGATAAAGATAGAATTATGAGAGCTTACTTTAAGCGAAAAATGGAGAAATTTTGTGGTCAGATAGTTCAGGTTTTTCCTGATGTATCTAGGGCCACTCAAGTGAGGCGCAAGGCTTTTTTAGAATTGCGCCCACGTGTGGTGGCCCTGGGTGCAGTTTTTCATCTTAAATTTCCTTGCAAATGCTTACTATTGTATCAGGGTGACAGATATGTCTTTTTTGAATCTGTTCAGTTATTAGAGTTTCTTAAAAGTAAGGGAGTATAGATGAATTTTTACTCTGGGAATCAAGTAAGGTATTTAGGAGTTAAATGTATTGCACCTCCTTGATGTGGTTGAACACTTTGTTTTCTTGGTTGTTTTTTCAACAGATGGTTGTATTGATGTATTTTTTCTTTTTCCTTTTATGTATGTATAATTTTATAAATAAAAAATTAAAAAAAAAAAAAAAAAAACAACGAGTAACAGAGCATTTTCATATTATGCCCCAATTCTATGGAATTCTCTGCCCCCAACAATAACAGAAATAAAAGACCTCATGGAATTCAGAAAAAGAATAAAAACACTATTATTTACAGAACACTACAGGTAACTCCACCCAGAATCAAACACCTGCCAACACTAACTGCATTATTAGCCGCATTGTAAATACTCTTGGATGATGATTCAAATTACTTTCATCGTAATTGCCCAACTACTCTGTAATTCATTCACTGACTGATGGATACCACTAGTAGCCCATCACAAGCTACTATATTTCCATAACCAGCTATACTGTAAATAGCTAACTCTGTTGTTTTTACTAGTACATATGCACTGTTCCATTGTACAAAGCTAACTATGTTAGATGTAAATGTTCAAGTTCTATTCATTGTAAACTGCCTTGACTGCTGGATAAGGAGGTATAAAAGTCTTTGAAATAAATAAAATAAATAAATAAAGCAGCAAATTGATTTTGCAGGCAGTCTTTAAATTCCAGTGGTATATTCTCATGGTCATATTTTGCTACATTCATGAGTGGCTTGCTCTTTTTCAACTTTAGCTTGAGTTTGCATACCGGTATTTGGTGATCTGTACCACAGTCAGCTCAAAGTTTTGTCTTTGTTGATGCTATTATGCTTTTCCATCGTTGACTTCCGTAGATGTGGTGAATTTGATTTTTCTACAATCCATTAGGTGAAGTCCATGTGCATAGTCATCGTTTATGTTGCTGGAAGAAGGTGTTTGAGATGAATAAATCGTTGGTCTTGCAAATTCTATCAGTCTTTCTCCAGCTTCATTTCTTTGCCAAGTGCATATTTTCCAATCATTTTGCCTTCTTCTTTGTTGCCAACATTTGCGTTCCAGTCACCCATGACTATCAGGATATCCTGTTTGCATGTTCTGTCAGTTTCAGCTTGTACTTGTTCATAGAACTTGTCAGACGGCTGCCTAGGGTGAGAACTTACACAATCTTGACGATGCATATATTCATATGATTCTTGCAAGGTATTGTGGGTATTGTAGTTCATTCACTCCCAAACACAGCTGATGACAATAATTTGAGTTGTGAAACCAAGTGGTAAGATCAATAAAATACTTCTTTTATTGATGGGGTTTAATTTACCCAGCACATGTATGCTTGATAGCACTATAAATGAGGTTACTTGCTTGCAGTGTTTAAAATGGATAACAAAAAGTCACAAAGTAAACCAGAAAACAACCTTCAGCTTGTCAGGCAATTAGCTAATGTTTTCTTAGCAAATAATTACCAAATACAAAGGCACAAAGTAAAGAATAAACTTTGCTGGTTAGGTTAACTTCTGCTTATTTTCCACGCAGATCTCAGCAGTGATTCTCCCTTGCTCACCCACACAATCAGGTGCAGCCCTAATTACTATCAATGGACCAGCTGAAAGCCTTTAGCTGGCTGGCTGCTACTGTGTGAGCCCAAATCCTGCTTTAAGAGCTGTTTGCAGTGGAAATAAAGAACAAAGTTAGGTTTCTTTGTGATGGCTGATGTGTTTGCTCAGAGAAAACTAGTAATAGCATTTAGATAGAGAACAGTCCATATAAACTGTATTTTCCTCTGCTATATCAATCAGCATATGGTCACTATCATACATTGGCACAGACGAGTCTTTCATTAAGGCACTATCATGAGAATGCTCATTCCCTTGCTGCCACTCTCTATTATAGATAGGGTCTGGATCAGTGTTCATACCTGAGCCTCTCCTGCTATCATTATTCCTCTCTGTATAGCCTGGCCAATATGTAATCCAATTCTGATGTCCAGCCTTCCAATCTTGATCCCTGGACACTGGATCTCCTCTCACATACCTTCTGGCCTTGGTCTGAAAGTCCCTTCCACATGCAGTCTTCTCTCTTCCAGGTAGCCACTGGTGATTCCTATCTCTGCCACTCCATTCCTCTGGCTGAATCCAGTCCAATGGACTCTGCTGGCTTTTGGAATACCTCCCAGTATGAGTACTGCCTTGGAATCTCCCAGACCTTCCAATGGCCTTTCTTCTCTTCCTTCCAGAGAGTTTCCTTCTCTCTCTATCTGCGTGGCTTTTGCTGAAGCTGTTCTTCCAACTGTTGCTGAAACTGTTATCTGAAGAAAAAGCTCTACTCTTATCCTGTTCTAATGTGTGCTGCTCCCTAACACAGCGCAGCTGTGTTGAATCAGGCCCTGCCCTTTGAGATGAGTGCTTAGGGATTACCTCATAGCTCTCTTGATTGCACACACATTCTCTCACTTCAGCCCCTCTCATGGCTGCTGGAAACCTGGTGCATTCTGGGACTGGTAGTCTTTTATGTGAAAACTCTGTTTTCTTGCTTCTACCAGAACTGACAGGTTGCTTGTTCAGAGTCACATCATCTTTTCTATAGCTCCTACCTGAGCTATGATAAGCTTCCTTATCACAAACTCTACAATGTCACCCTCTTCTGCAGCTGTTGTTGGAGCATATACTTGAATTATAGTTGTGTTGATAGGCAATCCTCATAGGCGAATAGAAATTAAGCGTTCACTGACTGCATTGTATTTCATTACAGTTCTTGCAAGTTTCTTCTTAATTATAAATGCAACATCATTTCTTCTTTGTCTTTCATTTTCAGCATAGTAGACCATGTGATCATCTGAGGCAAAGTGCCCAATGCCAGTCCATTTCAATTCGCTGACACCCAACAAATCAAGTTGTGCACGTTCCATTTAATTCTTGACCACCTCCAGCTTCCCTTGGTTCATGCTTCGTACGTTCCATGTTCCAATGCGTAAGACATCTTTACAGCTTCTGACTCTCATTTCATGCGCAGCTACATCAGCAGTCAGAGGTCCCAAGGGCTTTGATCCAACCACATCATAAATGTTGGCTTTACTCTGAATAGTCTTCAGCTCCTCCCCAGTAGCCAGAGTGCCTTCTGACCTGGGGGTCTCACCTTCCAGCATTATAGTGAAATTTGTTTTGTTTTGACTATCCATTGGGTTTTCATGGCAAGATTCAGAAGTAGATCGCCAGGCTTTTCTTCCATGCAGTTTAAGTTTAGTGTTGCCATTGTCACAGAAATATGATCCTCCGTCGCCAACACCGTCCCATTCTGCTGCTGCCCAAATGGGTGGTTTGTCTTGATTTGGTACCTCAGTTGAGACCTGTCCATCTTGAGAGACCCAGCTAGTAGCTAAACTACTGGTAGCTTAGCCCTCAGCATCACTGATGCCCACAAGCCCTCACAGCAGGACATGCTGCAAACCAAGTGAGGGCTAACCATGTTAGTGACATTGAATATCCTGCTGAGCGGCATTTACATGATTTATAGGTCTATAAACCATGTAAATGCCTTTCGAATATTGGGCCCTATACTCCTAACTTTGAAAGTTAGGCTATAGGCTCCTAAACTAGCCTCCTTGAAAATTTACTAGGTCTGAGTGCCTAAATTTATACCCAGAATTTCACTAAACTCCTAAATTTAGGTACACAACATGTGCGGAAAGCATGTGGAGCACGACTCATGGAATTCTTTATAACCTGTCTGCGTATGTGTGTGTAGAACTGCACTGAAGTTTTGTGTCCTTGACTTTGAGGAGAGAGGAGAGGGGCTAATTTGTTCATGGGGGTGAGAGGTAGCTTTTTGACAGGTGGGGGATAACTTGGAGCTGGTAAGGGTTGGTGGGGGATTGAGGAGTAGGTGGGGCATTTTTGAAGCAGGGTACTTTGGGGTGGATAGGTAGGTGGAATTGTTTTAGGGATGGGGCAGTTTAGAAGTGGTGGGGTAGTTGAAGGGGTAGTTTTGGGAGTGGGAGTAGTTTGGGGGTCGATGACATTTGGGGGGGATGGAGGATATTGTGGGTTGATAATGTAGTCGCAGGAGTCAAGTACAGGGGTTGTAAGTGTTTAGAGGTGGTGGGGAAATTTGGGGGGATAATTATAGGGTGATAATTTTGGGGAGGTGTTTGGAGTAGCTTTAGGGGGAGTGAACAGTTTGTGGCATGGTGCAGTAGTAGCAGGGGTAATTTTGGGGGTTGAGGCAGTTTGGGGGTAATGGAGCAGTTGTGTGAATCATTTTGGAGGAGGGGAAATTTGGGAGGTGGTAGGGTGTCACAGGGGGTACAAGAAGGCAGTTTGGGGGTGGGGTAGCAGTAGCTGCAGGAGAGTATATTTTGGGGATGGGTCAGTTGGGATAGTTTTGAAGGGTGAGGACAGTTTGTGAGTGGTGGGGAATTTATAAGGAGTAATTTTCAGAGGTGGGACAGTTAAGAGGATGATTTTCAGGAGTGGGGCAATTTGGGGGGTTGGAGCAGTTTGGAGTGCTGGGGCATTTGTAGGATGGTAGTTGGGGGCAGTTCAGGGATGAGAACACTAGAGAGGAGGAATTTCCCTGGTTTTTTTCACCTTATGAAAGATTTTATACTGCAAAAACTGGAAATGCTTCTCCCATAGAAATGCATTGGGCTATTTTTTTTTTTTTGGGGGGGGGGGGTATTTCTCTGGAACCTCTGGTCCAATCTGATCCATTTTAAAACTCCATGTGCCTTTTGAACTGTCGTCCCCCCATTAAGTTTCTCCTCATTCTGTTTAATTTGCATAATTATTTTGCCCCAAGACAGACTGGCAGATCAACATTTCTCAATCCTTCTCGTGTAATTCTTTCCAACAGTCCTTGTGTTGGAAAATTAAAATCGATAGATGAGACTGTGAGGGTCTTAAACGTTTGTTCGGAGTAGCATGTGTTGTTTTTATTCTGCAGTAGTCTTCAGCACAGCCGACATTCCATTCAGAAGGAGAAGGAAAACGGGACTTTTGGGAAGCTTCCACTAAGCATCAACTTTTAGTGAATACTTGAAAAAAAAGAAGAAAAGCAAGAAAAAAACTCTTTTTGGAAGAGTCACATAATTTCGAAGAAGCAGTGCTTAGGTTCCAGCATGGCGGTTTGTGAAGATGTGTCATGGATTTATGAACATCTCATAAATGTATTTTATAGACAGCTGTTAGAGTGTACAGGACACCACTCATACTGTCAGTTTAAACTTGCTAGAGGGTTATTGCCAGGTCATGCAAGTATTAAGAGCCATAGTGCACATAAATTTTGCGGCTGTCCATCTGCACTTCTGTTTTTGTGTTTTAGACATAATAGCTCTACATATTTTGTGCTGACGGTGCTCAGTGCTTAAGGGTTAATAAATCTTGTAACCAGCTGTGGACTGCATGTGGAAAGTCTCATGGGCTTTAATGTAGTGTCTCACTATTGGTGAACAACTGACCCCAAGCCTACACAACAACCTGTACTGATTTCGGGTGGGATTGATCTTTCCCATTTACTGTTCCTTGGGCCTGCTGTGGCTCTCCATTGTAAAGTGAACCGTGCTGACTCTGCAATTCAACAGTTCAGGGAGAAATGCCTTCCGAGTAGGGGAGCAAGGGGAAGGTCTGAGATCGAGTGGGATTGGTGGTATTAAAATAAATAAAAATAAGGAAAGTCCATGGTGATGTCCTTAAAAAAAAATACTGTTTCGGAATAGTTTCAATGCAGCCATCTCTAGCAGTGCATGGTGACAGATTGCCACAGTTCTCAGAGAGCTATGGTAGCTGAAAGGTTCCAGGTTAGTGATCTAGCAGAAAATCAAATGTGGAAGGGAATTTTCAAAGCCATTTATGTGTCTAAAATTACTGTTCTTCTCCGCCGTTTACATTGCTGTCTGAAAATTGCCCGCCCTGAGTACCAATGAAAATATTATTCCGCAATGCATGCCCTGCTAGCTGCATTTAGATCAGGTATTCCTGGAGACATGTTTGGGCAGGGAGAGGAAAAGAGCGCACACGGATTCTATTTCCAAAGCTGCAATTATTATTTTCCATGAAATGGTTCCTGCAGTAGAAGTTGGTGCATATGTCCATAGGTACTTTGCACCCACAGCAAATGTCAAAATGAAATCATGTGCAAGCTTTCACTTTGAAAATTGTCCCTATATAATTTTCAGAAAGAGATGAAACATCTCCTGAAATATTTTAGCAAATTTAAGATGATCAAGTGCCCCTGCACCAGGCTATAACTCTATGGAGTCATTAATCAAAGAGTTATAGACCTGCTAACCAGCTACAATATGCAGAGCCCGATATCTGGCATCACTAACAGGTTACATCCACTGAATATCCCCACAGACCCCATAAAACACTCCTGGTTAAAACAAGGGCAGTCTGTGTGCGGATCAGGGGCACTATCCACTTAGGAGGTCATTCAGAGAGGCGGATAGCGGGGCTGCACATCCCAACATGCAGCCCCACTATCCGCCTTCTCTGTATTCCACCTCCCATCACCCCTGCATGTACAGAGCCACTATGCTTGCTGCAGGGGATGGAGGCAGAGAGTGGGAGGAGCGCTGGGCTTCAATCACAGCCCTGTACGTCCTGGGTGCACTGGGGGGACGGCCAGAAAGCGCTGGCTGCCCCTCCAGATCAGCCAGTCAGGTCCCCTGAGGCAAGGAAGTATGCCGTGTGAGTCCCTGCCGCCAGAACCAGGGCCTTGCTGCCCCCATCGGAGGTCGGGTGGTGGGAAAGCAGGGTGTCGTCGGCTGTGGGGAAGACGTCCATGCAGCAATGCAGGGCCCAGGAACGTCTTGCTCCTTCAGTGCAGAATTAGGTCTTGTCGGGCCCGTCCTGCTGGGGCCGTCCACACAGCCTGGACGTGCCCGTTGCTGAATCAGGCTCTTAGTGGTGATATCTAGCTGCTAACCCGACAGCATAACTAGTTAAAATCAGGACAGGCGAACGACTGTCCTAATTTTAACCAGTCTTCACTATCCAATTAGCAGCTGAATATTACCACTAACCAAATAGTGGCGTGAGGACCAGCAAACCCGGATATTCAGCATCAGGTGCTGGATAAATTTGCTTTAAATAATTAGTTGCCGCCACTGAACATCAGCCCCATATGACTTAAGAATTAAACTTTTCCAACAACACTGATGCCTATGGTCAGACTCAAGGTACATGCGTATGGCTTCCAGAAGGTTTAGTGGATTGTGGCCCCTGGCCAAGGACTGTTGTGATGGCTGAAGTAGATTGAGAGGGGTGGGGAGAAGTGTATAAAATGGAGAAAAAACCCAGGTAGTTACAAATGAAGGTGCCAAAGGCTAGCAGAGATCAATTCCAATTGAACTGAAAGCTGAATAGGAGCAAGTAAGTTTAAAAAAAATCATCTCCCTGAATAATCTACTGCCCAAAATTGAGCACTAATGTAAATCAATAGCTAATCTTCACAAAAGAAGCCATTGATCATTATTCAGCTCTCACGGGGGAAATAATCGCTATGAGAAAATTAAATATTTATGTCAATCAAAACCTGAATTGTGGCAGAGATGGACCAAAGGGTGTCATTACGAGTGGTACCCAGTTTGGTCCTTATACATAGATGTCATACAATAATATATACAATAATGATGTCACTGTAAGGACGTTTTGGTGAAACTGTGGTTTTCTGGCACGGGTTTATTCTTTTTCAAACTGTAGACGTGATGTTACAACCTTTATGGAAGAAACAGACAGAAATTAGACTGAGAAGTAGGCATGGGAAATCTTAGTTCTTGAACACCAGTAGAATGGGGGTTTTTTGGGAGGGGGGGCTGGGGGGAAGCTAGGGGAGAAAGAAAAAATATGTCAGCTACGATATCTTCTGCAAAGGCTTGACCAACACATCAGCAAGGGAGTGTGAAAACCATCGGCAGGCCAAAATGTGGGGATAAAAGCGGATACAGTCACTCTATCAACAGAAATAAAAAGATAAACCAGTTTTGAGAACTATGAAGATTAGACGCTGAGTCCTTCGAGGAGCAGCAAGATGACAGCACCCCCATTGATAACTGCATCCGTATACCACAGTTTTCCTTTTACAGAAGGGACTCTTCGCTCCCCTATTCTTCCTGAGTGACACTGATTGATTACCACACTGCCTCTGAGGTGACTCATTCAGGCTTTCTTCTACTCCTGGTGATGTATCGCCGTGAATTCCATGAGACCTTTGTAGGATCTCACTGCTCGTCCCTTGGCATTGTCTTATCTTGATTTTGCTTCTTTCTTTTTTTTATCATGGATTTTCTGCTTCTGTTTCTTTTCTGGAGTCTGCAGCGTCCAGTTCTTCCCGACTTCTGCTGCCCAGACATCACATGAAAGCTATGGTGTCATCTCTGACTTTGAAAACAGTAGCAAATACCTACTTCATGGGAACAGAGGCTTTATGAAATAGAAAGTCAACCAGAATCAGATGACTGACAGCACATGCATAGGAAGTAGACAATATTTGCAAGGATGCTCTATAAACACAGAAACATTAATTTTCAGAGTAACTGAAAGTGCAGCCCTGGCATCTAGCTGGATGCAAAAATATTCTTAATGAATGCTACTTTTTAGTTTATATTTTTATTTTTTTTCACAAATGTACATTCTCATTTACTAACTAGAGTTATCATGATTTAATGTATGTTAAATGACAGAAACCCCATTAATCTCATTGGGGCCTATTTACTTACCATGGAGGTCACTTTATAACAGGACGCCTAGCTTAACAGGACAGGAAGGTGCCTATTTTACTCCGGCTGGAATTCTGCACACAATAATTTTTAAAAAATCACTTTTTTGTTATTTTTTTAAAAAATGATCACTCTAAAACATCTGCTTTGTTATTTTGACAAACAAAAGCATGCAGAAATTTGCAGAATTCAGACCTTTTGACACAGAGGTTTAAAAGTTGTTTGCAGAATTGCAGCAGGAGTATTTTAGCGGGTCTTATAAAGACACATAGGAGCCTAACACAAATCCTGCAGAATCACATCTAGATTGAAGGCATGGACACAGGGCTGGCCCAACCACTAGTTAAACTAGGCAATCTCCTGGGGTGCCAACTTCTGAAGGGTGGCAAGGAGCAGGGCATTCAAAGCTAAACAATAGACTCTGACAGCTGGGAGGGGCATGAGACTTAATGCTTGCCTAGGGCTCCTTACACCTTCAACCAACTCTGGCACTGGCCCTGCGTGGACATTAGGCCTGGTCTCAAACAGGCATAAATGTTAGTACATAAAGTATGTGAGGATGCACAAAGTTTATAAATCTAAACTGTGATGCCATCCAAACTCCACCCTGAGCTCACCTATGTAGGCAAAAAGGCCATCGCCCAGGGCAGCAGCTTTTGGGGGTTGGCAAAGAACAGGGCATTCAAAGCTAAACAATAGATTCTGACAGCTGGGAGGGCATAAGGCTTAAGGTTTGCGTAGGGTGCCAACGCCTCGAACCAGTTCTGGGGCCGGCCCTGCTTTTAGTTATGACCATAAAATGGTTTATAAAATGACCTTCTATGCATTTAACTCATTAACACACGTTAACTCTTTCATTCACGTTAGCACGAGAAGTCTTTGACATCAATTCATGCCCCCTTCTGCTGAGGAAGTAGCAGGGGGCATCTTTGCTCATGCTTTTTGGTATAAGAGGATGCTGCCAGCATTTAAGGAGTGTGGCTTCCCAAAATCATAGATGGATCATTCACTATTAACTGCAGAGATGAGAATACCTAGTTGATATAACCTCCCGTTCACCACCATCACAAAGAAGACTCAATCTATAGAAATAAAACAATCCAGGAACGTAAGGTAAAATGATTAGATACTTTGAAACTAACAACAATTGGGGTTTCTACTGCTTTGTTGCTTTTTGATCATGCATTGCCCCCTTCGTCCCCCTCCACCTTTCCCTCTTCAGACTATCATTGGAAAACTTTTATCATTCACTTATATATTCTATTATTATCATCCTTTGCTCGTACTGCACTGAGCTGAAGAGGGGGGTATAGCTCCTGAAAGCCAGCCAAAAATGTCTTTAGTCCAAAATAAACTTCTCTGTTCCTATTCCTTTTTTGCTTTGTTTTTTAATTATTAGCTTATATTTCTACACTGTCCAGTGGAGAAACATGACAAGCACACTACTTTATTCAATATATATATATTAATGGATCATATTGTGCACAATGCCCCATTCATATTGGCGCTACTCCGAGGACTCTGCCTGCCCCTCCGGAGATGGGATCAAGTGATGAATGTGCTGGGCATTTCACCCTTACTAATAGAAGGGGAAGGGTTGTGGATTTAACTCATGCTTTTTTCTGTAGAGGATCCAGGCAAGTTCATTCTGGTACAGTAGGTAGATTCTCTCCCCCCCCCCCCCCACCCCTCACCCTGAGGATTTACAATCTAAGTTTGTGCCTATGGCAAAAGAGAATTAAATGACTTGCCTAAGGTCACAAGTAACAGCAGTCAGAGGGGGCCGGGACCAGCAGAATCTTCTGAGCATGCTGGAGTATCAAAGACTCCGAGCTTTTGCTTTTTTGAATACTGACCACCTGCCATCGCCGTGCTTCTCATCGGATTTGGGTCAGCGGTAGTGGCAGCAGGAGAGGGGGTGATATCGCCGTGGTGTAGACCCAGGAGAAGCGATGCTGGGTGGCAGCAGCAGCAGCAGGTGGTACTTTCAATAATTTTGGTTTTAAGAGAAGGCAGAGTGAGGTGGGCCAGTGGGTGTTTTGGGGGCATTTTTTGCTGCTTCCAAATCTTTGCCGTTTGAGGTAGCTGCCTCGCTGTGCGTAATGGTAGAGCTGCCCCTAACCAGCTAGCTTAAATGCTGAAAGTTAGGATAGGGAATGGCTGTCCTAACTTTAACTGAAAACCAATATCCAATTAGTGGCTGAATATCACCACTAATCAAATTGTGTCTCTGGTGTTAAGCCAGCCTGCATATTCAGCAGGGAAACCGGATGTGTTTTGCCAATGAATATCCGATCTCAATTAAAGAATATTCCCCTCATATACTTATTTAAATGCCAAGGCCAGGTTTTAAAATCCATCGACCAGGTCAGTCTTATTAATATGTAATGTTATGATACCTCCATGTATATAGTTAACCCCCATGTTATCCAAGTTTCGGTCCCTGTTCTCTGTATACTCAGAACAACTTGTTGTTCTAGTGATTTTGTTGGATGTAAACCGCACTGATGCCGAATAGCGCAGTATAAAAGAAATATAATAAATAAATAAAATAAATAAATCCCTCCCTTATTTCACCAATAACCTCTGTCTTGGGGGGTTGAATTCTGTCACTGTTTTGATTTCTACCAGCTCTGTTAGGTTGTTCCAGGGCTGTAAGTAGCCTGGGCCCTTTACTATCACAATGGAATCACAGGGAAACAAGAGCAATCCCGGGTTACTATCAAGATTACTTTTTTGTATAATATAAATTTGATTCAAGATCCAAATCCACTAAAAGAAAACAAAATAATGGGAGCGCAATTTCACAGTTTCAAAGTTACTTACTTACAGATTACAATGGGGTCTGCAGAGCATTTTAGAAAGCTTTTATTTGAAAATGTAAAAAACAAATTAAAGCAGAATGAAATTTTAAATATATTGGGCCCTATATTCAAAAGTTATTTACACAGTTTACGGCCCGGTAAACTGTGTAAATGTTTTAAATGGGATATTCAATGGTATTTACACAGTTAGTGCCCTTGAATATCCCCTTCTAGCCCCGATGCTCTGTGGTTAGCATGGGGGCATTCTGGGGGGGGGGGGGGAGTGGAGGCTGTCGCTAACCAGGCAGCGGCAATATTGTATGCTGCGCAGTTAGCTACTGTGGCTTCCAGGGTGCGCGGCGATCCCCGGATATTCAATGCGGGGGCTGCATATGACCCTGGCATTGGATATCCAGGGTTAAGGGTTGGCAGGCAGGTCTAAGCACCATAATGGAATGGACAAGTAGCCTAATGGTCACAGTGCCTGCTTGGGAGTCAAGAGACCAGGCTTCAGTTCCCACTAGCACTCCATGTTAAATAAATGAACTGAATATCGGGCCCATTGGGACTAGGCCAGTGTACCTTTGGCAAAAACCAATAACAAAAGAAAATCTCTCCTGGACACTATCCCCATCCCCACCTCCTTCCCAACATCTTGCCCCATTTGCTGCTGTTTTCACGGAGCAGGAATGATCTCCATTTGGTCCTGCCCTGTCGATGCAGAAAGAGGAAATTTATTGGCAGACAAGAGGCCAATGCCATTATTGATGTTTGAAGTTAAACCAAATCAGTGGTATGAAAAACATGGCAGGTGCTGCGTTGCTTCCAAGACATGAAGAGCGATTTTGGACCTACTACTACTACTATTACTTATCATTTCTATAGTGCTATTAGTAATCTGTGAATTTTCATTAAAATCATCTGTAATACCTGAAGATTGGAGGATCGCCAATGTAACACCAATTTTTAAAAAGGGTTCCATGGGTGATTCGGGAAACTACAGACCGGTGAGCCTGACGTCAGTACCGGGAAAAATGGTAGAAACCATCATAAAGAACAAAATTACTCAGCATGTAGATAGTCATGGCCTAATGGGAGTCAGCCAACATGGCTTTAGACAAGGAAGATCTTGTCTTACTAATCTGTTATGTTTTTTTGAAGGTATGAATAAACAGGTGGACAAAGGTGAGTCGGTTGATATAGTGTATCTGGACTTTCAGAAAGCCTTTGACAAGGTCCCTCATCAGAGACTTTTGGCAAAACTAAAGAGTCATGGGATAGGAGGCAGTGTACTATTGTGGATCAGGAACTGGTTAAAAGATAGAAAGCAGAGGGTAGGGCTAAATGGTCAATTTTCCCAATGGAGAAAGGTGAATAGTGGTGTACCCCCAGGGATCTGTGCTGGGTCCACTGCTTTTTGGCAAATTCATAAATGACCTGGAAAAGGGAATAATGAGTGAGGTTTTCAAATTTGCAGATGACACAAAACTATTTAAAGTTGTTAAAACCCAAGAAGATTATGGAAAATTGCAAGAAGATCTTGATAAATTGGAAGACACGGCATCAAAATGGCAGATGAAATTTAATGTGGACAAGTGCAAAGTTATGCACCTAGGGAAGAACAACCCAAACTATGGTTACACAATGCAAGGTTCCACATTAGGAACCACCACCCAGGAAAAAGATTTAGGCGTCATTGTGGATAACATGTTAAAACCCTCGGCCCAGTGTGCAGCGGCGGTCAAGAGAGCAAACAGAATGCTAGGTATCAGAAGGAAAGGAATGGAAAATAAAACAAAAGATATTATAATGCCTCTATATCGTTCCATGGTGAGACTGCACCTTGAATATTGTGTGCAATTCTGGTCTCCGTATCTTAAAAAGGATATAGCATTATTAGAAAAGGTTCAGAGGACAGTCATCAAAATGGTAAAGGGTATGGAAGGATACTCCTATGAAAAAAGGCTAAAAAGGTTAGGGCTCTTTAACCTGGAAAAGAGATGGCTGAGGGGAGATATGATAGAGGTCTATAAATTAATGAATGGAGTGGAACGGATAAACGTGGATCAATTGTTTACGCTATCAGAGTATAGAAAGACTAGGGGACATGTAATGAAGCTACAGGGCAAACTATTTAAGACTAATAAAAGAAAATATTTTCTCACTCAACGTGTAATCAAACTCTGGAATTTGTTACCGGAGGAATGTAGTAAAGGCTGTTAGTGTAGCTGGGTTTAAAAAAGGTTTGGACGAGTTCCTGGAGGAAAGGTCCATAAACCATTATTAAGAAGGGACACAGGATATCAATGCTTGACCCAGTACAAGCACTGTGGAACCTGTGTCTTTTGGGGAAACTGCTAGGTACGTATGACCTAGATTGGCCATTGTTGGAAACAGGATACTGGGCTTGATGGACCTTGGTCTGACCCAGTATGGCATATCTTATGTTCTTATGCTACTAGGCATACACAGCGCTGTAGACATACACATAAGAGACAATCCCTGCCCCCAAGAGATTACAATGTATTCATGACAAACAAACAGAGAACTACAATAATTCTTAAGGGAAATGATTAAAATGCACATGGATGTAGACAGGAGAATAAGAGGATTGGGATCTAAAAGCAGCCTCAAAGAGAACTGAATTGGACTAGAGATAAAGGCTGAAGTAGAGACTTGCGTAGTCTATTCCATGCCTACAGCGCAGCAAGGTAGAATGAACAGTCTGAAGTTGACAGTAGAAGAGAATGGTATGGATAAAAGTGATTTGCTTGATGAGTGGAATTGCTGAGGAGAGGTGTAGGGAGAGATAACAGAGGACAGAAAATGAGGAGCTGTAGAATGAATGTACTTGAGAAGAGGATTACCTTAGCATAGTAATATTAACAGAAGATTAGCCTTGCAACTGAGTTTTGAACAGACTGATGAGGAGATAGATGATTCACTCGGAAACCAGCGAGGAGCAAGTTGCAATAGTCTAGATGAGAAGTGACAAGAGAATAGATAAGAGTCTTGGTATGTATTCAGAAAGAAAGACAAATTTTTCTGATGTTGTAGAGGAAGAAATAACAGGTTTTGGCTATCTGTTGGATATTTGCAGAGAAAGAGAAAGAAGAGTCAAAGATGACCCCAAGGTTTATTCATTCATTCATTTATTTATTTATTTAACTGCTTTTGTTATACCATGTTTCTACCAGTCAAAATGGTGTACAATCAACAAGGTGTAACAGTGAGGGTTTTAGGCAATTTAAATCATAACATCAACATTCTAATAGCGAGGGTGCAAACAGGTGAGACCAAACAGCGAGACTGAGAACATTACATCATGCATCAATAGAATGAGCAGTTGTACCTGGCAGGATAGTGAATGTGATTTCCTAGGAGGGAGAAGGGCTAGTGGGGGTGCTCTTCTTGAGTGGGTGCCTATGGGGGTGGGGAAAGAGGGATGTTGCATGCTGGGTGGGTCCTGCTATGGGTCACTCGGCTGATCTGTGCCAAAGTGTTCTTGAAAAAGGTACATCTTCAGGTTCTTTGTGAATGCTTAGTGTGTGCCTGAATACTCCGAGTGTGGTGGATAAGGCATTCCAGAGGGTAGGGGCGAATAGCATAAAGGCTGTTAGGCACGTTGGGTGCTCTTGCAGATCTGGGAGGGTAGGTTGAGTAGGTTCTGCCTTCGTGGTCTGTTGGTCTTGGGGCTGCTGCTAAGTGTCTGAAGGTGAATGGAGGTAATGTGGTGGCGGGCTTTGTGTATGATGGTGAAAGCTTTGTGTTTGATTCTAGCGGCAATTGGGAGCCAGTGGAGAGTTTTTAGTATGGGAGTAATGTGGGAGTGTCTGTAAGCTTTGAAGATGGTGCATGTGTAGATGTTTTGGGCAAGCTGTAGTGGAAGGATAGTGGTTTTGGGGAGCCCCTGAAATAAATAATTACAATAGTTGAGTATGGGGGTGATGGAGGCTTGGCATACTTAACAGAAGTGTTCTGGGGATAGGAGGGGGGATAGGTTGCATAGGATTCTTAGTTTGAAGTAGACTAATTTGGTGGTATTCCAGATGTGGCTTTGGACATTCAGTAGCTGATCCAGGGCGATGCCAAGATATCTGACCTCAGTTTTGACTTGAAGATCAAAGTTATCAATTCTGATGGATGAGGGGGGAGTAAAAGTGGGATCTCTTGTGACATGTAGGATCTCCATCTTGCCAAAGTTGACTGCTAAGTTGTGGAGCTGGAGCCAACTGACTATTTCTTTGAAGCAGGCAATGAGTTCTGAGTAGTCGGGAGTGGTCATGGAGAATGGAGTGAAGATCATTATGTCATCAACGTAGATTTGATAACTGACATTGAAGCTGTGGATAATTGTGCACAGGGGCTAGATGTAGATATTGAAGAGAAGAGAGGAGAGAGCGGATCCTTGGGATACTCCTTGAGGCAGGGTGAAGGGGGCTGATGTGAGCTGACCACTTCTTATCTGTTGGGTACACTGAAAAAGGTATGATTGGAACCATGTGAGAGGCTTGCCCTTTACACCAATACTTTGGAGCTGATTGAGTAGCATTTGGTGGGAGACCATGTCGAAGACTGCGGGTCTGTATGAGGCAGGTGAGCTGGGGTCTAAGTGAGGTTTCTTTAGGAGGGGTCTGACCAAGGTTTGCTTTAGGGTGGGGGGGAAGCTGGCATGAGAAAGGGAAGCATGGAGAATGTGTGATATAATTGGTAGGAGAGGTGCTGTGGCAGATTTCACCCATGTGATCAGGCAAGGGTCTAGTGGGGAGGTGGTTCTGTTGATGTGAGAGATGATAGTGTTGAGTTCTTCGGATGTCAGTTCTCTGAATGTGGTCCATGGTTGTGTGGCCTTTGGCATGGCCCTGGGCGAGGAAACAAGGAGGATGACAGTGTTATGTACAGAAATGGAGAAGGGAAGAAGGGGGGAGGTGGGTTTAGGGGGAAAGATAAGAAGCTCAATCTTGTCCATGTTCATTTTCAGATGGTAGCAGGACATCCAGACAGCAAAGTCAGATGAGCAGGCTAAGATCTGGGCCTAGATTCCTGGAGAGATTTCAGGTGTAGAGTAGTAAATCTGAGAGTCATCAGCATAAAGATGGTACTGAAAACCATGGGAGGAGATCAGAGCACCCAAGGAATGAGTACAGAGAGAGAAGAGAAGGGTTCCCATTTCAAAGCTCTGAGGTACACCAACTGAAAGCAGGATAGCAGCAGAGGAGGAGCCACCAAAGCACACACTGAATATGCAATGGGAGAGAGATTATATTTTATTTAAAAAGATTTGTTATACCACCATTCAAAATGCCATCATGGTGGTTTACAATATATAAAAGGCTATAAAACCAATTACAGAGACAAAACACAATACAATATACTGTACATGGAGAGAACTGACTGGGGCATGATGTGGGAATGCACAACACAACAAAAGTTCCTTAGACTAACCAATGACAGAGAAACATGAGGAGGGGTACCAGTCATTCAACCGAGTTACTTACCTGTAACATGAGTTCTCCAGGGACAGCAGGATAAGTCAGCCACAAGTGGTGATGTCATCCGACGGCGCCATAGACAGAAGTACTCTCATTAGCCCAGAAGGCTTTAGCCCTCTGGGCATGACCACTAGCCCCACCTCCAGATCCGCCCCTAGCTGGCCAGGTCTTCCAAGCTGACGCGATACTCAGGCTAGGAGGCGGATAGCAAGAGACAGGAGGTCCCCGCCGGGGAGGAGGGTGGGAAAGTGTGGCTGACTTATCCTGCTGTCCCTGGAGAACTCATGTTACAGGTAAGTAACTCGGTTTTCTCCCAGGACAAGAAGGATGAGTCAGCCACAAGTGGTGTCTCCCCAGCTATACGTGCAGCGGTGGGGAAGATCTGAAGATAACAGAGGCAAGCATGACCGTGAGGTGCAAGTAGGTTTAATGAATGAGCGCGCCTTTAGGACGGACATAGAGCAAAATGATAACAATACTTAAACAATATGTGCAAATTCAACATAAGGTGTGCAAGCATGTAGCAAGAACAGTGCAAATAGCAACAAACCAAGGGTTACCCGAATTAGGGCGCCCACAGGCAACAAGGTGCAATATCAATAACAAGGAGCCCACAGGCAATAAGGTGCAATGACATCAATCAATAGAACATGGCAATAAGGTGCAACATCAGCAGAAGTCACGAGTTTCCTCCCTGGCACGGGGAAGAGGCAGCAGATAGCACTGCTAGCCCGAATGCGGAGCCACCGTGATCAGCTCTGTCGAGGCAGTAGTGCCTCTGGAAAGTCTGGATAGAGGACCACATTGTGGCTTTGCAGATGTCAGGTACAGGAACGGAGTGTAGGTTGGCGATGGTGGCGGCCAACGAGCCCTGATGAGAGAAATGAAACTGTTTTACACAGAGAAAAAGATGTGCACAGAGTGAAATGTTCACAGGGACCAGCTAGAGGGAGCAGGATTGCAGTCAGAGAGACTGGAGTGCCACGCCCAACTGGTCAGGAGCACATGACAAACAATTCACATGCCTCAAGGAGAGGAGTTCTTTATAAGGAAGAACTGCCTCAAGCTAAAGAAGGAGGACCAGGTCGGATTCGGAGAGGACCGAGTCAGCTCAAGGAGAGAGGATCAGGTCGGATCCAGAGAGGACCAGGTCAAGCTGGAAGAGAATTGTCTCAAGCCAGAGAAGGACCTAACAGAGAATCTCCAGGAGCTAACAGGAAGCCACAAGGAGTCAAGGAAGGACCGGCTCAGGTTGGTGAGAAAGCTGTTGGCTGGCAGAGGAGAAAGCCTTACATTGATTGCAAGCAAGAAGCAAGTGGGAATCAGCTGGGAAGGAAAAGCCAGGCTGAGCACGGAAGCCAGGATTTGGGCTGTTGCAGGAGCAGGCACTTACCAGGAGAGCTGTTCCCATGGTTGAAAGCTGAAGAAAACTTTCAGAGAAAGGATTGGCACGAAGCTTCTGAGGGGAGGAAGCAAGCCAAAGGAGAGAACCTTTCATCACCAGGCTGCTGCAATAAAAGGTATGGAAAATATATGCCTAAGAAGAATGCTGTGAAGGATAAAGGTTTATCTAATGCTGATATAAAACCTCCAAGAAGAAGGGATACTTGTAAGCTCAATATAGCACAGGGCCAACGCCCTAGCTTAGGCCCAGGACATTGGGACTTGCTAGAGCAAATATATAAAACCCCTGAATATGGTTTGCATGAAACCAGGGACACTGAATCAGAGGTATCGGATTATGAGCAAATGCAGGTGGATCCCATAGAAGATGTATCTGACCATGACATGGATTGTACATTGTGTATTTCAGGAAGTCTAGAAGCTCTGCCAGGCTTGTGATCTGTTTAAAGCACCACCAGAGCATTCTTGGTTTATTTAAGCACCACCGTTCTTGCAATGTATGATAGTTTTGTTTGAAAAGCCTAAGTTTGTTATTCTACCTGAAGTAAGGACTTTTGCTTTCACGTTGTAACCCAATATTTTTGAACCTCAGCAAAGACGGGAAATAAAAGCCTTATTTTTCCCACCACTCTGCTTAAGTATTTCATTAAAGATTTGGAGCTCAAGGAAACTACAAAGACCAAGAGCCATTTGGGCCTTGTAAAAGACTCTCAAATCTTAACTTTATATTTTGTGTCGCACCTGCCCTGGCATCCACTGGCCACCAGGGAAGTGTTGCTGACAGCCCGCAGGTGATGTGCTGTGACTCCTGCGGTGGGGCTCGCTCCAGCGCATAAAAGGCAGAAGGAGATGCAGGCAGAAATCCAGCCGGAGAGTGTGCGCTTGGACACTGGGAGGCCAGGCTTGTTAGGGTCATATGAGATGAAAAGCTGAGACCCTTTACGTAGTGAGGAAGTTCTGTTGAGGTAGCACCGTAGGGCCCTGACACAGTCCAGTGTGTGCAGGCGTTGCTGATCCGGATTGGAGTGTGGCCCGGGAGGGAAGCAGGGCAGCTCAATGGTTTGATTGATGTGGAAAGCGGACGCCACCTTGGGAACAAACTTAGGATGTGTCCGAAGGCAGACGCGGTCGTGGTGAAGAATGGTGTAAGGAGGGTAAGCCACGAGAGCATGCAATTCACTGATCCGCCTGGCTGAAGTGATAGCGATGAGGAACAGTGTCTTCCAGGAAGCAAACTTCAAATCTGCTGATTGCAGTGGTTCAAAAGGCTCTTTCGTGAGCTGATTGAGGACAATGTTAAGGTCCCATGAGGGCACGGGCTCCCTGAGTGGAGGACGTAGATTGGATAATCCTTTCATGAAGCTGGCAACGATGGGCAGCGCCGCTATCGATGTGTCCCCAATGCGGTGATGGAAGGCCGCAATGGCGGACAAGTGGACTTTGATGGACTGAGTTTTAAGGCCGAGCGATGAGAGCGATGCGAGGTATTGGAGGAGATGAGGCACCGGGCATGAGAGGGGGTCTAGATGCCGGGCCTCGCACCAGATGCAGAAGCGCCGCCATTTGAGGCTGTATGATTTCCTGGTGGAAGGGCGCCGAGCCGCCAGTATGATCTGCGGGACCTCGGTCGTCAGGTCGAAGGGGGCCAGAGCTAGCCTTTCAGCTTCCAGGCCGACAGTGATAGCATCCGCAGGTTGGGGTGGAGCATCATGCCGTCGTCCGGCGAGAGAAGGTCTGGCCGCTAGGGGGAGCTGGATGGGGTGTTCCAATGCTAGGCGGTGCAGGTATGGGAACCATATTTGCCTGGGCCAGTATGGGACCACCAAGATGGCCAGAGACTGGTCCCTGATAATGCGTTGAATTGTCCGAGCAATGAGCGGGGTTGGAGGGAATGCGTAGATTAGGGGCCATTGGTCCCAGGCCACGTCGAAGGCGTCCGCCGCTAGCCTGTGTGGGGTTGGTATCTTGGAGCAAAATAGACGGCACTTGGCGTTCTCCTGGGTCGCGAACAGGTCGACTTGCGGGAGGCCCCACTCCCTGAAGAGGAATGATGACAGTTCGTAGTGGAGTGTCCACTCGTGAGGGCTCAGTTGCCTGCTGAGGCGGTCGGCTAAGACATTCTCCTCTCCCGGTAGGTAGCCGGCTTGGAGACTGCACTGAAGAGAGAGGGCAAGATGCCAGGTTAGGAGGGCTTCCCTGCATAGGGGTCGTGACCCCGTGCCCCCTTGTTTGTTTATGTAGAACATGGTCACTTGGTTGTCGGTCAGAATTCTGACAATTTTGCCTGAAATAAGATCTCTGAAGGCCAGGAGGGCGTGGCGGACAGCTCTGAGCTCGAGGACATTGATGTGCAGGGTTTTCTCGGCGGTGGACCATGAGCCCTGGGTGCGTGTCCCGAAGCAGTGGGCTCCCCACCCTTGAGCCGAAGCATCCGTGGTCACGGTAATCTGGTGGGCAAGGGTTTGTAGACGTTTGCCCTGAGACAGATTGGCGGGGTGGGTCCACCAGCGTAGAGCCCTTGATGCCCTGGGGTCCTTGGGGATTAGGGTGGACAAGGGTTGCATGTGCTGGCACCAGTGAGAGCGGAGGTGCCACTGGAGGACCCGCATCCGCAGCCTCGCGAGGGGAAGGACATGGGTGGCGGCTGCCATGTGTCCCAGGAGGCGTAGGAGGGTTCGAGCTGTAGAGTGTGATGAGTTGAGAACTTGGAGAGCGAGAGCAATGATGGTACGTATCCTGTCCCGTGGTAGGAAAGCTTTGGCCAGAGTGGTGTCTATGCGAGCACCAATGAACTCCAGCTTCTGGGCTGGAGAGAGATGAGACTTTTTGCAGTTGACTAAGAAACCCAAGTAGGAAAGGAGGGAGGTGGCCTTCTTGACTGCTACCCGCAGTTCCGCGGGTGAGGTGGCGGAGAACAGCCAATCATACAGGTAGGGGAAGACACACATCCCTTGTCTGCAAAGGTGAGCAGCGGCCACCGCTACGCACTTGGTAAATACTCTGGGGGCAGGAGAGAGACCGAAGGGAAGCACTCTGTACTGGTAGTGGTTTTCCGCTATCTGAAAGCGTAGGAACTTCCTGTGTTGAGGGTGCATGGGGATGTGAGTGTAGGCATCCTGGAGGTCCAGAGAGGCCAGCCAGTCCCCGGGTTGGATGAGGGGCAGGATGGTGGAGAGGGAGTGCATCCGGAACTTCTCCTTGACTATGCACTTGTTGAGTTTCCGCAGATCGAGGTTGGGGCCGTAAGCCCCCAGACTTCTTGGGAACAAGGAAGTACCTGGAGTAAAACCCCTTGTTGATCTCGCTGGGGGGAACAGGCTTGATGGCCCTGGATGCGAGTAGGGAATGGATCTCTGCGGTCATGGAGGCAAGATGCTGTGGCGGAATGATGCTCACAGGAGATGGACGTAGAGGTGGTTTCGAGGAGAATTTTATGCGATAGCCCTGCTTGATGATGGAGAGCACCCACTGATCCATCGTTATGGTTTCCCAGGAGTGCAGGAATGCAGATAAGTGACCCCCGGTCAGAAGGTGCTGGCAGGGCTGCGAGTCAAAAACTAGGATTGTTCTTAGTGGGTGCAGAAGGGGTCTTCTTCGATGTGCGATCCTGCTGACGTGGTTTCTGCCTGTAAGGGGTCTGGTAGTGCTGCTGCTTGTGGCGGGGCTGCTGACACTTGCGATACATGTTGTACCGCTTGGGACCAGTATAGCTCTGAGAACCTCCCTTGCGGTAGGGGCGTGGGCATTCAGTGCCTTCCTCCAGAGTTTGGAGGGTAGTGAAACGCTCACGCATGTCATTCACTGTGTCCTTGACCTTATCGCCAAAAAGCGAGTTGCCCGTGCAGGGAGTGTCCGCAATCTTGTCGTGAGAGTCTGTCTGCAGGCCTGATGCTCGGAGCCAAGCTAGTCGGCGTGCATAGATGGAAGCCCCGGCCACCCTGGCGGCTGTTTCGAAGGCGTCGTGAGGAGCCCGGCCCTGGTGTTTGGTGCAGTCATCGAGATCCGCGAGGGCAGCGGAGAGGGCAGGTGTAATTTCGGTAAGTTGAGTGATGGAGGACTTGATGTTGCTCACTAGCATGTCCTGGTAGATTGCATGTTGGAATTGGTGCGCCGCAATCAGGGCATTCAGCATGGCCCCTTGGTAGACCCGCTTCGCAACATCGTCAAGGAGTTTATTGTCTTTACCCGGAGGCGCATTGGTAGAAGTGCGCGAAGACTTAGATCGTTTAAGGGCAGATTCAGCAACGATGGATTGGTGAGGTAGTTGTTGCTTGTCAAATCCAGGCAGTGGACGAACAACATACTTAGTGTCCAATTTGCGTGGGCAGGAGTGGTTGGATGCTGGCAACTGCCAAATTTTTGTGAGGTTGTCCTGGAGGAGTTGATGGACGGGTAGAGCGGAGATGGTCTTAGGGGCGTCAATGAACTTGAGCGTGCTTTGTACCTCGTCACGCTGGTCCGGAGAGTCCACCGAAGCAATGGAGAGAGATGATAGGACCTTTTGAACACATTTTGAGTAGGTCAAGTCCTCCGGGGGGTCTCCTCGAGGCGTTGCCTCAGCTTGCGAAGGTTCCCCTGTGCCGTCCTGCTCCTGGGACGGAGAGGCCTGAGGCTGGCTGATTGAAGCGACTGTAGTGACAGGCGCAGTGCCGCCTTGCACTTGAACCTGAGAGAGTGAGGCGGTTGTGGCAGCTGGAGCATTAACAGGCACGGCAGCTGTAGTGGAAGGGAGGGGCTGCAGTGGTCGAGAGTAGGCCAGGTTGGATAGGGCGGAGGCCCATTGTTGTAACATGTCCTTGAGAAGATGTATAGTCTCTGGAGACTCCTGCGGAGCGTGGCTAGGGGCTACTTGTGAGGTGGGTGCAGGTAGCTGAATGTTCTCCTCTTGAAAAGGCAAGTCTGCCCGCATAGGGGAGGAAGGGAGTGAGTCCTCCGCACCGCTGAGGGTGCTGTGTGCCGAGGAAGCGCTATAGATGCTATGAGCAGAGGTGCTGTAGATGCTGTCAGCAGAGGAGTGTGATTGCCGCGATCTCTTGTGGGAGTGCGAGCTCTATGTGCGTGGAGTACTGTGCCTGCTCCTTTTGCGGTGAGGGGATCCACTGCGGTGATGGTGTGCACAATCGCGCTCTCTGTGCTGTCTGCGGTTGTCCCGGCTCCTTGATCTGCGCCGGCTCTCTGATGTGCCGCGTCTGTGTCTGCTTCTGCGCCGGCTGCGGTGGCGCCTGCTGTCCGGGGTTCTGCGTCGGCTCCGTGAGCATGCGCGCCGGTCCCGGGAGCTCCAGTGCGAATTTGATGCTCTGCCATGCGTTGGGCTTCTGCGCCTGTTGGTGGCTCTGACCGCGCCATCCCGGTAGGGGCTAGTGTCGCGCCGATCTGCTCCGTCCTGGCTGGCCAAGATGCGCTGAGAGAAGGAGGGTTCAGGAGGGCCGGAAGTCATCATGGCTGCAGCCGGAAGTCCAAGGGGAGCAAAGGAGGAGGCTGCCCCTCCCGAAATGGACGCCGCCAGTGGGGAACACGTGGTTGCAGGAGTCTCTGCTACACAGCGGGAGACGGAGGCCAGGAGAGGCACGTCCCCGGCCGGAGCAATAGCGTCGGCGTTCTCAGAGGCTGGAGTACTCACGGCAGCTGCAGAGGCCAGATAATCAGAGAGGGCATGCCGGCGTGACTTGAGGGCCCTGGGAGACATGCGGGCGCAGGACGAGCAGTCCTCCACGGGGTGTTCTTTTCCCAAGCACCGGAGGCAGAGATGGTGTGAGTCCGAATTGGCCATTTTCCGGGAGCAGCCTGGGCATTTCTTGAATCCTGGTTTCTTCATTGTTGAGATAAGATGAGGAGAGTAAAATAAAAAACGTCTTGCTGGCAAGGCGGAAGACAAAGACTGGTCAGCTAGGGGCGGATCTGGAGGTGGGGCTAGTGGTCATGCCCAGAGGGCTAAAGCCTTCTGGGCTAATGAGAGTACTTCCGTCTATGGCGCCGTCGGATGACGTCACCACTTGTGGCTGACTCATCCTGCTTGTCCTGGGAGAAAATAAGTTCAAGACAGAAAATAAAGAAAAGAAATTAATTAAAAGATTCCTGGAAAAACCAGGTTTTTAGCCCTTTCTTAAACCTTTTAGAAGAGTTTTCTGCCCAAAAATCATGAGGGAGGGAATTCTACAACAGGGGTGTCTGGTAGCTGAAGACAACTTTCTGAAAGGATACTAATTGGAGTTATGTCTTATTAAGCAAGGCCAGGAAGTTGCCTTGCAAGGATCTCAAAGTTCTAACTGGGGAGTAAGGGATCAACAAGGATCTAAGGTAAACTGGAAAACCAGAATAGAAGGCACGATGGACTAACATAAGCAATTTGTTCTTTAAGAAGAGGGGTAACATGGTCATTTTTCCTAGTCGAGTATAACAATTTAACAGCTGTATTTTGTACCAGATGAAGTTTCTTTACCTGATACTGAAGCAAATCAAGACAGAAGCCAGAACAGAGCCCCGAAATACAAGCAAGACAGGGTATCGAGGAGTGGGTGGTGATCAACAGTGTCTAAAGCAGAATATAGGTAAAGAAGAATGAGGATCGATTAAAGGCCCTTGGATTTGGTCAGGAATAGGTCACTGGAGGCTTTTGCATGGGCCTTTTCTGTTGAATGTAGAGGATGAAAGATATTGCCTAGGATCCAGAATGACTTAAGAGGAAAAAAATTCATGACAGCAGTTTAGATGACAAAATTCATTAAAGTAGTTTAGATGACAAAGGGAGGAAGGAGATGGGATGGCAGGGTCCAGTGAAGGCTTTCTGAGGAGTGGTGTAACCACAGCATGTTTGAAAGCAGCAGGAA
Source organism: Ichthyophis bannanicus (assembly GCA_033557465.1). Taxonomy (NCBI): domain Eukaryota; kingdom Metazoa; phylum Chordata; class Amphibia; order Gymnophiona; family Ichthyophiidae; genus Ichthyophis; species Ichthyophis bannanicus. The sequence goes on along the minus strand of CM066039.1, from coordinate 10,846,128 downwards.
CAATTGCAGTGGAAAGCGATAGGCTGAGGATATGACCGATGGAAGGGACAGCAGAGGAGACAGAGCTTAGTAGACAGGTGGGAATAGAATAAGAGGAGCAGGTGGCCAGTTTGAAGTAGGATATGCAGTTTCCTCCTCAGTAACTTTGGAAAAAGAAGAAAGGTTGACAGGGGTTGATGGAAGAATTTGAGATTGAAGTGGTGGAAGAGGAAACACAGTTGAGCTGGTGAAGAACTCCAGACTAATCTTATAAACTTTGTCATGGAAGAAGCCAAAGTCTGGGAAGAAAGTGAAGGATGAGTCAAAGGTGGAGGCACTTTAGGGAAAGAGTTGAGGGTAGCAAAGAAAGAGGAGAGGCCATACAGGCGGTGGCCGCAGCGACCTACGATGTAGATGAAGCCGATTAGGACAGACCGGGCTCCGAATTCGCTTTAGGTCTCCAGGAGCCTATGGTCAGCATACAAATAGGAGACCAATTTATGGACTTTATGGTTGATACTGGAGCAGAACATTCTGTAGTAGATAAACAAATCGCCCCATTTTCCGCAAGAGCAGTCACCATTGTGGGAGCAACTGGTGCCAAAGCCACAAAGCCTTTTCTTCAGAACCATGTATGCAATCTGGGAGGACAGCAAATAACGCACCAATTCCTTTACATGCCTGAGTGCCCAGTGCCATTGCTGGGACGAGATATGCTAGCTAAGCTGCAGGCCCAGATATCCTTTACTGAGAAAGGAGAAATGCAAATGACAGTGAATTCCCAGACAAAACCTGCTGGACTAATGGTGCTTACTGTTCCTCGAGAAGAAGAATGGAGATATTATAGTACTGAGCCAAGTAATGAGCCAATTATTGATACCTATTTTGAACCTACTTTGAAAAGCATTGAAGCCCCATCTGGAGTATGGGCAGAAGGCAATCCCCCAGGCCTAGCCAAACATATAGCTCCAATAATTGTGAATCTCAAGCCTGGTGCCGAACCAGTGCATGTCAAGCAATACCCCCTCCCAAGAGCAGCAATTGAAGGCATTCACCGCCATTTGCTAAGGCTACTGGAATATGGCCTACTCAAAGTTTGTCAGTCACCATGGAACACACCACTCCTGCCAGTAAAGAAGCCTGGAACAGGTGACTACCGTCCAGTGCAGAACCTAAGGAGAGTGAATGAAGCAGTTGAGACCATACATCCAGTTGTGCCAAATCCCTATACACTCTTAGGATTGATTCCAGCGGAAGCTACCCATTTTACTGTTTTGGATTTGAAAGATGCATTCTTCTGCATAAGATTAGCCCCAATTAGCCAATTGCTGTTTGAATGGCAGGACCCTGTCTCCGGAAGACGGGACCAACTCACTTGGACCAAGACCTTTCAAGCTATTCAGTGGCCCCGGGGAAGAGAGTACTTCTCCAATATGTGGACGACCTGCTGATAGCTGCTGTATCGGAAAGTGAATGTATACAAGCCACCAAAGACCTCTTGCAGCTACTGGATGAAGCTGGATATAAAGTTTCCAGAGCAAAAGCACAGCTATGCCAAAAAGAAGTGAAATACTTAGGCTTTCGCTTGACTAAAGGAAGCCGACAATTAGGACGAGAGAGAAAAGAAGCTGTGTGCAGAATCCCAACCCCAACTACCAGAAAGCAAGTTAGAGCTTTTCTGGGAGCAGCAGGATATTGCCGAATCTGGATTCCCAACTTTGCTCAAATTGCTAAACCACTGTATGATGCCACCAAAGGAGAAGAAAAGTCGCCACTAGAGTGGGGACCTGAGCAGGATGCAGCCTTTAAGACATTGAAGGAAGAATTGATGTCGTCACCAGCACTCGGATTACCAGATGTTTACAAGCCTTTCCATCTATTCGTGCATGAGGTGCAAGGGAATGCCCTAGGCATGTTGACTCAGAAATTGGGACATTGGGAGCGACCTGTAGCATACCTATCGAAACAATTGGACACTGTGGCCAAAGGATGGCCACCATGCTTGAGAGCAGTGGCAGCTACAGCATTGTTAGTGAGTGAAGCAGACAAACTCACCTTAGGACAGAATCTACGAGTCACTGTGCCACATGCAGTACTTGCCCTCATGGAACAAAAGGCGAATCATTGGCTCACCAATTCCCGAATGCTGAAATACCAGAGTATGCTATGTGAAAACCCACAGATACAATTGGAAGTGAGCCATGCCTTGAACCCAGCCACATTGATACCTGTCAGTGAAGAACCCCCAGAGCATGATTGTATAGAAGTCATGGATACTGTATTCTCAAGTCGACCTGATCTGACCGATGTGCCCCTGGAAAAACCTGATCAGACCTATTTTGTGGATGGAAGCAGTCTCATTATCGATGGACGATGTTGTGCCGGGTATGCAGTCGTCACCCGAGAGAAAGTCATTGAATCATCAGCTCTGGCATCAGGCACATCAGCCCAGAAAGCAGAATTGATTGCACTCACCCGAGCATTATTATTGGGTGTAAAACTTTTGTTGAATGTGTATACAGACTCAAAATATGCCTTCACCACTTTGCATGCACATGGAGCTCTCTACAAAGAACGAGGGCTCATTACGTCAGGAGGAAAATCGATCAAATATGGCCCAGAAATATTGATGTTATTAGATGCAGTATGGGCCCCAACACATGTAGCTGTCATGCACTGCCGAGGACACCAAGCGGGTAAAGGAGATGTTGCCCAAGGAAATAGATTCGCTGATGCATCAGCGCGAAAGGCAGCCATGACAGGCCAAATTTCATCGCAAGCTATGCCAATGCAGGCAGCCTTTTTTCCAGTACCCCTTAATTTATGGACACCACGATATACCACCAAAGAATTGGATTATTACTGTAATAAGGAAGAGGGAATGCTGAAAGACGGGTGGATTGAGCTGCCACCAACCGGGGGCAGCCAACCCCCAGGACGAATAGTGATCCCTGAATTATTGGGACCAGCCTTTGTCAAAGCTTTCCATCAAGCCACACATTATGGAAAAAGTGCTATGGAAAAAGCACTCAAGCCACATTTTTGCATTGCCTTGTTGGGAGCCCTATCAGCCTCAGTAGCACGCCAGTGTCTAATTTGTGCCAAGAACAATGCCAAACAGGGTCCCACGCCACCACCCCGAGTTCAGTCAGGAGGTGTAACCCCCATGCACCACCTGCAAATTGACTTTACTGAAATGCCAAAAGCCAATGGATACCGCTACTTGTTAGTGTTAGTTTGTACCTTCTCTGGGTGGGTGGAGGCTTACCCCACCAGGACTGAAAAGGCCCGAGAAGTTACCAAAGTTTTGCTGAGAGAGATTATCCCCAGATTTGGAATTCCAGCAGTAATAGGGTCAGACAATGGGCCCTCATTTGTGTCTCAGATTACTCAGCAGTTAGCAAATGCCCTACAGATACAATGGAAGCTACACACTGCATATAGACCTCAGAGTTCAGGGAAAGTTGAGCAAATGAATCATACCTTGAAAGCCCAGATGTCTAAGCTTTGCCAGGAGACTCGCCTGAAGTGGCCCCAAGTGCTCCCAATAGCTTTGCTCAGAATACGCTCAGCTCCTGTAAAATCAACAGGATTCTCCCCTTTTGAGGTAGTATATGGAAAACCCCCACCAATAGTGCAGGGAATCAAGGGTAGTTTAGCCCAGATTGGTTCAGAAATAACCAGACAAGAACTTCTAGCTCTTAGTTTTGTTCTACAGACTCTTCATGCGTGGATTCAGGACCAGTTGCCTATCAACTTGACGGAACCCCTACATCCCTACAAGCCTGGTACCTCGGTGTGGATTAAAGACTGGAAAAAGACACCGTTGGAACCTCATTGGAAGGGACCGTACACCGTCATCCTGTCTACCCCAACTGCAGTAAAGGTAGCAGAGATCGATTCCTGGATTCATCACAGCAGAGTCAAGCCGGCAGCAGTTCCAGACCAGGACCAGTGGACAGCGGAGCCACATCCTGATGTCCCGTTGCGTCTCACCTTACGGAGGCAGCCAGCAGCCTAGATCTCATTGGAGACACTCATGTGCTATAGTGCCCTACAGCAGCCAAGTCTTTCGAAGAGGATTGCTGTTTCCAATACAGCAAAGACATTTGTTTTCTTCATCGACTAACTGTGCCTTTATAGACTAGTATTAGACCAACTACATTTGATAAGTTGGCATCATAACCAGACTTTTGACTTTTGAGGATCTTCAATCAACATTGACACCCGTTGAATTGCTTCATTAGCAAACGGGCATCGCGTTGAGGACGACGTGGTCAAGATTTTCCAGCGGAGATCCAGAAGAACTACAATCAACATGCATCTTTGTTATTATCTCACTTTGGCTGCTTGCCTGGGGAGCTTTGAACTGGTACATGCTTTACCCCCATGTACTGCCTGTATTACTACCACTCGAACTGGAATGAAAGTAACTCAGACTTTGCTTTATCATTCTTACTATATCTGCACTGGTAAAGTAACCCGGTGTGTTTATAACACCACTGAACTGAATGTTTGTACCCAAGGTAATACCAAGGTATGTTTTAACCCGCATCAGAATCCATCCTATTATACTTTGGAGATAAGAAGTATAAGATGGAATGATGCAGATGGAGCGTTACTAAATGCCACACCCCCACTCACTGATCCCACACAGCCTGCTGTTTTATATTTTGATGCCTGTGATGCCATCAATAGAGATAGTCGTTCAAAGTGTGCCGATTGGGAGAAAACTTATGCTAAGGATGGAAAGTATATGTGTCCAGAAGGAGCAATTGGGTGGGGGACATGTATAAGTAAAAAAGGTGTAGAAGACGTGTATAGCACAGCACCAGTTAAAGACTATTAGTGCCCAAGATGGGAATGTGTGCTTTATTCTACATGGAAACTTGACACGGGGGTAACCTTTAACGACCGTCGGATAGCTACCCTAACTAAGCCAACTATGAAGGATCCTAAGTATTGCAAAAAAGGTGCTTGTAATCCACTAGAATTATCCATAGCCAATCCCAGTGTATGGAAACCAGGGTATAAATTTGGGTTGTGCATTGCAGGTACTGGATCAGATCCCGGAACCATTGTGCATATTAGACTAAATACCCAAGCCCATCGATCATCAAAGTATCACATACATAACACTTTTTATGAAACCATGCATGTAAACAAGTTTGATATCCCTCATCCCTCTCAGAATTTATTCCTAGAATTGGCCGGAGCTGTGGTATCCAGCCTCCGCATTTCAGACTGTTATTTCTGTGGTGGAACCAAGATGGGTGATCAGTGGCCTTGGGAGGCCCAAGAATTGAATTACTCAGTCGTCTATAATCAGACAGAGCTACACAAAACTACCAGCGAATGGGTATTAGCACACCCAATAGTTGGGCGCTTGTGTTATGCTCGAACTGGACCCCAATTTACCTCTAAGGTAGGGCAGCTTGTCTGTCTTAGCCAAAAGTTCTATAATGATACCACAAAACGGACATCTTGGTGGTCAGGAGTTAATGAATTAGAGCCCACCAATCCCTTAGCACGGTTCCCCGAGCTTGCCCCTCTATGGACTAACCTTGACCGAGATCATAACTGGTAAGCCCCACCTGGCCTATATTGGATTTGCGGAACCCGAGCATATGCTCGACTCCCTATTTACTGGGAAGGAGCATGTGTCTTAGGAAGTATTCGACCTTCTTTCTTTCTGTTGCCCACAGAACATGGTGAACAACTAGGCTATCCAGTTTATTCAAAAAGACAGAGAAGAGCAGCCTTACAGATAGGCAAGTGGGAGAAATGGGATGGTGAAGATTGGCCACCAGAGCGAATTATTGCCTATTATGGACCTGCCACTTGGGAGCAAGATGGCATGTGGGGATATCGTACCCTAATTTATATGTTGAATAGAATCATACGCTTGCAAGCGGTAGTTGAACTTATCACTAATGAAACTAGCCAAGCACTTACACTTTTAGCTAGACAAAGCACACAAATGCGCACTGCAATTTATCAAAATCGCTTAGCTCTAGATTATTTGTTGGCTGCTGAAGGAGGAGTCTGTGGTAAGCTGAACCTCACCAATTGTTGCTTAAAGATAGATGATAAGGGTCAGGTTGTTGAAGAAATTGCTGAACACATGCGGAAGCAAACTTATGTGCCAGTACAGACCTGGCATAGTCTTCAGATACCCAATTGGTTTGCATCTATCTTTTCTGGATTAGGAGGATTCACTACTTTTGCTATGATAATATTAATCTTTGTAGCCTTGTTCTTTATGTTACCATGCATAATCCCATGTTGTATGCGATCTATTAACAGTGTTATTGAGAACACCGTGGAGCGGAAGACCGCAACTAAGATTTTAGCCTTATGGCACCCTAATCCTACTACACTTGGTCGGAACCCGACCATAGTATAATTGAGTGATTTAACTCTCACACCTTATTAGTAATAGGGTGAGATTAATCAAAGGGGGGAATGTGGTAGGCGAAGGCCTATGATCCATGGTGTCTGAAATAAGCGGACAGGCCTAAGTAGCTTGACCTGTAAATGAAGCCTGTGGAGAGGCCCATAGGAATTGCACATCCCCCAAAAATGCTGCTACCATAGAACTGAAACCTAATTGAACACAGTTTAGTATAGCTAAGCAGAATCAAAACTTAGAAAATACTGTATAGAAAAACAAGTCTAATTGGTATTGATAAGAGAGCACAGCTTCTATGAAATTAACTTTGCTGAAAGAAAGGTTACAGTGCCCTGCTTTCCCACATGTTCTAGCTAGCTGAGTGACCTTGGAGGAGAGAAGTATCAAAATTGGTGAACTGACCATTGTAATGGAGACTGAAAGGGGGGTAAGCAGGTGCGGAGCCCAGTCGAGGGACATCATTGGATAGCCATATCGGTACCGGAACCAATAGAAGGTGTACGAGGGGTTACCGGGACCAATGAAAAGTTTGCCTATGTCTAGAATGGAGAAGAAGTCTATAAAAGTTGTTGTTTTGCTAGAAACCATTGCTCAGCCATTTTGAATTTGATTCTGCTTGAGACTTGTGCACAAATAAATGATTTGGACCTTCTGAACAGACTCCTGGTATCATTGGTTTGTCTGCGCTCTGCTGCTACAGGGGTACAGACAGGAATGGATTGGCCTGCTCTGTTGACCTCCTAGGCCTAGGGTGAAGTGGGAACTCCTGCTTATTCCAGAACTGACAAGTTACCTATTCAAAAGAAGGCGCTTTTAAGCCAGCTCTAGATTTTAGGCATCCTATCCTGATGCAATGGATACAATCAAGGACTACAAATGCCACACTGGTCTAGTGAGGCAACTTCAAAACCAGGACTAGCCGAAAAGTCCCCCTCCTCCTCGAACTGGGTAGCTCGGCTGCTCTGCTGATCCCTTTTAAAGTGGACAATAAAGAAAAGGTTGTGCACTATATAGCAGCTGAGCCAGAGCAGTCCCCCTCCTCTCCTTGCAAGTCTAGGAGCTGCAGTTGCCTTGCTTGGCCAGAGGGGTCTTACGGCATTAGAACTGCAGGAAGTTCCAGTAGCCTCGCTGGTGTGCACTGCAGAGAGAGAGAAAGTTCACATTTTCGGTGCGGCTTTTGTTTATTTATTTTGCAAACAATAACAACAATAAAGAGAGCACGAGGACGCAAAGGAGGCGAGGGGAAGCGCATCCTATTCCTAAGAGACCGCGTTTGCCTAGAGCTGATGCATCCTCGGTAAGGCACCGATGGTGCTGACTGCTTTCCTCCAGTTGCTCGGCTCTGCTAGCAGGGGGCTGCTGCCTGCTTCCCTCCCCCACTCCACCACCTCCTCCTCCCCGGCCGCTTCTCTCTCTCTTGCAGCGGTTCAGGCGAGCCCGGGGCTTCTCCTCCACCCTGCTCCTCTCCGGCCATGAAAAGCTGCTTTTGCATGAAACGGAGGGACGAGGTGCTGCGGGGAACAGTTAAGTCTGACGCCTAAAAGCCATTTTATTCTGTTCTTGCTTTAAGAAGAAGCCCACAGCCTGTGACTAATAAAATGAACTTGTATGAGAGGAGGGGGAAGGCCTAGCAGGACTTGGGCTGGAAATACAGTTAATGCTGCTGGTCTCTCTTCCTTTTCTTCTTTTCCTTTATTTTTCAATATTTAATTGTATTTTCTTGACGTCATTAACAGTGGAAATTCGTCCCCTCTAAGAATGTTAATCCGGTGCAGATAAACATTTTAAGGCTTGTAAGATGTGTTTTTTTCGTTATTTTCATTCTTTGGAGGGTTTTTTTCAGTGCACAAGTGCACAGTACGACAAGAGTATTCTTTAATGTGGTTTTCATCTTTTCCTGACGTATACTTATATCACAAAAAAATCACACTTGTTTTGATGCGGGGGGGTGGATTGTTTACTTTAGTATCTCATAATGAGCTCTGGAAGATAGCTCAAATTTATTCCTCAGAGCTGCCTGGCTCCTTTGTCTGATTTTTCTGAGGCTCACTATGATAGATAGATAGATAGATAGATAGATTTTAAACGCTAATGGCTGGGCCACAAATAATCTCTCTTGGATTCTATTCTTGCAAAAGCCATATATCAGCAGGTTATTAGAGCTGTTCAACATGTTCCATGTGGGCACAAAGAAATATATATAAATGGCCCAAAACTTGTATTAGAACACCATGGGGCCAGATGTAAAAAGGGTCTCCTCCCCATATCTCTGCCTTATATACCTTCAGATTCCCCCCCCCCCCCCCCATATCAATGGAGGATTCTTACTGTGGCAGTTTCGGTCTCCTGGCTGGTGGAGAGAAGGTGAGGCCTTCTCTATCTTATTTATTTTGAAAACTCCTATACTGCATACCAAGCAGCCTGTTCAATGCTGTTTCCAGTGTCACTTATATAAAATAACAGGCCATAAGGAGGAGCAAATAATTATTGCTGCCAATATGTTTGCGCCCCCCGGTCCCGCTTAGGGTTTTGTCCCCCATCACTTTTGTGATACGCCCTGGTGTCTTGGTGATGCTCAGTGGGCCGCGGCTGAACCTTAAAACCGATGCTCTCCCATCACTTTGCTTTTGAATACAGTTGACATAAAAACCCACAAAATATAGAACTAGGTTGCTGTCTTTGCTTGTGGTTCCTCTTCTTCCTTCAAACCGAGTAAGTGTTAAAGGGCATGTTTTTTCAAAGGTTTAATCGTGAGCCGTGCACTTATTACAAGGCGCTATCTGCAGATAGATCAGCTGAATCCATGCAAGGGAACTTCCTGTTGCCTTAAAAGTAGCCGCTCACCGTTTATAACGGATGGCCCATCAGATAAAGGGGAGGGGGGAGACCTTGTCCTTGACTGGTACTGTATCTGTAGGAACATACACGCTCACATTTCATTTTCAGAAACACATGTGTGTAGTAGGCATTTTGCCCACACGTGCCCCTCAGACCTATGTTCAATACATGCACGTTGTGGTTTTAGCTGCATAAAGAGCTTCAGACCTGGTGCATTCTACTACTGCTGAGCATTTACGCAGCGCTGCACAGACCCATGTAAAAGACGGTCCCCGATCATCAGAGCTTACAATCTAGTCAAGACAGACAACATAGTAGCTGTAGATACGGATACCTTAGTGTTTTTAAAAAAAAAAAAAGAAAAGAGATTTCTGTAGGTTAGAAAGTGTAGGAAGGTGTTGATAGTTGGGTACCCAATTGAAAACTTGCCTTAAAATGTTTTCAGACAGCTTCTTCTGGTATTATGACCAGTGCTCTTTTGCTCGGTGATGCCTTGAAACGGGCACCTCTTACCATGTAAGAATATTTGGAGGTGTGAGTGGCTCTGTTAAATATCTTCATAGTGGTAGTGGTTTTACTAAATAAGCTGTACTTGTGCAGAAAGTTGCCTACATCTACTCTTGCCTTTCCTAGAAAGGCCAATAGATACATTGGGGGGTAAAATCCAGGACTGGGTCAGGTGGCAACCCCATACTCATAAGTGTGTTAACTCTTATCTCACAAAAAGAAGATTATTTCACTTTTTACAAGTGATTTTTTAAATTTGTTTTTAAAATTTATATATAGCATCATGCTTATGCCAGGTCCCTGGGGTGGATTAAGGCTCTACTGCCTGACCAGTACCTCCCCCTCCCTCCCACCTGCAACCAAGTGTTCAGTATCTCCTCTTCCCTTTTTCTATCGCCCCAACGGAGTCCAGCATTGCACCCCCTCTTCTCCTTCCGGGAGGCCAGCATCTCTCTCCCTTGCCCTTGCTATACCTGCTCCCACCGCAACTCTTTCGGAGCCGAGTGCAGTACTGAAGTGCTGCTTTCTCCTGCACCCCTTGATACAAACTTCCTGCCAGAGCTGGGAGTAGGACACGGCATGGTTTGCGTGCAGGCCCGTACTGAAAGATCCTGTGCCACGCTAACGGCAACCAGACCAGAACTGCACACACTACTCAAGGTGCAGTTGCACCATAGAGCAATACAGAGGCACTGTAATATCCTGTGTTTTATTCTCCCTTCCTTTTCTTATGATTCCTAGCATGCAATTAGCTTTCTTGGCTGCCGCTGCACTCTGAGCTAAGGTTTTCATGAAGATACCTAGATCCCTTTCCCTGCATGGTGGCTTCTAATATGGAAACTTGAATTGTGTACCTATAGTTTGGGTTGTTCTTTAAGAGCATAACTGCACTTGTCCACGTTAAATGTTATCTGCCATTTGGATGCCCATTCCCAATTTCTCAAGGTCCTCTTGCAATTTTTCACAATACTCTTGTGATTTAAGAACTCCTGAATATTTTTGTTTCGTCTGCAAATTTGATCACCTCACTCGTCCCCATTTCTAGGTGGTTTATAAATATGTTTAGAGGTAGTGGGCTTAGCACAGATCCCTGGGCAACTCCACTATTTAAATTTCTCTTCTGAGAAAAGTTGACCATTAGTCCTATTCTATTTTCTAACTTTTAACTAGTCCCACTCCACATTAGTACACTGCCTTCTGCCCCATGACATTGTAATTTCCTTAAGAGCCTTTTAGAAAGGACCTTGTCAAGGCTTTTTGAAAATCCACATATACTATATCCACTGGCTTATCTTTACTCTTTTGCGGCAAAGGTCTACAGTAAATTTCAGACTGTTTGTTTGTTTTTGGCATGAAGATCTTTTTGTTACAGTAATCCTTTTTTTTTTCCTCTCCATGAAGCTATAGGAAATTAGGCCCTCTAGGAAAAGGGCACTACTTTCAGAACGTGGAAGAAAGTACCTTGTCGGTCTTTAAAAACATTTTGGCCTTTTGCTTGACGTTCTAATCTGGCCCTTAGTGCATTTTGACATATGATTTTGGTAAGATGAACATTAAAAGTGGCATTTTACAAATGATGTTCAAGCCAAAATGTCTGTGGGGGGTGGGGAAAGCAGATATGTCCAAGCTTGGGCACCATTTCAGAAACGTGGATGTGCCTGATATAGAAACCTGATGGCAGAAAAAGACCACATGGCCTATCTAATCTGCCCTTCCATGTCAACTACAGTAGTCCCCTTTTTACCTTTTAGAGATCCTTTGTGTCTGTCCCATGTTTTTTTTGAATTCAGATACTGACTCATCTCTACCACCTCCACTGGGAGACTATTCCATGCCTCTACCACTCTTTCCGTAAAGAAATATTTCTGCATATTCTCCCACCTTTTTTTTGCTGGCCATTCCTCTCCCTATGCACCCAAGCCTCCTTCGAGCTTTCACTATCTTTTTTTTTTTTTCTACCTGTTTTTTCTACCTGTAAGATAGTCAGGGACAATCATGCCCAGGTCCCTTTCTTCCTTTTTGGACAGAAGTACTTTACCCCCAACACTGTATTACTCCGTTAGATTTTTGGAGCCCAAATGCATTGTCTTGCACTTTTTTAGCATTAAATCTCAGCTGCCAAATTCTCAACTATTCTTCAAGCTTAGCTAGATCCCTTCTCATGTTTTCTACTCCTTCCTGGGTGTCTACTCTATTGCAGATTTTGATATCATCCGCAAACAGGCAAACATTACCCGACAGCCCTTCTGCAATACCACTAACAAAGATGTTAAAATGAATTTGACTAAGCCTTCTGGGACTGCTCCTGACTCCAAAGAAGCATTGAAAAGGTCAATCACTGGAGCTGCTAGAACTTCCCCAAGTTCCTTCCGTATTCTTGGATGTATCCCTTCTGGTCCCATCATTTTATATACTTTAGTTTAGCTAGTTCCTCAAGAACAATCTTCTGAAAATTGTTCGAGCTCCCATCACTTCTGTTCTATTTGTGGGTGTTTTCTGAGGTCCTGCTCCTGGCCCTTCATCTGTGAACACAGAACAGAAATATTTGTTAAGCAATTCCGCTTTATCCTCATCAACTTCTACATATTCCTCACCTTCACCCTTTGTCTGACAATACCACTTTTGCCTTTCCGCCTCTCAGTAACATATCTGAAAAATGTCTTATCCCCGCATTTTATTGCATTGGATCTTTCTTCTTCTTTTTGTATCTTTGCTTTCCTGACTACTTTGCTAGGTTCTCTAAGTTTTTCCAAATATAGATGCTTGTCTTCATCTCTCTGTGATCTATTGTATTTCCTGAAGGCCTCCCTCTTTTTCTTCACCTTTTCAGCTACTTCTTTTTAGAAGCATAGCAGTCTCCTTTTCCTTTTACCTTTTTATTTACCTTTCTAGCAAAAAAGGTTTGTTTTTCCTTAAAATATCCCCTTTCAGTTTTGCCCACTATTTTTCTGAATCCCCCAGCTGTTCCCATCCCACTAACGACTCCCTGAGGTATTGTCCCATTTAGGCAAAGTTAGTCTTCCTAAAGTCTAAGACCCTTGTTTTTTGAATGGAGTTTATCAACCCTAGTCCTAATACTGAACTTTACCATTTGGTGATCGCTGGATGCAAGATGATCTCCCACTATAACATCAGAAACACTTTCTCCATTGGTAAGTACCACATCCAGTATGGCCCCTTCACGTGTGGGTTCTGGTACCAGTTGCCTGACTAGTTCTTCCTGTAGAGAATACAGGATCTCCTTACTTCTAGATGCTGCTGCAGTCATGTGCCAATCAGCATCTGACATATTGAAATCACCTATCAGTATTGTGTGCCAATGCTGTGTACACTAGTGACCAAAATTGAGGATACACTAGCAATTCATTCTCTTCATGCATATCTGAGGTCTCTTACTTGCTTCCCTCGTCTATTCTAGCTGATGTTTGAATCAGCGGAGATCTAAGAAGCATACTTTTACTCTGAAAATTTGTGATTTTGCATGTTAAAACGAGAGGCGAGCATAATTTTGCATATTTTCTGTAATTACACCACTTGTTGTTCATGTTGTTTTACTCTATTATACCATTAATATGTGTGTATTCCTTTTGAATGTTTATCACCAATGTTTGTAAGCTGCTTGTTTACTTCAAAAATTGGTGTTTTTTAAAATCTTTTTATAACAAAAATTAAGTAAAATTCAGTTATTTAATATTTAGATTTCATTTAATAATTACTACCTAAAACTACTATGGTCTTTCTTTTAAGTACATGCTAAGAATGAAAACTACCAAGAGACAAGACTGGTCACCAAAAAGAGGGCTTCTGCAGTAACATTGAGGATGGAAGGCTTCAGCTTTTGAGAAATAGCAAAGAAACTTGGTAGTGGAGTAACAGCCTCCGGTGTTCAGAAGCTGTGCAACTGCTTTAAGGATGACTAGAACAATTACAAACAAACGGGGAAAGAACAGAAAAAAGTCAGCAACACCTACAACTGACTGACAGAAGAATAACAAGACCGGCTCTAGGGAACCGAAGAATTACTGCACATGATATAAACATTTTGTCCGATACTGGAGTGTCAGTGTCAAACAGAACTGTTCATTGTATTCAAATCGAGGCCAGTCTGAAAGCCAGAAGATCAAGGAAAAAGCCATTCCTGAATCCAGTTCAAAGAAGGAAAAGGCTTGACTGGGCCAAAGAACACTTGAACTGGTCAATTGAAGATTGGAAAAGAATTATTTGGAGCGATGAGAGAAAGATTTCAATTTTGGGGCGTGATGCTATTCAGTATTTGCAAAAAAGACCTGGAAAAGACCTCATCCCAGAATGCCTCAATACCACTGTTAAGCATCCGTTGAGTGCTATAGTATTGGGTTGCATGTCTTTGCATGTTGTAGGTAGGATTCAAGTTTTGAGTGACACCATCAGTGCGAAACGATACATTGCAGACATCTTCGAACCCCAAATGCTGCCTTCTGCTTCTGACATATTCGAGTCTGGTGAGGACTTTAAATGTCAACAGGATGGAGCACCACATCGCACAGCAACCATTTGCAAGAAGTGGTTTGCTGACAGTAATGTGGAATTGTTGTTGTCCTGGAAATGGTCCTGACTTCGATCTGATTGAAAACCTTTGGTCCAGACTAAAGACAGCTGTGGAATCAAAGCGTCCAGGCAACAAACAGGAATTGATTGATTGATTGACTGCATGATCAGTTTCTAGTTCCATATAATCAGAAAGGAGGACCTTGAGAAACTTGTTGAATCAATGCCCAGAAGATGCCAAGCTGTCATTGATGCCAAAGGGTTTCCAACATGTTACTGACTTTTTAATGATGTAAAATGGTTCCGATTTAATAATACTCCATAGTGGTATACTTCTGACACTGTATCTTTTTAGGGGTTTTTTTTGGATAGAATAAGACTTAAATTGATGAATTTTTATTTCAGTATATTTTCTGAATCAGTATTGTATACTTTCCTTCCTAAAGCACATAAAACATTTGAACAATTGAGCACATAGTGCTAGAAATAAACTAAACGTCAGTGTATCCACAATTTTGGTAACTACTGTATGTCTTCTATTAAATCTCCATCCACTTCTACTCCCTGTGAGGGGGATTTGTATATCACTCCAGTGCAAATGGATTTCCCTCTCCCTCTTTCTAGTTCAACCCATAGTGCCTCCTCTCTGTCTGCAGGGGCGTCTACACAGATGTCCCCAGAATGGTATTCCAGACCACGGATGTCTAGGAATAGCCTAATGGTTAGAGTAGTGGACTAGGACCAGGAAAGCTAGTATTGAAATCCTACTGCCACTATCAGTATGATTGCGCAGAGTATTGGGGAAGGTGACATGCCATCTTCTCTACTCTCTGGATGTTTTATCGCCAGAACGAGCACTTTCCCATTGCCTATTCATGCCTGGAGCAGGTATAACCTTAGACATGACTCGACATCCAGGATGTTTCTGAGATTGGGAAGATACAAAAAAAATTAATTCTTCAGAGCGTGTTTTCATATGCACTCGACACCGTGTTGGTTGACTTTTGTGATTTAATTGTTTGAATGTTTTGACAAATTTTCCCCAACGCAGGCATGAACCACTGAAACACGGCTGTGTTGGGCATAATAAAATCTGTTCATTTTATTTTGCTTCCACCGCTCCTTCCTTTTTTTTTTTTTTTGTCTGTGTTTCTGAGATCAGGCAGTGATGTCTAGGTTCATAGGAATTCCCCGGCCACACTTCCACCTTACTGCTGTTCAGGCTTGGATGACCACAGACCCTGCTTCTAAAATGCCTCTGGAGATGTCTCTATGGCTGTTTTTAAGACGTCCAAAGCATGAATAGAGCTTCTGAAATAACCCCTTAAGTCTTTTTTTTTTTTCATTTTATTAAAATTTCAGTGCATTTTCACCATAGTCACTCATGGAGGTGCATTATGGTGAACATTTCCAATATGGTTGCTTTCGGTAGCAATCCCTGTGGGTGAACGTTTTCAATGCTGGTTATTCCTGGTATTGATACATTTACACTTCTGCAGAAGACTAACCGGGTGTCATAAATTGCTATCAGTGGCCGCTGCCTCCTGAGCCTTGACCCTTAAGTGTGAATTTACTGAGTGAGCCTGAACATGATAGAACGTCTTTGCTAGTACCGAAATACATTCTTATCCTAAATTCAGGCTACGACCACCATTAAAGCAGTGAGTGATCAGCTTGAAGTCTCTCAGACACTGTTTTTTACTGACAGGCTTGGAGACGTAGGTCCTTGGCTCAGGTCTTGGGGGAATGCTGCAGAGACCCCACAAGGTGCTTGGATTTCTGAAGTACAGAACTCTCTAGGACAGCAATAAGAACCTAGGAGGACTGAGCAGACCTAAGTACCTGTTCCCTGATAAGGCAGCAATGGTGCTGAGTGATCTCGAGCTGCCTGCTTGCTCTTCTGGTAGGGGAGTTGTCTTTCCCCTTGCTGAGAGCCACGTCTGTTTGTTTGTTTGTAGCCCTGGGCAGGTCTGAGGCTTCTCCTCCACCTTGTTCCTTTCTGGGCATGAAAAGCTGCCTCTGTGTGACCTGGAGGGATGAAGTGCCATGGGGAACAGTTAAAGTTTGACTTGGAGAAGATACTTTTCTTGTTAAAACGTCCTCCTGGACCCTAACATTTTAAAGAGGGAAACGGCATGAAAGGAGGCCTAGAAGCCACAGACTATTCCTAGTGGTTAGTATATTTAAATAGCATCAGTTTGTTTGCAAATGTCTTTTTTTTTTCTTTCAGCACTCTTTATATTTGGCTTCAGAAGTGTGCTGTTTCCAAAATTGTTTATGGAGGAGTAGACTAGTGGCTAGGGCAGCATCCTGAAACCAGAAAGACCAGGGTTCAAAGCACATTGACATTCCTTGTGGCCTTGAGCAAGCCATTTAAACCTGCAGTGTCTCAGCTACAAACTTACAGGCCTATGCAGAAAGCCGGCACTGAAATCACATTCTACCAGCTTTTTACACCTATTTGCAGTGCACTGATAGCGCACAACTTCAGCGCAATCATACAGAAAGGGCGAGCATGCAGATTAGTCACACAATAAACTGTGCACATGTAAATGCGCCACTCCTTAAACTGGGCGCAAAATGGCAGCGTTAAACTGGGAGAGCAAGTCAAACGCATGTGCAGAAGTTGGTGCTAGTTTGGTATGCTCTCCCAGAGAAACGGGCACCGTGTGGCTAATTTGCTTATCAGCCCCAGCAGTATTTTAATGCATAGGGGCAATCACGGCATCGGAAAAAGCCCCTGATACCATCAAAATACTGTTAGGGTCCGGTGCCCTGCCATAAAGTGACTCCCTAGTTGCCTGGCAGCCCCTGAAACCACCACCCCTCTACCCAACTTTAGAAAAATTAACCTGGTTGTCTTGTGGTCCCTGAACCCCCTCGCTCCTCTCACCTGGTACCTTTCAAAGTGGGAGCACTGCCCTAACATTCCTGCTCTTAGTCCGCCATCTTGAAAAATGGGGGCACCTGGCCCCACGTGTTGCCTTCTAGGATGCACTGGGTGAGGTCAAACTGCCATATAAGGTAGAATATGCCTTATATGGCAGTCTGACCTCATCCGGTGTATCCCAGGATGCACCACACAGGGCCAGGTGCCCCCATTTTTCAAGATGGCGGAATGGGAGTTCGAAGGCAGTGCTCCCGCTTTGAAAGGTACTGGGTGGGTGTTCAGGGGTTGCTAGGCCACCGGGAAGTCACTTTCTGTCAGGGCACCGGCCCCTGACAGTATTTTGATGGCATTGGGGGCTTCTTCTGTTGCTGTGATCGCCCCCGATGCCATCAAAATACTGTTGGGTGGGGAGATTGGGTCCAGTGGACCATCAAGGATTTGTTTTCTGTATTTTGATGGCATGGGGGTCTTTGCACAATGTCTGGATCATCTAAGGGGAAGATGATTGAGACATCGGGGAAAGCACCGATGCTATCAAATACTGTTGGGGCAACGTGCTAGACGTTTAAGCCACCTCAGACCCAAGCGTAGAGATATTGGCGCTAAAGTTGGTTGTGAAATCCTCTATGCCTGTCTCTGCATTGGGCGCAGCCATTATTTGCATACCAGTTTAGTAGATGCAGCTCATTTGCCTACATGTAAATACTTTTGGCGTTAATTGTATGCTAGTTTTTCTGTCGCTGTTTATGCATGCATCCATCTCTTTTCTGCTTTTGATGTTAGCTTAAACATGCTTTAAAGTGTGCTTAAAGGCCGCGCTACTTTTCTGCATCGGCCTGTTAGTTTGTAAGCCCTCTAAGGACAGGAAAATATCTACTGTATCTGATTGTAACTTGCCTTGAATATGTACTGGAAAGGTATGAGCCAATTTCAAACTGGAAATAGCATGTATTTATTTGTCAGGCATCACAAGATATTTGCTTGCAGGCCTACTCCAGCCTTTGTGTTACGCCGTTGCTGGTTAAGGCTCTTGCTTGCTTCTCAGGAATCTTCTAAATCCATTTTTGAATGTTGTAGGTGAGACTTTCATGTTACTGACACAAAGGGGTCTTTTACTATGCCGTTGCTCCTGATGTGTCCATAATGCATTAGGTGCAACACTACCGCATTAACTGTAGGGGGCATGGAAAGCATGTTTCTAGCAATTAACGCGGTTCACCCTGCCTTAATGCAGGCCAAACGTAGTTCGGATGGACTTGTCTTCACCCGTGTTAATTGATCACCTCACAGCACAGGGTGTGCGGAGTGGAAAATACCTGTCCCCACTCTCTCTACCCCAGCGCATGAAATCCAGAGCAGAAAATGGGCCGCGGTGCCTTTGGGATTAACGTGTGCTGTAACCCGGGCTAATTGCTTAGTAAGAGTCTCTGATGCAGTTATAAGAAGAGATTTGTTTTGTGAAGGGAGTGAGTATAACTAGGACCAATGGAGGGGCCTAGAAGGGCATTTGCTTGGGGCCTCAGGGTTAAAAGTACTTGTCTAGCTCAGTGTTTTTCAACCTTTTTTGTGCAAAGGCACACTTTTTTTCATGAAAAAAATCACGAGGCACACCACCATTAGAAAATGTTAAAAAAATTTACCTCTGTGCCTATATTGACTATATATAAAGTAATTCTCTTGAATAGGAATCAAACACTCACAACAACCCCCCTCCCCTGCTGGTTCACCCCAACCCCCCTCCCCTGCTGGTTCACTCACACCACACCCCCCCCTCCACTGCTGGTTCACTCACCCACCCCCCTGTCACTTACTCACCCCTCCTGCTGGGTCACTCACTCACTTACCCCCCCTCCCCTGCTGGTTCACTCACACCATCGCCCCCCCCTTGCTGGTTCACTCACACCACCCCCCCCTCCACTGCTGGTTCACTCACACTCCCCCCCCTTGCTGGTTCACTCACACTCCCCCCCCCCTTGCTGGCTCACTCACACACACACCCCCCCCTCTGCCCAAGCCGCTGCTTCTGCTTTGTACAGAGCAGCGGCTGCACTACACTTACATTGAAAAGTAAAGAGAAACTGTGTCAGGAGCCCTCCGGTCATCGCAGAGCCCGAGGAAGTGATGTCATGGGGGCAGGCTCCTCACCGGCTGTCTTTCCTTTTCAAATTAACTTTATTGCAGCTAAAGTTAATTTGAAAAGGAAAGACAGCCTGTGAGGAGCCCTCCCCCATGACATCACTTCCTCGGGCTCTGCATGATCGGAGGGCTCCTGACACAGTTTCTCTTTACTTTTCAATGTAAGTGTAGTGCAGCCGCTGCTCTGTACAAAGCAGAACCAGCGGCTGCACTGCTATAGGGAATCGCGATCGCGTTCGCGCCGCAGACTTTGGCACAAAAGCCGTTTTTTTGCTCTGGCCGCTCCCGATCTTGCGGCCAGAGCAAAAAAACGGCTTTTCAATGGCCGGTTTTACAACTGTGCTGGCAGCCGGCCTGGCCATGGAAAAACCGGCCAGGCCGGCTGAAAACCGGCCGGTTGGCAACCCTAATTTGTGAGCCGAGGCCACATGTTACGGATGAAATTGGAATTTTTCCCACAGCACACCAGACAATATCTCACGGCACACTAGTGTGCCGTGGCACAGTGGTTGAAAAATGCTGGTCTAGCTGATTTTGGAACTAGTAAGCATTTCCAGTCCTCCTTGTTCCTATCCTGAATCAAGTGAAAAATAGGGGAAGTCGGGTTGGTCTGTCGTACCTAGGTTGGATTCCCTGGTCAGCTTTGCTACTATTACTACTATTATTAATCATTTATATAGCGCTACAAGGCGAACACAATGCTGTGCAAACATATAAAGAAAATAGTTGCCCCCTGAATTGGCTGGGGCTGGCCATGCCATTGAGGGAGGATTCATTGCCGGTGGCAGAAGAGAGTTATGCTCATGGATCAACTGCAATACCTAGTGGGTAGATTTATGGCATATTTTATTGCTCTATTCCGGAAGAAGGGACAGAGGACTGTTTCTGAACAGACTGGGCTCAGGGAGTTGAAGGGATAATTTAAAAACAAAAAAAGGTGTGGGGGCAGAATATACAGGTACTTTCCGTTTTAATTTTTTGCATGCTAGCTCTAAAGTCAGGATTCATGGATGAACAAATTGTTTTGGCAACTGGTGCAGCGGTTTCCAGGGCTGGCCCTTAGCAGGTCAGATTTTTGGGATAAGTGGAGTGAGGAAGCAGCTGCCTAACATTTGGTCAGTGAACCTTTTTGTTTTGAGGACCTATCATTGCTACATTTGTCGCACATTTTCAAGCAAACCATGGGGCCGTCAACCACAAAGCTGTATTTCTTTTTTAAGGGAATTTGGTGATTTAATGACTTGGTGGCACTTAACAACAACAACAGCGTTTTGCTTTTAAAATATGATTTACATAACTGCGAGAATGAAGCATTGGAATATCTTTTGGAAGGAAAAAACCTTACCATTCCCCCTAGATGCATACCTTGTCTACAGCTACTGTGTTGTCTGTCTTGACTAGATTGTAAGCTCTTATGAGCAGGGACCGTCTTTTACATGTGTCTGTGCAGCTTTGCATACGTCTTGTAGCGCTATACGAATATTCAGTAGTAGTAGTGACAACAAGTAACGTGCAGCATTACTGTAATTAAGTGAAGGCTTGGCTCATGGGCTTCTTTCCAAACCCTTTGTGCATGAGTATGTGAGCACACACATGTTTCTGTGTGTTCGGCCTCTGTGTGAGCCTCTAACTTAGAGGGGAGAGGCAGTGTGAACTGAGCAGTTCCCGAACATTCCATTGGTTTGGAAAGATTAATAAAAATAGTCATTTTGTAGAAATTGGTGGTTGGTCAGTCTGACATAGTGCTAAAAATGCCGATTGAGAGTTCGAGACCTGATTCTGTATCTTTGTTAGGGGGAGGATCAATTTCGACAGATACTTATGAACATCCTTTGAGTCCTGAATGCTTTCAGATTCAGCTGGGGGTGAAACTTGCTGTGGTTTGAGCCAACCTGTCTTTACCAGAGTCAAACACTTTAATTATGGCATCAGTGAGGGTTGAAAAGTTGTAGGACATGCCATAACAAATAGAGCTTAACACTGGAATTACAGGGTTTAAGACAGACCAGTAACCAGGAGCGCTACCACAAGCTTTTTATTACATGCCACTGCAGATCTGTGGTTATCGGCTAGGTCCATGGCAGTAAGCAGAGGTCCAGCCAGTCCTGCTTTTCGATCTTGTGCATGCCTCAATTTTTAAATGAATTTCTTTAAACTTAAAAAAACCAAAATAAAAAACCCACACACATACACAAACAGTACAAGCCCGGGCATATGTTGGGTGGAAAATCAAGATCTGCTTGGCTTCTAGCTATGCCTGGTGAGGGGAGGAGAGAGGCAGAGGAAAGCTATAGAGGGGTTGTGTACAGAGGGGAAAGAGAGACCGAGATAGCTGTAAGACCGTATAGTGGAATGGGAGAGCTGGGGAAAGAGTAAAAGGGAATGGGAAGGGGGACAAGGAAGTGGGTAGCTGGTAAGTAGGTGAATGGTAACAGCAGGCAGCTGGAGGGATTAAATCTGAGTGGATGGAGAGGCAGAGAAGAGCGATTGTGGAAAGAGCAGAAAGGGAAAGATCGTCAGAAATGTAGGGGGGAATGTGAAGAAGACGGGAGAGAGAAGAAATGACAGACAGGAAACCTTGGGAAAAACGTTTAGGAGAAAATAGACAAAAAGCAGAGACTGGGACCAACATGATCAGAAAATTAAAATGCCCAGACAACACAAGCAGAAAAATCGCCTCTCATTTTGATTTCAGTAAATGGAATATGTTAGTTTCGGGACTGTGCATCCCTGATGTCTTTGTACGTTGCTCAGTACAAAAAACCCCCCAAAAAACATTTTTCTGGTTTTGCACGGCACACACATCTGCTTTACAGTTCAGCTTTTCTCTCCATATTTCTATTTCTAATTTGTGTCCTTTTTATTCTGTATTTATTTAAAATATTATTTTGCTAATCCCTAAAGTTCTTAGCAGATTATACTACAGCATAATAAATAACTTAACAAACATTTATATTTGAGTTAAGAATTTTGTATTAAATTATAAAATACCTTGCTAAACAGAAGTATAAAAATGTACACTTTGACTTTGTTTTTTGGAAAGAAGAAAATTTGCCTGTATCTGGAGAATATTAAGGGGGGGGGGCGGGAGCACAACCTGTTCACATCTGGTATATTTAGTTTTCAGTAAAGCCTTTAACACTGTTCCGCACAGATGACTTATAAACAAATCGAGCATCCTAGGGATGGACTCTAAAGTTACTGATTGGGTTAGAAATTGGTTGAGTGGGAGGCGACAAAGGGTTCAGCTAAATGGAGTTCACTCTGAAGAGAAGGAGGTTACCAGTGGTGTGCCGCAGGGGTCTGTCCTGGTTCCGATTCTGTTTAACATCTTTGTTATTGATATTGCGGAAGGACTGTCGGGTAAAGTTTACTTGTCTGCAGATGATAACCAAAAGCTGCAATAGAGTAAACACCCAGGAAGAAGTCGATAACATGAGGAGGAACCTAGCTAAGCTTGAAGAATGGTCTAGAATATGACAGCTGAAATTTTAATACTAAAAAATGCAGGGTCATGCATTTGGGCTGTGAAAATCCAAAGATGCGGTACAGTGTAGAGGGTGAGGAATTTCTATCCACAAAAGAAGAGCAGGACCTGGGCATGATTCTGATGATCTTAAAATGGCTAAACTGGTACAAAAGGCGACTGTGAAAGCCAGAAGGATGCTTGGGTGTATAGGGAGAGGAATGTCCTGTAGAAAATAGGAGGTGATGGTGCCTCTCTAGTAGTCTCTGGTGCGACCTCATTTAGAGTATTGTGGGCAGTTCTGGAGACCGCACCTTCAAAAGGACATAAACAGGATGGAGTTGATACAGAGGGTGGCTGCTAAAATGGTTAGTGGTCTTCATTATAAAGCATATGAGGACAGACTTAAAGATCTTAATATATATACTTTAGGCAGGATAGAGGAAATATGATAGAGATGTTTAAATACCTCCTTGGCATAAATGCATAAGAAGAGAGCCTCTTTCTGATTGAAGGCAAGTTCTGCTACGAGGGGGCACAGGATGAGAGCGAAAGGGGATAGACTCGGGAGTAATATATGCAGAAATATTTCTTTACGGAAAGAGTGGTAGATGCATGGAATAGTCTTCCAGTGGAGGTAGTAGAGACCAGGCCAGTACCTGAATTCAAAAAAAGCATGGGACCAACCCAAAAGATCTCTAAAGGAAGAAAGGGGTCTATTGTCTGTCCTTCCAAATCAACTACTAGATAGGCCATGTGGTCTCCTTCAGCCGTCATGTTTCTATGTGTGAATAGTGAGCACTCACGTTCAATGGTATGCACTATTGATGACATCTTTGGGGATTTCTTTCTTTTCTTTTTGTTTGAAAATGATATAGGGAATACCATTTCAAATGACTGCACATCCTTAGTAATTGGTGCTCTAGCATTTTTAGATGGGTACTCAAATTTAAATATTGGTGCTTTGTATTAAACTCTTTGAGTGAAAAAGTATAGCACTTAAAACATTATCTGATGAAGCAAAAGGAAAAATGTTAATTGACTGCTTGAAAGTTGATCTCCGTCAATAAACGTTTTCCATAACGTGGATTTCTAATTTTGTTGAGAGGAGATGTGGTGATGGTGGTGGGGGTGTAAAATTTCAAAACTGCATGTGTTGGTCTTAATGAAAAACCTATCTATATATACTTTTTAATTTGTTGCAGATTTCAAAAGGAAAAAGCCATTGTTTTGAAAATTTTGATGCAGAGTCTGCTGTTAACTTGTATCAACAGACATTTTGAAAAATGACCTCTTAAAGGTCACTTTTTTTCCCTTTTTAAACCAGATTTGCTGTGGTTTGTTACATGAGGTTCCTTATCGGTCCTACAGTTCAGTCCTCCACCACTGGGGTAGTGCACCTCCTCCTGCAACATGGAGACTGGACAAGTCAAACTTGTGACATCACCGGGTATATCCTGCTGGTCTTCTCCCATGATCCCCCAGTGTGTCCAGTCTCCATGCAGCATGAGGACGTAGTTAATTTCATTTACTTTTACTTTATTTATTTTCACCTAGTCTGCCTTAGTGTAAAGGGGGGTTCTGTCCCTTTTCAAAGTTCACGCTGCCAGCTAGCCTCTCTGCTTGGGATTCTTCAGTCTCTGTGCCCGGTGATGATCTCTCCCCCAGGACTGTACGGGGGAGAGCTCTGTGGAACACCTGCATTTTGGCAGTGTCCATGCGGCAGATTCCCGTCGCGGCGGGAGCCTCAGGCTGTTCGAGGTTCTTTAGCCGGCGGGCCGGGGCTCGCAGCGTCTGCTACTTCTGGTGGCGCGAGGCAGCAGCGTGTCTGGACAGCTCTTCACCCCGCAGCTACAGCGGGGTAACTGCTGCATCCCGACGCCGCAAGGGAGTCTCTCAAGTCCGCATGGAGGGGCTCTGAGCTCTTGCCGCCTCTGTGGTGTTTGGCGCCAAACGGGCCTGCTTCGGATTGGCGCCATTTTCTCAGCAAGGCTGAGGCCTCGTGGCGGAGAGCGGAGCAGCCCCGCGTTTGGGCAGATGACGCTGTTCCACGCGGCTACACCCAGATAAGAACTTCCTTTTGCTGTTACTTTTAATTTTAATTCTAATTTTAATTTCCTTTTAATTTCATGATAGTTTATAGTTCTTTGAATGCAATTTGATTGGTTTGGGTTTTACTTCTTGTGGGGTGCCTTTACCTTTGTCTGCATTCTGGCAGTTAGCAACGTCTGTCAGCAGCAGGTTTCCGTGCTAGGATTTGGCCATTCAGGTTCATCGGCGGCACAACCACCTACAAATTGAGCCCTTTCTGAAATTGTCATTTACATATGGATGCTATTTCCATGTTTATACGCTTGGAAATTGTGCAGACAGCCTCTAAAAGTCGTTATGCCATCTGCAAATTTGATCGCCATGCTTGCTGATCTCTTTTCCAGATCATTTCAGTCAGGGGCGGCCCAAGGGGGGTGCGGGGCCATGTGCGGAGTCTCGGTGCGGGGCCTCATTTGCATAAGTGGTCTTATTTGCATAAATATTTGCATAATGTTACCATACACTAACTTTTAGTAAACATATCTCTTAATGAGTGTATGGATAAAGAAAGACTAAAAGATTTCTACATTACTATAATCCAGTGCCAACCGCCAGGCACATTAGGAACTACTACAAACGCTGCCCATTTAGAACCCATAGCAAACCCTCCGTATCCTGACAGCATTACCAGGACTCACAAAGCACCATACCCTACCTATCAAAAGGCAACACTGCAAATATTAAACCAATACATTTCAGAGAATACTGGGGAAAGAGAACAAGTGGCAACGTCAAATAGGAATTACATAAACAGAATACCTCAGCTCAGTTACACATGCAGAATATAGACCATCACCAAACAAGGAATCACAATTTAGAAACAGGAAGGCATTAATTAAACTGGGAACCCCAAAAGCCAAACTTGGAATGTACAACAACACTGTAGAAATAAAACTATAAATTAATTTCCTCTTGTACCAAACAAAGCGCAGATGTTAATGTTGCACATTTCCCAGAGCTGACATATTCCAGTTAATAAATTCAAAATAAAGAGATATCTTTCTACCTTTTGTGCATTTTTTTTTTCAGTTGCAATTGGTTCAGCCACTTTCTTCTGGTTTCTTCATGTTTTCTGCTAACTCTCCATCGTCTGCTGTCCATTTGTCCTTTCTTCTCTCTCTTCTAGTTTTTTTTCCATTCTCTCTCTCTCTCTACATCTGCTTTAACATACTAATCTTTCTCCTTTTGCTCTTTCCTCATTCCTAGTTCATCCACACAAATTTTACCCCTCCATCCTCAATCCCCAAGTACTCTCCCAATACCTGGCCAATTGTAGATTTTTCATCCCTCCTACACAAAATATTTTTCCCCTCTCCATTTTACTCTCCCAGCCCCATCCCATTCTAATCCTCCCCCAACCTCAGCTCCCTTCTAGTTCCAGTCTCACCCCGCATCCATGCCCGTCTAGTCCCTGCATCCGCCCATTTCCAGTCCTAGCCCCCCATCAGACCAGTTCCAGTCCTCGCACCCCCATCCATGTCCATTCCAATTCCCTTCATCAGCTCATGTCCAATCCTAGCCCCCCATCAGCCCATTTCTAGTCTTTCCTAGCCCCACCATCAGCCCATGTCAAATCATAGCTCCCCTCCACTAAGCCCAATTCCAGTCCAAGCCCCCCCAGGAGCCGGCTTCCAGTTCTGGCCCCTCCATGAGTCCATTTCAATTCAAGCCCCCACCACACAGCCCATTTCCAATCTTAGCTCCCCCCAACAGCCCATTTCCAGTCCTATCCTAACTGTTCCATCAGCCCATTTTCAGTCCTAGCTCCCTTCCCTCACAGCCCATTTCCATTCCAAGTCCCCTCCCCATCAGCTATTTGCAGTTCAAGCCTCCACTTCCACTCAGCCCATTTCCAGTCCTAGCAACCCCCCAACCCATTACCAGTCCTAGCCCCCCATCAATCAACTTCCAGTCCTAACCCCCATCACCCCATTTTCAGTTTAAGCCCCCCCTATAACCCATTACCAGTCCTAACCCCCCATCAGCCCATTTCCAGTCAGCCCCCCATAGCCCATTGCCAGTCCTAAACCCCCCCATCAGCCCACAGCCCATTACCAGTCCTAACCACATCAGCCCACCTCAAGTCCTAACCCCTCCCCATCAGCCCATTTCCTGTCCTAGCCCCCCCATAACCCATTATCAGTCCTACCCTCCCATCAGCCCACTACCAGTCTTAACCCCCCATAGCCCATTACCAGTCCTAACCCCCCCATAGCCCATTACCAGTCCTAACCTCCCCCCCATAGCCCACTGCCAGTCTTAATCCCCCCAGCCCATTGCCAGTCTTAACCCCCCCCATAGCCCATTGCCAGCCCTCATCAGCCCACAGCCCATTGCTAGTCTTAACCCCCCCATAGCCCACTGCCAGTCTTAACCCCCCCATATCCCACTGCCAGTCTTAACCCCCCTCCCCAGCCCATTGCCAGTCTTAACCCCCCCGCCATAGCCCATTGCCAGCCCTCATCAGCCCACAGCTAGTCTTAACCCCCCCATAGCCCACTGCCAGTCTTAACCCCTCCAGCCCATTGCCAGCCTTAACCCCCCTCCCTAGGCCCATTGCCAGTCTTAACCCCCCCTCTCCTAGCCCATTGCCAGTCTAACCGCCCTCCCTAGCCCATTGCCAGCCTTAACCCCCCTCCCTCCCTCCCTAGCCCATTGACAGTCTTAACCCCCTCCCTCCCTCCCTCGCCCATTGACAGTCTTAACCCCCCCTCCCCTCCCTCCCTAGCCCATTGAAAGTCTTAACCTCCCTCCCTAGCCCATTGACAGTCTAACCCCCCTCCCTCCCTCCCTCCCTCCCTCCCTCCTTAGCCCATTGCCAGCCTTAACCCCCCTCCCTCCCTCCCTCCTTAGCCCATTGCCAGCCTTAACCCCCCTCCCTAGCCCATTGACAGTCTTAACCCCCCCTCCCTCCCTCTCCCTCTCCCCCCCCCGCCCATTGACAGTCCTAACCCCCCCCCCTCCCTCCCGCCCTAGCCCATGGACAGTCCGACCCCCCCCCCCTCGGATCATGGCAATTAAAAAAAAAAAAAAAAAAAAAAAGCTGGCCGCTGCCGCCGCGGAAATTCCCATCAGCCCCTGCGGGCTTAACAGAGACGCGAGGGAGACTCTCTCCCTTCGCGTATCTGCAAGCCGGCAGAGAGGGGCTCAGCCGCGCCGGGAGAGTTCCGCCGGGCAGAGGGAGCCCCGCGGGACACTCCATGCCGCCGCGGCGGCAGCGGCCAGCTTTTCTTTTTTTTTTTTTTTAATTCAATTAAGAAAAAGCAGAATGTTCTTTGCGCGGGGTCCCCCGAAACGCGGGGCCCTGTGCAAAAAACATTCTTGCTCAATGGACGGGCCGGCCCTGATTTCAGTGCAGTAGATGTTACCAGATGCCAGTTCCAGTGCAGATCCCGAGGCATTCCACTATTTACGGGTCTCCTGTGAGAAAACTGACCATTTGGTCCTATTGTGTTTCCTGTTTTTGATCCATTTCCCATTCTATAATAGCACATCTTCTTCTTCCTCAGGAGAAGTTCATAAGGGGCTTTGTCAAATACCTTAAAACATCCAGATACATATCATTTGGCTTACTCACATGTTTATTAACCCTTTGAAAAGACAGCTTGGTACTGCTTTTCAGAACCAGTTCTATCATTTAACTGGCACTGAACTCAGATTCATTGGTCTGTAGTTTCCAAGATCACCTTTGAAGCTCTTTTAAAAAAACAAAAACAAAAACCAATTAGTGTTACATTAGTAACTCTTCAATCTTTAGAGATCATTAATACTAATGTCATGATTGAGCCTGGCTGATATTATGAATGATCGCTATTAGACAAAAATTAGCTAGGTTAAGACACTTTGATTTGGTTTTCTGCACTATATTATCAGAGCGCAGCTTGCCCGTTTGGCGGGAACACTGCCCATCTGGGCCATCTGGGGAAAGGCCCCTGCTGGGGATCGTGAGAAGTGTTGCTGGATGGCACAGTCCGGGGCTTAGTGTTCCAGGGTCCTGGAAGGGTTGATAGCGGCAGTCAGGCCTCCCTGTCTTTGCTATGACAGTCACCTAGGTTCAAGCGTCCTGTGTTTTGGGTGACAGGAGTGGGACTCCTGGACATGTGGTGCTGGATGTTGGATAGGCTCATACTTCTTAGGTGCACTCCCCTTGAGTGCGTCTGCATGTCCGTGTTCCGTCTGGGGTCTCATGCTCAGGTGATTGTTGCAGCAATGACAGAGATCGCTTGGGATATCGTGAGCGGGGTTGTCATGGTGTTGCATGGGGTTGCCAATGCAAGACGGGGCCATCCTGAGGGGTTTGGGCCTCAGTCATCAGCTTTCCCTTCGGTGGCCCGGCTGTCCAGGAGGCACCCCTCCAGATCCGCCGGTCCAGTTCTTCTCTGCCTCTTCTCAATGTGGGCAGGGGGGCTGGCAGATCTGGAAATTCACGTCCACTGCATGTTCTACTGTTTTACCTCTGCCTTGGGGTTCTGAGTTCATATATTCCCAATCATTTGTTTGGTTGGGTGCTGCTGTCTGTTGTGCAAGACAAGGTGGTCAACAGTCGGAGGCTGTCATCTATTCCCCTTACCCCTGAAGGTGCTCACAATTTAAGTTTTTTGTACCTGCGGAGGTGTATGTTGTTCAAGGCTAGCAGGTGCACCTGTGGGACAAGAATCCTCAGTTCTTCCGACCTTCCGTTGAGGTGCGCGTGTGGGGTTTACTCCCTTGGTCGGCTGGCAACTTGCTTCACCCATTGGGCCTTCCCTTTCCTCAAGGCATCGTTGCGTTCCACTTCTTCGTGGGGGCTCGCCGCAGGGCCTGGAGTTATGCTCAGCCGGTTCCAGCCAGGGCTGAGTCCTTGGGGGGGAGGCTCCGATCCTAACGATACAGGGAGTGCTGGGATCCGTTCGACCAGGTTCCTTCGGGCCCAGCGTACGTCGTCTTTTGCTGGCCGGTTTAGGACTTCGGGTCGTGGCAGTGCTCCGAGAAGACCAGTAGGCTGCACAGTGCTTGTCTTGGAGCAAGCGCGGGATATCTGTAGGTTCATATTCAAAGCCGTCTGGTTACATTTATTTATTTATTTATTTATTTAACATGTTTTGTATCCCGCCTTTTCCTTCAATCAAAGCGGTTAATACAGCACAAAGTTAAACAAAGGTGAGGGAAACATACATTGCATTATCATTACATCACAACAAAACACTAGGAGTACAAACAGGGAACACAGTACATAACTTACATTACATTACCTTACATTAACTACAAACAGCATATCGCTGAACAGAATGAGCATATAGCAGCAGATAGTGGGTCCCGCACGGTCCACCGCCTAAGGGCCACGCCAAAGGGCCCTCTAGCGAGGCCCTCAGGCGCGGGCCCGCAAGGCACGCGCGCGCCATTGCTGAAGGGATTTTAAATGATTTGAAAAGTGCTCAGATTGGCTGCAGTTTTCTCTCACACACAGTTCCCAACTAAGTAGGCACAGCTGATTCTCACTCACTGCTCACAGGATCGTTGGAGCCTTTGCTGAAGGGATTCTAAATGATTTGAAAAGTGCTCAGATTGGCTGCAGTTTACTATCACACACAGTTCCCAACTAAGTAGGCACAGCTGATTCTCACTCACTGCTCACAGGATCGTTGGAGCCTTTGCTGAAGGGATTCTAAATGATTTGAAAAGTGCTCAGATTGGCTGCAGTTTTCTCTCACACACAGTTCCCAACTAAGTAGGCACAGCTGATTCTCACTCACTGTCCCTCCTTTGTGGAATGCTGTACTAGTAGGCATACTTCATATGCTGGGCTTACAAGTTGGCTTCCGCGCTGCTCGGCATCAGCCAAGGTGACTGCCGGTTTAGACTGTGGATGTGGAGTCAGCCTGGAGGAGGGGCCTTGCGTTCTCTGGACAATGCCCTGTTCGGTTGTGTGCCTTGTGGCCCTTATGGAGTTGTAAAAAGGAAAAAAAAAAAAAAAGAATAATCAAACAGGAAAGCCTTCCTAATTGTCCCAACTTCTTTTTTATAAGGTTCTGTCCCTTTCTTCCGGGAGCTTGGCCGGAGCGTGGTTAGACTCAGCTACATTTTGGGGATCCTTTATGTACAAGGCGTTTTAATGTACGCAGCACGCCCAGTGTTCCATCGTCTGACTGGAACGGTACGCGGTACGTCAGCCGTGGCAGGCGTTCGCGGCCACGGTAGCGGATCGAGCGGTGTAGGTGCTGTCTGAGATCTCCGGGATGGTGGCCTATTTCGATCGGCAGGGTGGAGTCGGTCGGGTGGTCAGGGTGGCCCGAGCGAAGGGACAGCGTGCGCGGTTGAAGCCTTGGCGGCCTGCATTTCGGTGGGGACACTGTGGTGGCGAATGTCCTTAGCGGGGTCCGAGTGTTTGCCGGAGGAGTGAGATTGCATCAGGCGGTGTGCGCGCCGCGTGTGCTCGGATGCGGTCAGCCCATATTGGACCTCATGGCGACCTGTCAGTCTGCGGCGATGGGTCGATGTTTAGCAGAAGACATATGAGGCTACCGGATAGCGTCGACGCATTGGTACGGTCCATTCTATGCCTTTCAGAGGTCATAGTGAAAATGGCCGACTGGGTCTGGTTGATAAGATATGTGCTCTTCATTAGTCAGTGGGGACCATTACCAGTGTATTCTGCAACATTTGTGTGAGCTTGCATAATCTTTACTTGCAACCAATCGAAATAACTGTCCAAAACCAGTTGATGCAGTCACTACTTAAATTTGCCTCGCTTGACAGTAAAAAAAACAAAACAAAAAAAAGAAAATTAGGACATATTTATTTTATACCGATAGGTCACTCACAGCATATTTGGCGATTCCTCGTACTGGTGTTAATCATGCAGATAATTTCTGCTCTATTTGTGGTGATGTGACTTTTACATCACAAAAATGGCATATGACTGGTGGTTCAGAAAGCCTACAATTTATATTTTGGCTGCAGAATAAAAGATCAGGATAAAAGCTAGGCACCACACATATGCTGCAATACATGTGTAGCAGATCTCAGGCTGTGGATGGATGGGAAAAGACCATCAAAGTCTTTTGCGGTTCCAATGATCTGGAGAGGGCCCATGCATCACGTCGGCGATTGCTACTTCTGCATGGTTTCCTCCAATTCCGGAGGGCATATCCAGGTGATGTAAGCGGTTGGCCTACTGGCATTGCGTCGTGGGCGTGGCTACCAGAGTCTCCTTTCTTTTTTGTCACACCATGTAAGACTCCACTTCTTCTGAAACAACGCTGGACTCTGGGGCGCTTGACACCCTCTTATATGCCCTTGGTGGATCACGCTTGGTTTATTGCAACTCATTGCTTAGCTGCATTCCACATTCTCAAT
Organism: Ichthyophis bannanicus; assembly: GCA_033557465.1. NCBI lineage: Eukaryota > Metazoa > Chordata > Amphibia > Gymnophiona > Ichthyophiidae > Ichthyophis > Ichthyophis bannanicus. The sequence goes on along the minus strand of CM066039.1, from coordinate 10,813,947 downwards.
TAAAAAGACTCCAACTGGTCCAGGACATAGCTGTAGAGCTACTTTGTGTTGCAAAGAATAAAGCCCTTCAGAGGTGTGACAAATAGGGTGTTTGACGCCGGTGGTTTTTCTATTTCCCTCATTTTGCTTCCCACCTCTGTCTGGATGGACCTCGGTTCAGTTCTCCCTCGTGGAATCCGGCTGTGCCTGTCTAGTTGTCGGTTTGGGACTTAAGCAAGAACACTTTTCTTGTAACCTGCGTTCCTTGGACCTTAGGTGAAGGTTCCGTCGCTTTCTGGGGGGTCTCTTCGCTGCCTGTCCCTCCGTGGAGGCGGGTTCTGCGGGAGAGCAGCGGTTGCTAACACTTGACACCCTGGTGGGGTCGAGAGCCAAGGGGGAGCTCAAGCGGATTCTTCAGGCGGAGCTCTCGTAGCCTTCTCAGTAGGTCTGTTTCTAGGGCGTTCAGTGTGTTTGCGATGGCGAGTTGGTCTTTCTGAAGCACTAGCGCTGCTTGGGGCAGAGTTCTGTGCTGTTTTCACCAGTGAAGAGGATCCAAGTGGGCTCTCGGTCGTGTCTTCCTGGTTGGCTTACCACCTGTTGACGTGAGGAGCGGGCTGGGGTCGGTGCCTGCTCTGTTCGTTTAGGGGCCGAGCCGACTGGATAGGTCCCTCCCAATGATTACTGCTCTGGTACATCCCAGTGGTGGAGGACTGAACTGTAGGACCGATAAGGAAATGGAAATTACACTTACCTGGTAATTGATGTTCCTTGAGGGAGTACAGTTCAGTCCTCATTCCCGCCCGGGGATGGATGTTTCAGACGCGAGGCGTCAGTTCCGAGTGTGCTTTCGGATCCTAGAGTCGGCAACGGACTCTGATTGGCAGGTAATCGCGAGAGCAACCTTTTCTGCCTATACTCTTCCTTAGTTCTCCTTCCTTCTAGCTCTCTGTCTTCCGCTGTTTGGTGCGCAGGGGGACAGGGGCACGGAGGAGGGTGTTTTCGGCCTTTCTTTTTGGGGCCCTGTGGTTTTAAAGTTGAAGTTTGAGCATAGCTTTGTATTTAGTACTTTAACTGGTTGTTTGTTTGCTCCTTTGAGGGGATCATGGGAGAAGACCAGCAGGATATACTCGGTGATGTCACAAGTTTGACTTGTCCAGTCTCCATGTTGCTGGAGGAGGTGCACTACCCCGGTGGTGGAGGACTGAACTGTACTCCCTCAAGGAACATCAATTACCAGGCAAGTGTAATTTCCATTTTTTCTGGCAGAGTGGATTACTTCCTCTCTGAGGTTTTTAAACTAAGCACCATATATGAATTAATTCTATTCAGATACGTTGTATATTCATTTTTCATTTTTATGCATTTTGGGCATTGGAAATCTGATTGGTTTGTGGCATGCTGGGACTGGAGATGCCTTTTCCTGGTGTAGGTACCTATGGCTGCTCTGACCGAGAACTGCGTATTTGGTGATGCTATCGCTGTTTCTCAGGTTCTCAGCAGCTGAATCCTGCTGGGCAAAAGATCACAGGTGCATATGAGCATTGTAAACCTCCCAAGAAGGAGAGAAGAGGATGAAGCAGTTTTTTATTGCCATGGTGCATTTTAGGTATTGGACAAATGGAAAGTTGTCAACCTTTCTTGGCCAATGAGGAAGAGGAAAAGTTAAAACATATTGAAATTGAACAGATCAGGAGCAAGCTGATTGTGTGATTAGGTAATTGAAGGTTCTGGGTCGCAGCTTAGCTGAGTTCCGAGAAGTCTGGCAGTGTTGAAGTGGTGTTGGAATAGATTAAGTCTTCAGCTTCTTCCTGAAGTCCATTAGGTTTGAGCATCCTCTTAGCTCTGGGAATAGGGAATTCCACGTGTTGGGGGGCAAAGAGTGAGAGTTCCTAATTGCATGTGCATTGTTTATCCCAACCCAAAAGGCAAGGAGCAGTGAGAAGGTTTAGTGAACCATGCCTACACAGCCTTTCATTCTTGGGCTTCGATTAAAAGGGGATGTAGACAAGTTGCAGAACTGCTGTGTATAATTTTGGATGATGTGGAGGTGTGCTTGTTGAGGGACTCTTTGGATTTTTCTTGCAGCAGTGTTCAGGGCCATTTGGAGAGGGTGTAGTACTTCTTTGGGAAGTAATCCAGAATGGATGTGATTATGGCCTGGCATACTGTCTGGAATAGGTTGGATTTAGTAGGGGGCAGAGATTCTTTAGTGTGTTTAATTTATGGTAGATGGAGTTTGTCATTCTCTTTATTTATGCCTGGAAATTTTAGCTTCTGATCCAATATAATGCCTAGCTGTTTAACTTCAGTTTCCACCTTAATGACACAGTCTTCAAGTCTCAGCATTTGTGATGGTGAGAAGGATGGATGAATAGATTGTATTCATGTCTGTATATACTGGAGAGGTCCAGTTTTGTGGTGTTGAATGGGGTATAAAACACTACCAGATATATGCTGATGATATCATGTATCTCGTGTTCTTTGAATATTGTTTATAGGTATTAGAGGAATATGTTGAATAGGAGGACTGATAGGCTTGAGCCTCGAGGTATTCCTTGTCTTTGATTATTCTTATTTCCAATTCTTACTTGCTCAACCAAACAAACAAACCCCCAGGTGTCGAGTGACTACAAATTCATAGTAAGACAGAAAGTCATCGAAAAACCATAAAGGATTCTCCCAAAACTTTCAATAAGCTTGTCTGAATATGCTTTTTATGTCGGGACCGAACCGACATGAGAGGGGAGAGGGAAACTCCCTGCTCAGCGTCAGACGGGCCCTTTTATTCAACAAGAACAAGCAAAAAACGGTAATGTGAAAAATAGTGTAATAAACACTTATCTGAAGGAGTAGGCGATAAAACTTCATAGTGATTCAGCACAGCACGACATGCATGTTTCGGGCATGGACAGCCCTGTATCAAGTGCACCTTAGTTGAACCGAAAAATCGCCTCCAACAAAACCGGAATCCACGGTTTACTTATACAGAGCAAGTTGGCAGCTGATTGGTTGTGCTAAACACGTGATGAAAGGACAACGAGATTAATGGTGAATGACAGGACATAATCGATACAGCTTTAAATCAATTAGATCACACTCCACCAGTCACACTCCAAGTTGAGGCCCAAGGGTTCTATCGTGTTCAGGCGAAAGATCCACCGTTGTTCACATAATTGAAGTCTATGCTCCCGATCGCCCCCCCGCAGATGGGCAGGAATCAAATCTATTACCCGCCAACGCAGATCTGAAAACAAATGAAGTTTGTCCATACAATGAGCCACGATGGGTGCGGAGATGGTCTTGTTGCGCAAGCGAGAAGCATGCTCACTCAATCTTATCCGCACCGGCCGAATCGTCCTGCCAATGTAAGAAAGACCGCAGGGGCAAGTTAGCATGTAGACTACATAAGACGACTGGCATGTAGAGCTCCCAAAAAAAGTGAAAGTTTCGCCCGTAGCCCCATGGGTCCACTGGGTGCCCTCAATGGTGGTAGAACAGTATTTACAATTCTGACAAGCCCAATGGAGTGTGACTGGCAGAGTGTGATCTAATTGATTTAAAGCTGTATCGATTATGTCCTGTCATTCACCATTAATCTCGTTGTCCTTTCATCACGTGTTTAGCACAACCAATCAGCTGCCAACTTGCTCTGTATAAGTAAACCGTGGATTCCGGTTTTGTTGGAGGCGATTTTTCGGTTCAACTAAGGTGCACTTGATACAGGGCTGTCCATGCCCGAAACATGCATGTCGTGCTGTGCTGAATCACTATGAAGTTTTATCGCCTACTCCTTCAGATAAGTGTTTATTACACTATTTTTCACATTACCGTTTTTTGCTTGTTCTTGTTGAATAAAAGGGCCCGTCTGACGCTGAGGAGGGAGTTTCCCTCTCCCCTCTCATGTCGGTTCGGTCCCGACAAAAAAAGCATATTCAGACAAGCTTATTGAAAGTTTTGGGAGAATCCTTTATGGTTTTTCGATGACTTCCAATTCTTACTTGCTAGCAGTGGCCTTCAAGGTAGAAGTGGAACCAGTTTTTTTGCAGTATCTCGAAGTCCAGTGTCATAGAGACTTTGTACGATTTGGTGATGGAGGAGGGAATCGAAAGCTGATGCGATGTCTAGAACTATGAGGAGGAAGCCTTGGGTGATAGTTTGGGTGCAAGTAAGGACTGTTTTTGTACCTGTTGCCTCAGGTACAAAAAATGTAGATTGTGAGCCCTTCAGGACAAGAGAAATAGATAGAAAGATGTATATTCAGGTACTATATATAAAATCTATATTGCTTTCACTCATAGAAAAGTAGCATATAAGCCTAGCTAAAGAAAGAAATGAAATAAAATAAACACTGTGGTCTGGTCTGAAGCTGTGCTGGTAAAGGTCTAGGGAGGCATAATCATTGATTATAATTTTGAAGTTGCATCTGCACTGTTTTTTTTTTCTATTATTTTTGAAATAAAAAGGGATGGTTGAGATTGGCCTTTATGAGCACAGAGTGGAGTGATCGAGGTTTGTGCTTTTCAGGAATGGTCTGACTGAGATTTGTTTTAGAGAGCGGGCATGTATCCTTGTGACAGTGATGTATGGATGTATGTAGGAGCTGAGCTGAGTTCTGGCAGTCTTAACCCAGGGCACTGGGCAAGGGTCAAGCATCGATGTGATGTGGTTGTGTTAAGGTTCCTTACCGTGTCTTCAGTATTTTCCAGAGATGGTAAGTCAAATTTTGTCCATGTGCACAGGGGGGTGTTTTACAGGATTGGGGTGGTTAGAAGAACCTAGGATAAAGAATATCACAATCCATCATGCTCGTGCAAAAAATAAGCACAAAAGAACATAAATGCAACCAATAACATGACAGTATGCTAGCAGTCCACAATAGAACAACAAAGAAAAGGGAGGATTCAAGAACAGTATACACCATAGGAGAACGGTTACAAGCAAAGAAAAATATTAAAAAGAAAAAGCAGGGTGTAAAGCAAATACAACTTATAAAGCCCACAATACTACCATAAGGTGAATTCACAATTGCTCAGCATCTAAGAAAAAACGCAGTTGAGTTGGCTCGAAGAAATGAAAAATCTTATTCTGATACCCAAGTACAGATTTACAAGGAAATCTAAAGGAGTGAATGTAGTTTTGCCACTTGGGGGCATATATTTTCTTGTAGGGTCTGTTCACTAGGCTCCCTTAAAAGAGCCTTTGCAATGGAGAAAAGATCCCCTAGGCTTATTTATTGAGTGCATGACGGTGGTGGTGTAGTATTCTCTTTTGCGTCTTAGGGTTTCCTCACAGTAATTTCTGTGCTTCTTCATATAGGTGGCTTTCATGAGTGGGTCTTTGGAATGTTCGAGGCGTTTAAGACGCTCTTTTGCTTTTGCAGCGCACTTGAGAACCACAGGACTATGTTGTGACACTTGGGTAAATGCCTTTTTGGTGGGGCGAGGGCAGCAGCAGCCATAATTTTGTTCTATTGTTTTTGATCTTTTACTTCTAGGTTTTCTTCGGGCTTCATGAGTTTTAAGTTGTGGAACCATGGCTTTGAGGAAAGTTTCATTGTCAAATTGTTGAAATCTACAGTTCAAGGGTGGTGTACTGCATTCAGTTTTCTGGTGAAGTTTGCAGGAAATGGAGAAGAGTATGTTTGCATGGTCAGACCAGGGTACTGGAAGGATTGTTTTTGGGGGGGGGGGGGGGGTAAGATTAGGTGCCTTGGAGATGTCATTGGGAATAAATATCAGGTTGTGCATGTTCACTTTACTATGGGTTGGGTTGGTAAACAATTTGGGTGTAACGAAGGGCTTCCAAGAATGAAGCTGATCGGTGGAAGCAGCTGTAAGATTTAGGTCTCCAAATAAAACAAGGGGCTGATGGTTTCACTCCCAGGCTACTCTAAGGGCTATGTCCTAATTGATGTGACCCTTAGACACAAGCCTGCCAGGTGCGGACACACCTGAGGCTCCTTTAAATTTAAAGTCCTTCCGTGTGATGGTGTTGAGCAGGGAGGCGCTTACTTCCTGGTTCAGTAGCATCGGTGAGTCGCTGAACGGGCTCCTTCAGATTTCCGCTGCAGCATTGACATTGGTCTGAAGGTGAGAGGGGCTGCCTCGTTGAATGCTGCTGGTTCCTTCGGATGTGAGGGAGGAAGGGAGTATGGCCACGGGGGTATATGCATTTAACCTTTTTCCCGGCAATGTTCCTGTATGGGAACATGACAAACGTTACCTATTTTTTATGTACGCGATTTTCGAATACAAATATTCTTTGCAGAATGTGAACAAGTGGTGACGTCATATTTAACAGCGGTGCAAACATTAAATGGTCTCAGTTGCACAAGTTTTAATTTCACTTAAAGTTTCACATTTTATTACAATTTGAGGGTAAGTCAAATTTAGCAGTTATAATTTTGAGATACTTGGTTGTTTTTTACATTTTGACGCTGATCATTGTGTACGAGGCATGCCTGATCATGTTGCACAGGTGCACTCACATTTTATTTGATTTGTTTTGGGGGTAAATTTTATGTATATGTCTCATGTTCCTATATAGGAACACTGCCAGGATTATCCAAAGGTCGACTAATAATTGCCAGTGCGCATTGTTATCAGATAATTCCTTCAGTTTTGATAAACAATGGATACAAGAAGCTTCTATGGCACCAGACGCAGCAAAATTCATCGGGCAGTTACAGTCCAAGATGCTATGTCAACTGTGGAACGTTTAACTCGTCTGACAACCATCATTGTGTTAACGCAGTCGGCGGGTGATTCTGCAGCTGACAGTGATGTTGAAGATGTTCCTGACAATTTGAACAATGATGACCCCTTTTGAAACTGCTGGCGAACTGGAAGTGATAGCAGAGGAGACAGACGAAGATGAGAGTGTTAGTAGTGAAGATGAAAGCAGCCCTCCAGCAAAAAAGTGTAAGAATCTGAAGCAGAAACAGGCAATTCAGTGGAAAAAGTCAACAAAGTTCACTAAGGTAATTTCATCGCTGGCGCCAAGTCATTTACCTGACATTTTTCCTGTTCTGTTGTCGCTTTCTCCGTTTTTCCATATGGAGCCTTATATTCGATGACAAAATGCTGACGGAAATTGTAACGCAAAGCAGCCTTTACGCTAACCGAGATAAGAATGATAGTCTGTTTCAAGTCACAGTGGATGAAATTTGTCGCTTTCTGGGAATCCTGCTGTTGTCTGGCTATCACGTCCTGCTACAGCAGTCAGACTACTGGAGCAGTCAGCAAGATCTAGGCGTGCCTATTGTCCGTGAGGCCATGAGCAGCAAGAGGTATCAGACCATCAAAAAATACTTTCACTTGACTGACAATGCTGAACTCAAAGCAGGCGACAAGACAGCTAAGGTTGCTTCACTTACTACTGCCGTCAACGTGAATTTGGTGCAGTTTGGGTTTTTTCCACCATGAATTGAGTATTGACGAGTCTATGACTCCGTACTTTGGCTGCCACAGCATGAAAATGTTTAAGAGGAAAACCAATTAGATTTGGTTTTAAGTGGTGGTGTATGTGTGGCATTGACGGCTACCCTTAAAACATTAAGCTGTACACCGGACGAGAAAGTTCTACACATTCGATGGAACCTCTGGGCTCCAGGGTCATAAACCATATGGTTGATGTTTTTGAAAAGCATTCAGATGTAATTCGTCACCACCTGTTCTTCGATAATATTTTTACAAGTTACGCACTGATCAAGTCACTCGCAGAGAGAAATGTTGCAGCTACAGGAACCATTCGGGAACTGAGAACTGGCGGAGCACAATGAAGAAGAGTGGTCATTGAGGAGACTATGATTACCGAAATGATGGGTCAGTCTTAGCAAAGTGGCATGACAATTCTGTTGTCTGCATTGCCATCAACAATCTCACACATGACCCACTTCAAACCGCATGTCGCCGAGTCAAGGGTACATCAGATGTTGCTGTGTCTCAACCCTTTGTGGTGAAGCGCTATAATGAAGGAATGGGTGGCGTGGATCTCATGGACAGGCTCTTAGCAAGCTACAGGCCATCTGTGCATGGAAAAAAATGGTGGTGGCCACTATTCACAAACGTCCTCAATGTATCTGTCATGGCTGCTTGGAAAATACACTGTCACCTTCATGGAAGGTGACAGTGTATTCATGTCACTTCATGGAAGTGACATGGATCATCTGACATTCAGACGTGACATCACCTTGTGTCTCTTGAAGGGCATTGCCATTCAGGAACATTCAATCAAATCAAATCATGTAGCCAACTTGCCAAAAGATGTTTGGCAGGCACAGGAGTTACTTCATGAACACATCAGCTGCATGCAGGGACGCTGTCGCATGTGTTCGAAGAACACTAGTCATGTGTAGGATCTGCAAGGTCCGGCTTCACTCCGATAAGGGCAAAACTTGTTTTGTGGACTACCACAAGTGACAGAAGTGCATGCTGTAGCATTAGTCACTAGTATCTGCTGGCTTTATCTGTTTTTGCGTTCTAGTAGGATGTTCTCTTTCATGGGTTGAATGTACAATTTCTTGGTAGTGTTCCTGTATAGATAAACTACAAAGACAAACTCTGAACCTATTGACACTATACTTACGTCTTGCAGTCATTACATGTAGTAAAGAACACTGTTAAGAAATTAATAGCGTTTTTGTGGTAGTGCCAGGAAAAAGGTTAAAAAAAGAGATAGCAGCAGCCCTTCTCGAGTTATAAGAACACTTACATAAATAATGTACGTTTTCAAAATGTTCCCTCCGTTTTTTCAGAAAAGAACATCTCTTACCATCTAGCTTCCTCACTGGCTCCACTATTCCTTGCTCCCTCTCTCTGGCAGTTTCCCTCCATGATGCCATTTCCCCCCTATCGGTTTCTCCCTCTGTTACCCTAGTTTCATTGCCCCTCACCATACCCTCTCCCCAGTCCCCCCCATCCCCACCAGGTCCAATACTACATTTGTTTTCTGGTTCCTCCCTGACCTGATCTTCTGCTACAGTACCTCCTGTCTGCCAATGCTGCTTTCTTCTGCCTCAATGCAATTATACCCCCCCCCCCTTTCCATGTAGAAACATAGGCCATGTGGTCTTTTTCTGTGGTCATGTTTCTATCTAATCTGCCCTTCCATATCAACTACAATAGTCCTCTTCCTTATCGTCACTCCAGTCCAGTCCCTTTACTTCTGGGTTGCGCAACCCTTCCAGCAGCTTGGAGGCTGAGCCCATCATCGTTTTGATGATGGTGTGGTATAAATACCACTGGCACCACCCACAGGCACCAGTATTCTCAGCCTCCAAGCAGCTGGAGGGTTCCTGTAAGCCAGAGAGCTTACTGGAGTCTCAGGGTTATTTTATATAACTTTAGTTTTTCTTTAAATTTCTTTGAGTTCTTTGATTTCTTTAATTTTCTTTATTTTTCTAGCCTTTAAGTTGAGTGGAGCTAAGCTCCCCTGTGCCTTTAAATTTTTAGCTCCTCTTCCCCCCTCCCCCTTCCTCCTTCATGCTCTGTCTCTGCCTGTTTTCTTCCCGGAGGAGGAGGTTTACCTGAGCAGCGGGGAGGATCAGAGAGCTCTCCTCACGCTTGCTCTGCCAGCCAGCTCACCGACACTGCTTCCGCCGGCCCCTTCTGCCTCGCGCAGAAGCCCTTCGGGTGGCTGAGCGCTGGAGGCAGCATTGCGGTTTTCCCCCCGACAGCCTTATCTGCCTCGCGCAGCAGCCCCCGGGTTGGCAGTGCATTGGAGGCAGCACCGGCGCGCAGGAAGACATTCTCTTGCCTGTTCAGAGAGCCTGTAGACCGGCGGCGAGTGCAAGGCCGCCATTTGCAGGTCCGTGCTACATGTGGCTGAGGCCTACCACGTGGGAACCAGCGGAGGATAGCTGGTTCCCTCTCTCTCAAGTTTGCGCATTTGAGGGGAAGAGCAGCAAACCGCAAGTATTAAAAAGAATTTTGGCACACAGGGCTTCTGGAATTAATTAAAAAAAAAAAAAAAAACAAGGACCCTTTCTCTGTGTTTTTTCTAGGGGGGGGGGGGGGGAGGGGAGGACTCTTGGAACCATTATTTCCAGGCTCCAGATTGAAATCTTTCAATTCATTTGTTTAATTTTATATAACTTTAGTTTTTCTTTAATTTTCTTTATCGAAATTTTATTTAAGGATTGGCATCTGTTTTTTGATGTGCTTTTAAATTCAGAATTTTTGGGTACACTCTGTCCTCCTGGGCCAGAGGGAACATGACTGGCAAACCACGGTGTCCTTCCTACGGCACTTGTAGGGGTACCGCCTCGGAAGCAGGGGTCTGCAGAGGCTGCTTCCGTGGAGCAAGAAATCCATTTGACCATGACTCAGGCAGCCCAGGGTTCTGGAGACCCACTGGAAGGGGGAGGGGAGGTTATTTCTCCTCCTTCCACAGCCTTAGATTTGCCGGGCCCTTCCCTATCCCTTCCCCCCCTCGTCTACTGGGGCGGAGGGAGACTGGGAACACTTTTCCCCAGAATTTGTCCTCCTATTGCACAAAGCCTACTGTTTGCGCCAGCAGGGGGCAGGAGAGCCGGTGGCAGCGAAGACCGGTCCGGGTAAGACAAGGACCCTTGACTCCGGGGTTCCACCCAAACACGCAAGGCTGTTGAGCGAGGACCCTCTTGAGTCCCCGTTGCTTGATATTCCGGAAGAGGAGGTCTCTGACAAAGAAGTAGGGGAAGAGGAGGAGGAGCTCGAAGAGGGAGAGATTCCGGAGGAAGAACAATCCCGCATAGTTTGAATTTTTCGTCGAGAAGAGCATTGATAAGTGAGTCACTGAAGGTGCTCAATATGGCCTCGGACACTCCAGCAGATGAGGAAGTGTTGGAGGATCCATTGATTCAAGCCGTCAGAAAGTCTCAGAAGGTGTTTCCATTCCACAGGGTAGTACGTCAGATGATTCAGGAGGAGTGGAATCAACCAGAGTCAAGTTTGAGGGGAGTCCGAGCTATGACTCGTCTGTACCCATTGCCAGAACCGGACAAAGACCTACTGAAGTCACCAAGGGTGGACGCGGCAGTATCGGCGGTGACAAAGAAGACGACTATTCCGGTTGAGGGCAGCGCGGCTCTGAGGGATAGTCAAGATAGAAGATTGGATACACTACTGAAGCAAGCCTTTGATGTTAGTGCTCTCGCCTTACAGGCCTCAGTATCTGGGGCGTGGGTAGCTAGGGTCTGTCTGAGGTGGTCCCAACAACTTCAACTAGCAGACGGTCTCTCAGTCGACGCGCAAGCCGTTTCGGCTAGGTTGGAGTCCGGTTCGGCCTACCTGGCAGATAGCCAGTACGACCTCATTAGGAGTCTGGCTAAGAATATGGCCTCGGTGGTATCGGCCAGACGGTATTTATGGTTATGTAATTGGGCAGCGGATGCCTCCTCAAAAGGCGTGCCTGAGTCAGCTTCCTTTCAAGGGAAAGCTGTTGTTTGGAGAAGACCTGGATAAGTTGGTGAAGGACCTGGGCGAGTCCTAAGGGAGGCAGGCTTCCGGAAGACAGGCCTAAGCAGGGCCGCTCGCTAGCTCCGGTGCGGAGTCAGCCTAGGGATTTTCGGAGATTCTGTCAAGCCAGATCGAACTCCTTTCCTAGGGGCTGCTTCCCCTCTAGGGGTCAAAGCTTCAGGGGGTTTCGTGGGGCAGGTAGAGGTTTTGGGGTCTCTTCCTCCTCCACGGGCCCCAGAAAACCACAATGAGATAACGGGGTTCCAGGTGGGAGGCCTCCCGGTGGGGGGTCGGTTAACGCAGTTCCTTCCCGCCTGGTTCCGGGTCACATCCGATCAATGGGTCTTGGAAGTGATCCGAGAGGGTTACGCTCTCGAATTCGCAAAACAGGTACTTCCAGCCTTTATTTAGTCTCCCGGCGGCGATAGAAGTCACGCTTTCAAGGCTTATAGCTCTGGGGGCGGTGGTTCCCGTTCCAGCAGATCAACGCGGGTCCGATCGATACTTGATTTATTTCGTGGTTCCAAAGAAGGAAGGGTCTTTTCGTCCAATTCTAGACCTAAAGCAAATCAATCGCTGTCTCAGAGTACCGCACTTTCAAATGGAAACCCTGAAGTCGGTTATTGCGGCCGTACGGCAGGTGGAGTTCCTAACATCCCTAGATATGACGGAGGCATATTTACATATCCCGGTCCGAAGGTCTCATCAACAGTTCCTAAGATTCGCAGTACCAAGGGGTCACTTTCAGTTCCAGGCCCTACCCTTTGGTCTAGCAACAGCTCCCAGGACTGTCACCAAAGTAATGGTGGTGGTAGCTGCGGCTCTACGAAAGGAAGGAATTTTGGTACATCCATACCTGGATGATTGGCTGATCTGGGCAAAGTCAGAAGCCGAGAGTCGCTCGGCGACAGCCAGAGTGGTGGAATTCCTGAAGGAGTTGGGGTGGGTCATCAATCGGGCAAAGAACAGATTAAATCCCACACAGGAGATCGAATATCTCGGAGCAAGGTTCGACACCAAAAGGGGAAGAGTTTTTTTTTCTGTCGAAGCAGAGGTTAAGAGACCTGAGGAACCTCGTTGCTCAGTTCCTGTTAAGGCGAAGCCCCACAGCCTGGCATTACCTTCAATTGCTGGGAACCATGGCAGCGGCGATAGAGGTAGTGCCGTGGGCCAGGGCTCATATGCGACCTCTCCAACGCGTGTTATTACGGTGTTGGTCCCATCAGCATCATCCCTTGGCCATGCGGCTACCCTGCCCTCCTCGGATCAGGAAGGCTCTTCTGTGGTGGAGGTGCCCAAGGAACCTAGAATGCGGAATGCCCCTCGAACCTCCCCAGTGGGTACAGCTGAAGACAGATGCAAGTTTAACAGGATGGGGTGCTCATTGCGAGAACCAGTTTGCACAGGGTTGCTGGACTCAGAGGGAATCTCAGTGGTCCATCAACAGGCTGGAGCTGAGGGCGGTAGCCTTAGCACTCAGGTCTCTCGAGCCCTTGGTTCATCAAAGGGCAGTCCGCGTCCTCTCCGACAATGTCACCACGGTGGCCTACATCAACAGCCATGGGGGAACAAGCAGTCCTTCCTTGGAGAAGGAAGCGGACAGCCTCTTGCAGTGGGCAGAAGCCCATTTGTTAGCTCTATCAGCGCAGCACGTGGCCGGAACAGACAACGTAACGGCCGATTATCTCAGCAGGTTCAGGATAGACCACGGAGAGTGGGAGCTAGCACAGGAAGTATTCGACCAAGTAGTAGCCCTTTGGGGGACGCCAATCATGGACCTCATGGCTCGATACACATCGGCCAAGGCAAGCCGGTTTTTCAGTCGCAGGAAGGAAAGGATGTCCGAGGGCTTGGACGCCCTGGTGCAGAGGTGGCCTTTGGAGGGTCTCCTGTACGTCTTCCCTCCCTGGGCTCTCATAGGGAGAGTGCTGCAGCGGGTGGAAGCCCACCAAGGCTTGGTAATTCTCATAGCCCCGGATTGGCCTCGCCGCCCTTGGTATGCAGACCTGGTGAGGCTGACGGCCGACCAGCCCTGGCGGCTCCCATGCAGATCGGATCTGTTATGGCAGGGTCCAGTTCGCATGCCTCACGTGCATCGATTCTCGCTTACGGCCTGGCTATTGAGAGGGCGCGGTTCCGGAAGCAAGGTTACTCGGGATCGGTGATTTCAACATTGTTGAGCGCTTGAAAGCGCTCGACCTGCCTTTCCTATGTGCGAGTTTGGCGCATTTTTGAAGCCTGGTGTGCAGAGCACCAGAAGAAGCCTCTTGCGGCCTCAGTCCCGGAGATCCTGGAATTTTTACAAGCAGGATTCGAGAAAGGGCTAGCGCCTAGCTCGCTGCGGGTCCAGTTAGCGGCCATTTCTTGTTATAGGGGTAAAGTCCGGGGTAAATCCTTAGGAGACCACGCGGATGTGAGCAGGTTTCTAAGGGCGGTCAGGAGGTTACGTCCCCATCAAAGATCTGTAGTCCCTCCCTGGAATCTCAACCTGGTATTGAATGCCTTAACCAGGGAACCTTTCAAACCAGGAAGGAAATCCTCCCTAAAGGACTTGACCCTAAAGACAGTTTTTCTGGTAGCTATTTGTTCGGCTAGACGCGTTTCCGAACTTCAAGCGCTGTCTTCTCAGCCCCCCTTTCTTTCGTTCTTTAAGGATAAGGTGGTCTTGCGGATAGTTCCTTCCTTCCTTCTTACCCAAGGTCATCTCTCCCTTTCATGTGAACCAGACAGTATCTCTCTCATCCTTCGTGGGAGAAGGACGTTCAGAGGATGGGGAGAAGCTTCATCTTCTGGACGTGCATAGAGTGCTGAAGCGTTACCTCTCCCGCACGGCCTCCTTTCGAAAGTCCGAGCGTTTATTCGTTCAATTTGGGGGGCCGCACAAGGGAGAGGCAGCAGCCAAGGCTTCCATTTCTAGGTGGATCAGGGAGGCAATTGCCTCCGCCTATATCCTGAAAGGGAAACAGGTTCCAGGGGGTCTTTGAGCGCATTCTACACGAGCGCAGGCGACCTCCTGGGCGGAGCATAGCTTGGTTCCGCCGCTGGACATTTGTAGAGAAGCTACGTGGTCGTCGCTGCACACCTTTACCAAGCACTACAGGCTGGATGTCCAGAGGAGGGCGGATTCCAGGTTTGGGGATGCAGTACTTCGGTCCGGGATGGCGAACCCCTCCCAGGTTTGAACTGCTCTTTTACATCCCAGAAGTAAAGGGACTGGACTGGAGTGACGATAAGGAAGAAGTAATTAGTCCTTACCTGCTAATTAGTGTTCCTGAAGGAACTCCAGTCCAGTCCCTGATCCTGCCCAGTTTCGGTTTCGCGGTAGGCAGAAAAGATCAATGGACCGAAGTCAGAATGTGAAGCGGAAGCGGGGGATCCCGGTCAAAGGGCCCCGGGAGCGTGACGGTCCGCTAGGACGGGGCCGGTGGGGAGTGGGTAAAGGCTAGGTCAGCCTCAGGTAAGCCTTCTCCTTCCGTACCCTCCCTTCCCTCCGATACTTCCTAAGATTTAAAAAAAAAAAAAAAAAAAAGGGGTTGGGGTTATAGTCTATTTTGTTTATTGCATGTTACGGTTATAGGTGCTTAAGGGTTATCCGATAGGTCTGCTTTTTCAATAGATTACTGGTGCCTGTGGGTGGTGCCAGTGGTATTTATACCACACCATCATCAAAACGATGATGGGCTCAGCCTCCAAGCTGCTGGAAGGGTTGCGCAACCCAGAAGTAAAGGGACTGGACTGGAGTTCCTTCAGGAACACTAATTAGCAGGTAAGGACTAATTACTTCTTTTTACCTTTAGAGATCCTCTGTGTGTGTCCCATGCTTTTTTGAATTCAGATACTGTCCTCGTGTCCACCACTTTCACTGGGAGACTATTCCACGCATCTACCCCTCTTTTCATAAAGAAATATTTCTACATATTACTCCTGAGTCTATCCGCTTTCACTCTCATGCTATGTCCCCTCATAGCAGAGCTTGCCTTCAATTGAAAGACTCTCTCTTTCCTGTGCATTTATGCCACAAAGGTATTTAAATGTCTTGTCTTATATTGCCCCATCCCCCCCTTTCCTTTAGCGTATACATATAAGGCATCTTTAAGTCTGTCCTCATATGCTTCATAACGAAAACTACTAATCATTTTAGTAGCCACACTCTACACAGACTCCAACCTGCTTATAACCTTTTGAAGGTGTGGTCTCCAGAATTACACACACTACTCCAAATGAGGTTGCACCAGACTTATACAGAGGCATTATTGCCTTCTTTTTTTCTGCTGGCCATTCCTCTCCCTATACCCCCAAGCATCTTCTGGCTTTTGCAGTTGCCTTTTCTACTTGTTTAGCTACTTTAAGATAGACACAGTTATGCCCAAGTCCCGCTCTTCTTTTGTGGACAGAAGTACCTCACCTTCTACACTGTACCGCTGCTTTTGGATTTTTGCAGCCCAAATGCATGACCCCGCATTTTTTTTAGTATAAAATTACCTGCCAAATTCTGGACCATTCTTCTAACTTAACTAGATCTTCCTTATGTTATCTACTCCTTCCTGGGTGTCTACTCTGGAGATTTTGATGGTATCCGCAAACAAACCTTACCCGACAGCCCTTTTGCAACATCGCTAACAAAGATGGTAAAGAATCTGATCAAGGACAGATCCCTGGGGCACACCATTGGTAACCACCTCCTCCTCAGAGTGTGCTCCATTTACCTGCACCCTTTGTCGTCTCCCGCCCAACCAATTTCTAACCCATTCAGTAACTTTAGAGTCCATCCCTAGGGTGCTTGGTTTGCTTATAAGTCGCCTGTGCGGAACAATGTCAAAAGGCTTTGCTGAAATCTAAATGCACCACATCTAGGTCTCTCCCTCTGGTCCCACTCCTTGGTAACCCAGTTAGAGAAATCAATCAGATTTGTCTGACAAGACCTGCCTCTGGTGAATCCACGCTGCCTCGGATCCTGTAATCCGCTGCACTCCAGAAACCTCACTATCCTCTATTAGTGTTGCCATTAATTTGCCTCTGTACTGCCACTGCCTCCCTCCAAGCTCTCCTGCATGGTAAGAGCAGTAGCAATCTGCAGGGTCTCTTAAGAAGTGTAGCGCCCTTTGTCCCTTCGATGCACTTCCTGTTGAGAGGAAGCAGGTTGCAGGAATAGACCGCGCTCTGCCTTTCAGTGACCCAGTGGCTCACATTGCTGCTACATGGTGCTGATAACAGCAGGCCGCGGATGACGATGGTCTTGCTGGGGAATTTAGCAGCCCACAAAAGCCATCGAGCAACGGTGTATTCTGGAGGAGGCAGTTACCCCGGCATAAACATTGTGGAATCTGTGTACCTTTTTTGGGAGCCTAAAAGGTACTTGTGACCTGGATTGGCCACTGTTGGAAACGGGATACTGGGCTTGATCTGACCCAGTATGGCAGCTCTTATGCCCATGTGAAGCGTTTCACTGCATGAATTCATATTGTGACACTGGTTTCTTGTGGCACAAGAAGCCAATATGCTGTTAGGTGCTACTCTTGATGCTGAACCGAGTATGAGGAGAAGTTCTGCATGGTCCTTCTGTCCTCGCTGCTAGAAATAGGGACGGGAGGGTTCCCAAAGAAGTCTGAGCTAGGCACAGTCCCTGAAAATCGGAATTGTCTGATAACGTTATCCTTGCCACATCTGTTTTCACGGCAGCTAGTGGTAAATTTGCAATTTGGCATGGCGGTCCTTTACAAAGAGCTTATGTGCAGGATGTGTTCTCACTCAGAATTAGTACATAGCCATTGTCAAATTAAGAGAAGTAAATTGGCTTCTAAAATAAACATTTTAAAAATTTAAATTTAGTTGAAAAGTGCACATTGATAGTGACACAAAGGCATATTTCTGAGGAGGGCTTGGGTGAAACAGCCGTACTAAACTGTGTCTCAGTATAGTGGCAGGGGATGTGTTAGGTGCCTCAGCATAGCATGCGCTGTGATTGATGGTGTGTGTGTGTGTGTGTGTGGTGTATGTAAGTGCAGGATGTTGGCAAGGAGGTGTGAGTGCGATTGAAAGGGGACCTGTACGCTCTTCTCACACTTGCACTTTTTCCCCTGTCCTCCTCCACCTACTCCCTGTCTCTCTCACCTTCTTGCACTATTGGTCCTCATCGTCCTTCAGTACCTAAGCTCTTGCATTCCTCCCTCCCTCCCTTCCCCTCTCCCTTCTTGCACTTTTTCTCTTCTCTGTTCCTCCTCCAACCCCCTCCCCCTTATGCTGCTCCTACTTCCAATTTTGCGCCATCCTTTTTTCTCTGCTCTTTCTCTTCTCCAAATTCAGGGCAATCTTTGCCGGCGGGACCCGGGGACTCTTGCCTGCTGTCACAGCCAAAGCTGCACCTTGTCTCTCTTCCTGCTGGCAGGTCTTCAGCATCTTGTTTCTTCGGTGGGGACTCCGGTCGGCTCTCGGAACTGCAGCCACACGCTTTCTTTCCTCCTGCCGGCAGGATGGGAGACTCCCACTGGCTCTTCTCAGCAGCATTGCAGCCCCTCTCTTCTTGCTGACAGGACCTGTGGACTCCGGCTTGCTCTACATGCCACCACTCTGGGAAGTACAGTGAAATCACATGCATCTGTACGTTTATTTGCAAACGCAAGCAAACATTGTACGGACAGATGGGTTGGATTGAGTCAGTCCTACTTCAGATATCTCAGAGCTTCCAGTTACGGTTTTGATCCCAATGCTATCCATAGAAAGGCAGTTTTGATTTCACCAAGAACTGTATTGTTCCATCCTTTTCACATGTAATTTGATAGTCCATGGAACAGTCATACAGCTACCACTGTGTTGTCTGTCTTGACTAGATTGTAAGCCCTGATGAGCAGGGACTGTCTTTTGCTCCATGAGAGATGAGGAAGGGAAAATGGAAGCTTCCTGAGCTCCCTCAACCTAGATAAACTTGACAACTTTTAATTAAATCTATATTAAGGGGCACTGGTAGAGTGATCGTCGCTCCTGTTTTCTGGATAGAGAGAGGACAGTTAAACAAAACTGCACCAAGTCACATGATTTGACTAATGTGCTCTTCAGCAAGCCTAACCTCAGAGTGAATAAAATGTGGTTCTGTGATGACAGGCTTGTGGAAAGCGTGCTGTGAGAATCTGAACCATGCACCAGTTTCCAGGTTCTCTTAGCTATTCTTTGTGAATTTCTAGCTCAGTGGTGTGCAACCTTTTTTTTTTTTTTCTTTTCTTTAGGGTAGCCACAGGTGAAGTGAGTGAAAAGTAAAATTTGCCACACCATGCAGAAAATTAGGAAAAGAAGTTGATAAATTGGAAAATGAAATGCCAACAAGTTTATTCAAAATATGTACAAATTGTTCTGACATTTTTAATAATCCTCTTATCCATCTTTAGGACGAAAATGGGAAAATTAATTATAATTAAGAATAGCTTCTATGAGCAACTGAAGCGAGGAAAAATGTGAAAATAGAATATGAAACAGAAGCAACCGTATCCATTCACAGTTGGACCCAGACGACTCAAACTGTGGGCTGCTAGCATTGTGCCAGTGAGTCATTCAAAGGGTACAATAAAATGAGTGAGTGATCATGTGATAACCACAGTGCTCTTTCATTGGCTGATTCTACAGCCGGCCAAACAGTCAATAAAAAGGTTTATTAGATTTTGTTAGAGCCAAAATTATGACAAACATTTGCCACACTCTCATGGCCTGTTGAGCTACTTGTGCCAATTGCGACGGTTGCCCTCCCTGGTTCTAGGTGGTTGTGAAAATATAGCTGCAGAAGTTATGGATTTCACCAAAGTGCTTTTTGTGTTGTAAAGCGGCATTTCCATGGTGGTGGGTGGGATGCTTTTAAAATACTTGACTTAGCCTGTGGTGCCAGGAAGCTGCATTAATACACTCATGGGAGGGAGGACCCCCCCCCCCTTCTTCATTATCTCTACTCTTGGCTAGATGTTGGTTCCTGGGCGGAGTTACTTAAAAATTTTAAAGAGCTGATGGCTTGGTCCACTTCAGATAATCTAGTGTAGTGTATTATAGCACTTCACAGTGACTTGATCATTGAGTTTTGCTTACATTTTTAAAAAGGGTTCCAGGGGTGATCCGGGAAACTACAGACCGGTGAGCCTGACGTCTGTACTGGGAAAAATGGTAGAAACCATCATAAAGAATAAAATTACTCAGCATGTAGATAGTCATGGCCTAATGGGAGACAGCCAACATGGCTTTAGACAAGGAAGATCTTGTCTTACTAATCTGTTATGTTTTTTTGAAGGTGTGAATAAACAGGTGGACAAAGGTGAGTCGGTTGATATAGTGTATCTGGACTTTCGGAAAACCTTTGACAAGGTCCCTCATCAGAGACTTTTGGCAAAACTAAAAAGTCATGGGATAGGAGGCAGTGTACTAATGTGGATCAGGAACTGGTTAAAAGATAGAAAGCAGAGGGTAGGGCTAAATGGCCAATTTTCCCAATGGAGAAAGGTGAATAATGGTGTACCCCAGGGATCTGTGCTGGGTCCGCTGCTTTTTGACATATTCATAAAGGACCTGGAAAATGAAATAACGAGTGAGTTTATCAAATTTGCAGATGACACAAAACTATTTAAAATTGTTAAAAGCCAAGAGGATTGTGGAAAATTGCAAGAGGATCTTGATAAATTGGAAGACTGAGCATCAAAATGGCAGATGAAATTTAATGTGGACAAGTGCAAAGTTATGCACCTAGGGAAGAACAACCCAAACTATGGTTACACAATGCAAGGTTCCACATTAGGAACCACCACCCAGGAAAAATGTTTAGGCGTCATTGTGGATATCATGTTAAAACCCTCGGCCCAGTGTGCAGCAGTGGCCAAGAGAGCAAATAGAATGCTAGGTATCATAAGGAAAGGAATGGAAAATAAAACAAAAGATATTATAATGCCTCTGTATCGTTCCATGGTGAGACCGCACCTTGAATATTGTGTGCAATTCTGGTCACCGTATCTTAAAAAGGATATAGTGATATTAGAAAAGGTTCAGAGAAGAGCCACCAAAATGGTAAAGGGGATGGAAGGATACTGCTATGAAGAAAGGCTAAAAAGGTTAGGGCTCTTTAACCTGGAAAAGAGATGGCTGAGGGGAGATATGATAGAAGTCTATAAATTAATGAATGGAGTGGAACGGGTAAACGTAGATCGGTTGTTTACATTTATCAGAATATAGAAAGACTAGGGGACATGCAATGAAGCTACAGGGTAAACACGTTCCTCGGCTTTCTACTTTCTGGGTCCCAGGCTTTGGAATTCACTCCCCCCCCCCTCCGTGCAGAGCAATCATACCAAGCTTTCAAGCAACAACTAAAAACCCATCTGTTTTGTCTAGCGTTTGATCTCCCACCCCCGTCCTTGTCTTCTTCTCTTTCCCCAAGTTGATGTCTTTTCCTCTCCTACTTCACTATGCCTCTTTTTTCTGCCTCTCTTCTATCCTTTTAATATTTTTAATTTGGCGTTCTTTTTAACTTTTCTAACAGCCTGTATTGTAATTTTATATTTGTAACTTTATATTTTTAATTTTGTAAACCGCCTAGACGCCACTGGTATGGGGCGGTATAAAAAGTATTTTAATAAACATAAACATAAACTATTTAAGACTAATAAAAGAAAATATTTTTTCACTCAGCGTGCAATCAAACTCTGGAATTTGTTACCGGGGAATGTAGTAAAGACTGTTAGTGTAGCTGTGTTTAAAAAAGGTTTGGACAAGTTCCTGGAGGAAAGATCCATAAACCATTATTAAGAAGGGACCCAGGATATCAATGCTTGACCCAGTACAAGCATTGTGGAACCTGTGTCTTTTGGGGAAACTGCTAGGTACGTATGACCTAGATTGGCCACTGTTGGAAACAGGATACTGGGGTTGATGGACCTTGGTCTGACCCAGTATGGCATATCTTATGTTCTTATTTTCAACATGAAGTGCATTCAGCTGTCAGTGGGGTTTGTTTTGATAGATATCATATTCCTGCTTCATTTTTTTTAAATCTTGGCTGCTTTCAATCGTTTTATTATGACTCATCTTCTGGGGGTTGGGTGGGCAATAGTGCAATATCTCTCACCCATGCCACTTCCTCGAAAGGTTTTAAAACGAACAGGATGTGGTACATTTTTTTTTCTTTTCTGTCTTCCACTAAGTGTATAGCTTGGGGATTGATTGATAATGAGTATATGTTGTCTGCAACCAATTCTTGGGGTGATATTTCAGGGCAGTGAAGCCATGTGCATGTTTTTGTTGGCAGAAGATTCCATAACCTTGCACAATGACTACAGTTTGGTGATTGTGAAGCAGAATTCTGTGGGACGCTTACACGAAAGCATTTGGAAATGGAGTGAACTGATCTAGTGATGGTTAGCAAAGAAGCGTGATCAAGTCTGCTCTTGGGACGCAGATCTTTTAAAAATGAACTTCCATCAGAAAATACTGAGTGATGAAACAAAGTTGGTCTGTTCTCCAGTAGCGACCATGCACCCTGAATTGTGAACAGTTGCTAAGGTGTGCAGCTCCGGTTTGCTAAGCTTGGAAAGGGTGCACAAGCTGTTTTATGCCAGAGAGACTGTACTGTGGCCTTTACATTCCTCTTTTTGGCTAAGATCTATGTGAGCTAAGAGCTGAGGATGGTCTCTTTTTGGCCTTTTGGCTGATCAGGAACCTGGGCAATGCAAGAGGTGTTAGCCTTGCCACCTGACCCCACTTGAAGTGATGATACAATATGACCCTTGAGCAAATGGGATGACTAAATCTCACACTAAAATAAACAAATATACCCCCTGAATCTACACTTGGATGATTTTTCCCTTTCTTTATAAATCATAGTGCTTATTATGAGATGGGTTTGTTCCGGAATCCTTTAAAAATTCCACCTTTTATTTGATCAGCATGATGACCTCCATTACCATAAGTCCTTTGACAGTCTTTGTTGCAGAGTTACATTAGCACACAAAAGGGCCCTTTATTGAAGTGCAGCTGCTGGGGGTACGACCAGCCTGTCCCCTATAGGGACTGTATAAAAAGAGTTCCTTACCTTGCATTTAAGTTCATTTGAGGTTAGCTTGGATGCATTAAACATCCTCTTGAGGCATTAACTGCAATATGGACGTCACGGTAAGTACTGCATGCTAATTGCAATGTGCAGTTCACTCCCACTCTGCCCTCTTGCTGCTCATGACCTGCATGCTTTCGGCCCCATCCTCCATCGTGCATTAAGCATATGATGCAGTTTTACCTCACTGGCTGTTTTTAGCTCGCTGTAGTTCTTAACGTGCATTTTAACATCTGGTAACTGCTTAGCGCACTTTAGTATTATATGGGCCCGATATTGAGGCCAATATTGCATGGGGCAATTGCTGCTTAAAACTATGAGCAGATAGTTAAGGCCAGCAAAAAAAGAAACAAAAAACCCTGTCCTAAATTACTAATTACTGCCGCTCCTTGTGATCTTGAACAAATCACTTAAACCCTCTATTTGCGTCGGGTATAAACTTGGATTGTGAGCCCTTCAAAGATATTGCTTTGATCTTCTGAGAAAAGGCATGAAGTAAATCCAATTCCGCTTGCGCTATCCCGATAGTAGCTGAAAATTGCCACCATTACCCGGGTAGTGGCTGCACAATCCAAATGTTCAGCTGTAGCCAGTATTGGGAGCAGTGCTGCTTGAATACACCGTGGCCACTTAAACATTACGGCTGACCAGCAGCTAAATATCTAAAGCTTTAAAAATTGGTCCTTTATGTAATACTCTCTGATGAGGTTAAAAAAAAGGTTTGAAAGGATTAAAATATTTGAGTCTTCTGTTTATGCATTTTTATTTCTCTATTAAAAAATAATGCACCCATGAAGGAGCAATAAAGGGGGAGGGGGACACTGTAAAGCTTCCCCAGTCAAGGAACTGGATCTGACCTTTTGCATATATCAGAAAATATTTACTCAGCATACTGAAAAGAGAACAAAGGGGCTACTAGTTTGACACCCATTCCAACAAAATCCCCTCGGAGAATCCCATACAGAAAAAGCAGAAATAGAGCGAACAAACTTTGTAAGCCAGTAACCCAAGTCTCGAACTGTCCAGGATAATTTATGTACTCCAAATTCACGTTGATACAGTGCAGCCAGCTCTGGAGTTCCTTTTTGGTTAATATGCAGTCGCATGAATTGAGGGAGACCTTTGGCTATTGGTTGAATAATGCAGAGCCTGGGTGTGACTTGGCTACATGGTATTTTCCCAGCTCATGGAAAGGGACAGGTTTCATCCAGAGCAAGACTGAGCTTTAAAAAAGTGTTGCAGCCAGGGCTGGCCCAACCACCTGGCAAAATAGGCAGTTGCCTAGGTTGGCAGCCTCTGGGGGCAGTGGCAAAGAACAAGGCATTCAAAGCTGAACAGTAGAGTCTAACAGCCAGGGGAGAAGGGGCATGAGGCTTAAGGTTTGTCTAGGGCACAAACGCCTTGAACCTAATCTGGGGCTGGCTCTGGTTGTAGTTTATTCTTTTTGTGTAGCTTTTTCTTGGAGCGTACTTACCTTACTTGTCCCTGCTTTGGGCTTTAATAGTGGTAGCCGTGGCACAAGTCAGTGATGGTACCTCCAGAATACTTAATTTTCCAATAGGCTGTCGTGACACTAAACTTGCGTCCCTCAGCTGTTTCCTCAGAGACCAAAGCCAAGAGCATCGAGAGAAACGGATTCTGCCCTCCAACCACAGTGGCCAGAGGTTATACAGGCAAGTGGAGAAGAGAAAAATATTATCAAATACTGAATTGTGATGTATTACAAATAGTTATTTATTGTATACAATTAGCAAAATCAATTAGAATAGTGCTAATTAAAATGGTCAATTGTATAATCAAAATATATAAAGTGCACAGAATGCTATTGCTCAAGCTCCAAGTTATACGATTTTTAACAGAAAAGAAATACTTGACTTTTTTCCTTTTCAGAATTCCAACCTCAATTTCTTTGTTTCAGCACTTCTTGAGGTTGCAGATTAAGGGGTCTGTTTACTAAGCGGCGCTAGCAATTCCGTGCAAAATTGGAGTCGCGGCTCTGTTTTTTATTCAGTGGGGCTGAGGCTCCGATTTCGCATGAAAGCCGCTAGTGCCACTTAGTAAACAGACCCCTGAGTTTCACTAAATTACAGACTATGTAAATATTTCAATATAATTATCCACTTAAATAATTTCTTTTTTTTTCCCACAGATCCTATGATATAGGTTTGTACTCGCTCTTTCTTTTTAAGTGTAGTTGCTTTTAAGAAAAAAAATTCTATACCTTTTAAACTTAAGTTTTCTTTTCCCACAGATATACCAACTCTCAATCCCTTCAGCACAGGTCAGTGTACCCCCAAACTCTTCTTTATCTTTAACTTTACTCCTTTTTTAAATGTTCCATCATTAACTTGAGCTTTTTTTCTTTCTCAGGTGACACTCCTTGAAGGAGTTCTTTCAGGGAAGTATTTTCCTCCTCACAGTATACAAACGCCTATTTCTTAAGCTCAAAAAGAAAATAAATGGTGGGAGCATCCCAAAATAAAATGATTTGTGTGTCTGTTCTGTTTGTTTACTTATCTTTTCCCCTGGTACTTTCTTGCACTGAGGCCCATGTAGCCCTGACAGCTTGGTCAATGGATTATCTGAACCTGACGTCCTCTGAGGTTATCTGCTTCGTACCTTTAACACAACAAGAGAGGCTGTCTCCCTAAACAGTTGGGATTTTATTTTTAATTCTCTCTGCCAGATACAATGGGATTTAAAACCCTTCTCACTTGCACCTCATTCAGAAACAAATAGGACCGAACCTAATATTAGAATCTCATTAGTCAAGATTTAGAGTCAGAGTTTTCCTTATAAAATCAGGGGTGGTTTGTTCCTCTTCTGAGCAGAATTGTGAGATTCAGACAGCTAAACACAGGCGATTTCCCTCTTTTAGTCAGCAGACTTTTGACCATTAACATTACTCAGAGAAAACCTTTTTCTCTTTTACAGAGACATTTTAATTTAAATTAAGTAATCCAACATTCTTCTCCAGCTGTGCCAGTCACTTAGGGCCCCTTTTCACTAAAGCTCTCTAAGGATTTGCAGAGCTGCTGTGTTAGCTGCCAGGCACATACCAACAGCTATCAACGCGATGGGCAACTAAAGCATGCACTGCGCTAAGGCTGGTAGACTTAGCAGCCACGTTAAGAGCCACGTTGCCACCGAGCATGTGGGAGTAGCCCTTACTCTTTTGGTAATGCGCTTTCCATGCCTACACTCTGCCCATTTCTCACCACATCCCACAATTGACAGTTAACTGGTATTTTAGTGTGCGGCTGTGAACCTGCTCGCACATTAGTGTTGCTGTGCGTTAAAATACTTGTTAACTGTTTTCCAAACATTTACTACACTTTTAAACTTGATGGCATTATTGGATTGTCGGAAAAATATTATTAAATTCCTCCTCCTGGCAAATACAACAAGTTTTCTTTCACACCAAATAAAACAGGTACCAGTCTTTAAAACTAAATTTTTATGAGTTGTCTGTCAGTTGTTAAAAGTCAGAGTTAAAAGTAGTCAGTTTTTCTACAATGTTCCTAAAACGGAGAAAATTACTGCCAATTCCTCTGTATTTGCACAGAGTTAAATCATGTCAGCAATTTAGCTTTTTTTTTCTTTTTCCCAAAGCTCTCCACAGAGGGCAATCTTAGGTTACTGAAGGCTCCCAAACTTTTCAAGCCACCACTAATCTCTTTACTGTGGGAACAAACAGGAAGTCAGCCCTCACATATGGGTGACATTGGCAGCGACAGAGCCCACGTGGTAATTACTCTCCAGCTTTCAAAGAAAGTCTTTGGGAGTTACACCACGCATACGTGGTCAACTTCCTGCCGAAGGGTGCCATTTTACCTCAGTATTTTTTCCTTGGAGCCCAGCAGATGTCTGTTCACTCAGTAAAAAGTTGATTCTTTTTTTCTCTCTCTTTTTTCTTGGTGTGTTTTTCACTCTAACTTAACGACTCGCGTTCCGATCACCTTCCTGTCACCCTGGATCGTCCCTGCCTCGGGTTTGCGTTTTTCTCGGATTCTTTTCCTTCATCTCGGTGCATGGGTTTCTCCTCGCGCCCACACTGACCAGAATGTTGATCTCGCAGGAGCCACCTTTCCCGCTATGTCCTCGGTCAGTGGCTTCAAGCAATGTGGCAAGTGCCCCCGTACCATGTCCATCATGGACTGCCATAGCTATCGCCTCTGTGCGGATCATGATGACTCCACCTGCCCGCTCTGCCTGCAGATGTCGAGCAAAGTCGGAAGAGCCGTGAATCCAAGCGGGAATCAATCTTTGGCCAGAGGTCCTCTGTCTGAGCCACAGCATCGAGTGTGGAATCGCTGCCCTTAACACTATGTGGCCAAGCTTGTTCTGAGCCCTGGGGTCATAGAGGTATGGATTGGGGATCATCCTCCAAGGACCTCCCCCATAAGGTAAGGTCTTCACCAAAGTCTGCGCTGGATTCCGGGCTCAATTTTAATTCCATCTGTGCCAGAGCCAGTGGCTGCGATGCCACCTGGCCTCAAGGCCAGGATGATGTCCCTGGAACATAGCCTTCCTGCTTTCCTGGACTCGCAGCATGGTCCAGTGTCCAGGATGTCGGGGTCTTCAGTACTGATGTTGGGGCCCTCCTCCTTGAGGGCTTTCCTGGAGGATGTCCAACTGGTGCTGGAGAAGCATGCACTCTGAGCCAAGCTGCAGTGCTCCTCTTCACCCATGAAGCCATGGGTCTCATCTCTGTGTGCTTCCATATCGGGGTGTTGGGCCTCTCTGTCCCCATCGATGCTTCCTTTGGAGCATCGGGCCAATGCCCGTCGAGTCCGAGGTGCTCTCTGGCTTGGAGTAGGAGACAGAGGACGAGTTGCCAGATACTTGGCTTCATAGGAATGTCCTGTCAGATCCTGCCCCACCACAGGAGTGGAGGCGGTCCCTGCTTTGGGCGCTTGCGTTCCTCAACTTTGTGCGGGAGATGTCAAAGGCCCTTTGTGGTTGAGCCAGAGGATGATCCTCGGGCCAAGAACCTGGAAATTCTCCAGTATGATGCCCCTCAGAGGGAGGCACTGATGGTGCCTGTCCCACCCATTCTAGAGCATCTGCTCTTCAGGATGTGGGAAGCCCCGGTGACATCTGCCTATTGTGAGCAGGTGACGTGATTCCCAGTATCGAGTCTGCCAGGGCCCCGTGTTCGAAAAGCCACAGCTGCTACACAACTTTCTGATGGTGGAGTCAGATATGCATCGGATCAAAAGCCAGAAGACGCATTCCTCAGTGCCCCTGGGCAGGGAGGCCTGCACCATGGATGGGTTTGGTAAAAAAGTGCTACCAGGGCTCTATGCTCATAGCCTGCATCCATGCTTACCAGTTGTACATGGGCATGTACTTGAGAGACCTGGCAAAGGAGCTTGTCGGGTTCTCAGCTGGTCTGACTGCTGAACCTCTAGTGTAGTTCCGGATCCTGGTCTCCTCAGTCAAGGACTGCTCCAAGTTTGTTACTTGAGTGGCCTATGACTGCTTTGAGTCTGTGGCTGCAGTGGGCATTGGTGCCCACTGCCTGGCCTGGCTACAGTCCTCAGACCTGGAGCAATGGGTTCAGGACAGGTTGGTAGATGTCCCATACCAAGGGGACAACTTCTTAGGCAAGCCCATGACGGACAAGGCCACAGAGTTTGAGTCTGAATATATGACCAGGACCAGGTTCTCTCAGAAGACTTTTGATCCTTCCAGGTGGAAAGCTTTGGGGCAAAAGTCCTTCTTCCTGAAGAAAAAGACGACTTAGGCTGGAAACTGCGGGCAAGTTCCATATCAAGCTCTCCAACAGGGTCAGCAGGCCAAGGGCCAGGGTCATGGCCTTCATAAGTCTAAGGCCCCCAAGGCCCAGACAGTGCCCCGCCACAACCTGGAGCACATGAGGGGTGTCTAGTTCCCTTTGCCCATCTCTGGCCAGGCATCATAATCGATGATTGGTTTCTGCAGGTGATGTGGGAGGGCAACCTCCATCACTTTGAGCAGACGCCCCTCTGTTCTTTCCAGGGGAACCCCCATGACTTCGCTTCACCGAGACCTTCAGCAGAAGGAGCTCTGGCCCCTCCTCGTGGATCGGGTAGTAGAACCCGTTCCTCGATATCTCTGGGCAAGGGATTCTACTCTTGATACTTCCTTGTCCCCAAAAAGACAGGCAGCTTCTGTCTCATACTAGATCTGCAGGACCTCGGTGGCTTGAAGCCACTGACCTCTGGTCAGAGAAAAGTTCAAAATAGTGTCTCTTGGAATATTTCCAGCAGGCTATGCTCCTTGGATCTAAAAGATGCCTATACCCACATCCTGATTCATCCCAGACACATTGGTTCCTCTGCTTCATCATTGGCGGGTGTCACTATCAGTACAGGGTTCTGCCTTTTGGCCTCTCGGCTGCTCCAAGGGTGTTCACCACGTGTCTGGTGGTGGTCGCTACCTATCTCTGGCTACAAGGTGTCTTTGTGTTTTCTTATCTGGACTATTTGGCTCATAAGGGCGGACTCAACAGAGGTGGTTCATCAAGTGGCCACCGCACCCTCTCACTGCTGCAGGGTCTGGGGTTTGTTAACAGCTACCCAAAGTCTCACCTGCAGCCCATGCAACGTCTGGAGTTTATAGGAGCCCTTCTTGATTCTACTCAGGCCTGGGCCTTCTTCCTCTAGACAGGACTCAATGGCTTGCATCCCTGGCGACCGAAGTGCAGGGTCACATGATAGCATCAGTCTGCCTTATGCTGCACATCTTGGGGCACATTGTCTCGACGGTTCACGTGACCCCAGATGCCCATTCCCCGAATGTGTCAGGCACACTGATCCCTTAGCACTCAATGGTCTCAGGCCGAGGGTCACCTGGATGATTGTGTGTGGGTCACCAGGCCCCTCGATTGTCCCCTTGCTGGGTGGCAGTATCTGCCAAACCTCTTGGCAGGTCTGCCTTTCTAGGCCCTGCCAGTCCAGAGCGCACTCGCTACGGACGCCTCAAAGTTTGGGTGGGGAGCCCACTGTGATTGTCTCCGCTCCCAGGGCATCTGGATGCAGGAGGAAAACCTGCATCAGATCAACTTCCTTGAGCTCCAGGCAGTGGCGAAGTCCTGTGAGTGTTCCAGAGTCAACTGTTGAACCAGGTGGTCCTAATCCAGATGGACAAACGGGTTGCGATGTTCTACCTCAAGAAGCAGGGAGGCACGGCTCGTACCTCCTATGCTGGGAGGTGGTCCACATCTGGACCTTTGCAGCGGCGAGGGGCATGCACCCTTGAGCAGCCTACCTCCCGGGACACGAGAATGTTCTGGTGGACAGGTTTAGCAGGGTACTGCATGAGTGGCGTCTGAATCCCGGTCATGGTCTGCTCTTTCTTCTGGCACTGGGGGACTCCAACAATGGACCTCTTCGCCAGCCCCAGAAATACTCGATTGCCTTGCTTTTGCTCCTGGATACCATCCAGGGACCAAGTAGTGGCTGAGGCCTTTCTCTTCCCATGGATGGGAAGTCTGCTGTATGCATATCCTCTCATTCTGCTGGTTCCTCAAACCTTGCTACAGATTCAGTCTGACCGGGCCTCAGTGATCCTCTGGTAAACGGAGTCCATCTCTGTCCACCCTCTCGTGGACAACTTCATGAAAGGTCTCCTCTTGCGACCCCTGGTCCATCCATCCTCGGTGGCTTGGGACCTGAATATGGTTCTTGGGGAAACATAGGCTTCTTTCTTTGAATCGCTTACTTCTGCTCACCTCAAGTTCCTTTCCTGGAAAGTTTTTTCTTTCTTGTCGCACTCACTCTGCTCAGCGAGTCAGTGAGCTGCAGGCATTGGTGGCTCACGCCATTTATACCAGATTTCGCAAGAATAGGATGGCATTACGCACCCATCCCAGGTTTTTACCAAAGGTGGTATCTACGTTCCATCTCAGCCAAGAGGTGATTCTCCCTATCATCTTCCTTAGACCTCATGGGCAAAGGTCTCCCTCCACACTCTTGACTGTAAGAGGGCACTGGCCTTCTAACAGGAGCGGACGAAGGCCTACCGCTGTTCATTGTGGCTGTTCATGTCCCCTCTTTTAGGGGATTAATGCAACTCCTTCCCTCCGACCCTTTTGTCCATGCTACTAGAGAGGTGATTCCATCCTCGACACTGGGGGTGCATCTCAGGACTTGACGTCATTCATCGCTCCCTGCTGCCATTCACGGCTCACTGTTTTTCAGTCACCTGTGGCTTTTTACAGGTTTTTTCCAGAAGCCTATAGCTGGGGAGTCCTATATGTGAGGACTGACTTCCAGCTTGTTCCCGGAGAAAGCGTAGTTACTCACCTCTAGCAGGTGTCTCCAGGGTCAGCAGGAATCTGTCCTCACAACCCTCCCTCTCTCCTTCCCATGGAGGAGTTGTGGGGTCTTTTTATGCTTGATTAAGCTATGTCATCATACTGAGGTAAGATGGCACTCTTGGGCGGGAAGGTGACCACACATGCATGGTGTAACTCCCATAGGCTTTCTTTGAAAGCTGGGGAGTGATTACCGCATGGGCTCCATTTGGTGTCGATGTCGCCTATATGTTGGGACTGATTCCTGGTGTCCCCGGAGAACACCTGTTACAGGTAAGCAACTATGTGGGTTTTTTTTCTCAATTTTACTCAAAATAAACCAAATTATTTATTTTCCTTCTGACACACTTCAGTACTCGCACACACAACCACACTCACCAAGTAAAGGATCCCAATTGAAGCAAGAGAAACAGAACTACTCAGTCGGTTTCAGCTGAGACCCAAAAATTAGTGCTCCTGCGCCTTTTGATACTTGGTTTCTTTGTCCCACAGCATCCCTAGTAGCAAGCTTTCAACAATATTTTTAGAAGTAATATTTAATTTTCAAATTAACTCATTTAAAAAGTTTTATATAACAGTTTTAGTGATGCAGTTGATATAAGTCTCGTGCAGCCCTAGTTTGACTGGAACCGCATAACAATGCAAAAGTTTGCTCTTCCACTGCCTGGTAACTTCGTGCAGCCTGATACTTTTGCAGATGCTCGCCGGATCTACTTTATTTTCCAGATATTGAGAAAATTATAAACTTCTAATTTTTAATCAAATCTGACTCTGGAATCTGCTGAATACATTTTATATAGTGGGGTTGTTTTTTTTTAATTATTATTTTAAAATGAAGCTCCTGAGACAAACTGGAACCTCTTAAGGTTGTTTCTCCACAGTTCTGTTTAACTTTGCATGGTTCTTTCTTCTTTAATTAGCTCTTTTTAAAATAATTATTTAACTACTGGTTACATATGTAAACTGCCTGGGAATGGTGAAATTTTACCTTGATGACTTTTGTACCTTGATGATATTTGTTCTTTGAATCCTGCTAGACGTGTGGATTTTGCTCCCTTGCCACCAGGTGGAGGCAGACCTGAGCAACTTTCAGTGATATCATCACTTGTATTTCCACTAGTACAGTACTGACAGAAAGCCAGTATGACACTTCCCAAGCAGTAAACAAGACTGAAAAAAAATCAGAAAATCTCAGAAGCGCGTATCATTATTAATCAACAAAACCACTTTGGAACAAATATCTTGAGCTAGTATTTAGCTCTCTTATCACAAGGAAATATATGTCACGTCTTTGTACTGACAGCCTAAATCTGAAAATTGCAGGAAAGTGTCTTCCAAGGCACGTTGTGGACTGG
Source organism: Ichthyophis bannanicus (assembly GCA_033557465.1). Lineage (NCBI taxonomy): Eukaryota > Metazoa > Chordata > Amphibia > Gymnophiona > Ichthyophiidae > Ichthyophis > Ichthyophis bannanicus. The sequence continues at coordinate 10,781,805 of CM066039.1, read as the reverse complement.
TCTAGCAGGATTCAAGGAAAGAAAATTCTCAAAGTAAATTTCTCCTGCCTTATCATCCTGCTAGACCAGTCCAGACTTGTGGGATATACTCAAGTCGTAAGGACCCAGGATGGGAAGAAGCTGACACTTAGGGCAGAACCGCCCCATCAAAGGCGTCATCTGTACCAACCCTCATGAGTAACCTGTAGTGCTTGGCAAAGACCAGGTAGGTGCCTTACAGATGTCTTCTGGAGACACCAAGATGGAGGCCTATATCCTAGTGGCGTGAGCTCTGACTCACGCCACTGATTCCTGGTGCCCCCGGCATATGCCTACTGGCCAGAGAGAATATAGTAGCAGTACACTGCCAATCCTCTCCTTAGCCTGCTGAGGACAAAGGATGAGACTAGCAGCGGAAGAAATTAGCAGTTGCCATGCATATCCACATGTCCCTCAGATGCAGCGAGGGATCCTTCTGAAGAGCCTTCTCTGAGAAGGAAGGCAGAATGATAACCTGGTTAAGATGAAAGGAAGACAGCACCCTTGGTAGAAAGGATGGAAAAATCCGTAAGGAGAAAGAAACCATTGAGATGACCAAGAAGGGTCCCTGCAAGAGAGAGAGCCTGCAGCCCAGACACCTGCCTGGTGGACACCGTAGACTCCAGGAAACCCATGTTAAGAGCCAAGACTATGAGTGAGGCCTTGAGAATGTGCTAATGAGAAGGCATTTTCAGTGTCTTCTGCACTAAAGAGAATTTATTGAGGCATAAAAACCAGGCACATTCCCTTAAGGAAGCAGGGGACATCGGGAAGCGCTGCCAAAATGAATTCCTTTGAATGCAACCCCTGCAGCCCGACAGAACTGCCAGTTGGGCGTTCAGAGCCAAGCCTTGGTCCAGACCAGACTGCAAGAATTCTCACCTAACTTAAGGCACTCCAGACCATGAACAGGGTGTCCGCCACTGCTCCAGAATTTCTTTTTGGAGAGGTTATGCCTCTCAAGGGTCAGGCTGAGATGTGACCAGGATCCTTCAATACTAGGAGCCCCTTCTCTTGAGGTAGCAAGAGAAGGAGAGTCATGAAACCGGTTCAAGAGACTCCATACCACAGCCTTCAAGGCCAGTCTCTCCCACAATGAGAGTTCCCCTTAGCGGCATTCCCCTAAGTGGCCATCAAGGCAAACACTAGAAGGCCCTAGCTCTGCATAATAAGATCACACATGTGAGGGCTAAGCTTCCACTTGCCCGAAACCGTGTAGTGCTGACTCAGTATATTGGCCTCCATAGATGTTCCTCCATCCAATACATGATTCTGTGACCTCAAAACACTCTAAATAAAGACTTTGCTGGCATGAAGCTTGGGTCAATTGCTGCAGCAATGCTGTTATACCACCAATGCCTTGCTTCAGGCATTGCAAGATTTGCCACTCCTGCTGACATATGCCACCATAATGGCATTATCGGAGAACTCCCAAACCATCTGACCCACTAGGAGAGGCCTAGATCTCTCCAGGGCCAGGTGGATTTTTCTTGCTTGCCACTGGATGAAGTTCATGAGGCCTCCTGAGGAGACCAGAGCCCTTGGACTAACTAACTCAACAGTGTGCATCCTAGCCCTTCAGGCTGGTATCTAAGGGGGTAATAGTTCTGGATTGGGTTTCCAACGGCATTCCAGCCATCAGATGGTAAATTGCAACCACCATCTCAACTGTTTCTTGATCTCCCGGGGTAGAGAAAGGGTCTGGTCAAACAGCTGGGAGACCAGAGAGTTATCAGATACTACTGCAGCGGGCACATGTATGACTGGTCCAGGGGTTTGAATGGTGATGGCTGGAGAACAGAGGATCTGGCGTTATTCCCAGGCCCTTAGAGCTGCCTGAGGACAAAATCCCGTGAGTTGGCTGAAGCTTGAGGAAGACAGACACAGGAGAGTATGGAACCGAATCCCCCTTGTACTCCCAAGTCCTGGGACAGAAACAGGCTGTTAGGCTAGGGGATCACCACCCTAGTCTTCCCAGCCAGGAAACCACAAGACTAGGCCAACTCTAGACATCCCCAAAAAGTCCAACCAAATCAGCCAGTTGCCCAGGAATGGTGAATCTGAATTCCCAACTTGCACACAGCGCTGCTGGAAAAGGAGTGAGAAGTTATGCATTGCTCTGCATGGTCCATGTGCCCTGTAAAATCTGCAATTGCCTGACTGACTTGGGTCAGTTGCTCTGAGAGGGACCGAAACCGATCTTTTAAGGTCCTGACCACTGCCACTGTTACTTCCTTCACGATGGTATTATCATCAGATTGGGGGCTTGCTGGGGCGCCATCCGTCATCTTTCCCTCTAATCCGAGTACTTTGTCTTTTTGAACCGCTTTGGACGCCACGGATACTGCTGGGCTCATTGTAACGCCAGATAAAGATCCATTGGGGATTATTATCATCTCAAATACTAGCTGGAATGATTTATCAAGCCATCCGAGTTGGGTTTAATGAATTTATAGATGATTTACCCGGAGCCAATCCGAACACGTCCTTACTGGCTCATTGTCCCACCTGATCTCTTTCCTCTGTGTGCTTTTTAATAAAATATATTTTCTCTTGTGAGTCACTGCGCTCCAGACTTTTGTGCAATATAATATTTCCATTTGGGAATGGGACAAAAATACACATTCTACATGGAAACCTTTTTTATAGTTTATTTCCTGGTGCATGGCAGTAAAATGTCGAAAAGCACGCCCCCTCTCCCCCCCCCCCCTTTCTAGTTATTGCATCATTTAATTTTAAGTTTGGCTGCTCCAGTTGGGGTTTCCAGCTAGCTGTGTGTTTTCTTTTATTAACTATTTCAACATTTAATCTAGAGGTCTGTCCAACCTTTATCTTGTGCTTAGTAGCAGAATGTAGTTGTCCAAGTCTCTCATAGCTCATCATAAGGATAAGATTGTTCTTAAGGGCTCTTTTAAAATTCATCAAACAGAATGTACCCTATTGTGCCCTTTGCAGTACAGTACCTTTAGTGTGCTGAGAAACATGATGATTTCATTTCTTGGACTACAGACTTCTAGCTGTGCCCTGTACAAAGTATATCTGTTGTGACTAAGAAAATAATGGCAGATTTAGTAGCTCCTCCCCACCAGGCTGTCAGCATAAAAAACATCCTTGCACTGTGTTCTGTGTTCATTTGGCAGCTGTGAAGAGGCACAGATCTCTTTTCCCCAAGCTTTCAAGGATGAATGGCGGTTCTGACCTTCTGTGGTGGACCCTGTACTACTTCGCTGAGAACAGTTCATGTAGCAGCATGGGAGGTAACTTCGGGATGAGTTAGTAGCAGGGACAGTGATATCTGGGTTACGCACTTGGCTCTTCAAGTGCTTGTAAGTGTTTTTTCATGCTTTTCCAAGAGTGTGGCATCCTTTCGGAGGGTAAGAGAATGAAGTATGGATTTGCTAAATGAGAACATCTTCCAGGGTGGTGGTGGTGGTGGATGTTAATTATGATGAGCATGGAGGGGGCATAGGATGAAAGTGCAGGGGGATAGACTCAGGAGTAATTTGTGGAAATATTCTTTACAGAAAGAGTGCTAGATGAATGGAATCGTCTCGCAGTGAAGGTAGTAGAGACGAGGACAGAATCTGAATTCAACAAAGTATGGGACAAACAGAAGACCTCTGAAGGGGAAAAAGGGACTGTAGTAGTCATTCTCCAGGACCAAGCAGGAAGTCAGTCCTCACATATGGGTGACGTCGGTGCCGACGGAGCCCTCGCGGAGCAATTTTCCCCAGCTTTCAAAGAAAGCCTTTGGGAATTGCAGCGCGCATGCGCGGTCCCCTTCCCGCCCAAGGGTGCCATCTTAGCCAGTCTTCTTTTTTCTGCGGAGCCCTACAGACGTACCCGTCGTGTCCCCGCGAAAAAGTTGATTTTTACTTGTAATTTTCTCTTATTTTCTTCGGTTCGACGCCGGTCTTTTTCCCGCCCGGACTCGCGACGCCGGTCACGAGTCCTCTTCTTCTTTTTCGGTTTTTCTGACTTAGTCAGTTTCGTTTTCGATTTTTCCCTGGCAGCCCGGTCCTTTGACCTCGCCGGGGCCCTTTTTCCCCCGATGGCTGCCAGTGGTTTCAAGCGGTGTGGTCAGTGTGACCGGAATATGTCACTAACTGACACACACGACAATTGCCTCCGCTGCCTGGGCCCGGATCATGAAGAAATGATCTGTGGGCCCTGCGGCAAAATGTCCTCCAAAGCGTTGAGAAGTCGGCGGCATCAGCGGGATAGGATCTTCGCTGACCCCAGCCGTACCCGGACCTCGTCGGAGGCCTCCGCGTCCAGAGGTTCCAGCTCGGACCGTCGCCGGAGTTCCTCCGACAGGGGTTCTCCCTCCGGGGACCATCGACGGAAGGTGAAACCCGCGAGGGTGGCGTCGGTGGACGCTCCTGGCTCCGCGAGGGCCAGGTCGCATAGCCCCGATAGCCGTCCCGGGTCCTTGGAGAAGGAGCATCTCCCGAAGCGACTTCGCCTGGAGTCGGAGCTGCCTGCTCGGGTAAGTCCTGTGGTCCTCCTGGACTCGCCTCCGAGACCGCCGACGTCGGGCCCGACGCCGTCGGGGCCCGAGTCGGGGGCTGCTGGGTCACCTGAGCTCGGACTCAGGTTGACGGCCTTGGAGAGCAGACTGTCTGCCTTCATGGACCAGCAGTGGGCACTGCTCGCTGGCTTCGCTGGCGCCGCTGCCCCGACCGCCGGGACGTCGACGTCTAAGTCGACCCCGGAGACCGAGCCGATCCTCGAGTCCATGCGAACTCGAGTCGATCCTCGGTCGAGGTCACCCTCGGCCTCCCGTTCGGGACCGAGGTCGCCGACGCCGACTCCCTCGGCGTCGGGGCGGCAGGCGCCGCGCCCTGCCCGGGCCGACCCCACCGAGTCCTCGTCGGAGTCGGTCTGGGAGTCTGAAGAGGAAGAGTCGCCTGATTCTTTTCGGACTCGGTGTGTCCCCTCGGACTCACCTGAGTCCGAACCTCGGAAGCAGTCCCCCCCGGAGGATGCCCGGTTCTCGGACTTCGTCAGGGATATGGCCAAGGCTTTGGCCTTCCCTGCGGATCCCGAGGAGGAGCCTCGAGCCGAAGAGCTCGACGCCCTCCAGTATGACTCTCCCGCCAGGGAACACTTTACTGTACCGGTTCCTCCCATGCTGGAACGACTACTCTTCCGCATGTGGGAGAGTCCGGCCTCCTCGCCGGTCCTGAGCAAGCGGGTCGATTCTATCTATCGAGTCCGCAAGAGCCCTGGCTTCCAAAAAGCACAGCTACCACACCATTCCATGGTAGTGGAATCGGCCATGCATCGTCTTAAGAGCCAGAAGATGCACTCCTTGGTGCCTCCTGGCAGGGAGGCCCGTATCCTGGATGGCCTGGGTAAGAAGTGTTTCCAGGGCTCTATGCTTGCGTGTCGTGTCCAGACCTACCAGCTATACATGGGCATGTATCTCCGAGACCTGGCTAAAGAGCTAGCCGGATTCTCCGCTGGTTTGTCCGAGGAACCCTTGCGGAGGTTCCTGGCCTTGTCCTCTGGCATTCGGGAATGCTCAAAATTCATATCCCGAGCAGCCTATGATGGCTTTGAAGCATCGGCTCGAGTGGCCGCAGCCGGCATCGGTGCCCGCCGACAGGCTTGGCTTCAGTCGTCTGACCTTGAGCCCTGGGTGCAGGACAAGTTGGTCGATGTCCCCTGCCGAGGCGAGAACCTCTTTGGCAAGCCCATGGCTGACAAGGCTGCACAGATCGAGACGGAGACTCTCACCAGGACTAGGCTTTCTAGGAAGACCTCCGCCCCTTCCCAGAAAAAGAAGGGCTCGGGAAAGAAGTCCTTTTACCCGAGAAAGGCGGCTGCCTACAAACAATACCCCCAATATCAGGCCCCTGCAGCTCCCCAACAGGGCCAGCAGGCCAAGGGACGGGGTAACGGGTCCCGTAGGCAGCAAGCCCCCAAGCCTGCACCACCAGCCCCTGCTCAGCAGGGTGGGGGTTTTTGACTCCTTAAGCATAGCCTCTCCCCCTCCGCTGGCTCCTCCCAGCACCGGAGGCCGGCTGGTTCACTTCGCCCACAGGTGGTCCAGCATCACCTCAGATGCCTGGGTGCTTCAAGTCGTGAGAGAAGGCTACCTTCTCCACTTCCAACAGGTCCCTCCCTCCTATTTTCCGGGAGAACCTCCACGACTCCCTCTGCACAGGGAATTACTCCTTCAGGAGTTAGCAGGTCTTCTACAGGAACAGGCGGTGGAACCGGTGCCCCACCACCTGAGAGGTCAAGGCTTTTATTCCAGGTATTTTCTAGTACCAAAAAGGACAGGAGGCCTCAGACCCATCCTGGACCTGCGCAACCTCAACAGATTCCTCGTGCGGGAAAAGTTCAAGATGCTTACCCTTGGAATCCTTCTGCCCTACCTCCAGCAGGGAGATTGGCTATGCTCCTTGGATCTAAAGGATGCCTACACGCACATCCTCATCCACCCAAGCCACCGCCAATACCTAAGGTTTGTGGTGGCAGGAAATCATTACCAGTACAGAGTACTGCCCTTTGGCCTGTCCTCCGCACCGCGGGTCTTCACAAAATGCCTCGCGGTGGTGGCGGCCCATCTCCGGCTTCACGGCCTCTATGTCTTTCCGTACCTCGACGACTGGCTCATCAGAGCAGCGTCCGCTGCGGAGGTCACCAACGCCACACGCCGCACGGTGACTCTTCTGCAGTACTTGGGCTTTGTTATAAACTTCGCAAAGTCCACTTTGCTCCCCTCACAGGATCTCGAGTTCATCGGCGCAAGGCTGCACACTCCTCAGGCACGAGCGTTCCTACTGCTCGACAGGGCTCAACGGCTCATGGACCTAGCCGACCGTTTTCGCAGCCAGCCCCTGGTCTCCGCCAGGCGCTTCCTGAGACTACTCGGCCATATGGCTTCCACCGTCCATGTGACCCCCAATGCCCGCCTGAATATGCGGCCTGCTCAATGGTGTCTTCGCAAGCAGTGGCAACAAGCCACAGGCGGCCTAGCAGACCTAGTGCGCGTCTCCGAGCCGCTGATCTCGTCTCTCCGATGGTGGCTTCATCGGCCGAACCTGGTACTCGGCATGCCTTTTCAGTCACCTCAGCCGGCCCAGGTGCTGACGACAGATGCATCCCTCCTGGGCTGGGGAGCACATTGCCAAGGGGCACGTACTCAGGGCCTCTGGACCACGTGGGAGTCTGCTCAGCAGATCAACTTCCTGGAGCTCAGAGCGATCCGCTTGGCTCTCAAGGCCTTCTCCCACCTGACCTCTCGCCAGTCCGTCCTTGTCCAGACGGACAATCAAGTTGCCATGTTCTACGTGAACAAGCAGGGGGGCACGGGCTCCTTCCTTCTCTGTCGGGAAGCACAGAAGCTCTGCTCTTGGGCCGTCAGTGACGGCGTTCATCTCAAGGCAGTTTATCTCCCAGGCCAAGAAAATTGCCTGGCGGACAAACTCAGCAGGATCCTCCAGCCGCACGAGTGGCGCCTGGATCCCTTGGTAGTTCAGAAGCTCTTTCTAAAGTGGGGCCTCCCCACGATGGATCTCTTTGCCAGCCCTCTCAACCGGCAACTTCCTCGCTTCTGCTCTCGTCAGCCACATCCCCTTCGAGTTGCGGCAGACGCTTTTCTACTCTCATGGTCGGGGAGCCTTCTGTACGCTTTCCCTCCCATCCCGCTAGTCTCTCGAACTCTTTTCAAGGTTCTCCGAGACAAAGCCTTCATGATCCTGGTGGCCCCTCGCTGGCCCCGACAGCCGTGGTTTCCACTCCTGCTGCAATTAGCGGTGGAGGATCCATTCCCTCTGGGGTTACAGCCGGATCTCCTCACTCAGGATCAGGGGTCTCTGCTACACCCCAACCTCAGATCTCTCAATCTAATGGCCTGGCTGCTGAGAGGGTAGTCCTTGCTCCCCTTCTTCTGCCGGCAGAGGTGGAAGAGGTCGTCCTAGCTTCTCGGCGACCTTCTACCCGCAAATGCTACGCCCTTAAATGGCGTCGCTTTTCCGTTTGGTGTACCCAACAGTCTCAGGATCCCTTCTCCTGCCCGGTGTCGGTGATTCTGCAGTACTTGCTATACCTCTCTAATCTGGGACTTAAGTCCAATTCCGTCAAGGTTCACCTCAGTGCTCTTTCAGCACATCATGTGCCGGTGGACGGCAGACCTCTTTCCAGCGACCCTCTCGTAGCGAGGTTTCTCCGAGGTCTCCTTCTTCTACTTAAACCACCTCTGCGCCCGCCAGCGCCTGACTGGGATCTGAATGTGGTTTTGCAGCGGATCACCTGTCCGCCTTTTGAACCTATGGCTACCTGTTCTCTCCGTTTTCTTTCTTGGAAAACATTGTTCTTGATAGCCCTCACTTCCGCTAGACGCGTAAGTGAATTGCAGGCCCTCGTGTCTGATCCCCCTTACACTCGGTTCTACAAAAATAGGGTAGTCCTACGGACTCACCCAAAATTTCTCCCAAAAGTGGTCTCCCCTTTTCACATCAATCAGGAGGTGGTACTTCCGACCTTCTTTCCCAGACCACACTCCAGCCGAGCTGAAACGGTCCTCCATACCCTGGACTGTAGAAGGGCATTGAACTTCTACCTTGACCGTACGCGGGAGCACCGTAAAGCTGCTCAGCATTTTGTGTCTTTTGACCCCAATAAATTGGGGCTCCCGGTCTCCAAGCGTACCCTGTCCATCTGGGTTGCGGACTGTATCACTTGGGCTTATGGGGCAGCCGGACTCTCCTTGGAAGGTCGAGTCACGGCTCATTGCGTTCGGGCAAAGGCTACGTCAGTGGCTTACCTCCGCTCTGTTCCGCTGGCAGACATCTGCCGGGCCGCTACTTGGTCTTCGAGCCAGACTTTTGCGGTCCATTACTGTCTCGAGAGGGAGTCCCGCAGGGACAGTGCTTTCGGACAGGCAGTCCTCCGTAATCTCTTTGAGGTCTGAGCAACTCCTACCCTCCATCCCGGATGTGGGCTACCGGTGGGTAATAATTCAGCGAAGATTCCTTCCTTCTGTGCTGCTGAGCTAGAGGGAGCTCATTTTTGTGCTTAGGGTCTCCGGTAGCCTTGAGCTTGGGAGTCCCATATGTGAGGACTGACTTCCTGCTTGGTCCTGGAGAAAGCGTAGTTACTCACCTGTAACAGGTGTTCTCCAGGAGCAGCAGGAATCAGTCCTCACAACCCTCCCTCCTCCCCTTGGAGTTGCAATCATCTGCTTTAGTTTTTTGCAAATTTTTATGCTGTCTTTTTAGCTATGTCATCTGACTGGCTAAGATGGCACCCTTGGGCGGGAAGGGGACCGCGCATGCGCGCTGCAATTCCCAAAGGCTTTCTTTGAAAGCTGGGGAAAATTGCTCCGCGAGGGTTCCGTCGGCGCCGACGTCACCCATATGTGAGGACTGATTCCTGCTGCTCCTGGAGAACACCTGTTACAGGTGAGTAACTACGCTTTATGGAATGGTAGACTGGATAGGTCATATGGCCTTTTTCAGCCGTCATGTTTCTATGGTATTTTAATAAAGTAATTCTCTGAATTTATTTATTTAACTGGTTTTATATACCGTTTTTCTGCAAGGCAAAACGGTTTACATTGAACAAGAGGAACGATTACATGGAACAGTTAGAGCTACTGTATGTACAGATAACTTTGGTATAGATAATACATTGTTACAATGAACAAAAGAGCAAAAGTACAAAAATAAGTATTTACAGGTGTCCTGGTGCCTATGTGGTGAGGCGTTGAGTTTGTCTACTTGGGGGAGGGGCTGTGTGGGGGAGGGGCTGTGTGGGGGGAGTGGGGGGGAAGGGGGTAATGGAGAGGAGTGCAGGGGGTTTGGGGGGGGTGAGTGGTAGATGTGTTAAGAAGGATCAGGGTAGAATCTTGTGGAGGAGTGGCCTAGTGGTTGGGGCAAGGTACTTCAGGCCGGAAGGTCGGGAGTTCAAATCCCACTAGAGGACAGCAACCTTGGGCCGGAAGGACTGGGGTTTCTAGTCCCACAGGTGCTCCTTGTGGTCTTGGGCAAGCCACTTAACCCTCCATAGCCCATGTTCCCTGTAAGATAGTTATCTCCAAGTTATAATGTCCTGTTCAATGTAATTTCAGTTTATTCAATGTAAACCGCACTGATGCAGAATAGCGCGGTATATAAGAGAATGTAAATAAATAAATAAATTGTGGGGGATTTGTGGCAGTGGATGTTTTGAAATGTTCCTCGAAAAGAAAAGTGGTGTTTCTTGATGAGGGTGTGGGATTGGAGGGCCCGTATGATGGGGGTGGGGGGAGGGGGTAGCTTGTTCCAGTTGTTAGGGGTGTAGAATTGGAAGGCTCTTGTGCAGGTGCGTTGAGGTTTTTTTGAGCTTTGTGCAGGAAGAGGGAGGAGGCTTGCTGTGTTTTGGCGCCTGAGTCTGTTGTTGTTGGGGTGCTCGATTAGTATTTGTAGCTGTTTTGCCGTATTGTTGGAAAGGGCTCTGTGGATGAGGATGATGGTCTTAAACCTGATGCGGGATGCAACTGGCAGCCAGTGTAGGAATTTCAATATGGAAGCACAAAGAGCAAGAGTGATGATGACACAGATGCTTTATTAGAAGTCCCCAACGCGTTTCGGCGAACGCCTTCTTCAGGGGGGTGAAATAACTTACAAAGATATAATAAAAACACAATAAAAACAATTAAAAGAATAAAAGGATAAAACCATACTTTAAGCTAAACGGGCATCGTAGTAAAGAAGTTAAAAAAATATAGCATAACTACATCATGTGACACTCAAAAACAATAAATAAATAAATAAGATAATTAAATAAGGGAAGCATATGTGTAGATAAAGAATCTTACATTAAAAATGCCATATATAAAAAATTATACATATATACATTGTATAGTCTGACTTGTACAGATACTCAACAAAGAAAGCAATAGACGCAGGGCAGAAAAACAATCGCAGGATAGTAGTTAGGACTCTCAAAAAAAAAAAAAAAAAAGTGAGGACACTCAAGAAAAAGGTTTGTAACAATTGGTACTCACTATGGTATACCATGGGAAAATTTCCCATATGGTAAAATCTAAATAGCTGTCACCATTAATCCAACAGTAGAGGAGTCTTGGTGGTGTAAAACTGAAAGAAACTACAATGTAAGAATTTCAATATGGGCATGATGTGGGAGTGCCTGGTTGCTCCAGCAATGAGACGTGCAGCTGTGTTTTGGGCCAGCTGTAGGGGGGCAATGGTGGCCTTAGGTAGTCCTTGTAGGATGGAGTTGCAATAGTCGATGAGAGGGATGATGGAGGCTTGACAGACTGTGCGGAAGCTATCTTAGGGTAGAAGAGGACAGAGGTTACGAAGGGTTATGATTTTGTAGTAGATGGTTTTTGGTGATGTTTTGGATATGAGGCTGGAAGTTCAAGAAGTGATCCAGGGTTACACCAAGGTACTTGATCTGAGATTTAACTTGGATTTCGGTGTCACCCAGTTTGATGCTCTGTGGGGGGTTGAAGCTGGGATCTCTAGAGATGTGAAGGAATTCTGTTTTGCTGCAGTGGATTCTGAGATTGTGCAGCTGTAGCTATGTGGTGACCTCTGTGAGGCAGGTGGCAATGTGGAGTAGTCAGGGGATGTGGTGTTGAAGGGGGTGAAGATCATTATGTCTTCCACATAGAGTTGGTATCCGACATTGAGGCTTTTGAGGATGTGACAGAGGGGCCTGATGTAGATGTTAAAGAGGAGGGAGGAAAGGGCCGATCCTTGAGGTACTCCTTGGGGAAGGGTAAATGGCAATGAGGATTAGTTTCCAGTTCTCATTTGTTGGGAGAGGTAGGAATGGAACCATTGAAGTGGGTTGCCTCGGATGCCGATGGTGCTGTTGATTGATGAGGGTCTGGTGGGATATTATGTCGAAAGCTGCAGATATGTCAAGGAATAATAGGATAAAACCTGAGTGGTGTTTCTCTGTGCCAGTTATGAGTGTGTTAAGAAGGGAACTGAGGAGGGTTTCCGCACTGTGATATGGGCGAAATCTGTGCTGGTTGTTGTCTAGTGGGGAAAATTTGTCTGGGTGCCCCTGAAGTTGAATTTGCACTGCTTTTTCGATTATTTTAGGAGGAATGGGATGCTGGCAATGGGTCTGTAGGATGCAGGTGAAGTAGGATCCAGGTTGGGTTTCTTCAGTAGAGGTCTAATAGAGGCTTGCTTGAGTGACGGGGGGAGGTAGGCTTGATTGAGGGAGGCGTGGAGGACTGTAGAGATGTGTGGAAGCATCAGGGTCTTTGTTTTATCCATGTTACTGGACAAGGATATATGGGGGAGGTGGTAGCGTTGACGAGGGTGGTGATGATCTGGAGTTCTTCAGGGTGAACATTCTGGAAAGAGGTCCAAAGCTGGGTTGAGGAGGTTGAGAGGATGTTGGGTGGAATGGTTAGGATAGATGCAGTAGAGTGGTTGTGTTTAGCTATGAGAAAGTCTGCCATCAACTGGGGGTGGATGACGGATGTGTTGAAATGTTCCTTGAAACATTCCACAGGGTGTATCCCCTGTGAAGCTGGTATCAGCTGAGGTGCAGGTCATTTTCCAGTTATGCTCTTGATTGTGGAAAAAGTCTGGGTTACAGGGGAGGAGGCATTGATCAATGTGTCATTGTGGGTCCACGGCAATAGAGCCACTCTGCCTCTGAGAATAGGAATTTTGTTAAGGACCTGACATAGACGTCCCGAAGCTCCTCGACGATATGGCCTCTGTTGCAGCATGCTCTGGGAGATATCCAGGCACATTTGGAATAGGAGGAGACCTCGTGGCTGGGCCCCAGGCAGCAGATTCAGACACAGCGAGTGTCTGACATTGCCAAGTTTTTAAAGCATTAGGAGCATGTTTTTGAAGCCAAGCTTCTTCAATTTTGTCTTAGGCTTAGTCTTGTCAGGCTTAGTCCTGGTCTTACTTTTGTCAGCCTTGTTAACCATAGGGAAGATTAGGGAGGTGAAATCAAACTGCAGAAGAGAAATTGTGAGCAAAGGAATCCACCCGGATATACAGAGGGGTAAAACAGACTGGCAGGACAGGGCATGGATGGCAGTTGCACTAAGGGGCTTGTTTACAAAGCCGCGGTAGTGGTTCGCGATCGCGATCGCAGCCGCGGCCCCATTGAAATCAATGGGGCCGCGGCTCCGATTACGATCGCAAACCGCTACCGCGGCTTTGTAAACAAGCCCCTAAGTGTGGGCTCTGGACTTTTCTGGGCTCTAGGAGAGCAAGTCTGGACAGGTGCTATCAAGTGGTGGGCATCACCAACTTATCCACAGAGAATGGCTTTCTTCAGTTCGCCCGACCGCTAAGTTGTCTTAGAGCACTGTAATAAATATTTGTGGTCTGCGTCTCTGAGTATTCATTCAGCCTGGCTTTCACAACTATGTTTTATAATCAAATAGTATGCAGGGGTGCTAAGGAGAGGTGTACCGTTAATATGCAGGTCCAGCCTTAGCAATTGCGGGATCCAATTTGAACCATTTGGTGGAGCCTCTTGGGCTTAAGATTAATACATTTGCAGATATTTTGTTTTTAATACAATTATTAGCTCATATTTTGACATAAAACGTGTTAAAGCAAAACTATATATTTATTTATAAAGAAATCTTTCTTGCTTTCTGTTCTGCAAACTCCTTCAAATTCCAATAGCTCTTTTGACACTAGTGCAGGGCCCCAGTGGGTCAAATAGGTTCAGATGGCCTAAGGCCATCCCTACTAATATGATACCGTGTGTTGGGCGGAGGGAGGGAGGGGGAGATGCAAACTATCTCACTTGATGAGGCGAATACTGACACTTGGAGGCGCTCCGTCTTTCTTATCCCGAGCTAAAATGCTGTGTGCATGAAATCCACATGGAAATGAATGAGCAAACTTAACCACGATTAAGTGAGTGGGCAGGCTGCTGCAGAGTTGGTAGTTTGAGGGTTGGGAAGAGATATTACCACCTTGCCCAAACTTCCAGTACTCACATTGCCCTGCAAAGCCAAAACTAGCATCCCCTTCTTAATTGCCCAGCAAGCACAAACATCTGGCAGCAACTAGCTTCCATGTCTTTTCTTTCACATCATCTGGCTCCTTCTTTTGGCCGCTTGCGAGTTCCTCAGCTAGCCAGGAAACAAGTGTCACTGGACTAGATCGTATCTAAGTGTAGGACATGAGAACTTGGCCAGAAACAATGATCTGGTGAGCTGGATTCAACTCATGGGCCATAGTTTGTAGACCTCCAGTCTACACAGTCATAAGAGCTGTGTGTGTTGGGGAAGGGGGAAATATATGCCTTTAATAGTCATGGACAAATTGATGTGTTACCCGATAACAACTATATTGCACCGAATCACACATTTGTTCATGTTGTTGTTAAGTGTCGTCGGGTCAGAGTCGACTCATGGCGACCCTCTGGATAGCTATCCTAAATTGTGTTCGGTCTTCAGACAGGCAGCTCATTGTTGACAGACTGGTACCCGTAGCTGCTGTTATTGTATCGATCCATCTCATTGCTGGCCTTCCTCTTTTGCGTTGACCTTCTATCTTGCCAAGCATGATGTCTTTCTCTAATGATCTCTCTCTTCGCATGATGTGTCCAAAGTATGAAAGTCAAAGTCTTGTCATCTGAGCTTCTAAAGAAAGCTTAGGTTTGATCTCCTCTAGTACCGACTGGTTTGTTCTTTGGGCAGTCCATGGTATACACAGTATTCGCCACCAGCACCATAATTCAAAGGCATCAATTTTCTTCCTGTCTATCTTGTGAGACTATGCCGGTCTTAGGCGGTTGCGTAGTCTGAAGTTGTGGAAATAAAGACACTGCAGTCATGTCCAGAGTGAAAATTAAGGTTGGGTTTTATTCCCTTTCCCTTGAGGATGTCTTCAAATAAGGACAACACAAAAACGGTTGCTTCACCAGTGCAAAGGATTCTTAACAAATAATAATTATGCTTCTTTCCAGCAAATAAAGTCCATCACATTCAAAAATGTGTAAAACGCAATTCTTTTCTTTCTCCTTTCTTAACAGAGAGACTCTATGTCATCAGCTATACCTAAAGCACATTCCATGGGCTCAGAGATGTTTTCTGGGCTATAGCTTTCCCACTGCATAGGGCCAGGACCTGGTCCTGTGTATGGGCACTGAGCCCCTGTGAAGCTGCTCTCTGAGCCTTGCCCTTGGGAAACTTCAGCTGCTGTGAGTTGGAGCTGCTTTTGGGTGTCACAGATAGCAGGGGCTGTGCTGGGGATTGCCTCCCACGTCTTCTGCCAGTAAGGATTCTCTAGCCTGTTGTAAGCCTGGCTTCTCCCCCGGGGACCCACTTCTCTCCCTTTACCAAAGACAGGGTACTTATCTCTTTCCGTTGAGAAGATGGTTTCAAGCCATTCTGCTTCCAGCCAAGGCTTTCTCTCTGCCTTGCACACTGCTTTCCTCTGTGAACACCGGTTACTGTGTTTGGCTGAATAAAACTCACTTCCTGCCTTCAGTGAGCTTCCCTGGATGTGACCTTTGCTCTCTGTTGGCTTGGCTGTTTGCCTCGGTACGAGGACCCCTCTGGCTGGGAAGACTTTGTCACTGTCTTTCTTAGCTCTCCCGGGTTTATCAGCCTGACTTTCTTCAGCCCTGGTTCTCCAAGGCAACGTGTCTTTTTGTAACTGCTTTGGCGTTCTTGTCTCACCTTCTCTCTGAGACTGACCTCTCAAACTCCTGGGCTGCACTTCAGTCCTAGCTCTCCAAGCCTGCCTGGAACTGCAGTCAGACTTCCTTTGGTCTCTGCTTTCCTCCTCAAACGCAAACTCCTGCTCCAGCCCTAGTCCAGGCTCCTGCTTGAGATCTCCGTCGCTCTCAAGTTCCAGCTTGAGCTCTCGCTCAATTTCCAGCCTGAGCTCTGTGGGCTTTCCCACCTGTTTTTATCTCTCTGCTCATCAAACTAAAAACGTGAGTCTGGCTCCAGGTGAACCTGATTGGAACCCTGAATTCTTACTGCGTCACTAAAGCCATGAGGAAAGTTTGTTTCCCTTTTCCCTGCCTCTCTGCATTGTGAATGCTGCAACAGCCCACGTGGCTGTAAGGTAAGCTCTTCTTTTATACTACTCTCTAATATTTCAGGGTCCGCGCTGTCTACCTCATGACAATCTTTTTCATTGCAAAAAAGCCTATGGCCCCAATAATAAAGACTGTTCTTCCATTCGCTTTCCACGTTTTCTTACTGGGTTCTTCATAGCACGTGGTTCGTGCCCCTTGGTGGTACCTATCTTTTTCACTGTCCAGCTTTCACATCCATATGATGTTATTGAAAATACCATGGCTTGAACAAGTCGAATCTTTGTATGGAGAGAGACATCTCTGCTCTTGAGAATCTTATCTAGGTCTTTCATAGCCATTCTGCCAAGTGCAATGCGTCGTCTGATTTCTTGACTGCTTATTGCTTCTTTATTGATAGTTGATCCAAGTAGGTTAAAGTTGTTCACGATTTCAATTTCTTCTCCTTCAACGATGAACCTGTTGATTATGCCAGTTGTCATGATCTTTGTCTTCTTTACATTAAGGTGCAGGCCCATTTTGAGACTATGTTCTTTGATTGTGAGAAGCAAATGTTTCAGATCATCTTCACTTTCAGCCAGTAATGCGGTGGTATCAGCATAGCGAAGGTTGTTGATGAGTCTTCCACCAATCTTCACACCTCTGTTGTTTTTATATAATCCTGCTTCTCTGATTTGTTCTGCATATTAATTAAACAGGTAGGGTGAAAGTATGCAGCCTTGTCTTACACCTTTGCTTATTTTAAATCATTCTGTTTCTCCTTGTTCCGTTCAAACTGTTGCTTCTTGATCAGTGTACAGATTGTGCAAGAGTGCGATCAGGTGTTCTGGTATACCCATGCTTCTTAATGTGGCCCAGAGTTTCTCATGGTTTACACAGTCAAAATCTTTGCTATAGTCGATAAAGCACAAATAGATATCCTTTTGGTATTCTTTAGTCTTTCAAGGATCCATCTCACATCCGCAATGATGTCTCTTGTTCCTCACCCTTTCCTGAACCCTGCTTGCACTTCAGGTAGTTCTTGTTCCAGGTATGGTTGTAGTCTCTTTTGAATAATCTTCAGTGGGATCAGAGCGATTGTGCGATAATTTCCACAGTCAGTTGGATCACCTTTCTTTAGTATTGGTATAAACACAGATCTTTTCCAGTCAGTTGGCCATGATGTTGTCTTCCATATTTCTTGGCAGAGCCTTGTAAGTACGGTAACAGCTGCATCAGATTGCTGTAATACTTCTAAGGGAATGCTATCAATGCCTGGTGCTTTGTTCTTTGATAAGGCTTTCAATGCTGCTTCAACTTCTTCTTTCATCACCAATGGTTCCCGATCATAAGGTACAGGTTGAAACGGCCGTTGGTCCACTTGATCTTTATCATATAAAAACTCTGTATATTCCTTCCATCTTTTCTTGATCTTCTCAGCATCATTCCAGTTTGAGGTTGTAACTTTTTCTTTAACTCTCGTAGCTTTAGGAAAGCCGATCTTGTTCTTCCTCTAATAGTTTCTGCTTCTATTTCCTTGCATGCGTCATTGTAGTTCTTTTCCTTGTCCTGTCTTGCTGCACGTTGGAAATCTCTGAGTTCTGTGATTGTCTTTCTTTCTCCTCTGGCTTTAGCTTCTCTGCATTTCTGGGCAATTTTCAGAGTTTCTTCCTTCATCCATTTTGGCCGTTTTTTTCTTTTTCACCTTTTGTAGAGATTTCTCACTTTCTTCCACCACAACCTTCTTGATGTCATTCCATAACTCTTCTGGAGCTCTGTCATTTTGTATCTAAAGCAGAAAATCAATTTTGCAGGCAGTCTTTAAATTCCAGTGGTATATTCACAAGGTCCAGGTTTTGTCTTTGTTGATGTTATAGAGCTTTTCCATCGTTGACTTCCACAGGTGAAGTCCATGTGTACAGTCGCCGCTTGTGTTGCTGGAAGAAGGTGTTTGAGATGAATAGATCGTTGGTCTTGCAGAATTCTATCAGTCTTTCTCCAGCTTCATTACTGTTGCCGTCCATATTTTCCATCTACTTTGTCGTCTTCTTTGTTGCCAGCTTTTGTGTTCCAGTCACCCATGACTATCAGGATATCCTGTTTGGATGTTCTGTCAATTCTAGCTTGTACTTGTTCATAGAACTCTTCAATTTCATTCTCTTCTGCAGCTGTTGTTGGGGCATATACTTGAATTATAGTTGTGTTGATAGGCATTCCTCGTAGACGAATAGAGATTAAGCGTTCGCTGACTGCATTGTATTTCATTACAGTTCTTGCAAGTTTCTTCTTTATTATAAATGCAACACCATTTCTTCTTTGTCTTTCATTTCCAGCATAGCAGAACATGTAATCATCTGATGCACAGTGCCCGATGCCAGTCCATTTCAGTTCGCTGACACCTAACAGATCAAGTTGTACACGTTCCATTTCATTCTTGACCCCCTCCAACTTCCCTTGGTTCATGCTTCGTATGTTCCATGTTCCAATGTGTAAGACATCTTTACAGCTTCTGACTCTCATTTCATGCACAGCTACATCAGCAGTCAGACGTCCCGAGGGCTTTGATCCAACCACATCATAAATGCTGGCTTTACTCTGAAAAGTCTTCAGCTCTTCCCCAGTAGCTAGTTGAGTGCCTTCCGACCTGGGGGTTTCATCTTCCAGTACTATAGCACAATTTGTTTTGTTGTAACTATCCATTGGGTTTTCATGGCAAGATACAGAAGTAGATTGCTGGGCCTTTCTTCCGCGCAGTTTGTTTGGTGGTGTTGCCGTTGTCACAGAAATGTGATCCTCCGCCGTCAACACTATCGCATTCTGCTGCTGCCCAGGTGGGTGGTTTGTCTTGTTCTGGCACCTCAGCTGAGACCTGTCCATCTTGGGAGGCCCTGCCAGTAGTTAAACTACCGATTAATTTAGCTCTCAGCATCACTAATGCACGCAAGCCCTCACAGCACGACAAGCTGCAAACCAAGTGAGGATAGTGTTCATACACTACGAAAAACAGTGGCACATAATTTTGCACAACTGCACATTTACTGAAAAGATGCCATGTAGGCTGGTTTATGCAAATCCTATCCTCAGAAGAATCCAAGTTCTCAATGCCCTTGTTGAATATACATTACCTAATTTAAGTTACAATGTAAACGGCTTTGACTAAAATGATAAAGCAGTATAAAAAACCTGTTGTGGGTTTTATTTTTTTTTTTAAGTGCTGACAAGTCATTGCTGACTCCTAGTGATCCAGCAGCCCCATGCTTTCTTGGCAAGGTATAACGAAGTAGATTGCCATGCCTTTTCTTCCGAGGCAACAAAGAGTGCCAATGGGAATTGAACCCAGATCTCCTGGGTGCTAGGCTGTTGCTCAAAATACTAGGTTACTCCTCAAAAAACAACAACCCCGAAACCCCTAATAGATAGCTAAATAAATATTCTCCTTCATGTGCAGATCCATCCTTCTTATAGTGCAATTCAAGAGGCATCAGAAACATGAAATCAGGTCTCTGCAATAAAAATGCCAAATATTTATAAAAGAGAGAAGTGAAAACGGTTCCAGTGGTGACCTTAAATGGCCCACATCTTCTGACCCAGACCATCTTTCGCCTGTAATGGCTGCATTGGGAGAAGAGGTCTGCAGAATTCCTGACTGTATACAGTTTCACTTTGAGTTTTTAATGGTGGCAGGTAGGGGGGAGGCAGATTAACATGTAACAATTAATTTGAAGCCAGAAAAGTCTGAACCCTCTTTGAAGCACAGAAGCTTTAGTGGGCCTGCATGATTTGCTGTTGATTTTAACTTAGAAAGGGGAGTGTGGAGGAGGAAAAGAGTTTCTAGAAATCTTAGGACGAATATAGTGAGAACCGTCATGAGCAAATAGACAGACTGACTGAAAGCTTCCAGCCATTCTGACTATTTACACGTTATGGCGTTGCAGTCAATAAATCCGAAGTATTTGTGGGTCAAGTGTGTTTAATTGAGCACTCCCATGCGTAAGCAGTGGCAGCGTTAATCTTCCAGATCATGATTTGAAATTCCAGAGCTGTGCAATGTGAACTTGTGGCAGTCGGATCTATTTCTTATCTAAATCAAACTCTCCTTGAAGTGTTAATGATGTGCCTGAGGTAATGTTTATATGGAAAATATTTGGTGGTACTTGATTCCAGACGTTTGTTTTCTACTGGCTGAATGTGTCAATGTTTTTGGGCCTTCTCATTTGGCTATTCCTCTTTTCCAGGATCCATCCGTGATGCCTGAAGTTAGAGAAATTTCTGACGCTTTGCCTGATCTATCGATGGATCCAATTACAGGAGTCGGGGTGGTTGCATCTCGAAATCGAGCACCAACAGGTTATGACGTAGTAAGTAGAGAAGCTTTTTGTTTTTTGTCTCCCCCTCCAGTATTGGTAATATGGTAGCCTCTGACTGTGAATACATGAGCACTTTGCATGAAGCAATCCTGGTACTGGAAACACACTGAACTAGTTACATTTTTCAAGATATCTAAAACAAATGCATGAGAGAGATTTTCTTGTACTGAAAACCCACTATTTGAAAATCAGTCTTCTTCACATGCTTTGTGGCAATGCAGAAAACCAGACTGGTTGGGAGACACTTAGAGGATTTTGCTTTTTGACTTAATGCATTTTGAATCATAAGGTCAAAAGAAGAGCACCGCTTGTATCCAGAAAATATATCAGAAGTCTCTTTAATTCATAAGTTGGAATGTGCCACAGTCCTATAAATGTCGGGCTATTTTGGCTTGTAAAATAAGAAGAAACGTTTTCTTTCCTGTATACTCGACTTTCCCCTGTTTTTTGAACTGACTCGTTTGGAAGTTTCACTGGAGATAAGCGTACATTGTGATATCATCTTCATTGTCTATTGTATGTCTCCTTGTAGCACTGCATAACTCCGTAATCATAATAATAATTGTTCATACTTCCTTGCTTGTGGTTGGTGCCTTTTTAATGAGGTCACACGATGCTTCCGTGACATACTGCTGCATGGTGTAACTGTGTGCTTGCAGCTCAGGCGGAACGGGGAGTGGGAACTGATGATCCACATTGCCCAGTGCTGTAAGATGCAGTTGGGGAAAATACTGGTGCCTGATATGCAAATGCACAGTGTAGACAAAGAAGACTTTATACTGACAGTTCAGTGTCTGACCCTTACGTTATGACTGGTACCAGTGACTGGGTTAGTCTCTTGTTTTGTTTTTCTTTTTTTTTAGGATGTGTGACATTTAGTATGTTTGTATGGTGCAGGAAGAAGGGAGCCTACTTGCAGCTCCTTCCAGATCTTCTGAGGGGGCTTCCCCCTCCCCCTCCTCCCTTCCTCAGAAATACTTTCTAAGGTTGATTGGGGCTGTTCAAATGAACGTCTACCACTGATCAACCTTCTGCAGCTGGGATCTGTTCTTAGCAGGTTAGACTATCTGGGCAGCTGACTGGACCAATTGGTCCTTATCTGCTATTTTTTTATTTTTTTTTGCTGTTACTATGATTACCAGTTTCTTTTTACTTTGACCAAGGATGTCATTTGAAACTGGTTGTACTTGCTTGTCCTCCTTTCTGAGGTTAGAAAGTGTTGTAGAAGAGATTGGTAGTAAAGTTTTCAGTGCATCACATCATATTTTGGTAATATATATATGGGGGCTGATATTCAGTGGGACTTAGTCCACGTCAAGTTACTCCAATCTGCTTAAAAGATATCGAGATAACTGATTTTCAACAAAATACCTGGGTTTCTTGGGGTGGTTGAATATCACAGCTTAAAGATATCCAGATACCGTAGCCCCGCAATAGCTGAGGCTAATGAAAGCTGAATAACTTTAACAAGTTAGTGACTAAAGAACTGCACTATCTACTAGCCTCTGCCGTGCCCAGAGTACCACCTGGTCCTAAATAGATAACTTTCAGTTAAGAACATAAGAAATGCCATACTGGGTCAGAACAAGATCCAGTATCCTGTTTCCAACAGTGGCCAATCCAGGTCACAAGTACCTGGCAGGTTCCCAAAAAGGCACAGGTTCTATAATGCTTGTATTGGGGCAAGCAGTGGATTTCCTGGGTCCTCTTTAATAATAGTTTATGGACTTTACCTCCAGGAACTTGTCCAAACTTTTTTTAAACCCCAGCTACACTAACAGCTTTTACTACATCCTCCGGTAATAAAATCCAGAGTGTGATTACGTGTTGAATGAAAAAATATTTTCTCTTATTAGTCTTAAACGGATTACACTGTAGCTTCATTACATGCCCCTAGTTTTTCTACTTTTTGATAGAGTTCAGTAAACAATCGATCTACTTTAACCCGTTCCACTCCATTAATTTATAGACTTCTATCATATCTTCCCTCAGCCGTCTCTTTTCCAGGTTGAAGAACCCTAACCTTTTTGGCCTCTCTTCATAGGGGTATCCTTCCATCCCCTTTACCATTTTATTGGCTCTTCTCTGAACCTTTTCTAATTCCATTATATCCTTTTTAAGATAAGGCAACCAGAATTGCACACACTATTCGAGGTGTGGTTGCACTATGGAACGATAGAGGCATTATAATATCCTTGCTTTTTATTTTCCATTCCTTTCCTTATGATTCCTAGCATTTTATTTGCCTTCTTGGCCACCACTGCACACTGGGTAGAGGGTTTCAATGTGTTATCCATGACTCCTCCTAAATCTTTTTCCTGGGTGGTGGTTCCTAATGTGGAACCTCGCATCGTGTAAACATAGTTCTCCAGGAACAAGCAGGAAGTCAGCCCTCACATATGGGTGACATCGGCACTGACGGAGCGGGCGCGGAGCATTTCCTCAGCTTTCACAGAAAGCCTTTGGGAATGTTACCACTCAGGCGTGGTCCCCTTCCCGCCCAAGGGTGCCATCTTGCTTAGTCTCCTTTTTTCCGCAGAGTCCAACAGACGTATGTCCTGTTTCCACAGAAAAATCCTTTAAAAATAATCCTCAGTTAGTAATCCTTGAAAAGACTAAAGAATACCAAAAGGATATCTATTTGTGCTTTATCGACTATAGCAAGGATTTTGACTGTGTAAACCATGAGAAACTCTGGGCCACATTCAGAAGCATGGGTATACCAGAACACCTGATCGTTCTCTTGTACAATCTGTACATTGATCAAGAAGCAACAGTTCGAACGGAACAAGGAGAAACAGAATGGTTTAAAATAAGCAAAGGTGTAAGACAAGGCTGCATACTTTCCCCCTACCTGTTTAATTTATATGCAGAACAAATCATCAGAGAAGCAGGATTGTATGAAGACAACAGAGGTGTGAAGATTGGTGGAAGACTCATCAACAACCTTCGCTATGCTGATGATACCACATTACTGGCTGAAAGGGAAGATGATCTGAAACATTTGCTTCTCACAATCAAAGAACATAGTCTCAAAATGGGCCTGCACCTTAATGTAAAGAAGACAAAGATCATGACAACTGGCATAATCAACAGGTTCATCGTTGAAGGAGAAGAAATTGAAATTGTGAACAACTTTAACCTACTTGGATCAACTATCAATAAAGAAGCAACAAGCAGTCAAGAAATCAGACGATGCATTGCTCTTGGCAGAATGGCTATGAAAGACCTAGATAAGATTCTCAAGAGCAGAGATGTCTCTCTCCATACAAAGATTCGACTTGTTCAAGCCATGGTATTTTCAATAACATCATATGGATGTGAAAGCTGGACAGTGAAAAAGACAGACAGGAAGAAAATTGATGCCTTTGAATTATGGTGCTGGCGGCGAATACTGTGTATACCATGGACTGCCCGAAGAACAAACCAGTCGGTACTAGAGGAGATCAAACCTAAGCTTTCTTTAGAAGCTCAGATGACAAGACTTCGACCTTCATACTTTGGACACATCATGCGAAGAGAGAGATCATTAGAGAAAGACATTATGCTTGGCAAGATAGAAGATCAACGCAAAAGAGGAAGGCTAGCAGTGAGATGGATCGATACAATAACAGCAGCTACGGGTACCAGTCTGTCAACAATGAGCCGCCTGACTGAAGACCGAACACAATTTAGGATTGCTATCCAGAGGGTCGCCATGAGTCGACTCCGACTCGACGGCACTTAACAACAACAACAGTAGTTTTTTCCTGGTTTGCGTAGCAGTTCCTCTTCCTGCCTCAAGCCGGCATCGTCCTCTGCTCTTCCCTTCTTTTTTGACGAGGCTTGCCTCAACCGGCATTTGCACCCTTTTTTTGCCCAGGGGTGGTCGACCCTGACCGGGTGTCTCCCATCATGTCTCCCTGTGGGTTCAAGAAGTGCGACCGCTGCATTCAGACCATGTCTATCACAGATACCCATGACTGCTGCTTGCACTGCCTCGGCCCGGAACCATGACAGTGTTACCTGCAACCTGTGCCATGCCATGACTCCGAGAACCAAGCCTATGAGTTGTACATACATATGTACTTCAAGGGCTTTATCCAAGAACTGGTTGGCTTTTCTGCGGGCCTTGCCGGGGAACCCCTTCAGAGGTTCCAAGCCTTGACCACTGGGATCTGGGACTGCTCAAAGTTCCTCTCCCGCACCGCCTACGGGCATCGGGGCCCAGTGCCAGGCCTGGTTACAAACCTCTGACCTCGAGCAATGGGTGCAAGAAAAATTGCTGGACATCCCCTGGCTGACAAAGTGGCTGAGATATAGACCGAGGTCCTAACCAGGCAAAGGCTCTCAAGGAAAACCTCCAGCCCTTCCCCAGAAGAAACCATCAGGAAAGAGACCACTCTTCCTGAGGAAGAAGGAGTCTTTCCACCTGTGCCATGTGGTGACGAAGCTACCCCAGTGCCTATGGAAATAGGGAAAACACTAGCAGTCTCCTCCAGGCAGAAGGAAAGTGCAGGGAACTGTCACTTTAAAAGTTCAGCTAGGAAAGAAAAAAACCTGTCTAAAGCTGCTGTCCTAAGGCCACGCCCCAGCTCTATGGCAACTGAGGGAGGCAATCTGAGACAGCTGGGGGCGGGGTGGAAAGATACAGGCCAGCCCCACTCATTTAAGCCCCAGAGAACAGGGAGGGAGGAGCAGCATAGGAGGAAGAGAAACGGAAGCAGGAACCGAGACAGAGACGGAAGGGCTAATGTCTGCAGGAGCAAGCATGGCCAGGAAAGTGGCAGTGAAACAGTGGTGGAAGGAATCCTAAAAGAAACTGCCAGTAAGGATTCTAGCCGGGAGTCCAGAGAAAGGTACTCGGACAACAGCTCGAGGGAAGAGTCTCCTCATAGCCAGCTCCAGAGTTTGGACCGGTGCCAGTGCTATAGAAAGCCTGTGGTGTGTCCAGAAACCAGGAGGTTTAAGCCAGGAGAGATTGCTGGGAGTGACTCAGTTATAGGGACTTCCCAGGAAACGCTGAGTCCAAGAATCTCACCTCGGGGAAAGCTGGTAAGGAAACCTGTTGATAGAGAAAACCTGAATTCTTTAAAACTGTTAAAGAGCTTGCTAAGAGATAAGGAACTCCCCTGCTTTGATAACAGCCCTAAGTCCAGAGAGAGGTCTCGAGGGGAACAGCTGGTTAAGTTGCTCAAGGAAACTGCAGAGCCTGATTGCACTGAATGTGAGTCAATGGAGGTTGAAGATTGTAACATTGAATCAGATCAATCTGATTCTGAAATGGAATGTGCTTTATCCAGAAGGGTAGAGTGAGAATCCTGTGAGTTATAAGCCTGAAGAAATTCCAGCCTTGTTGTACGTGAATGTATGCTGTGAAAAGGATAAGAAAGTTTTAATTAGTGTGGCTGCTGTCTTTTAAATGCAGGAGACTTTTAAGGTAGAATGCTAAAGATCTCTAGAGCAACTAATTAAAACCTGACTAAGTTAAAGTAAAGAAGAAAAGTTCATTATATTAGTATTGCTGCCTGAAAGCCTTTAATGGACAACCAATTGCAGTAAACGACTGTGAAGTGACTTTGGCTGTTGAAGGATGAAAGAATTGTCTGACTGAGGAAAGTAAAGACAATTGCAGCAAAGGACTGTAAAGTGAGACCTTTATTTTGAATGAAGCAATCATTGCCTTGTTGAAGCAAGCAAAGGCAATTTGTATCTGTGGAAAAGTTTATACCAAAATTAATTTCTTGTGGGAAAAGTCTTTACATATGTTGTGCCAAGCTTCCTTAGAAGTTCCTTTAAACAAAGGAGGCAAATAAAATTTCCTGTGTTGCTTTCAAACCTCGGCTGAATCATTTTATTACAACTACAACTAAGTGCTCAAGCAACTACAACTCCCAGGGGCCTCTGCCCTAGGAGCCCATATTTGAAAGTGCCGCCCCCTCCCCTCGACAGGCAACCGCCTAGGCGGGGGGAAGGAGGCGACAGCCACTATCAGCCCTTCTCGGGGCAACAGCAACTGGGCCCCCAGCCTAAGAACCAGAGCCATGGGTCGAGGCAGCCAAAGGCCCAGAAACCCCGGATACCAACTCCCACCCAGCCAGGGGGAGATTTTGACTCTCTGGACAGGGCCTCCTCTCCCCTGGGAGACCCTCCCCCAGCTCACAGGAAATACCTGGAGTAGAAACCTTTTTCTCCACAGCTGGCAGTTTTTGCCCACAGGGCTGGGATCACCACAGACCAGTGGGTCCTACGAGTAGTAAAGGAGGGCTATCTCCTCAGGTTACAACAAACACTTCCAGGACTCTTCCCAGGAGAGCTGGTGTGGTCTCTCCTTCACCAGACCTTGCTCCTGTCAGATCTTGAGGGTTTGCTCAGACAAGGTGGTAGAACCTGTACCCATACAACTGCGGAGAAAAGGTTTTCTACTCCAGGTATTTTTGTCCCCAAAAGAACTGGGAGCCTCAGGCCCATACTAGACCTGTGAAACCTGAACAAGTTTCTGGTAAGGGAGAAGTTCAAGATGCTCTTCCTTGGAATTCTGCTGCCCTACCTCCATCAGGTAGATTGCTGTGCTCCTTAGACCTAAAGGATGCATATACCCACATCCTTATCCACCCGTCCCACAGGCAGTACCTAAGGTTTGTAGTGGGAGGAGAGCACTACCAGTACAGGGTATTTCCATTCGGCTTAGCCTCCTCGTCCAGAGTCTTTACAAAGTACGTGGTGGTTGTGGCTACCTATGTGCACTTACAAGGGGCCTTCATCTTCCCCTATCTGAACAACTGGCTCATCAGAGGCAGTATGGCCCTCAAGGCCAGCCATGCCATAGGCGAACAATCTGCCTCTTGCAGCACTTGGGGTTCCTCATCAACTACCTGAAATCCCACCTCTCTCCAGCCCAACACCTGGAGTTCATAGGCGCCCAGCTGGAGACATTACAGGTCAAGGCCTCCCTTCCAAAGGAGAGGGCACTTTGCCTCGTGCAGCTACTGAGGGCGGTACAGACTTGCCAGTTGGTACCGGCTCGCTGCCTCCTCCTTTGGCTGCTGGGCCACATAGCCTCAACAGTTCATGTAATGCCCAATGGTGCCTCTGCTCCCAGTGGACCCAAGCCACAGGCAGGTTACGTGACAGGGTCAGAGTCACCCGCCAACTGGCGGACTCCCTCAACTGGTGACAGTCCCTATACCACCTCCAGGAGGCGATGCTATTCCAGGCACCTGTACCGCAGATGGTCCTAACCATGGACATTCCCTTCTGGGTTGGGGGGCACACTGCGGAGACCTCAGCACACAAAGCAGCTGGTTGCAAGAGGAGTTGCTCCTACAGATCAACCTCCTGGAACTCAGGGCCATTTTCCTAGCACTGTGAACATTCTGTCACCTCCTGTGCAATCATCCTGTACTGATCCAGGTGAACAACCAGGTCGCCATGTTCTGTGTGAACAAGCAAGGGGGCATGGGTTCATACTCCCTCTGCCAGGAAGCAGTGGCTCTCCTCGCCTTTGCAGTACGCCACAGAATGCTCCTATGCCTTCCAGACCAGAACAATTGCTTGGCGGACAAGCTCAGCAGTGTCCTCCACCCATACAAATGGCGACTGCACCCCAAGGCGGTGCAACGACCCTTCCACCTTTTGGAGCAGGCCTGAGATGGACCTGTTCACCTCCATGGACAACACACAGCTGCCTCGCTTCTGCTCCACGCCAGCTGCACCCAGAGAGAGTAGCAGTGGATGCCTTCCTGATCTCGTGGTCCGAGGGCCACCTCTGTGCCTTCCCACCAACTCCTCTGGTTGCTAAGACTCAATTCAAAATCCAGTATTCAATGGAATTTATATGTTCTCAAGGAACAAGCAGGACATCAGTCCTCACATATGGGTGACATCGGCGCCAGTGGAGCCCGTGCTGAGCATTTCTCCATCTTTCACAGAAAGCCTTTGGGAATGCTACCATGCATGCGTGGGTGCCATCTTGCTCATTTTCCTTTTTTCCGCAGAGCCCAACAGACGCTTGTACTTTTTTCCCCGTAAAAATTCTCTAAAAATTATCCATAAAAATGTGTTTTTCCAGTTTGCATACTGGTTCCCCTTCCTGACTCAAGCCGGTGCCGTCCCTATCCCCGTTCTCTGCTCTATCCCTTCTTTTTTGACAAGGCTTGCCTCGACTGGCATTAGCGCCCTGTTTTGCCTGGGGGTTGTCAACCCCGGCCGGGTATCTCCCACCGGGTTCAAAAAATGTGGCTGCTGCATCAGATCATGTCTGTCACAGACACCTACGACTGCTGCTTGCGTTGCCTTTGCCTGGACCACAACAGTACCCCCTGCGACCTGTGCCAGGCCATGACTCGGAAAGCCAACAAGAAAAGGTCTGAGTTACAGGAGAGGATGTTCTGCGGTCTAGCTCGGCCCCGACTTCCCCCGACGCTGAGCCCCAAGCCAAGCACCTCCCACGAGGCCCGTGCATCTTCGGAGTTCCATGGAGGCGACTCCTCCATAAAGAACCCGGATCCTGGCAAGGAAAAGAAAAAGCCCTTGAAGCCAGTTGAGGTTCCACTGGTGAAACCTGGTAAGGTCCTGTGGCGGGCGACTCTGAGCAGTGCCTCCTCAAGTTCTCTAAGGAGTCCTCTGCTGGCGGCGACCATGTAAAGTTTCTTGAGTCCATGGTCCTTGTCGAGGACGCACTTGCGAGAGTGCCAACATCAGGCCCTCGGTGTCCACACCGACAGCTGCAGAGCCTTCTGGTCTCAAGACTAGAATGGCGGCCCTGGAGCAGAATATCTCTGCCATCCTAGCCCTGCAGCAGGCGATGATGTCTGGCTCGTCCGCATCATCTGCCCCGACAACTGGGCCCCCGACTGCAGGGGAATCCCCGGGAGCCGAGCCAGGTCCCAAGCGCCACCAGCCTCAGGCGAGTCCTCGGCACTATTCGAGGTCGGTCCCTATCCTCGGGTGTCCAGTCTTCCCCCTGCCAGTTTTCGGGAGTCTGATCAGAGACCCACTGGGGGATCCCGGTTCCTCGGGGCCGACCTCAAGGTGCAGGAGTCCTGAGCCTGAGTGTCCTCGATGCCCTCTGGCTCTGACTGGGACACAGATGTTGAAGCCTCCCCCGAGACCTCTCGACACAGATGTCCCTTCAGAGCAGTCTTCTATGAAGCCCCAGCGCCATTCTCTCCCCCCCCACCCCCTCCCGAGAATGTGGCCTTCCATGACCTTGTCCGGGACATACCCGGCCCTTGTGATCCCGACCGAATCAGAGGAGGACCTGCGCACTGAAGAACTGGAAATCCTCCAGTATGAGTCCTCGCCAAAGGAGAGACTCCTTACAGTGCCGGTACAGCCCATCCTCAAGCGGCTGCTCCTGAGGATGTGGGAAACCCGGCCTCGGTGCCGGTGGTCACCCGACGCGTCAACGCCATCTACCACTCAAGAAGGGCCCTGTCTTCCAAAAGTCTCAACTCCCGCATAACTCCGTGGTTGTGGAGTCCTCGATGCAAAAGCTCAAAAGCCAGAAGAACTGTTTTTCTGTCCTGGGGGAGATAGGCCTGAGCCCTCAAAGCCCTCGGGTGCAAGTGCTTCCAGGGCTCCAAGCTGGGCTGTCAGATACATGCCTATGTATAGCTCATAGGCCTGTATCTCAAGGGCCTCTTCCAAGAATGGCAGGCTTCTCCACAGGCCTTGCCGGGGAACCCCTCCAGAGGTTCCAAGCCCTGACAGCCAGGATCCGGGACTGCTCAAAGTTCCTGTCCTGTGCCAACTACGATGGCTTTGAGTCAGCAGCCCAGGTAGCTGCAGCGGGCATTGGGGCCCGGCACCAGGCTTGGTTGCAAACCTCCGACCTCGCGCAATAGGTGCAAGAAAAACTGCTAGACGTCCCCTGCACTGGGGAAAACTTGTTTGGCAAGCCCATAGCTGACAAGGTGGCCGAAATAGAGGCTGAGGTCGTGACCAGGCAGAGGCTCTCGAGGAAGACCTCTATTCTCCCCTGCAAGAAATCATCGGGGAAAAGACCACCTTTCCTGAGGGGGAGAAAAAAGGATCTTTTCACCAGGGCCATTACCTATCCTTCTTGGGGCAGCAACAACAAGGCCCTCAGCCCAAGAATCAGGGTCACGGGCTGAGAAAGCCAAAGGCTCAGAAGCCTCAGCCCCTAGCTCCCACCCAACCTGGGGGGGGATCTTTTGACTCCCTGGGCAGCGTCTCTTCTCCCCCAGGAGACCCTCCTGAGCCCACAGGGGGCTGCCTGGTGCTCTTCACCCACAGGAGGGCTGGGTTCACCACGGACCAGTGGGTCCTCAAATGGTAAAGGAGGGCTATCTCCTCTGGTTCCAACAAACACCCCCTGGGTTCTTCCCAGGAGAGCCGGTGCGGCTTCTCCTTCACCAGACCTTGCTCCTCTCAGAGCTTGCAGACCTGCTCAAGGACAGGGCAGTAGAACCTGTACCCAGGCATCTGTAGGGAAAGGGTTTCTACTCTGGCTATTTCCTTGTCCCCAAAAGTACTGGGGGCCTCAGGCCTATACTAGACCAACGAAACCTGAACACGTTTCTGGAGAGGGAGAAGTTCAAGATGCTCTCCCTTGGAACACTGTTGCCCTACCTCTACCAGGGAGATTAGGTGTGCTCCTTAGACCTAAAGGATGCGTATACCACATCCTGATCCACCCTTCCCACAGACAGTACCTACGTTTTTGGTGAGAGGGGAGCACTACCAGTACAGGGTACTTCCATTTGGCCTGGCCCTCCTCCCCAAGAGTCTTTACAAAGTGCTGGCGGTCATGGCCTCCTGTTTGGATGACTGGCTTATCAGAGGCAGCACA
Organism: Ichthyophis bannanicus; assembly: GCA_033557465.1. Lineage (NCBI taxonomy): Eukaryota > Metazoa > Chordata > Amphibia > Gymnophiona > Ichthyophiidae > Ichthyophis > Ichthyophis bannanicus. The sequence goes on along the minus strand of CM066039.1, from coordinate 10,750,632 downwards.
GCCTTCGAGGCCAGCCAGGCCGCAGGGCGAACAATCCGCCTCCTGCAGCACCTGGGGTTTGTCAACTATTCCAAATCCCATCTCTCTCCAGCCCAAAACCTGGAGTTCATAGGTGCCCAGTTGGACACATAACAGGTCAAGGCCTTCCTCCCAAAGGAGAGGGCACATTGCCTCGTACAACTGGTAGGAGAGGTGCAGAGTCACCTGTCGGTATCGGCTCGCTGCCTCTTCCGCCTACTGGGCCACATGCCTCAACGGTTCACATCATGCCCCTAGCCTTCTCGCACATGCGGGCAGCCCAGTGGTGCCTCCACTCTCAGTGGACTCAGGCCACGGGCAGGTTGCAGGACAGAGTCAGGGTCAGGGTCACTCGCCAGCTGGCGGACTCCCTCAACTGGTGGCAGTCCCTATGCTGCCTCCAAGCAGGGATGCCATTCCAGGTACTGCACCACAGAGGGTCCTGACCACGGATGCCTCCCTCCTGGGTTGGGGGGCACACTGCAGAGACCTCCACACTCAAGGCAGCTAGTCTCAAGAGGAGTCGCTCTTACGGATCAACCTCCTGGAGCTCAGGGCCATTTTCCTACTACTACTACTACTATATAGCATTTATATAGTGCCACACACGCAGCGCTGTACAGGCAAACATACAAGAGACAGTCCCTGCTCGTCAGAGCTTACAATCTAGTTGAGACAATACAAAGGATTAGTCGATTCGGTGCATAATATGCTCTTTACCATTCGGTTATGAGAATTGATGGGAGTCAAGTTCAGATGAGGGCTAGAGGTCAGGATCTGAAAACGACAGTGAAGAGGTGGGTCCTTCAATCTGGATTTGAAGAGGGCCAGAGAGGGTGCCTGACGTATAGATACAGGTAGGCTGTTCCAGGCATCTGGTGCAGCAAGGTGAAAGGAGCGAAGTCGGGAGTTAACAGTGCGAGTGAAAGGCCTGGATAGAAGTACTTTGTTAGCGGAACGAAGTTCACGAGTGGGGATGTAAGGAGAGATAAGAGATGAGAGGTATTGAGGGGCCGCAGAGTGAATGCATTTATAGGTCAACAGGAGAAGTTTAAACTGGATGTGGAATTGGATAGGGAGCCAATGAAGCGACTTGAGAAGAGGAGTAATGTGGGCATGGCGCGACTGGTGGAAGATTAGTCGAGCAGCATAATTTTGTATAGATTGAAGGGGGAGGAGATGACTCATGGGGAGACCAGCAAGGAGTAGGTTGCAGTAGTCGAGGCGAGAGGAGATTAAGGAGTGGATAAGGGTTGTGGTAGTATGTTCAGAAAGGAACGGGCGGATCTTGCTAATGTAGAGAAAGAAGCGGCAGGTCTTAGCTACGAGCTGGATGTGTGTGGAGAAGGAGAGAGAGGAGTCAAAGATAACCCCCGGATTGCGGGCGGAGGGAACAGGAAGGATCATAGATCCATCCACGGAGATTGAGAAGGGGGGAGGAAGAGGGGAGGAGTTAGGGGGAAAGATAAGGTGTTCAGTCTTGGCCATGTTCAACTTCAAGCGGCAATGAGACATCCAGGCAGCAATGTCAGAAAGGCAGGCAGAGATCCTGGTCTGGATTGCTGGAGAGATGTTAGGTGTAGAGAGGTAGATTTGGGGGGAGTTGGCATAGAGATGGTATTGAAAGCCATGGGAGGAGATAAGCGCGCCAAGGGATTGGGTATAGAGAGAGAAAAGGAGGGGGCCCAAGACGGATCCTTGGGGTACACCAACATGGAGTGGGTGGGAGAGGAGGAGGAGCCACCAGAGCATACACTAAAGGAGCAATGGGAGAGGTAGGAGGAGAAACAGGATAGTACGGAGCCCTTGAAACCTAGCAAGGAGAGAGTGGTGAGGAGAAGATTGTGGTCAACAGTGTCCAAGGCAGCGGAGAGGTCGAAGGATGAGGACTGAGTAGAGGCCCTTAGATTTAGCCAGGAACAAGTCACTGGAGACTTTTGTAAGAGCCGTTTCAGTGGAGTGTAGGGGACGGAAGCCAGATTGTAGTGGGTCCAGGAGGGCTTGGGAAGTGAGGAAGTCGAGGCAGCGGCAGTGGACTGCTCATTCTAGTAGTTTAGATATGAAAGGAAGGAGGGATATGGATTGATAGAACAGGTGGGATCAAGAGAGGGCTTTTTGAGGAGAGGAGTGACAACAGCATGTTTGAAGTCTATGGGGACAGTTGCAGTAGATAGTGAAAGGTTTAGAATATGAGAGATGGAGAGGACAATGGTGGGGGAGATGGGGTGTAGGAGATGGGTAGGGGTAGGGTCAGAGGAACAGGTTGTGGGTTTGGAGGAGGAAAGAAGGAGTGTGGTTTCCTCTTCGGAGATCGTAGGGAAGGAGGAGAGGGTAGCAGAGGAAGTATGGATGGGGGGGGGGGGGGAGGTAGATGAGGAAGTGGGGAATTGGAGGGTAATCGTGTGGATTTTGTCATGGAAGTAGTCGTCTAGGGTTTGGGCAGAAAGGGAGGATGGGACTGGAGGCGGGGGCACCTTGAGGAGAGAATTGAGGGTATTGAAGAGGTGGCGAGGATCAGAGGCAAGGGAGTTAGTCAGATGGATGTAGTATCCTTGTTTGGCAAGTGCTATGGCTGACTGGAAGGAGCCAAGCATGAATTTGAAGTGTAGAAGGTCTTCTGGGGAGTGGGATTTGGTCCAAGCACATTCAGCAGAGCGGGCACAGGTGCGTAGATAGTGGGTTGTGGATGAGAGCCATGGCTAGGGAGTAGAACGTCTTGACAGGGCATGGGGTGAGTGGGACCAGAGTGTCAAGGGCCGAGGATAGTGCAGCATTGTAAGAGAATACTGCTTCATCAACGGATTTGGAGGACATAATGGAGGAAAGAGATAGAGAAATGGTGGAGGAGAGAGTCAAGGGATCAATATTATGAAGGTTTCTGAATAGGTTGGAGGAGACAGGATGAGGCTGAGACAGCGGAAGCTGAAGATTAAAGATTAAAAGGTAACGGTCTGATGAGGGAAGGATTGAGTTGCGGAAGTTTGAGGGAGAGGAATTGGAGAAGAGTATCGGGTCGAGGCAGTGGCCGTGCAGATGGGTGGGGGTAGTGGAGCAAAGTTGGAGGTCAAACGAGGAGGTGAGGGCGAGGAACTTTTAAAGCATGGGGATCAGAGAGGTTGTCGATGTGAATATTAAAATCACCAAGAATAAGAGTGGGGGAAGAGGGATCCAGAAAGGCGGAGAGCCATGAGTCGAAGTCGGTAAGGAAGGTCGATTTGGATTTGTCAGGTGGATGATAGATAACAGCTACTCAGAGGGGAAGTGGTGTGAAGAGGCGAATGGAGTGGACTTCAAAAGAGAGGGGGGAGTGTGACTGAGGCAGCAGGAGGGGTTGGAATTGGCAGGAGGGAGAAAGTAGAATCCCAACACCACCACCGTGGCCTGTGGATCGAGGTGTATGGGTGAACTGATAGCCCCCGTGGCAGAGAGCAGCAGTGGCTGTGGTATCGTCTGGGAAGAACCAGTTCTCAATTAGGGCAAGGAGGTGTAGTGCTTTAGAGATGAAGAGATCGTGAGTATAAGAAAGTTTGTTAGAGACTGAGCATGCGTTCCATAGGGCACATGAGAATGGGAGGGTGGAGGGGGAAAGGAGAGGGATATGGATAAGGTTGGATAAATTACATGAGGATTTCTTTCCAGAGTAGGACAGCGGTCTAGGGGGGCCGTTACGTGATTATCTATTTTCAGAGTAGTACAGAGAACTAGAGGGGCCAGGGTGTGGGTGGGTGTCTCTGGATGAGTGTGCCTTCCATGAGGGATAAGAGGGAGGGGAAGAGGAGGGGGAATGAAGGGGGATATTGATATTAGGTTACATGGGGATCTGTTTTTAGAGTGAGACAGAACTCGAAGGGGGATAGGGTTGGGGTTGATGTCTCTGGATGAGTGATTGGGGCATGAGTGAGGGAGGATGGAAGGGGAGAGTGATAGAGATGAGATTAGATAAGGTACGTGAGGAACTACTCTTAGAGTGAGAGAGAAATTGAGGGGGGCCGGGGTTGGGGTTGATATTACCTAATGAGAGAAGGAGGAGGAGGAGTAGAGAGCGGGGTAAAGTGGAGGCAGTACGGCAGAAGCGAGGGTGGGGTTGCCTTAAAGAGAGAGGGACTGGTTAAATGAGGGGGAGGGTGTGATGAAGCTGAAGAGCAGATGCTAGGTTAGAAGACAGAATGGAGGGAGACGTGAGGAGGGTGGAGGGAGAAGAGTGAGGGTGCTGGTAGGAGGGGAGGCAGTTGGGGAGTATGAGGAAGAGAAGGACAATATGATGTGGGGCCATAGAAGAGGAGTAGTGGGGGCTATGCAGTGTGTGTTATCTTATCAGCAATGAGGTGGCTACGGATTCTATGCACTGCACAGTATATGATGAGTTACAAGTGGGGACTATACACTATGGAGTATAGGTTAAATATAAGCAATGGATGGTGGGGAGACTATAGCCTGTGCAGCAAAGTTCAATGTAAGCAATGGGTAGCAAGTTCAAAGCAAGCAGTGTCCAGGTGAGCAGCAAATGGTAACCTACAAGCAATGAGGCAGCAAAGTTCAATGTAAGCAATGGGTAGCAAGTTCAAAGCAAGCAATGTCCAGGCAAGCAGCAATGGTAACCTACAAGCGATGAGGCAGCAATGAACTATGGAGCAGTATATGTTATATTACAGCAATGATGTATAAGCAGTGAGGTAGTGGGGTCTACACCTTATGCAGCAAATGATAAAGTACAAGCAATGAGCAGAGGGGTCTAAAGGCTGCGCAGTAAAGTTAGTTGCAGGCAGAGATGTAGCAGTAATGAGGTGATGAGGTAGCAGTGGATTCTAAGGCTGTGCAGGGCAGGTAGTTGCAGGCAATGCTGTAGCGATGATGAGTAGCAATGGGGTAGCAATAGAGCAGACTGGTGAGTGCCTACTTTGCATGTATGGGTGATGGTGGGGCCATGGAGGATGAAAGGGAGGAGCGTCTACTTCCCACACAGCTCCTCGACACTGCAGCGGCTTTCGGGTGCGACGTTAGTTAGACTAGGGTCCTTGCCCAAGGGCCATGCCCAAGGATCCTCTGGCAAGGCCCACCAGGCGCAGGTGCGCCTGCCGGGGCTTTACATTTAAAGAGTGCCTGCCGGCTCTTGATTGGCCTTGGGTGTGGTGTTTGGGGAGGAGCCGACTACCTGCTCTCTCACCCGATGCAGATCAGGGCCTGTGCAGGGCTTCAGCGGTGCCGGTGATCTCTCCTGACCCTGCAAGTGTTCCAACACCACCTGTGCAACCGCCCTGTCCTGATCTAGACGGATAACCAGGTTGCCATGTTTTATGTATACAAGCAGGGGGGGGGGGGTGCTCGGGCTCCCCACGCCCTCTGCCAGGAGGTGGTGGCTCTTCTCTCCTTTGCAGTGTGCCATGCAATGCTCCTGTGGGCATAATTCCTTCCAGGTCAGGATGATTGCTTATGGACAAGCTCAGCAGAGTCTTCCGCCCGCGTGAATTGTATCTGAATCTCAGGGTGGCGCAAAGACTCTTCCACCTCTGGGGCAGGCCCTTGATGGACCTGTTCACCTTCCCGGACAACACACAACTACCTCACTTATGCTCACGCCAGCCACACCTGGGGAGAGTGGCGGCAGATGCCTTCCTGATCCCGTGGTCAGAGGGTATCCTCTATGCCTTCCCACTGACTCCCCTAGTGGCCAAGACCCTCTTCAAGGTCCAGAGGGAGAAGGCATCAGCGATTCTTATTACCCTCAGATGGGCCCCGGCAACCCTGGTTCCCTCTACTACTGTCCTTGTTGGTGGCACTCTCAGTTCCACTGGGTCGGGACCCAGACCTCCTGTCCCAGTAGGAGGGCTCCCTCTTGCACGCCAACCTGAGGCCACTAACATTGACAGCGTGGCTGCTGAAAGGGTAGCCCTGGCGCTTTTCAATTTCCCGAGGGAAGTTGAGGAGATCCTCCTGGCCTCCCGAAAAACTTTCACCAGGCAGGCATACGCCTTCAAATGGAGACGATTCTTCGTCCAGTGTACAGAAAGAGAAGAGAATCCCTTCTCCTGCCTCATGCAACTAGTACTGCAGTACCTATAGCACCTCTTGCATGCTGGTCTGAAATGTAATTCTTTATCTTTATCTTTATTACAATACTTGATAGACTGCCCATTGGAGGCCATCTGGGCAGTTTACAGTATTTTATAGGTAGGTACAGAGCCAGAGAAGGAAAAAGGAACTACAATACCAGATAGGAAAGTGTGTATTCATTTGAAGCCTAAAGAGAATGGCGAGCTTAAGTGGAGGGGGAAGAGGAGGCAAGGGGATCAGGGAAGGGGAGGTCGTAGGCAGTGCAGAAGAGGTGGGTTTTGGGGGTCCCAAAAGACAGACCCTGGCACCAGCCCAGTCGGCCCTGGGTTTTTGACGCCAGATGCATAGCTATCTGTGGGAGGGTGCCTGGTTCACTTTGCTCCCCAATGGCAGTCTGTCACCTTAGACACCTGGGTCCTCCAGGTTGTCCGGGAAGGTTACCTCCTTCACCTGGACCAGCTTCCTCCACCCTTCTGCCCTGTGGAGCCCCCTTGGCTCCCCGTGCACCAGGCCGCCTTGGCACAGAAGCTTGCCAGCCTCCTTGAGGAGCAAGCACTGGAAGTGGTCCCGCTGTACCTCAGAGGTCGCAGGTTCTACTCCTGTTACTTCCTTGTGCCAAAGCGGACAGGCGGTTCCGACCTATCCTTGATTTAAGAAATCTCAACAAATACCTGGTGCGGGAGAGGTTCAAAATGCTTTCCCTTGGCGCCTTCCTATGCTCCTTGGACCTTTGGGATGCGTTCGCTCACATCCTTGTCCATCCCAAGCACAGAAAATACCTGCGTTTCAGGCTCCAAGGGAATCCTCATCAATACAGAATGTATCCTTTTGGCCTGGCGTCCGCCCCACGAGTGTTCACCAAATCCTTCACAGTGGCTCGGCCCACCTTCGGTTGGAGGGCATCTTCGTCTACCCCTATCTAGACAATTGGCTCGTTACAGGGGGGATGGCCAACGAGGTGCAGCGAGCCACAGCCCACACTGTCCACCTCCTCGAGCACCTTGGCTTCGTGGTCAATTACCCGGTCTCAACTCACTCCAGCCCAATCCCTGGAGTTTATCGGCACGTGCCTTGACACTCAGCGGGTTGACAGCCTTCCTTCCCCAAGACAGGGCAGACCGCCTCATTGCTCTGGCATCCACGATCCAACCCCACGACGTGGTATCGGCCCAAGCAATGTTCCGTCTCCTCGGCCATATGGCCTCGACGGTCCATGTCATCTCTGACGCCCAGCTGCACATGCGGGCAACACAGTGGTGCCTTCGGACTCAATGGTCCCAGGCAACGGGTCGTCTCAGTCACATCTCTGCTCACAGAGTCCCTCAACTAGTGGGGGGATGCCCAGAACCTGCTCCAAGGCATGCCATTCCAGGCCCCACAACATGATGTGGTCTTGACTACAGATGCCTCGCTCATGGACTGGGGAGCCCATTGTGGCGAGCTCCGCATTGCGGGGACTTTGTGGGGCGAGCTCCGCATGCAGGGGACTTTGGTCCCTGGAGGAGTCCTGGCAGCCGATCAACCTTCTCAAATTTCGGGCGGTCCTCTGGGCATTCAGGCACCGCATTCACCACCGTCCAGACGGACAACCGGATAGGAATGTTCTATTGAACAATCAAGGAGGCACCGGCTCTTACAGCCTCTGCCTGGAGGTGGTAGCCCTGTGGTCCTTCTCGATTCTCCAGGGCATAACCCTACAGGCCACCTCTCTCCTGGCCAGGACAATGTCCTGGCAGACAGGTTAAGCCGGCTTCTTCAGCTGCACAAGTGGCGCCTCTGCCCGCAGACGGCGCAGCTCTCACATTTCTGTGACCCGGTTTCACACCCGAACAGGGAAGCCCCCAATGCCTCTTTCCTGTCGTAGACGCACAGCCTCCTGTATGCGTTCCCCCCCCCCCCACTCCACTCATAGCGCAAACTCTCCTCAAAATACAGCTGGACAGGGCCTCGGTTATTCTTGTGGCCCCGCGGTGGCCTCGACAGCCCTGGTTCCAGCTGCTGCTCCACCCTCTTATTTATTTTATTTATTTATTTATTTATTTATTTTATTTATTTAACATTTCTTATATACCGCGCTATTTGTCATCAGCGCGGTTTACATCAAAACAATAGAACACTTGACCAGATACATTGGCCGTCGTTTACATAAAACGGGGAGTTAACATGGAGGAGAACTTGGGGAACTATTTACATTCAAGTTTATAGCAAACTTAGGAAACTATGTACAAATCGATTGTATTACATATTAGGTATGATTACAGAGCCTCAGGTTTCCCTGAGCGACGTGCTGGGCTTGTTGACGCAGGAAGAAGGTCTACTACTTCACCCGAACTTGAGGTCCTTATCCCTCATGGCTTGGCGGCTGAGCGGGTCGCTCTAGCCCCCCTTTCATCTCCCGGTGGAGGTCGAGGATATACTGCTGGCCTCGTGCAGGGACTCAACTAGGAGGACTTAATGTCTTTAAGTGGCGTCTGTTCTCAGTGTGGTGTTCAGAGATGCGGGCTGACCCATTCTCTTGCCCCCACACATTTGGTCCTGCGGTACCTGCTCCATCTCTCGCAGGTGGGCTTGAAGTCCAATTCAGTCAGGGTCCACCTGAGCATCATCTCAGCTCACCACCCTGTTGGGGGTGGTCCTTTCTCAGGTCAACCACTGGTTTTCTGTTTCATGTGCGGGCTGCTTCTTTCCAAGCCCCCCATCTGGCTGCCTCTTGCGGTGGGGACCTCAATGTCATCCTCACGCTGCTGACTCAGCCAATGGCATCCTGCTCGCTTCGGCATCTTTCCTGGAAGGTATTTTTTCTGTTAGCTCTCACTTCGTCCCGAAGGGTCAGTGAGTTTCAGGCCCTGATGGCCGACGCCCCATACATGAGGTTCTGTGGGAATCGGGTGGTTCTCTGAATGCACCCCAAGTTTCTTCCGAATGTTGTCTCAGATTTCCACCCCAACCAGGAGATAGTACTGCCAACCTTCTTCCCGAAGCCTCACTCCAATCAGGCGTCAGTGATCCTCCATACCCCTTGACTACAGGAGGGCTCTCTCCTTCTACCTGCAGCGTACGCAGGTCAGAGCAGCATTCTGTCTCCTACGACCCTGCCCATACGGGGCTCGCAGTCACTAAGTGGACCCTCTCCATCTGGGTGGCGGTTTGCATCGCCTTCGCCCAGACCCAGGCCGAGCTGCCCCTTGACCGCCGAGTCACGGCGCATGCTGTTTGTGTGAGGGCGGCATAAGTGGCCAATCTGTGTTCTGTGCCGCTGGTGGACATCTGCCGACCTGCATCCTGGTCCTCTGCTAACACCTTCGCGACACATTACTGCCTGGACAGGGAGTCCCATTGGGATGCCGCCTTCGGCCAGACTGTACTCTGTAATCTGTTTGGGGTTTAAGCAACTCCTGCCCTTTGACACTTCTTCTGTGGCTACCGGGAGCGTGGTCTTCTGGGGTACTTGGGCTGTCTTCGTTTGCCAGTGACTGCTCACAGCTCACCGTGGCATTTTTCTACGGGTTCTCAGTAGCCTATAGCTGGGGATTCCCATATGTGATAATTCCTGCTTGTTCCTGGAGAAAGCGTAGTTTCTCATCTATAACAGGTGTTCTCCAGGGACAGCAGGAGTCAGTCCTCACAACCCGCCCACCTTCCCCTGGAGTTGACCACTGTCCTTGGTAATTTTTTTGCTTTTGCCTGAGCTGTGTCATCTGACTAATCAAGATGGCACCCTTGGGCGGGAAGGAGACCACGCATGCATGGTGGCATTCCCAAAGGCTTTCTTTGAAAGCTGGGGAAATGCTCTGCGCGGGCTCAGTTGTTGCTGACGTCTCCCATATGTGAGGACTGATTCCTGCTGTCCCTGGAGAACACCTGTTACAGGTGAGTAACTACGCTTTTTGTTTGTTTGGATGTGTAGGATAACATCTTCTGCCTTTGCTTGTGCTTCTCCAACTCTTTGGAATGAAGCTGTGCATTTTTGGAAACTACTGAAAGCTTATTTGTTTACCTTGGCCTCCTTTTCAGTGTATTTATGCTGTTTGTGGATTGAGTTAAGGGTGACAGATTGAAATATGTTAGGGTAATTATTTATCTTGGGTCAGGGTGGGCCGATTTATTTCTATGTAGTATTGATGTATTAGCTAGCTATGTTGGCCTGTTATGTTGGTTAAACGTTGCCTGGGGCTTTATAATTAGGCAATTTAATACGTTTTTTAATAAGCAAATACCAACACCTGCAAAGGAGTGAAAAAGCTTCCTTCCTGTTCTGTTTTCTAACAGTTTTCACAGAGTTCAGTTTTGACAGATTCCCTTCCACAGAATTAAAGACTTGAAACCCAAGCATAACCGTTTTTTCCTGTACCCGTTCAGCCATTTCTCCTGTCCCCACCGCTTCGTCTTGGCTGTGAAAACACGCTGCATATTGGTCCTTAAATGGAAACAGCTGGGATTAATATTTCAAACACTAAGGGGAAAAAAAAAGACCACCTCATTTTTAACATTGAGGGATATTAAAATTTATAAGATTGAATTTTGTGACATGCTGTTTCGAGAGAACATTTGCCCTGAGGGTGGACTTGATATTCAATCTACAAGGTTTTCCTTTGACTTTTACAGATATAGAACTGAGCAATAGTTTGACTTTCGAGAGGACGATATCGAAAGCCTGTACTTAACATGCAAAAATATGAGCCTCAAAACGGGTATAACCTTTCTTTTTTTTAAATTTCCAACCTTGTATAAAAGGGATTGAATGTCTCTGCTGTTCATTTGGGGACAAAATAACGCTGCAAAAAGTTTATGAAATGGGATGAAAGTTGGTATGTCGGGGAAAAACTAGTAAAAAGAAACATCAAGCTCGAAAGTGGATCAAATTGGACTGAGGCTGCCAGAGATAACAGCACCCCCAAAAAATTGGAGGAGGAGTTGGCAGCTTCTGCAGCATAGAAACTTAACGTGCAATGAACCATAGCAGTTGGGGAATTGCTCCTTTCAAACTCCATCTCCCTGATCTGTACTCTCCCAACCTCCAAAAATGCTCCATTACATCTGCCTTACCACCCCACCAAATGTCCCCACCAAAGTGAGAAAAACCTACACAACGGTTCTACCACACTGCAAACTATCTCCACACTGAAAAAGAACCTTCCGCAACTGCCTGACTGCACTATACAACACCACAGACTGCCCCCACTCTGAAAAACTACATCTGACCCACCCCTAAACACTACCCCCCTCTTCCGTATTAAGACCAGTCCAGATGAGTGGGTTATTCTCTCTTGCAAGCAGCTGGAAGCAGACTTGAGCAACGTTCAGTGATGCAGCACTAAGAGAAGCCGGGTATTTGTCCGCTTCCAGTGGATGGCAAAGTGTTTGGACTGATGCAGCAGTGCAGATGGGGCCAGGGGAGATGGGCCTATATCGCAGTGCTGTGGCCTGTGTGACTGAGACCTGTAGGCCCACTGTTGCTCTGAGCTTGGGTACGCTGTTGTCTCTTTGAGCTGACAGCTTACCCTGAGTCCACCGCTGCTGCCCACGAGTTCCTAGTGCTGGTGGGTTGGAGAACGGACAGGGGGCCCCTGAGGGGTGTTGGTAAGTAGGACCTACTCCCCCCTTCCCTCTTTCTGCCTTTCATCTGCATACTTTCTCTGTCTTTGCCTTTTTGTTTTCTACTACTACTAATGAATATTTGTATAGCACTATAAAACGTGCACAGCTCTGCACAGACACGTGTAAAAGACTGTAAGCTTTGAGTAGGGACAATCTAGTCAAGACAGACAAACACGGTGGCTATAGATATAGGATACATCTAGGAAGAATGGTAAGGAAACTCAAAGGAGATCAAGTGAGTCAAGATCCGAAAGTGGCAGTGAAGAGGTGAGTTTTCAGCCTGGATTTGAAAAGGGCCAGAGAAGGCGCCTGACGTACAGACTCGGGTAGTTTGTTCGAGGCATAAGGAGCAGCAAGATGAAAGGAGCGAAGTCTGAAGATAGCAGTAGAAGAGAAGGGCACAGATAGAAGCGATTTGCCAGAAGAGCGGAGTTCCCGAGGAGGGGGGTGTAGGGAGAGATGAGAGAGTAAAAGTAGTGAGGAGCTGCAGAGTGAATGCACTTATAGGTCAGCATAAGAAGTTTGAACTGGATACTGAAATGGATGGGGGAGCCAATGAAGTGACCTGAGAAGAGGGGTAATATGAGCATGACGAGGCTGGCGGAAGATTAGCCACGCAACAGAGTGTTGAACTGATTGAAGGGGAGAGAGATGATTCAGAGGGCGACCAGCAAGGAATAGGTTACAGTAGTCCAGACGGGAGGTGACTAAAAAGTGGATAAGTGTCTTATTGTGTTCAGAAAGGAATGGGCAAATTTTGTTGAATGTTGTAAAGAAGGAAACTGCAGGTTTTAGCTATCAGATGGATGTGTGTGGAGAAGGAGAGAGAGGAGTCGGACGACTCCAGGGTTGTGAGCTGAGGAAACAGGGAGGAGTAGAGAGTTATCCTCAGAGACTGAGAAAGGAGGGAGGGGAGGAGAGGGTTTAGGGAGAAAAACAAGAAGCTCAGTTTTGGCCATGTTCAATTTCAAGAGGCGGTGAGACATCCAAGCGACAGTGTCAGAAAGGCAGGCAGAGATCCTGGCCTGGATTGCCAGAGAGATTTCAGGTGTAGAGAGGTAGATCTGGGGGGAGTCGGCGTAAAGATGGTACTGAAAGCTATGGGAAGAGATGAGTGCACCAAGGGACTGGGTATAGAGAGAGAAAAGGAGTGGACCCAAGACAGATCCATTGAAATGATTGGGGATGTATTTGGCGCTCTTGTTTTGTTTTGAATAAAGCAGTTCTCGGTGTTTTATTTTATTTTTTTATTTATTTTAACATATATTTATAACCCGCAACTTCCAGAGTTCAGTTGCGGTTCACAATAAAACAACATACCACATAGCAAAAAGCTTAGTTTTACATCGAACATTTTTGTAACAATAAAAGTAATGGGTAACAGCTTGAACTAATGCAAAATAGCAAAACTGGCTTATTAAACTATGTACAAAAAACTTTTCTTTGCAGCTGGGCCTCCCAGGCCTGCATAGGCATTTGGGGCTTCCCTGCTCAGGTTTCCCTGGACAACCTGGCCAGTACTAGAATTCCTTTTTCTTGACTCCCTTTTCCCCCATGTCCTTGCTTGTTTTTTCCTATTTTTTTTTAATGTAAGTATTTGCTGTTGCAGTGCTCAGCTGCACAGCCCAGTGCTTCATGCAGTCCCCAGCAGTTTTTGCCCACAAGTGCTATTTTGGTTCCAGTTGTGGCAGGAATGCCTGGGGCACTTTTTTATGCCATGGGGGGCCCAGACCCTGATGCTATTTTCTGTGGCCCTTGTTTTCATGTGCTGATGGACACCATGGCAGTTTGAAATGGCTGCTTGGTCCCAACAGGAGGGGGGGGGGGGGAATCTGGCAGGGTGGCCCTAACCTCAACGCCTTTGGCCCTTTTTTCAACTGGCTTGAGCCATAGCTCCTGAAATGGTTCAAGGATTGTTTTCAGTTTCCTGTAGCTGCTTGACTGCCCCCCCCCACAAGGGTCCAAAAGCTTAGACCTCCCCTATGGGATACCCTGTGCCCTTAAGCCTCTCTGTTACAGGCAGTAAGGGGGGTCAAGGCTCCCGTTTCACTCTTGCTTTCCCGCACTCCTCCGAGAGCCCTGCTGTTGCTTCTGTTGTCTGCATAGAGTCGATACTGACTCCCTACGGATCCATTCCTTAGGGTTTTTTAGGCAAGGTGCGATTGGAAATAGATTGCATTCCTTTCTTCCATGCAGCAAGCTTATGGAACCTGGTATTCCACTCATCCAAATACAAGCCAGGCCTGCCCCTGCTTAGTTTCTGAAATCAAGCTTGTTTCAGGGTTGTATATGCCTAGTAACACTACACAAATAAGTAGTCGTAGTGTTGTGAAGGAGTAATTATTTTAACAGTAGGGCAATGTGTGGGATGGTAAAGCAGTTGCGGTTGGGTAATTGTTTGGGGTGAGGGCATTTAGCAGGGTGTTGAGGCAGTTGTAGGAAGTTGTCTTTTGGGTGGAGCAGTTTACAGAGCAGTGGGATAGTTGCGGCAGGGTAGTTAGGCAGTAACAGGGTTGGGGTGGTTTGTAGGGGTGCAAGTATAGTTGACAGGGTGATGGGGCAGTTGCAAGAGATGTTTTCCCAATAGGACAGTATGCAGCACAATAGTGCAGTTGCAGGCGTATACTTTTTGGGGTGGAGCAATTTTGCAGGGTAGTGAGGCAGTAGGGGAGGTATTTTTTTTTCCATAGTAGCAGCATTTGAGGGGGTTGGTACAGCAGTTGCTAGGGAGTATATTTTTTTCGGGGGTGGGGCAATATACATGGTGGTGTGGCAGTTGTGAGTAGAAGCAGTTTTTGGTAGTGTGGCATTTCGGGGGGGGGGGGGGGATGTTGGGTGAGTAAAGATCAAGGAGAGAGCATTTGAAAGGAGCAGTTCCCCAGTTGCTCACTATATGTAAGTTTCTATGCTGCAGCAACTAGAGCTTCTCCTATAGACATACAATAGGCTAGTTTTTTTGGTGGGCTTTATTTCCCTGAAACCCCCTAGTCCAATTTTTGAACTCTTTCTTTTTATACCAGTTTTCTCACATGCCAAGTTTCATCCCATTCTATTACGTTTTTCAAAAGTTATTTTGCCCTCTAGACAGGTGAACAGACAGACATTCTCAACTCTCTTTATGTAATTCATTATAACTTCCATTGGGAGACTAAAAAAGGATTCAAATTTCATTAAGCACTATTATTGCTTAGATGATGATGATGATTTTGAAGCAACAAAATTTATGAAGAAAAATGAGATTGGGGGTCCATTACTAGGATTGGTGATCTTTGCTTTTGATCCTGATAGGATCTTAGCAGTCTAGCTTATTTGCTCATAAGCACCATGGATTGTATCACAGACAGGTAGTGTATGACATGCCAAAGGTGTGCAAACAAACACATGGCAGCTCTCGGAGTTCAGGATGATGACGGGGAATAATTTATTTCAAAAATAAAAAAATGTGGAAGGGTAATAGGAATATTGGCAAACGATAAAGCCGCAGAGTTGGATGGGCTCACAGCAAGAGTGTATAAGACCTTCTGGAACCAAATAACATCTTGATTATTGCAGTTGTTTGAGGTGAGTGAGGGGTGCAGACCACCAAAAACATTGGGACAAGCGGGAATCTGCATCCTCCCCAAACCTGGCAAGGACCCAACTCTGTGCTCTTCTTATAGGCCTATTTCGCTCATAAATCTCAACACAAAAATTCTAGCAAAAGGTTCTTGCTTACAGGTTGGGAAATACATGCCTGACTTAATTAACTTGGATCAAATGGGGTTCATTCAAGGCCGCCAAGTGGGGAAATAATGTGACAAGAGTAGTAAATCTAATTCAAATGGTACCATGCCTTAAGGAGCCAGCCCTACTGATGACAGTGGACGTCGAGAAGGCATTTGACTGCGTAAACTGGGCATTTTTGTGGGCCACCATGGAGAAAATGGGCATCGGGGAGACCTACGTTAAATGGATGAAGGCCCTGTGCCTGCAACCAGAGGCGGCAGTAAAAGTAAATAGGGGGTACTCGGTTTTTTTACATTACAGAGGAGAATGCGGCAAGGATGCCCCCTGTCCCCCCTACTTTTTGCTATAGTGCTGGAACCCTTTGCAGAAATAATAAGGCAGTAACCAGAAATAAGGGGCATCCAGGTGGGGGCGAAGCTACAAAATCTCACTATTTGAGATAATATTTTGTGAACACTTACAAGCCCGGATAGCTCCATGCCCGCGATCCAAACAGAGATGCAAGCCTACCAATTAGTTTCGGGGTTTAAGGTAAACATGGAAAAGACAGAAGTTTTAAATCTATCTGTACCACAAGTAGAAGCAGTTCACCTACAGGGAAAATATTCCTTCAAATAGGCAAAACAGACTATCTGCTATCTGGGTGTGGAACCAAGTACCAAGACCACAGATTTGTACAGTCTCAACTATGCCTCCCTATGGAGGAAGATTTTCCAGGACATGAAAAGATGGACGAAATTGCCCTTTACTTGACTAGGCGCAGGGTAGCTAGTATTAAGATGACAAGTCTCCCCAAAATGTTACACCTTTTTAAAACTTTGTCCACAGCAATACTACATAGATATAAAATTGGCTCAACGCAATGTATTCTATTTTATATGGAACCACCGCACCCCGAGGGTAGCGAGAAGCGTGATATACAGAACCAAACAGAAGGGGGAGGGGGCTAGCCATAGCTAATCTTTGGTGGTACTACCTAGCAGCACAGCTAATTTCCATAGTGGAGTGGAATAGTAGCAGGCCATGAAGTGGGTGCAATTAGAGGAAGCAGGGGTGGAAGGGCCCCCATTAAAATATTTACCCTGGCTAGGTAGTGCGATGGAAAACTGTAAATAACCCTTTTGTGCAACAGGTTACACACACATTTGGAAAAGAGTATTGGAAGTCCAATGTCTCAGGGGGGAGAACCCTTTGCTCCAACCTATAAGATACAACACGGACTTTCCTCCAGGCCTTATTGACCCGATATTCCAGAAGTGGGAAAACCAAAAGTTGACGAGGAAAGTCCAGATCTGCAAAGACGGACAACCTACTCAATGTATATATAATCATGTATAATTATGTAGATAGTTATCCCCAGTTCACACCCAGTTTATCTTCCCTGTTATATGTAAACCTAGATCAGTCATGTATTGGCAGGTATATTGTTGTTCAATGTAAACCACACTGATGATGAATAGTGCGGTATATAAAAAATGTTAAATAAATAAATAAATAAAATAAATCTCTATTTGTTTGAGGAAGTCGTCGCGGAGTTTCATGTTCCTAGGCATGACTTCTATGTGTATCTACAAGTTAGGCATTGGTTGTTGGTGAATAAATGGAAGGGAAGAGTGAAGCAGGGACTCCGATTTTGAGGCCTTATGCTGGTGAGTGCAGGAAAGGAAAAATCCCCTGTCTCAAATATACAGGAGGCTAGGAGAAGCCCACACTAAAGACAGAGTCTCATTCCAACTCCAGTGGGAAAGGGAGCTGGACGAGCAAATATGGTCACTTATTTATATATATGAGTAAGGGACTGGTTACATAGAATATAACTATAAGATGACACTCCAGTGGTACCTCACGCTGGAGAAGGTGCATCACATGGGGGGGGGGGGGACCACACAATGCTGGAGAAGTTGGGTAGAGGACATCATGGGGAAGCCAGTGGAATGGGACAGAATAAATGCATTATTGCTGATTAAAGTGAGGGGACTGGGAGAGAACCAGAGGGAAGTTGATTCGATATGTGTTATTGCAGCTTGAATGGAGATTGCCTTAAGTTGGAGAACAGATAATAAGCCAACCATGGAGTCCTGGTGGGCCCGTATGAATTCAGTATATCAGATGGAAAAGCTAACTACAATCTGAAGACAATGGGAAGAAAAACTGCAGGACATTTGCAAACCTTTCTTAAATAGACTATTCAGGATCGCTGCTGGCCTATGCATTGTATCACGCCCATAGCCCCTTACATGTGTATGGAGGGGCGTGCTTATTATATAGAGTTCCCCAATTAAGCAATGTTCCAGACTGGCTATCTTGCAAAGGATTCTGGTAATGGTAGTCCAGTCATACGGTGCCTGCCTTGGAGGTCAATGAAAACAATTGTAGTTGGCTCGAGTGTAAGGCAGTGACAGAATATTTATTTATGAGGTTAATCCAAATGCACACAGATTCACTTGGTAACACCTTAGGATGTATTCTCCAGGATTTTATTTTCAAAACAATAATACAAGTGAATGGTTAAGCAAATACCTTGCAAAGTCCATTAACAGAAATTCTCTCTGTCACTGCTGACAAACCTTGCTCAGCAGTGCCGGTGTAAAGGAAAACAAAAACAGTAAAAGCTTCTTCACCAAAAAAACAGCTTTTTACATTCTACGTTCAAAGCACTTTTGTATCCAACGTGTGCATAGCCTGAGCTGTCTGCTGCTCTGGTACCAGCTGGCTAACAAGCTTCAATCAACAGCTCTGCTCCTACTTACAGGATTTCTCTGTGCTAGCAACCTTGCATAAAGAACAGTCCATGAGACTATCGTCTCCCTCTGTAATTATGGCTTGGTCTTCTACTTGCATAGGTTCTATTTCAGGAGCTGGATCAGAGGGCTTTATTAACTGACCTTCCTTAGGACAGGAACTGTCTAATCACCTTGCCTTGCTCTAGGTTAAACAAACGTTCATAGTTCCTACCTGAGTTGCTGGCATTAGGCTGTCCTTTCAAATATTCTGGCCAGTATGCATTGGAGTTTTTATAACCTGTCCTCCAGTCTATATTCCTGGACCTCAGGGCATCTGCTCCATACCTCTGCTTAGGGTTCCTAGCTGCAGTCCTCCAAGCCTTTGGATTTTCCCAATCCCTTGGAGCAGGGTTCTCCCAGGAATCTCCCCAAGAACATGGATCTCTCAGAGCTCCTCTCTCCTTGCTCTCACGCTTGCCTTCAAGCCTCCTCTCAGGCTTCCTCTCCGTCCCAGGCTTTCCTTCTCTTCCAGGTCTTCCTTCTCTGCCAGGCCTTCCTTGTCCCCCAGGCTTTTCTTGACTGCTCTCTGCATATTCTGTTCTAGTTTTAAAGTTCCCAGTTTCCAACCCCTCCCTTGCAAACCTCAGGTATTGCTGATCAAAGTCTCTCCTGGCAGCTGAGTAATTAGGAGTGACGTAAGGGTTTCTCAATCTGGGCTTAAACTGCTGCACCTCATCTCCACTATAGGCTCTCTTCAGGCCACTGCAGCCTGGAATAACCTGTCTATTAGGTAAATATGGAGTTTTAT
Source organism: Ichthyophis bannanicus (assembly GCA_033557465.1). NCBI lineage: Eukaryota > Metazoa > Chordata > Amphibia > Gymnophiona > Ichthyophiidae > Ichthyophis > Ichthyophis bannanicus. The sequence goes on along the minus strand of CM066039.1, from coordinate 10,731,708 downwards.
TCCTGTGACCTGGCAAAACAGGTCCCTTGATTAGGGTAAATTCCCTTCCTTTATCACTATTCTCTGGGCAGCTTCCTCATCACAATTGTTGATGCCTGTTGTATGGGCTGCATTCCATGTCGACAGGTGCTCAGAGCCCAAAGATACAGTTCCCCTACCTTGAGAGCAGTCCCAGTGCTATGAGTTTCACTCTGCTTATTAAAGTGCATCATGTGGACCACTTTGCCTACCAGTACAGGCTGTACCCTTTCCGAAGCCAGGCAGATAACCCTGGGCTTCAACTGGTTGATCAACCAGAAAGCCTCCCATAGGGACCAGAGCCCCCTAAATAAGCTGACAGTGGGCTCCCCAGCCTTTCAGGCTGGCATCAGTGATGACTTGCCCAAATTGGTGAATCCAGAGGAATCCTAATCAACAGATGGCGAGCTGACCGAGCACAAACTCCTTGAGTTGGCTCTGCAGCTGGAGAGACCTCTCAGTCATGAGGAAGACCTGACCCAGGAGAGTGAAGAATCGAGCACCAAGGTACTCCAAATATTGTGAGGGAATCGGGTTGCCCATGGTATAGTGGATCACCAGCTCCAGCCTTCCAGCCAGTGAATCGTTAGGGCTGTCTCGTCATTGACTTCTCTAAGGAGTCAAACCACATCAATCAGTCATTGATGAACAGGAGAACACAGAATTCCTGGCTGGGCAGAAATGCCATCACTAACACCATGACTTTTGAGAAGGTGCAAGGAGCTGTGGCCCAGCAAAAAGACAGAGGTCAAAACTGGACATGGTGGCCCAGAACACACAAACAAAGAAATCCTTAGTGTTTGCTCTGGATAGGAATAGGGAAGTACGCTTTTTTCAGAATCTAAGGACATGAGGAACTCCCCCTGCCGAACTGGTCTTCATATAGTAGTATTTAAATGTAAAAATGCGGGACTCTGAGCTTTGCTTTGGATGCCTTTTAAGCCCAGGATAGACCAGAATAAAATTTCCTTCTTGGTTACCGGAAATAGATTGCATAGCATCCCTTGTCCTGTTCTGCAGACTATTCTACCCATACCCTCTGCAGAACAGGACCAGGGGTACTATGCAATCTATTTCTGGTAACCAAGAAGGGAGTTTCTGGTCTATCCTGGACTTAAAAGATGGCCAGTGCAAAGCTCAAAGTCTCACATTAAATACTACTATATGAAGATCAGTTCGGCAGGAGGAGTTTCTCATGTTCTTAGATTTCGCCAAAAGCGTACTTCCCTATTCACATCCAGAGCAGGAGATGCTACAGAGTTTCCTCTATTGCCTTCTGCTTGAGAGTGGAGCCATAGGGAACTCCACCAAAGCATCTGTAGAGTGGCTGTGCAAACTCCAGCGCATAGCCCCGACTAGGGATCTTGAGGACCCACTGGTCTGACATGATGTGGGGCATTCTGAGAGAAAATTTGATGGAGACACCCACCTCCTCCAACTGGCTGAACCTTGACAGGAACCCACCAGATTCGTTACAAGGTCTTGCCAACCCCTGTAGGCAGCACCATCCTTAGCCCTGTGCGAGCGGTGCAGCCGCATAGGGCGCAAAGGATTAGGGGTGCATTTCAGGCTGCCGTCCTTTTCTCCCTCCCCCCCATGCTGTCTGCTACTGCCCTACCGCCACCACTTTTTGTTTTCTCAGTGGCGGCGACCTGACTTCAAATTGAAAAAAGAAAAAAACCCCAAACCATGCGGGTCTTTTCGACTCTGTACTTGTACGCAGGTCTGGTCCCTCCCTTCCTCCTTGATGTAGATCGTGTCAGAGGAGGCAGGGACCAGGCCAGCCATTCAAGCGCGGACTTGCAAAGAGCAGGGAGGGATCAGATCTGCGTAGAAATGCAGAGTTGAAGGACCTGCGTGGATTGTTTTTTTTTTGTTTGTTTTGTTTTTTAATTTGAAGTCAGGTCTGCCTCGCTGCTGCTGGTGCCGCCTCTGAGAAAACAAAAAGTGGCAGCATTAGGGCAACGGCAGGTAGCCGGCTGGACATAGAGAACGTGGAGGTATGGGTAAGATGGGGAGGTGCCCCAGATGTGCAAGTCGCACAGGGCACAATTATGGCGTGGTACAGCCCTGCCTGCAGGGGCTATCATGGAGTCGTGGGGACGAAGGTATTTAATTTTCAATGCAGAAATAAGTGGTGAAAGCATACAGATCATGGCTCATGAAATTCTTTCCAACCCCTTTGGGTGTGCACACATGGATCTGTTTGTCTCCGCTTTACTCCTTATGTGTGATGGTGTTAATCTTGCATTCATATTTTGTCTGTGTTGGTGTGGCTCATGCATATCTGTTTTGTATGTTTATCTATTGAGTGTGCATTTTTGTGGCATGGTTGATATTCATATTTTGCATATATTTGTTTCACTGCTTGCATGTTTGTGTCTGTGCACGCATGGGCATGTTAGGATATGCATGTGTGTTTATGCCTGTGTTTCTCTGTGCCTCTGTGATTGGGAGGTGAGAAGAGGGAGGACTGTTTTGAATCGGGAATCTTCTTATGACCTTTCAAGATGCTGTGGCAGCTCTGTATTGGGTAGAGTCTGCTCTCGGGTGAGGTGAGCAGGCAGGCCCTTCTCTGGAAGATATCCGGCCTCTTGCCTCATTCATACCTTACCTGATCCTGTGCAGCCGCTTCTAATCTCCTAGAGAGAAAATCACTGAGTTGGGCCCTTTAGGGGCAAGTTGCTCTTTGGGAGGACATGGAGAGGTTTGGGAAAGGCCTTGGTGAGGCGCGCCTTCGGAGACTCCTGGAAGATGAACCCAAGGAGCTGGAAATACCTTATGTGGAGGCCTTTGTGGAGCATACCAATATCCTCTGACTCCTAAGGGTCCAGGTAGGGCCTGTTCATCCTAGGGGCCTAGGCCTCAAAGGGAAATTTGCATCTATATATCGATGTACAATCAACACTCCACAATAGCATTTAACTGGAGCAGAAGCATTGCAGATTGCATGGTAAAAGCAATACTCTGAGATAAGCAAGTGACGTTAAACATTTTGCATACCATTCTTGTGTATTTCCGTTTCTGACTGAATCCGTCTGCTCCATTAGTGGAACACTGTGCTGAAAATGACTGTTCTTCTCAATATAGGTTTATTGACCACATCCCACCTCATTGGAGAGGTGAAGACTTGGCTAAGTTATTGACATTATCGGGAACAATGGTGGATATCTTAAATAGACTACCATTACTCCTCATGGTATTAACGCAGAACCGGTGTGGATATTGCTGCTTTAGTGATTTAACTGGTGATAATAGGGTCAGATGATTTGGCATTTAAACAAGGAAGTTGAGACTGGAAGGAGGAAACCACTGAGGAAGAAGGGAACAATATAACTAAAAGAAAAGCTTGGACCATGAAGAAACGTAACAGATACGTTTTTATCCCTGAGGTAGAACTACTAAAATTATGGACAGTTCAAAACATGTCATGTTAGAGTTATTAGGTTTTTTGAATGCAAGCTTTTATTGAATTAGTATGGAGTGATGAGTGAAGGTATTTAATTCTCAGTATAGAAGAAAAGACTAAGGAGTTGTGTTAAGCTATCTTATTTCTTCAATCACTTTTGTCAGACCAAATTATTATTTTAAAAATTGTGGTTCACGCCTGGGATTGGTGACACAGGAGCAAATGACATACTGATGTCTGTAATCTAATTTTTGAGTATGGGCACCATTAGGAGTTTTAAAGGAAATGGGTGGTGTCGGGGTGGGGGAGCTGAAAGAATTTCCATGGCAGTATCATTAAAATTTTGAATATTCGGTTTGTGTTGCTGCTTGCCACATAGCACATAGATCCATAGAACGTGACAGGCATAGTGGGTGCAGTTTTCTTTAGACATGACGGCAGTCAATGTCCTGTTCATCTAGCTTATCTCATGAAAGCAGAGGCTCCTTCCTCTCATTCCTGCTTTTACTTATGACCTCTGTTAATTATGTATTTGTTTATTTACTCTGGATTTTGGCATTGGTTTCTTCTCACTGCTGAGCACACACTCATTTAAAAACTGATTGTAATAGACGTTTCTTGAATTTGGCAAGATAAATTGTGTGTGGTGGGGGGGAGAAAAGATGCCCTTCATATGTCACCAGGAGTCTGCAACTACTTGGTGGAACACAACAACATACCGTATCAAAATACTTTTGAAGTCTGAAATATTTAAAGGGCAGGAAGTGTTAAGTTTGGTTAAGAGCGCAATTCCATAACTTGCACTGCTGGGCTGTGGACACGAATGTATCAAAGACGGGCCCAATTTAAACCCGATTCCACATCCACGGGTGTAGATGCATCCTCTCTTCCGGAATCGAGGACATAGATTGTTCCACTGCGGCACGTACAAACCCCAGGACATAGGTATACGCAGCAAGCGACCTGGACGTCCCAGCCCTCGCAAATTCAGAACAGATATACGAATTTGATGCTGCCCATCTTTGTGTGGTCACACCTCCCCAGTTAAAAGGTGCATCCCCAAAGCTGCTCCTCACACTGACAGCGTGGTACTCATGCAAACTACTCATGAAAAAGGAGTGGAGGAGTGGCCTAGTGGTTGGGGCAAGGTACTTCAGGCCGGAAGGTCGGGGGTTCAAATCCCACTAGAGGACAGCAACCTTGGGCTGGAAGGACTGGGGTTTCTAGTCCCACAGGTGCTCCTTGTGGTCTTGGGCAAGCCCCTTAACCCTCCATAGCCCATGTTCCCTGTAAAATAGTTATAATGCCCTGTTCAATGTAACTTCAGTTTGTTCAATGTAAACCGCACTGATGCAGAATAGCGCGGTATATAAGAGAATGTAAATAAATAAATAAAATGATACAGATGTGCTGATGCACGACAGACCAAATAAGCTATTCTTTGCATGGCCAGGGCACTGCAGAGTGATCTTTGTGCACTCGGAGATGTTGCAACAGCAAGTAGAAAGTGATATGTTTGTCTTCACATACCCTGCAGCACAACATACATGGCTGTAGGAGAACATTTAGTTGTGCATATCCCTGGCAATAATTAAGGTCCCTCAGATGCAAACAGCACTACTAGATACCCACGAGCACCAGCATCTGTCTATACAAATGCGCACTTTCGAGAGCCCATTGATGGTGCTGTATGCCCTCATTCTGAGGGTCCCTTAACATTGACAGGGATAAGCTATGACATTTAGCCATAGAGACCCGTTTCTGATGTATTCTGGCCAGGCACACTGGCACCAGGTCACACTGCGGTCATCCATACAGACCACGTACTGGCCAGGCATGCAACCCTCTAACCACACAGACACACTCGCAGTCACACAAAACATAGATCTGCAGTAAAGATGTCCTGCATCTCTAGAAAACAGCTAGTAAAACGTAATGGCATGGAGTCCCAGGACTACTAATCAGAGCTGAGTTTCTCACCCACACATGAAGCCATCCTGTACTCGCCCACAGGCAATCCCTACAAGCCCATTGTTAATACTGTTGCATTCTCAGAACAGGTAGAACTTCTGACAATGCCACAGTGTTAACAATGGTATCATCTAACAAATTTTTTTTAACGCTCCACTCCTAACCTACAGAGGTATAGTATTTTCTATTATTAATGGCAACCAGATCTCAGACTGTAGAAGAGCGGGATGTCAAGTTTAGGATAAAATCCTGAACTCTTGCTCTCAGATTGCATCAACGATCCGTTATGTTGCCTCTTCTATTTGGCTTATATTACTGTTCTTATTGATTCATTAGCTGAGTATTATCTTCTTTAAGTAAAGCGAATGTGCTGACGCTGTTCAGCCCAAACCAGATTTCAAGTATAGCCACTATTAATACACTTTTTAAGTAGTGGCTCCAAAGTGCTTATCTGGTTCGGTTAGCTTCCCCCCAACGCCAACCAATGCGCCGTTGCGTTTCACTGGAATGTTTTATCAAGGGGCGGCGTCTCAGTAGCAAACTGGGAAGAATAACAATGAAAGACGACAGCCACGGTTGAATTGACAAATTGGTGTGAAAGCTGAGTACGGACGTGACCCCTTGATAAAACATTCCAGTGAAACGCAATGGCGCATTGGTTGGCGTTGGGGGGAAGCTAACCGAACCAGATAAGCACTTTGGAGCCACTACTTAAAAAGAGTATTAATAGTGGCTATACTTGAAATCTGGTTTGGGCTGAACAGCGTCAGCACATTCGCTTTACTTAAAGAAGATAATACTCAGCTAATGAATCAATAAGAACAGTAATATAAGCCAAATAGAAGAGGCAACATAACAGATCGTTGATGCAATCTGAGAGCAAGAGTTCAGGATTTTATCCTAAACTTGACATCCCGCTCTTCTACAGTCTGAGATCTGGTTGCCGTTAATAATAGAAAATACTATACCTCTGTAGGTTAGGAGTGGAGCGTTAAAAAAATTTTGTTAGATGATATCTGCTAGTATAACTCGCTCTGGAAGGTGATCGTTTTTGGATTTTGTCATTGACAGTGTTAACAATGGGCTTGAGTTTTTCTCCCAGAGATTGGAAGTCCTTTTGGACTGTAGAGGCACTGTTTCTAGCCAAGTGGATGGCATCACGTTTGCTTTCTGCAACAGAAAGCAAACACTCCAAACTTGATGATGTCATCCACTTGGGTACAAATGACCTGGCTACAAACTGCCCACAATATTCAAGGTGCGGTTGCACCATGAAGCAATATAGAGGCAGCATAATGTCGTTGATTTTATTCTCCATTCCTTTCCTTTGATTCCTAGCATTCTATTTGCTTTCTTGGCCGCTGCTGCACACTGAGGGTTTCAATGTATTAATCCATGATGACGTCCAGAGCCTTTTCCTGGTTGGTAATTTTTACGTGGAACCTTGCATTATGTAACTATCTCCTCCTTCATATTACTGTTTAAAATTTTATTGTGAAGATCTGTTTTGTTAAAGGTATGAAAGCTCCATTTTTTTTGGCCACTCTACATTACTTAGCAATGAAGGGTAAAATACAAATCTGCCAGATAGACTTGACTTTCCAACGTAGCACTGATATTGCTGCCCTACTCTTGCAACCTCTTAAAGGACTTGTCCAGCCTTCCATAACAGAGAACTTAGGAAACTTTCGACCTTTGTGTTTTGCTGTTGCAATATGTGGAATGAGTTCACTTAAATAATGTCCGGCCTGTCCCCTGGGAGAATATAAAATTTTTGTAGCTATTTTTTCCCTGTAACATTTTATAACAGAACAGTTTTGACCAATGTATTGTAGCAGCAAAGCGCAGACAAACCAATGATACCAGGAGTCTGTTCAGAAGGTCCAAATCATTTATTTGTGCACAAGTCTCAAGCAAGGCAATTTCAAAATGGCTGAGCAAAGTTTTCAAGCATTACAACAACTTTTATAGACTTCTGTTCCATTCTAGGTATAGAAAAACAATTCATTGGTCCCGGTACGCTCCCGTACCTCCCGTAGCCCTTCTATTGGTCCCGGTACTGATAAGTTTCTCCAATTATGTTCCTTCTGTGGGCTTCTGTAGGCATGACACCTGCCTGCCCCCCTTCTAGTCCCAATTACAATGGTCAGTTCATCAACTTGTTACTTTCACACTTTCAAGGCTATGGGACCATTTGTGCGTGCAGAAGAGCAAGGTTCTGTAACTCATCTGTCAGCACTCCTCAATATTTCTCTGCAAATGTACTCTTTCTTATCAGTAACTTTAAAACACATCTTTTCTGTATTTTTCCATTTCTTAATTCTACAATTCTGCTTATCTAAGCTAATTCAATATTTCTACTGAGTTCTTTCTTACAATAGCAGCATATTGGGGGATGTGCAATCCTATATGCCTCTCCACAGGCCTCATTTACAGGTCACGCTAGCCATGCTGGCCTGCCTATGTCAGACACCGTGGGTCACAGGCCTGCACCTGCCACATTCCCCCCTTTGATTAATCTCACCCTATTACTTAATAAGGTGTGAGAATTAAATCACTTTCCAGAGAATTCAAATCCTGATTAAAGGATTCTTACTAGTTCCACTAGGGCTGACTTTGTATAAAGCCATTATTCTAGTTGCGGTCTTCCGCTCTACTGTACTATCAATAGCACTATGAAGGGAACGCATACAACATGGGATTAAACATGGTAAGCAGAGGACAACAGCAACAAGGATTAGTACTAAGATAACGAAAGTCTTAAATCCTCCCAGCCAAGAGAAAAGGTTAGCAAACCAATTAGGAAATTTCAGGGCGTGCCAAGTCTGTACTGGCACATAAGCATGTCTTTGCATATCTTTAGCAATTTCTTCAACTACTTGACCTTTATCATCTATTTTTAAACAGCAATTGGTTAAATTCAGCTTACCACATACTCCTCCTTCAGCTGCTAGCAAATAATCAAGGGCTAAGCGATTCTGATATATGGCAGTGCGCATCTGAGTACTTTGTCTAGCTAAGAGCGTGAGAGCATGACTAGTTTCATTGGTTATTATTTCAACTACTGCTTGTAAGCGAATAATACGATTGATCATATAAATTGGGGTACGATAACCATACATACCATCATCATTCCAAGTGGCAGGTCCATAATACTCAATAATTCTTTCTGGTGGCCAATCATCACCTTGCCATTTCTCCCACTTGCCTATCTGTAAGGCCTCTCTTTTCTGTCTAGATGCTCCTTTGTGTTTGTGGGTTGTATATACAGGGTATCCTAATTGTTCTCCATGTTCAGTGTTTAACAGGAAGAACGAAGGTCTGATGGTTCCTAAGACACATGCTCCTCCCCATTGTGGTGGGAGTTGCGCATATGCTCGGTTTCCACAGATCCAATATAGGCCAGGTGGGGCTTGCCAGGCTTGGACTTTGGCAAGGTTAGTCCATAGACCTGCAAGTTCAGGAAATCTGGCTAATGGGTTAGGAGGTTCAGGATGTCTGATTCCTGACCACCATGCTACCTTCTTGGTCGTGGCATTATAGTATTTCTGGCTAAGACAGACCAGCTGTCCTACCTTTTGAGTGAACTGGGGTCCAGTTCTGGCAAAGCAGAGACGTCCAACGATTGAGTGCGCTAACACCCATTCACTGGTTGTCTTGTGTAATTCAGTCTGATTGTAAATCATGGAATAATTCAATTCTTGGGCTTCCCAGGGCCATTGGTCTCCCATTTGGGTTCCGCCACAGAAATAACAATCTGTGATCTTAAGACTAGATACTACTGCTCCGGCTAATTCTAGAAACAAATTCTGTGAGGGGTGAGGGATCTCAAACTTATTTACATGCATAGCTTCATAAAAGGTATTATGAATATGATATTTAGATGACTTGTGGGCCTGAGTATTCAATCTAATATACACAATGGTCCCTGGATCTGTTCCTCCTCCTGCAATACGTAAACCAAACTTATATCCTTGTTTCCATGCATGGGGGTTATGTACACGCAAATGTAAGGGGTTGCAAGCATCTTTCTGACATTTATCATTTGTGGTTGGCTTGGTTAGAGTAGCCATCCGCTTATCTATTTTCTCATCAGTTATACCAGTGTTCCAGGTAGCATAAAAAACACATTCCCAATACGGGCAATAGTAGTCTGCCGCTGTAGCAGTACTATACCCTGGTTCCTTTTTACCTGTACACTTCCTCCATCCTGTGGCTCCTTCTGGACACATATACTTATGGTCATTTCGATACGCTTTCTCCCATGTACCACAGGTGGACTGACTATCTCTATTAATAGCATTACATGCATCAAAATTCAAAACAGCAGGTTTAGTAATGTCCTTAAGTGGTGGTGTAGCAGCTAATATAGGTCCATCTGCATCCTTCCATCTTATTTCCAACGTGTAATAGGATGGATTCTGATGCGGATTATAGCAAGCTTTGATTTTGCCATGAGTGCAAACATTTAGTTCAGTGGTGTTATAGATACACCGAGTTATTGTTCCCTTGCAGGTATAGTAAGAATGGTAAAGCAAAGTCTGAGTTACTTTCAGTCCAGTTCTAGTAGAGGTAATACAAGCTGTGCATGGAGGTAGAGCATAAGTCTGTTCAAAACCTCCAAAGAAGGCAACCAAGGCAAAGCAGAAGCAAAGATACATGTTGATGTTGATTGGAGTTCTTCTGAATCCTCAGCTTGCTGATCTTGATCACGACGGTCTATTATTCTTCGTCCCGTTTGCTAATGAAGCAATTTAACGGGTGCTGAGTGTTGATTGAAGATCCTCAAGGTGTCCAGCACACATTAACCAACTTAGCAATTCAGTTGGCTTGTGAAGTCTGGCTTAGTCAAGGTAGTCTCAAAGTAGTGTGTCAAATCACACACAAATTGGGTTCGTTGAAACAAAGCTGTTGCTGCATGGAAAACAGCAATCCTCTTCGAAAGACTTGGCTACTGCAAAGCACTTGTGATGAAGTGTCTATACTGCTGGTTGCCGTCTCAGAGTAACTCGCAAGGGTACATCAGGGTGCTGCTCTGCTGTCCACCGCTCTGGTTCAGGATCGGCGGCGGGCTTGACTCGGCTGTGGTGGATCCAGGCGTCGATCTCGGCTACCTTTACTGCAGTTGGGGTAGACAGGATGACGGTGTACGGTCCCTTCCAATGGGGTTCCAACGGTATCTTCTTCCAATCTTTGATCCACACCGAAGTTCCAGGCTGGTAGGGATGCAAGGGTTCCGTCAAGTTGATAGGCAACTGGTCTTGGATCCACGTATGGAGAGTCTGCAGAACAAAACTAAGAGCTAGGAGTTCTTGTCTGGTTACTTCTGAACCAATCTGGGCTAGATTTCCTTTGACTCCCTGCACTATTGGTGGGGGTTTACCATACAAAACTTCAAAAGGGGAAAATCCTGTTGACTTTACAGGGGCTGAGCGTATTCTGAGTAAAGCTATGGGGAGCACTTGGGGCCATTTCAAGTGTGTCTCCTGACAAAGCTTAGACATTTGGGCTTTCAAAGTACGATTCATTCGCTCAACTTTCCCTGAACTCTGGGGTCTGTATGCAGTGTGGAGTTTCCACTGTATCTGCAAGGCTTTTGCTAACTGCTGAGTAACTTGAGAGACAAATGAGGGTCCATTGTCTGACCCTATTACTGCTGGGATTCCAAATCTGGGGACAATCTCTCTCATTAAGGCTTTGGTAACTTCTCGGGCTTTCTCAGTTCTGGTTGGGAATGCTTCTACCCACCCAGAGAAAGTACAAACTAATACTAGTAGGTAATGGTATCCATTAGCTTTTGGCATTTCGGTGAAATCAACTTGGAGGTTGTGCATGGGGGTCACACCTCTTGACTGAACTCGGGGTGCTGTAATAAGGCCTTGCTTGGCATTATTCTTGGCACAGATTTGACATTGTCGGGCTACTGAGGCTGATATGGTTGTCATCAGAGGGATGTAGAAATGTGGTCTGAGTGCTTTCTCCATAGCACTCTTTCCATAGTGGGTGGCTTCATGGAAAGCTTTAACAAAGGCTGGTCCTAACAATTCTGGAATTACTATTCTTCCCGGAGGTTGACTACCTTCTTCTGGTGGCAGCTCAATCCATCCGTCTTTCAATACTCCCTCTTCTTTGTCACAATAGTAATCCAATTCTTTGGTGGTATATCGTGGGGTCCATAAATTCAAGGGTACTGGAAACAATGCTGCTTGCATTGGCATAGCTTGTGGGGCAATCTGTCCTGTCATAGCTGCTTGTCGTGCTGAGGCATCTGCGAATCTATTCCCTCGAGCAACTTCTCCTTTTCCTGCTTGATGTCCTCTACAATGCATGACAGCTACACGTGTTGGGGCCCAGACTGCATCAAGTAACATCAATATCTCGGGACCATATTTGACTGATTTTCCTCCGGATGTGATGAGTCCTCTTTCTTTGTAGAGAGCTCCATGGGCATGCAAGGTAGTGAAAGCATATTTGGAATCTGTATATACATTCAGCACAAGTTTTTCTCCTAACAACAATGCTCTGGTGAGTGCTATCAATTCGGCTTTCTGGGCTGATGTGCCTGAGGCTAGAGCTGATGATTCAACTACTTCATGTTGAGTGACGACTGCATATCCGGCACAGCGTCGTCCGTCAAGGATGAGACTGCTCCCATCAACATAATAGATCTGGTCAGGATTGTCTATGGGCACATCTGTCAAGTCAGGTCGACTAGAGAACACAGTGTCCATGACTTCGATGCAGTCATGTTCTGGGAGTTCTTCACTGATGGGTATCAAGGTAGCTGGGTTCAAGGCATGGCTCACTTCAAGTTGTATCTGTGGGTTTTCACATAACATGCTCTGGTACTTCAACATTCGGGAATTGGTGAGCCAATAATTTGCTTTCTGTTCCATAAGGGCAAGGACTGCATGTGGCACAGTGACTCGTATGTTCTGTCCTAATGTGAGTTTGTCTGCTTCACTCACTAGTAGTGCTGTAGCTGCAACTGCTCTCAAGCAGGGTGGCCATCCTTTGGCCACAGGGTCCAATTGTTTTGATAGGTAGGCTACAGGTCGCTCCCAATTTCCTAATTTCTGAGTCAACATGCCTAAGGCATTTCCCTGTGCTTCATGTACGAACAAGTGGAAAGGTTTGTGGACATCTGGTAGTCCAAGTGCTGGTGACGACATCAATTCTTCTTTTAACTTCTGGAAGGCTGTATCCTGCTCAAGTCCCCACTCCAGTGGTGACTTCTCTTCTCCTTTTGTGGCTTCATACAGTGGTTTGGCAATTTGGGCAAAGTTGGGTATCCAGATTCGGCAATATCCTGCTGCTCCCAGAAAGGCTCTGACTTGCTTTCTGGTTGTTGGAGTTGGAATTCTACATACTGCTTCTTTTCTTTCTCTGCCTAATCTTCTGCTTCCTTGGGTAATACGAAAACCCAAGTATTTCACTTCTGTTTGGCATAGTTGTGCTTTGGCTCTGGAAACTTTATATCCAGCTTCATTTAGTAACTGCAAGAGATCTTGGGTGGCTCGTATACATTCTTTTTCTGATATGGCAGCTATCAACAGATCATCCACGTACTGGAGAAGTACTCTCCTCCCCGGGGCTACTGGATAGCTTGAAAGGTCTTGATTTAGTGCAGCACTAAAGATGGTAGGTGAATTCTTGAATCCTTGGGGTAATCTTGTCCAGGTGAGTTGGCCCCCTCTTCCAGAGATGGGGTCTTGCCATTCAAATGCAAACAATATTTGGCTTACAGGGGCTAATCTTATGCAAAAGAATGCATCTTTTAAATCCAGTACAGTGAAATGGGTAGCTTCAGCGGGTATCAATCCTAATAGAGTGTAAGGATTGGGTACAACTGGGTGTATAGTTTCAACTGCATCATTTACTCTTCTCAAATCTTGCACTGGGCGATAATCATCTGTCTCAGGCTTCTTCACTGGCAAAAGTGGGGTGTTCCATGGGGATTGACATACTTTCAGTAGGCCATACTCAAGTAATCTCTGTAGGTGGCGATGAATACCTTCAATTGCAGCTCTTGGGAGAGGGTACTGTTTGACGTGCACTGGTGTAGCGCTAGGCTTGAGGGTTACAATCACTGGAGCTATATGTTTGGCTAGGCCTGGGGGACTGCCTTCTGCCCACACTTCAAGTGGTGCATGAATGTTCTTTAAAGTTTGTTCAAAATAGGTATCTTGAATCGAGTCATCAATATAGTATCTCCACTCTTCTTCTCGGGGACTGTCAGCAGCATTATTCCTGCTGGTTTGGCTTGAGAATTCACTGTCATTTGCATTTCTCCTTGCTCAGAGAAAGATATTTGGGCTTGAAGCTTGGCTAGCATATCTCGTCCCAGTAGGGGTACTGGACATTCGGGCATGTAAAGAAATTGATGCGTTACTTGCTGTCCTCCTAGACTGCATATTCGGTTTTGTAGAAAAGACTTTGTGGCTTTGGCACCAGTTGCTCCTATAATGGTGACTGCTTTCTTGGTGAATGGGGCTATCTTTTTGTCTATTACTGAATGTTCTGCTCCAGTATCAACCATAAAGTTCATAAATTGGTCTCCTATTTGTATTTCGACCATAGGCTCCTGGAGACCTAAAGCAAACTTGGAGCCCGGTCTGTCCTAATCCACGTCATCCTCTTCATGGGCCTGCGTGGCCAATGCTTGGATGGCTCCTCCTCCCTCTCTCGCTGGAATTGTTCTCGATTGGCTCCTCCTCGGCCTCGGGGACGGCCTCGTCTTTCTTCTCGCCACTGATGATCGTTGTCGTCATCTTGCTGGGCGTCTTCGAGTTGCGGGCAAGTATCTCTCCAATGTCCTTCCTCTTTGCAATAGGCGCATTGGTTCACGCCTAGTCTCTGGGTCCGGCCTCCGCCTTGACCCCGCCCTCTTCCTCTGCTCCTTCGATTAGGGACACCTCCCCTTTTCTTTTCAACTATGGCCGCAGCCAAAAAATCAGCTTTCTTCTTCATCTTTCTATCACATTCTCTCTGTCTTTCAGTATCACGATTCACATACACTTTATGAGCGACTTCCAATAACTGTGTTGCATTCATGCCCGCAAACCCTTCTAATTTCTGTAATTTACGTCTAATGTCTGGTTGAGACTGGTTTACAAAAGCAGAATTCACCATGCATAAACTTCCTGGTGCCTCGGGATCATAGGGAGTATACATTCTATAAGCTTCAGTTAATCTTTCATAATAATCTGCTGGGCTCTCATCTATTCCTTGGATAATTCCTGCTACTTTGGAAAGGTTCATAGCTTTTTGGCCTCCTCTTCGCAAGCCTTGTAAAAAGCCTTGGCGAAAACGGGCTAGGGCGGTGGATCCTTCATCTGTATTTGGATCCCATTGGGGGTCTTCATTTGGGAATTCTCTCTGAGCTGCTTCTCTACGATCTATTATATTCTGCCCCTGCGCTGGAGCTGCAGGGTTTTCTGCCATCCATTCGATAGCTGCTTTTCTAATTCTCGCTCGTTCTTCTGTAGTGAATAGGGTGGTCAGGAGCTGACGGCAATCTGGCCAAGTGGGCTGGTGAGTTTCCATAATACTAGTTACTAATTCTGTCAGCTCCTGGGGCTTGCTAGTATAGGAGGCATAATGCGACCTCCAATTTAATAAATCCGTTGTAGAGAACGGGATATACACATAAGTTAGGGGTCCCGCTACCACTTCATCATTATCATTCTTTACAGGCACCCCCGGGACTTGCCTTAAGGGAAACAGTTTGGCTGTCCTCGGCGTCATTTGAGTCTGGGATCTAAGGGCTATTGTCGTTGTCTTTGCAGGAGTTGCTGTCTTTTTCTCAACTGGTTTTGCTTTGGGTTTTTCTTTCACTGGCTTGCTAGTGCTAGCGCTGGCTTTCTCAATTATTTGTACACTTTCCTCTTCTTCTTCTTCTGGGGGATCCTCACTTTCCTCTTCTTCTAGCTCCGCTTCTGGCTCACTTTTTACATCCTCCTCTCTTCTCTCCGCTAATTCCCTCTCTTCCTCTTCTCCAGGAGGAGGGAGGTCAGGGATTGGGTCTGGCCTCGGCTCCGGCGGTCTCTGGGGTGCTGGGGCAGGACGCCGCCGGGCTATTCTTACTGGACCTGGGGTTCGGGGCTGCCTGAGGACTACTTCTGGGGAATCGGGATCTGCCAAGATGGGTTTCTTCTTGGCTTTCTTATCCTGCTCTTTCATTCTAGGCTGTTCCTTTCTCTGTCTAGAATCTGTTTTAGCTAACATTATTCTGCACTGTTCCTCATAACAGCGCTGCGCCCAGGAGGGCGGATCTTCACAAATACTTAACCAGGAATCTATATAGGGGTACTGATCGGGGTGCGCTACCCGCACTCTACGATGTATTGACTGGATAATCTCTACGGTGAACGTTCCCTCTCGGGGCCAGATGGGGTCTAGATCGGGCCACTCCCTAGTACACAAAATCTGCAAACGGGCTGCTGTCATTTTAATACCATAATCTCCTGAATATCCCTCTTTAAAATGTGCGATCATACATTCTAATGGAGTGTTTCTAGTAGACTCCGCCCCTCCCATTTCGATGTGTGCGCGCAACAACAGACAGAAGGGAAAAGGTGGGCGGACCGTGGGTAAGGGGTCCTCACGGCCCTGGAAACATACAGGGAATACAAATAACAAGACAAGACGACAATCGCTTCCCCCTTTTCGCGACCTGAACGCGGTCGCCCGGTCAGGAAATGCGCTAATCAGGGGTCAGCTTTCACTTGGTCCGTGCTGCCAGACCTCTCAATCACACTTCGTTCACACAATCATGCTAGCAACGTATTCCCAGAATGCATTCGTTTCTATCTATTCTGACTAGTCTTTTCCAAGTACAATTACAAAAAGGATGAGGGTTTCACCTAGCGAATTCCCATGCCAGGCTACTCGGCTCTTCCTTGAGAGGTGATCAAGCTCTCTTACCAATTCCCAATATCTCGAGATTACAAATTCCAAGTTCCAAGTTTCAATGGCAGTACTGTTCTTTCTATTTCTGTCTAGACCCAAAATCAAAACTATACTCACCGGATCCGGTCCTCAAAACTTCCCAAGCAGGCGCATGAGTTGGACCTCGGACTCCCCTCACTCGGGTTCGAGGCGTTGACTCCAGCCGGGCTCGTCACCCGCCGAGGTCCGACCAGCTCCCTCCGATACAAGGGACCGGCGGCGCCAGGGAGCGGCCCTCGTCGGAAGGGCGCGATCCCGGCAGGACCAAGCCTATAGAGGCGGAAAGTCGTGGTATATTGCCCTATATACACTTTGATTCCACAACTTCCCGGCCAACGCACCAAGGAATATGTAGCAGCAAAGCGCAGACAAACCAATGATACCAGGAGTCTGTTCAGAAGGTCCAAATCATTTATTTGTGCACAAGTCTCAAGCAAGGCAATTTCAAAATGGCTGAGCAAAGTTTTCAAGCATTACAACAACTTTTATAGACTTCTGTTCCATTCTAGGTATAGAAAAACAATTCATTGGTCCCGGTACGCTCCCGTACCTCCCGTAGCCCTTCTATTGGTCCCGGTACTGATAAGTTTCTCCAATTATGTTCCTTCTGTGGGCTTCTGTAGGCATGACACCTGCCTGCCCCCCTTCTAGTCCCAATTACAATGGTCAGTTCATCAACTTGTTACTTTCACACTTTCAAGGCTATGGGACCATTTGTGCGTGCAGAAGAGCAAGGTTCTGTAACTCATCTGTCAGCACTCCTCAATATTTCTCTGCAAATGTACTCTTTCTTATCAGTAACTTTAAAACACATCTTTTCTGTATTTTTCCATTTCTTAATTCTACAATTCTGCTTATCTAAGCTAATTCAATATTTCTACTGAGTTCTTTCTTACAATAGCAGCATATTGGGGGATGTGCAATCCTATATGCCTCTCCACAGGCCTCATTTACAGGTCACGCTAGCCATGCTGGCCTGCCTATGTCAGACACCGTGGGTCACAGGCCTGCACCTGCCACAGTATGACATTTTAGTTATGCCTCGGGGATAATGTTTGGATTTATAAATAATTTTCAGAAGAGCTGCGAAGTCCTGCCTTTTCCCCCTTCCCATTATCCTCCTATTGGCTGCAGATAGTTTGCACAGTGAGTATAAAAAGCTGCTGCTTTTAATTCAGATTTCTTAGTTGGTATACTTATACTATAGGTTTTTCTTATGCTTGTTCTTACTGTTTTTCATATTTTTTTTTTTTTGTCGATGGTAGGTATAGTTTTAGAATGCACAGGTCCTTGTGATTTCTCTGAGCTATTTCATAATATGAAAATATATATTCTTCCATTCCCAGCCAGTGCATGGCTGTATATGCCAACTTCAGGCCTGGATTCAGGCACAGGCAACTCTCTCTAGTGCCAAATTTTCATAGGTGCTGGAGCGCAGCCTCCGCTGCCATACTGCTTTTTGGGCCTGTAGCCATGCTGGTCTTTTGTACGCCACAGCAGAAGCAACTCTCTGAAACTAAATTCAGCAGGGTCTTGGCAGCCATTATAGGCCTTGCTTGGGTTTCCATGGTAACAGCCCATGCAAGAGGCAGGGCAACTGCAGGGCCTGTCAGTACATGAAAAGACAGCACAACATTCTGAATTTTGTTTCTAGAGTTGTTGCTGCTGCTATTATGGGGCACTGCCACTGATTCTGAAGTGAGGAGGACCTCTATCCTCCCCCTTCCCTCATATTGCCTGTGGACACCCCCATGATAGATCTGGATTTTTTTGAAGTAGAAGCTGATAGGTGCCATGTGGCAAAACTAGGATTGGATCACCCTGTTCAGGGTTGCGGGGGGGGGGGGTGGAATGCGGGGACCTATAGAGGGTAAATTTATAAGGACACGCCTAAAGTTGCGCACCACTTATGCGCAAAAATCATTGTATTTTAGTGATTTACATGCGTAACCAAGGTGGTCACTATTCTGAAAGCATGTGTTGAGCTGACAGCTTATGCTTTTCACTGTGGGTGGGCACATAGGTGGAGTTTGCATGGAACGTGGGTACAGCGCACAAGTATGTGACAATGATAAAATATACTTTTACATGTATGCTCTATGAATCTAGGTGCTGGCATTTATATTAGTTATAGGGCAGGTGTAAGTGATTGTACTTTAGATTAATACTGCTTATTGGGCCACTTAGGGTAGTATTCTATAAAGAAAAGTAAGCACCTACTTTACAACAGAAGCTTGAGATAGGCGCTTGAAAACGTGCGTTAACTAGGTGAGACTTTATCAAAATACTCTCATGGAGCCAGCTTTTGACCCCAGCCACTGTTTGTCCAAGTTAGTCTCTGCCTTATAGGACAGAATCGCATAACCTCTATGCTTTTGACACATCAAAAAGTGGCATCCTTCTTCTCTGGGCAGGATTTTTTTCTCAATGCTGGTGAGTATTTCTAAATGTTGCTGCTTGTTCAACTTCATAATAAGAACTGAGAGAACTTTGTTTAAAAATAAAATAGCTTCCCACCCTGGAAAGAAGCGGAAGTTTCCATGAAACAGCTGGTTCATTATCGGAGCACTGCAAGCGTATGCAGCTATAAATCTTTCCATGGTCATGTTGGTTCCAGTTGGCATCCGCTGTGTACAACACTATAGACACATTCTTTTATGCAAGGACGTTATTGATAAAGTTGAATCATTTAAAAAAAATGAAATTGATGGTTGCGCTTAAACCTTTTTTGACAAGCTGGTAGTTTAAAAACAGTGGGCTGAGAACCAGAGACGTGAGTTCAAATCCCTCCTTTCCGATTGATGCTGTGTGACCTGGGGCAAGGTGCTTAACCCTCCCATTGCTTGAGGTACAAACATAGGGCCCAATTTACTAATGTGGTAAAATGGATGTTACCTCAGGAATATTTCATTGTGGTATTTACCAACCTATTTTTTTTGTTGTTGCAGTTTTGTATGTTCCCTTCGGCAAAATGCAAATGTAGCAGGCCTCAACTTAGGCCAGCTGTTTCTTTGGATGGAGCTCTTTTTGAATATTTTAAAGAGCTCCCACCCCTCAATTTCTTAAAATAAGAGCATGTCCTACGCTGCCTTTTTTTTTACCCCAACCTCTGATCTTTTCTTAAAATGCAGGTACCCCTATGGACCAACTGCCACTCCCCATCTTTTTCTTACAAAGAAAAGTAGGGCTCTATGCTCTAGGAGCAAGCAGAAAGTCAGCCCTCACATATGGGTGACATCGGCACCGACAGAGCCCTCGCAAAAGCATCCTCCCCAGCTTTCAAAGAGAGCCTTTGAGAGATGCCGCCGCGTATGCGTGGTCTCCTTCCCAGCCAAGGATGCCATCTTACTCGGTCTCCTTTTTTACGCAGAGCCCATTAGATGTCTCTCTGCCTTCCTGGAAGAAGTTGATTATTTTGCTATTTGAGTTTCATACTCCCTCTGGTTGCACTGGTACTCTCCTGCCACCTGAGCCCGCTGCTTCGGAATCGAGTCTCGGTCTGTACTTACTTTTTCGCCTTTGTGCCTTTTTTCCAACTGGCAGCACCGGGGTCTTTGACCTTGCCAGGGTAATTTTTTCACCCATGGCTATTAGTGGTTTTAAGAAGTGTAATTGGTGTACAAAGATTATCTCTCATCGATACACATAATTATCTACGCTGCCTCGGGCCAGAACACGACCCTGTGGCTTGTGGTCTTTGTAAAAAGATGTCCACCAAGGACCTCAAGAGCCATCAGCAGCATAACTATATGTTATGTTGCAATAGATGCAAAGAATATAGTGGGGAATGATCCCCCATTGCCCTCCCTTCAGTGGTCATACGTCAGAGTCATAGTAAATCTCTATACTGAAAGCTGCTTATTCTTGTTCTTCTGTTAAGTCTCTCAGTGTTTTGAGCAGCGACTATTCTGTTTGCTGTAAGGGGTGCTGCTAACTCAGTGGCTGGCTAACTACAGTTGGGGGATGATGCCAATGTGTCCAGGAATTTGGGATATGTGCAGAGCAGAATATTTCAATTTTGTGTTTTGTTTCATTTGGGCTTCTATCATGACTTTTTCAGTTTGTTTCACACTTTAATTAAAAAAACAAAAACAAAAAAAACCTAGCACGTCTTCAAAAAGTTAACTGTGCACTAAAATTAGGCACATACAGGAATCAAATCTGTGGGAAAGAATGCACATCCCTACCCAGTGGCGCATGCCAAGCCTATTTGGCACCTGGAGCGGATGCCTCCCCCCTGACACAGCAAATATACCTTAATATCTCCAGGAACAAGCAGGAATAAGTCCTCACTTATGGGTACGTCGGAACCGACGGAGCCTGCCCGGGAAAGCTCCCCAGCTTCCCAGAAAGGAAGCTTTTGGGGCCTCCCACTGCACACGCGCGCTGCCTTCCCACCTTCCTGACCAATTCTCCTCAGTTTCTCTTTTTCCGCGGAGCCAGCAGGTCGTGTTCCTGTCACCGCTGAAGAAATTGTTATTTTAGTTTCTTTCTTTAGACCGCATACCTGCCTTCCCCATACCGAAACCGGTACCGCCGGTCTCTCTTTTTTCTTTTCTTTCTTAAAAAAAAAAAAAAAAAAAAGCTTTTATTTTTTAGCACAACTTGGTGACTTCTATTAGGCCTCAGGCCTACACAAAATCTCCTCATGGAGAAACCAGCTCCTGGCTTCAAGAAGTGTACCAAGTGTAGTGCTGTTATTTCTGTTACAGACACCCATGACTGGTGTCTTAAATGTTTGGGGCCTGACCACTCCATTCCGGACTGCCCATCCTGCTCCCAGATGTCTAAACGTGGTTTGCAGAACCGGGCCAACAAATTCCATGTGCTGTTTGCTTCAGATAATCCAGCATCACAGTTATCCAGGTCTTCCTCTCCGGATGGATCTCAGGTAACCAAACCTTCTTCGGGCAGGTCCTCAAAGAGCAAATCTCCTTCAAAGCATCGAGAGGCTCTCAATTTTGAATCTGAGGACCATGCCCCAGCCAAACAACCCCGGCGGGAAGCTCTGGCTTCCAAAGCACCATCTATGGGGTTACAGGTTGACATCGATGGCACGGCCTCGACCGATCACCTGTTAGACTGCTCTGGGGTACCGGCCCATGCCGGTACCGACATCCAGGCAGCAGTGGCGTCTATGGACAATACTGTTCAGACCATGCAGCAGGCCATCCTGGCTTTCATTAAGGCTGCGACGCCCTCGGTACTGCATCCAGCGGGTCCGGTTCCGGTACTGGCTTCCATACCAGAACCGAGGCCATAGTCTTCCAAACGCAGATCGGTGCATGCCGGATCCGGGTTTTCACCCGATACCGATCCCATGCCCGGTACGCCCGATGTCGATACCGACCGGTATGCGTATCGTGCGTTGGAAGCGAATAGAGGATACTCTGCTTCCTCTGAGGATTTTGACTCCTCTGATGACTCTGATGAGCTCTCTCTTGTTCTTCCTGAAGAGCCTTCTTCCCCAAAGAGGAGAATGTCTCCACCAGAGGATTTGTCCTTTCAAGACTTCATTATAGAAGTAGCTAAAGGACTTTCTATTACTACATCCTCTGAGAAAGAGCCTAGATCAAAGAAATTAGATATTTTAGGATACCCTAAGGTTCCTAAAGAGGCAGTTACCCTGCCTATCCATGAAATCCTTCAAGAACACTTGATGGACTTATGGGAGGCTCCTCTAACATTGTCTCCTCATTCTCGTAGGTTGGACACCATGTACCAGGTCCCTCCTTCTCCTGGTTTTCAAAAAACTCAGCTGCCTCACCATTCCATTGTGGTGAAGTCTGCGCTGAAAAAGATTAAGAGTACCAAAAGGCACTCTTCTACCCCTCCAGGGCGAGAATGTAAGACCCTAGACTCTTTTGGTAGGAAAATCTTCCAGGCTAGTATGCTTATAGCCAGGATTAATTCATACAGTCTGTATATGGGCATGTTTCTAAGGGAACTTGCCCTAAAGGTAAAGCATTTTGCCCCCTCTATCCCTGAAGATAGAAAGGAGGAGTTCATTTCTTTAGTGAAACAGCTTCTAGATGTTTCTAAGTTCTCCAACAGAGCAGCCTTTGATTCCTTTGAGGGTGCCGGTAGAGCTTCGGGCATTGCCATTGCAGCCCGACGACTTGCTTGGCTCCAGGCCTCTGACCTAGAACCCTGGGTCCTAGATGGCTTACGGAATCTGCCCTGTACAGGTGAGAACTTATTTGGTAAAGACTGGCAAATTAAAGCCACTCAAATGGACGCAGAAAATGCTACTTTAGATAGACTTTCTAAGTCTACCTCTACTCCTACCAAGAAAGTCTTTCAAGAGGCCTTACTACAAGAAGACCAGATTTTCCACAAATACTGGCCAACAATCTTCTCAGCCTCGCTTTGCTGCTAAGCGTCAGCAACCTAAACAGGCAAGGTCCAAGCCTGCGGCGTCTGCTACACCCCAGCAGGCTCAACCCCCTCAGGGGTTTTGACTTGCCCCTAGAGAACTTAACCTTTCTGGCTCTAGAACAACCAGAGCCCCTCACCATTCCCGGAAGGTTAGCTCACTTTGCTCCCAGATGGGGGCAAATTACATCAGAGCAATGGACCCTCTCTATCATCAGAGAGTGTTACAAACTTCATTTTTCCAGCCTTCCTCCTCATACCATGGTGAGGCAGTTCAATTCTCCCCCATCTCTCCTGGCCCTGTTGGGTCAGGAAGTCTCTTCCCTCCTTGCCCAAGGGGCAATAGAAGAGGTTCCTCTTCTTCAACAGGGGACAGGGTTCTACTCCCCTTATTTTCTAATACCAAAGAAGACAGGGGGTTTCAGACCGATTCTAGATCTGAGAGAATTGAACAAATTTCTTTACAAGGAGAAATTCAAAATGCTTTCTCTGGGCATTCTCCTTCCATACCTTCAGAGTCAGGATTGGCTTTGTTCTCTAGATCTCAAGGATGCGTACACACATATACTCATCCACCCATCCCACAGAAAATATCTTTGATTTCTGTTTCAGGAAAAACATTTCCAGTACAGAGTACTTCCCTTCGGTCTAGCCTCTCTGCTCCAAGAGTGTTCACCAAATGCATGGCAGTCGTAGCCGCATTTTTAAGAGGCCTGGGAATTTTTGTATTCCCATATCTGGACGACTGGCTCATCCGAGCTCCATCTCAGTCAGAGGCCCAGATTTCCCTGGACCGCACAAGGCGCATTCTGCAGTATCTGGGATTGGTAGTAAACCTTCCCAAGTCTCAACTCATCCCTACTCAGTCTCTGGAATTCATAGGGGCCCGGTTGGACACCACCACTGCAAGGGCCTACCTAGCCCAGGTCAGGGCCCAACGTCTGCTGTGCTTGGCCTCCCAAGCTCAGTCCAGCAGTCACATGACAGCCCGGGAAATGCTGCGACTTCTGGGCCACATGGCCTCCACGGTGCACGTGGTGCCCTACGCTCGTCTTCATATGAGAGCAGCTCAATGGACCTTGGCCACCCAGTGGACTCAAGCATCAGGAGCGCTCTCAGACCAAATACTACCCTCAAAACGTCTGTTTTGGTCCCTCCAATGGTGGGTATCCACCAAAAATCTGTTGTTGGGGGCCCCCTTCCAACCTTTGTTGCCCCAAGCAACCCTCACAACAGATGCCTCCCAAACAGGGTGGGGAGCCCATCTCCAAGACCTCTCCACTCAGGGCTCTTGGTCTCCTCAGGAGACCACCCTTCATATCAACCTCCTGGAACTGCGAGCAATATACTTTGCCCTCAAAGTCTTCTATTCCCTCCTTGTCAACCTGACTGTCCTAGTTCATACAGACAATCAGGTGGCCATGTTCTATATAAACAAACAAGGAGGGACGGGCTCTCTGTTGCTTTGCAACGAAGCTCTCAGATTATGGGCCTTCGCCAGAGAGCATCAAATTCATCTTCTAGCAGTGTATCTTCCAGGAGTTCAAAACTCTCGGGCAGACAGACTCAGTCGAGTTCTGCTTCCACACGAATGGTCCCTACACAGGGACCAGATACGCAGAATCTTTCAGGAATGGGGACCCCAGACATAGACCTCTTTGCAAGTCTGTGGAATGCCAAACTTCCCCGGTTCTGTTCCAGGACTCCGTGTCAGGGAGCTCAGGCCAACGACGCCTTTCTCCTGCATTGGAGTCAGGAATTCCTATATGCCTTTCCACCCATTCCTTTGATTCCCAAGACTCTGTTCAAACTCCAGAGGGATCACGGGTCGATGATCCTCATAGCTCCACGCTGGCCACGCCAAGTGTGGTTCCCTCTACTTCTGCATCTCTCCCAGGGACCCTCCCTGGACCTGGGAGCTGCTCCAGACCTTCTGTCTCAGGAGGAGGGGACTTTGTGGCACCCAAACCCCAAGTCCCTACACCTCAGAGCTTGGTTACTGAAGGCCTAAGCCTTCATGACTTCAATCTTTCTCAACCTGTGCAAGATATCCTGCATGCCTCTAGGAAACCTTCCACGAGGCATTCCTATGCTTTCAAATGGAAACGCTTTTCCATTTGGTGTGCTCAGCAGGGTCTTGACCCTCTAGCACTTCCTTTGAATTCTCTACTAGACTATCTCCTGCATCTTTCTAATGCAGGCCTTAAGACGAATTCAGTAAGAGTCCATTTGAGTGCTATTGCAACATCCTTAAAACCTATAAATGGACGACCTGTCTCCTCTCATCCTCTTATTGCAAGATTCATGAGAGGCCTGACTCTAACCAAACCTCCCATTCGACCTCCTCCGGTAGCATGGGACTTAAACCTGGTTCTGGGTCAGCTGATGAAGCCACCCTTTGAACCGTTGGTCTCTACCTCCTTGAAATTTCTTTCCTGGAAGGTCCTTTTCCTTATTGCAGTCACTTCGGCTCGCCGCATCAGTGAACTCTACAGGCCTTAGTGGCTCATCCACCTTATACTAGGTTTCATCATGATAAGGTGGTCCTTAGGACGAATCCCCACTTTATGCCCAAAGTGGTCTCGCCTTTTCATCTTAATCAAGAGGTATATCTACCTGTCTTTTTCCCGGCTCCTCATGCATCCAGTGCAGAGAGGAACCTTCATACTGTAGACTGTAAAAGAGCTCTCGCCTTTTACCTCAACAGGACTCAACCACATCGAAAGTCTTCCCAACGTTTTGTGGCTTTTGATCCTTCTCATTTGGGACTTCCAGTCTCAAAACGTACACTTTCCAATTGGATTGCGCAGTGTATTTCCTTTGCTTACCAGAGTAAAAACATTTCTCTGGAAGGCCATGTCACTACAAACTGGAAGGCCACTACAACCAGCTCTTCAACCCAGCCTGATTCACACCCCAAGACATGGGACACTTTCTGCCCTCCCTCAACAGAACAGCTCTCCCACATCATCTCAGCAATCAGAACAAGCACCGCTCCCACGGACCCTTGCCCAGTATCATGGATCAAGGCCCACCAATCAAGCTTCATCCACATCATACACGACATTGTGCGCAACTCCACTCACCCAGGGTCTCCTGCCAGCTCAACTAAAACAGCTACAGTATGCCCAATACCGAAGAAAACAACCCTCGACAAGAGCAACCCTGCAGCATACAGACCAATATCCAGCATACCCTTTCTGGCAAAAATCATAGAAAAAGCAGTGCAACAACAACTACTGGAACATATTGACAACAATGCTCCTCTAGACGACAACCAGCACGCTTCCGCCCCCAACATGGAGTCGAAACACTGCTGATTTACCCTCATAGACAACATCCTCAGAGTCATAGACAACAACACTTAAGGTATCCTAATGATCTTCGTCGACTTCTGCTCCGCCTTCGACACAGTTGACCACCTAACCCTCCTGGAAAGACTAAAGAAATATGGACTTCATGGTACCACGCTAAAATGGTTCCAATCCTACCTCACCGACAGGCAGATCCAAGTCAAGATAGGCCACAACACCTCTCAACCCATAAAAGTCCGCCAAGGAGTACCTCAAGGGTCCGCCCTCTCGGCACTTCTGTTCAACATTTACATCCAGCCAATATGCGACATCCTGAAAGCGAACAACATTCAATACACCATCTATGCAGACGATATTATGATATACACACACCTATCTCAACCGACAACCCAGACTACAATAAAATAACCGACTGCCTAACACAAATGACAAACTGGTGTACGAACAACAACCTCTCAATCAACTACAGCAAGACTGAGGCACTAATAATCACTCGCAAACCCTGACTTCATCCAACCACCGGACATCAGAAATAGCAGATACAACCATTCCAATAAAATCCGAAGTAAAATACCTTGGAGTAACCCTGGACAACGAACTAAATCTCAAGTCACACGTTAACAAAACAGTCAAGAATGCATACCATAGAATGAGAATCATCAGACGGCTTAAACCCCTCCTCGCCACAGAACACTTCCGCACTGTATGCCAAGCACTCATCACCCCAGTAATGGACTTCTGCAACCCCATCTACCTTGGCCTACCAAAACAAACCCTCAAACCTCTTCAACTAGCCCAAAACACCGCAGCACGCATAATCTCAGGCTCAACAAGACATGAACACATTACCCCGGTTCTCAAAGACCTACACTGGCTCCCAATCAGCTCACGCATCAAATACAAAACAATAATAAACATATTCAAAATCAAGCACCACATTTCAGCCAACAGCCTGCACACCCTCATTCATCCAGACACCAGCACCCGCCCAAGAAGAAAAGGAACCTCCAACAGAGTCAACACCCCGAGAGACTTCAGAAAAACACGAAAGGACACTACAGAGAGCCCTCTCCCTGGCAGCCCCAACAATTTGGAACTCCCTCCCAGACGAACTGAGATCGACAACGGACCTCGGACAACGGACAACGGACCAGCTGAAGACAACACTGTTCATAGAACATTATGGACACGTCACTTAATCAACAAGGACTAACCAACAAAGGCCCCCCCAACCCTGACGAGAGATTGTTTAACGGCACAGGATTTAACTTAAGCCCTATCTGGACAGTACCTTGTATTATAGAACATGCTGTATCATAGCGCACACTGTACATAGCCCACCCTAATCTAAACTCCTCCCACACACGCACATTTTAAACAATACAGTCACTGCATGAACTACCCCCCACACGCACATTATAACCCTTCTTTCACTGCATGAACTTCCCCCCACATCCTTTGATTGTATTGTTGTGACACCGCCTTGATTTTACGATAAGACGGTATAGAAATACTGTTAAATAAATAAATAAATAAATGTCACAGCTCACAATGTGAGAGCCATGGCCACTTCTATGGCTCATCTTCACTCTGTATCCATAGATCAGATCTGTCGAGCAGCCACCTGAGCCTCGGTTCATACCTTCACAGCCCATTACTGTTTGGACAAGGACTCCCGACGGGATGCCTTGTTTGGTCAGGCTGTCCTCAAACACCTGTTCCATACTTGAACAACTCCTGCCCACCTTCCCTGGATGGATGCCTGAGATCCATACGAAGATGGTGAACCCATGGGAGGGGATCTCCCAGGCATCTTAGCTAAGGAGTCCCCATAAGTGAGGACTTATTCCTGCTTGTTCCTGGAGATAGCACAGTTACTTACCTGTAACAGGTGATCTCTGGGAACAGCAGGAATTAGTCCTCACAACCCACCCACCACCCCTAGGAGTTGTATCTTCTATCTATCTTCCTTTCCTCTCTCTATTGTCTCAGCTATAAACTCGAACTGAGGAGAGCTGGTCAGGAAGGCGGGAAGGCAGCGCGCATGTGCAGTGGGAGGCCCCAAAAGCTTCCTTTCTGGGAAGCTGGGGAGCTTTCCCGGGCAGGCTTCGTCGGTTCCGACGTACCCATAAGTGAGGACTAATTCCTGCTGTTCCCAGAGATCACCTGTTACAGGTAAGTAACTGTGCTTTCTTGTAGGCTTGTGCTGTTCCTCCGTTCCAGGCCCGGCGGCTGTTCCCTTCTGGGGCGAAGTCTAGCGATGCGGCTGTTTTATTACCAGGCGTCTTCCGGGAGGGAAGAACCACCAGACCTGGAACAGAGGCAGCGTGGCAAGCCAGCAGAGAAGTTAAGGTATATGTGCTGCACGTGCCTTTGCTGCGTGGACCTGGAATTTTAGCACCCCCATTCCTGACTGGCACCCGTGGTGGATTGCACCCATCACCTCACCCTTGGTACAGGAATTGCCCCTTCTCTTTTAGCAAGCTATGTCATTTCCCCTCTGTACGCCCTAGTGGCACCCTTCACTATCTAGCAGGTTCATCTCAGAGAAGTCTCGACTCGCTAAAGTAGGGTAAGGCGTAAACCACAGGATCTCTTTTCACCAATCACAATTAAGTCGTCAGAGCAGGGTATTGCCAAGGAAAGACAATGAATCTTTAGTGACAGGAAGAGAGCACCAATGGCATCTCTTTTCGCATTTGAGCATCTTTTAAAATTTTTTGCCAAACACACAAGGCTTGGAGGCAGATGCAGCTCCTCGGGAATTTACCAAGAGAGCTGAATAAGATACCGAGGATGTGATTTTCTGAGGGTCGTTCATCTCATTACTGAAACCGCTCGCTGAATGATAGTGTTCGAGTTCCTGAATCTGCTCTTTAATGTCATGGCCAGAGCGATGGGGAAGGTTAGCTCGTGATAACAACATAAAGTACCTTGGGTCAAGACCAGCTAGTAGCCGCAGTCATGGCTGGTGCCGTTTCCAGTTTTGAACAGCAACTGCTCCCTTTGTTCTAGTATCTTCTGTTGCCTTTGTCAACCCTTTTTAGATCTCGTGACTTAAATTCCTGGTCCGAGAGCAAGTTGTTCAGAAGTTTGCATGCGTTTCCTTATACGTATTCTTAAATCTTCATGTAAAGGCAGACCTTGATGCAAGGGGAATTTAAAAGGGTTCTCTACGAACGGAGCTGGCCCCAGAATTGGTTCAAGGTGTTGACGCCCTAGGCAAACCTTGAGCCCTATGCTCCCCCACCCCACCACTCCTGCTGTGAATCTATTATTTTGCTTTGAATATTCTGCGCTTTGACGCCCCTAGAAGCTGCTATCCTAGACCACTGCCTAATTGGTCTGCTGTTTGCCTTCAGCCCTGTCTACAAAAGCCGCTCTATGAAGTGGATAAAAATGTGAAAGAATTAGATATATTGTCTTTTTTCCTACTGAACTTAGACTGACTGTGAATGCAGAAAACTCCCCCTTTTTGGGGGGGGGGGGCGTGAAGGATTTAAATTTGGCAACACCTTTCTGAAACATGACAGCCGAAGAGACTTCTTTGTATCCTTTATATGACCTTGTTGTTCCAGCAACCTTTTAGGCTTCAGTTTACCTTTTGACAGGTACTTGCCTTGGTATGGGTTAGTGCTGATGCCGCCTCATCCCTCGCTGGCATCACCCTACTGCGTTTCCTAATTACTTTGGCATTGCCTCTGACCAGTGGCAGCACTCAGGGGGTGATGGGGGAAGATTTTCAGAATGGATAATAATTACGAAATGGCACAAAATGTTAGCTAAATGTAAATATGTCCTAAGGGTGCATTTATGATAAAAACTGTATGCCATACACCCTGAGATGGAGAGAGTAATTTATGCTTATTTTAAATTAGCATTTTGATGTAGTTGCTGGCCTTTGTTTTCCCAATAAGTTATCTTGCGCTTTTTTCTAAAAGTGCCTAATTTTTATGTTAGATTTTTTTACTTTGCATTTTATTTTTCCTTTTTTTTTTTATAAATAGAAACGTCTCAGAACTTATTTATCCATTAGCAATTTCTTAGGCAATGTAAGTGTTTAAAAATTTTCTTAGTTGAGGAATTTTCCCATATATGTAAAGATTCATACATTTGTGGGAATTACTCATGTCCTGTTTTTGGGTACAATAAATACATTTTTAAGTGAATCTGTGATGTGCGATAGATTGCAGAAAGACTTTTTATTCATGCTATGAGGTACGCGGTGTTAGGAACTTGAGGCGAGAGCATGTAATATAACCTGACCATCCCTGAAGGTGGCAGAGAGAGGGATTGGTTAACGTTAAGCAAGGTGTTGACCAACGAGTCTAATTAATAAGGTACGCCAATGTCCATGCATGTTAATTTACTTTTAATGCGCATTATTGAATAACATGGGACTTGCGCTAAAAAATGATAGGCATTAATGGTAAATTAACATGCGTTAATGTTAGTGGACCTTGTACTAGATGCCTAAATTAATTTCTTAAAAACGTATTTTGAAAGTGCTGCACGGTTCTAGTAGCTGAATTTGGTCCAGGAGAGAAACAGAGTTCCCTGCAGGCTGTGATTTTTTTTTTGTTGTTGTTTTGGTGTTAACTAAGATAATCAAAATAGTTTGCAGTGCGTGAACTATGGAGACCAAACAGGTTCCTGCTTCCAAAACAATTCAAGAAGCAACTGAGTGGTCCTGAAAGCGCACATGATGGTGGTTCTGTGATCAGAGTGATTGTAGTGTGCCAGGACCCCGTTTTATCAGAGGGGCTGATTTCCTGTCCCCTTTTTATAGGCCGGTATCTCTATGGATTCAGCACCTTTCACGCAGTGGGAACATGCTCATTTTTTTTTTTTACCAGTCAGTATCCTGCTCTTCCTGTTGGGCCTCTAGCTCACACGGAATCAGAGCTAGGATCTGGCACATGAACTTCCTTTCTATATTTACACATGGATTTTATTCCCTCTCTCTTTTTCTGCCCCCTTCCATCTTACTTTTGTCAAGTTCTTGCCGTGCCAATTTTGTGGAACCTCTACAATATTGTGCCCGTAATTCCGGCCACACGGTTTTGCCATTGTGCAATGAATATAATACCACTTCTCCTACCAGCTGCTGCGAGTGCCACTTCCAGAGCCCTTATTTAGTCAGGGAGTGGAAGACCTGAGTTGGGCCGCAAACTCTGGTCCCTTGGCATGGCGTCGTGCATCACCGAGTCATTTGGCCGTCCTCGTGGTGAGCATTTCAGTACGACCGTCATGAGGCAGCTACAGCAAAACACGTCTTTAAACATTCACTTTTCATGGTCTAGCATTGGGTGTCTGTTGCATGTTACAGTACTCTTCTTCAATCTTTTTGTTCTATGGCCTGGCATGCTGAAGATTTGACAGTTTTACTTTCTTTACCTTACCTGAATTTCATGCCTCATCAGAGTTTTGCGCCGGCTGGGATGTTCACAAACGCCATGCGGATCCTGCCAGGCAAGCGATAACGACTGCAATAATGTGCTGACTACGGGAAAACCTCCACTGCACAGAATAGCAAAAGTTTTGGTTTCCTTGTTAGAACAGGTTTTGTCAGGATGTCTTTAATCAATCACGTCCCTAGAGATGGTATTTTTAGAAGTGTGGGGAGCTTTTTTGTGGGGAGGGGAGGAAGGTGCCTGTATAATGAACTAATGAGATGCCGTGAGAGCTAATTAAGATAGCTGTGAGAGAGGATGTTTGCCGCACATATATTAACTCTGGGCTCATGCATTTCCCTCCTCTCCGTCTCTATTTTTGCAGGTTTCTCAAACAACAGATGGCCTGGATGCTGACCTCTGGAAAGACGGCTTGTTTAAATCCAAAGTGACTAGATACCTTTGTTTCACAAGATCATTTTCAAAAGAAAACGTAAGTCTAGTTTAATTTTCTTAAAGAAAAATAGCCTGACAAGTGTTTTCTTTTTTGCTTGCTGATCTACAGGTTTAGCATTTTTAGCCTCGCCAGTTTTTTGATGTTTTAATGCAGCCTATTCCATAGGGAGTTAAATCTGGCAGCTGTCATGAAAATGATGCTTCACCTCTTCACCATGTCCTTGTATACAGCTCGGCTACCGAAATGTGCCATTCCTTTTGGTAACCAGAGTATAGTTGCAAGCCGTTCAGCTGAAAATCATTTCAGCAGATGACATTCTGTAATCGTGGCTAGATCAAGGGGTAGATTTCCATGGAAGAGCAGTTGTGCACTTAAAAGAAGGGTGGAGGAGGTTAGGTGACCCAAATTGTTATGCACATAAAAAGCAGAATGGATTTTCGTTGGGTATCGGAAATGTAAAAAACTCCATTTTTAAATATCCAGTTACCTGCTTAAAAGGCTTTAAGTACCTGCTGTCTTAATTTGTAGCAATATCATCATCTAAGATAATGCAGATTTAATTGAATGGAATGGATGTGAGGTCGGAAGGTTTTGGGAAAAGAGAGAGATTTAAAAATAAAAAGCTGAATGATCAAGTGGAACATTGCAACTTCTGGCACCTGCAGGCATATGATGGCTTTGCAAAAGGGACACGTAGTCTGCAGCATTAGCTGCAAATTGGTCTAGGAGAAGAATAGGCATACAGCAGGGGTGCCCAAACCTTTTGGATAGAGGGCCACATCGGACCTTTCAGATCCCTAAAAGGGCCAGGGATTCTGCTGGGGGGGGATTCCTCCACTTACTTTGATTTCCAGCAGCATCACCGGAAACCGCAGTGATTTACCAGCATGGTCTCTAAGTGGCCCAGTGTCTTCCCTTGGCCACATTTTGCTCCTCATTGGAAATGGGAAGTTGAGTCAGAGGGGTGGGACGCAGCATAGGGAAGACTCTAGACCGGTCAAAGGAATCATTTAATGGCAGCAGGGTCGCCAGCAATGATCTTACAAATGGGAAGACCACAGAGGAAGGGAGGAAATTGAGAGAGAGAGAGAAAGATGCTAGACTGCAGAAGGTCGTGGGGGTCAGAGACAGAGGTAGTAGCAGGGCCCTCTGAGGTCTGGCCTTGGCAACAATGGAGGGGGCTAGATTAAAACAGATCTGGGGGCTGGTTCTGGCTCATGGGCCATAGTTTGGGGATCCCTGGAATTGAAAAAATGTTGGCATGGATCAAAAGTTTCTAAAATTCGAGTATTCTTCTAAAAGTAATTGAACTTGTTCCCACCTGACACTAGTGACTTAGTCCCTCAGTAGTCTTTTAATGGCACAGAAATGAATACAGAGCAGGAAAGAACAATGTCTGCTTCAAAACTCAGGTGCTCAGAGGTGGGAGAGACATGCATTTCAGTTCCGTGTATTCCAGGCTGGAGCCCTTAATTTTTTTTTTTTGAGAGAAATATGTTCCTAGCGGGCAGATGTTGAAATCTAACATAGCCACTTCTTCAGTGTTGGCAAATTAAAAGAAGCATTTGTTGAATCAAAAAAGCTCTTTTTACTTAGGGGCTTATCTAACACTCATGCTCTTCGCTCTTTAGTCTCCCACCATTGTGCTTGATCTTAAAATTAAACTCAGACAAATATAGGTATTACCAACTCATCCATTTCTTGATCTAGTAACTTCAGAAATTCTTTTTTTTTTCGTATATATTAGTGTACGTGCATAAAAGGCCTCTTATAAAATTGTCCAGGTGTAAAATATACATGGACAGGAATGTGCGCGTATTTTCCTGTGATAGGTGTAGGCCTGTTCAGGGGAAGAGTTTTAGGTTCTGTGTGTGGGTAGAGTCACGATATCAAAATATAAAATGTGTGCTTTTGTGTCAGTGCTGACCCC
Source organism: Ichthyophis bannanicus (assembly GCA_033557465.1). Taxonomy (NCBI): domain Eukaryota; kingdom Metazoa; phylum Chordata; class Amphibia; order Gymnophiona; family Ichthyophiidae; genus Ichthyophis; species Ichthyophis bannanicus. The sequence goes on along the minus strand of CM066039.1, from coordinate 10,697,891 downwards.
TGGCGACACAGCAGTTCCTGGGTTTTCTTTGCAGTGTGACCATAATTAAATTGCCAAGTCTTTTTTCCAGGCAATAGAGGGTTAAGTCACTTGCCCAAGGCCACAAGGAGTGCTAGTGGAAATCGAACCCTAGTTTCTTGGTTCTCTAGGAATAAGCAGGAAGTCATTCCTCGCTTATGGGTGAAGTCTGCGCCGGCGGAGCCCGCGCGGAGCAATTCCCCAGCTTTCAAAGAAAGCCTTTGGGATTGCTGTCACGCATGCTTGGTCCTCTTCCCGCCCAAAGGTGCCATCTTGCTCAGTCAGGTCCCCTAGCTAGAGCCCTATTAAACAGATGGCAAGGGAAGGACAAAATAGCAACTCTTCAGGGGAGGCGGGAGGGTAGTGAGGACTGATTCCTGCTGCCCCTGGAGAACACCTGTTACAGGTGAGTAACTACGCTTTCTCCAGGCACAAGCAGGAAGTCAGCCCTCACTTATGGGACTCCCCAGCTACAGCTACTGAGCCTGTAACCCAAAAAATTGCCTCTGCGAGGCCATGAGCAGAAGTCGATGCCCGGAGGAACCCGAGTCTTCAGGTCCCCAAGGCAAAGCTCTTGGTAGCTGTCGGAGGGCAGGAGTTGCTTATACCCTGAACAGATTACGGAGTACAGCCTGGCTGAAAGAGCTGCCCCGGCGGGACTCCCTCTGCAGGCAATAGTGGACAGCAAAAGTGTTCGCTGAAGACCAGGTCGCAGCCCGGCAGATGTCCGTTAGAAGCACTTAGCGCAGCAAAGTCACCGACGCCACCTTGGCTCGGACAACGTGTGCGATGACCCGCCGGTCCAGCGGGGGCACCTACCTTTGCTTGGGCGAAGGAGATGCAGTCCGCCACCCAGACGGAGATGGTACGCTTGGTGACTGCCTGCCCCAGGCGATTGGAGTCATATGCGACAAAGAGCTAATTGGACTTGCGATGACCCTGGGTACGCTGCAGGTAGAAGGCAGGAGCCCTCTTGCAGTCGAGTGTATGCAACACCGCCGATGCCTGGTCGGCATGCAGTCTCGGGAAGAAGGTTGATAGGACTATTTCCTATTTGAGATGAAAGTCCGACACCACCTTCGGCAGAAACCTAGGATGGGTGCGGAGAACAGCCCTGTTCCCATAGAACCTGGTATATGGAGCCTCAGCCATGAGGGCCTGAAGTTCGCTGACTCGGCGAGCTAATGTCAAAGCCACCAGGAAGACCACCTTCCAGGAGAGATGCCGAAGCGAGCATGTCACCATTGGCTTGAAGGGCACTTGCGTGAGCTGCATTAGCACCACGTTGGAGGTCCCACTCCACTGGTGGAGGCCGGATGGGAGGCTTGAAAAGCAATAGACCCCGCTTGAAGCGAGAGGCCAAGGGCTGCCCCAAAAGGGGTTTTCCCTCGTCGGGGAGGTGGTTCACCAAAATGGCCCTCAGGTGTACTCTGACCGAATTGGATTTCAGCCCTACATTTGAGAGGTGAAGGAGGTACTGGAGGATCCACCGGGTAGAGCAGGAGAACATGTCGATCTGGAGCTCAGAGCACCAGGTCAAAAAACATCACTACTTAAAGACATATGCCCGTCTTGAGTCCTTCCTCAATGCAAGGAGGATCTCCTCGACGTCCTCCGGGAAATGCAGTGGAGCTAAGGCGACCTATTCAGCCGCCAGGCTGCAAAGGACAATGAGGCCAGGTTTGGGTGAAACATCCGACCCTCCTCCAGTGTCAACAGGACCGGGGCGCAGCTCAGGGGGACTGGAGGCTCGGACGCAAGCCGGAGCAGAAACAGGAACCAAGGCTATGAGGCCACCAGGATCACCAAAGATTGGTCCCGCTGAGCCTTGCCACCCACCCACTCCCTGGACCTTGAGGGTTAAGGGAGGGGCTGGCCTTGAATGCCCTTGAGGGTTAATGTTGTAGTTTTGTTGGTGCTCAAGTGATAAGGCAAGGCAAAGAATATTCCTGAGGTTTATTTCCCGCTTACGCAGTTCAAATGCAGCAGACGTCAATGAAATAATGTGGTACAAAACAAGATGGAGAAACTGAACTTAAACAAGGCTTTTTCCACTGCTTAACTGAATGTCCAATACTGATCACATTCACCTGGCATGTGATCTCCTTTTCATTAAGGTAACAGAAATTCTGATACCAGCACTGCTCCTGAATTGCACAGAATACGCTTCCACTTATGCACTTCAAATAAGCTCTTTTATCACAGCAAATAGTGAGGTAACTTTGCTATTTTCTTACATACAACACTGGCAAGCAAATCAGTTAAATGTCCTTTGGAATCATACAATTAGAGTAATCCATCGGGACTTCCTGTTCTGTAGATGGCAAAGAAATTAAAGGCATTTCTTCTGGCCAGCTGATCAATGGCTTTGCTACGTTCTGAGTAGAAACTGCTCTGCTTTTAAGAAAGTCTCTGAATTCAGTGAGAAGTAATTCAGCCTGTGTATTTTCTGAGCTAGGCTGAGCAAATCCTCCTTCAGGTAAATGCTTGTTTATATTATCTCTAGGCAATTATCAGTGCTTTTACTTGGACAACATTTCAGCGTGCAAGCATTTCCCTTCCCCCACCTATCTCCACATGGCAGTGCAGGGTAAAACGCTTCCTCTGTGTTTAGAGAGTCTCTCAGAGTGTTAAAAGGAAAACAGTCAGGCTTTTCTTGACTTAACCAGTTAGTATCAAACTTTCTGCCTTTATCCTGTCTTTCACCATTAAACTTCACTCTTTCTGGCTTTCCACTGTTAAGTTTGCTAGCCATGCCACACCCACCAGATACCTTGTGCTTGGGCTTCTTCCAGGGTAAATCCTTATCCCTTTGCCTCCTATTCCAAGTTTCTTCTGGGTCCTTTAAACTCCTGAGCTGCAGCCTTGGGTCTCTCAGTGCCTTAGAATACTTCTGCTTCCAGAAATCTTTCTCTGCCCCTGAGTCTCCCAGCTCTTGTCTGCTCCTTCTTGGATCACAGCTGCTTAGTGGTTCTCTCTCTCTGGGTTCCTGTTCCTGGTCATCTGACCTATCCTCGTCCAGGTGCTTGTGTCCTTGGTTCCTCTCCTGGTGGTCCTCCCTCTTGTCTAACTGTTTCTGGGTTTTTAACAAGCTAGCTGAGTACTGCACTGCCCGCCTCCCTGCTTGGGCGTGCCCAATCAGGGACTTGGCTTTTCACCTGCCTTGAAGTGAGGAGTGGTTCCTGATTAGCTCTGCATTCTTTTTTCCTCTCAACAGAAAAAATCCTGCATTCCCCTGCAGTACCAGCTCTCTCCACCGGATCACTATCAGTTTCTCTTGCTTCATAAGAGCTTGCTACATCACAGGCTTGTGGAGGGTCCTTGCAATGAGAGAAGTGGGAGAGAACGCGTAAAGAAGGCCGGAGGTCCAGCTCAAGAGGAACGCATCCAGGGCCTCCCTGCTCGGGTGCAGAACCGGGCCGCAGAAGCGAGGAAGCTGTGCGTTCGCTGGGCTGGCAAAAGAGGTCCATGGATGGGGTTCCCCACCAATGGAACAAGACGCCGGCAACCTCCGGATCCAAACGCCACTCATGTGGGCGGAGGATCCTGCTGAGTTTGTCCACGAGGACATTCTCCTGGCCTGGGAAGTAGACCGCTCGCAGGGTCATCCCCCAGTGAGACGCAAAAGAGGATCACCTCTCGGTAGAGGAGGCGTGATCCTGTTCCCCCCCCTCCTTGTTAATGTAAAACATGGCTACCCTGTTGTCAGTCTGTATGAGCACCAACTTCCCCCTCAGATAATCCTCAAAGGCCCTCAGGGCCCATCGGACCGCCCGAAGCTCGAGTAGATTGATCTGCTGCCGAGACTCCTCGGGCGACCACTGCCCCGGGTGCACAATGCACCGCAGTGGGCTCCCCACCCCAGCAGGGAAGCGTCAGTCGTTAAGAGACTTCGGGGATTCCGTCACCAACTCAGGGAGTCGTGGAGACTGCGGGAGACCCGGATATGGTCTCTGAGGTGGCCGAAGGCCTGGCTTCATTATGCCTTGAGGCACCACTGGGCTGCCCGCATGTGCATGAGGGCATGAGGGATCACATGGATGGTGGAGGCCATGTGCCCAAGGAGGCGCAGCATGGCCCACGCTGTAACCCAAGTCTTGTTTTGGACCTGGGACACCATGGCCTAAAGGTGGTCCACTCAGTCTGTGGGAAGGAAGTTGGCCACCCACACCGTGTCGAGGCATCTGCCGATGAACTCCAGGGTCTGCACCGGTTCAAGGTGGAGTAATTAACCAGGAAGCCGAGGCGCTCAAGGAGGAGAATCGTGTGCGATGCCACCAGCAGGCTTCGCCTGTTGAGGGCCCCGTAACCCTGGAGTTTACCCTTCCCCCATGCCTTTTTTTTAAGGGTGTACCCATCGCTCTGTGCGGATCACCTCTACTTGTTGAGTTCTGGGTACAGTATTGAAATATAGTGCTATGCACTAGCCAGTGCTGTTTATGTTCTGGGCATGTGGCATTTGGGTGACCCTTCTAGTCTTCCTGCAGAATACAGGCATGTAAAAATACTAAATTTTCCATTTTGTGAACGAGTTTCTCAGTCAACCAAATCCCCTCCGTATAGTCTCTGTCATAAATTCCATGGGAATGGTAGAACTTGTCAAAATTCCACATCGCATTCCAGTTTGTGGACAGTTTGTTTTTTCAGTTTATGCTAAAATTCTGCCCTGCGAGAAAATAAATTTGCAATCTCCCCTTTTCCATCACATTTCATGGCAGAAGATTTTACAGAAGTACATGATTTTCCCCGCCAAGTATCGTAGCTGATGAATAAGCTAAAAGTTGCCTGTCTTTCTCTTCTTGCACCTCTGCAACGGCTTTATGAGGCAACTGCAGCAGGAGCTCAGCGCCCTTCCTGGTTCAGGAGAGTGTAAGCATGCAATAAGAGAGAGCGAGAATGCCATTCATTTTACCTGGAGATGTATCCCATTTACAAAGATCAGGCCTGAGGGCTCAGAAAAGTGGAAAGGGAACTGGATTTTGATCATGCCTTTCTCAGACGTTCAAGGTATAGTAGGTATTTTCCTATTCCCAGCGGGCTTGCAATGTAACATTGTACCTGAGGCAGTGTCAGATTAAGTAACTTGCCCAGGATCACATGGAGTAGGATTTGAGTTTACCTTCTCTGGGTCTCAGCCCATTGCTGTAACCATTAGATTGCTACTCCATTCCAGGAGCCAGGTTTGATTCCTGGCTCTGGTCTTTTGCTTCAGAGGCTTCTGGGTCTTCAGATGCTCAGAGATATACTCCTGGGGGAATTCTGGACAACGCAGAATTTGCACAGAATTCCCTACCCTGCGCAGGCACCGGTGAGTCAGACAGGATTGGCATACAAGCTTTAAGAGCAACCTATCCTGCCTCACTGTTGGCAGCAACACAGCCGCGAGAGCATTTCTGTTTGCTCCCGTGGCTGTGCTAGATTCCAATGCTGGCGTATTTTCAAAGATATACAGAAGCTCTTTCATTTTCTGACAGGAATAGCTTCTATGTACCTTTGAAAAACACATGGTGCCAGCGTCAGAATATATCACAACTGCGGGAGCTGTGTTGCTGTGATTGTGCATTGAAGGGGTTGCTGGTGAATCGGGAGGGGGAGTGGTTGGGGGCTAGAACTTACAGGGAGAGAAAACATGGAGGACAAGGATGGATTGGAAACAGACTGTGATTGGAGCAAGAGGGTTAAGGAGGAAAAAGGCAGAGGAAATTTCAGATCTGGAAGAGGAGTTAAGCTTCATGATGGGCAAATTCTGTGCAAATATTTACCAATAAAGCATGCAGAATTTTAAAATACTTCATTTAGAATTTTCAAAAATTTTGCACAGAATTTTTAATTTTTTTTTTGTTGTTCAGCATTCCTCCAGGTGTAGAGGTGGTACTCACAGCCTTTGGGTGAGTGGAAAGGATAGGAACAGCTCAAGTGTGCAGTGGTGACACCTAGTAGCTAGATTTAAGATATTTGTGCAGGGTTTGGGAGGAGCCTTGGCACGTGACACTCACTGCAATGATTGGACTAATATGAGCTTAAAGGTGATACAAAATATTGGAAGAAAAATCCTTGCATGGTGATAGATCTCAGCCATGTTTCTGACTGAGCAGCAAACCCAAAGCAGAAAATTTCTTTGTGACCCTGCAGTTTCCTTTATTTTCACTGCAAAAGAGATTTAATGCTCTACGTTCAGGATCAAAGCGATCAACATAGTTGACTTTTTATTAACCATCGTGAAATAGCTGCTTGCGATCTTCTATTTTCTAAGCTATCCGTTTTAAAATAAGTGATTTAAGCTGACAATTTTTTTTTCAGCATCTTATGAAAATGTTTCTAGCCAAACTGCATGATCTGGGTATAATGATGTTAAAAAGAAAAAAAATTGATTTGGGGTTCTCTTGGCTTCAGATGGCTTTTTAATTACTTTTGTTTGAAGGCCACGTGAGCAATGACTGAATGTTTTTATTGATATTTTTCTTTTAAATTGATAGGAACAGTACGTGAGCTATAAGCAAACCATAAATTAAATTTAGAAATAGATTAGCAGAGCATTATTATAGCAAGAGAGGAAGTAGGCTGAGAACCAGGAAAACCATCTCTGCCACTAAAGTTCTTTCTAACCTTGGGCAAGTTGTGTTATGCCTTTGCCTCGGCTACTGTCTTACAGGCCGATGCAGAAACCGGCGTTCTACCAGCTTTTTACTCCTGTTTGCAGCGCACCAATAATGTACGACTTCAGCGCAACCATGGTGAAAGGGATGCGCATGCAAATGAGCCATGCGTTAAACCGTGCCTATGCAAATGAGCCATGCGTTAAACCGTGCCTATGCAAATGAGCCACCCCTTAAACTGGGCGCAGAATGAAAGCGTTAAATTTGGAGAGCAAGCCACATGCGCACAATAAGTCTGTGCTAGTTTGGCAAGCTCTCCCTGGGAAACGGGCAATGCATGACTAATTTGCATACTGGCCCCGGCCAATATTTTAATGGCATTGGGAGCGATCGCGGCATTGGGAAAAGCCCCTGATGCCATCAAAATACTGTCGGGTGGGAGGTTCAGGGTCACTGGGCCACTAGGGATTTGGTTTCCGTATTTTGATGGCATTGGGGGCTTTGCCCGATGCCTGGGTCATCGGAGGGGAAGATGATCCAGGCATTAGGGAAAGCACCCGATGCCATCAGAATACTGTCAAGAGCACGGCTAGAGGGTTAAGCCACCTCAGACTCAGGCGCAGGGATATTGGTGCTAAAGCTTGTTGCAAAATCCTCTAGACCTGTCTGCATCTGGCGCAGTCATTATTTGCATTCCAGTTTAGTATATGCAGCTCATTTGTCTACATTTAAATACTCCTGGCATTGATTGTATGCTAGTTTTTCTGTTGCTGTTTATGCACGTGTCCATCTCTTTTCTGCATTTGACGTTAGCTTAAACGTGCTTAAACATGCTGGTTCCTACAGTTTTAGTCTTCCACCTCCGGGTTGTGTACCTCCTCCTGAAGCTTGGAGACTGGGCATGTCAAAATCATGACATCACTGGATATAGCCTGCTGGTCTCTCCCATCAGCCCCCAGTGTGTCCAGTCTCCATGCAGCAGGAGGATGTAGTGAGCCTAGGTGCTGGCTCACTTGAGGAACGGATAAGGAGCAGTTAGAGTAGCCTTAGCTGTGGCTTTAGATTTTCTTTGGTCCCTCTATTCTGTTTTTGTTTGGTTGTTAGGTTCCTGTATTTAAAAAAAACAAAACAAAAAAACCAAAAGCTGGCTATTGCTGGCTTCTCTTTCTCTCTCCCTTGGCAACAAGTTTGTTTCCGATGGCAGCTCTCTCCTCCTAGGCACTACGGAGGAGAGCCCTGCACTGCACAGAACTGATTCCCCGCGGGCCCGGACTGCCAGCATTGATCTGAGGGAAGTTCAGGCGAGAGACCAGCTCGCTCTGCAGCTGTTCGCTCGCTCCTGTGATGAGCGGAGCCGCGCGGGCTTGAGCAGGGCAGCTCGCAGTGAGTCTCATTCTTCTGCTAAGGCCGTGGGCACGTTCGGAATGGGAGTGCTGGTGACATCTTGTTGGCGCCATTTTGGGGCCTGTGTAGGAGCGGCGGCCATTTTGCCCGCGTGCTTCTGCCGTGGGGCAGCCCGCCGTGGATCGTCTCTCTCTTTCAATGGGGTTTAGACGGCACAGATTGCTGCTCCCTATGTCGGTGAGAAGCGTCGCGGCTTGCAGGATGGGCGCTCGGACTGGCACAAAGGAGAGAAGTTATGTTGCGGATGTTTGTACGCCGAGGTGAGTGATAGAGCTGTGCAATGGGATGGGAAGGCTGTGGAACTTGCGGCAGGCTTTTCAGCACCAAAGAGGCCTGGCTGGGTGCATCGCCGTTCTTCCCGCACCTTTTAGCAGCGAGGCAATGGAAACCTGATTAGGCGCGCGGAAGGTGTAAGAATCCTAAATTCAGGCAGGAGTGAATACAGTTACTTTAAATTTACTTTATTTTGTTTTACTTTAATTTGCTTAGATTTAACTTTAGGTGACTAAATTTCGTTTACTGGGGGTGATTTTTTTCAAGTGAGCTGTGATAGTTCTTCCACAAGGTGCCTGCCTCCTAACCTAAAGACCCCTGGTTCAAAGCCAGCCTTGGCCTGTGGGAGAGAGATTTTTGGCGCTCGGGCTGTGAAAAAAAAAAAAGACTCACATCAACAGAATATTAAAAGGAAGTATTTAATCTCTGTTGCTGACTTTTTATTGAAAGATTTTGTTGGTTGCAGCCAATAGCTGATGTGGGTGACACGTGCAGAGGCAAGGTTTCGGAGTGAGTCACAGCTGGAGACGCCCTCGGTGCCTCGCCTGGAAAGCCAAACAGGGCCATTTAGTGCGGGGGCTCCGGGAACATCGGGGGCAGCTCTGGGTGGCTTTTCCCCTGGATTTTGTCTTCCTTTGGTTTCTGGATTCATCAAATTCGAGCCAGAGTAAACCTGACCAGTATTGAATGTAAGTCATATATCATCCATGGAATGCTGGCCACAGGTAGGGAGGATTTTCTTCCATTTGGGGTATGCATGGCATACCTGGCTAGGTGCGAAGGTGGCAACCACTAAGGTGACTTGCAGGTTAAAAAGGGGGACGGGGGCAGCAGTTGGTGAGTTCCTCATAAGGGTTTAAGAATGGCATAAAGGTGTTTATTTCATTTATTTGATTGAATGATTGGGTCCTTTAGGGGGGGTATCCCAACGAGTTATTAGTAGCCCTGGACACGGGAAGACACGTCTTAAGAGAAATGTCCAGGTACTCTGGGACAAGCAGTTGGAATGTGTGAGTAGCAAACAGGCACAGGCAAGGTCTGGCATGCCTTCTTAAAGGACGGGGTGTGCGTCATGGGCGGCCTTATGGAGTTCGTCAGAATAGTACCACCATCAGACATTAAACTCCAGAATTTCACCCTTCCAGTGAAGCAGGAGATAAAATATCTGGGGGTCACCCTTGACAAGACTTAGTTTCACTACTCACATTAAGAAAATAGCCAGAACAATCTTTTTCAAGCTCCGGTGCATCCAACAACTTAGACCACAGATGGAAAAGGAAGATTTTAGAACCATTACCCAAGTCCTAATAACACCCCACCTTGACTATTGCAATGTCATACTCAAAGGCATTACAAAGAAGAACCAAAACATATTACAAATGGCTCAGAACGTTACCGCCAGAATAATCTCCAAGGCTAAGTTATCTAATCACATTACTCCCATTCTATACTCTCTACATTGGCTCCCTGTCGCCAGCAGGATCCAATATAAAATCTTATTGACTACCTTTAAGTTAATTAATAAGATTGCCCCATCATATTTATCTACATTGATCCATAGCCCTCCTGAAAACAGAGTGAGAAGAAGAAAGAACCTCAATTCCATTCTAGTGCCAGATTCAATAAGAAAGACAAAACAAATAACAAGCAACAGCGCATTCTCATATGTAGCACCTACCCTATGGAATAACCTCCCAGTCCAGCTAAGGGAGATAAAAGATCTCTAAACATTCCGAAGGGAACCAAAAACATATTTATTCACCCAGCATTACTACAATGCAGACCATTACTCAGATCCTGCCCCCCCCCCCCCATAGCACAACCTGACAATACTACCCAACCTTTTCCCATACAGCTAACACTGTCCAAATCTGAACCTCAGATCGACGCCGCAAGTTGTAAATAGTTACTGTATTTATACTGTTTTTGTATATAGTTGCATAATGTTCTATGTATTTTATCCTAACATTTGTTCCATGTAAACCGCCGCTGATCTTGGGAAGTGGCGGTATGTAAAGGTTTTACAAATAAATAAATAAATAGTACTTCGGACTTGGGAGACCTAACAACCTTTTGGTTGGAGTAGGGGCTTGGGGTCAGGAAGACCGGTGTTCTGATCTTCTTCCTTTCCGTTGATCTTCGGTTTAAGTACATTGTATTCTCCAGATGCGCCTTTGCCTGGTCCGCTGGTCTCCTTACCAGGTAAGCGTGGCTTCTCTTTGGTGTTTCGAGAAGTTCTTGACAAGTTGGTTAAAGATGTAGGAGAGTCTAAGGACGGAAGACTCCTGGAGGATAAACCGAAGCAAGGGAAGTCCTTGCTGGCCTTTCGGGGTCAGTGTAGAGATTTCAGGAGTTTCGTACATCTCGCTTGGGTGGTTTTTCCAAAGGGGAAGATTTTCTTCTAAAGTCCAGGGATTTTGTGGAGCAAATAGAGGTTTCGCAGCGGCTCCGCAGTGATGACTCATAAACGACAATGAAAAGAGCGGGTCCCAGTGAGAAGCCATCCGGTGGGAGGACGGCTTCAGGGATTTCTTCCTGCCGGGACCCAAATAACGTCCGGCCGATGGGTGTTGGAGTTCATTCCCGGAGGTTATGTGTTGGAATTGGCAAAACTGGGGCTAGACGCGTTTGTGATGTCTCCCTGCAAAGGCCAACAGAAAACACTTGTGGTTCATCGAACATTAGATCGGCTTTTACAGTTGAGAGCTGTCGCACCGGTACCAATAGCAGATTACGGTGTGGATCGCTACTCCGTTTATTGCATGGTGCCAAGGAAAGACTGGTCTCCCCGTCCTATTCTGGTTCTCAAAGGGGTGAACCACTGCCTTCAAGTACCACATTTCAGGATGGAAACGTTGAGGGTGGTCATTGTGGCGGGGCGCCAAGGGGAGTACTTGACTTCCCTTGATCTCACGGAAGCGTATTTAGGCATCCCAATCAAAGATGGTGATCAAAGGTTCTGCGGTTCGCTCTTCCTTGGAGACCTTATCAGTTCCACGCATTGCCTTTCGGTTTGGCGAAGGCTCCGTGGACATTGACCAAGATCATGGTGGTGGTAGCGGCGGCATGGCGACAGGAAGGAGTTCTGGTTCAGCCTTAGCTCGACGGTTGGTTGATTCGGGCAAAGTCCAAGGCCGAGAGCATTCGAGTTACCGACAAAGTGCTGAAGTTTTTTGCAGAGTCTCGGCTGGGTGGTCGATTCGACCAAGAGCCGAATGGTTCCGTCCCAGGGTCTTGAATATCTAGGGGTACGGTTCGACACTCAGAAAGGAGCGGTGTTTCTGCCGAATCGTCGAGTACAAGTGCTCCAACAGTTGTTGCACAAGTTTATGTTTATTTTAAATTTGATATACCGCTCAGGCCGAAGCATTAGAGCGGTTTACAATAATATATCATTTGCGGAAAAACGAAAGGAACGCCATTTGTAAGATAGGACAGAGTAGAGGACAGAAACAGTCAAAAGAATAGGTAGGAACAGCAGGTTACCATAATAAGAGTGTAAGTTCAGGTTCGCTTCGGCGTCCAGTGTGGAATTACCTTCGCGTGCTGGGGACAATGGCGACGACTTTCGAAGTAGTTTCATGAGCCAGATTTCATATGCGACCATTACAGAGAGCGCTGCTTCGCCGGGGGTTGCATCAGTCCGATTCACTGAACAAACGGCATCCCTATCCCCTTCCGGTCAGACAGTCCCTTACCATGGTGGCGGCTTCCAGGGTCTCTGAAGGCAGGAATGCCTCTAGAACAGCCGGAGTGGCTTACCTTGCTAACGGACGCGAGGATGGGGAGCTTATTGCGGAGATCTCTTCACGCAGGGCACTTGGGCTGTACGGCAGAGCAAATGGTCAATCAAGCTGTTGGAACTGAGAGTGGTCTGTCTAGTGTTGAGAACATTCAAAGCTGCGGTGACAGGTCGGGTGGTTCGAGGGTGGTCCAACAACTCCGCGACGGCGGCCTACATCAATCGACAGGGCGGTACAGGAAGTGTGGCCATGAAAGAAGAAGCAGATGCTCTGTTTCTTGGGTCGAACCTCGACTGCCAGCGATTTGGTGGTGCACATTGCAGGGAAGGACAATGTGATGGCAGATTGTCTCAGCGGGGTCCGAGTGGATGCCGGAGAATGGGAATTGCATACGGACATGTTAGCGCAGATAGGTCAGAGATGGGGGCTGCCGATCATGGATCTCATAGCGACCTTTCAGTCAGTAAAAACGGGTCGTTTACTCAGCGGATGGTGAGAGAGAATGACAGAAGAAATCAACGCATGTCCAATACCCAATAACTCCCTCTGACATGTATATAGTTACCCATTCATGGTTATGCATATGTATATAGTTTACCCTGTTTTCCAAGTTACTTGTTCCTGTTCAATGTAATGACCTGACTTTTGTTCATTGTCGGTTACCTTTTTGTTTTATGTAAACCGCGCTGATCGCAAATAGTGCGGTATATAAGAAATGTAAATAAATAAATAAATAAATAAATAAACGCTTTGATACAATGGTGGCCGTCGCCAGGGCTCCTCTGTCTTTCCTCTGTGGGCACTCATAGGTCGTGTGGGGCAGCGTATCGAAGCTCATTGGGAGAAAGGGTTGTTGGTGGCCCCGGACTGGCCAAGGTGCCTGTGGTACACCGATCTCATTCGTTTGCTCGACGGGAATCCTTGGAGGTTACCAATGTCGGGGAGACTGTTGCTACAGGGTCCGCTGAGAATAACTCAGAGGGATCGGTTCCCACTTACAGTATGGCAGTGAAAGGGCAGGTTACTCTGCAGAGGTCATTGCTACCTTACGTCGAGCGAGGAAAAAGCCCGCGTCTCTTACATATGTGCGCATATGGCATATTTTTGAGGACGGGTGCTCGCGGAAGCAAGCTTGAGCAGCTAGAGTATCCATTCCCTTGGTGGTAAGTTTCCTGCAAGGCGGCCTTGATAAGGGTCTGGCAGCTAGTTCTTTGAGAGGTCAGTTAGCAGCCCTGTCATGCTATAGAGGCAAGGTCCAGGGGGTGGCGCTAGGCTCTCAGGGAGATGTATTGCGTTTTTTATCTTAAAGCGAATCCAGGCTGCGACCTTCACGTAGGATTACGTTGCCGCCATGGGCAGGCCTTGGTTAAAGATTTGACTTGGAAGACAGGTCTAAGAGCTCACTCTACTGGAGCGCAAGCGACATCCTGGGCAGAACGCAGTTTGGTTCCATCGTTGGAAATTTATAGAGCGGCCACCTGGTCCTCTCTTCATACTTTAAGTTAGCACTACCGCCTGGATGTTCTGGCAGCGAATGATGGCTGTTTCGGGTCGGCAGGGTTAAGAGCCGGCTGGAAAGGTCCCTCCCAATAATTACTGCTTTGATACATCCCAGAGGTGGAGGACTAAACTGTAGGAACGATAAGGAAATGGAAATTACACTTACCTGGTAATTGTTGTTCCTTGAGTAACTACAGTTTAGTCCTCATTCCCACCTGGGGATGGATTGGTTTGCAGGGTTTATTCCGCTGTGAGACGTGCAAGACTACTGGTGAGTAGAGTGTTTGATAGAGGCTTAGTAGTCTCCATTCGCCATGTGTCTTTTCTGTCTTTTCCTCTCTCTCTTGTCCTTGGTGAGGCATAGAGGGGAAAACAGAAGGTGCAAAATGCAGTCCCCTTCTGTCGGGAAAGGGGGTTTAGTTATTAAATATGTTAAGTTATGCGTTCAGTTTAAGTTTAAGGTTGAAATTAATATGATAGCTACTTATTTGTTGCTCCTTTGAGTCTGCTTTGTCAATAGGTCACTGGGGGCTGATGGGAGAGACCAGCAGGCTATATCCAGTGATGTCATGATTTTGACATGCCCAGTCTCCAATCTGCAGGAGGAGGTACACAACCCAGAGGTGGAGGACTAAACTGTAGTTACTCAAGGAACAACAATTACCAGGTAAGTGTAATTTCCATTTTTCTGTGCTTAAAGGCCGCGCTGTTTTTCTGCATTGGCCTGTCAGATTGTAAGCACTTTAGAGAAGGGACATATTATGCCTGAATACTTATTGCTGTACGGTGCTGTGTACTTCCAGGACTGATTTAAAACTAAGGGGCCCTTTTGCTGAAGCGCACTAAGCTGTTAGTGTGTTCCTTATTGTCCCTCCTGTCCAGTCCCGAACCTCTGGGGTTGAGGGCCTCCTCCAGCAGCTTGGGGACTGAGCGTTTCATCTGTTGATGACCCTGGTATAAATGCCCAAGGGACAGTCCACAAGCTCCAGTTACTGTTTTCAAGCAGCTGGAGGAGGTGGTGAGCCAGGGTGCTGGTCTCACTAGAGGGATAAATAAGGAAGTTTCGTTGGATTAGTTGTGTAGGTCAGTGGTAAAGCAAGCTCTTTAATAACAGCTGTTTGCCTGCCTTTTCAAAAAAAAAAAAAAAAAAGAGAAGCGCATGGCAACCCCCCTCCTCCTCTTCCCCCCCTCCCCCTGTTTGAGCAGGGTGTGGGGCAGAGGCTTTTCAGGGTCTGGGGCCTATGTGGCCGGCTCCCGAACCCATGGTTAGGGTGAGGAACCAGTGGAATGCCAGGGAGTAGTGCCGCGTCGAACAGGCAGTCTCCGGAGCCCCCCTGACGCTGAAGCTACGATGCCAGTTGAACGTGGGAGGAGGTAGCAGGTAGCGAAAGAGCAGCAGGTGAAACAGCAGAGCAGACATTTGAGGAGGAGGCAGCTACGGCAGTAAGAGCCTGATCCGGGGGGATTTTTGGGCTGGTAGCTGAGCGGGAAAGAGCAGCCATAACCGTTAGCGGCAGGCCGTACAGTTTTGTGTGTGAGCGGGCACAGCCATGTGGCGGCAGTGCAGGAAGAGCAGAGAAGCATACTTTCCTTTGTCTTCTCCTTTGCTTGTCCTGGTTCTCCTTAGGCACTGGATGGTTACTAGTTAATTAGGTTAGAAGTGGAAAGTGTAGTTTAAAAAAAAAAAGGGGGATTCTAGTGAGCCTTGTCTGGATCATTGACACAGATTTTTTCAGGGCAGGGCATTGTGCAGGTGGGTCCCCTGTCTGGCGGTATGCAATCCAGACCCCAGTGCCTGGTGTGTGGCACACAGCGAGGGGCTGTATCAGAGGCAGGCATTTGTAGAGGGCATGCGCAGGAGGTAGTCTCTATGGAGGAAGCCCTAGGGGACAGTTTGGAGGGACAGAAGGCATCTTCTTCAGTTGGGGAACAGCAGGATCCCATGTCCTCGCTCTTGCCATCTCAGGAGACAGCTTCCTGCTCCTCGGCCAATCCCGGTCTCTCCCTTCCACAGACTCCAGGTCAGGCAGGGGTATCGGCTGTTTTTCTCCAGAATTTTATGTTTCAGCTTCGCCAAGCATTTTGTTTGCGCCAGCACAGACAAGGCACTGGTTCCGCAGAGGCAGAACATGTGGAAAAGTGACTGGGGGCTCCTGCAGGGGCGGAGTCGGGGTAGTCCCCGCAAAGAAGCCGAGGCCCTTGGAGGAGGGATTGGATCATTCCCCAGTTTGTTCCCTGGTGTCGGAGGGTCTGGATGGGGATTACCACGACAGAGTTGGAGGTCGAGGAGGACCTGTAGAACAGTGAAATCCTGGAGTGCGAAGAGCAGGCAAGGGTTGTCTGGATGTTCCGCTGGGAGGAATTACCAGCATTCATCACAGAAACCCTTAAGGCTCTTAATATGCCTGCTGCTCTTCCAGTGGAGGACGACTCCTTGGAGGATCCCTTGCTGCAAGCGGTATGCAGGATGCAGAGGGTGTTTCCAGTTCATAGAGCGATCCAACAGATGATCCAAGAAAAGTGGGATATGCTGGAAGCGGCCTCTGGGGTTCTAGGGCTATGGCTTGGCCCTATCCCTTGTTGGATCAGGACCGCAAACTTTTTTGGCCACCCAAGGTGGATGCATCAGTCTCCCTGGTCACCAGGAATATGACAATTCTGGTGGAAGGTAGTGCAGCTCTCAAGGACATCCAGGATAAGAAACTGGACACCTTGTTGAAGCAGGTCATCAACATGAATGCCTTTTTGCTGCAAGCCTCCATTTGTGGGTTATGGGTCACTGGGGCCTGCCTCTGATAGTCTCAGTGGTTACAGCAGGGATAGCCGGTGTAAGAGCAGGCTGGGGAAGCGGCCAGGCTGGTCAGGGTGGCCTTTTTGGCGGATAACCATTACAACCTTATTAGAGGTCTCTCAAAGAGTATGGCTTACCGCTATCTGTTTACGTAACTGGGTGGCAGATAGTTCCTCAAAGGCCCGTTTAAGCAAACTTCCCTTTAGGGGAAAGCTGCTCTTTGGGGAGGACCTGGACAAATTTGTGAATGACTTGGGCGAGTCCAAAGGGGGTCGCCTACCAGAAGATAAGCCAAAACAAAGTCACCCCTCTTCAGTGCCCAAAGGACGAAGACAACATCAAGAATTTAGATGTTTCCGTTCCACAAGATTTAACCAGTTCCAGAAGGGAAAGTTTCTCTCCAGAGGCCAAGGGTTTTGAGGGTTTCGAGGAGCCGACAGAGGTTCTGCTGCCTCCTTGTCCTTGGGTCTCAGGAAATCACAATGAAATGAGGAGGGCCCAGGTGGCGGTACAGCCCGTAGGGGGTCACCTGCAGGAGTTTTACCCTGCCTCGGTCCAATTCGCATCCGAACAATGGGTGCTGGAAGTCATTCGTGAGAGGTATGCCCTAGAATCAAGCACCCGTTGGCAAATTCCTTTGTTCAGTCTCCTTGCAAAGCGCAGGCCAAGCGGGCAGCGGTGCGGGAAACCTTGGAGCGGTTGTTGCAACTCAGTTCCATGGTGCCAGTTCCCCCAGACCAGTACGGTTGTGGTCGGTACTCCATTTACTTTATGGTGCCAAAGAAGGAAGGGTCCTTTTGCCCAATCCTCGATCTCAAGCAGGTAAACTGCTATCTGCGGGTGTCACATTTTCACATGGAGACTTTGCGGTCCATCATAGTAGCGTTCCGAAAGGGAGAATTCCTTACTTCTCTGGAACTGTCGGAGGCTTCCCTGCACATTCCAGTTCGGCAGGAGCACCAGCAGTTCCTCAGGTTTGTGGTCTCTATGGGACATTTCCAGTTCTGGGCTTTGCCTTTTGGTCTGGCTACTGCGCCATGCACTTTCACCAAGGTGATGGTAGTGGTGGCGGCAGCGGCAGTGGCGGCGGCACTTCGCAAGGAAGAGATTCAAGTGCATCCGAACCTCAATGACTGGCTGATTCGAGCAAAGTCGAAAGACGAAAGTGAACAAGCCACAGCCCAGGTGGTTCAGTTTCTGCAAAGTCTAGGCTGGGTAGTCCAATATGGCCAAGAGTCGGCTGACCCCTTCCCAAGACCTCAAGTACCTGGGGACATGGCTTGATATGTGGGAGGGGAAAGGTTTTTTTCTTCTGGTGCTGTGGCACAGGAGCTTTGCAAGCTGGTATGCTATTTTCTGGCCAGGTCTGATCCCACAGCCTGGCATTTTCTGCAGCTCCTGGGGACCATGGCGGCCACTCTCGATCTGGTGCCATGGGCAAGGGCACACATGAGACCATTGCAGAGGGCCTTGCTCCAATGGTCACATCAGACCCACCCCCTTTCGCAGAAACTCTCCTGTCCACCAGAGACCAAATGGGCACTCAGGTGGTGGCTTCGCCCGGGGAACCTGGAGAATGCAATTCCACTGGAATCGCCGGCATGTGTTGCGTTAACGACAGACACCAGCCTGTCCAGCTGGGGAGTTTGTTGCGAAGGGCACTTTGCCCAGGGACAATGGAGCACACAGGAGATGAGTTGGGCGATCAACAGGCTAGAAATGAGAGCCATTGTCTTAGCACTCTGGAAGTTCCAATCCTGGTTACAGGGGAAGGCAGTTTGAGTGCTTTCAGACAGTGCAACCACAGTAGCCTACATCAATTGCCAGGGGGGCACGAGCAGGGTACCCTTGGAGGAGGAGTCCGACAGGATTTTAAGTTGGGCTGAGGAGCACCTCCAGGCCCTGTTGGCGCACATGGCAGGAGTCGACAACGTGATGGTGGATTATCTCAGTTGGGTGCGTGTGGATCCTGGAGAGTGGGAGCTCAATCCAGAGGTGTTCTCCCAGGTAGTGCGCCACTGGGGCGTTACGGTCATGGATCTTATGGCATACTTCAAGTCTGCAAAAGCCAGTTGCTTCTTCAGCAAGCAACGGGAGAGGATGTCAGAAGGTCTGGACGCCCTAATGCAGCAGTGGCCCAAGGAAGGGCTTCTGTATGTATTCCCATCTTGGGCTCTAATAGGGCGGATTGTACAGTGGATAGAGGCCCACCGGGGTCTAGTGATTCTTATCGCTCCAAATTGGCCAAGGAGGTCGAGGTACACAGATCTCATTCAGCTTCTGGAGAGTTGTCCGTGGTGGCTCCCAGTACAGGAGGATCTGCTAATGCAAGTACTGGTGCGCATGCCGCAAGTGGATAGATTCTCGCTTATGGCCTGGCTCTTGTGAGGGTGCGGCTGACGAAGAAGGGATATTCGGCCTCAGTTGTTTACACCTTGTTGAAGGCCAGGCGTAGGTCTACTTATTTATTTATTTATATTCTCTTATATACCGCGCTATTCTGTATCAGTGCGGTTTACATTGAACAAACTGAAATTACATTGAACAGGGCATTATAACTTGGAGATAATTATTTTACAGGGAACATGGGCTATGGAGGGTTGTGGCTTGCCCAAGACCACAAGGAGCACCTGTGGGACTAGAAACCCCACTCCTTCCGGCCCAAGGTTGCTGTCCTCTAGTGGGATTTGAACCCCCGACCTTCTGGCCTGAAGTACCTTGCCCCAACCACTAGGCCACTCCTCCACTCCTCTACTTCTCTTCCTTATATTCGCGTCTGGTGCATCTTCAAGGCATGGGGTGCGATCAGACATATTCAGCCATCTAAGGTTTCCGTGTCGGATATCTTAGCGTTTCTACAGGACAGGTTTGATAAGAGCCTGGCAGCCATTTCCTTGAGGGTCCATCTGGTGGCGATTTTCTGTTATCGAGGGAAGGTCCAGGGGGGCAGTGTTAGTAGCGCACCCTGATGTGTGAAGGTTCCTAAGGGCAGTAACACTGCTGTGTCTGCTGAGTAGGACAATGGTACTGCCGTGGGACCTCAATTTGGTGCTGGAGGCATTGGTACAGGAACCTTTTGAGCCATTGAGCAGTGTGTCACTCAAGGATCTTACCCTCAAGACAGTTTTTCTTGTGGCCATATGTTCCGTGTGCAGAATTTTGGAACTGCAGACCTTGTCTTGCTGGAGCCATTTCTGTGGTTTTCCGATGAGAGTGGTTTTAAGACCGGTTCCTTCCTTTTTGCCCAAGGTGGTCTCAGTTTTTCATTGAACCATGCCGTCACCCTGCTGGTTTTCAGCAGTGCAGAGAAGGACTCGACCGGAAAACAACAATATCTCCTGGACATGTGGTGGGTCCTTAGGAGATACCTGAAAAGGATGGTGCCTTTCCACAGTTCGGATCGCCTGTTCATGTTTGGAGGTCCGTGTAAGGTGGATCAGTGAAGCTATCGTGTCGGCGTACATTTTGAAAGGTAAGCCAGTGCCAGAGGGGCTGCAAACTTGTTCCACGAGGACTCAGGCGGCCTCATCGGCATAATTTAGCTTGGTTCCGCCGGTTGAGATTTGTAGGATGGCTACCTGGTCGTCTCTGCATTCCTTTGTCAAGCATTACCATCTGGATGTCCAGGTGGCAGGAGAGGCCTGTTTTGGATTGCCAGTGCTTCAGGCCCGTTTGGCAGGTCCCTCCCGTTCATATTTACTGCTCTGTTACATCCCCAGAGATTCGGGGCTGGATTGGAGGGACGATAAGGAAGGTGAAATTAGACTTACTTGCTTATTGTTCCTGGAGGAACTCGGTTCAGTTCCAGATCCCTCCCTACATGGGTTCAGGGCCTGAAGCAGGATTCAAAGTTTTAAGAAAGATAAGGGTAGGCCTCGAATCTCAAATTCGGCGGGGGAGTTGGGGTGAGGGCGAGCTGGTTGTCTGTTCCTCGCTCGGGGAAGGAGGCTCGCTGTTACCCAGAAGAGCGTCTGGTAAGTTTCCACATGTCGGAGGAAGGGGTGATCTTTCTCCACTAGGGGATATCATAGCTTAAGTTCAGGAAAGTGGTTACAGTTTTCTGTTCTTTAGCTCAAATTGACTACTTATTTGTTGCTCCTATGAGTCTGCTTGGTAAATCGGTTACTGGAACTTGTGGGTGGTCCTTCGGGCATTTATACTAGGGTCATCAAAAGATGACATGCTCAGTCTCCAAGCTGCTGGAGGAGGTGCTAAACCCCAGAGGTTTGGGACTGGACTGGAGTTCCTCAAGGAACAATTAGCAGATAAGTCTAATTTCACCTTTTAGTGCATGGTAACAGTTACCGTGTTAGTATGACAGTTAATGCGCGCTAATTCCCACATTAATTGCTCGTTGCCTGACAGGGTAGGGAATGGGTTTAGGTTATGGACAGAGAGTGGGAGTGGGGAGTGCATTTCATGTGCTATCTATGTTGCCATCAGTGTGGATGCACTTAATGACCGCATAATTGCAAATGCTGCAGCTGCACGCTGGGGTAAATTTCAGTGCGGTAACTGCTGCGATTGTGCTGGCCACACCCCCAACAACGTACGACTGTTGCGTTGATTTGCACTGGAATCGAGCAGTAAGTGCAAAATCTTAGCACGCTTTAGTTAAAGAGCCCCTGAGTATTATTTCTGTAATTATTTTAGTAGATATATAAGTTACGCAAAATATTGTAGAAGTTGCTTAGCTCCTGAAGGAACTTATTCTGGTTTGGAGCAGTGGCTGCTATTAACAAACATTTACACGGCTCTACAAGGAATATGCAGCTCTGAACAGCTGCACATCAGAGACCTTCACTTTTCTATGGAGTTTCCTCTGTTGTTAAGAGAGAAACGAGGAGAATCAGGAAAAAGACTTAAATCTTGAAAATGGATTTATAGATGCAGTTTAATTGAAAGTAATGACCATTGTATGTGTTTGGGTAAAGATATTGCTGTGTGTGGCATAAAGATTCAATTCTGTATAAGAAATACAGGGTGGGGAATGAGGGCATTATTAGACACTTGGTCCCAGCTCCTCTCTTTAATTGGGAGCCATAAAACCTTCAAGCAACTGAGATCTAGCAGCAAGTGGAGGACTTTCAGTAGATCTTCTTGCCCCCATTTTGCCTACTAAAGCTTTGATCTGAAAACCATAGAACTTCTCATCTGTTCAGCGCCATTAGATGTTTTTCAGTACTGTGCAAATCCTAATAAGGGATAGTCCCTGCTTGGTGCAGCTTGTAGACTAGTTCGGGTACAGAGATAAGACAAATGAGGGGCTTTCAAAACGCAGTAAATGTGGTTATAATGAGCAAGGCTGAGAGCAGGATAGAGGATGC
Source organism: Ichthyophis bannanicus (assembly GCA_033557465.1). Lineage (NCBI taxonomy): Eukaryota > Metazoa > Chordata > Amphibia > Gymnophiona > Ichthyophiidae > Ichthyophis > Ichthyophis bannanicus. The sequence continues at coordinate 10,676,239 of CM066039.1, read as the reverse complement.
AAAAGCATCAGCTTCTGAACACCAAAACATTTATGATGATGGCCCAACCCATGACTCTTTTGGTTCTTTGGGGTCAGTTTCCTTTTGAACTTTCCTGGGCAGGAACATGCAACAACGGCATTTCATGGTGGCTTGGTTGTGCTCGTTTTGTGTTGTGATCATTGTGTAGAATGAACAAGATGGCTCTGCATTTAAATACTGTCCCTTATTTTTTTTTTCTTCTTTCTGCTTTTTCTTTGTTTTGTGACCAAAGAGCCACTTAGGTAATGTGCTAGTTGATATGAAGTTAATTGATGTAAAGGATACGTTACCAGTGGGTTTCATTCCAATTCAAGAAACTGTGGATACACGTAAGTAGCACATAAAATATGCATGCGTGTGTATGTGTGTGTGTAAATCTACAGAGAGCAAGAGAGACTTTTCCTGTGTATAACATTTTACAGGAAGGTAAGCAGAGCAAAATGTGTTTTCTTTACATACAACCCTCAAGAAGGCAGATATAATGGATAGAGATTTTTTTCATACTAATATACCTGTACTTATGCAGTATAATGAATATGTATGTAATCTATGTTCACAAATATTCTGTTGTGCTAATTCATAACATTTTGAAATTGCACTTAATTTTTAGAATTTATTATCCCATCTGTCCGTGTCAATTTTCTAAGTGACCTGCTTATGATGCATTTTGGGGTCCCCTCTTTGGTGGAGTGATTGAATATAGGTTTCATATTTTCTTTTTTATGTAATCTGGTATCATTCTTTTTCCATTCACGAATGTTTTCTTAAATGATTATCTGGCATTTAATAAATAAAAGAAGGTTTTGCTTTGTTTTTCTTTCTACCTTCTGATGGGTGTGCAGCGTTTTGAAATATTTTGCATGCTGGTAAGATGGAGGGCGAAGTAGGGCAAGGTAATTCAGCTAGCAATGTGTTGTGCGGTGTGTTTTGTTTTTTTTAATGACATGTAAAACACATTGAGAGGGACATTTACTATAGTGTGCTACCAGGGTAGTGCAGGGTTAGTGCTCTGTGCAAAAAAGTAGCGGGAGGCCTCCTGCTGCCTTTGCAGCGTGTGTCGGGACAGAGACTGGGAAGGATGGAGGTGCAGGCAAGCACAAGAGTTGGTAGCACACGCTGACTGCGCTCGGGGCAGGTTCTGTGGATGCAACTAACGCCTACTCAGCTGTTTTACTGTGGTGAAGCATGGTAAATGCAAGGGGACAGCTGTAGGTAGCGCACAATCCCGCATTAGTAACGTGACACATACATGCATTACCAGCACAGGGCTTAGTAAGAATGCCCCTAAATATGTAATGGAAAAATAGCCCTCTCTGTTTTGGGGTTTTGTTTCTGTTTCCCTTTTCTTTCCATTTCAGAAGTGAAAAGAAAACACCTAAACATTAAAAACCAAAAAAAAAGCACCTCTGCTTATGAGTTTCCCAATCTTAGTCCCACCCCCAGAAATACCTCGATTTAGTGCAGGTAAAATTGTAGAAGAATGCTCATGTTTCTATTTGCAGGGAGAATGGGCATTTTTCAAAAAGCCCTCTTGCCTGGCCATTTAGCCAAGTAAATGGCTTTTGAAATGTTGCCCTCCCTGTGTCCTGAGATGACCCAGCAGAAGAGGTTTGCAAAAAGTAATTAACTAGAAATGCAGAACCCTCAGTTGAAGTGCAGAAATGAAGATTATTTAGAACAGTGTTCCTTTCAGCCAGGATTTGTACCGAGCTTTTTTTTTTTTTTTTTTGGTACTGTTCCATAAATTCCGTGAAGGGTGGCGATGGTGGGGAGCCGGAGAGGCCATAATTTTAATTTTAAAATCTGTTTTGTTGCTTTCCCTGCAGTACCGGGAGCATAAGAAGCGGTTTGTTTCAGCAAAGTTGTTTTCTCTACTTTCATTAGCATGAGCGAGCATACTTCTGTGGACTATTCTTTTGTAATGTGTTTGCTTAAAATTAGTGCTGCTTAAGCACATGTAATTAGTGATGTGGTACTTAAGCCAAATTTTGCTGCAGATGGGAGAAAAGCACAAAGCACGGAAGAGCAGCAGCAGTGACGATGCACAGCAAATAAAACATCTGGATTTTATTCTTTAAATTGACAAGTCGACTGGTTTTATTTAAGTGAAATTTTATTGCTGTCACATTTCACTGATGGCATCCATGTAATAACAGCAACTTCAAATGGTCTACTGTAGGCAGTCATAACACACTGCCTCTCTGCCCTGTAGGTTAAACCGTAATCTGTGTTATCGGAGTAGATAATTTTGCAGCACATTAAACACACTTTTTTTTTCAAGGTGGCTTTATTGCAGCAGTCTAATTTTTCTTTAGTAAAAATTAGGTCTTCCTGTGAATCACTTTACTTTTATATTTGTGCTGTATGTATAGGTGTGGGCCGCATATGTTAAAGGTGAGATGTTGTCAGGCTGGATTTTTCCATGCACAGGCCTACCGAGCCGTTCCAGTTCCTGGAAAGAATTTGGCTGCACTAGAAAACATTACTCTGCTTGCCCAAAAACTATAAGCAAGAATGTTTGTTTGGACGTATGAGCTCAGTTTATTCAGGAGAATTTTCAATAAGATGGTGCCATGCCCTTAATCAATAAACCTACTTCATTTAAAACAAAAAATAAAAGATCTGGAAGCTGGTGTCTCATCTAGTTTTCAGTTTTTCAATGCTGCAGAAATTTCCATGTATAAAAGTTCAGAAAGAGAACTATTTTAAGTCACTTTCACAAACAAGAAAGTTTTTATTTTGTTTATTTTTATTTTTTTATTTTCTTTTTAGTTTTTATGAGGTTTAATACTGAACTGTTGAACTTCCAGATTTTCACAATACTTCACTGGCCCCTCACCTGGGTCAAGTTTTCATAAGTTTCTTATGCGCAGAAATAAACGATCTTATGTCTTGCAGACACGTATATGCCATCTAGTCCTCATGGCATCTTATACACAACATACAAACTTGCCGCTCTTTCTCTTTGAATTTTAGCTGTTAGCATTTTATTTCTTTTGTGTGTGTTGACCCTTCCTGCCATTCTTTCGTATGCATGGAAATAGTCTTGGAAACCAGCCCACCTGATCTGCAGGTAACTCATGCTTTTAAGTATATTATGGGGGTCATCCTGACCTGTGAATAGCAGGGTTGGACGTTCAACCCACGCACAGCTCCCAGACGGAATTCGTGGCTTCTGGCCATTGTGCAGGGAGTGCTGGATGGAGGCGGGCGTGGGGGTGTGGCCAGGCACCGGGATGTGTAGAGGCCATTCAGGTCAGGCCCCTCTGTATGTCCTCCGGAGTTGATTGGATGCCTGGCTTATTTCAACCTGAAGGTGGAGTAAGTGCCAGGTGCTGTGCCGATTGCGGTCTTCAGCCCCCTGCCCCTTTATGCTGCCACGGGAGTGTATCTGTTGCTCCATCATGTCCTTGGGGGCCCCCCCCCCGAGGGCAGGATGGGGAGATGAGGGATAGGTCCGGCGGCTGGGCACATGGTAGCTCTGGCTGGATATGCCGATGCCATGCGACAGGACGCTGCTGCACCAGCACAGCAGCCGGAGTGTTGGGTGGGCTGGCTGGGCACTTCGCGGGACGTCTCCCTTCTCAGAATAGCCTGTACGCCAGGCCGTCTAAGTGCCCTGAATCCGCAGCCGTGGGTACGTATAATTTCTGTGGTTGCAGAATTGGGTACAAATTGGCCCCGTCCAGGTTTTGGGCGTCTGGACAGCCTGGATGTGCTCATTTCTGAATCAGCCTCCACGTGCATAAGTGTACCTGCACGTCAGAGAGGAATTTGGAGCAGGGAGTATATGTATGCACATAAATTTGCTTGGGAGTAGAACCTGCACAAATAGTAGAGACCGATTTTGCTTATTGTGAATGCCGCCTCTCCTTCAGAACTTCTTCATTACTATACTGAAACACTTTGGAGGAGAATTTAAAACTGGCCACATAACTGGATGCGGTCAAAATACGACTAGTAAGTGATGATTTTAGAAAGGGAAAGTGTATGTATACACCTTCAGGAACAAGCAGGAATGTAGTCTTCACATATGGGTATCGTCGGTACCGACGGAGCCTGCGCGGGAACGCTCCCCAGCGTCCAATTAGAAAGCTTTTGAGAGCATCCCACAGCGTCTGCGTGCTGCCTTCCTGCCTTTCCCAACTGCCTCTCTCCAGTTCTTCGTTTTCCGTGGAGCCAGCAGAGCGTCGTTCCTGTCATCGCAGAAAATTCTTCCTTATTACTTTCTTTTTTTGTGGTCGCGTCTGCCTTCCTCGACGCTTTACCGGTACCACCGTTTTTTCTTTTTTTATTTCTGTTCTTTTAAAAAAAAAAAACGTTGTGTTTTTTCCCATTTTTCCCAGGTGCACGCGCCTTTTTGGGCCTTCGGCCCAAAATATTTTCCTACAATGGAGAAGCCTGCTTCAGGTTTCAAAAAGTGCACCAAGTGTGGCAGTACCATCTCCGTCACCGACACCCATGAATGGTGTCTGAAATGTTTAGGTCCTGACCACTCCATCACGGATTGTATGTCCTGTGCCATGATGTCTAAAAGAGGTCGGCAGAACCGAGCTGCTAAGCTCAGTACCCTGTTTCCCTCTGATGCAGCTTCGGTGGCATCGACGTCTTCCAGGGCTTCCTCTTCCTCCCGTGGATCTCAGGTAACTAAACATAAGTCCAGCCGGTCCTCAAAGGGTAGATCTCCTTCTAAGCACGGAGATGCCTCTGGCGTTGCCCTTGAGGATTCTGCACCGGCAAAATTACTCCGGCGGGAGGCTTCGGCTTCCAAAGCATTATCGGGGCTCCAGGACGTTCTCGAGGCCTCGACCTTGGCATAACTACTGGTGCCATGCTCTGGAGTACCGGCTGTCTTCTCCGGTACCGACATCCAGGCATCGGCAGTGTCGATAGACCAGAGGTTCCTGGCTATTGAACGCAGTCTGGCGGCTCTCCTTAAACACCCTCAGAACCGCGTCAGACAGTTTAGCCGGCACCGGTATCGGTACCGATAGCATCGACATCGGTGTCCGCATTACCGGCACCCAGTCATCTGATGCCCTCCGGTACCGATACACCGGTACTGATTTCCCCCCCGGTACCGACTTCGGTCGGTACGGGTATCGAGCTCTACAAGAGCATCCGGAGAGAAGGTACTTCAAGTCCTCAGAGGAATCTGAGGATTCCGATAGTTCTGTCGATACCGGAGCACTTCTTCCAGAGGAGTCGTCCTCCCCTAAACGCAGGATGTCTCCTCCAGAAGATATCTCCTTCCAGGATTTCATCAGGGAGGTGGCTCAGGGTCTCTCCATTACTGTGGCTCCTGAAACAGAGCCCAGAGCAAAGGAGCTGGAAATTTTACAATATCCAAAAGCTCCTAAGGAGGCAGCTACTTTGCCCATCCATGAGATCTTGCATGATCTCATGCTCAGAATATGGGAGACCCCTCTTAACACCTCTCCTCATTCTCGTAGACTTGACACTATGTATCGAGTCCGTCCTTGTCCTGGTTTCCAGAAAACTCAGCTCCCTCACCATTCCATTGTAGTGGAGTCAGCTATGAGAAGGATCAGGATTGCAAAGAGGCATGCCTCTAATCACCCAGGACGTGAGTGCAGAACTTTGGATGCTTTTGGACGTCGTAGCTTCCATGCTTTCTGCCAGGATCAGTTCCTATATTTTATATATGGGAATGTTCCTGATGGAAATCACAGGAGATTTAGAGGTTTTTGAGTCCTCTTCTTCCTGAGGATAGGAGACAGGAATTTCTCACATTGGTTAAACATGCCCAGGATGTTTCCAAATTTGTCAATCGTGCAGCTTTTGACTGTTTTGAGTGCATAAGCAGAACCTCTGCCATTGCCATAGGTGCACGTAGAATTGCCTGGCTCCAGGCATCTGATTTGGAGCTCTGGGTAGAAGACAAATTGGACAGTATTCCTTGTACTGGTGAGAACCTGTTTGACAAAGATTGGCAGGAAAAGGCCAATGAGTTGGATGCTGACAACTCCACCTTGGACAGACTATCCAAGGGCACAGCTGATCCTGCAAGAAAGAAATCTTTCAAGAAACCATTCTTTTCCAAAAAGAAAAGGTTTTATCCTGTTTGTTCCCAGCAGGGACGTTCTGCAGGTCAACCTGTCCAGAAGGGTCAGCAACCATCCAAGCAAAGAGAGGCAAAGACTGCTAAGCCTCAACCACCTCAGCAGTCTCAGCCTCCACAAGGCCTTTGACTTTCATCTAGAGAACTTAGCCTTCCTGGCTCTAAATGGACCAGAGCCTTCCACCATTCCAGGAAGGGTTATGTCACTTTGCCCCAAGATGGGGGCAGATAACAGCAGAGCATTGGGGACACTCCATCATAAAGGAGGGGTACAAGCTTCATTTCTTGAGCATGCCACCTCCCACAATAGTAAAACAGTTCAATTCTCAGACCTCTCTCATCAACCTGTTAGATCAAGAGGTCACCATTAGATCAAGAGGTCCCAAAGAAAACAGGGGGATATAGACCTATTTTGGACCTCAGAGAATTGAACAAATTCCTGTTCAAAGAGAAATTAAACCACACTGATGCAGAATAGCGCGGTATATAAGAGAATGTAAATAAATAAATAAATAAATTCAAAATGATTTCTCTAGGAACTCTGCTGCCATACCTTCAGAGTCAGGATTGGCTTTGTTCTCTAGATCTCAAGGATGCGTACACCCATGTTCTCATCCATCCAACTCACAGAAAGTTCCTTCGGTTCCTTTTTCAAGGAAAGCACTACCAATACAGGGTCTTCCCTTTGGCCTGGCCTCAGCTCCAAGAGTGTTCACGAAATGCATGGCTGTGGTAGCAGCATTTCTCCGCACTCTAGGCATATTCGTCTTCCCCTTCTTAGATGACTGGCTCATTCGAGCCCCAACAGAGCCAGAGGCCAGAGCTTCTTTATCTTGCACAATGCGTATCCTTCAGTATTTGGGCCTAGTCATAAATATCCCAAAATCCAGTCTAACTCCCACTCAGTCTCTAGAATTCATAGGTGCTTTGCTGGATACCAAAAAGGCAAGGGCCTATCTCCCCCAGGCCCGTTGCCTTCGCATGGTAGAGTTAGCTTCTCAAGCAGTGCTAAAACCTCATCTCACTGCCCGAGAAATGCTACAACTACTAGGCCACATGGCATCCACAGTGCATGTGGTTCCTTATGCTCGCCTCCATATGAGAGCAGCCCAGTGGACTTTATCAGCCCAGTGGACCCAGGCATCAGGGTGCCTGTCAGACAAAATAGCAAACACCAGTTGTCTTATTTTGTCCCTCCAATGGTGGCAGTCCACTCAAAACCTGTTGCTGGGGTCCCCTTTTCAACAACCCTTACCCCAGGCAACTCTCACAACAGATGCTTCACCAATGGGTTGGGGAGCTCATCTACAAGACCTCTCCACCCAAGGCACCTGGACTCCACAGGAGACTCATCTGCATATCAATCTTTTAGAGCTCAGAGCAATCTTTCTTGCTCTTCGAGTGTTCCATACACTGCTCAGCTACAAGACAGTCCTCATTCATACGGACAATCAGGTAGTGATGTCCTATGTGAACAAGCAGGGGGGAACAGGCTCTCTGTCGCTTTGCAACGAAGCTTTGTGACTATGGGCCCTTGCCAGAGAGCATCAGATTCATCTCCTGGCAGTGTACCTCCCAGGCATACCAAACTCTTGGGCAGACAGACTCAGCCGATTTCTGCTTCCACACTAATGGTCTCTACATGCAGACCAGGTGGCCAAGATCTTTCAAATTTGGGGAACCCCGGACATAGACCTCTTTGCAAGTCCGTTGAATGCCAAACTTCCCTGGTTCTGTTCCAGAATTCCGGCTCAGGGCTCTCAGGCCAGGGATGCTTTCCTCCTTCACTGGGGTCAAGACTTCCTTTATGCCTTTCCACCTATTCCCCTAATTCCCAAAACCCTATTCAAGCTTCAGAGAGACAGAGGGCATATGATTCTCATAGCTCCACATTGGCCACGGCAAGTGTGGTACCCTCTGCTTCTACATCTCTCTCAAGCCCCCTCCCTGGAGTTAGGATATGCTCCAGATCTCCTGTCTCAGGAGGATGGAATGTTATGGCATCCCAATCCCCAATCTCTGCACCTCAGAGCTTGGTTGCTGAAGGCCTAGATCTTCAAGATCTTAACCTCTCTCAGCATGTAAAGGATGTCCTTCATGCTTCCAGGAAGCCTTCCACTAGACGCTCTTATGCTTTCAAGTGGAAAAGGTTTACCATATGGTGTTCGCAGAAGGGTCTTAACCCCCTTGCGATACTTCTGGAATCATTACTGGAGTATCTCCTTCATTTATCCAATGCAGGACTTAAAACTAACTCAGTAAGAGTCCATTTGAGTGCTATCACAGCTTCTCTCAAGCCTCTAAATGGACAACCTATCTCCTCCCATCCTCTTATAGCAAGATTTATGAGAGGTCTTCTTCTAACTAAGCCTCCCATTAGGCCACCACCGGTGGCATGGGATTTAAACCTGGTTCTTGGTCAGCTCATGAAGCCACCTTTCGAACCCTTAGCTACTACCTCATTGAAATTCCTTTCTTGGAAAGTCATCTTTCTCATTGCAATCACATCAGCACGCCGCATCAGTGAGTTGCAAGCACTAGTAGCTGATCCACCTTATACAAGGTTTCGTTATGACAAGGTTGTCCTTAGGACTCATCCACACTTTATGCCAAAGGTGGTCTCGCCTTTTCATCTCAATCAAACAGTCTACTTGCCTGTGTTCTTTCCAAGACCTCATGCATCAAATGCAAAAAGCAATCTTCATACTTTGGACTGTAAAAGAGCTTTAGCCTTTTACTTGCAAAGAACACAGCAACATAGAAAGTCCTCTCAACTCTTTGTTGCTTTTGATCCTTCTCATTTGGGACTTCCAGTCTCCAAGAGAACACTGTCCAATTGGATTGCGCAGTGTATTTCTTTTGCTTATCAGAGTAAGAACCTTCCTCTGGAGGGCCATGTCACAGCTCACAATGTGAGAGCCATGGCAGCTTCAATGGCTCATCTACACTCTGTATCTATTGATGACATCTGTCGAGCAGCCACTTGGGCCTCGGTTCATACCTTCACAGCCCATTACTGCTTGGACAAGGACTCCCACCGGGATGCCTTGTTTGGTCAGGCTGTTCTTCAACACCTGTTCCATACCTAATCAACTCCTACCCGCCATCCCTGGTTGGATGCTAGAGATCCATGGGGGGAAGTGGAGCCCTTCACAGGGACACACAACTTCTGGGGTCTCTCCCTGGCATCTAAAGCTAGGGAGTCCCCCATATGTGAAGACTACATTCCTGCTTGTTCCTGGAGATAGCATAGTTACTCACCTGTAACAGGTGATCTCCGGGAACAGCAGGAATTTAGTCTTCATAACCCACCCACTTCCCCTAGGAGTTGTATCTCTCTATCTTTCTCTTTCCCTCTCTCTCTCTTTGTCTCAGCTTTAAACTCAACTGGAGAGAGGCAGTTGGGAAAGGCGGGAAGGCAGCATGCAGGCACTGTGGGATGCTCCCAAAAGCTTTCTAATTGGACGCTGGGGAGCATTCCCACGCAGGCTCCATCGGTACCGACGATACCCATATGTGAAGACTAAATTCCTGCTGTTCCCGGAGATCACCTGTTACAGGTGAGTAACTATGCTTTACTTTCCCTGTAACATTACCGCTTATATGGCAGGCACATACATATACGAGGCTCAAAGAAGCACGTATCTCTGCCACGTTTTGCACACATACCTTGCATTTTACAAAGTAGATAACATGAGGAGCGACCTAACTAAGCTCAAACAATGACCAAGAATTTGGCAGCTGAGATTTAATGCTAAAAAAATACAGGGCCATACACTTTGGCTGCAAAAATCCAAGGGAACAGTACAGTGTAGGGGGCGAAGTACTTTTGCTCACAAAAGAGCGAGACCCGGGCGTGATTATTTCTGATGATCTTAAAGTGGCTAAACAGGTAGAAAAGGTGATGATGAAAGCCAGAAGGATGCTTGGGTGCATAGAGGAATGGCCAGCAGAAAAAAGGAGGCAATAGTGCCTCTGTTTAAGTCTCTGGTGCAACGTCTTTTGGAGTACAATATTGCGTGCAATTCTGGAGACCACACCTTCAAAATGATATAAACAGGATGGAGTCAATTCAGAGGATGGCTACTAAAATGGTTAGTGGGCTTTCTTATAAAGCATATGAGGACAGACTTAAAGATCTTAATATGTATGCGTTAGAGGAAAGGCAGGATAGAGGAGATATAGAGATGTTTAAATATCTCTGTGGCATAAATGCACAAGAGAAGAGCCTCTTCGTTTTGAAAGTAAGCTCCGCTATGAAGGGACATACGATGAGGGTGAAAGGGGATAGATTCAGGAGTGATATGTGGAATTATTTCTTTAAGGAAAGAATGGTAGATGCATGGAATAGTCGCCCAATGGAGGTAGTAGAGACGAGGACAAGTAGATTGTGAGCCCTTTGGGGAATATATACTGTACCTGAATGTACACTGCTTTGACCTGGTGGAAAGTGGTATATAAGCATGGCTAAATAAATAAAATAAGTGAATATTTGAATTTCAAAAAGCATGGGACCAACACAGAAGTTCTCTAATGGAAAAAAGGGGATTATTGTAGTTTGATATAGAAAGGCAGACTAGGTAGGCCTTGTGATCTTTTTCTGTTTTCATGTTTCTGTTTCTAATGTGTAAACCCAAACTCATCCATCTATGTTCCCAGAGGATGCTTACTTTTGTCACAGCAACTATATGTGGAATCGTTCCCCACATTTACACCTAGACATGTATGTGGTATAGTGCGTGCATTCATTGCGTCTTAAAATGCTAAATTGATTTAATGTGCACTAATCAACTTTGCTCACCTTAATTTATCAGTTAGTGCACACTGAAAAAATCCTTATTTAAACAAATATGTGAAACTATCTGGAAAAACACCCAAAAATTTTGTGAAAACTTTGTGAAGAAAAAACAAAATCTTGCTGAATTTTTCTTGCCTGTTCACATCCCTAATGTGGTAGCAAATTTTCCAAAGTGTACTTTGTGTGTGAGAATGAAAGTTTCTATTTTGGCACTTTGAGCATGATGGTGCCTTTGGTTTAGGGTGGCGGTCTTCCCAACTCTAGTTTACGAATGCTCCTTTGTCTTGACTGGGATTCATTCGAATCTTCCATTACGGAAGTCTGCAGTCCGATGTCGCCAATCTACTAATAGCAACATAGGCGCATCATGGACTTAAAATTGGAAAATCTGCAACAAAAGTCCATCTGCAGGTTTAGGAGACATTTGGGTTATTGTGAATTAGTGTAATTGAGCTTACCTCTAGTGCCAGGATGGAAGCGTAAATGCAAAGCACTTGGGAAATTTATTTCACTGGTAGCATTGCTCAAATTAAAAACCATCTTTAGAACGTGGATGTGTGAGTTTTCGCTGCATGTATTATGTTTCAACTTCAATTATGCTAAGTGTTATGAAATTCAGGAGGGTGATTTAATCTGCTGTGAAAATGAGTTTACAGAGAAACACAGTAATAGAGTGATAATAGGCCAGTTCTCTCTTTTTTTCTTTATTGATGGCTTTGTTGAGAGAGAAGAATATAGACCCATTGACAGTCTTGCTTCCTCTTCTGATCTCTTAGAATATTCAACCTGGTGTAGGAGACAAAGGTGCTTGTTCTGTCTGTATTCTCTGAGCCCACCAAGGTAATCCCAAGTGAAGCAAATTTGCACCCAAAGCAGAATGTACTAGGAAAGAATGATCATATTGGCTAAGTCAGTGAGAGTATGAATAGTCAGAAAAATTCATTTGTTGCAGCAATAAGGACAATCATGAATTTTGTTTTCCTTTTATTTGTATGGATTGCAGTAGCAATAATCTATCGTATTGATATATATACTGTGGTTGGAATGAATAGCCATTAATGCGAGCGGTGTTGCTGCTCAGGCGTAAATACAGAAAGGGTGTTGATATCAACCCTGGACTTTCAGGAAGCTCAAAAAGAATGGGTCACTGCACGTGGCTGGGGCGGAGGGGGACACCAGGTTGGCTAGTCGCACAGGACGTATTTCTAGTTTGGTACGGTCCTGGTAATTTTTATTAAAGGTCACTTGGGTAGAGAATGAGTTAGGTGCCTGTTATAGGGCAATTCTATAAGGATATATGGACGTATATGTGTCTCTGTAAAATACTCTCACAAATATACAGAAATTGCAGCTAAAATACCCACATACACATAAACCTGCTCGGAAGTAGGTAGAAATGTACATGGATGAAGTGTGCACATATTTTATAACTACACCCCCGAACATGCCTATACTTTGTCACATACTTTTCTCCGTGGACAGGCAGGAAGTAAGTCTTCACGTATGGGTGACATCTCCAATGGTGTGTTCTTTCTTTACTTGTAAAATCTTCCTTTTTCAAGGGATATTTTTTTCTTCATAGTGTCCCACGGTTTCTTAGGCCTTTTAGGCCTCTCCTTTTTCCTTCATGGAACCGCCAGCCACTTTCTCCAAGAAATGTTCAAACTGTGGCGGTACAACTTTATTTTTAGACCCGCGAAGTCGGTGCCTAACCTGCTTGGGTCCTGACAACAGTTTGGTGAGAAGAGGTCTTCAATATCGAGGTTCCCTCGATACACGGTTTCCCTCCAACTTCGGGGCACCGTCCCCTTCTTCTACACAGGATCAGGTAACCCACAAACAGTCTGTTAAGACTAGCCAGCCCTCGAGTGGTATGTCTCATGCACAGCATGTAGACGGCTCAGGCCTTGCCCTCGAGGGCCCACTGGTTTCAAAACCCCGGCGGGAGTCTTCGGTCTCCAAAGCCTTTCAGGGGTTTCAGATTGTTCCTGGGGTTCACCCCTCACAGAACATACCTGAGCCGTGTCCGGTGGTGGCATCCGCTTCGAGCGGTACCGATACCCCGGCATCGGCACTGGTGTTGGATGAAACACTCCTCACCAGGGATGGTCATCTGGCGTCCTCGGTGCCTTCGGGACCGGTGGATACTCTCCAGACTGACTTTCCATTATTGGTACAAGCACCGATACTACCACCGACGTCGGTACCCTCCAGACATGCATCGATAGCCTCGCTTCCTTCGATGCCGAGTCTGGAATCGATCTCCAGTCTGGAGGACTGGGTACCGACTCGCCTTGGTACCGTCTCTCGGGGGTACCGAAGGCTCGGTTCCGATGATTCGGATCCGCAACTCTCGGTTCCCCTGAGGCCGATTGAGTTGCCACTGGTTGACCTTCATCCACCGGTATCGGACACAGTGCCGAAGTCGGTACCGATGTCCTCATTACCCTTACGGTCGGTGCCTTCCATGCTTCGCTTATCAGGCTCTCTGCCCTCGATGCCGAGTTTGGAATCGATCTCTAGTCTGGAAGACTGGGTACCAATACGCTTTGGTACCGACACCGATCGATACCGGTGGCTCGGTACTGAGGATAGCGGCCGGAGTTTTTTTGTTACCTCGGTACCGATTGAACTGTCACCGATGACTGCTCCGATGTCTCTGTCGGGCTCGACTCCGACATCGGTACCGGTATTGGCATCGGTACCGGTATCCACAGTAGCATCGTGGCCAACTCCTGCCATGCTTTTTTCAACAGGATCGCTCCCTTCTATACCAAGCTTGAAGTCGATACCTGGCATGGACAATGTGGTAATGACGGTCGCTGCTCCTGACAGCCAGTACCGGCGACCATCCCTTAAGCATTCCACACAGCACTGTGCAGGATCTTCTATTCCTATATATTTGGATAGCTCTGTCGGTGCTCAGGCTAGTTCTTCAGATCTAACCTGTCCAAGGGAGATTCCTGTTGGGGATCCCTCTTTTCAGAGTTTCCTCCTGGATATAGCAAGATCCCTTGCCATTCCTATCCCAGGACATGATCCTAGACAAGGCTCTGTTTCTACCAAAGCAAAGGAGAACATAATGCTTCCTTTGCATCATTCCTTGCAGGATCTCCTTCTAGGAATGTGGGAAGCACCTTTAAAGGTACCCCCACCTTCCAGAGCAACTGATCTCTTATATCAGGTGCCCCCCTCTCCAGGGTTTCAAAAGACTCAACTTCCTCATCATTCCATAGTAGTGGAATCAGCAATGAGGCGGGTAAAGAGTAAGAAAAAGCACTCTTCTTATCCGCCAGGTCGTGACTCTAAGACACTAGATGCCTTTGGACGTCAAACCTTCCAGACATCTATGCTTTCTGCAAGAATTCTCTCATATATATTTTATATAAGTCTATCTCTTGAGGAGGTCACAAAGCAATTACATCTTTTGACTCCTTCCCTTCCAGAGTCCAAGAGTGCAGGCTATTCTTCACTGCTCAAGCATCTTCAGAATATCTCTTGGTTTCTTACTTGTGCTTCCCTAGACTCTTTTGAGTCTGTTAGCAGGACTTCTGCTATAACTATAGGGTGTAATGTCGCTATTACCCCACAGCTTGTGCTTGTAGAGTTAAGCGGCCTGATCCCTTATTCAGACAGTAAAATAGTGTTTGGGGAAAGCACTGCCTCCTGGGAGTTGTAGTTTTCAGTTATCCGAAATAAAGAGAGTAGTGGAGCTCGAGTGTTTCAGGCAAATAACAGGATTTTAATTCCCCTTCCAAACGGCTTTTACATATAGAAAATAAAGAACAGTTGGCCATGTGTCTTCTGGCAGGAAATAATATAAGATTGGAACATAAACAGCTTCCTAGATCAGCATCACAGTAATCCAACTTAAAGAGCAATTCTCTGTTCCATAAACCTTTGGTGCTTTTTCTCCTAGCTGCTACCTGCAGCTCTCTCTCTGCACAGCTTAATCCTAGCACACAGGTCTTATCTTATCAGACACAGATTTTGTACAGTCCATTGACTCAACAGGCAGGTATTCTAAAGACGTTCTGTTTCCATCGGTTCATATTGGTTCTCAGCTGGACATGTCTGCAATTGACTGCAGGGTGTTTCCAAGCACACACTTATTCCTTCAGCATGAGACTTTTCCCTGCAGCCTTCTGCTACACAAGGTTGGGAATGGCCACAGTATTCAGCACATGTAAAGCCCCACCCTTCTGGGCTAATATCAGAGCACTTCTTAAAAACAACTTTGTTTTTATACCATTCACTCAGCCTACCTTTTGGCTTTCTTATGGGAGATTCCTTTTGCCCTCCAGGATCAGCTACAGATACAAGCCTTGGAGTTTCTATGTGCACACAAGTCTGCTTTCTTGGTACATTTCCCTTCAGGCTGCCTTTTCTATACGGCACCAAACCTGGGCTGCTTGTACCTGGCTCCTTTGCACTGGTTCTCTGCTCGTTTCTTTTGCTGATTTCCCTTTCTGAGTCAAAGGTCAGAGAATCTTCTGTTACCATTAGTTCCTCTGAATCCTCACTCCCAAGCCAATCCTCTGCTTCTCGTGATTGCTTCCTTGCTTGCACTCGTGGCTGTGCTCACTTCCTTCCTAATGAGCTTCCCTTATCTCTCTGGCTTCCTGGGTTTAATCTGACCCCTCCCTCCAGCAGGTGTTCTGCCTCAGCTCGTTACCGATGAGCTGAACTGCAGCAGGGGCGTGTTTTCTTCTCCTCTGATCTGCTCTGTTTGTGGTTTCCCTGGAAACCAGGAGCCATGTGCATTTGTTTTTTCTTTTATCAACTGAAGTTAAATCCTGTGTTTTATCTCTCTCTAAGGGATCTGAGGGACCTTCTACACCACAAGGGGCATGACGTAGAGCCTGGCTCCAAGCTTCAGACTTGGACAAATGGGCACAGCAAAGACTGGGACATACTCCTTGCACTGGAGACAATCTTTTCAACAAGGAGTCTTTACGTCAGGTTACTCAGTTGTCCACTGACTTACCTGTTCCTAGGGGCTGTTCTGCACCTTCTTCTGTCCCAGTAGGTAGGAAACGTCCTGCCAAACTTTCTTCCCATAGGAGAAGAAGGTTTTATGCATCATCTGCCCATCATACAGATGTTCTCAAACAGGGGAAGCATTGTCCTGGTCTGCAGAATTCAACCTCTCACCAGGCCCAGCAAACCCAGCAACCACAGGGTTTCTGATCAATCTCCATCAGATGCTTGTGACTCTTAGGGTTAGAATCTGCAGTTGCTTCTTCTCTATAGAGGCAATCCACTGCTGCTGTTCTATTTATTTATTTATTTAGTATACATTTGTATACCGCTACTTCCAGCGATCAGCAGCGGTTTTGATTACAGATTGGAAATTGTCAAATCATGACAGGAAAGTTTTGAGGTATAAACACATTGATTAGACAGGAAAGCACAGCACACAGAGAACTATTTTACAGGGAACATGGGCTATGGAGGGTTAAGTGGCTTGCCCAAGACCACAAGGAGCACCCTGTGGGACTAGAAACCCCAGTCCTTCCGGCCCAAGGTTGCTGTCCTCTAGTGGGATTTGAACCCCCGACTTTCCGGCCTGAAGCACCTTGCCCCAACCACTAGGCCACTCCTCCACTCCACTTCTAAATCTTAGACATGGATCTCTTCCCAAAAGACATCCATTTTTTCTATGTTCTATGAGCTGTCAGGATGTTCATGCTTATAGGTCCTGCTAGGGAAAGAGGTCTAACCACTATCAAACAATAGTTTTCCTGTGCCAGCATGTCTTTTTTTCCTTTCTATAGACTTACTACTTTGTAAGTCTTATTCAGCTCCATTCTCTTTACCCTCTTACCAAGCTTTTCCTTTGTAAGAGCGGTATTGCTTCACGGAGGGCTTTTCTTCAGCCTCTCTAGTTTTGTTACTTTTCCAGTGCGGCGTTCTCCTCTCTGAGTTGACTCCTCTTTTTCAGTCTTGCTTTGAAGCAGTTCATCAGACATGTCCAGAGTTTTCTATTCCTGTTCTGTCTGTTCTTTCTGTTTTTAAACAGTAAGATTCTTTCTGCTGTCTAGCAAGCACCTGCCTATGTAGGAGCCTTAATGTTTGGACCACTGGTTCTTGTCCACCAGCAACCAGATTTGTCCTCCACTAACTTTCTGTCTAGTTTAGTAGTGATTCCAAGTCAGTGCTGTTATCTGTCTTGGAAATTATTTACTACAGCCTTGTTGGATTGTCTTCTCTTTCTGCCATCTCCATTCCCCTGGGTTTGGCAGCATAGTTGACATAGGTACTGGCTCTCCAGCAGCCAGTTCTATCTCCTTATTCTCCTGCATCATGCTCTCTGCAATTCTACAGAGAAGCTCTCCACTATGGCCCTTGCTAGAGAGCATGGGTTTTTTTTCTCCAACAGCTATCCTAGATGGTTGGAAAAGGCTTTTTCAGTCATGTCTCCCATGACTAGAAAGGTTCTCCCTTTTTATTATAAAGGACATAGGCCTTCTCTTACGTGAAAGCTTAAGGAGTTGCCAATTCCCTGCTTTGGTCCATAGTATTTCCAATCGGGAATATGCTTTCTCCTTGCAGCTCACCCTCATGGTAAGAACACATGATACCTTTTTGTCCTTAAGCAGGTCAGCATGGTATCTCATTTTTATGCATCTTCTGTTCACTTACCATGCTAGAGTTCTAGAATACTCGGGACTTGCTGGCTGCAGACTGATATCATCCTCTGCTTTTCACGTAACCGTCCTGGTTATTTCACTAGCTAGCATCCCTGTAGCTCATAACCAGTGGGAATAGATTCTCTATATATCTTCTCAAGTAGGTTCCACCTTCTTGTTATTCGATGAATCTTTCCTCTCCACATTTCCTATGTGAATACCGTTCTATAGGCATATCTCTGTCTGCTTCATTGCAGACACCCATATAGAGGCCTATATGTTCATTCTATAGCATACATCTTACAGATGTCTGTGTCTATCATTTGTGTTTTATGCCCTTCATATCTCACTATAGATATATTCTTATATATCTATCTATATGTTAGTAAAATATCTCGACAGATATATATATATATATATATATCGGTAGATTTGTATTCTGCATTTATCTACCTGACTGTCGAGACTCATATAGCTATATGATTCTGACAGATGGGCTTTACCCATACCTATGCTATCCAGCATGTTTGGGGTTCTACATTCACAACCACTCTCTGGTAGTTAACAACTTCCACCATAACCTTAAGATTTAGTTACCTCTGAAGCTCTCCATGTTCCAGTATCTCTCCTAGCTGACTCCAGTTAGGAGAGATATTGCCGATCTTCAGCTAATCACAGGCTCTAACGCCTCAGCCGTTTGTCCTTTCTTTTGGGATACAAGGGGTTTCCATACCTTTTCCTCCCACAAGGACTGTGCCTGTTTGTCCAATTCGGTCGGCCTTCTCTTTTTGCTTCCAAGGGTGAGCCACTCTGTCGCCAAAAGAGTTTGGCTTTTATCATAAAGCCTTCCGCTGAAGGCCCACCATTTTTGGTACTACCCCAGTCATTACCGGGGTCCCCTCTTACCTTTCAGGATTCTGACCTCCACTGTTTTTTCCTAACAGGTTTATTACCTCCACTTCACAGTGAGGTCCTCCTTGAGGTTCCTCTACTGGGTTCCCCAGTAGATCCCATGAACCTCCTTACCGCTGTGTAACCCTGTTAGGGGAGGTCCATATTGCAATATGTCTTTCAATATCATTGATGATAATTATCATCCGCACATGGACTCCTTGTCTGCAGTCCTATGCTAGGTTAGCTGTTCCACAGCACCTTTCTTTCTTCAACTCCTACCCTCCATCCTCAGGATGCCTGGTGTTGTGCGGGATAGCATGTTCCAACCTATAACATGCTGGGACTCCAGGCATCTTAGCTTGGGAGTCCCCATATGTGAAGGCTCATTCCTGCTTGTTCCTGGAGATAGCACAGTTACTTACCTGTAACAGGTGATCTCTGGGAACAGCAGGAATAAGTCTTCACAACCCACCCACCTCTCCAGGAGTTGCATCTCTATCTTTCCTTTCCTCTCTCTCTCTCTTTGTCTCAGCTTTAAAACTTAACTGAGGAGAGGCAGTTGGGAAAAGCGGGAAGGCAGCACGCAGGCATGGTGGGATGCTTCCAAAAGCTCTTTGATTGGACGCTGGGAAGCGTTCCCGCGCAGACTCCGTCGGTACCGACGTACCCATATGTGAAGACTTATTCCTGCTGTTCCCAGAGATCACCTGTTACAGGTAAGAAAAGTAAATTCATCAAAAATGTACAGGAAAAAACAACTTGGGAAACAACTCAAAGAGGAATTTACACAAGCCCATATTCCGGAAGACTATCAAGAGTACTTGGAAGTCAAAACAAATAATATACTCAACCCCTTTTAACTACATCCAGTCAAATAAAGCAAAACATCTCAAAAGTAAACTACTTATCCAAAAGAAATCTCTCAAGTTGGGAAGCCTCCAAAAATACATAACTATTACCAGACAATGTTAATAAGCACTTGCTGGGAGGCTGCACTGTGTCTGTCTTTCCTTGCTGCCATGGCACCATCTTCTCCAGTCTTCATTTGTCTGAGGAGCCCCACCAATGTTGTTTTTGGTCCTTTGCTGGTAAATGTTGTTTTTCTCCCCTTTGGGGGCCTTCCTGTGCAAGTATCGTGCTATTGCCTGCCGTCAGTCAAGTCTGCTCTGTCGATCATGGTTCCTTAATTGTTTTTGGCACTTTTTGGTAAAGCTTCCTTTGTTGTTTTCCCTGAAGCCCGACCAGGCCTGTGGTCACCGTTGAGCTGTTTGATTTTGCCACGGTCATTGTCCTGGGCATGTCCCAGAAACTGGCCAGTGGATTCAAGATGTGCAACCAAGTGTGCCAGGACAATCTCTGTAACTGACAGGCACAACTGGTGCCTTCAGTGCCTGGGTCCCAATCACCAGCCCTCTTCTTGAAATTTGTGCTTGTAGATGACAAAGAGAAGCCTGAGGGGTTGAGAGAAACAGAATCCCTCTTTGACCAGAAGTCTGATCAGTGTCTTCGGCACCCCCGTTGGTTTCAACGCTTCCCAGGAATCAGCCGACGGTGCATCGACATCGAGATGTCTTCGAGCTGAGTTGGAGCTGAGCATCCACAGTGCCCCAGAGCATTGACCATCGGTCGGTCTCCGCCTGGAGTCAAGAGAGGATTCGACCTCATCTCTATCTACGTCGAAGGGGGATCTATCTGAGCACCGGGCAAAGGGCCGGGTGCATCAGCATCAAAGCCCTTCTAAGCAGGACATCTAGAGTAATGGGTGCAAGATCTCTCAAGGTGCTCCAGAGGGAAGACCCCTCAACCTTTAGAGTTTCAGAGGAGCACCATCCAGCTTCCAACAGCCGAAACCATGTTGATACCCCCACATGGATGCCAGAGACATTGGTCGAAGATGCTCAGGCCCCAAAGCCTTCGGAATCAGCAACCATGGAGGAACACCACCTTCAGGCATTTGAAGTCCACATAGTGTCACTTGGAGAAAGAGCTGGCTGGTGCCTCTATGCCCACAGCATAGTCATTGAGCGTTGTGCAGCTGATCCCCAAGATGCACACTCCTGTGGGGTCCTGTGGCAGATTTGATGTCAGGACATTGAAGAGATCCGACACCAGTTTCTAGTGGGGCCATCTGCTTCTTGAGTTCCGACACCCTGATGAAACGCTGAAGCCCTCTATGCATCATCGATCCTGTAGAAGCTCTCACTTTCCTTGAGGCAGGAGGGAGCTCCGGACAGAGTCTTGGAGGTACTTCGACTTCCTTTTGGAGTCTAACTCTAGCTGGGTGACCAATTTGGAATCTGAAAACTTGTCGGCGGGCAGGACTCCTGAACTCCCGTCAGACCCCATCCCTTTGCATGAAAGGTGGAAGTCTCCTCCGGAGGACATATCCTTCCACGATTTCTTGAGGGATATGGCAAAGGCCATCCCATTTACACTGGAGACAGGATGAACCCAGGGCGGAGACTCTTGCCAAAGTCTCCAGTGACCTGTTCTGGCAAAATCCAAGGGTCTTTACTCGATCCTCATCCTTCTTGACCTTTCTACTGCTTTTGACAATGTTGACTGCAACCTTCTCCTTGATACCTTGTCTTCGCTTGGTTTTAAGGGCTCTGTACTGTCCTGGTTCTCTTATGTTTCCCATCACTCTTTGAGTATTTCTTCTGGTGGATCCTCCTCTGCTGCTATCCCGCTCTGTTGGTGTACCTCCAAGGATCTGTCTTGGGTCCACTCCTTTTCTCTCTCTATACCCAGTCCCTTGGTGCATTCATCTCTTCCCATGACTTTCGGTACCATCTTTATGCTGATGACTCACAGATCTACCTCTCTGCACCTGAAAGCTCTCTGGCAATCCAGGCCTAGATCTCTGCCTGCCTTTCTGACATTGCTGTTTGGATGTCTTACTGCCACTTGAAATTGAACATGGCTAAAACTGCGCTTCTTATTTTTCCCCCTAAAACCTCCTCTCCCTTTTCTCCTTTCTCAGTCTCTGTGGATAACTTTCTACTTTTCCCTGTTTCCTTGGCTCAGAATCTTGGGGTTGTCTTTGACTCCTCTCTCTCCTTCTCCATACACATCCATCAGATAACTAAGACTTGCCGTTTCTTTCTTTATAACATCAACAAAATCTGCCCATTCCTTTCTGAGCACACTACTAAGACACTTATCTACTCTTTAGTCACTCCTCGTCTTGACTAATGTAACCTACTTCTTTCTGGTCTCCCTCTGAATCATCTCTCCCCCCTTCAATCTGTTCAACACTCTGCTGCGCGGCTAATGTTCCGCCAGCCTCGTCATGTTCATATTACCCTTCTTCTCAAGTCACTTCATTGGCTTCCTATCTGTTTCCGCATCCAGTTCAAACTTTTCCTGCTGACCTATAAGTGCATTCACTGTGCAGCTCCTCACTACCTTTCTTCTCTTATCTCTCCTTACACTCCCCCTCAGGAACTCCGCTCTTCTGGAAAATCGCTTCTATCTGTGCTCTTCTCTTCTATTGCTAACTCCAGACTTTGCTCCTTTTATCTACCTGGAACAAACTACCTGAATCTGTATGTCAGACGCCTTCTCTGGCCCTTTTCAAATCCAGGCTGAAAACTCACCTTGGCTGCTGCTTTCGGATTTTGACTCATCTGATCATCTGTGTGTTTCTTTACCATTCCCCCTTGTCTACAGCTACTGTGTCTTGACTAGATTGTAAGCTGTGATGAGCAGGGTCTGTCTCTTACATGTGTCTGCAGCGCTGCGTACGTCTTGTAGTGCTATATAAATGCTCAGTAATAGTAGTATTTGGAGATCCTCCAGTACTCCTCACTCCCTAAGAAAGTAGTGATGGTGACCGTGCTAGTGCACCGCAAACAATGGTGGCTATAAATGAGGATGTGGAGAACCCTCTCACTGTGCCACCGGTCAGTAGGATGCTAGACTCTATGTACGGAGTCCAAAACTCTCCTGGGTTTGAGAAACCTCAGCTCCCGCACCACTACTCCTTGGTGGTAGAGTCTGCTCTTAAGAGAATCAAGAGCACCAAGACTCATTCTTTGACACCCCTGGGTAGGGAGGCTTGGATGTTGGACTTCTTCTGAAGTGCTTCCAAAGCTCCATGCTTGCAGCTCGAGTACACTCTTACCAGCTCTAAATGAACACGTTCTTGAAGGACATCATGTGTGATCTCACCAACTTGTGCCATTTACTTCCCCCAGAGAAACTGGAACACTGTCGTGCCCTAGTGGGCCATGGCTAGGACTGCTCAAAATTCCTGTTCCGGGCAACCTTCGAAACCTAGATGGTGTCTAGAATGGCGGCAGTGGGCATTGGAGCCTGCAGGCTCATCTGGCTTCAGTCTTCCGACCTGGAATAGTCAGTGCAGAATAAACTGGCAAGCGTGCTCTGCCAGGGAAAGAAACTCTTCGGAGAGCAGGTGGAGGAGAAGGTGGGCATCATAGAGAAGCAACACATCACCCTCACCAGGCTTTTGAGACGCACATCCAACCAGCTGCCTATTGCAGGATGTATCAAAGTAGAGACAATAAGTGTTCCTACCTGCATAGGCGCAGGTACTTTCCTGATCCTCAGATCTCCTCCCATCAAAAAATGCAGGCTCCTTGCCCGCAGCATCAAGAGAAGCCTCAAAAGGCTCTGCCACCAAAGCCAGGAGTGGGGTTTTGACTGGTTCCTCTGAAGCATAGCCAATCTGCCAATGTCCACAGAGGGGAGCCCTCCTGTGGTGTGAAGGCTCATGCTCTTTTTGCTCACAGGTGGTCCCTTATTACTTCAGACTCGTAGGTGCTACAAATAGTCCAAAGCAGCTACATGTTGTACGTTGCCAAACTGCCGCCACATTGCCCCGGAGTCATATCTCCTTGACCGTCTGTATCTAAACGTCCTTCAGGGAGAAATCTTCGTCTTTCTGGCTGATCTCACCATTGAGCCTTTGCCACAGGAGCAGATTGGATGGGAATTTTACTCCAGATATTTTCTGGTCCCTAAAAAGATGTGGGGGAGTGGTTTGACCCATCCTGGACCTCAGAAACCTCAACACTTTCCTGGTACGAGAAAAGATCAAGATGATATCTCTAGGTACCCTCTCCCTTAAGAAAGATTGGCTATGCTCTCTGGATCTAAAGAATGCGTATACCCACATACCGATCCATCCTGCTTACGGGAGGTATCTCAAGATTTGTCCTGGCAGTATGACTTTCAGTACAGAGTACTACCTTTCGGGCTGGCCTCGGCACCCCAAGTCTTCAGAAAGTGCCTCGTGGTGATAGTTGCCTATCTCAGAACACTAGAGGTCTTTGTCTTCCCTTATCTGGATGACTAGCCCATAAAAAGCACCATTCCAGACAGAGTGCAGCAATCCAAACGGTTGTCCATTCAGGTGCTACAGCTGTTGGGGTTTGTAGTCAATTACCCAAAATCCCATCTTCAGCCCTCCCAACAACCGGAGTTCATAGAGGCTCTCCTTGATACGACTCAAGCGAAGGCCATCCTTCCTCTAGTCAGTGGTTCTTGACCCAGTTCTCTGGGACCCCTAGTCAAGTCAGGTTTTCAGGGTATCCACAATGAATATGCATGAGATAGATCTGCATGCACTGCTTCCATTATTCTCCGTGGACCTCCCACCTCCCCGAGGAATTCTGTTCTGCTGCAGCTTTATTATCAGACTGGAGAAGATGGTACTACAGCAGCAGGCAGAAGGCAGACATGCAGGCGCAGTGCAGCTTCCCAAAAGTTTCCAATATAAGCTAGGGAGCATTCCCATGTGGAATGTACGTGAGGACTTATTCCTGCTGTCCATGGAGAACACCTGCTACAGGTGAGTAACTTGTGGGTATATACTGTAGGGTAACTTTATAAAAGGAATCATAAGGAAAGGGGAAAACGTTATAAAATTACCCCCTAAATGTTCAGTCCTGTTTAGACAGGGTCATTGCCAATGCTGCCTCTTCTCCTCTCTTCCATTATGTCTTCTGGGTCCGTCGATGAGGCAGTGTCTATCTATAAGACTACACTTTCCTCTGCTCTGGATTTTCTTGACCCTCCTATTTCATGTCCTGTGAGGCTTACTGTACTTTAGCCTTGACTGACCTCTAAAATCTGCTACTTATTTATTTATTATTTTATTTATTATTTATTTTATTACAATTTCTTATATACCGCACTATTGTCAGCGCGGTTTACATACAACCAAATGACCATAACAAACTGTTTGGCTTCACATAGAACAGGAGAAAACAACTTGGATAACATGTTTATGCTTTACATAGAACAGGAGTAATAACTTGGATAAAACGGGAATGCAAACTAAACTACTTACATATGTACAATGAGACCGAGTATTGGGAATTCAGTGTGAACATGTGTACAATGGAGTTGATATATTAACTTGAGGGGGTGAGGGAGAGGCACTTATGTAGTGGTAGGGTTAATCTGGTAGTATTGAGTAAATAAATGGGATTTGAGAGCCTTTCTGAATTTTGATAGGTCAGTAATTGCACGGATGCCTGGTGGTAATGCGTTCCAACATTTTGGGGCATAGATACTAAATGCCCTGTTAGATGTTGCGGTTGTGTACTTTGTTGAAGACTTTGGTATTACTAGCACATTTGTAGATGGGGTTCTCCTTGTTCTGTTGGGAGGAGCTGGCTGGATGATGTTGGTTAAAGAGGGGGAGGTGATGCCATGGATAGATTTGAAGGTGAGTAACAAAGATTTGAATGTAAGCCTTCCTTGAACGGGGAGCCAATGAAGTTGTATTAGGATAGGCGTTATATGGTCGCATCTTGCTGCTCCTACTAAGATTCTGGCTGCGGCATTCATGGCAAGTTGCAACGGATTTAGAGATGATTGAGGGAGACCTTGGAGAATAGCGTTGGCAAAGTCAAAGTGTGGTAAGATAAGTGCTTGGTATATTGTCCGGAAGTCTTCAGTGCTTAGAAGGGATTGCAGGTGTCTGAGTGACCGGATTTTGAAGTATACGGCTCTGACTATGTTGGATATATGGGTTTTCATATCTAGTCGTTGGTCGAGGGTGACCCCTAAGTACCGAATTGCTGATTTGGTTTGGAGCTCAGCTTCTTTAACTTTTATATGAGTTGGGGGGCAGAATTTCTGGTCTCTGGTGATGAATAGCACCTCAGACTTTTTGTGTTGGATCCTGAGGTTTTGTGATAGGAGCCATTCGGAGACTGTATTGAAGCATTCAATCAGTGGCGAAAGGTCCATTTTTTTCTGTGGAGAATGGCATAAATAGGAGGATGTCATCAGCATAAATTAGACAGTCGACCTTGAATGATTCGATAATGTTGAAAATAGGTTGCATGTAAATATTAAATAATAGAGATGAGAGGGAAGACCCTTGGGGGACGCCTTGTCGCTGATGGAAGGGTTCGGAAGATCTTGAACCTGATTTTACATGCTGCCATCTGCCATCAAGGTACGATCTGCACCAATCGAGGGCGACGCCACTTATGCCCTTTTCTTTTAGTCGTTCTATTAGCAGACCATGGTGTACAGAGTCAAAGGCTGCCGCAATGTCTATAAAGATGAGGGCGAAACCTTGATGGATGTTGTCGATACCTGTGACGATTTTATTGAAGAGAGAGGTAAGTAGGGTTTCGACGCCATGGTATTCCCTGAAGCCATGTTGCCGATGGTCTAGTGGGGAGGCTAAATCTATATGGTCTATATCTATACTATATGGTCTATATAAATACTATATGGTCTATATAAATCTATATGGTCTATATCTATACTTAGGTTCCTGTGCCTACTCTGCTGAGCACCTGTGACTTAAATCCTGTACCCTTGTTGACATCTTACATTTCAGATTCATGCTTACCTTCTTCCAGTTGGCCATAGCATGCTAAGCAAGAGTGATATGTTCATGTGACTAACTCTGTCTTGCCTCTGACCCTTATTGTCTCTTTGCGACACTCTGTTCTCTCCTCAAAGTACCTCAACCCCCAACCCTTCCTTTACTGTCTGCCCAAACTTTGGCTGACTATTTCCGTGATAAGGTTCACAAGATTAATTTGCAGTTCTCCACAGCACTATGTCCATCTCCCCCTCCACTCACATATCAATTCCTTCCAATTCTGTCACACTTTTTTCCTTTTCCTAAAATCACTGAGAAAGAAACTGCCAATCGTCTGTCCTCTTCCAATCTCACTACCTACTCTTCTGATCCCATTTCAACTTGTTTACTAAGCTCTTTCTTGCTGTTGTCCCTTCCATTGTAGTGCATCCTCAACCTATCGCTTTCCACAACTTCTCTTTCTGTAGCCTTCAGACATGCTGTGGTTACACCTATCGTGATACCTGCCCTTCCAGTTGTCAGCCCATCTCCCTTCTCCCTCCTTCCTTTTGTATCCAAACTACTGGGACGTGTGGTTCATTTGTGCCTCTCTTGATCTTCTCTACTCGTGTCGTTTTAGATTCACTGCAATCTGGCTTTTGTTCTCTACGTTCTAGTGAATCAGTCCTTGACAGAGTCTCTAGTGACCTCTTCTTGGTGAAATCCAAGGACCTTTTATTCTATCGTTATTCTCTATCTTCTGCTTTTGACACTGTTGATCACCACTTTCTCGATACCCTGTTTTCACTTGGCTTTAAGGGCTCTGTTCTGTCTTGGGTCTCCTCTTATCTCGCTCATCATCTTTTTAGTGTATCCTCTGATGGATCTTCCACTGCTATCCCAATTTCAGTAGGTGTTTGAGACCTCATTTTCGTCTCACTATACTCATTCCCTTGGTGCTCTAATCTCCTCATGGTTTTCAGTGCCATCTTTTTGCTTCTGACTCTGATTTACTTCTGTGCACCTGAAATCTCTTCAGGAATCCAGCCCTCATACCTCAGCCTGCTTGTCTGACGTTGCTGCCTGGATGTCCCACCGCCATCTAAAACCAAACATGGCTAAGACGGAGCTCCTTATCTTTCCCTTTAAGCCCATCTCCCTGCTTCCTCCTTTTTTTTTATTTCAATATCATCCTCCCTGTTTTCCTCTGCTTGCAACCTTGGTCATCTTTGATGCTTCTCTTTCTCCGCACTCATCAAACAGATAGCTAAAACCTTTCGTTTTTTTCACTATAACATCAGCAAAATTCATCCCTTCCTTTCTGAACAGACTACCAAGACCTTTATCCACTCTCTTCTCACCTCCCGTTTAGACTATTGCAACCTGCTCCTCACTAGTCACCCTCTGAATCATCTCTGTCCTCTTCAGTCCATTCAGACCTCATTTGCAAGGTTAATTCTCTGCCATTTCTTAAACTCATGTAACCCCTCTCCTCAAGTTACTTTATTGGCTCCCTCTCTGTTTCCAAACCAGTTCAAACTTTTTCTACTGAACTACAAGTGCATTCATTTTGCTGCTCCTCATTACCTCTTATCTCTCCCTATACCCCTCTTTGGGAACTCTGTCCGTCAGGCAAATCCTTTCTGTCTTTCACTTCCTCTGCCAATTCCAGACTGCATTCTTTTCACCTTGCTGCACCATATGTCAGGCTTCATCTCTGGTCCCGTTCAAATCTAGGCTAAAACCCCACCTCTTTGAAGCTGTTTTTGGATCCTGACCTTTTATTCTCCTGCTTATTTACCCATATGTGTAAAGACCATCTTAATCCTCTTTCTGTGTTTCTGTCTTGCATAGACTGTAAGCTCTGTTGAGCAGGGACTGTCTCCCATGTTTATATATACAGGACACTGTATGCCTTGTAGCGCTGTACACATAAGTAGAAATGCAGTTTCATATGTGATGTGTTTTGTATCGCAAAGTTATTTCTAGCAGTTTGCATCTGTGGGTCACTGGATGATAGTTGTCGCAATCGGTGCACTCTGCTAGCTGCTTTCAAGTGCAAAGAACGGACCCTTGCGCAGATGTTGAAAATAAACAGTTTTTAATGAGTTAATTGTATTTATTTTTTTACAGAAGAAATAGCATTCAGAAAGAGGAGGCTGTGCATTAAATTCATTCCCAGAGATTCAACGGAAGCTGCAATTTGTGACATTCGAATCTTGGGTAAATCCAAGCAGGCTCCTCCTCAGTACACATTCATAGGGTAAGTGCTTGAATGCAGCGATCATAGGTATCTGCTCTTCATGAGATGACCGAGTGCATGGTGCCGGTTCTTGATCCAGAATCCTGTGGATAATTATTTTAATTTCAGAGCACTTAGTGGAGCAGTGGTGACTAAGGATCTGCATGTAAAACAAATTTTTTTTTAATTATTTGTTTGGCTGATAGTTGGATTTCTCTTCTGTTTTTCAGAAGTTAATTCGTCTGATATTTGTGTGAAACTTTTTTTATGTGCATAAATCAACTTCAGGTGCATTAATTTGCCATTTTTGATGTCTATAAAGTGGATTTAGTGTGCCGCCTTTATGCACATAAAAGTTTCCAACCTAGAAACCAAATACAGATCCTTAGTAGTAATTGCTATTGAGGTATGAGAAATATATAACGTTAAAGGAAGAGCTGCAGCTTTAAACCTTAGCCTGGGTTTCTCTTTCCCTCCCTGGTAGGTGTAGTGACAGGTGCCCCTTGCATGGCTGGGTCTTATTCGTTCTTCTGTTCTTCCCGAATAGCGCGGGGATTGGGGGGAGGGTGCTTAGCTATCTGCCACGCCACTGAACTTTAAAACTGGATATTCAGCACTGGGGCAATATCCAGCCACCAGCATTGAACATCTCGATCGGCGGGATAGCGCTGCAGCTAACTGGACAATAGCGATATTCAGCCGCTGTCCGATTAGCTACAGCTGTGAAAGGCGAGCCTGTCAGGTGCCGAACTTTAACTGCCATGGGATAACCGGCAGATTGCCGCTAGCCTGTTATTCTTGGACATTGCTTCCACTCCGCCTCCTGCAGCGCCCTTGTGCTAGCCACCTAACCTTGGGGCATTCAGTGGGAACACCCGTGCAGCCGAATATCTTACTGGACGCGATGGACAGCAGGTCTGTAAGTAAATCACGTTAATTGCTTTGAAAATCCCCCCACACCTGTTTTTTCAGGTTGCCTTTCAGTCCATATACCACCAAATCCTGATTTAAGCCGTCTCCGTTTTAACCGTACTAGTATTTAAAATGAAGGCCAAGATTTTGTTGCTCATGGAGGCTTAAGGGGATGTATAGATTGGGAGCGGGAAATGAAGAATTAGCAGTTTCTTAGTTATGGAATTGGGGGTTATGCTGTATGTATTTGGAGGAGTGTCACTGACGTATGATTAACATTGTTTATCTTTTTTTGGATGCTATATGTCAGGCATGTCCAACAGGTAGATCACGATCTACCTGTAGATCGAGGAGGGGTCAGAGATAGATCGCCAGCGCCACTTGGCTCCATCTCTCCAGCAGCTCGCCCCATCACTAGGAGAGAGCTCGTGCCAGCAGGTCGTCTGCCGAGGGCTTGTCACTGCTGCTGATCCTTTGCCTGTCTTTTTTTCCCTGCCTGCGGGAATCTTGCCTGCAGGTGTATTGGGGCGCTTGTTGTTTTTATGCCAATAGTTTGTGGGTACCCCAGGGGGCCGCCGTCCACACCCCGCGACGAGACGCCACAGGCCCGGTGTCATACCTGGTCTCCTGCCTCTCAGAATCACCCATTCCTGCCCCCGCCCCAACAACCCTTAGAAGTGTGTTATATACTGGGCGATATCCATTCACCCGGGCTTTACCTGAATACACTTACCGTATTAGTTGTGTCATGTGCTGGTCGTTGGTCGCTTCATAGTTCGCTTTCATTAAACGTTTTCAGGCAGACACAACAAAGTGGCAAGAATTTGGTGATTTTGGCGGGATTTTCCAATTTTGTTCTAACTTGCCTATGCCTTGCCTTGCCTTCAAATTGGTTCAAACTACTGTGACTTTTGCTTGCCTCTGCAATTTTATTTTGCCTGACCTTTGCGTTGATTCTACACTGTGTGCAGTATTTATTAAATCGCGTGTGGTGGTATTTGAACTTGTTTGGCGGTATTTGACTTTATCTGGTTTGCTGGACAAGTATTTGAGGTTTTTTTTATGATTGTTTGGTGGTATTTGATTATTGGTGTCAGTATGGTGAATTCTTATTTTTACTTTTAGAACTGCACGTGTGGTTTTGGCTTCTCCAGTCCTGGTATTGCACATCATCCAGAGGTCTTCAGTTCCTGTTGATCTTTAATACTTTGGGACAGTGACAGTTTTGGACCAGATTCAGCCAGTGTTTATACTAACAGCAGATTTGGCCTTCTTACATCCAGCCACCCTAGTATAGTGAAGATAAGTCTTCCAAAGAAGAGCAAAACCTACCACTTTCATGATGAATGGGAAATGGACTACTTCTTCATTATGGTGAAAGACAGGTGGTGGTGTCTAATTTGTAATACCCCAGTATCCTTGCCCAAAAAAGGGTAATCTGGAACGTCTTTATAAGGCTCTGCATAGCAATAAGTTTGATGCTGATTTTCCACCCAAAAGTGAAATTCGTAAACTGAAGCTCAAAGAACTTAAATCGAAATTGGCTACTCAGCAACAGTTGATGGCGAAGCCAAGGTCACATTCAGTCAATGCAACCATCCTTCAAGGTCAGCAACCTGATTGCAAAGAAATGCAAACCTTTCACTGAAGGGGAATTTGTAAAAGATTGTTTTCTTGAAGTAGCTGACAATCTTTTTGAAGGATTTAAAAATAAGAAAGAGATCATAGCTGCTATTCAAGATGTACAATTGTCAAGAAACACCGTCGTGCGGCGAATAGAAAAAATGTGTGGAGACACAACAATCGGAGGATGTTTCAAATTGTGTTGCTTTCTCACTCCAACTGGATGAATCTACAGACATAAGAGACATAGCCCAGTTACTAGTTTTTATCCAGATGTTTTTGAAGACCAGTGTTAAAGAACTACTTGGAATGATTTCTTTTAAAAGTGAGAACTACCGGTCAGGTAATATTTAGTTCTTTCCGATATTTTGTGACAAAGTGTAATCTTCCATTGCATAGACTTGTTTCCATCACTAATGGAGCAAGAGCAATGAAAGGTGAGGTTAACGGTTTCATAGCCCTCTGTAGGCAGCATGACGACTTCCCAGATTTCCTTTCTTACCACTGCATCATTCACCAGCAAGTTTTGGCAAGCAAGAGACTCAATACAAAGACTGTCATGGACATCACTTTCAAAATTATAAATTCAGTTTGTGGAAGATCACTTCAAAGATGGCTTTTCAATCTTACTCTTGATGAAGGGGCAGCGGAAATTATTTTGCACACAGATGTAAGGTGGCTAAGTAGGCACAAATTTCTGCAAAGATGTTGTGATTTGCTGAATGAAATAAGAAGTTTTTTGAAGGAGAGGGGAGATGACCAAGCAGAGTTGGAAGATGAGGCGTGGTTATGTGATCTGGCATTTCTCGCTGACTTTACAAGCGAACTAAGTGATATGAACCTTGAACTACAAGGTAAAAACAAATGCATTGGCGAGATGATGAGTACAGTTTCATCCTACAAGAGCAAATTTGAGCTAATGACTGACCTTGCAAACAACACTTTTGATCATTTTCCTAATACGCAGGACCATCTGGGACAATATCCAAATTTTGTTTTTCAGAACAAGAGGTACGTGACAGAAATTTGTTCTGTTATCCAGGAATTCGAAAATAGATTCTGTGACTTCCAAAAAATTGGAACAGTTGTGGAGTACTTGTCATACCCATTCAAAGTAGATATGGACATTAAAGAAACTGCAGCTGCTATCAGTAAAAATTACTCATTGAACAAGCCATCTCTTGAAAACGAAATATTAACCCTTAAAAATGACATTTTTCTCAAGACCCGTGCTGAGCAAGAATCGTTTTGGAAGCTAGTGCCTAGAGGCAAATTTCCCAACTTGAGAAGATGCAGTGAAGCTGTACACTCCTGTTTCGGTTCAACTTATTTGTGTGAATTTGCGTTTTCCCATCTGAAAATGACAGAGTACACAACGTTCCAACATGACAGATGAACATCTCCAGGATTCCCTGAGACTGGCCCTCATGCAATATTCACCTAACTTCAAAAAAGCTGGTGGATGAAATGCATGCTCAGACGTCTCACTGATGAGCAAGAGCTAAATATTAAAGATTATGCAAGATCAGCCTGGATCAATACTCGACCTAAATTTAACACAAATTACTCAATAAAAGTTAAAGAAAGTTATTACTCAATAAAACTTTAAGAAAAAATGTACTTTCCATTTCCCCTCACAGTTCTTACTGGATCTTCATGTCTCTGTTTTGTTTTTGCTTAATTTGCTTAACAGCTGATTACCTCCAAGTAAATGACAGAAGGTTCATTAAAAATGGTTGGGAGGGGGGATCCTCCAACTTTATTGGGTTAAAATTTAATTTGAAACTTAATTTTCATGGTGGTAGATCACCGGCACTTTTGGCCGGAAAAAGTAGATCACGACCTGTTCGAAGTTGGACATACCTGCTATATGTATTATGTACACAGCCATGGGTGCGGTTCCCCCAGATTGGCGAGTAATAAATGTTTGTAAATATATCAATAAAAGGACTGTTAGAAATCTATGCATTTTTTTCTCTGTGTCACAACTATATTGTACACTCCATGGAGGAGGACTGTTGCCAGTGGCCACTGCTAAAATGTTAAGCAATAGTGCTACTATTTGGCAGGATGTGAAGGAAAGGCGAGAGACCTGTGAAAGAGCGAGTTCTTTGTCTCATATTAGGCTTGCTGTAACTAGACCCTTGGGGTAGAACGAATTACTAAACCGTTTTGTTGTGAAGGTTGAGTTGCACGACAATGCAGGATGGAGGGAACCTCGCTAGGTGGTGGATATGATCGTTCTCGATGATAAAGGACACGTGTGCACCAGTATCTGTAATACAGGGCACTGTAAGGTGTGGCCTGTAAACTCGGCAGATGAGCCCGCTTGGCAGTTCAGAGTTAATCCTTTTCCATCTGGTGCTTCACGTTGCTGATTTTAGGATGGATGAAGCAGCAAGTGGGAGACCTGCACGAGCCTGTGCATGCAATGTAAAGTTTTCTGAGGCACCAAGAGTTCTGCAAAGAGCTTTAAACTACATTAAAAGTGTGTTAATATTTCCTGTAATATAAAATAGTCAAAACAGAATCTGCCGTCCAATCTTCCCCGCCCCCTTTTTAAAAAAAAATTTACAGAAAGAATAGGATAACATTCAGGCTTATATTGCAAATGTTCCATGTGTGAAATCTGTAGACGTATCCTCAGCAAGGTGGTCTTCACTGGGGTTCCTCCATAATGTTTGAGAATACCTTGCTGTAGTAGCCTTACCAAGAACTGATGCCAGATTCATGTACTCATTTTACCTACAAGTTATCTTGGTGGCGATAATACATGTAAGCAGAGGAACATAACGTTATGGCTAAAAAGGGTTTGGGGGTCCATCTCTAACTTGACCGATTTTCTTCCTTTATGATGTTGCAGACGCCAGCTGGCGGTTGTAGTTTCCCATTGCTGAGGATTTTCTGCACTTCTCTCATGTTTTTCTTGAAGTATTTTGCTGCTTTTGCCTCTAGTGCAGTAACAGAATTCAAGAAAGTGTTCAGTGGTATGTTTTATTTTTGAAGTAAAATTCTGCATTTTTCCACAGTACTAGCAATTTTATTCTGCCAACAGGGAGCTCAACAATATGGGGATCTGGTATCGAATGGGAAGGGTCCCTCGAGCACAGGAATCATCTCAGCCCTCAAGCCCTTCTCCTCAAATATCTCCTACATCTTCTGCTGCAGCTCCCAACCTTCCAAGGTAAAGTTCTGCCGTTACTTCATCCCTCACCTTGATTAACTGCACTAGACTGGCCTCTGAATACTAGACAAGGGTCTTGATAAATCTGCTGCCCTCTTCATCAGTTGAGGCTCAGGATGAGAGTACCACATTTGCTGCATAGCGTACATTGGAAAGGATTCTGCATCTGTAACTTCCGCTCAAGCATCTTAATCAAGAGCATTAACAAAATTATTTTTAAATTATCTGTGGTTGCGTCATTAGATGCTGTGTGGATAGGTTTGTAATTTTAGTATTGTTTTTGTTTTATATATTGTAAGGGGTACTACCAGGGCATACGGGGAACCGAGGGGAAAGGGGGGCTCTGAAGAACGGGGTACCCAAGCAGAGGACAGGAAATCCTGGAGAGGGGAAATCCTGCTTTGGGGGAGGGCTCCTTACAGTGTGGCAGAATAGAAAACGGGCAAGGGAGGAGGAGCTAAAGTAGAACAGGAAACAGAAAATTAAAAAGACCACAGAGAGGCTAGGGGGAGGGGAGAGGGAGGAACTGGCAGAGCAGGCCAGCAGAGTCCATGGAGATAGAGCCTTGGGAGCTGGGAACTGAACACTCTGCAGAGTCAATGGAGATAGAGGCTATGGAACAGGACTCACATGCTGATACTGGTCTGGCAGACCTTCCAGATGAGGAGGAGATGCAGATAAGTTGAAGGACACCCTTATTTTGGAAATACTTCAATACGTTCTAGTGGAGAAAGAACGACTAACTGTGGGCCGTTTTGGGCAGCGTTGGGTCAGTGTGCAAAGGAAACACTGATAGGGAGGTAGCTACCACAGCCCTAGGGTTACCTAGATACCCAGGCTGCAACTTTTTCTTTTGAAACACTGAAGAGTACCGCACAGTTAATCCAGTGGACTAGTGTTGACTGTGTTCATGCTGTTTATCTTGCTGACTAACCATTGCTGCTTTATCAGAGAGATAAAGTTGTACTGCACAGTGAACTAAGCACAGGCTGTGTTTGTGCTAATTTTGGAGATATGTTGTTTGGACTTGGAAAAGTGTCGTCTGTTGCGGCTGCCTGCATCTGACCTTGCCTGGCTTCCATCCCTCTGGGAATCGAGCATATCGACGACAATTTTTTTTTTTTTATTTAAAGTTTTTTTATTGAAAACATGCACCTTATCATCAATAATACATAACTCCTAACAAAAATAATTAAGCCCCGTCTCCCTTTTTCTTCACTCCCGCAAACACTCCCGCCCCCCACTCATCACCCTGTTACTAGTTAGCCCTTCAAGCCAGCCAGAAATGCCCTTATGAAATTGAGGTCACGCAAACCACCTGCTGAACCCACACTTTGGGCTCTTACCACACTTTCACCCTCACCCCATCAAGAGAATGCACCCAACTCCCCAACTAGCACTACATCATATCTGAACAAGACCTACCCTGAACCCAATCAGAAAAGGGCTCCCGCACCATCTCATATTTACCAAAGTTTTGTGTACGATATCCCATGATCTCACACATTCAGCATATCCGCTCCATCCTTGTCTGATCATTCCCTAGCTCCAGCATCTTTGAGGTTTTCCAGACACACGCTACTTCCATTCTCAAAGTCACACACCAGTATCTCTTTAGTAGAAACAAATCTGCCCCATAACCTTCAGAATCCCCTTTTAATAAACAACCACCAGGTCCCTCTCCCAGGTGATACTGTCATTTTGCGTAAGCCTTCCAGAACTCTCTCCCAATACTTCACCACCTCAGGGCACGCCATCCACATACAGAAGAAAGTCCCTCCCGCCTTTATCCCTTCCAACACATAACACTTTCCCCTCTACCTATTTTACAAAGTCTAGATGGTGTCAAGTACGTCCTTATAGGCATTTTCTAGTAGTTAGCAGCTATAGAAAGCTTAGCTGTAGCTCTAAAAATTGCTTTCCACCTCTTATCATCCCAATCCCCCCTCCTAGATCCCATTCCCAATTCAAAAAGGGCCTCATATGCCTAAATGCCCCTGCCGTATGTGTCTTACACAGTTTTGATAACAGCCCCTTCGTCCATTTAATCCTCCGATTATAACTTCTACTGTGTAGGAGGTTTCCTCAAGTCCTCCCTTACCTCATTCCCCCGTATAAAATGCCTTACTGGAGATATGGATATTGATCGCCTCCCGCAGCCTCCATTGCTCCTGCACTTGTGCAGACTCCACCATTTCCCCTCCCGTCTTCACCAACTGACCCAAACTAGTCAGCCCCTTACTTTCCCAAGCATCAAACCTACTCCCGTCCCACCTGGGACGGAAGGCTGGATGGCCTGAATGGGGGAGAAGGGTGAGAATCTCCTACCCTCCATTAACTTTTTCCAACTCCCCAACCACATTTGCCAGTTTAAATTTATATAAGGGTTACCCCATTTTCTCTTCTCTTTCATCCCCGTCCAGGTGTCCCCTCTCATAGGCATACTGTCTGAGATGATCTGTTCAATTTACATCCATTGTTTTGCCTGTGGTACACCCCCCCCCCCCCGCCAATCAAAGATTGTGTGCGACTGCACTGCCTGAAAGTAGACCTCCAAATGCAGCACTCCTAACCCACCCTCCTCCTTCCGCTGCTACAGTAGGCTTCTCCTCACTCTAGAGGGTCACTTGTTCCAAATAAAATCAAACACCCTCTTTTGCAACTTCCTCAAGAATGCAGTTGGCATAGTCAGCAATCTCCAGGAACAAGCAGGGATGTAGTCTTCACATATGGGTATCGTCGGTACTGATGGAGCCTGCGGGAACGCTCCCCAGCGTCCAATAGGAAAGCTTTTGGGAGCATCCCACAGCGCCTGCGTGTTGCCTTCCTGCCTTTCCCAACTGTCCCTCTCCAGTTCTTCGATTTCCGCGGAACCGACACCCTGCCACCGCAGAGGCTCTCCAAGAAGACCTCATCCCATCCCCACAAAAAAGACGTTGGGGAAAAAGGCCCTTTTCCCGAGGGGAAAAAGGGTGCCCTCGCAGAGGGTCATTGGTAGCAGCCCTACTGTGGCCATCAGCAGGGTTCTCATTCCAAAAGGCAGGAGGCTCAGAAGGCAAAAACACCTAAGCCCCAGACTCTAGCTCCAACCCAGCCTGGGAGGAGCTTTTGACCCCCAGGAGACCTTCACCAGCCCACAGGGGGGCACCTGGCACTCTTTGCCCACAGATGGGCCTCAATCACCTCGGACTCATGGGTACTGCAGGTGGTCCGGGAGGGATATCTCCTCCACCTACAGCAAATTCCGCCCAGGTTCTTTCCAGGAGAGCCGGTTTGACCCCTCCTTCACCAGATCTTACTTCTCACAGAGCTCACAGGTCTTCTCAAAGACAACGCAGTAGAACATGTACTCAGACACCTGTGGGGCAAAGGCTTCTACTCCAGGTACTTCCTTGTTCCAAAGAGGATTGGGGGCCTCAGGCCCATCCTAGACCTGCAAAACTTAAACAAGTTTCTGGTGAGGGAGAAGTTCAAGATGCTCTCCCTTGGAACACTGTTGCCCTACCTCCACCAGGGAGATTGGCTTTGCTGCTTGGATTTAAAGGATGCTTACACACACATCCTGGTCCACCCCTCCCACAGGCAGTGCCTAAGGTTCGTGGTAGGAGGAGGGCACTACCAATACAGAGTACTACTCTTTGGCCTGGCGTCCTCACCGAGGATTTTGACAAAATGTCTAGCAGTGGTCCCTGCCCACCTACTTCTACAAGGGGCCTTCATCTTCCCCTACCTGGACAACTGTCTTATCAGGGGTGGCACGGCCGCAGAGGCCCACCAAGCTACAGGGCGCACATCCCTCCTGCTACAGCACCTGGGGTTTATCATCAACTACCCCAATATCATCTCCAGCCCAGAGTCTGGAGTTCATAAGTGCTCAGTTGGACACCCTGCAGGCCATGGCCTTTCTACCCAGGGAAAGAGCAGATTGCCTCAGAGAGTTAGCGGCGAAGGTGCAGCACCATCGCTTGGTGCCCGCCAGTCTCCTCTTCCGCCTTCTGGGCCACATGGCCTCCACAGCCCACGTCACCCCGTTAGCCTACCTACATATGCGAACAGCCCAGTTGTGCCTCCGTGCTCAGTGGACGCAGGTGACAGGGAGATTGTGGGACAGGATCAGGATAATCCTCCAGCTGGCAGAGTTCCTCTATTGTTGGCAACTTCCCTGCCACCATGCCCCCACCCCAGAGGGTCCTGACCACGGACGTCTCCCTTTTCAGGTGGGGAGCACACTGCGAGGACCGTCGAACATAAGACAGCTCGCCCCAGATGGAATCCCTGCTACAGATCAATCTTCTGGAACTCGGGGTGATCTTCCTGGCCCTACAAGCATTCTGCCACTGCCTGCGGCACCAGTCAGTACTGGTACAGGCGGACAACCAGATTGCCATGTTCTGTGTCAGCAAGCGGGGGCATGGGGTCGTACTCCCTCTGCCAGGAGGCAGTGGCTCTCCTGTCCTTTGTGGCTCGCAACAACATGCTCCTGCAGGCAGTCCATCTCCCGGGCTAGGACATTCTCCTGATGGACAGATTCAGCAGGGTGCTTCAGCCACACGAATGGCCATGAACCCTAGGGTGACCTCACAGCTCTTCCGCTTCTGGGAGATTCCTGTGATGGACTTCTTTACCACCCTGGACAATGCGCAGCTGGCCCACTTCTGCTTGCGGCAGCCACACCCGGCGAGGGTAGCGGCAGATGCCTTCCTGATCCCGTGGGTGGAAAGCCTCCTTTATGCCTTTCTGCCAACCTCCCTCTGGTCACCAGGACCATCTTCAACGTCCAGCACGAGGTGGCAGTACTGATACTAATTGCCCCCAGGTGGCCCAGACAGCCATGGTTCCCACTGCAGCTTTCCCTGTCAGCGGCACTCCCAGTCCCTCTGGGCCATGCTCCGGATCTTCTGATCCAGAAGAAGGGCTCCCTCCTGCACCCCAATCTGGGGTCTCTAACGTTAACAACATGGCTGCTGAAAGGGTAGCCTTGGCCCCTTTCAACCTCCCAGGAGAGATCGAGGCGGTCCTGTTGGCTTCTCGCAAGCCCTCCATGAGGTGAGTATATGCTTTTAAGTGGCGTAGATTCTCGGTTTGGTGTGTGGAGAGGTGGGAGAACCCGTTCTGTCCTGTCCTGTGCAACTGGTGCTCCAATACCTACTGCATCAGTTGCACACTGGACTGAAGTCCAACTCTGTGAGAGTGCACCTGAGTGCGATTGCTGCACACCACCACCCTATCAAGGGAAAACCTCTCTCGGGTCCGCCCCTGGTCTCTCTGTTCTTCTGGGGTCTTCTGCTGTCTAAGCCCCCCATTGGTCCCTTGGTGGCAGAATGGGACCTCAGTGTTGTGCTCTCACAGTTCACCAGGCCACTATTCGAGCCACTAGCTACTTGCCATCTGCGGTATCTTTCATGGAAGGTGGCCTTCCTGGTTGCTGTCACATCCGCTTGCAGAGTAAGCGAGCTTCAGGCCTTGGTGGCAGAGCCACCATACACAAGATTCTGCAAGAACGGGGTGGTGCTCCGCACTCACCCCAAATTCCTCCCAAAGGTGGTATCTTCTTTCCACCTCAACCAGGAGGTGGTCCTTCCCACCTTTTTCTTGCAGCCTCATGCCGGTAGGGAGGAAACTAAACTCCATACATTGGACTGCAAATGGGCCCTGTCCTATCTACAGCATACCCAGGGCCATCACAAAGCTCCTCAGCTTTTCGTTTCCTACGACCCCAGCAGATTGGGGCTTCCTGTGACTAAGCGAACTCTGTCCACTTGGGTGGTGGACTGTATTGACCTTACCTATGAACGAGCTAGTCTCTCCCTGGACCCCACCAGATTACAATGCATCGCTTGAGAGTGATGGCCACATTGTTGGCGAACCTGCGCTAGGTACCGGTGACAGAGATCTGCAAAGCAGCCACATAGCTTCAGTCCATACATTCGCAGCTCACTATTGCCTGGAAAGCGAATCCCGTTGGGACAGTGCCTTCGGCCAGGTGGTACTCCGTAATCTGTTCGGGGTGTAGGCAACTCCTGCCCTCCAACCTTTTTGTTTTCAGGCTGCCAGAGTGACGGTGTCTCTCAGCTGGGGACTCGCCTTCTGAAACTCACGGCTATCACTTGGTCGCCGTTGGTGCCGTCATGGTTCAGTTCTTGGTAGCCTGGAGCTAGGGAGTCCCATATGTGAGGACTGACGTCCTGCTTGTTCCTGGAGAAAGCATAGTTATTCACCTGTAGTAGGTGTTCTCCAGCAACAGCAGGAATCAGTCCTCACATCCCTCCCCCCTCTCCTAGGAGTTGCCTCCTACCTTGTTTTATTTTTACTACCATCCTAGCTATGTCATCTGACTGAGCAAGATGGCACCCTTGGGTGGGAAAGGGACCACCCATGTGTGATGGCATCTCCCAAAGGCTTTCTTTGAAAGCTGGGGAGATGCTTTTGTGCAGGCTCCGTCGGCACCGACGTCACCCATATGCGAGGACTGATTCCTGCTGTCCCTGGAGAACACCTGTTAAAGGTGAGTAACTACATTATCTGGACTGGTCTAGAAGGATTCAAGGAAAGAAAATTTTATCAGCTATGTAAACATTTCTCCTTTGGCCATACAACTCTTCTCCCATGTCCCATCATGGAGGCTGGTGTGCCACACAGCACCTTTGAAAATGTGGGTATGCTTTGGGTGTGAAAAATTTTGAAACACTGGCTTAAACAACAGAGGACTGTTTGGCCATTGTGCCTCTTCCAGTCTTCCAAAAGAAAAGAAAAACAGATTGAGGTCAATTGTAACCTTCATTTTTCACCCAGAAAGGTTGCAGGTCAATGAGCTGGCAGAAATCCAATGGTGTGTGTGCTTTTTTTTCTTGAAAAATTGCTCAAATCAGCCAGTGCATGATCTTTGATTCCTGTTATGTTTTCATTTTGAATAGTCATTTCCTACCTTACATTCCTTTTAGAATGATACATTTCTTCCCATTCTCTATCCCTGGCTTTAGTTCTGTTAGCTACACACAGTGCCAAAGTCCGTAATTCCAATTTTCCATGTAAGCTGACCATGCCACAGGATCCTTGCCAGCGATGGGAAAATTTATTTTGTTTTAAGAGATTGAGGTATAATTGGGGGTGGTTCAATTGATTCTAAATTATTTTGATTGATAGCAATTTGAAGCATAAGGGGCTTGGTATATCAAAAGCTAATTATATCTCAGTCTGGATGTTTTTATTTTCCTAACTTCATAATATAGTCCTATCTTGTGCAGCTTATTGTGTGATGCTGTATGTTCTCTAGCTATGATTATCCTGTGACATGTTTCGGCAGGACAAAGTTTAGGCTTCCTGTAAAGCTTTCAACATTTATTTCTCAAATCAAGATTCTTCAGGGATTTTTTTTTAATTAAACAAGAGGATGGTAAGCACCAGTGAAAGAGGTAAACTTGAAATGTTAGAAGTTGTAGTTTTGTAAGCATGTTGCCTTCCGCTTTGCATTTCTTCCATGCTTAAGAGCTTATAACGCTTATAAATAACTAGACTCCTGTTTCATGGGGGCATGCACTTGAAGAAGAATTGCTCGATTGGACCAGGTAGGGAGCTCAAGAGGTCAGTTGAGAACAGATCACCCTTAACGGAATCTAAATTACAAAATGAAACCTCTTTCACATTTGTGTTTCTCTGGGAACAAGCAGGAAGTCAGTCCTCACATATGGGTGACGTTGGCACCAACGGAGCCCTCGCGGGAGCATCTCCCCAGCTTTCAAAGAAAAGCCTTTGGGAGATGCCACCATGCATGCATGGTCCCCTTCCCACTCAAGGGTGCCATCTTGCTCAGTCTCCTTTTTTTTTTGCAGAGCCCTTCAGACGTCGTCTGTCTTTCCCCAAGAAAAAGTTGATTTTTTTTCTTCTCAAGTTCTTAACTCGTCTCCGGTATCGCACCGGTACTCTTCCTGCCTACCGATCTTGGTGCCTTGGCATCGAGTTCGGTTCCTTTTTGTGTGTGTGTTCTTTTTTGGCGCTTTCGTGCCCCTTTATTTCCCGTTGGCAGCTCGAAGGGTCTTCGACCTCGCAGGGGTTCTTTTTTCTCCGATGGCTACCAGTGGTTTCAAAAAGTGTCATCGGTGTGCTAAGCTCATGTCCTTAACTGACACACATGACTGCTGTCTCCGTTGCCTTGGACTGGACCATGACACGGCGGCCTGCAACTTATGTAAACGGATGTCTACTAAGGCCCTAAAGAGCCATCAGGCAGCAGCATGATAATCTTTTTCCCAACTCCCCGATGCCTCTGAAGGCAAGGGCCTCGTCTGAGGTGCCGACTTCTCAGGAGTCCTCCAAACCTGAGCACCTTTGTGGGTCCTCAGAGAGTGGGTCCCCCTTGAGGGAACACAGAAGGAAGAAGAAGCCCACAAAGGCGGCATCCTTGAATGGCTCCGATGGACAGGGTTCCTCCCGGGCCCGGCCCCACAGCCCCAGGCACCTGCCCGAGACTTCGGAGAGGGAACGGCTGGCAAAGGTCCCCCGGAAGGATCCAGCAGTGGGCCGGCCTCTATCCTCGGAGGCTATCCTAGTTGAGGATTCCCCCTCGGGGGGAGCTGGCATCGGACCCGAGTTCCTTGGTGCCCGCGCCGTAAGCTGCGGAGCCTTCTGGCCTTGAGTCCAGGATGGCATCCTTGGAGCGCAGCTTGTTTGCCACCTTGGATCAGCAGCAGGCGCTATTGTCT
Organism: Ichthyophis bannanicus; assembly: GCA_033557465.1. NCBI lineage: Eukaryota > Metazoa > Chordata > Amphibia > Gymnophiona > Ichthyophiidae > Ichthyophis > Ichthyophis bannanicus. The sequence goes on along the minus strand of CM066039.1, from coordinate 10,633,357 downwards.
GGCACGTCCGGTTCCTCCGCCCCGACCACCGGGCGTTCGACATCGAAGACATCCCCGGCAGCCAAGCCAATCCTCTGCTGAGGTCATGCTCGGTGTCCCACTCGTCAGGGCCGTGGTCTCCATCAATGTCCCCTCTGAGGGCGGACCGTGTGGCCTCAGGGCCTTCGAGGCCCAAGGAGCAGCCTACCTTAGAGTCTTCCTCGGACTACTCCAAGTGGAGGATGGAGGATGACTCCCCCCCCCCCGGATACCCGTCAACACCGTGGCGTCCCCTTGGACTCCCCAGTCTCAGAACCTTGGAGAAGGTCCCCGCCGGAGGACATGGGATTCTTAGAGTTTGTAAAAGACATGTCTAAGGCCCTGATGTTCCTGACCGAGTTGGAGGAGGACCCTTGTGCTGATGAGCTTGAGATCCTACAGTTCAAGGCTCCCCCTCGGGAATTGCTCACAGTGCCCATTCCTCCCATCCTGGAATGGCTCATGTTCTGCATGTGGGAAACGCCGGCGTTAGTGCTGGTAGTGAGAAAGCAGCTAGACTTGATGTATCGAGTCTGCCAGAGCTCTGGCTTCCAGAAGTCGCAACTGCCGCACAACTCCATGGTGGTGGAGTCGGACATGTGCCCCTTGTTAGGGATGCCTGCACCTTGGATGCCCTCGGCAGGAAGTGCTACCAGGGCTCGATTATCATTAGCTGAGTCCAGGCCTACCAGCTGTACATGGGCATGTACCTGAAGGACCTGGCAAAGGAATTCACTGGTTTCTCAGCTGGTCTCTCCAAGGAACCTTTGCAGCGCTTCAGGGGCCTCTTGGAGGCCATCCGTGAATGCTCCAAATTTATGTCTCGAGCGGCCTATGACGGGTTTGAGTCGGTGGCCCGGGTAGCCGCGGCAGGCATCGTTGTGTACCGCCAGGCTTGGCTCCATTCGTCTGACCTCGAACAATGGGTACGGATAAGTTGGTCGATGTCCCCTGCCAGGGTGAAAACCTCTTTGGCAAGCCCATGACCAACAAGGCTGCTGAGTTGGAGTCAGAGTTCATGATGAGGACCAGGCTCTCTAAGAAGACCGCTGCCCCTCCCTGAAGGAAGGCCTCAGGTAAAAAGCCCTTTTACCCAAGGAAGGGTGCTGCTTACCGCAACTGCCAACATTTTCAGGCCTTCCTGGCTCTCCAACAAGGGCAGCAGGCCAAGGGACAAGGGCATGGCCCGCATAAGCAGAAGGCTCTGAAGCCCCATGCTCCGCCCAGCTAGGGAGGAGTTTTTGACTATTCCAGCATAGCCACTCTACACCAAAGAGGTCACTAGCCTACAGGAGGGCAACTGATCCTCTATGCGTCGAGGTGGGTAACCATTACCACCGATGCCTGGGCACTAAGGGTGGTCAAGGAGGGTTACCTCCTCCGCTTGGCCCAGCTGCCTCCCCCTTCCCTCCAGGTCTCCCCTTCACTGGGACTTTCTTCTGAAGGAACTGCCAGGTCTTCTCGAGGTCAATGCTGTGGAACTGGTGCCCCACCACCTCCAGGGCAAGGGGTTCTACTCCAGATACTTCCTCGTCCCAAAGAGGGCAGGGGGCCTAAGGCCCATCCTCGACCTTCGCAACCTCAATGCATTCCTAGTGAGGGAGAAGTTCAAGATGCTCTCCCTTGGAACACTGCTGCCCTACCTCCAGCAGGGAGACTGGCTATGCTTCTTAGACCTCAAGGATACATATACTCACATCCTAATCCACCCACACCACAAGCAATACCTGCGGTTTGTAGTAAGGGCAGGTACTTTCAGTACAGAGTGCTCCCATTCGGGCTCGCCTCCGCCCCAAGGGTATTCACGAAATGCTTGGCAGTAGTGGCTGCCTTTCTCAGGCTTCAGGGAGTCTTCGTGTTTTCCTATCTGGACGACTGACTTGAAAAGGGGACACAGCGTCAGAGGTGCAGCAGGCCACTGCATGCACCATCCAGGTCCTACAGCACTTAGGCTTCATCATAAACTACCCCAAGTCCCACCACCTGACACAGTGCCTGGAATTCATAGGAGGGAAGCTTGACACCCACGAGTCAAAGACTTTCTTGTCCACAGACTGGGCAGATTGCCTCAGATCTCTGGCTTGGGACATACAACACCATCCCTCAGTGTCTGCCTGCCATCTTCTGCGCCTCCTCGGGCATATGGTCTCCATGTTCCACGTCACTCCAGATGCCCGTCTCCACATGAGAACGGCGCAGTGGTGTCTCCAGGACTAGTGGTCCCAGGCCGTTGGCTGCCTCCGGGACAGGATTTGAGTGACCCGCCAGTTGTCGGACTCCCTGGTTTGGTGACAGTCGTCTCACCACCTGGAGAAGGTCATGCCTTTCAGAGGCCACAGGCATTCAATGTTCCTCACCACGGATGCCTCAGTGTGGTGTTGGGGCAGTTCACCCGCCCACCATTCGAGCCCTTGGCTACTTGGCACCTCGGCTACCTTTCGTGAAAGGTGGTTTTCGTGGTTATGCTCACTTCCGCTCGCAGGGTTAGCAAGCTCCAAGCTTTGGTGGCTGAAGCCCCCTATACCAGTTTCTATAAGAACAGGGTGGTGCTCCGCATGCTCCCCAAATTTCTTCCTAAGGTAGTATCCTTGTTCCATCTCAATCAAGAGGTGGTACTCCCTACCTTCTTTATGAGACCTCACACCAGTCAGGCGGAAATGGTCCTCCACACCTTGGACTGTAAGAGGGCCTTGTCCTTCTATTTCCAGTGCACTCAGGACCACCGCCAAGCCACCCAGCTCTTTGTATCCTATGACCCCAGCAGGCTGGGGGAAGCGATGACTAAGAGTACGGTGTCCATGTGGGTGGACGGTCGCGTCACAGCGCATTGTGTCCGGGCCATGGCGGCTTCGGTGGCAAATTTGCACTCTATCTTGATGGCAGACATCTGCCGGGCCTCCACCTGGTCTTCAGTCCATACCTTCGCAGCCCATTACTGCCTGGAAAGAGAATCCCGTCGGGACAGCACCTTCAGCCAGGCTGTGCTCCTTAATGTTTTCGGGGTCTAGGCAACTCCTACCCTACGACCCGTCTGTGTTCAGCCTACCGGAGTGCTAGTTTCATTGGACACAGGGGTCCTACTGTAGTCTGTGCACCAGACTGAATTGCTGCTGCTTGCAGCTCCCCTTGAGGGAGCCCACATTTTGCTACAGGTCTCCCTGTAGCTGTGAAGTCCCATATGTGAGGACTGACTTCCTGCTTGTTCCCGGAGAAAGCATAATTACTCACCTGTAACAGGTGTTCTCGGGAAACAGACAGTCCTCAGAACCCTCCCTTCTTCCCTTGGAGTTGCTCCTTTACCATTCTTTATTTTGCTATCTTCAGCTATGTCATTTGACTGAGCAAGATGGCACCCTTGGGCAGGAAGGAGACCACGCATGTGTGGTGGCATCTCCCAAAGGCTTTCTTTGAAAGCTGGGGAGATTCTCCCGCGAGGGCTCCGGTGCCGACATCACCCATATGTGAAGACTGATTCCTGCTGTCCCTGGAGAACACCTGTTAAGACGAGTAACTACGCTTTCTGATAAGCAGTTAGCTTTACAGCTTACTTTACATGGAATACCCCATGTTGACATAGACAGTGTTTGGTTGCCTATATTAAAATGCAACAAGCAAGATATTCTTTTTTTCGAAGAAAATGTCTAGTCTGACCCAGGTACCCAAGTTTTTAAGTGCCTAAATAAGACAAAATGTCAGGTGTACTTAGTTGCTTAAACTCACAAATCTTCAGTCTAAAATTTATTTGGAAAAAGTCTCTTTGATTTCATTAAAAAAGAAAAAAATAGTTCTCAATTTGCTTTAGAGGTTTTAAATGAATTTCTGATAGATTTAGGTAGGTCCTTATATCCTGAAAGGAAAGCAAAAGTAGTTTACATGAGAGCAGTTTTGAATTAATTTGTATTCTGAAAAATAAGGTGGGAGAGTGCTATACATTCTAATTGACGTCTCAGCAACTTGATAGAGAGAGGATAACCGGTGGCACCCTGATACCAGGGTACAAGTTATATCTCCATGATAGGGTAGGTCAGATTGGTGGGGGGAGGGGGGTGTATGTTAGAGGGCATTGAGTCAAACAAGATAAAAATTTTGTAAGAGAGAAAATGTACTGTAAACCTTTCATGGATAGAAGAAGAAGCAAATAGCTGTAGGTGTGCACTACTGTCTTCCTAGCCAGCATGAACAGACACTGTGAAATGCTTATAGAAATTAGCAAAGTTAAATTAAATTGGCAACACAGTAATAATGGGTAATTTTAGTTACCCCAGTATTGACTGCGTCAGTGTTGCATCGGGACATGCTAGGGAGTTAGTTTCTACATGAAATCAATGACTGATTGATTCGTTGAGCAGCTGGTTCAGGACCCAACACAAGGAAGAGCTATTTAGAGCTAGCCCTTAGTGGAACACAAGATCTGGTGTGAAATGTAACTGTACTGGAGATATTTAGCAGTAGAGATCATAACATGATCAAAATTGATTTGATAAATGGAGGGAGGACAGCAAGGAATCTACTGTACTAGCATTAAACTTTAAAAAAGAAAACTATATGATAAAATAAGGACAATGGTTAGGAAAAAATTAAAAGGAGCAGCTGCAAAGGTTGAGAATTTACAACAGGCCTAGATATTGTTTAAAAATACCATCTTTGAAATCCATAGCAGATGTATTCCATGCTTTAAAAAAAAAAAGGTAAAAGGAAGGACCAATGACTACCAGTATGGTTTAAAGGTTAAGTTAGAGAGGCAGGTATTTTATTTATTTATTTATGTAGGCAGATTTGTATACCACCTTATCCTTCAATCAAAGTGGTCACATCATAATTGGAGGGTTACATTTAACGTGAGGGTACCTAACAACATTATACAGTGAATTTGTGTGTTTAGTTGGGATAAGTGGGTATCTACTTGGCGGAGGCAGTTTCATTATTGTTCGTGTAGGGATTGTTGTCTCCCTGCTCATAGGTTTCTGTAAATAGCAGGGTTTTAAGGGCCTTGTGGAAGTCTATGATGTCATTTAATGCCCTCAAGCTTGTTGGGAGGGAGTTCCAAAGTGTGGGCGCCAGTAGTGAAGGAGCTCTTCTTGAAGTTGTTGGTTAGTCTTGTGATATTCTGCAGGTGTACCGATCATATTGTTATTGGTCCTTCATGGTCTATTGTTGATATCCCTTATTATGATATCTTGGAGTGCATCTGCCGAGAGATGGTGGATGATTTTAAAGATGATCAGGATTGTTTTAAATTTTGCTCTGGTCATCATTGGGAGCCAGTGCAGTTGCTGTAAGACGGGGGTGATGTGCTCAGTTCTTGGGGTGTCTGTAATGATGCGTGCTGCAGTATTTTGCTCCATTTGGAGTGGGTGTAAGGTCTGATGATGGAGGCCTTGATATAACGAGTTTCCGTAATCAAGCAGAGGTGTGATGAATGCTTGGCAAACTGTGCGGAAGTGGTCCTGGCGGAGTAGTGGCTTGATTTTTCTTATAGTCCTCAAACGTTGATAGGCCTTGTTTGCGGTTTTGGTGATGTGTAACCAAAACATCTTTCAAAAAATGGAAAAAGGATCTGAATGAAGAAAACAGGAAACTGCATAAGCACTGGTGAATTAGATACAAATCATTGATTAGACAGCAAAAAGAATCTGAAAACAGTTTGCCGAATGTTTCTGAAAATTGAGATACACTGTCAACCAGCTCACCTTTATCTACCTGTTTGTTCACACCTTCAAAAAAAAATTGAGATTGAGACAAGACTTTCCTTGGCTAAATCCATGTTGGCTTTCTGCCATTAAACCATGACTATCTACATGTTCAGTAATTTTGCCCAGTACTGATGTCAGGCTCACTGGTCTGTAGTTTCCTGATTGTCCCTGGAACCCTTTTTAAAAAGTGGCATTACATTGGCCACTCTCCAGTCTTTGGGTACTACAGAAGATTTTAATGATAGATCACAGATTATTAATAGTGGTTCTACAATCTCATATTTCAGTTCTTTCATCACCCTCTGATGTATGCCATCTGGTCCAGGTGATTGATAAACTAAAGAGCAGCAAATTAGCGCTATTACATCTTCCCGATGTATCAAGATTTGTTTTAGTTCGTTACCTTTAAATATTGTTTCTGGCATGGTTCACTTTCCTACATCTTCTTCAGTAAAGACTAAAGCAAAAAATTCATTCATTCTCTCTGCACCTTTTTATCTCTCCGTCATCTGATTGTCCAACTGACTCCCTTACAGGTCTTTTGCTACGAATATATTTAAACATTTTTATTATGCGCTTTTGCTTCCATGGCAAGCTGTTTTTCAAATTTTCTCTTTGTCTGCCTTATCAATAACTTGCATTTCACTTGCCAGTATTTGTTTCCTTTTTTCGTCATTTGGCTCTGTTTTTCCATTTTCTGAAAGATTCTCTCTTTCTGACTTCACCTTTAAGCTATGCTGGCTGTTTGGCCTTCCTTCTTCCTTTTTTTAAGCATGGAATACATCTGGTCTGTGCTTCCAAGATAGCATTTTTAAATAGCCCTGAGGCCTGATGTAAACTTTTAACCTTTGCAGTTTCTCCTTTTACTGTTTTCTTAACCATTTTTCTCATTTTATTATGGTCTCCTTTCTGAAGTTAAATGCTATTTCAGTCAATTTCAATGCTATCTTCCCTTCATTTATTAAATCATATGTGATCATATTATGATTGCTATTGCCAAGCAACCCCAAACAGTTACCCCTCGCACTAGATCCTGAGTTCCACTGTGAACTAGGTCTTAGAGTAGCATCCCTGTGTATCTGTTCCTAAAATAGCTGCTCCATGAAGCAGTCATTTACTTCATCTAGAAACTTTATCTCCCTAACATGTCCTGATGTGACAGTGACTCAGTCAAAACAGAGGTAATTTCACATTATTACTGTGTTGTAAAATTTGCTAGCTTCCCTAATTTCTGTTAGCATTTCATCTGTTCATTCTGTCCAGGCAGATGGTAGTACACCCCCACTACCATTTCCTTCCCCTTTTTACATGGACTTTCTATCCATAGAGATTCTACAGTGTATTTTATTTCCTGCAAAATCTTTATCCTGTTTGACTCGATGCCCTCCAACATCTAGAGCTACCCCTCCACCAATGTGATGTACATTATCAGTGTGATATAGTTTGGGTATCACAGTATCCCATTGATTATTCTCCTTCCATCAGTTCTCTGAAATGCCAATTATATTTAATCTTACATTCATTGCTATGTATTCTATCTCATGCATATTCATTGTGGATATCCTGGAAACCTGACTGGTCTGGGTTGAGAACCACTGTGTTAAAAGATAGAAAACGGAGCATAGGGCTGAATTTTCTCATTGGAGAAAGGTGAATAGTGGAGTACCCCAGGGATCTGTACTGGGTCGACTGCTTTTTAACATTACTACTGCTATTTATAATTTGTAGCATATTTATAAATGACCTGGAAATGGGAACGAGTGAGGTGATCAAATTTGGTGATGACACAAAATGATTCAAAATTATTAAATCACATGAGGACTGTGAATAATTGCAAAAGGACCTTTAACAGTGGGGGGAGTGGGAGTCCAAATGACAGATGAAATTTAATGTGGACAAGTTCAAAGTTAGGCACTTAGGGAAGAATAACCCAAACTATAGCTACATGATGAAAGGTTCCACATTAGGAGTCACTATCCAGGAAAAGAATCTAGGTGTCATCATGGATAAAACATTGAAATCCTCTGTTCTGTGATCATCAGTGATCAATAAAGCAAATAGAATGTTCGAATTATGAGGAAAGAAATTGAGAATAAAACAAAGGTCAGCCTCTGTACCGCTCCATCCTGCCAGATACTCGTGACCTGGATTGTCCACTGTAAGAAACAGGATACTGAGCATGATGGATCTTTTGGTCTGACCCAGTATGGCAAATTTTATGTTCTTATTTAATTCCGTACAATTTTAAGGGCTTACAAAGGAGGGCCCCTCTGGGAACAAGCAGGAAGTCAGTCCTCACATATGGGTGATGTCAGCACCGACTGAGCCCATGCGGTAACCTCTCCCCAACTTTCAAGAAAAGCCTTTGGAAGATCTACCATGCATGTGTGGTCCCCTTCCTGCCTAAGAGTGTCATCTTGCCTCAGTCTTCTTTATCCGTGGAGTCCATCGGACATGTCTGTTTCCTCTGGAAAAAGTTGATTTTTTTTCTTTGTGTTTGTTTTTGAATCGATTCCCTTCTCCGGTTTGCGTACCGGCACACTCCTCGCCTCCCTGGTCTGTCCACCTTCAGCATCGCGGTTTTTCCCTTGGATGGTTCTTTTTTTCATTATGTTTTTTTCCCCTGCTGTGCAGGTTTTCGTACCCTTTCTGGCTGGGTCAGTAGAGTTTGATCTCATGGGGACTATATTCCCTGCTATTGCCTTGGTCAGTGGCTTCAAGCCCTTGACATGTGGCAGAGGTCAATGGCCGGGAGTGGCCCCCAAAGCTGCCCTTGCGGGAGAAGATGCCATCGGCGTCCGGGGATCAGATTCGGTCCTCAGAGGCCATCCTCATCGAAGACATTCCCTCAATGCTGCTGGCACTGGGCCTGAGGTCCTTGGTGTCCTTGCCGGTGGCTGTGGAGCCTTCTGGCCTCAAAGCCAGGATGGCAGCCCTGGAGTGCAGCTTGTCTGCCTTCATGGCCCAGCAGTGGGCTCAGATGCCTGGTTCCTGCAGGTCATCACTCCTGACCACTGGCCCTCCACGGTGAGGGAGTCCCCAGAGTTGGAGCCAATCCTCAAGCTCCACAGACGAGATGCCCCTTGGCACCGAACTCTATCCCGCTCAGGTCTGAGGATTTCCCCACCCAATGCTACTGGTTTGGAGTGCAGGGCATCGTGGCCACTGGGCTGCGAGCCAAAGGCCAGGAGGACCCTCGAAATCTCCTCCGACTCTGGGTCTGAGTGGGAGAACAAAGATGACGAGTACCCCGGCACTCATCTTCACCAGGATGTTCCCTCTGACCCTTCTCCTCCTGAGACCTGGCACCAGTCCCCACCCGAGGACCTGGCCTTTCCTGGACTTTGTCTGTGATATGGTGAAGGCCCTTGCCTTGATTATGAAGTCTGAGGAGGAGCCTCAGGCGGAGGAACTCAAGATCCTCCAGTACAAGGCTCCCCCTAAGAGAGGCACTCACGACGGTGCTCCTTCTTTCCATCCTGGAATGGCTGCTCTCTTCCATAGGTGAGAGAACGTGGCCTCAGTTCCCATTATGAGCAGGTGGCTGGATTTGACATACTGAGTCCGCCGGTGCCCTGGATGATTTGGGCAGGAAGTGCTTCCAGGGCTCAATGCTCATCAGCTGGATCCAACCCTATCAGCTGTACATTGGCATATACTTGTGGGACCTGACAAGCAAACTCACTGGGCTCTCGCCTAGTCTTTCCAAAGAATCTCTTCAGCGGTTCTGGACCCTGACCTCTAGTCAGAGTGCTCCAAATTTATGACTTGAGTGACCTATGGTGGCTTTGAGTCGGCAGCTAGAGTAGCCACGGTGGGCCTTAGTACCCGCCACCAGGCCTGACTAGAGTCTTCAGACTTGGAGCAATAGGTGCAGGGCAAGTTGGTCAATGCCCTTTGCCAGGGAGAGAACCTCTTCAGCAAGCCCATGACAGATGAGGCCGCCGAGCTGGAGTCAGAGTTCATGATCAGGACCAGGCTCTCCAAAAAGACCGCTAACCCTTCCCGAACGAAGGCTTCGGGCAAAAAGCCCCAAAACTCAAAGAAGGAGGCTTATGGAAACTACCCTCAGAACTCTGCCTTCCCAGCTCTCCAACAGGGCCAGCAGACCAAGGGACAGGGGCACAGCTCTTGTAAGCCTAAGACACCCCCCCCCCCAAGCCCTAGACTGTGTTTGATGCAATCTGGAGGGGGCACTTGATTCCTTGGGCATAGCCTCTCCTCCCCTGATTCGGTCCTTTAGCACACAGGGTGCATCTGGTGTTTTACATGCCTTTTGGTCCCTCATAACTACCAATACCTGAGCCCTGCAGGTGGTGAAGGAGGATTACTTCCTCCACCTCGAGCAGACGCCCCTGCCATTCTTTCCAGGGGAGCCCCCTATGACTCCCCTTCACCTGGACCTGCTTCAGCAGGAACTCGCAAGTGTTCTGGCAGACAGGATGGGGGAGCCCTCCCATCTCATTGGCAAGGGGTTCTACTCCCGCTACTTTCTGGTTCCCAAAAGGACTGGAGGGTTTCGTTTCAGCCCATTCTAGACCTGCAAGACCTCAACCGGTTCCTTGTGAGGGAGAAGTTCAATATGCTCTCCCTTGGAACATTGCTGCCTTACCTCCGGCAGGGAGATTGGCTATGCTCATCAGATCTAAAGGATGTGTATATGCACATCCTCATCCCCGCTCACCACAGGCAGTACCACCGCTCATGGTAGGAGGCTGCCACTACCAGTACAGGGTCCCACTCTTTGGTCTGGCCTCCACCCTGAGGGTGTTCACCAAGAGCCTGGAGGTGGTCGCTGCCTTCCTGCGACTCCAGGGGGTGTTTGTCTTTTCCTGGATGACTGGCTCATCAAGGGCAGCACTGTCGCCGAAGCCCATCAGGCAGTGGCCCATGCCATCCTCATTCTGGAGCACCTGGGGTTCGTCATAAACTATTCTATCCCATTTCCATCCGTCATAATGCCTGGAGTTTATAGGGGCACTGTCACCAAGTGCCAATAGATGCTGGGCTCTGTGCAGACCATGACCTGCTTTCCTCCCTCTGGACAGGGCCCAGCACTTATTGGCACTTGTGGGGAACGTCCAGGGTCATTCATTTGCATCAGCCTGCCTCCTGCTTTGTCTGCTGGGCCATATGGCCCCCACGGTGCATGTCACTCCAGACATCCGCTTCCACATACGGCCAGATCAGTGTGCCCTCTGCTCCTAGTGGTCTCAAGCAGCAGGGCACCTGCAGGACAGAGTGGTTATGATCTGTACTCTGGCTGCCCCAGCAACTACAGGCCAGGATGCCCTTCCAGGCTCCCACCCCCCAGAGGACCCTCACCATGGATGCCTCCAAGCTGGGCTGAGGAGCCCATTGTGGCAACCTCTGCACTCAGGACCGTTGGTTGCAAGCGGAGAGCCTCCATCACATCAACCTCCTGGAGCTTTGAACCATAGCATTGGCCCTCCGGGCCTTTCACCATCACCTACAGCATCAAGCGGTGCTGATCCAGACCGACCACCAAGTGACGACGTTCTATATCGACAAGCAGGGGACCATGAGGTCGCCCCTCTTGTGCCAAGAGGCGGTAAGCCTCTGCTTCTTCACCAGCGAGAGCAGGATGCTCCGTTGGGCGGTGTATCTCCCAGACCAGGACAATGCCCTGGCGGATCAGCTCAGCTGGGTCCTTTAACCACACAAGTCTTTTTTGTTGAAAAAGTAAAGAATTTGTGAATTAGGGGTTTGTGCTAACTTTTTGACTAAACAAACTAATAAAATCATCCTGTATACTTATTGTTCCCTTACCCCCGCCTCTTTTTGGTCAAGAGTTTGTACAAGTGAGACCCCTTGCACCATGCCACCTATGGGAGGTGGTGGTGGTGGGGGGGTCATATGAAGACTTGGGTAAGAAGAGGGTGAAAAGACTCAAAAGTGATGACACGCATTTAGAAAGTGGAAATCTGGAATGGTGAAAAGATGATCAGTACAAGTGTCTGTTCCAGAATTTCAATTAGTTGGATGGTAAGGAATGCTAGGTATTGTGCCAGTTTTTAAGCATTCGTTACTAAAAGGAGTTCTTGATGGACTGAAAGATTTTAAGATTTGCTCTCTCAATTTCTTTTTCAGTTGTTCTGAGGTGTTATCACTCATGTACATCTTTACTTTCATCTTTAAAACTATGAATTTTAAAGTTGCATTGGTTATTTTGCAGCTTTTTCTGTGGCAGTTATGCCTCCTTCCTGTTTTTTTTTTTAAGACTGTGTCAGTTTTATAGTTTATTCGGCATTTATTGTAATGCCTTTCTCAGAAGCAGGAGGTTTACTTCGCTAAAAACATAGTTTAGAATAAAGAAAGAGAAATATGATGGCAGAAAAATACCACATGGCCTCTCTAGTCTGCCCTTCCATATCAAATACTAAAGTCCCCTCTTTTCCTTTACAGGTCCTCTGGGTTTGTCCCATGCTTTTTGAATTCAGATACTGTCCTTGTCTCTACTACCTCCACCGGGAGACTATTCCTCACATCTACCACTCTTTCCGTAAAGAAATATTTCCACATATTACTCCTAAGCCTACCCTTTTTCATCCTCATCCTATGTTCCCTCGTAGCAGAGCTTGCTTTCAATCGAAAGAGGCTCTCCTCTTGTGCATTTATGCCACAGAGGTATTGAAACATCTCTATTGTATCTCCTCTATCCTGTCTTTCCTCTAACCTGCACATATAGTATTAGGATCTTTAAGCCTGTCCTCATATGCTTTATAATGAAGATCACTAACCATTTTAGTAGCTACCCTCTGTACCGACTCCATCCTGTTTGTCCTTCTGAATTTCACACAGTACTGTACACAGTAATGAGGTCACACTAGAAATTTATACAGAGGCACTATCACCTCATTTTTCTGTTGGCCACTCCTCTCCCTATGCACCCAAGCATCCTTCTGGCTTTTGCTGTTTCCTTTTCTACCTGTTTAGCTACTTTGAGATCATCAGGCACAATCATGCCCAGGTTCTGCTCTTCTTTCGTGGACAAAAGTACTTCACCTCCTATACTATATTGCTCCCCTGGATTGCTGCAGCTCAAATGCATGACCTTGCATTTTTTAACATTAAATCTAAGCTGCCAAATTCTTGACCATTCTTCAAGCTTAACTAGATCCCTCCTCATGTTATGTACTCATTCCTGGGCGATTACTCTATTGTAGATTTTGGTATCATTCGCAAAGAGGCAAACCTTACCCGATAGCCCTCCTGTAATATCACTAACAAAGATGTTAGAGAATCGGACCAAGGACAGATCTCTGCGGCACACACTGGTAACCACCACCTTCTCAGAGTGAGCTCCATTTACCTGTACTCTGTCTTCTCCCACTTGACCAATTTCTAACTCAGTCATTCACTTTTGGGTCCACCCCTAGGGTGCTCAGTTTATTTATAAGTCACCTGTGTGGAACGGTGTCATCTAGGGCTCTTCCTTGGTCCAACCCCCTGGTCACCAGTCAAAGAAATCAATCAGATTTGACACGACTTGCCTCTGGTAAACCCATGCTGCCTTGGATCCTGCAATCCATTGGACTTCTGAAGCCTCACTATCCTCCCTTTTAGCATCTTTTCCAATAATTTACTCACCACAGAGGTTTGACTAACTGGCCTGTAGTTTTCAATCTGATCCTTACTTCTGCTTTTGTGTAAAGGGGCCACATGTGCCTTTCTCCAGTCCTCTGGGACCACTCCCAACTCTAAAGAAGCATTGAAAAGGTCATTGGTGGAGCCGCTAGAATGTTCCCAAGTTCCTTCAGTAATCTCAGATGTATCCCATCTGGTCCCATTGCTTTGTCTACTTTTAAGTTTAGCTAGTTCCTCATGAACAGTCTTCTGAAAATCGTTAAAGATCTCCGTCACTTCTGTTCCTATTTGTGGGTGTTTTCTGAGGTCCTGCTCCTGGCCCTTCATCTGTGAACACAGATAACTCCATTGTCTAAAATAGGAAGGGAAAGAGAATTTCCTAATGGGTGCTCACTGTCTCAGGGACTCCCATCACAGAATCCTGAACACTTCTTCAAAGCGATGTGTTTTAAGACCAGCTTTGAACATCTCATAGACTAGTTGCAGGCACAGTTGTGGGAGTAGACTATGCCATAAAATGAGAACTTCGAAGAAAAATGTATATTGCTCTGTAGTCTCATTCTTAGCTCTTGAAGAAGGTAGGACTTGGAGGTGGTTCCCATGAGTGGAAGAAAATGTATCGGTAGAGGCATGTAAGGTGATATGAGAGGATAAGTATTCAGGGAGACCAATGTGCAGCACTTTGTGTGTCAGCATCAGGATCTTAAAGCCAGCTGTGTCTTGCACCGATTGTAAATGTTTTAACTCATGGGTAGTCAGACTTTAGTAGTTGGAATTACAGTAATTGAGGTGTGAAATTATGAGATTTAATATAATTGTGGTTAGGGCAGCAGGGTCTAGAAATGGATGTATGTCCTGGCATTGGCGAAGAGCAGATAATTTGGCTGGTGAAAGAGTTATGTATATAATTGAACCCCTAGGTATTTGGATGATGGCGTCTGTGTAACAGGAGAATTTTCAAGAAGTTGTGCCAGATCGGGAGAGTTAGAACGTCTGGTGTAGTATTGTTGCATTCAGCTGAAGGTGATTGTTCTGTAACCAGGTGGCCACCTTTTGCTAGGCATTTATTAATAGGGTTAGATCTGGAGTATGGAGGATAGTATATGTGATGAGGGGAATATTATCTGTGTAAAAATATGTGCTAATGCCAGATTCTTGTCCCAGGGGACTAAGAAAAATATTTAAAAGGATAGGGGCCAGAACTGACCCCTGTAGGACACCACATGCTAAGGGTCGAACGGTTAAGGAGGTAGAACTACCAATATTGTGAAAGATCGACTAGTAAAGGAAATCTTTGTCTGAGCTGGTGCAATTTATCCCATAGATTTTGTTGTTGTTGTGTGTCATCAAGTTGTTGTGACTATCCTCTGGATTTTCTTGGCAAGTTGGCGACTGGAAGTAGATTGCCAGGCCTTTCTTCCATGCAGTAAGCCTACAGCACTTGGTATTCCCAGGTGGTCTCCCATCCACGTACTTAACCGCGCCTGACCCTGCTTAGTTTCCCTGTATAGCAATGGCCATTTCAACCTGAGTGAGCCAGTCTCATCTGATCCCATAGATTATCTGTCTGAAAATTTGCCTTTCCTTCGTTGGGCTACAATTATGTTGGAATTCCACAGTGTTGTGTGTGCTTGTGTTTTTTGACTGCATTTAGGGAAGGTGCACCAAGAATATGGTTCATGCACTGTTTTCAATCCTGCCACATGATTGTATTTTCAAGTCTACGTACATGGTTTTCTAAAGAAAATCCACACAAACAGCAGATGCAAAAGTATATAGGTACTTCATACCTGAGACAAATTTCAAAGAGACAGAATGTAAGTATTTTCTCTTTGAAAGTTGGTGCAAAGTCTGCTGTTAAAAAGCACCAGTCGACTTCATCCCAGTGGGAACAATTTGAAAATTCTCTCATTGTAGACTTGGGAGTTGGAAAGATTCTTGAATCTACTATTGTCGGTTTTAGTTGCTGTCTTTGACCAGACTGTTTCATTCTAGTTGGACCAGCTTACATTAAATAACATTTCCATGCCAAATTTTTATTCTGTTCATCAGTTTAGTAATAAAGCTTCTGCAGTCTGCCTCATACCATCTCTCTCCTCCTTTCGTCTTCCAAAGTTGTTTCCGCACTGCCTTGGATTTAGCACAGATTAGTCTTACTGCTCATGACAGGCCATTGATATTTATGGCTTGCTTGTTGACATTAAGGAATGACCTGTGATGGAGATGGACAGATTAGGACAGACAGCCAGAAGAGCCATCCTATGATGGGTGCTGATGAAATGAAGTCCACTTGAAGGGGAAGCAACAGATGTTTTGAGTCTCTTCCTAAGACTCCCTTGCTGTTCTTTGAAAGTATTTAAAGCCAAACTTTAAAAATCCATTTGTCACTTTCTTGTAGGTCATCATCCTCGAAACCATCTGGTTTCCCAAGTTCTGTTAGTCTGTAACTTCTAGACTGAAAATTGGAAAATTGACTGCAAAAGTACTTTTTTTAAGAAGGCATGTAATAAAATAGGAAAATCAATAAATATAAGTAAGACATTAAAACTGCACTGAAGAAATAAAACTGTTTCCCTCCAGAGTTAGAACACATCTAAACTATGAATTCATTTTATGTGCTTTAATTGGAAAAATAGAGAATGAGGTAGAGTATACCATACCGGTGTGTGTTTTAGTTTGGTGACCAAGGTTGTGTTGATACTTCTCATTGTTTACTTTTGTAACATCTATCCACTGATTTTCTGCTCACCAGTTGACAGCGGTGAATTTGGTATAATGCAGAAATTCTGTTGATTTCACATTCAAGCAGGATGGTGTTAAGCTCTTATTGTACGTAGAGATGCAAACTGGGAAGTGTAAAAGCATATATTTTATAAACAATATTATAAAGTGTTTGTATTTTAATGCTGAAGAAAAAAGTGACTGCTGTATGGTAATCTAAATTATTCTTCAGAATTCGAAAATTCATCAAAGTATTAATGACTGTTAATATTCTATGGAAACTTTCCGTAAAGAAGCAGGGCCAACACAGTATTTAACGTCGTGCTACTGTAACATGCTAGGAATGCAAATAAGATTCATTAGCCTAACAATTTTGCTGTCTCCATGGTTGTACAGAAGTAGTGTTGTGAATATGTCATCTAGTACCCGTGAATTTGGAAAGTGTGTCAAAACACAACTTCAATTAGTTTCCTCTAATTATGGCTCTGGAGAGCTTGCAAGTATATTGCTCCTCATTAAAAGCGAGTTTTCATAAGTAGATTAATGCAATGCGTGTTTGGGGAAGTTCCACTCAAGTTTTCACTTGTTGACCAGGGCAAAGAGAGATGAATCTGGTTCCCCTTTTGTTTATTAAGATGATGAATGAAGCCAGAATAGGAATTATGCAGGATTTCTTGGAAGAAGCTGAGGGCAGGGGGAGGGGGTAATATTGCAGAACAAGTGAGAGAGCAAGTAAAAGCAATTTTAGGAAGTGTGACTGAAATAGCTTAGCATGGTAATTATGCACTATAGCAATTAATTCCAAGCCTGTTAATCACATTTTTAGAAGAATATTCAGGCACATGCGTGAAAGTTGAATACCAGGTGGCAGGAAAGCCAAACAATGTTTGTGGTTTTTTTTTTTTTTATCTGCTTTTTTTTTATTGCTGCAATTATAATAAGGTGCCATTTGTACAGACAGGATCCCGCTGTGCTTTGCACTTAAGAAACCGACATGAAGCCACTTCCTCAGGGTAGACAGAGAAGCACAGTGCATAACGGTATGCCAGAGGGCGAGGACATTTTGTTATCGTTGGTTTATCTGAAACACGGAGCGAGACATGATAACTTTTACATAGCATGGTTAGCAGCCAAAGTACTTGTATTGCAGGAATCGTGGCTCTCTGGTCTCCCTTATAATTGGGACAGCCGCGTTAATGCTATTTTTTAAAATTCCTTCTACCTGCTTCTTTATAAATAGCCTGATGTCTCTGCAAGAGTCTGGACCGAAGCCTTGGGGATTGATGCCACTGCTCACGGCTTTTCAAATTTTGCACTAAATCCTCTTCTATATGTGAGAAAAGACAAGAAATAAGTTGCATCCAATAAGGTGCTTAGAAAAATTGGCAGTAATTGTTTTAAAAAGATTTTCTTTTGAATTTCTGTCTTTACTATTTAGTACAAAAACAGCCAAACTGACAGCCACCATTCTTCAATTTATCGAAAGCTGCCTCCTTTTCTGTGCCATCTCTTGGTAGATATAGACAGCAGAATCCAAGTTATCAATGTCCCTGTTTAATGTACATTACCAAATTTAAGTTACAATGTAGACCGCTTAGACTAAATGATAAAGCGGTATAAAAAGCCTCTTAAATAAATAAAATGTTGTGATGCTATGTGCATACACTGTCCCTGATTTAATGGCCTTGACTAGATATTTTTATAGCTAACACATATGTGAAAGCAGCATGGATGGCTCATGTTCTGTGGTTTTTGGTTTGGTTTGGGGTTTTTTTTCTCCATTTTGATCTGTGCGAGGCCTGGAGATGATCCTAATAAATATTCCCTACTAACTGAAACCTAGAAAGTATTTCCAGTAAAATATCGTCTCTTGAAACTGTTTTATCAAAACAGAATTTCTAGTTTAATTTTCACAGAAGGCTACAGCATAATCCAAACTTCGAGAGTATCACACAAATAGGGGAAGGCAGATCAGGATGGGAGGGGGGGCATTGTCCTTTTGGCTCCAGTTTATGCTCTCTCTTGCAGCCCCCCCCCCCCATTGTCTCTTGGTTCCCAACTTTTGTGCGGCAGCATTTTCCCTGCCCTTTATTAAAAAAAAAAAAAAAAATAGAGAAATTTCATGTGGTGTTCACTGAACATTTTCACACTTCATAATCCTGAATGGACTGGTGGTTGTTGAAGGGGTTAACCTTGCAGTTGTTCAAATCTTCCAGGCTTTCCTCCCAGTTCTGTGCTAATTTGATGAAGAACCTCACCCTAATTAAATATTCAAATTAGGAATAAGTGTCAATATGGCTTCCCATTGCTTGGAATGATGATTAATTGTATTCAAAACTCCAGTGGCCGCTATAATCTGAACCAAACTGTTGTTCTTGATTATCTCTGCAATAGACTTGCCATTTTTTATGTTTTGAATTTTAACTGAGTAATTGATTTGCCATATGCTACAGTACTGAACATAGTTGAGATGTGTGTTCAGGATCTTTGGGAGTTGATAATTTGTGGCTTTCTAAGTTTTTATTGGCAGCTTGCTTTATGGTGGTTCTGTAGTGGCAGAATAGTAACCCATGTGGCCAGTACTTTGTGGGGCTAAGTAAGGAAATATACCTTAGGATTAACCTGAGCAAATGTTTTCCCTGAAGTCCAATGCAAACTGCATCTCCATTTTACCAGTTCTTAAACAATGAAAATTTTAATCGGAGAACATAAAGCTTCCATGTTGATTTCTTTAATTATAATTTAGTTCACGCTTGAGCACAGCATTTGAAGTGAGTTAAAAATTCCAGAATATTATTCATTAAACATCCCTATCTCCCACAGATAGAATTCAGAATCCTTCAGTGCCCACCAGTTCTATCCCTCTGCATTACTATTCTGTCTGTCAGTATGCCAGCCTAAACACCACATTTTTGTGGAGGTTTCTTTCCCCCCCCCCCCTAAGAGTAAGGTAATTTCTTTCCTGTCTCAAATCTAAAGACAGCAGTTTCAGAGAATGGGCCCACACGATCAAAGTACCAGGCAGTGAGCATTTGCAAGTCTTATTCGATCCAGGTCAATCAGTATCTGTTGCTGTTGGGATCATAATGACCTTCCTGGAATATGTTGTAATGGATCATGCTAATATCAAGGTCCCTCCTCATGCAGCATTTTAAAAAACAGGCACAACACTTTGAATTGAATTCAGCGTTCCACAGCTGTCACTTGAATAATGTAGGACTTAGGGTTACAATAACCAATCGGTTGTATCATTGACGTCTTGAAAAATGAGAAATATATAAATTGCAGGGCGAGACAGTTTTATGAAGAGATCACTTGTTAGCAAGATATACACTCTGGTTCACTAGGCTGTGCTAAAAATCAGTTGTTGCAGCGTGTGTTAATGGCCGATTTAAACATAGTTTGCTTTATAGTGAATCGGGCCTCTTTACTAAAGTGCGTAAACAGATGTAAGTGTGCAGTAACACGGTAGCACACTTCAGTGAATAGATCTTTATGTACATTATCTATTTTTTTTTATAAAGCTTTTTATCCTTTGCACAGACCTTTTTGAATTTCTTCTCATTTCCTTTCAGCTTAATTCAGGCAGGCATGCTTTACCTACCCAGCAAGCCTTGCGTGAACACACGTGTGCTTCCCGCATATTGATCTGATTAGCAAGTCAAGGAACTCTCTGTGGTCGAGGTTTCTGTCTAAATGGATCTGTTTTATGATCAGCAAGGGACTGGTGTGCCTCAGTTGAAAATTTCCCTCCTTGTTTGCTGCTGTTGTAAATGAATAGTCGATCCGAGTGTGCATGCTCAGAAATGCGTACTTGTAGCTCTAGATTCAAAAAAATAAAAATAAACTGTCATTGTTCTGGGTTCATTTTTGCATAATTTAAACAACATTGTTGGAGATTATTCATGATAGATCAATGAAAGGCATGGGCAAAATACAAAGTGTTTGTGTGTGTAATTGTGTGTGAATTTGTGTGTGTGTGTGTGTGTATTATATATATGCAAAGGGATGTTCCTGGGTTGGGAAACTTCCCTTTGTTGTAAAACCATTTTCAAGGGGTGCACATATTTCCCTGAAATTGAAACACGTACTTCGCTATTTGTGTGTGTATGTGAGCTAATCAGTGGATGGATGTAATTAACAATAGTGGATGGGGCTAATGAGGTAGATGGAGGACTGAGAGAGTTAAATGGTAGAAGGGCTGAGTGTATGTGGGTTTGATCAGCCGTGGGAGGCTGAGTGAGTACAATGGAAAGGGATGAGCCCTGAGTAGATGGGGGAGCTGAATGAGTCACTGGATGGGAGGATTATGAGGGGTAGAGAGAATGCTTAGTGAGTGAATGTGGTGTTATGAGTAATGGTGGATGAGGTTGAGTTGTTGAGGGGCTCGGTGAATGAAGGGTATGGTAAATGATTGATTGCTGCAGGGACGTTTAAGTAAGTAAATGCGAGGTGGGTATGATTTCTTATTACTGGAGGATATGAGACGTTGCTTCCCCCTCCACCCCTTCCAGCATTCTTCTCTTCGTTCCCCATATGCTCTTTCCTCTCATCCCGTTTCCCTTCCCTTTCACCTCACCATCAAGCTCCACTCTGGGTCTTTTTTGCCTCTTTTACTGGGCTTGGGAACTTATCCAGCACAAAACTCTGTTGCTTACCCTCTGGTGCCGCTGTGGTCACCATCCGGTTCTTGTGCTGGCAGGCTAGGGACTCTCGCTGTCTCTTCCCTCTTGTGCCACCATAGTCACAAGTGTATGTGCCTTCCTTGTCTGTGTGTGCGCACTTTTGGATAGACAAGATAGACCGACCCTCGCAATATTACATGAAGCCAAACCTACCTGAAAAAGGAGTTTGGAACTGGAAGAGATTTTCCAGTGCTATGTGCACGTTAACCTCAGCAGTATAATAGATTATCCTCTCTCCTTTTTTTTTTTTTTTTTTTAATGCCATCAAGTCGGTGCTGACTCCAGGCAGCCCAGCTGCCCCTGGGCTTTCTTGGCAATGTATCACTGGAAGTAGATTACCCTCCATTGCCTTGGAAGAAAAGGTTGGCAAAGTGACTTGTCACAAGGAGTGCCAGTGGGAATCAAACCCTTGATATTCTGGGTAGTAGGCAGTTGCTATAACCACTAGACTACTCCCCCACTCAGATTTGCCATAAAAAAAATCACCTTTAGGTTATTCTGGTTCTTATCAAATATTCTACTTTGGTTAAAGGGAGTGTTGAGAAAATTAGTCCATCATGGATACTGACCACAGCCCCACCCTGCCCTTGATTCAGCAGTGGAGAGTAGCTGATTTCAGCAAGTTAATGGCCATCATCATATCTTACTTCCAAGTTAATCACCGCTTGTTTTTCTGCCCAAATGTTATTTAAACTGAGACATGCAGAAATGTGCCTTGTGACAGTCTTTATTTTGGATCACCTAAAACCCAGAGCCATTCACAGTGTAATCGGAGTCATGATATCCTTAACCAATGTGGCATTAATGACTTCAGTTTGGGAATTTGTACTTTGTTGTTTACTGTGCTCACTAAGTCCCAATCTTTGTTTCTCCAGGAACAAGCAGAAGTCAGTCCTCACATATGGGTGACGTCGGTACCGACGGAGCCCTCGTGCGGAGCAATTTCCCCGGCTTTCAAAGAAAGCCTTTGGGAATGCGCATGCGCGGTCCCCTTCCTGCCCAAGGGTGCCATTTTGCTCAGTCTTCTTTTTTTCCGCGGAGCCCGACAGACGTCGTCCCATTTTCCTCGGAAAAAGTTGATTGTTTTTTTTGACTATTCTAACAGTTCTGATACCAGTTCGACGCCGGTTCCCCTTCCCGCCTCGGCTCGGTACACCGGTATTGAGTCCGGCTAATTTTTTCATTTTTGTCCTTAGTGACTAGCGTTCGCGCTCCTTTTTTCTTTAACTGGCAGTCCTGGAAGCCCAGACCCAGCTGTATTCCACGCATTAAGAAAAGTGGAAGAAAGTCCACAAAACTGCCAGCATGGTTTAAAGGTGAGGTCAGAGAGGCTGTTGCGGCCAAAAAAGCATTTTTCAGGAAATGGATAAAAGAGCCAAACGACGAAAACTGGAAACAGCACAAGCACTGGCAAGTTAAATGCAAAGCATTGATAAGGCAGGCAAAGCGAGAATTTGAGAAGGAACTTGCTATGGAAGCAAAAACACGAAATAAAGACTTTTTCAAGTACATTCGTAGCAAAAGGCCTGTGAGCGAGTAAGTTGGACCGTTAGATGATAGAGGGGTAAAAGGGGCAGTAAGAGGAGACAAGGCTATAGCGGAGAGACTGAATGAATTCTTTTCTTTGGTCTTTACTGAGGAAGATGTAGGGATGTTACCCAAGACTGAAGTGGTATTTAAAGGTGCAGTAGCAGAGGAACTGAGAGAAATATTGCTACACCGGGAAGATGCATTACAACTATTTGATTAAACTGAATAGTAGCAAATCACCTGGACCGGATGGTATACATCCAAGAACTGAAATATGAGATTTCAGACCTTCTATTAGTAATCTGAACTTTCATTAAAATCATCTGTAATACCTGAAGATTGGAGGATCGCCAATGTAACGCCAATTTTTGAAAAGGGTTCCAGGGGTGATCCGGGAAACTACAGACCGGTGAGCTTTGATGACAGTACCGGGGGAAATGGTAGAAACCATCATAAAGAACAAAATTACACAGCATGTAGATAGGCATGGCCTAATTGAAGACAGCCAACATGGCTTTAGACAAGGAAGATCTTGTCTTACTAATCTGATATGTTTTTTGAAGGTGTGAATAAACAGGTAGACAAAGGTAAGTCGGTTGATATAGTGTATCTGGACTTTCAGAAAGCCTTTGACAAGGTCCCTCATCAGAGACTTTTGCCAAAACTAAAGAGTCATGGGATAGGAGGCAGTGTACTATTGTGGATCGGGAACTGGTTAAAAGATAGAAAGCAGAGAGTAGGGCTAAATGGCCAATTTTCCCATTGGAAAAAGGTGAATAGTGGAGTACCCCAGGGATCTGTACTGGGTCCGCTACTTTTTGATATATTCATAAATGACCTGGAAAAGGGAATAACTAGTGAGGTTATCAAATTTGCAGACGACACAAAACTGTTTAAAGTTGTTAAAACTCAAGAGGATTGTGGAAAACTGCACGAGGATCTTGATAAATTGGAAGACTGGGCATCAAAATGGCAGATGAAATTTAATGTGGACAAGTGCAAAGTTATGCACCTAGGAAAGAACAACCCACACTATGGTTACACAGTGCAAGGTTCCTCATTGGGAACCACCACCCAGGAAAAAGATTTAGGAGTCATTGTGGATAACATGTTAAAACCCTAGGCCAGTGTGCAGTGGCGGCCAAGAGAGCAAATAAAATGCTAGGTATCATAAGGAAAGGAATGGAAAATAAAACAAAGGATATTATAATGTCTCTGTATCGTTCCATGGTATGACCACACCTTGAATATTGTGTGCAATTCTGGTCGCCGTATCTTAAAAAGGATATAGCGTTATTAGAAAAGGTACAGAGAAGAGCCACCAAAATGGTAAAGGGGATGAAGGATGCTCCTATGAAGAGAGGCTACAAAGTTAGGGCTCTTCAACCTGGAAAAGAGACGGCTGAGGGGAGATATGATAGAGGTCTATAAATTAATGAATGGAGTGGAACGGGTAAATGTAGATCGATGGTTTACACTATCAGAATATAGAAAGACTAGGGGACATGTATTGAAGCTACAGGGTAAACTATTTAAGACAAATAAGAGAAAATATTTTTTCACTCAATGTGTAATCAAACTCTGGAATTTGTTACCGGAGGATGTAGTAAAGGCTGTTAGTGTAGCTGGGTTTAAAAAAGGTTTGGACAAGTTCCTGGAGGAAAGGTCCATAAACCATTATTAAAAAAGGACCCAGGATATCCATGCTTGACCCAATACAAGCATTGTGGAACCTGTGTCTCTTGGGGATACTGCTAGGTACGTATGACCTAGATTGGCCACTGTTGGAAACAGGATACTGGGCTTGATGGACCTTGGTCTGACCCAGTATGGCATATCTTATGTTCTTAGGGATTTTGCACTCAAGTTCAGTGGACTCCTCAGGAGGCCACACTCCAGATCAACCTGTTGGAACTCCAGGCCATCCTCTTAGCACTAAAAGCCTTTGCTCCTGTCCTCTCCAAGCAGTCTGTCCTGGTACAGACGGACAACCAGGTGGCTATGTTCTATGTGAACAAATAGGGTGGCACAGGCTTGCGGATCCTTTACCAGGAGTCTCTGCGCAGTTCAGCACAGCATGTCTCTCCATGCTGTTTACCTACCAGGCCAGGAGAACTGCCTGGCAGACAGGCTGAGCAGGGTTCTTCAACCCCACGAATGGCAACTGAACAGGGGGGTTGCCCAGAGGATTTTCAACCCCTGGGGCCTCCCAGCCATGGATCTCTTTGCCAGTCCACAGAATCATCAGTTGCCCCAGTTTTGCTCCAGGCAGCCACACACCCTCAGGGTAGCAGCTGATGCTTTTCTTCTCCCTTGGTCGGGGAGCCTCCTGTTTGCTTTTCCACCTACACCTCTGGTGGCACGGACTCTCTTCAAGGTTCGCAGGGACAGGGCCTGGGTGATCCTAGTAGCACCCAGATGGCTGAGACAGCCTTGGTTCCCACTTCTTCAACTAGCGGTGGACACCTCTCTCCCCTTGGGAATGCAGCCCGACCTCCTCACCCAGGAGCACGGTTCCCTCGTGCACCCCAATCCCAGGTCCCTCAATTTGATGGCCTGGCTGCTGAGAGGGTAGGCCTTGTGCCTCTTCTCCTACCCGAGGGGGTAGAAGAAGTGTTGCTGGCCTCCAGGAGGCAGTCCACCAGAAAATCCTACTTTTGTAAATGGCGCAGGTTCCACGAATGGTGTCAACAGCATACCGTGGAACCTTTCTCATCTCGGGTTCCCCAAGTGTTACAGTACCTGCTTCAGTTCTCTGAGCTGGGACTCAAGTCTAACTCAGTCAGGGTCCACCTGAGTGCCTTGTTGGCCAACCACGCCCCAGTAGACGATCAGCCTCTCTTGGCTCACCCCTTGGTAGCCAGGTTTCTCAGGGGCTTGCTCCAGCTAAAACCTCCAATCTGCTCTCCAGTGACAAAGTGGGATCTCAGTGTGCAGCAGCTTACTCACCCTACTTTTGAGCCGATGTCCACTTGCCCTTTGCGCTTCCTCTCCTGGAAAGTGCTCTTTCTAGTAGCACTCACGTCAGCTAGGCGTGTGAGTGAGCTGAAGGCTCTAGTATCAGATAGGCCGTACACACGATTTTATAAGAACAGGCGAGTGTTCCGCACACACCCCAAGTTCCTCCCAAAAGTGGTTTCCTCGTTTTACCTCAACCAAGAAGTGGTTCTTCCAACCCTCTTTTCCAGGCCACATACCAACAAGGCAGAAACAGTACTGCATACCCTGGACTGTAAGAGGGCGCTCGCCTTCTACCTGGAGCATACGCGGGGACATCGGAGGGCTTCTCAGCTCTTCGTCTCTTATGACCCTAGTAAACTGGGTCTACCGGTCTCCAAGCGCACGTTGTCCACCTGGGTGGCAGACTGTATCGCCTGGGCATACAGGGAAGCTGACCTTCAGCTGCAGGGTCGTATCACGGCCCACTGTGTCAGGGCTAAGGCTGCGTCAGTGGCTAATCACCGCCCTGTTCCGTTGGCAGACATCTGCCGGGCCGCAACTTGGTCTTCAAGCCAGACTTTTGCAGCCCATTACTGCCTGGAGAGAGAGTCCCGGCGGGACAGCGTTTTCGGTCAGGCGGTACTCCGGAATCTATTCGAGATTTAGGCAACTCCTACCCTCCTGCCCTCTGGTGTGAGGCTACCGTAGGGGATGCATTCTCAGAGAAAGTTCTCTCGCATAGAGGGAGCCTTTTTTCAGCTATAGGTTCTTGGTAGCCTGTAGCTTGGGATTTCCATATGTGAGGACTGACTTCCTGCTTGTTCCTGGAAAAAACGTAGTTACTCACCTGTAACAGGTGTTCTCCAGGGACAGCAGGAATCAGTCCTCAGAACCTTCCCTCCTCCCCTGGCGTTGCAGTCCTATTATTGCTTTTTATTCATTTTGCCGTCTTTTTAGCTTTGTCATCTGACTGAGCAAGATGGCACCCTTGGGCGGGAAGGGGACTGCGCATGCGCGAGGCATTCCCAAAGGCTTTCTTTGAAAGCTGGGGAAATTGCTCCGCACAAGGGCTCCGTCGGCGCCGACGTCTCCCATATGTGAGGACTGATTCCCGCTGTCCCTGGAGAACACTTGTTACAGGTGAGTAACTACGCTTTCTTTATCTATGTTCCCTTTGAGATGTCTTCCTAGTATGATAGGGAGAGATGGGCCATATGGAGCATCTACAAACTGAAAACAAATACATTAAGGCCTTTCTAATCCTAAAACAGATTCCGTCTCTTTTGTTTGCCATATCGTACTGATCCCTCCCCAGGAAACGGGAGCTTGCTTTTTACAACATTTATAAAGGAAGACATTGTAGGAAGAAGGGAATCTAATCATGGGAGGAAAACGGTTAAGAGGTCAGGTATAAAATGATGGGGGTAGTTGGTGATGGGCTGCCTGTAAGACAATAAGTATATTTACCGAAGGTGGACAAATCTCAACTGGCTAACCCAGATGGGTCCTTTTTAGTCTTTATTTGCTGTTATTCCCCTTGCTACTATGTGACTGGATATGCTTGCAAGTGGAAAGGATGAAACTGAGCAAACTACCTCTAGTAGGTGAACCAGAAAGTTGTACTTTGTAGTTGGTTTCTTCTGGACGTTGCATGAAATACTAGGCAGAGTTGTGCTGCTTATTTGCTGTTTATATAGTGATTTTGCACAGTCCCTGCTTTGGAATTCCCCTTGTCACACACTAAAGTGTATTTGTTTGACGTATTTGCTTGTAACTGTGTGTATGCTTTCTTTTCATTGAAGAATGACTCTAAAGTAAGAACCCATGCTTAAAAATTTCCCTTTGCAACACGTATTTCTGCCCTTCAGAAATTATCCAGTATTTGTGAAGGTACTTGTGCAACAAGCTCGGTCATGCTTAAAAAACTAGAAAAAGATTTCATAAATTGGGGTAAAGCAAAACTATTTAAGGGCAATCCAAGAAGAAAAGGGAGCATATATAATCTTTAATGGGCAATGAGAAATGCTAGTGGTCCGCGTTTTTACTCTTGGACTAAGTAATATGGAGAGACATTCATTCCTTGATGACTGAGTATACCTTTAACGTACAAGCTCCCATCTTCATTAGATGTGGCTACATGCTCTGTAAGATTGACACTAACCTTTTAAAATATTCAAACAGTCCTCAAAATTTAAAAAAAAAAAAAAAAAAAAAAAGAAAAAAGATTTTAAATTACCAAGTTAAAACCAGTCTCATCCAACAAAGCAAATCAGGCAGGCAAACATCTTCAGACAGCAAAAACGTTTGAAAGCCAGTTGGCAGTTACACAGGTCTTTTATTCACCTGATTATGTTTGTGGTCACATGGTAATAGATCGCAGTGACTTTTCGAGACAAGTGCTTCTCTATTTGAAGCTATGGTGGAGTAGCCTAATTGTTATAGCACTGGGCTGCAAACCAGGGAAGCCCAGCTCGAATTCTAGTACAACTACTGAACATTTGTATAGTGCTACAAGATGTATGCAGTGTTGCACGCACACATGTAAAAAACAGTCCCTGCTTACCAGAGCTTACAATCTAGTCAAGATAGTCAGCACAGTAGCTGTAGACATAGAATGCATCTAGGGGGGGGGCGGAGCCTGACCAGGAGCAAGATGGCAGCCTGAATCCCGAGCTCCCCACAATCCTTTCACTAATCCTATACTCCCTGCCTGAAGCTGTAATTTTCTCCCCTTCTCTGCCACCCCTGACACGCATAGACAGATGGCTGTCTCTAAATCCGGAAAATTGGACTTCAGTGTGGTAGGGGTGCCCGGTGTGAAGCGGCAAAAGCCGGAGCCTCCCTCCCCGCAGAAACTAGCTGGGCCCAGAGACAATCTCGATGCCATGCAAGAGCTGCTTGCTGAGGTGCGTGCAGTTCGCGGGCTTGTGGAGGCCAACAAAGAGACGCTGTCGGGAGTGCAAGCGGACATCCTTGAGCTCAAGGAAATGAAGATCCAAATCACGGGGCTCGCGGAGAAACTCTCCCGCGTAGAAAACCAAGTTGAGTGCCATGAAGAGCGCCTGAAATTGACCTTGGTTAACAGCAAGCGCATTGCACAATTGGAGCGTGATCTGGAGGATCTAAACAACCGCTCCCGTCGCAATAACGTACGCATCATCGGAGTGCCGGAGGGAGTGGAAGCGGGCGATCTAATGGCTTTTTGCAGACACAATTACCGAAATTGTTGCGTCTGGAGTTTACCCCACACTGGAAATAGAAAGGGCGCATCGAGTCCCTGCACACTCGGGCCCGCACACCAAGCAGCCGAGACCTATCATCTTGAGAGTCCTAAGACATCAGCAGGCTCTACAAATTATGACTGCGGCGAAGGCCCTGGCTCCTGTTACTATTGAGAGCCGCAAAATCTCCTTTTTCCCTGATTTCAATAAAGTTACCGTGGAACGACGAAGGCAGATGCTGGCCTTGCGTCCCCGTTTGCAGCAACTTCAGGCGCGCTTCGGGCTCTTCGCTCCAGCCAGATTCCGTGTAACCCTTCACAACCATACTCGCACGTTTGAGGATCCGCAGGCTTTGTTGAAATTCGTGGAGGAGCAGGAGGCCATCTTGATGCGCTGAGTCTGCGGTTTGAGGCCTGGTTTCCTATGGAGTTTCGGGACCCAATGGACATGTCCTAAGTGCTGGGGGGTGAGAGGTGTTTAGTGGCCCTTTGCTACTCCCGCCTTGGGAGTTTGTGCTGGCTGGGCAGGGATGCTTAGTTGTGGGTGAGGGCTGTGGCCGCCTCCCTGGGCTTGTGGAGTAGTGGATGCGGCGCCCTCCTCGCCTTATGATCGGGTGTCTCTTTGGGTCTCTTTCCCCTGCCTTCCCTCCCCTCTCTCCTGTCTTTCGACCTCACCTTTGTTGTTCCTGTCCATTTATTCAAGGGGTATTTTCTGGGGGCCGGGGGTGGGGGGGAGGGGGGCAGTGCTGGGAGGGGGGGGGGGGTTCGGCATGTGGGATATTGGTCTGGTTGGGCCTTGGGTGGCTGGGTGCGTGTGTGTCTGGTGTGTGTGTGGGGGTGTGATGAAGAGGGTTGGGGGATAGTGGGTTAGATGGGGAGTTAAGAGTATATTTTGTGTGTATATAGGGGGGAGTTTACACTGGTTATGTGGGGCTGGGGGGGGGGGGATCAGGGTGTAGCCTTGTTCAGGATGGTTCACCCAGGATGTCTTTGGTTACAGATTGGGTTTGGGTTTCAGTTGGCTCCCTGGGGGGGGATGCGGTTTTGTGTGAAGGAGGGATTTGTCTCGTGTTTTGTGCCATGCCTAACTCTATACAGAATGCTTATCAGTTGCTGTGATGGTTTCACTTAATTTTTTGTCATTGAACGTGAAGGGAATCAATAATCCCATTAAGCGCAATAAGATACTGCTATACTGCAAGAAGATGAGGGCTGACGTTGTCCTGTTGCAAGAGACCCGTCTACCGTTAGCGGAGGCTCAAAAATTGGGTGGGGGAACTTACATGCTGATAGGAGCGGCTGGTGCATGCCATAAGAAAAATGGGGTACTAATTTTAGCGCGGCAGGCTCTACAACCAGTCATCGAGTCAGTTCGGGCGGACCCGAATGGGAGATGGGTGAAAGCCCGAATAAAGGTTGGGGACCAGATCTATGGTGTTATGAACATCTATGGACCGAATCTTGATGATATATCATTTTTCCGTGAGGTGGCAGAGGAGCTTCAGGATCTCTCACACTGTGGTCTCATCTTGGGGGGAGATTTTAACCTCGTGTTGGACCCTCTAATAGACCGGCAACCTTATCGTTCTACAAAAACTAGTCGCGCGTCCAGGGTGCTCCATAGTCTGATGCAGGAGATGAACTTAGTAGATGTTTGGCGGCTATTACATCCTTCTCAGAAAGAGTTCACTTTTTATTCTCTTCCTCATGGGTCCCATTCCAGGATTGACTTTTTTCTAATCTCTAATTCACTTGTGGCCCAAGTGGAGGATGCGCAAATTGAGGCGTGTACGGTTTCTGATCATGCGGGCCGTCTCCCTGTCCCTACTCTCGGGTTCTCTCCCTGCCAGGAGTTCTGGCTGGTTTTTCCCAGCGGTCTCTGTTAACTGATCCGGAGTTTCAGGAATACTTTGAAGGGGCAATTAAAGAATATTTTTCGGTGAATCTTCCCGAGGATACTTCGGGCTGGGCTTGGTGGGAAGCCTTTAAGGCTTTCTTGCGGGCTAAAATCACCAGTTTTTCTATTGGGGCGGCACGTCGCCAGAAACTCGTCATGACTGAATTGGAAGCCCAAATCCGGGCGGGAGAGAGACTCCTGCAACAGCGAACGGACCCCTGTGTCCTTTTGCGTCTGCAAAAGTTACGCTTTCAGTTTAACACCCTGCTCAGTTTGGAGGCTGAAAAACTCTCGCATGCTTCTAAGGCCAAATTTTATAGGGAACAAAACAAGGCAGGTCGGTTACTTGCGACAACTTTGAATCCTAGAACCGGGAAGACCAAGGTGGCTGCCATCCAATCAAATACTCAGGTTCTGCTCACTCAGACTTCAGATATAGCAGGTGCGTTTAGGACTTTCTATGCTGGGCTGTACAGTTCGGAGGGCGGGGAAAACGGGGAAGCATGCGATGTCTTCCTGGATAGTATTCCGCACCCTACTCTTTCTGAGCGACAAGCGCTAGAATTGGAAGCACCTTTCTCTTTGGGTGAGCTCTGTGCTGCCCTTCTTGCGTCAAATAAAGGGAAAGCGGCGGGCCCTGATGGTCTACCTATTGAGCTGTATCAGGCGTTTCAGGGGGTACTTCTCCCTTATGTGGTTAAATACTTTCAACTTCTCCAGGAACAGTTGCCTTCCGTGGGTGGTTTTAATAACGCCACTATAGTGGTGTTGGAAAAGCCTGGGAGAGACGCTCTTAGGGTTGAGAACTACCGACCTATTTCATTGTTGAACGCTGACTACAAACTCTTTGCCACCATCTTGGCTAAAAGATTAGAGAGAGTGATGGCCGACTTGATCCACCCCGACCAATGTGGCTTTATGCCCGGGAGGGCGACGTCGGATAATGCTCGACTGTTGTTAAACCTCTTTGCAGCCTCGGAGCAGTCCGGTACCCCCTTAGTGGGGATCTCTTTGGATGCTGAAAAAGCTTTCGATAGACTTGAATGGGTTTTCTTGTTTAAGGTCTTGCGATGGTTTGGATTCAAAGATGGCTTTCTCAGATTTATCCGAGTTCTATACTCCGCTCCGCAGGCCTGTATACTTGTGAACGGGGTTGCTGTCTGCCCCCCTTCTCGTTATATCGTGGGACGCGACAGGGGTGCCCTCTTTCGCCGCTGCTCTTTAATCTAGCATTGGAGCCCCTGGGGTTGTTAATCCGGCACTCTGAGAAGATTAGTGGCATCTGGATAGGGGACATGCATATAAAGCTCGCGGCATACGCTGATGACTTGCTGCTGTTTTCGCTTCCCAATTCTTTACCGGAGCTCCTGCGGGTTATCGACAAGTATTCCAGGGTGTCCGGCTATAAAATAAACTGGATTAAGTCGGTTGCCTTCCCAATGAACAGGGCTACTCATTCCGAGGTGGTAAAGGATTTTCCTTTTCTCTGGGAAGCAAAGGCAATTAAGTATCTCGGGGTCCGGTTCTGCTGCTCTCTTGAGGACACTCTTCGGCTTAATCGGTCACATATTGAGGAGTTGCTCCAGATTTTCTCGAATAAATGGTCCCCCTTGCATCTGTCCTGGTGGGGACGTATGGAATCCATTAAAATGGTTCTTGCGCCCAAAATAAATTATATTTTGGAAATGCTGCGATTGCTTTCCCCCTTGCTATTTATAAAGGGTGGGAGAGGAGGGTGTTAGCCTCTTTTCTGTGGCAGGGGAAACCCCCCAGGATAGCCCTTGATAAGTTAAAAGCAAATAAGAATTCGGGCGGAGTAAACTTCCCGGATTTTTATCGGTATCATCAGGCCTTTTTACTAAAACAAGGTGCGCTGTGGTGCCCGCGGGAGATACAGGGCTCGTGTCCGGTTTGGGTCGAGGTAGAACGCCGTTTAGTTGAGCCGCTTCCTTTGGATATTTTGATTGGAATGGTCATTCCGGCTTCCTCCCCTGCCTCCAAAATAGTTGTTGAAACTCAATTGGCGTATCAGGCTCTGGCGAGAGCTATGGGCTCGGAGAATCCGATATCTTCTCTAATGCCCATTTGGTTGAATCCTGTATTTAAAATTGGGCGCAAGACTATAGCGTGGCGACCTTGGCAACTTAAGGGCAGTTGGACAGTTGTTTCAGGCAGATGGGTGGAAAGCCTGGGAAAGGTTGCAACAGGAGTTCGCGCTGCCGCCAGCATGGTACTTTCAATGGCTCCAGCTAAAGAGTTGCCTTTCTGCAGCGGGGGTACCTCACGGGAAGATAACGTCGTCTTGGGGAGCGCATGAGTTGGCCATTTCCTACTCTAGCAAGCCTGGGACTGCCTCGAAATTTTATGCTTACTTGCGAGAGAGGTCCTCTTCCCCCTTGGTTGGACGGAGCTGGGAGGTTGATCTGGGAGTGGAGATCTCCCCTCATGACTGGTCGACACTGTGGTCCAGGGTTAGTAGGGTCTCTAAGGCTGCTGCTGTAATGCAATCTCTATTTTTCTTGCTACACCGTGCTTTTATTACACCCAATCGCCGCTCCAGGTGGATTTCGGGATCGGGTAACCTTTGTTGGTCTTGTTCTCTTGCACCAGGTACGTTTAAACACATGTTTTTTGATTGCCTTTACGTTCATGCCTTCTGGCTTGCTGTCTGGGACGTGATACAAAAGATTCTTTGTCTTCAGCTCCCCCTTACTTGGCAAATAGTGGTACTGCGCTCTTCAACGGCTGGCCTCCCACATATAAAAGGGAAGCGTTTTTTGCTGGATTTTTTAGTAGCCATTGCTTTAAAGCTTATTTTGCTTTGTTGGGAAGGACTCTAGTAAACTAGATTCTCACCAGTGGTGGAACATGGTGTGTCTCTACGCCAGTTATGAGAAAGCGCAGGACCACGTTGCGGTTCTCAATGGAAGTGGAGGGAAGCTTCGAGAAGACTTTTGGCCCGGGCAAATGGAAATGTTTAGATGAATATGTAGCAAAAGCTCATTTACGGATCTGAGAGTCTAGGCTGGCACTATGAGATATAATGGTTTGTTTAGTTTAATTTTGGCACACCACTGCCTTGTTTGTTTGTCTGTATAAGGGAGTTCCTCCTGTAACGGCGGTGTGGGATGGTCCCCTCCCATGGGGTTGGGGTTAGTTGGTTTACGGGGGGGGGGGGGGGTGGGGTTTTGGGCTGGTTGCTGTTACTGTTTTATGCTGTGTTTCTTTGTCTGTGTGCCAGTTGAAAATTTTAAATAAAGGATTAAAAAAAAAAAAAAAAAGAATGCATCTAGGGGGAATGGTAAGGAAACACAATGGAGATTAGGATCCAAAAGCGGCAGAGAAGAGGTGAGTTTTCGGCCTGGATTTGAAAAGGGCTAGAGATGAAGCCTGACGTACAGACTTGGGTAGTTTGTTCCAGGGATAAGGTGCAGCAAGGTAAAAGGACTTAAGTCTGGAATTAGCAATAGAAGAGAAGGGCACAGATAGAAGCAGTTTGCCAGAATAGCGGAGTTCCTGAGGAGGGTTGTAGGGAGAGAGAAGAGAGGAAAAGTAGTGAGGAGCTGCAGAGTGAATGCACTTATAGGTCAGCAGGAGAAGTTTAAGCTGGATGTGGCAATGGATAGGGAGCCAATGAAGTGACTTTGAGCATAACGAGGCAGGTGGAGGATTAGCCGAGCAGCAGAGTGTTGAACAGATTGAAGGGGAGAGAGATGATTCAGAGGGAGACCAGCAAGGAGGAGGTTACAATAGTCAAGATGGGAGGTGACTAAAGAGTGGATAAGTGTCTTTGTAGTATATTCAGAAAAGAATCGGTGAATTTTGGTGATGTTGTAAAGAAAAGGCAGGTTTTAGCTATCAGTTGGATGTGTGTGGAGAAGGAGAGAAAAGAGATTAAGACACCCCCAAGGTTGCGAGCTGAGGAAACGCGGAGGAGTAGAGAGTTATCCATAGAGACTGATGAAGGGGAGGGGGGAGAGGAGGATTTAGGGGGAAAAATAAGAAGCTCTGTTTTGGCTATGTTCATTTTCAAGCAGTGGTGAGATATCCAAGCAGTAATGTCAGAAAGGCAGGCAGAGATCCAGACCTGGATTGTTGGAGAGATTTCAGGTGTAGAAAGGTAGAGTCATCAGCGTAAAGATGGTACTGAAAGCCATGGGAAGAGATTTTTTTTATTTATTTTATCTATTTTAAATTGTTTCTATACCGCGCGGTTTACTGGTAACAACAACTTGTGCAAAGCGGCGGTGCACACAGTGCACATTACAGAGAACAGGTATTATAACTTGGGTTAACAGGGGAAACTATATACAACTGAGCTGTTTGTGCACCAAGGGACTGGGTATAGAGAAAAAAGAAGTGGACCCAAGACAGACCCTTGAGGTATACCAAATGAGAGCGGGATAGCAGTAGAGGAGGATCCACCAGAATAAACACTGAAGGAGCGATGGGAAAAATTATAAGAGAACCAGGATAGCACAGAGCCCTTAAAACCAAACGAGGACAAGGTATCAAAGAGAAGGTTGTGGTAAACAGTGTCAAAAGCAGCAGAAAGGTCAAGAAGGATGAGGATTGAGTAAAGGCCCTTGGATTTTGCTAGAAACAGGAGACTTTGGCAAGAGCCGTTTCGGTAGAATGTAAAGGATGAAAGCCAGATTGTAGAGGATCCAGAAGGATTTGAGAGGAGAGAAAGTTGAGGCAAAGGTGGTGAACCGCACGTTCAAGTAGTTTAGAAACAAAGGGGAGGAAGGAGATGGGTTGATAGTTAGAAGGGACGAGTAGGTTCTAGTGAGGGTTTCTTGAGAAGAGGAGTGACCACAGCATGCTTGAAGGCTGCAGGGAAAGCTGCAGTGGAGAGCAATAGGTTGAGAATATTTACTTATTTATTTAATAGGGTTTTTTTATACCGTCTTATTTAATTCAAAGCTGTTTACAATGAACAACATAGCAGCGAGCTTTTACATGGAACAGGGTATTACAATTTGGAAGATTACATGGGGTAATTAATACATTTAACTATATACAGGTATGTTGTAACAGTGTGAGGTATAGCAGAGTTACATAACAGCTATAAGTTATGAAGAGGAAAGAAGGTAAGTGGTTTCCTACTCAGAGATACTAGAAAAGGAAAAAAGGGTAGCAGAGGTAGGGGCGAAAGTTGGGAGTGAAGAGGGGGAAGGAGGGGAAGTAGCTGACCTCGCGGGGAATTGGAGTGTGATCTTGTGGAATTTGTCATGGAAATACTCAGCCAGGGTTTGGGTGATCTTTATGATCCTGGTAAGTCACTTAACCCTCCATTGCTTCAGGCACAAACTTAGATTATAAGCGCTCTGGGGACAGGGAAATACCCACTGTACCTTACTGTAACTAGTCTTGAACTCCTGAGAAATCCATATCCAAAATCAGGAAACTCAAAAAGGTTCTGGTTTTGAGAATGCATGCAATGTAACCTCATTCTTGGGCTAAATTTGTTTCGAGTATTCCGACGGCCTATCCTGAAAACCATGTGTGTTCTGTGACCTTGTGGACTGGGTTTCAACAACGTTGGCACAGGACAGTGGTTCAGAAGCCATTTATTTGGGGGCTGTCCTTAATGAAGATGCTTAATATATATGGAATGGAGAAGCAGCCTATTGGTTAGAGCAGGCTAAGAACCAGGGAAGCCAGCTACAGTTAAAATCCTACTGATGCTAAGGAAATAAAGAGAAGGGTCTGTCCATGTACAAACAGTGAATAGATGCAAAAGAAAACAGCCAATGGAGAATGACCACAGCTGGGACTCTCTTAAGGGTCCTTTAATAAAATCTTAGAACCGCCAAGAGTCCCAGCCGTGGTCATTTTCCATTGCTCATCGTCTTTTGCATCTATTCATTGCTTCTTGTGGCCTCCCATTGCCTCGGGTACAGATTTAAGGCTATATATAGTAATGTGTTTTAACTAGTATTTAACACATTAATGTGATTAATATAAGCTCATAATAAATAGACCCCACGGGCAATAATGGGACTTGCGTTAAGCAGCGTACATTAAAATATCAGGCACTTCAGTAAATCGAGACCTTAGATTTTAAGCCCTCTGAGGACAAAGAAAAATACCTGTTGTACCTGAATGGAACTCTTCTTGAGGTAGCAATGGAAAGGGTGTAAGCTAAATCCAATAAACAAATTCTGACCTAGGTGAGTTTGATTAAGGGCAGTGTGCGCAAACTACCCATGAATGTTTGTGTCTAGTATGTAAACCAGGGCGGTTTGGTGCTACTAAGGACTGGGTTGAGGACAGGCTTAAGTTGTTTGTTTTAGATGGCTACTGAAACTCACCAGTCTGTTTCTTGTTAGAACAATATAGGAATCTGCCCTTCCTCAATGTGCTGCTTTTGAATATTTTTGAGATTGCTAAAGTGGCTTGCTGAGTGGAGGCATGTAAAAACAAACGCTGGATGGTTAACCCTACAAGGTTCTGCTACGTTTTCTATTTGCAACCATAGGCAACTCTGGGCGAGTCACTTTCCGTCTTCTGGCTCGTTTTACCCAGCTGAGTGAGAACGGCGTTGCTTTCTCATTTAGAAGCTCATATGTGGGACAAATGCCAGAACTAGGTTCCTAAGCAAGAATATTGCAGAGTTAGCTGCTTATACACTCTGTTTCTGAAGTGATAAATTGTACGGCACGTTGGGACAAAAGACAGCACAGAAATCCAGATCATCAGTTGCTTATATTTTGCAGATCTATCACAAATCACGGAGCTTATTCTTGTCTTGGAAAAGCAACGTTTACGGGTCCTAATGTTTCTGTTTTGAGGAACAGATGTGTTTACATGGTTTGTACTGTTGGTGTAGTGCTCTTTGCAAAATGGGTATTTCTCTCTGGAGAAGAGGTCACATATGCTCTCTGTTAACCCGTTGAGCACACTCTTAATCTATACATGGAATTTTTGGGCTTTCAGATGAGTTGAAAATTGTGCTAGGATCCCGATGCCATGAGCCTTCATTTGCAAATACTCAGATTTTTCCACCTATTTTATATCCCCTCCTCAATGTATGTTGTCTGGTCATTGCAGTTAGGCCTTAGGCCAAGGGTTCTCAGCCCCCATCCTCAGGGCATTACCTAGCCAGTCAAGTTTTCAGGATAACCATAATGAATATGCACGATAGGTTTGCATGTACTGCCTCCATGGTATGCACATCTCTGTCACTCTCTTCCTCTCTCTCGCATGCATATGCATTGTTGCTGGCAAGGTTTTCCAGAGGACTGGGTTGAGAAGCCATGCACCAGAGCTCCGAAACCCTATAGTTATAGGCCTTAAATCTGGCCAGTAGGTATCAGTATGGCATGATGACTGAATCCCTCAGGCTTCCTCTCTCTCTCTCTCCCTCCCCCCATTGTTTGGGGAGCTATGAATGCTGCCTCTGACATCCCTGATTGGCCAGGGCAGTGGAAGACCCAAGTTGGGACTCAAACCTAGTCCCCACCATTTGGGTCGGGTTTTTCTTTTTTTCAGGTCACTCTTGAAACTTTTTTTGTACTATAGTAGGAAAATAAGACTATAGGAAAGTGAATTCATTTTAATGGGCATTCATGACAAATGGCTGAGATAAAGCAAAGCTATAATTCAAAATCCACTGATGCCCTGTGGCCTTGGGCAAGTCACTTAACCCTCCATTGCCTCAGGTACAAACGTAGATTGTTAACTCTCCAGGGACAGGGAACTACATATTGTACCTGGATATAATTTGCCTTGAATTGCTACTGAAAAGGCATGAGCTAAATGCAAAATCTTTAGAAGAAATTGCCATTAGGTGACATAAATATGTAGACCCTTACAAAAGTTTATATACTCTAATGTAGTGGTTCCCAAACTTGGGTCAGGACCCCAAATGGGCTCACATCATCAATGGATGGGGTCACAGAAACAGGATCATTCCCCCTTCTCTCTGGACTTTCACTCTGACCTGTGCCAAGTAGTGGCAGTGAATAGCCAGCATGTGGCCTGTGAACATTCATAGACCCTTGCTCCTTCCTGGGTAAACGTCCTGTTAGAGTACAAACCCATGTTGAGTACTGGGATCTGTAAACACCACTGCACACTGACATGAGTGACTCGTGTTGTTGCCACTATAGTTCTTGCTTTCTGCAATAGATGAGTGGAGGAAGGAGAAGGAGCCTGGAGGCAGCGAGGTTACTTGCCTGTAATGGGGGTTCTCCGTGGACAGCAGGATAAGTCAGCCACACTTGACACCATTCAGATGGAAGTGCTCTCCCAAAGCCAGAAAGGTAGAAACCTTTCTGAGCATGTGCCAGTGAGTCCTACCCACTGGCCTGCCCCTATCTGGGCCAGTCTGTACCTAGTGGCTTCTTTGCAGGTAGGAAGGCAGGTGTCCTGGAGCATGCCAGCTCTTTCAACCAGGGGAGGCAGATGGGAATGTGTAGCTGACTTATCCTGCAGTCCACGAAGAATCCGCATTATAGGTAAGTAACCTTGCTTTTTCCATGGACAAGCAGGATGCGTCAGCCACACCTGGTGACTCCATAGCTTTGGCCTGCAAGCTTGAGGTGCTGCGGTGGATGAAGTGGCCGGACAGAGGAGGCCGGTACATGTTGGAGCAAGTGCAAGATGGCTTTATTGCAAGCGGAACCCAGAGTGCAAACAAAAACAATACAATATCATGCAAAACAGGGCAACATCGTGAAGTCGGTGAGAAGCAACAGTATGAAGGACAGTATAACGTGGAGTGCAAGCAACGCTTTGACTAAATGATAAAGCATTATAAAACCTGTTGGCATAATTTTGCATTTTTATTTATTTAACAAGGCAAGATCATGAACAATCTTTGCAAGGCAACAGCATGAACGACCAAGAACGTTAACCAACAAATCAGAGTGTATTAGAATCTGTAGTGCTGTCGGAGTCCAATGGGCCATCCCTGGGAAGGCTCCTGTTAGGGCTCACCCCTCCCCCCACCCCCACAGCCGTTTCAAGGTGGGAGTGCCCATAGATGCTGTCTGTGCATGACAGGAAGTCCAGACAGTAGTGGTGCTGGAAGGTACTTATGGAGGACCAGGTAGCAGCTCTGCAGTTGTCCCAAATGGGGACCACTCTGAGTTTTGCCATGGTTGTTGCCATGGTGTGAAGCTGGTGGGCATGCAGTGTTCCCAGAGGCTGTGCATTGGCTTGTGTGTAGCAAAACGTGATGCAGGCCAATCTCCACTGCGAGAGTGTCCTTTTCATGAAGAGGCACCCTGGTTTGTTGGGTTTGATGGAGATGAGTTGTGTCCCCCTCCAAAAGGGGGGTAGTTCTCTCGATGTAGATCCGTAGTGCACGCACACAGTCGAGGATGTGCAGGCATTGCTCTTCCTGGGTGGAATGCAGTTGCAGGTAGAGGACAGTATGATGGCCTGGTTGATGTGGAACGGGGATGCCACCTTAAGTAGGAATCATGGGTGCATCTATAGGACCACCTGATCTGGGGGGATATACATGTACGGTGGGTGTGCTACCCAGGGCCTGCAGTTTGCTGATCCTCTTGGTGGATGTGATGGTCACCAGGAAGAGTATCTTTCAAATGAGGAGCTTGAGCGGCACATCCCCCAGGGTTCTTTCATGAGCTGGTGTAGTACAAGATCCAGGCCGCAGGAAGGGTACTGGCTGCCAGATGGGGGGCCGGAGGTTGGTGAGGCACATCATAAACCATGAGACAAGCAGGTGGGCAGAGATTGACAGGTTGTCCAGAGTTCATGAAAGGCTGTAATGGCTGACAGGTATACACGGATGGATGCAGACTGGAGTCCTGCATTGGCAAGGGTGGTGAGGTAATGGAGACATTTTGATATGGGACAGGATAAGGTGTCCAGGCCCGAGGTCGCACACTAGGCGTCGAAGCGTTTCCACTTCAGGTTGTAGGATTTCCAGATGGAATCTCTCCTGGAGGCTAGGATGA
Organism: Ichthyophis bannanicus; assembly: GCA_033557465.1. Classification (NCBI taxonomy): domain Eukaryota; kingdom Metazoa; phylum Chordata; class Amphibia; order Gymnophiona; family Ichthyophiidae; genus Ichthyophis; species Ichthyophis bannanicus. Next base: position 10,593,110 of record CM066039.1, on the reverse strand, counting down.
TGGGTTGAACCTCCTCCATGAGGTGGAGGGAGGAGAGTTTAAACCTTTCAAATTCCAGGCCGTTTGGGCGCGTGTATCCAGGTTGGGGAGGAGCATCTTCCCCCTGTCCTGAGTGAGGAGGTCTGGCATCTGTGGTAGCGGGAATTGCGGGCAGATAGGTGGTGCAGGTAGGGGAACCACATCTGCCTCAGCCAGTATGAGGTGATGAGGATGACCGCTGGATGATCCTAGCGATGAGTGGTGTCTGGGTGTGTGCATATAGGAGGTAAGTGCCCCAGTGAAGCTTGGAGGTTAGGTTGTGCGCCAAGGGTATTTTGGAGCAGAAGAAGTCACACTTGGCATTGACCTTGCTGGTGTTCGATCTGTGGTGTTCCCCATTTCTGGAAGAGGGTGTTGGCGACCTTGTCGTTGAGTGCCCATTTATATGGCTTGAGCCGCCTGTTGAGGCTGTCCGCTAGTTGATTGTGTTCGCCCGGCAAGTATGAGGCCTGTAAGAAGCACCCCCAGTTTGACGCGAAGGTCCATATTCTATGGGCTTCCTGGTATAGAGGAAAGGATCCCATGCCCCCTTATTTGTTGATGTAAAACATTGCAACTTGGTTATCTATTTGTATTAGTACCACTTTGTCAGCAATCCAGGTGGCGAAGGCATACCAGATGGCCTGCAGCTCGAGGAGGTTGATGTGGTCGTTTTTCTCCTGTAAGGTCCAGACCCCTTATGTGTGGAAATGGTGACGGTGGATGCCCCAGCCTTTCGTGGAGGCATCTGTGGTGATAATCGGGCTGTGTTGGGTTGTTGTAGGGGGCGGCCCTGGTCGAGGTGTTCCCGGGACATTGACTAAGCCAGCCCCACCCGCACCCTGCTGTCCATGGTGATCTTGGCTGACAGGGGTTGGGAGTGCTGTGCCAATTTGTGACAGATGCCATTGGAGGGTACACATGTGAAGTTTTGACTAGCAGTATGACTGCAGTGGATCGCTGCCATGTGTCTGAGGAGTTTGAGGAGCATCCTGGCTGTGACTGGATGCCGCAACAGATCTGGGCAGTAGGAGCATTGTGTTTACTCACTGGCATGGCAGGAACTCCTTCCCCTGGGGGTTCCATATCTCGGCGCTGATAAATACTAGGGATTGTGATTGCTCTAAGAGCGATTTCTTGTAGTTTGAGGAATCTCAGAGAGGAAAGCAGTGCTATGGTGCAACACACCGAGAGTGCTGTCTCCTGCTTGGAGGGGACAGCAATGAGCCAGTCATCTAGGTAGAGGAAGGCACATGCGCCCTCTTTGCAGAGGCATGCAGCTGCCACTGTGACGCATTTGGTGAAGACTCTGGGGGCTGAGGATAGTCTGGTAGCGCTAGTCTCCTATGTGGAAGTGTAGGTATTGCCTTGTTCCAGGTGGATCGGTATGTGTGTGTAGGCGTCTTGTAAGTCCAGGGAAGCAAGCTATTCGCTGCCCCGAAGGAGCAGGAGGATGGAGCCCAGGGAATACATGCGGAACTTTTCCTTTTGGATGAATTTGTTGAGATGTCACAGGTCGAGAATAGGGCAGACTCCCTTGGATCTCTTAAGGATGAGGAAGATACCTGGAGTAGAATCCATGTTTGGTGTCCGAGGGGGAAGCTGGTTCTATGGCTCCGGTTCCAAGGAGTGAAAGGATCTTGCTGACATAGTGGAGTCAAGGTGAGCTAGGGTTCAGCTAGAGAGAATGCGGTGCTGGCGCAGTGGCTTTCTGAAGTTGATTTGGTAGCCGTTGCTGATGATTTCCAGAACCCACTTGTCTGTCATGATGGCTTGCCAGGACAATAGGAAAAGGGAAAGCCGCCCCCTACTGGAGGTGTGGCTGTTGTAACATCAAAAGGAGGGGGGAGTTATCCCCGATGAGGGAGCTCCCTGTTTCTGCTGGCGGCGTTCCTTCTGGCGTTGCTTTTGTGGGTAGGAGTTGATTGCAAGCCTGGTGCTTGGACCTCTGGGGCTACTATTTGTTGTAGGGGTGGTAGTGCCAAGGTGAGAAGTATGATTTTCTTTGGTAGGAGTTGTGGTATTTGTGTTGGTTCATAGAGTGTTCCATGTCTTTGGAGGCCAGGGTTTGGAGCATTGTGCAGTGGTCTTTCATGTCATTTATGGTGTCCTTCAACTTATACCCAAAGAGGTTGTCGCCCACGCAGGGAGTGTCTGCCATCCTTTTGTGGATGTCCTCCCTGAAGCCTGATGCTTGGAGCCAGACCTGATGCTTTGAGCCAGGCCATGCATCTGGAGGTGCTGGCTGTGGTGGTAGCCCAGGCTGCAGTGTTGAAGCCATCAAAAGTGGAGCTAATCAGATGTTTGCTGTATTCTCCGAGGTCAACCAGTATGGGGGAGAAGGTGAATTTGTTTTCTGGTGGGAGGCTTTTGACCACACTTCTGAGGTTGTCCAGGAGTGTGTCCTGGTAAAGAACCTGCTGGAATTGGTACAATGCGATCTTGGCCACCAGCATTGGCGGTCTGGTAGGATGACTTCTCGTATTCATTGAGGAGCTTGTGATTCCTCCCTGTCTCTGTGTTGGCATGGGAGCAGGAGGATTTCACCCTCTTGAGGGCAGACTCGACCACAATGGATTGGTGCAGGAGCTGTGTCTTTTTGAAGCCAGGGGGAGGCTGGACTTGGTACTTGGTATTGAGCTTCCTTGATGTGGCATACCATGATGACGGGGTTTTCCAACTCTTTAGGAGGTTGTCGAGGAGGGACTTGTCGTCTGGAATGGAAACCAGGGGCCAAATATCCAGGTATTTGAGCAGACCCGATACCTTGCTTCTAGGGTCCGGTGAGTCAGCCGGGGATAGGGCCAGGTACGAGGTGAGCTTTTGCAGGAACTTAGACTAGGTGAAATCCTCTAGTGGAGAGGGCAGCAGTGATGGCTGCGACAAGGTGGACAGTGTTGGACTGGAGTCAGATGGTCGGTCATAGCTGTTTTGTGGGCTTTGCACGGCTGCTTTCTCACCCTCGCTGTCCATTACTGGGGGCTCTGTAGAGAACCCTAGGGGTGAGGTCATTCTGCAGTTGTGTTGGGTTGGATTGGCACCTTCAGTGGTGTCAGCACTGTTAAGGTCTGCACCCCTTGTGCTTCCAGAAGTTGTGAGCACTGGGCTGAATGCTGCTCAGTGAGCTGTGCTAGCAGGTCCAACATGGAGTCCACAGCTGCTGTGTGGGCTTTTGGTTGGGAAGGGGGGTCGCGTCTTCTGCCTTCTGATGATGGTGTTAGGCTGCGGAGGTTGCTCCCTGTATTGCCTTCTTGGTTGTTTGGGGGAGTAACTGAGGCTGCTACAGGGGCTTCTGACCCTGAGTCTGTGTTGCTTCTGCCTGTGGGAGCTGTAGCAGCTATTGCTGCTGCTGACGTCTGTCCCGGCAGATAGGGGAATGGGGCTGTGACTTCCCCTGTGGCGTGGAGAAGCTACAGGGGGAGGGGGATCGATGAGGATCAGTGCCAGGGTGATTGTGCCGTCCTGAAATGTTTCCATCGCCGTGGTGGGGCTGGAGGAGCTGGCCAATCGCTCTGAGAAGAGGTGTGGTTGAGGCATGCTCCTGGCCAATGCCAATGGCTCCACAGGTAGGTGAGGCTTACGATGATGCCAGCTTGGCACCATGCTTTTGAGCTGATCAGATGGGCGTCTGTGGCTGGGCCGAAGAGGTCTTGTTGGCCAGGTCCGGGGGCCTTATCCTGGGCTGTTCTGGTCCGCATTCTTCCTGTTGGACAGCAGGGGAGGCCTCACTGGAGTTCAGGCAAGGGAAGGAGGCCATTGGCAGCACATCCCATGCCGCAGAGGGGCATTTACCTCCGGTGCTGGTGCAGGTCACATGTTTGTCCTGGCAACTCTTCTTGGCGGTGTGAGAGGCTGCTAGCTGCACTGGGGGACTCCGATCTGTGTTGTTGAAGAGGAACTCTTTCAGCACATGGCTGCGGGAGCGTCTGACCCTTGGAGACATACTGGTGCAGTCCTCTACATGGTGGGCAGCCCCCAGGCAGCGCGCACAATGATCTGAGTGTCAGTGGAGCTCATTTTCTTAGAGCATCAAGGACACTTTTTAAAACCATGTTTGGTCATCTTCTTTTCGTATTTGGATTTTCTTTTTTTACTGTTCTCTGTCTTCTAGGAGTTTAGTGGTTTTTGTGGAGAGTGGAGAGTTCAGTCATTCTTGGCAAGGCAGAAGGAAGAGATAGGGGTGGGCCAGTGGGTAGGGCTTATTGGCACATGCTCAGAGAGGTTTTTACCTTTCTGAGCTCTGGGAGAGCTCTTCTGTCTGAATGGTGCCATCGGATGACATCACCTGGTGTGGCTGACTTATCCGGCTTGTCCATAGAGAACTGCTATTTTGATTTCATCATCATCTGGGGTCACATGAATTTTCAGTTGTTAAAATGGGATCATATGGGATAAAAGTTTGAAAAACGCTGCTTTAATGCATTTTGAATTGTATTTTTCAGACAGAATTTAAAAAGGTACAAAAGCAGGGACTTGTTTCATTGAGCTACACAAAATTCTCTACACTTTCAACATGAGAGCGCAATTATAGATATATTCAAAAAGTAATTAAGAGTAAGAAGCAAAGTCGTCATTGCAATAAAGTTTTCACTCCTTTTGTGATGGCAGTCTGCTCCATTTCCAGAAATTGCCGCCTTAATGCTTATATTAAGTTAGAGTCCACCTCTGTCCAGTCACGGTAATTGAATTTATTCAACGACTTCTGGCTGAGGAATTGAGCTATTGCTTTTTTATGAAGTGAATTTGAAACAGTCCAGACATTCTGAACACGGAGCTCCTGGGTGAAGTTATGCAAAGCCACAGACTGGAGGAAGGCTTTCAGACAGTTTCAAGGTGTTTGAATATCTTTTGGGGTACTCTTGCACTCATTGTAAAGTGGAAATAATTTGGCACCACTGAGACACTGTGTTGATCAGGCTATCCCTCCAAATTCGATAGCTCTGGAATAAAGAAACTGTAGAGGTCGTTGTGAAGCCTAAGATTACTTTAAAAGAACTGTTACGGTCTCTGGTTAAGACTGGGGAAAATGGTCAACTGTTAAACCGTTTCAGGATTATGCCAGAAACATGGCCTTTATGGGAGTGTGACGAAGAAAACTATTGCTGAATAAAATTTCTATGATGCATCCTATAGCATTTTCAAAGAAACACTTAAGGGACGCTTCATTTGTGTGCGAGAATGTTTTGTTGTCCAGTGAGACCAAAGTGGAACTTTCTGGTCTCCATGCTAAGCAAAATATGGGGCGTAAAACAGCTCATCACCCTGCTAACACCACCCCTACAGTAAAGCATGGTGGTGGCCGCGTGCTGTGGAGATTCTTTGCAACAATGAGGACAGGGAAGCTTGTGAAGATCAATGAAAAGATGGGTGGTGGAAAGTACTGCCATAGACTTGGGACTGGGGAGGAAACTGACTTCTCAAAAGGACAATGATCCTAAGCACAAAGTATAAGCAGCAATGTTTTCATAAAGAAATGTAAAGGCTATTTTTTCCCATTCCTTCAATCCATTATCCACTGTAGCTTGCAACAGGATTTGGTCTCTCCTGATTTGAAGCACGTCGTCTTCTATCCTTCACTTAAAAACACTAAGGCAGACCCTACTGTACTGGTATGTGCTAACAGGCCAATTTCACATTTTTGTTGTGCATTTCTAAAGTTTTAATAAATCGACTGTCAGATTTCCCTGAAAAATCAAAGATTTTGCATCTTAGGCAAACAAGCTTTCGAGCATACCACAGCACCATGTTAACTCTTCTAGGGCTGACGACTAATCATATTAAGTAGGCACTTGATGGAGGGAATAACATACTTTTGAGCTCTTTAGATCTGTTCACCTGCATTGTTTAATCTTCTACCTTCCCGAGCTCAGTATCCATGACACTCTGTTCAAGTGGTTTAGATTCTAACTGCATTCCTACTCCTTTGCTATCCATTGGTACACCTCTTGCCCGCCCTCCCCCCCCCCCCTCACAGATTCTGTCATGTGGTATTCGACAAGGATCCATTTTGGTCCCCATTCTCTTCAATATTTTCTTAGTCCTGTTGGCTACTCTGTCTCAGTCTTAAGCCTTCACACCTTTTCTGTATGCAGGTGACATACAGTTGCTAACTGCTATTGTTCCATTCAAGGTTGAAACCTTTCTATCTACATTTATTAAATTTATATTCATAAACCAAATAAATTTCTGAGCAATTACAAATAACATACATATAAATATATATGTTTTCCAGCCAATGAACAAGCTAAAACTGAATTAGGAAAAACAGAAGCAATCACATTTGGTAAATAAAGCCCCCATTGCATTATATCCTTCATTTACAGATCCAGGATTACAATATCCCGATGGTTTCTCCTGTAAAGATTCTAGACAACAAACGTTTATTTGATCAGAATATTACTGCTATAATCAAGCAATCATTTTTCAAACTCAATCAGGAACCATTGGTGATGAAAGAAGAAATCAAAGCAGCATTGAACGTATTGTCAAACAACAAAGCACTGGGCATTGATGGCATTCCCAATGAAGTATTACAGCAATTGGATGTTATTGTTACCATACTTACAAGGCTCTGCCAGGAAATTTGGAAGCAACATCATGGCCAACTGACTGGAAAAACTGTGTTTATACTAATACTAAAGAAATGTGATCCGACTGTGGAAATTATCGCACAATTGCTCTGATTCCACATGCCAGCAAGATTCAACTCAAGATCATTCAGCAGAGACTACAACCATACCTGGAACAAGAACTGCTTGACGTGCAAGCAGGGTTCAGGAAAGGGCGAGTAGCAAGAAACATCATGGATATGAGATAGATCCTTGAAACGACAAAAGAATACCAAAAGGTTATCTATGTGTGTGTTGTTGACTATAGCAAGGCTTTTGACTGTATAAACCATAAGACACTCTGGGCCACAAGGGTTTACCAGAACACCTGACAGTTCTCTTGCACAACCTTTACATTGATGAAGAAGCAGTAGTTCAAATGGAACAAGGAGAAACATAATGGTTTTAAAATCAGCAAAGGTGTATGACAGGGCTGCATACTTTCCGCCTACCTGTTTAATTTATATGCAGAACAAATCATCAGAGGAGGACTGTATGATGACAACTGAGTTGTGAAGATTCATCAGCAACTGTTGCTATGCTGATACCACCATACTGGCTGAACGTGAAGAAGATCTGAAGCAGTTGCTTCTTAAAATGGGCCTGCACCTTAACATAAAGAAGGCAAAGATCCTGACAATGGGCAAAATCAGTAAGTTCATCATTTATGGCTAAGAAATTGAAATAGTTGACAACTTTAACCTGCTTGGATCAATAATCAATAAAGAAATGAGAAGCAGTCAAAAGGTCAGATGACACATTGCTGTGAAGGCTATGAATTGCTATGAAGGACCTAGACAAGATTCTCAAGAACAGAGATGTCTCTCCCCATACAAAGATTTGACTTGTCCAAGCCATGATATATTCAGTAACATCATATGGATACAAAAGTTGGACAGTGGAAAAAGAGACAGGAAGAAAATCAATGCCTTTGAATTATGGTGCTGGCAAAGAATACTGTGTCTACTATGGACTGCTCAAAGAACAAACCAGGCAGTACCAGAGGAGATCAAATCTAAAGCGCTTTTTTTTAAGAAGCTCAGATGACTTCGACTTTCATACTTTGGACACATCATACGAAGAAAGACATCATTAGAGAAAGACATCATGCTTGGCAAGGTTGAAGGTCTGCGCAAAAGAGGAAGGCCAGCAATAAGATTAGATCGATACAATAACAGCAGCTATGGGTGCCACTCTATCAGCAATGAGCCGCCTGACCGAAGACCGAACACAGTTTAGGACAACTATCCAGAGTTCCCATAAATTGACACAGACTCGACAACACTGAACAACAATTTTGTTTAATCCTAAACATTTAGGTTATCCACACCCTGGTGATGTCTTTGGTCCTCAGCCAACTTGTTTATAGTAATGCTATCAAACATCTCCAGCTGATAGAGCATACTGCCACAATACCTATTCTTAAGGCTAAAACGTTTGATCAAGTTATTCTGCTAGTGATAGAGCAGCATTGGCTCCTATCTCCTGTCTAATTCTCTTTACGATCTGGATTTTGGCTTATCGCGTTCTCGGGTCCCAGCATTTCTTGCTAACACCCTGGTTTCTTATACTCCAATCAGATCATTACGATCTGCGTAACAAAATCTGCTAGTTATTCCAACTTTATGTAAAATTGAGCCATGAATCCATATGACAGTTGGCGTTTATAGCGATTGCACTCTCTCTCTGGAATGAGCTGCCATTGGATCTCTGAGCAGAAACTTCCCATATGTAGTTCAAGAGAGTTCTAAAAACATTATTTTAATAAGTCATTTGCACATTGATTTGACGGAGTGTTTGCAACCTCATACTGATTGACCCTACAGGCTGGCAGATGGATCCTTGTCCTTTTTTTCTTTGCTCTGTTCTTGACCCTTCCCATCCGCACCTTGTTCTGTTTTCTGTTCATTATACTTTATCTTACGATAAATTTTATTTTCAATTTAGTGATTTACAAATGTCAGCTTTTAGAGTTTGCATCCATTGTCTTTATATTTTGCACGTTTTGGAGGAAATGCATCACTGTTTCTACTTCTCTGTCGATTTTGTCTGCTTGGAAGTGATACTGTTGCTGTCATGAGACAGATTTGGGGTGGGGCAGAGCAATGACTCTTCTTCCCCCTCCACGCTTTGTTGCTTAAACCTGGAACTAAGGTGTCCCTTTCTCTTCCCGCCTGCCTCCATAAACTTTAGATAAGCGTCCCAGATTTGCCTGCAAAATAATCTGGTAACCTTAAAGGTTAATCATCGAAGAGCAGAATGCATAACTTGGCTACATTTGCCCGTTTGCATGCTGAGGTCTTTGAGAAAGTTTGTGGGCGAGTATTTCACAGAGTAAAGTAGCGAGTTCCATCAGACTGTAAATCCTGGCAAGCCGCCATGTCTCTTCTGCTATTCTGCAAGGCTGTTATTTTTGGTAAAGTTCTCCTGGGTGTTGCAATCTCACTATCTGTTGAAGTACTGCGCAACAGGGGCTTTTTTCCTTTACAGTATTTGTATTTCACTGAATGGCAAGCTAGCAAACTCCCACCTCCCCAAGAGGTTTGAGCAGCTGGGGAGACATATGTAACAACTGCCTTGGGATTTGGCCAGTGACAGACCAGTTTCTTGAAGGGTGTATGTACCACAGTGTAAAAGATGTGCTTTTCCCTTCTGTTCACTGTCTTATCCCTTTCTTCACCTAGCAAGTGTATAATGCGATGCGAGTTTTATTTTTTCAAATGGGAGATGTTAGATGGAAAAAAGGGAATAAACAAATTCACTGAAATCTGAACTCGTAAAACATGACCAAGAAGAATGTCAATGAACTAAACATATCCACTTTAAAATGATTTAAATAAATTAAGTAGCTTCCAGATTCCTCGTAGAGAATAAAATAATAATAAAAAAATAGTCTTTAAAGAGGTAATTTTATATATCTTTTACACATGTGAAACACTTTCAGTGAGTGGAGAATATCCTAATAGAAGTCAGGTTCCAATCCCCTTACTGCTTCTTGTGATTTTGGGTAAGTCACTTAACCTTCCACTGCCTCAAGTACAAACTGAGATAATAAGCCCTCCAAAAAGACACAAAATACATTTGGGTGCAGTAGGTAACTTGCCTTGAGCTATCTCTGAGACGGGCGTGAGCTTAAACCAAAATCCCTTACCACCACCACCTCATAAAATTAAGTCAAGCTAAAAGTGTGCCCAGTGTGCTGAGTGGTGCATTTGTAGACTCAGCCTCCTTGCAGAGGGAGTTTAGACAGAGCATAGGCGGACTCACGATTTACACGTGTGTTTAATGCCTTAACATTTATGCCTGCTTCCAAGCGGGTGTAATGTCAGCACCTACAGTCTAGATCAGGGGTCACCAACCTCCAGAGGGCCGCGGGCCGCACAGCCGACTACCGGCAGACTCGCGGGCCGCAACCCCCTCCCCCCCCCGCGCGAAAAAAAAACCTGCTCATACCTGTACTTTAATTATTCCATGTCAGCTCCCTCCCTTCTTCTGCAGCCGCGGCTCCCTGCCTCTTAGGGAACCGCGGCTGTGCTTGTAAATCATCGCGGAGCCCTTCCTGTCTTGACGGGCTCCGTGCAGCATTGTCCTGCCTCTAAAGGAAGTTGTTTACCACTTCCTTTGGAGGCGGGACAATGCTGCACGGAGCCCGTCAAGACAGGAAAGGCTCCGCGATGATTTTACAAGCACAGCCGCGGTTCCCTAAGAGGCAGGGAGCCGCGGTTCCCTAAGAGGCAGGGAGCCGCGGCTGCAGAAGAAGGAGTCAGTGAGTTTGCCTTGGCGGGCCGCACCGGGGTAGAGTCTCGCGGGCCGCACGGAGGGACCTCGCGGGCCGCAGGTTGGTGACCCCTGGTCTAGATGCTATATCTGGAGGAATATGTGCTAGTCTTTGAGCCTTTATAAAATAGATGCCTTCCCTTCCAAATTAGCCCCCACAGGAGTAAAGTATCCCTTTCTAGCTCCAAGGGGGGGGGGAGGGGGGTGGAATGTCATAGACTTTGTTGAACGTGCTTAGTTGGTGCACATCAGACTTCTTAAGCAAATTATCTAATCACCATTGTCTGGCTTTATATGGGAATACTTATGGCTCTGTAGAAATGTCTGGCTGACTGCTTTAACTGGGAATTTATAACATCTCGAATCCTCTGGATCAATTTTTCAGTAGGGTGAATCTGGGGAAAAAGCTATTTTAATTCTGGGATTTACCTCAAGGGACTCTCTGACTTCCTAGGGGAACAGGAGCCTTCTCGCTCCTTCTCCTTTGAACCTTTTTCTACCTTGGGGGGGGGGGGGGGGGTTATCCCTAACCTCCTAGAGAAACAGGATCTCTCTACCATTGTTTTGATCCTTTTTGAAAATAAGACTAGGCAATTATTGGAATGCATTACTCAGCCCTCACTAGTGTGCACTGGGGTTTTATTACTACTTTTATGTAGTGCTACTAGGCATATGAAGCACTGTACACATAAGCAGGGCTGTGGGGGGCGGGGGAACAGTAATGGGTGGACGGGAGATGCTGCCTGCAGGGCAGGGTGTTTAACGGCTGGAAGAGAGATGCTGGATACGTAGTGGGGGTTAATGGCTGGTTGCAGGGGTGTGGCTACTGTGAGGGCATGGCTATACAGGGGATGATGGATGAACAATCACCTGCCCTCTCTAAAATTGGCAAGAGTATGGGAGTACTGGCACATTTTTTTACAAAAATAGCTCTGTACATAAGAAATAATCACTGTTTCACAGAGCAAGGTTACCAGATATTTTGCAGGCAAATCTGGAACTCATGTGAAGTGTGTGTTTGGGGGGTGGGGGAAGAAGGGGTACTTTAGTTCCAGGATTGAGACACACGGCGCGGAGTAGAGAAAAGGAGATATTATCTTACACACACCCTTGCCACACACACCCCTGCCACACACACACACCCCTGCCACACACACACACACACCCCTGCCACACACACACACACACACCCCCGCCACACACACACACACACACCCCTGCCACACACACACACCCCTGCCACACACACACACACACACACACACACCCCTGCCACACCCCACCCACACACACCCCAGCCACACACACACACACACACACACACACACCCCTGCCACACACACACCCACCCCTGCCACACACACACCCACCCCTGCCACACACACACACACCCCTGCCACTCACACACCCACACACACACACACACAACCACCCCTGCCACACACACACACACCCCACCCACACACACACACCCGACACACACACACACCAGGGCCACACACACCACCGCCACACACACGCCACACACACACACACACACACACACACCGCACACACACACACACCCCGCACACGCACACACCCCCCGCACACGCACACGCACACCCCCCCGCCACACACACCCCCCCGCCACACACACCCCCCCGCCACACACATACACACACCCGCCACACACACACCCGCCACACACACACCCGCCACACACACACCCGCCACACACACACCCGCCACACACACCCGCCACACACACCCGCCACACCCTCCACACACACACACACACACACCCCCGCCACACACACACCCCCGCCACACACACACCCCCGCCACCCACACACACACACACACACGCCACACACACACCCCCCCCACACCCACACCCCCGCCACACACACAAATACACACCCCCGCCCCACACACACATACACACACCCGCCCCACACACACACACACACACACCCGCCCCACACACATACACCACACCCGCCCACACACACACACACACACCCGCCCCACACACACACACACACACACACACACCCGCACCACACACACACCCCGCCCACACACACACACACACACACCCGCCCCACACACCCCACACACCCCACACACACACACACACACACACACACACCCACACACACACACACCGACACACACACACCCCGCCACACACACACACACACACACACCCACCCCGCCACACACACACACACCCCCCCACACCGCGCCCGCCACACACGCGCACACACACGCTTCACACACACACACACACACACACCCCCGCCACACACACACCCCCGCCACACACACACACCCCCCCGCCACACACACACACCCCCCCGCCACACCCCCCCCGCCACACACACACACCCCCCCGCCACACACACACCCCCCCGCCACACACACACACCCCCACCCCCCCCCCCACACCCCCCCCCACCACCCCCCCCACACACACACACCCCCACCCCGCACACCCCCACCCCGCACACCCCACCCCGCCACACACACACCCCCACACCCCCACACACACACTCACACACACACACACACACTCACACACACACACACACACACACACACACACACCCCTGCCACACCCCCACACATACACCCCTGCCCACACACCCCCTGCCACACCACACACCCGCTACACACACACACCCCCGCCACACACACACACACACCCCCGCCACACACAGACACCCCTCCCACACACCCACACCCCCGCCACACACACACACACACACCCCCGCCACACACACACACACCCTAGCCACACACAGAATCGATACCAAGCAGACAAATTGAAAGAGAACTAAAAACAGTGATGCATTTCCCCTGAACTTTGCAAAATAGAAAGATAATGGATGTAAATTCTAAAAATTGACATGCTCAAATCACTAAATTCGAAAATACATTTTTCTACCCTCTGTCTGCATTGCTGGAATTGGGGACAGGAGGCTGCCAAACAAGTGGGAGTCAGGGACTCGGCTGTAAAATTGTGAAAATCGAGTAACCTTAGTTAAGACAGATAAATAAAACAGATGGAGGACTATAATAATTCTTTAAGAAAAATGATTAAAACACACATGAGTGAAGACAGAGAATAAGGGGGATAGGATCCAAAAGCAGTAGTTTTTAGTTTGGATTTGAATAGAACCCTAGATGGAGCCTGATGTACTGATTCGTATCTGTTCCAGGCAAACTGTACAGCAAGGTAGAAAGAACAGTCTGAGTTGGCAGTAAAAGGGAAGCGTATAGATAAGAGAAGCATAAGTATAAAATCCCTTAGCTCACTACAGCATTGGTGGGGCCAAAGAAAGTTTAGACAATATGACTGTAAGAGGAAAACTGGGAGAAGGGAAGATGGACATCTATATTTAGACCGTCTGAGAGAATATAAGGTGGAATCTGATGAAGAAGGGAAGGAGGAATATATGAAGAAAGTCAAGGATGGTTCCTAATTGCCATCAAACGTTTTATTATTGTTTAAGTCTTTATTACAGGTGCCTAATTCAGCTAGAAATCTGGATGCTTTGCAGCAGTTGCACATTGATTAGATCAGCATTGGGGGGCCCTTGCTACAACTTATTTTCAGTTTTCTTTTGTCAGTAACTAAGTTTCCCTTTCTCCCTTCCTTTAATCACATTCTGTTTGGTTAAGAGTTTTTTTTAAAATTTCTTCCTCTCTCCCTCCAGCCTGGGCTGTTTCTCCTTCCCCTTTCATCTCCCCCTCACATTGTGCCGGGTTTCATATCCACACCCCTCCTCCCTCCTGATTGGAGGAAATTCTCCCCTCTCAGAAATTATCAGGGTTCTGGATTGACCGGAAGCACTGACAGACTATGACAACTGATTGGTTCTCCCACACAGTCTCATTTTGGCTCACTTTCTTGGCCTGCTTGTCATTCACTGACCAGCTGCTGTCAAGGAACTGCGCTGGGGCTATAATTTTTATTTTATTTATTTATTTATTTTATTTAACAATTCTTTTATACCGCGCTATTACAATCAGTGCGGTGTACAAATGGCTCAGCAAGCTTTAGATGAAATGCTGTTTTGCAGCTTTCACTAAGTGGGTGGCAACATGAGTGGGTTTATGGCTGGGGAGAGAAGTTAGGAACGTAGCACTCACTTTTAATACCAACTACACATATTTAAAGTGAACATAAAAACAGAGACCCCTTTACAGGGCAGGTAATCGGGTTTTTTTGCCACATCACTCAGAAGATCACAAGTTGGCAGCAGAACTTTCTGACTGTTTTGTTGACCATGAATGGTCTTACATGTGCCATTTTACAGTCGTTGCTGTCTAGTAACAAAGGGGGGTGTGATACTGTGGCTAGAGCACAGACCTGTGAAACCCAGACACTGGTCACACCAGAAGTCTCAAGCAAGCTGCTTGGCTCTTCATACTCATGCTAAAGGAGCTTTCAGGTGGTGGCTTTACAACTATATAATCATTATCTTGTTTGGCATAAGGTATGCAGATAGCACTGGATGTAGATAAATAATGAATGTGTCTGGGTTTTTTTTTTAATTTTAATGACTAATTCTTAAAGAGGAAGAGGGTTCTAGTGATTATTGGTTTTAACTAGAGTTAGAAAAACTAGAGCAGTGCTTTTCAAACTTTTGTCCCATAGGACCCCATTTTAACAACTGAAAATTCACGTGACTCGGATCTCTAGCCTCCTTCCCCTACCGCCACACATCTAAAAGCAGGAAGGCAGCAGGCACAGTAATGGCAACAGCAGCAGTCAGCACAGGGTCCCTTGTGTCAATGTCCAGTGCGTACTAACAGACCCCAGTACTCGGCATGGATTTCCAAGCTAACAGGAAACTTATCCAGGAGGGGGAATGTTCACTAGTTCACAGGCCACATGCAGACTGGTGACTGCTACTACTTGGCATAGGTCACAGTGTACATAAGAACATAAGAAATGTCATACTGGGTCAGTCTAAGGTTTCACAATGCTTGTAATAGGGCAAGAAGTGGATTTCTCTGTTCCTCTCACAGGTCTGCAAAAATTTTTTTTTCGAGAGCTGTTTTGGTTATTCCACGTAATCTTTGTTTTTTGGTGTGCTGAATCCGAAAATGACCTCCATTTTGTCATAGGACATCATGTTTCCTGACAATTTAGGTAACTATGTTAAATAAGGCAATACCTCAAAATAAATGGAAATAGACTTATAAAATTAAAGTTTTATTACAATATTTTCATGAAAATCCTTTTTTGAACTGAAATGAGCTCACCTACACACACTAAACTCGATTCTTCTTCCTTGTGAGTCCCCACTTGGTGCATTTACGCTTGTGAGTAGCATCTGGAATGTCTCTCTGAAGCATCCAACAGTAGTCTGCCATCATTGTAATGCTCCATTTTCCCTGGTATCTCCTTTCCATCTCTTTAATGTCTTGGTGGAATCGTTCACCTTGTTCCTCACTCACAGCTCCCAAATTTTCAGGAAAGTAGTCAAGGTGGGACTGGAGGAAATGCACTTTCAAACTCATCAGGCAACCTAAAGCTTGAAATGCTTTCAGCATTCGTCCGACGATCCTTTTGTAGTGAGGATCTTTGTTCTTGCCTAAAAATTTCTGTACGACTTCTTTAAATGCAATCCACCCTTCTTTTTGAGGATCCGTCATGGTATTGTCAAACTCTTGATCAACTATAAGCCTTCTAATGTCTGGTCCGACAAACACACCTTCCTTCAATTTTGCCTCCGACAGGCCTGGAAACTTGGTGACCAAGTATTTGAAGCATTCTCCACCTCTTGGTAGTGATTTTACGAATTGCTTCATCAATCCCAATTTTATGTGGAGAGGTGGTAGAAGAACTTTATGGGAAGGTACCAAAGTTTCTCGGAGGACATTTTTTCACCGACTGTTAGCACCCTCGGCTGCCAACTCTTCTTGGTCCAGTGATTTTGTCAGTCTCGACTGTCCCATAGACACAGAAAACAAGGATATTTGGTATACCCAGCTTGTTGCCCGAACAGCATGCACAAGACCTTCAAGTCCCCACACACTTGCCAACCATGATCTTCATATTTCAGTTTACGAAGAACCAATTCCAAGTTCTCGTAGGTTTCCCTCAAGTGTACGGAATGACCTACAGGTATGGAAGCGTAAAAGCGTTGTGGAGTAAAACTGCTTTGAGACTTCTTTTTGAAGAATCTATAAAAAGACGCCATTGCTCTGAATCATATTGGATTTTAAATTGACCCATCAGACCTTCGACATCGATGCAATAAACCAACTTGTCTTCCTGGGCGAAGTAAGGAACGAACTCCTTTTCACGATGTCTGAACCATGAAGATGACACTCCTGGCAACAATAAATTCCTGCTTTTCAGCCTTGATCCGAGTAACTCAGCAGCATCTTTGGGAAGATTCAAGTCTCTTACCAAATCATTCATCATGTCCTGAGAAAACAATTTTGGTCTTGTATCATCTTCAAAGTCAAAACTTGATTCGTCATCTGGTTCAGATATGACTTTACCTTCATTGGAGCTAGGTATCTCTTCCAAGGTAGCAGGGGGCTTGGGTACTGGTATATCTGTGCCATGGGGATGGGACAAATTGCCGAGTGAAGATTGGGGTTTGAAATGGAATGCTTCCATTTGGAATTAAACCCTTTCACATCGCATGAACAAAAGTAACAGTCGTCACTATGGTTCTTTTGCTTTCGCCATACCATAGGAATCCCATAACGGAAAGATTTTTTCTTACCCTTGAACCAGTTTCGGAGGTCCTCAACACACCATTTGCACACTTTGAGGCGCCCAGACTTTATCTTGATCTCCAATTTTTAGTCCAAAGTATGCAAAGTATACTTTTTTCACAAAGTCTGTAATATTCAGCTGTTGCTTCAACACTGTATATTCACCACAGATGAAACAGAAACTGTCTGGCGAATTAATACACTTTCGCGGAGCCATAACATAACGGTTGAAGAATGACGAGCTAACACGAATTGCGATGAAAAAGTGTGAACAGCCTAGAACCAAGAACCTGATGATGATTCATGCACAAGTGTGGCATGCAGGAGAGAGCAACTCTGTGTCTGTACACGAGACATCACAGTGCTGGCCACGCCCCCCTGCACTGACCGGAGCTGCTGCTATCTGCCCTGTGTCTCCCTCCCACTGGATTCTTAAGGAAAGATTAACCCCTTCTACCATTAGAAGCACGGACTTAAAACTTGATTAGCTTATGTATATATTGCTGACCATCAGATTTACAGTGCTATATTTTTTTTTACATAACTTGGACAACCCCTTTAAGGTTTTTTTTGGCATTTTATATCTTAAATGCACTTATGTGAATTAATTAATGGTAATTTGAATTAATTAATAGTAATTTGAAAAAATGTGATAAATTTGAAGACAATTTTGCATGTTGTGGCAAATCATGACGTCTAGGAGTTTTTTCAATATTTTATTTGTTTTCAGCACACCAAAATACATGGAAATTAGATGAAAATAATCAAACAGCTTTTTAGTCGCAGACCTGTGTAATGGTTTATTGACTTTCCTCCAGGAACTTGTACAAACCTTTTTTAAACTCAGCTACACTAACAGCTTTTACTACAACCTCTGGTAACAAGTTTGAGTTTGATTATACTTTGAGTGAAAAAATATTTTCTCTTACTAGTCTTAAATGGCTCACATTGTAACTTCATTGCATGTCCCCCAGTCTTTCTACTTTTTGATGGCATAAACATTCAATCTAAGTTTACCCATTCTACTCCATTCATTAATTTATAGACCACTATCCTATCTCCCCTCAGCCGTCTCTTTTCCAGGTTGAAGAGCCCTAACCTTTTAAGCCTTTCCTCATAGGGGTATACTTCCATCCCTATTACCATTTTGATGGCTCTTTTCTGTACTTTTTCTAATTCCGCTATATCCTTTTTAAGATATGGCTACTAGAATTGCACTCAATATTAAAGGCGTGGTCGCACCATGGAATGATACAGAGGCATTATAATATCCTTTGTTTTATTCTCCATTCCTTTCCTTATGATTTCTAGCATTCTTTTTGCCTTTGGGCCGCTGCTGCACACTGAATGGAGGGTTTCAATGCGTCATCCATGATGACGCCTAAATCTTTTTCCTGGGTGGTGGTTCCTAACATGGAACCTTGCAACGTGTGACCATAGTTTGGGTTCTTTCCTAAGTGCATAACTTTGCACACGTCCACATTAAATTTCATCTGCCATTTGAACGTCCAGTCTTCCAATTTATTAAGGTCCTCTTGCAGTTCTTCACAATCCTCTTGGGTTTTAACAACTTGAATAATTTTGTGTCATCTGCAAATTTGATCACCTCACTCATTATTCCCATTTCCAGGTCATTTAGGAATATGCTAAAAAGCAGCGGACCCAGCACAAATCCCTGGGGTACTCCACTATTCACGTTTCACCATTGTAAATATTGGCCATATCCTCTGCTTTCTATCCTCTGCTTTCTATCTTTTAACCAGTTCCTGATTCACAGTAGTACACTGCCTCTGATCCAATGACCTTTTTAATTTTGCCAGGAGTCTCTCATGAGGGACCTTGTCAAAGGCTTTCTGAAAATTCAGATACACTATATCTACCGGCCCACCTTTCTCCACCTGTTTATTCATACCTTCAAAAAAATATAACAGATTAGTAAGACAATACCTTCCTTGGCTAAATGCCATGTTGACTTTCTTCCATTAAACCATGACTCTCTTCATGTTCAGTAATTTTGTTCTTTATAATGATTTCTACCATTTTACCTAGTACTGAAGTTGGGCTTGCTGGTCTGTAGTTTCCCAGGTCATGGGGCATGTAGTCGGGTTTTATTGCCACATCACTCAGAAGATCACAAGTTGGCAACAGAACTTTGACTGTTTTGTTGACCATGAATGGTCTTACAAGTTCCTGATTACTGTCGTTGCTGTCTAGTAATGGAGGGGGATGTGTTACTGTAGCTTTTTAAAAATTGGCATTACATTGGCCATTTGCCAATCTTCAGGTATTACAGATGATTTTAGTGATAATTCACAGATTACTAATAGTAGGTCTGCAATCTCATATTTCAGTTCTTTCAACACCCTCTGATGTATATACCATGTGGTCCAGGTGATTTGCTTCTCTTTTTAGTTTATCAAATAGTTGTAATACATCTTCCCAGTTTATAGGTATTTCTTTCAATTCTTTGAATACATCACCTTTAAATACCATTTAAGTCATGGGTAATTTCCCTACATCTTCTTCAGTGCAGACAAAAGCAAAGAATTCATTCAGTTTCTTTGCTATGGTCTTGTCCCTTCTTAGTGCTTCTTTTATCCCTCTATCATCTAATGGTGCAACTGTGACACTCTTATAGGTTTTTTGCTATGAATGTACTTGAAAAAGGTTTTATTATGCGTTTTTGCTTCCACAGCAAGCTTTTTTTTTTTCAAATTCTCTCTTTGCCTGCCTTATCTCGATGGCCTTGCATGTAACTTGCCAGTGCTTATGTTTCCAGTTTTCATCATTTGGCTCCTTTTTCATTTCCTGAAAGATGTTTTTTTGGCAACAGCCGCCTCTCTGACCTTACCTTTAAACCATGCTGGCAGTTTCTTGGACTTCCAAGATAGTATTTTTAAATACCCATGCTTGATGTTTCTTTAACCTTTGCAGCTCCTTTTGTTTTTTTCTTAACTATATTTCTCATTTTATCATAGTCTCCCTTTTGAAAGTTTAAAGGTAGTAGTACTGTGGATTTCCTTGCTATCCTTCCTACATTTATTAAATCAAATGCGATCAAGCTATGGTGCAAGAGATAAGGGTGTTTGGGCCACTATTGCCAAGTGGCCCCCAATACCCTTATCTCTTGCACCAGATCTTGTGTTCCACTAAGGAGTAGGTCCAAAATGGCTTCTCCTCTTGTCTGTTCATAAACTAGCTGCTCCAAGAAGCAGTCATTTATTTCATCTAGAAACTTTATATCTCCTAGCATGTCCTGCCATGACACTGAACCAGTCCATGCCGGCGTAATTGAAATCACACATGATTATTACTGTGTTGTAACTTAAGAACATAAGATATGCCATACTGGGTCAGACCAAGATCCATTAAGCCCAGTATCCTGTTTCCAACAGTGGCCAATCTAGCTCATACGTACCTAGCAATTTCCCCAAAAGACACAGGTTCCACAATGCTTGTATTGGGTCAAGCACTGATATCCTGGGTCCCTTCTTAATAATGGTTTATGGACCTTTCCTCCAGGAACTTGTCCAAACCTTTTTTAAACCCAGCTACACTAACAGCCTTTACTACATACTCCGGTAACAAATTCCAAAGTTTGATTACATGTTGTTAGCTTGCCTGATTTCTTTGAGCATTTCGTCATCCATTTGTTCATTCTGGCCAGGCGGTCGATAGTACACCCCCACTGCCATCACCTTCCCCTTTTTACATGTAATTTCAATCCATAGAGATACTACAATGTATTTTGTTTCCTGCAGAACTTTAATCTTGTGTGACTCAATGCCCTCTCTAACATAGAGTGCAACCCCTCCACCAATTTGATCTACTCTATCATTGCGATATAATTTGTACCTAGGTATCACAGTGTCCCACTGGTTGTCCTTTTTCGACCATCTCTCTTAGATACTAATCATATCTAACCTCTCATTTAGTGCTATATATTCTAACTCGCCCAACTTATTTTTTAGACTTCTAGTATTTGCATACAAGCATTTTAGAGGTGGTGTTTTATTCATATTAATCTGGTTATCGGTAGGCAGGGGTAATTTGGAATCTTTAAGCTCTGTCTGCTCTATATTTAGGGGCATTTGAGTTACTTTTGTCTTTATTGGAACCTCTCTGTCAATATCCCCTAACTTCAGTCTTTTGCTAGAATCCTTCAAGGATACATCGCTCCGAACCATGTGCTCTTGGGCGACTTTCGGCTTTCCCCTATTATCTAGTTTAAAAGCTGCTCTATCTCCTTTTTAAAGGTTAATGCCAGCAGCCTGGTCCAGAGAGAAGGAGAAATGGCCATATTTCTGTGACCAAAATATGAAAAACTGCTCTTAATAATAAACACAAATACTACCAAAGATTACAACCAATAACCAAAAAATCATTTCAGGCAAAAATGACCTCAGATGGCACAACCCCACATTTAGTGAAAAAATCACCATAGGGTGTTGATAGACGCTCACATCACCGGTCACTGCCTCCCTTAACCTCTCCAACAAAATATACAAAAATCTTATACTATTTCCAAAACAACCACAAATCTGACTCTGGGAAAAATCCTTAGAAACTTATACAAACCTATAAATCAAACTACAACACTCGCACAAACGTACAAACAGCACACTCAATCAATACATTCATTCCATTCTTAAAATAGCGTCTGTAAAACAAATTGCAGTGTAATAGCAGCGGGGCTGAACGCAGCCGGAACAGCTTTAAGAACGACACCTGCAAAAGCAATAACAAAAGGTGAAGTAACCAACTGAGATACACCAACATAGAAGTTCAAAAAACTTATCTCTTAACAGTAGTCTTGCAGCCAGCTGGGTCCACAGCCCTCGAGATAGATGCTCTTCAATAGGTCAATTCTGACCTCCAACGCGGGAAGTAAAGATATCAACAATCAATATTTCTGCCATTCATTAACAGGACGACTGAAGCCCTACAAAAGCTTTTGTTTCGCCATAAACCGGCTTCATCAGGAGCTACGTCATACAGATTCCAGCTCTCCACAATGGCTACTCGAATCCTCCCGCCAGCCCAACACAGCGTTGTTCCTTCCGTAGAAGTAATTTCTTACGATCTCCCCTCCGAATATCCAAAGGCACAAATTCCAAGATCGTTTGTGCCCAGCTGTCTTACGTCGTGACATTGTTCTTCTATCACCTGTAAAAGGTCATTCAGCCTGTCAGCATTGTTCATTTTGTGGTATCATGAGTATGCATATTTGTGAAAAATATCGTCGGCGAGTGAAGAGCCTGACTGTGGCTACGACATGTAACACTGCCTATGTAGTTTATGGTATATGGTGTGAGTGTCAGTTATTGTATGTAGGAAAAACTACAAGGCCTTTGAAGACAAGGCTGGCCGAACATAAATATAGCCTCAAGAAGGTACGGATTGATACTCCGTTAATACAGCATTGCGTGGAGTCAAGCCATTTGTTTGAAGATCTTCGCTGTACAGTCTTGGAATTTGTGCCTTTGGATATTCGGAGGGGAGATCGTAAGAAATTACTTCTACGGAAGGAACAACGCTGGATTTTTGACTAAGGCACTTTGCAATCGGGCGGGTTGAATGACCACTTGGAATGGACATTGTTTTTTTGACTCTTTTTCAGATTTTTCTGACACTTTGCGACTCTGTTCGGTTATAGGGTATTATCACTGTGCAGTTCAATAGCCTAGATGTTGATGGTGTGTATGTGTATAGCTTTAAGGTGACGTTATTGTTTAGAATCATTTTTATTGGTGGTTGGTTTGTGATATTAGGCGCGTCACACGCTGTGTTGGGCTGGCGGGAGGATTCGAGTAGCCATTGTGGAGAGCTGGAATCTGTATGACGTAGCTCCTGATGAAGCCGGTTTATGGCGAAACAAAAGCTTTTGTAGGGCTTCAGTCGTCCTGTTAATGAATGGCAGAAATATCGATTGTCGATATCTTTACTTCCCGCGTTGGAGGTCAGAATTGACGTATTGAAGAGCGTCTCTATCTTGAGGACTGTGGACCCAGCTGGCTGCAAGACTACTGTTAAGAGAGAAGTTTTTTGAACTTCTATGTTGGTGTATTTCAGTTGGTTACTTCACCTTTTGTTATTGCTTTTGCAGGTGTCATTCTTAAAGCTGTTCCGGCTGCGTTCAGCCCCGCTGCTATTACATTGCAATTTGTTTTACAGACACTATTTTAAGAATGGAATGAATGTATTGATTGAGTGTGCTGTTTGTACGTTTGTGTGAGTGTTGTAGTTTGATTTATAGGTTTGTATAAGTTTCTAAGGATTTTTCCCAGAGTCAGATTTGTGGTGGTTTTGGAAATTGTATAAGATTTTTGTATATTTTGTTGGAGAGGTTAAGGGAGGCAGTGACCGGTGAAGTGAGCATCTATCCCCTATGGTGATTTTTTCACTAAATGTGGGGTTGTGCCATCTGAGGTCATTTTTGCCTGAAATGATTTTTTGGTTATTGGTTGTAATCTTTGGTAGTATTTGTGTTTATTATTAAGAGCAGTTTTTCATATTTTGGTTATCCTTTCCTGCTCTTGGCAACTGTTTTGTGTGTTGTCATATTTCTGTGACACCATCCACTGATGATGCGACCCCATTTGGGGTCCCGACCCCAAGTATGGGAACCACTGAACTAGAGGATCTGAAGTCATATAGTTTGTCCCCTTCTCTAGACAGAGTCCCTGGCTTTTACTAGAGGCTCCAGAGCCAGCTGTCATAGGCAATATTTATAGCATGACTTTTAGGCCTGTAGAGTGCTCTGAGGCCTCATTTTGATACAGAGTTCCATATAAAATCACAGACTATAGATGGACTAATTTAGATGCTTAGTGCGGTGCAGTATCACCATCTTGCAGACTGTTGGATTGCTTGGACGGAACTAGAAAAAGGGGCTTTGCATCAATGTACTGTTCTGCATCCATGTGCTCTATAGTGCCCAAACATTATCCCCTTTGGGCTTGAAGTATCTCCCAGTGCAATCAGAAGATTTTAATGTGATTTAGCAAAAATGATGTAGTACATCCCTGTGGAATTAAATACAGATTTCTAATGTCCACAGTGACACACATTAGCACTTATTTTAAATCTTGGCTCATTTTTCCTTCCAGCAAATACTCGCCTACACTATTTCTAATGAAAACACTAGTAATAAGCTTTAGAAAGCAACTGTTTGATATGGATTCATTTAGCATGTCTTTGTTGGGGAAAGTTGACATCACCTCGACTCACTTATTAATTATATATATGTATACATTTTTTAAATTTAATATGCATACAATTTTACTTGGAATAATTTGCACGAGTCTTTTCAGCTGCATCTGCTTCTTTTTAGTTCATTTTCCATTTATTTAGTTGTTTATATATGTATCTATTTTTATTTTTAGGCATATCTCTCTAACACTCCCTGCCAGCTTTCGAGGTAAAAATAATACCCGACCAGATTTTGAACACCAGCATTCAAATTTGTACACCATATCTGGTAAGTTACAGCCGCCTCACATTGCTTGCTTCGACAGACAAGTGCAGGGAGCTCTGAGGGCAATAGTAAAAGCTCTTTCCGCTGTTAGTCAGCATTTTGCCTGAGGAAATTAAAGTTTTAATTATTGCTCACTTGACTTTGTGTTGAACGATATTCATTCTTTAACGATGCACTTTCTTTTAGTTTTGGAATGGGACGGGGGAAGCAGACGGGTGGAGTACACATCATCATGCCTAGTTTTCGTTCATTATACAAACCTGTGGATCATGTTTACTAAGATTTGCACTGATAGCGCGAGATTAGCCCTGAAAATGAGCCAGGACGCTTGGCGAGCACTATAAAATGGAGGCAAGGTGGGCATGAGCCATGTTGCTAGCATGGGTTTCACAGCACTCCTACGCGCTTACTCGTCTCAGTGCAATCTGGTACATTTAACGCCACTCTTTGAGATGACGGCAAGGGCACCTTTTCTAAGTGCAGCATTACCAGGGAGCGTGCCGAAAACACAGATGCTACCCGCATAAGCAGACTCTGCCACCAAACTGCCCACTTTCTGCCTCAACGTGCGCTAGTCAGCACGAGGCTTTTAATGCAGAAACATGTTTAGTGTTTGGTATTTTTTACCGCTGCACGCTTGACATGTGGCGAATCGTTAGCATGTTTAGTAAACGTACTCCTATATGTGTTGCTTTAAGACAAAAGATTACCACAGAGCAGATCTCTGCAGGTAATTTTTTGTTAGGGTTAAGGTTATTCACAGGATTTGCAGAATCATGGCCAGACTGATTATTGTCGTTGTCTTAACCCCCCCCCCCCTCCCAGCAGATCAGAAAGTCAGAAAAGCTCAGGGGGGGGGGAGCTTTTTTGAAATTAAATGAGATTTCCTCCTCATTTCTTTTAGTATTTTTGCCTCTGTTCTTATAAATCAGAAAGCACAAACATAGCAACAAGCTTTTTAATAAACCAGCTGGAGATTCCTGGTATATTTTTAAAGACCTGTCAATGAATGTACAGAGCAGCATACCAAAGGGAGACAAAATAGAAAAAAAGAAATCTCACATTTGTTGAGCTTCCCTACATCATGTGGGGTATAAAACGAGCCCTGCTTGCCCCAGTTAATATTAAAATGAACTCCTAAGCTTTGCAAGGCAGGTTCAACTAACAAGCAGGTTAAGCAGCTGCAGTGAAACAACTAGACAGGCTCAAAGATGCTATAGGGTGTGTATACCTGCAGAGAGAGTGGTCAATTTTCAAATACGATGCCCAGTTGTGCATTACTACAGAATCATTGTGGGAGGGCGGTGGTGTTTGGGTAATCCTGTGGTTGAGTTTATCGTTATCTCAGGAGGGAAGCAGGGTCTAAAGATGGTTGAAGAAAGGGGCCAGTAAGACTGAAGGCTCTCCCTCTGACGTCTGTGTGCCACCCATGCTCGCTTGCATTTTTGCACTCTGTTGAAAGAGATTTTTCTTTTAGGTGCCTCCAGGTAGGTTTAAAAACTTTTGACTTTTCAATCCTATCTAAGTGGACTGAAGGAGCAGTTACTTAATGTTATTGTCCTCTCTGAGAGCAGCATGACCGTAGAGCCTTTCAGAGGCTGTCTGTTGGCCCTGGCTGACTCTTTGTGACGCTTTTCAAAGCGCACAAAAAATTCCTTAGGGTGGTGTGTACAAAATAAAGATTCTTCTTTAGCAGTAGATTCCAATGCCTTTCGGTGCCCTTTTGTTTTCCTTGGAACAACCACCTGATAGGGCATTGTATAGAGAAAAGTAGCTGATTTGTGATAATTTAATATTGCAGGTAGAAGGCATCAATTTACCAGTATTTGTTTAAATACCTTGAGTCCGTTGCATTAAAGAGTACGGGAGTACATTTATAGCAGAGTTTCACAATAAATATGCATGAGGTACTCTAATGCACTGTCCCTATTGTGCAGATTTGGAGTTGTCTGTAGGAACTGATATTAAACACTTTAATAAGCAAGCTATATTAGAGTTGAATGCCTATTTTTTCAAAAATTTTACATGTTGGGAATATATATCAAAAATGCAAGGTAAATTTATGCCTATATATGTAAATTTACCCTAACAGTGGTCTTCATTTTCACATGCATAAAAATTCAAATGTATTCATATAAATTAACGCTGAAAATTTGAGTGCACCAGAAGAGCAAATGTAAATATGCACGCATAGTATCTTGGGCTAATGTTCAAATCGGAAGTATGTGCATGCTTTGCTTTGAATGTCCATGTATGGGGTGGTTCCCCGTGGACAAGCAGGAATGAGTCCTCGCGAACGGGTGATGTTGCTGATGGAGCCCAATACGGGATTGCTCCCCAACTTCTGTTAGAGGTTTTTGGGAAGCTCCACAGTGCCTGCGTGCCTCTTTCCCACTTGCCATCTTGATTCAATCTTTTATTTTCTTCGGAGCCCCACAGACATCTTCCAGTCACCTCCACTGATAAACGTTTGTTTCCCTATCATCCTTTTAGACCAGTCTAGACCAGTGGGTTGTGTTCCCCTACCAGCGGCTTGGTGCAGACAAAGAACCAATGAAAAGCTTAGGTTTCAATGAGGACATTCCCATGCCTCTATTTGCCTCAGCCATCCGAGGTCCCTTCAATATTCTTTGTCTCCAGCAGATGATGATGGATTTGCTCCTCTCTGAAGAAAGACTGAAGAATTGAGAGGAAAAGATTGATAAAACACTTGTGACAGACCACTTTGAGTGCAATGTGGGAGACTCCACTAGACTACGGTCTTTTCGCTAGCCATAGGAGGAGGGCAGATTGGTTCAGCTCCAAGCTCTTATCGTAAGAGCCTATTGAGCAGCCACAAAATTGGAAGGATCTGGAAGTGTACAGCAGTCTCACATAACCTCAGTGCCCCCTCTCCTCTGCCCCCCTTCTCTCTCTCGAAGAGCACAGAAGATGCTTAAAGGGATCTGCCTGTCAGCCATCTTAAACACAGTGCTGCAAAGCCAGTAAAATAGTTTCATGGGAGTAGAGCTGAGCCCGGCATGAATCCTCTGCCTTGGGCTCTCTGTGTGAGTAACAAGGCTTGACCTTGTCATTGTCCTTGTTGGGGGCTCCCGATTCTGTCTGTCTGGAATGCAATTCTGGGTAGACTGCTGATGACTGCTGGTGCAGTGTGGGGGTTTCCCACCATTTTCTGCATGCGTTGTTAGCTTTTTCTCTTCTTATGCACCTGTCATTCGTGCAGTCTG
The DNA here is from genome assembly GCA_033557465.1 of Ichthyophis bannanicus. NCBI lineage: Eukaryota > Metazoa > Chordata > Amphibia > Gymnophiona > Ichthyophiidae > Ichthyophis > Ichthyophis bannanicus. Next base: position 10,565,274 of record CM066039.1, on the reverse strand, counting down.
TATGTGCCTTCCGCCCAAGCAGCTCCAACACACACTCCTATCGTAGCGCCTGTAACATGCATTGAAGTAAAAGCGCAGTTAATGCATGCTGCAATTAAAGCCAGGTCAGTGTGCACCGCAGCCTTAGCGTGCTGTGTTGTGATATTTGACTTAACTTTCTATGTCTTCTTCCAGGAAATGTTGTTTGACTTAAGAACATAAGATATGCCATACTGGGTCAGACCAAGGTCCATCAAGCCCAGTATCCTGTTTCCAACAGTGGCAAATTTAGGTCATATGTACCTAGCAGTTTCCCCAAAAGACACAGGTTCCACAATGCTTGTATTGGGTCAAACATTGATATCCTGGGTCCCTTTTTAATAATGGCTTATGGACCTTTCCTCCAGGAACTTGTCCAAACCTTTTTTAAACCCAGCTACACTAACAGCTTTTACTCCATATTCTGGACTCTGCTCTTCTTGCATGGCAGTTTCTGAGTCGACCCTGGAAGGCCTGGTCTCCCTCTTCTGCTGTGGTACCCTTGGGTCTGCTATGACTTTTGTTCTTGGCTCTGCAGGTTCATCTTGTACTAACAGCCTTCTGTTTATGCCCCCTTACTTATGATCTGATTTTACCTATCCTGCAGTGTAAATAGCTCATGTATATAGTTAACCCAGTTATCCAAGTTTCTTTTCCCTGTTCAATGTAAAACCAGACACCTTGTCGTATGGTAGTTATGTTATGATGTAAACCGCGCTGATGCCGAATAGCGCGGTATATAAGAAACTGTAATAAATAAATAATAAAATATGCTTTCCTGTACATAGTTCTCTACTGTTGATTACACATTGTTGCCCACAATTGAGGTTTTGTGAGGCTTGCCATGTTTCTCCCTGTGATTTGGGATGAATCCTGAGGAGACCTCTGGTGGCTGAGATGAATAGAGTCATGGGAGTGATCTCATTGAAACCTGGGTTTTTCATTGGTTCTTGGTAGGGGAACACAACCCACTTGTCTAGACTGGTCTAGCAGGACTCAAAGAAAGCACATCATTGAGCCGTTCAACTTGCCAGTGGGTTCAAGAAGTGTTACAGGTGCTCTAGAACCATATTGATCACAGATATCCATAATTAGTGCCTACAGTTTATGGGACCCGATCATCAGCCTTCTTCTTGTAATTTGTGTTCAAAGATGACAAAAAGAGGACTCATTGTCCGTGAGAAGCAGCATGAATCACTTTTTGGTGCTCAGAAATCTGAGGTATCGGCATTGGTTTTTATGGCTTCCAAGGCTGCATTGGATGCTAGTGGTGCATGAACGCCAAGGGGCTCTCTAGCTCAATCTGAGCCAAACATCTGTAGTGCCCCAGAGCATTTGCCATCGATCGCTCTCCACCCAGATGAGGAAGGATTCAACTGCATTGTCTTCAGCATCGAGGGGTGACCATGCCAAACATTGGGTGAAGAGACTGGTGCATCGGTGTAAGAGCCCGTTGAGAGTGATGGGGTCCATGTGAGTGCCCCTTGAAGGTGCCCTGAAGAGAGGAGAGCTCCTCCTCCAGAATATTGGAGGGGCATCGACAACCTACCGACAGCTGAGACCCAGCTATCAATATAGCGGGTGCATTGGTCAATATGGCTCAGGCCTCACAGCATTTAGAATTGGCAGCCATGGAGTAGTGCTCAAGGAACGCAGTGGGGCATAGACATTTGCTGCATCGACATCAGTCACCGTACATCTGATCCTCGAGATGCATGCCCTGCCTGTGGGAGAGGCAGTGACATCAGGGCATTGAAGGACCCAGACACCGGTGCCAGCCTGTACGATATCTCTATATAGAGTCTTGGGGTTCGATACTCCCTCAAAGTCTAGAAGGATATTAGTGCATCATTGCTCCTGAAGGGGCTCCTGATCCCCTCTAAGCAGGAGAGTGATCCAGGCAGAGACTGAGAACTACTTTGACTTCCTCTCTGAGTCTGACTCAGAAGTCTGGGTCACTGATATGGAATTGGAGGATTTGTCAGAGGGTAGGTCCCCTGAGCTCCCATCAGACACATCTCCACCTCATGAGCAGAGCATTACCTTCCAAGAGTTTGTGAGGGATATGGCCAAGGCCATTCCATTTTTATTGGAAACTGAGGATGAACCCAGGGCAGAACAGTTAGCAATCCTGCAGTACTCCTTTGCTCCTAAGGAAGCGGTGACAGTGCCCGTGCACCGCATTCTGCAGAGGGTACAGATGAGAATGTAGGAGAACCTCCTCACTGTGCCTCTGGTTAGTAGAAGGCTTGACTCCAAATTCAGAAATCGTCCAGATTCAAGAAGCCTCAGCTTCCTCACCATTCCCTGTTTGCCGAGTCCACCCTAAAGAGAATAGAGTATCAAGACTCATTCCTCGGTGCCCTCAGGGAGGGAGACTCAGACATTGGGCTTTTTAGGGAGGAGATGTTTCCAGAGTTCCATGCTTGTTGCCCGCGTGGCCTTTTACCAGCTCTACACGGGCATGTTCTTGGCTGATATGGCACAGTTCCTTTCGCCAGAGAAATTGGATCAGTATTGTTCTCTTGTGTCCCACAGCAAAGACTGCTGGAAGTTCATGGTCTGAGTGATCTATGACATCTTTGAGATGGCATCCAGGAATGCTGCCTTCGCTATTTGCTGCCTACCTACAGATGCTGAGAGTGTTTGTCTTCCCCTATCTGGACAAGTGCCATTCTGGAAGGAGTCTAAGAATCAGCATGATTGCCCATTCGGGTGTTGGAACAACTAAGGTTTGTGATAAATTACCCAAAATCCCACCTTCAGCTCACCTAACATTTGGAATTCATTGGAGCCCTGCTTGACACAACTCAGGCGAGAGCCTTCCTGCCACATGACCAACTTCATAAATTGACAGCACTGGTGCAGGAAACTCAAGTAAGTCAGCAGGCCACAAAATGTTGACTGTACTAGGCCACATGTCACAGCCTTGGCACGCCTCCGGATGAGGCAAGCTCAGTGGACTCTGAGGACTCAATGGACCCAGGCAATGGGTTGACTCAGGGATTGTCTGTGTATCACTGCACGTCTCGTCAAAATGGTGGACAGGCCACCAAAATTTGCTCAAGGGTCTTTCTTTCCAAATTGCTCCATCCCAAAAGGTTCTGATGATAGACGCATCCAAGCTGAGGTGGGGAGCTCATCTCGATGGGTTGCACACTCAGGGTAATTGGTCCCTTCAGGAAAGTCTCCATCAGATCAACAACTTGGAACTAGAAGCAGTGGCGAATGTTCTATGGGCTTTTCGAGATCGATTGGCCAACCAAATTTTTATGATTCAAGCCGACATTCAAGTCTCCATGTCTGCTTGAAGCAGGAAGGAACGAGTTTGTACCTCCTATGTTGGAAAGTAGTCAGGTTGTGGAAGTTCACCATCGTGTATGGGATGGACTTGAGAGCTACGTATATGCCAGGCAAGCAAAACACTCTAGCAGAGAGGCTGAGTCGAGTCCTCCAGCTGCACTTGTGGATGCTGGACAGGGAGGTTGTGACTCGTATCATTTGAGAGTGGGGCATCCTCTCGATAAATGTGTTCACCACCCCGCATAATGCCCAGGTGGATCAGTTCTTCTCCAGAGTGAGATCACACAGCAGACTAGCGTTTGATGCTTTCCTCCTTCACTGTGGGGAGGGTCTTCTGTACTCTTATTCTCCAATACCTCTCATTGCAAAGACCCTCCTGAAGCTCAAAATAAATGGTGGCACGATGATTCTCATCGCTCCCTACTGGCCCAGACAACCATGGTTTTCCTCTCCTGTTATAGCTCTCCAGTCAGGAGCCACTACGGCTCGGCCAACCGCCCAATCTCATAACGCAGGAAGACAGGACAATGTTGCACCTCAAAATCTCATCCTTGGCCCTCGTGGCGTGGATGTTGAGAGGCTAATATTGCCTGAATTCAACTTGCTGGAGGGTGTAACCGATGTCCTTTTGGCCTCCAGGAAGGCCTCTACAAGAAAGTCTTATTCTTGCAAGTAGAAGAGGTTTACTATCTGGTGTGAAGGCCAGGCCATAGATCCTTTTGTCTGGTCACACAAAAACTGCTTGAATATTTTTTACACCTTCCGAGTCTGGACTTAAATCCAACTCACTCAGGGTCCATCTCAATGCGATCGGAGCATATCATCGAGGTGTGGAAAGAAAGTCCATCTTGGTTCAGCCTTTAGTTGTTCACTTTATGCAGGGCTTACGTCTCTTGAAGCTTCCCTATAAGCCTCCCATAGTGGCGTGGGATTTCAATGTGCTTCTTGTGCAGCTCATGAAAACTTCGGCAAATCTATTCTCAGGAATCTGCGAATAAGAATCCAATTCCATTACCCCCCTAGGCCTATTCCATTCTGTCCAGGCTACCAAAAAAAAAAAAAAAGGAAAGGGAGAATCACTGTTATTGTATATAGTTGGCCTTCCGGCCTGTTGCCACACTGCAGTTGAGTTTCGCCCCTGTTGGGCTCTCTTGTCTCCTTGTTTTTTTTGTAGCCTGTAGCTTAGGATTCCCATATGTGAGGACTCATTTCTGTTTGTCCACTGAGAAAAGGTAGTTACTCACCTGTAGCAGGTGTTTTCTGTGGACAGCAGGAATAAGTCCTCACAACCCTCCCACCTCCCCAAGTTGTTTTTTGCTACAGCTATGTTAGACTGAATCAAGATGGTGCTGCGGCGGCAGGTGGGAAGGAGACGTGCAGGGAACGTGGAACCTCCCAGAAGCTTTCAATAGAAGATGGGGAACATTCCTGCGTGGTGCTCCATCAGGGACATCACCATACACGAGGACTTATTCCTGTTGTCCACAGAGAACACCTGCTACAGGTGAGTAACTACCTTTTTTATAATTACATACATGTGTAAAAACTGCATATACTTTTCTTTGTGCAGACATGCCATTACCATTGCCATTACCTCTCCTATATGGTTACATTGTTACTCATCTGGTTACACTGTTGCCAATACCTCTCTCATATAATCACACTGTTACAAACATCTTACCAATCATACTAACACTCTCTCCTCACTATTTACAATTTTCTCCCACCTGCCTCCTCGGTTGCCAACATATTTACAATCTTATCCTTAACATTTCCAAAAACAACATTTTACACCCACCATTATTCCTAATACACACACTAATTCAAAGCAAAAAATGAAACCTACACAATTCATTATACAGCTCTTATATTTAATAAGTATTACCTTAAGTATACTAACCTCCTGTGGAATATGCTACCAATCACAACACTTACCCTATCATCATGCTAGAATAGCTCATCTTTACATTGCTCCACCACATATCAATCATATGCACATTAATAACTACAAATTTTACACACACACACATAACCCACCAACAACTAAATACCCAAACACACGGATAAGAAGATTAATTAATATACAAACTAAAACTGATAATGAAATAAAAAAACTGAATTCACTCAATCAAAACCTGAAAATTATCCTCATAAATGTAAGATCTGTCAGGAACAAAATTCCAATCATCATAGATCTCCTCAATGATGAGAACCCAGACTACCTCTGCCTAACCGAGACATGGCTGAGCAATTCTGATACAGTCCTAACTAACCAACTAAAAATAAAAGGATATACTTTATTCATCTGTAACCGAAATAAAAGAAAAGGTGGTGGAGTCCTGATACTAGCAAAATCTAGCTTGAACTGTTCCACTTCCATTAGTGAAACTAATGAAAATACGGATATACTAATGATAGAAAACAGAAACCTAGCATTCTGCCTATTTTATAGACCCCCTGCTTCGGACACCCATAATTTAACATCTATACTAGAAACAGCATGCAAAGCATCCACGAACAAACCTCATATCATCCTAGGTGATTTTAACTTACCAACCTGCAATAATAACCAATCATCAATAATACTAGAATCAATGGATGATATAGGCTATCAACAAATCATTAAACAACCTACTCATACTAAAGGTAATATTCTGGATTTAATATTCCTCCCCATGTCATTCACTATCTCACATGAATATACTCCCCCCATAATATCACAAATCCCATGGTCTGACCATTTCCTAATAAACTTTTCTATTAAAATACCCTCTGCTACCTCTTCTAATCAACCTAAAACTCATTTGGGACCCAAATTCAGACTATTCTCACCTGAAGAATTCCTCAACACAATTATTCCACAATTATCCACTGACATAATAAACCTCGATGAAGCTATATCTACCTGGAATTCAACTATAAAATCAGCATCTAAACCAACACATAATACACTAAAAAAACACCATACTAGACAATCAGAAAAATGGTACACAACAGAATTAGCCTCCATTAAAAAAAACATTCGCAAAATTGAAAAAGAATGGAGAAAAACTAAAACAACAGATCTACGAATCTTATACTTTACAACTCTCAACAACTACAGATCATCTACAAACAATGCCAAAAAACAATACCATGCGAGGATTCTAAACAAAGCCATTAACCGCCCCAGAGAACTGTTTGAAATAGTAAAATCATTATCTAAAGCTGCCATAGATAACCAACAACCAGCCTCAATTAACATACAAGATATGGCAAACTACTTTGCCAGCAAACTTAAATCACCAATGATACCAACACCATTCAATACTATTCCATCTACTAGTAACCACACCTGGAATGTTTTCCACCCAATAGATAAGAAGCAACTACTCAATATTATATCGAATATCAATACAACTACATCCATACTTGATCCCTGCCCAGTTCTCTGGATCAAACAAACAAAGCAAGAACTTGCACCCTTTATTCTAAATATAGTTAACCAATCACTCCTACAAGGAGTATTACCTAAAGAACTAAAATTATCTGCAATTCGCCCTATATTAAAAAACAAGACTTTGAACGAAAATGATCCATCATCCTATCGTCCGATAGCTAGCATCCCCTTCATAACTAAAATTATAGAAAAAGCAGTACAACTTCAATTACAAGATCATATAGATACATTTGCCCCATAGATGAACATCAATACGGTTTTCGCCCTTTTCACGGCGTAGAAACCCTACTCATTACACTTCTTGATACACTTAATAAAGGTCTAGACAATACTAAACATGCATTCCTTATGGTTTTCCTTGATATATCAGCTGCATTTGACAGCATCAACCACAACATACTTATCTCAAGACTTAAACATATAGGATTGCTAAAAACCACACTCGAATGGTTTAAATCATACATATCCGATCGTTCACAATATGTTCAGTTTAACCAATTTTCATCATCCCCTTTCCCTCAAGAACAAGGTGTACCTCAAGGCTCAGCTCTGTCTGCTTTATTATTTAACATATACCTCCAACCAATATGCTCCATATTCAAAAAATACAAAATTAATTATTCTATATATGCAGATGACATTATGTTATTCTCTGAGTTTAATGTAATTAACCCAAACCACAACAATATAATAAACTGTCTAACAGAAGCTGAAAAATGGCTCCTTTCAAACAATCTAACTATTAACATAAAAAAAACTGAAGTCATGATTGCAACAAAAAACACAAAATATACTCCCCCAGCTAACATCAATATCCTCAACGCCACTCTTCCAATCAAGGAAGAAATAAAATATTTAGGAGTTATCATTGATAAAACACTCAGTTTTACAACACACATCAAGAAACTAACAAAAACAATCTATTACAAATTGCGCTCTATCCAACAACTAAGACCGCTATTACAAGACGATGACTTTAGAACTGTTACTCAAGCCCTGATCATACCACATTTTGATTTTTGTAATAGCATACTACATGGAACAACCAAGAAAAACATCAAAATCTTACAAATGGCCCAAAATGTAACAGCTAGAGTTATATTTAAAGCCAATCTATCAGACCATATCACCCCTATTCTATACACTCTACACTGGTTACCTATATCCAGTAGAATTCAATATAAAATACTGTTAACAACATTCAAATTAATCAATAATATTGCCCCATCATACTTAACCACCCTCCTTCACAGCCCGCCTGAAAATAGGATAAGACGGAGAAAAAACCTCAACACCTTAGCAGTCCCAGATATAATAAGAAAATCTAAACACTCAACAAGTAACAGTGCCTTTTCGCTAGTTGCTCCGATACTGTGGAACAATCTACCAGTTCAACTAAGAGAAACAAAAGATCTTCTAACATTCAGGAAAACACTAAAAACCCATCTATTCACACAACACTATACCAATGGAGAAACAGGTATAGCTTCCCAACCTCCATAAACTGAATCATTTACATTAATAAACTATTACTTGTAATATAGCTCAATAATGTTATTTTATACTGTAATACATTTTTACTAGTATTGCATTATACATTACCTGTAATAATGTAATATATGTAATAATGTATACTAACTCATAAGTTCTGAATCAAATGTATTAATATTTGATTTGTTATAATGTAAAATTTGTAAAAATTTAAAATCTATTGTAAAATCTATAGTATTGATATTTGACTTGTTATAATGTAAAATATTCCTAGTTCTTAAAGTTCAATGTACCTGTTCTGTTTGTTATAATGTAAACCGCTGCTGATCCTTGGAAGCAGCGGTATATAAAAGTTGTTCAAATAAATAAATAAATAAATAAATGGCTGGATTTACAAAGCAAAAGCATGCACATATTTCTGATTTGAAAATCATCCCAAGAATACTATGCATGCATATTTACCTTTGAATTTTTATGCATGTCCAAGTAAAAACCACCCGTTTGTGTCTGGTAAACTTACATACATAAGGCATAAATCCTCCTTGCACAGTTTGATAAAAAAAACATTTCTACAGGTAATCCAGTGATTTGTCTGTAGAATTGTTTTTGAAAATTGCTCTGAGGACAGGATGTAACAACATGCAGGTAGTGTAAAATCTGAGAGTAGTTTAACCTACAGATCTTGCAACAGTTGTCATTGAATACTGCCTATGGAAAAGTACCACCGGAGAGTTAGATCGGTTTTCATTGTGGATACTTTTTCCCTTCCAGATAAGGTGTGACATTCTGTACATGTAAAACTGTCCTCATGATTCTCTCCCCATGCTAACCTCCTCTTCGAGCCTGCTACCTTTTTCTTTGTGTAAAAGTAGACACATTGTTGATCTCACACATACGTTAACCTGCATTCAGGGTGGACAGTTCTTAGGTAGCCCGTGTACTCATATCAAGGATGGATAGCTTTTGAACATCACCCTTTCTATGGCTTGCATCTTTATCTAGTATGACCTTATCTCTGCTGCCTTTAAATCCAGTCAGTATTTCACTTTCAGCAGTGATCAAGCTAAATCTTGTTTGACTTTTTTTATGGTCTTTCCAGGGATGCAATTAAATTTACCTCCATCAGGGGTGATAAGGAACTTTGCTTCACATTTTTGGCTATAATAGATTTCTACATTGAGATGATCCTGACAGGTCTTTTGTCTGTCTTGAAGGTGACCTGATGTGGGGAGAGCTAGCTGTAATTATCCAAGGCTGTTCTGACATAATCCTTGTCCGGCTCTATCTTCAGTAGAAATTCTTTGTCTTGCCAGAGGAAAACAAATTTAAACACAACAGTCTTAAAAGTGGATCTAGAGAGTGTTTTTATTTATCTCTGAGGGCAAGGATAGAAACTCATGGGGGAAAAAAACAAGAAAAGTGATTACTAGGAGTACAATGCACTTACATTTGTATCTTCTGTCTTTTTTTTGTAAATTTAAAAAAGAAAAGTAATAGTGCAGACATTTATCATTTATCATTTATCATTTATCATTTGATCATGACTTAGGTCCGTGCTTTTTCAAACTTTTATACCATATGACCCCATTTTAACAACTGAAAATTCATGTGACCCCCATATGATGATGAAATCAAAATAGCAAATCTCTAGCTTCCTTCCCTTACCTCCACTCATCTAAAGCAGAAAGTAGTGGCAACAGTCATCAGTGTCCTTTGTGTCAGTGTGCCGTGTGTGCTTACAGACCCCAGTACTCAGCATGGGTTTCCAGTCCAACAGGAAGCTTACCCAGGAGGGTGAAAGGGCCTGTAAATGTTCACAGGCCACATGCTGACTGGTGATTGACACTACTTGAATAGCTCACAGCGAAAGTCCATTTCCCCTTCTCTGGTCATTTTTCTGTGACCCCCCATCCACCGAGATGTGACTCCATTTGGGTCCCGACCCCAAGTTTGGGAAACAATGACTTAGGTTTCCTTCATTTGGCCATGCTTAAAGATAAGACCTGAACGTGTATAACTGAAGGGAAGCAGTAGTTTGGAAACACAGTGTTCACATTAACGCAATCCAACAGCTGTAGGCCATGTAGCTAGTAAAATTCAGAATCAAACCAGAACAACATTGAGCTGTTACAGATACATTTCCCACATTTTGGCAGCCAAGAAAGCTGTTTGAAAAGTTCCCTTCTGCATCTTCCCCTTATCTGGTTGAGTTGGTGAAATGAAAACCTAAAGATTAACTATCTTTTGAAAAACCTTTTTTTTTCTGAATGTTACAAACTATTCTTAGCCATTATCCTACTCAGCCACAATCTTGGGTACACCAGCTTGGTGGTTGTTAAGTGCTGTCGAGTCGGTTCGACTCATGGCGACCTTCTGGATAGCTATCCTAAATTGTGTTCAGTCTTGAGTCAGGCAGCTCATTGTTGACAGACTGGTACCCATAGCTGCTGTTGTATCGATCCATCTCATTGCTGGCCTTCCTCTTTTGCGTTGACCTTCTATCTTGCCAAGCATGATGTCTTTCTCTAATGATCTCTCTTCGCATGATGTGTCCAAAGTATGAAAGTCAAAGTCTTGTCATCTGAGCTTCTAAAGAAAACTTAGGTTTGATCTCCTCTAGTACCAACTGGTTTGTTCTTCGGGCAGTCCATGGTATACACAGTATTCGCCGCCAGCACCATAATTCAAAGGCATCAATTTTCTTCCTGTCTATCTTTTTCACTGTCCAGCTTTCACATCCATATGATGTTATTGAAAATACCATGGCTTGAACAAGTCGAATCTTTGTATGGAGAGAGACATCTCTGCTCTTGAGAATCTTATCTAGGTATTTCATAGCCATTCTGCCAAGAGCAATGTGTCGTCTGATTTCTTGACTGCTTGTTGCTTCTTTATTGATAGTTGATCCAAGTAGGTTAAAGTTGTTTACGATTTCAATTTCTTCTCCTTCAGCGATGAACCTGTTGATTATGCCAGTTGTCATGATTTTTGTCTTCTTTACATTAAGGTGCAGGCCCATTTTGAGACTGTTCTTTGATTGTGAGAAGCAAATGTTTCAGATCATCTTCACTTTCAGACAGTAATGTGGTATCATCAGCATAGCGAAGGTTGTTGATGAGTCTTCCACCAATCTTCACACCTCTGTTGTCTTCATACAATCCTGCTTCTCTGATTATTTGTTCTGCATATAAATTAAACAGGTAGGGGGAAAGTATGCAGCCTTGTCTTACATCTTTGCTTATTTTAAACCATTCTGTTTCTCTTTGTTCCGTTCGCTTGGTATTGGGGCGCTTTTATATCGGATAGAAATACAAGATGGCAGAGTGACTAAGGGCTTTTTCTTCAAGGGAAAATGGTAGCCAGTGCATGTAAAGAACTGAGACACTAGTGCTGGAACCTGGCAGCTTTTCTAACTGTTGCAGCAAATATTTATCCAAATTCAAGAAAGCATGGGGCAAGCACAGAGGATCTCCGAGGGGCTGTAATTTGGATGGGCACATTGAATAGGCTGTATGTCTCTTTCTGCCTTTGTGTTCTGTGTTTCTAAAACTGAACCAAGATGTTATAAAATTAACTGCGTTGGAAGCGATGGCCCGTGTACCTGGGTAAGACTGAAAAGGGACTGTGAGTAGGAAAATGTAATCATGTTAACATCCAGAGGACAGAGGTAAGAGGTTTTGAATGGGTCATAAGGAAAGAAGTGACACCTTGTCACCTGCCATTCAGTGGTTTGTCCTACAGAATAAGAATTCTCATATTACTATAACAATGGGGCCATCAAAGATTCCAGAACACAGATAATGGGATACATCTGCACCAATCAGACAGCTATTCTAGATTTGGCATCCTTATGACTGCCAAACTAGAATGTCTGGTCTCTCTTTTTTTTTTTTCCTGTTCTGCCATTGACTTCAGTTCTTGAAGTTGAGTTTGATAGTAATTGGGTCACAACCCACAAGAAGTCTGTTATATCAGTCACAAGTGCATAAAATTTGAGTTTACTCTTTTGACTTCCAGCTTTACATTTTGTATTTTGTGGCGTCCTGGAAACCAACCTTTTATTAGAAAGAAAAAGCAATAATTGTCAAGCTTTTAACATTTTGCAAGAGCTTTACAATAATGTTAAGTGACGCTTCTGAGGTAGAAACGTGATATTAATTTACGCAACATAATGGAACTGTTATTTGAAATGTGATTTCCAGCTACAAAATTCAACTTGAGGACATTTGGCGGAATAGACAGAATATAACAATGGTATAATTCTTGTCAGCATTGGTTTCTCTTCTTACTTTTAAGTCCTAATAGGTTTGGAAAGGTGATAAAAGAAAAAAGAAGTGAAAGCATCCCCTTTGATTCATGTTTGTCCTGGAGAATAGACGTAAAGAAAATTGTGTTCTTGATTCATGTGGAGACTGTATTAGAATGGGTCTGATAGAAGTGAATGTTCCGAATAGGAATTCCTGTGGGATAAAATCCCTGAGGACTTTGCAGAGGTTTGTCAAAGGAAAATAAGCAAGTATTTTTGCTTTGAAATGTGTTACCTACCTTTTTCTGTGAGTACTTTTTTCCCTGTGGAAAGTGCAATTAGTGCACCTTTTCCTTCCCCCACAACTGCCTCTATCAAGACGGCTAACCTACGTGCCTTCAACCATGTAGAGAGTGTGTTCTGTTCTTCTATGGCCGCTTTACATGGTATACATTGGCTCTTTGCGGTGTAAATGGCTTTGAAGATGATTTTGAAAATGTTTCCTCAGTAGCTCCTCTATTCATGTGCTTTACAAAACCTTCTGCACAGTAGACACAAAGGGGCCCTTTCACTAAAGTACAGTAAGCACTAGGGAATTGATGTTTTAAAAGTGCAGGCCCATACCAGCAGTTCCACATGAGGGCTTTATACTTGGCACATGCTCATTCTTGTGTTTGATGCTCAGCATGGAAAGAGATTTGGCTCTGCCTTGTAGTTAATGCATCGTAAGTTATCACTCATTAACTATTATCATAGCAGAAAAAACAGATCACTTAATGCCATCTCAATAGGCAGAGTTAAGTGCATTTGTGATCTCCAGGAACAAGCAGGAATTAGCCTTCACATATGGGTGATGTCGGTACTGACAGAGCCTGTGTGGGAACGCTCCCCGGCATCCAATTGGAAAGCTTTTGGAAGCACTCCACTATACCTGCGCCACTGCCTTCCCACCTTCCCAACTCCCTCTCTTCAGATCTTTGTTTTCCATGGAGCCAGCAGGAAGCAAATCCTGTTGGCGCAGAAAAGCTTCTTTTTGTGGATAGTGCCTCTGCCTTCCCGTCGACACCGGCACCATCTAGGACATCACTGGTTCTTATTCTTTTCTTTTACTTCTTTCTTTATTTTCTTTAAAAAAAAAAAAATATTTGGGCGTCGACACCATTTTAGGCCCTAAGTCTACCATATTCTTCACACTGAAGGTATGGAGAAACCAACTAGTGGTTTCAAAAAAATATTCTAATTGTGCCAGCACCATTTCGGTGACTGACACACATGACTAGTGTCTAAAATGCCTTGGCCCAGACCACCAGCCAAAAGACTGTCCCCTCTGTCAGAAAATGACACAGAGAGTCTTACAAAACTGGGCTTCTAAATTTGGAGCACTCTTTGCTTCGGATGTGGTATCGATGGTGTCCACTTCGTCTGGGGCCTCGTCATCCTCTCGTGGTTCTCAGGTATCTTCGAAGTCCAAGCATAAGGTCACATCGAAACCTCCAGGGGAAGATCTCACTCAAAGCATCGAGACCCCTCCGGTGTTACCTCAGAGGTGGATCGGCCTGCTAAACAGCCCCAGCAGGAGGCCCTGTTCTCCAAAGCCATTGAGTGGCCCCAGGATGCTCCCAAGGCCTCAACCTCAGGAGAGCTACCGGTGCCATGCTCTGGAATGGTAGAGCAAATACCCACTACAGATACCCAAGCATCAGCGACCTCAGTTGACTAGCGCATACTGACCATTGAGGGCAGTTTGGCAGCCCTTCTCGCAGCCTCGGTACCGATAAAACCCTGGCTATGGATACTACCCTGTCAATACCGTTTATGGTACAGACATCGACACCAGTTCCGGTGACAGCATCAGGGTTGCTGCAGATGACATCGACATCACTCCCACTCATGCCCTCCCTTGAAACTCTTACCGATATCGGTGCCAAGCCCAAGCGGCTCACCGAGGTTGATACCTCGGAGCATTGGTACCGGCATCTAGCTTCGGGCGAACACAGAGACCATTGATACTTCGAGTTCTCCGATTCCGACTCTCCAATTTTGGATGCAGAATCACTTGATTCCCAGGGTCCCCGGGACGTACCTTCAGACCCTTCCCCGCCAAAACAGTGACACATGTTGCCTCCGGAAGACATCCTTCCAGGAGTTCATTCATGACCTATCCAAAGGCCTCTCTCTCACGGTAAGATTGGAGAAGGAGCCAAGGGCAGAGGAACTAGAGATCCTCCAATACCCAACAGCACCCAAAGAGACAGCCACCTTACCTCTGCACCGCATCCTTCATAACCTAATGCTACAAATGTGGGAGATGCCTCTCATGGTTTCAACTCAAAGTTGACGCCTCAATACCATGTATCACATACTGGAGTGTCTCGGCTTCCAAAAGCCACAGCATCCCCACCACTTCTTGTTGGTGGACTCGGCAATGTGCCAAATCAAAAGCTCGAAGACTCACTCCTCTAATCCTCCAGGTAGAGACTTGAGAACTCTCGATGCCTTTGGGCGTCGATGCTTCCAAACATCAGTGCTCTCAGCTAGGATTAACTCCTATATCCTCTATATGGGAATGTTCCTGAAAGAGGTTTTCAGGGATCTCAAGGCCTTTGTCCCTCTGCTCCCAGATGACAAGAGGGCAGATTATCTGGTCCTAGTTAAACATAGCCAAAATGTCTCAAAGTTTGTCAATAGGGCTACCTTCGTTGTTTCTGAATGCACAAATAGAGCCTCAGCAATATGCATTGGTGCAAGTCAAATTGCATGGCTTCAGTCCTTGCATCTTGAATAGTGGGTTCAATATAAGTTGGGCAACATACCTTGCACAGGAGAAAATCTCTTTGGCAAAGACTGGCAAGATAAGACCTCTCAATTAGAGTCAGAAAATACTACTCTAAAGAAACTGTCCAGAGTAACAGATGACCCTGCTAGGAAAAAGACTCCTGCAAAGAAGTCTTTCTACAATAAGAAGTTTTTCTCTTCCTAGCCTCCTACTTTTCATTCCCATGGTCAGATCCCACATAAGAGGTAGCAGCCTCCTAAGCAACAAAAGAAACCACAGGGGGCTAAATCTCAACCAGCTTCGCAGCCACGGTCTGCGCCTGGTTTTTGACTCTTTTCTAGAGAACATTGTCACCCTGTCTCCGGAGAACCCCCACCCCCTTCACATAGCAGGCAGATTGTATCACTATGCCCATAGATGGCACCTTATCATTTAATAGCAGCGGACACTCACCATAGTTCAGGAAGGATACGGACTTCATCTGCAAACTCTGCCCCCTCCACATTCAAGGGGGAATATCAAAAACAATTCCCACTCACTGCTCTCCTACAGGACGAGGTGTTCTTTTTTTTTCTGTCTCAGGGTGCCATAGAAGATGTCCTAACATCCCAATAGGGAGTGGGCTTCTACTCTCTCTACTTTCTCATTCCAAAGAAAACCGGAGGGTACAGGCCCATTCTGGACCTCAGAAACCTCAACAAGTTTCTGGTCCACAAAAAGTTCAAGATCTCTCTCGGGACTCTTCTTCCCTACCTCCAGAGTCAGGATTGGCTCTGTTCTCTAGATCTCAAAGAAGCATACACACATATATCCTCATCCATCCAGAGCAGGGAAGACGACATCAATACATAATTCTTCCCTTTGGACTTGCTTCTGCCCTAAGAGTCTTCACAAAGTGCATGGCGGTCGTGGCTGCATATCTAAGAACTCTGGGGATATTTGTCTTCCCCTACTTAGACTACTAGCTAATAAAAGCTGACACCTCCCAAGAGATACTGTTCTCCTTGCAACGTACCATCACAGTACTACAACCTTTGGGATTTGTTATAAACATCCCAAAATCCCAGCTCATTCCAACTCGAAGACTAGAGTTTATCGGAGCCCTACTAGACACCCAACAGTCCATGGCATTTCTGCCCCAGCCCCGTGGTGCCTGTCTAATCAAATTATCATCCCAGACACTCCTGTGAGACCATCTGCAAGCCCGAGAAATGCTGCAACTCCTTGGGCACATGGCCTCTACAGTACATGTCATTCCATATGCCCGACTGCATATACGGACAGCCCAGTGGACTCTTGCCTCCCAGTGGAAGCAGGCCTCTGGCCATCTCCGGGATAGGATACAAGTCACTGCCAGTCTAACTACATTCCTTCAGTGGTGGTGGTTTCCAGGAAACATGCTCGTAGGTCACCTTTTCAGATGTCTCCACGTCAGTACACCTTGATGACGGATTCCTCCAAACGGGGTTGGGGGGCCCATCTGGGCAACCTGACTACACAGGCTCTGGACAGCTTAAGAGTCTCAACTCCAGATCAGTCTCCGGGAACTTTGTGCTATCCCCAATACCCTGTGGGTTTTCCAACACCACCTCAGAGCACAAGTCCTCGTCAGGACAGACAATCGGGTTGCTATGTTCTCTGTGAACAAGCAGGGAGGAACAGGCTTTTAGACACTCTGCAAGGAGGCAATACACCTCTGGTCCTTTGCCATTGCCCATCAAATACACCTCCAAGCGGTGTACCTCCCAGAGGAATCTAATGTCTTGGCAGACAGAGTCGCATCCTTCTTCCCCACGAATGGTCTCTGCATCTTCCAGACCTGAGGAATTCTAGACATAGATCTGTTTGCGACTCTGAAAAATGCCAATCTTCCGTGCTTCTGCACAAGAACGAACATCCACCAAGCAACAAGTGGATGCCTTCCATCTACACTTGGGTCTGGGTCTGCTTTATGCATTCCCTTGTATGCCCCTCATTCCCAAGATGCTTTTCAAGCTTCAATTCAACAAGAGCTCCATGGTAATCATAGCCCCTCACTGGCTTTGGCAACCGTGGTTTCTGCTGCTGCTACATCTGACTCTGACTCATCCTCTGCAATTAGGATGTGCGCCAGATCTCCTCTCCCATGACAATGGCTCACTACTACATCCCAGTCCACAGTCTCCCGCCTCACAGCTTGGCTGCTAAGAGAATAGCTTTACAAGGTTTTGACCTTACTGAAGAGGTTAAGGAGATCATTTTTGCTTCTTGAAAGCCCTCCACCAGACACTTTTAAGTGGCATAGATTCTCTGCCTGGTGTTCTCAGAAAGATCTCAATCCCTTTTCTGCTCCAGTGGAGTCACTCCTCCACCTGTCCTCGACAGGTCTAAAGACAAACTCTGTGAGAGTCCACCCTAGTGCTATTGTGGTCTCTCACCATCTTACTTGATGGACAGCCCATCTCCACACATCCACTAGTAGCATGCTTCAAAAGAGGTCTCCTGCTGTCCAAACTGCCTATTAAGCCACCTCCGGTTGCTTGGGACTTCAATGTTGTTCTATCGCAGCTTTTCAAGCCGCCCTTTGAACCATTGGCCACGGCCTCACTTAAATTCCCTTCATGGAAGGTAATCTTCCTAATTGCCCTCATTTCAGCTAGACGAATTAATGAGCTTCTGGCTTTGGTGGCGGATCCTCCTTATACCCGCTTCCACCATGACAGAGTAGTCCTTCAGACTCACCCACACTTTATGCCAAAGGTGGTGTCTCCCTTCCATCTAAACCAATCAATTTACCTTCCAGTTTTTTTTCCTAAACCACATCCGTCTAGATCGGAAACAACTCTGCACACTCTTGATTGCAAGTGTGCGTTGGCTTTTTATCTCCAGAGGACTCCATCATATAGTCTTGCAGATGTTTATCTCATTTGACCCCAGTCACCTGGGATTGCCTGTTTCTAAATGTACGCGCTCCAGATGGATAGCGGATTGCATTTCATTTGCCTTTGACAAAGCAGGACTCTCCCTGGAAGGGCATGTCACTGCTCAGTGTTTTGCGCCATGGTCACCTCAATAGCAAACCTAAGCTCAGTAGCCATCGATGAAATTTGCAAATCAGCAACTTGGTCTTCCATCCATACCTTTGCTGCCTATTATTGTCTGGATGATGACTCTTTTCGGGATGCCATATTTGGTCATGTTGTACTCCAACACCTCTTTCAGAGTTAGATGAAACTCCTACCCTCTGTCCTGGACTTTGAAGATGCCAGAAATCCATGTGGGATCCCGGACCTCATCATGCCTACTCCGAGGCGAAAACTCTACCGGTTCTGAGGTCATTTCTTCTGGCATTTTGAAGCTAGGGAGCCCCATATGTGAAGACTACATTCCTGCTTGTTCCTGGAGATAGCGTAGTTACTCACCTGTAACAGGTGATCTCCGGAAACAGCAGGAATTTAGTCTTCACAACCCTTCCTCCTCCCCTAGGAGTTATAGGGTTTCATTTACTCTTTTCTCAGCTACAAACTCAGCTGAAGAGAAAGTGTTGGGAAGGCGGTAAGGCAGTTGTGCAAGCGCAGTGGAGTGCTCCCAAAAGCTTTCCAATTGGACGCTGGGGAATGTTCCCGTGTGGGCTCCATTGGTATCGACGTCACCATTATATGAAGACTAAATTCCTGCTGTTCCCAGAGATCACCTGTTACAGGTGAGTAACTACACTTTACCTGCAATGCAGTTAATATGTGGTTAAATACTTTGTCTCTGCATGCCCCCAACAGCTACTGCAGTCACTTTACAGTAATCATGCATTAATTTTGCAGTCAACGAGGTAACTGCAGATTTTTACCACACTTTAGTAAAAGGGATCCACAACATTTTATTGCTTTCTCCTGGTTTAAGGTACGGTAAATCTGTGTAATGTGCAGTGTTTCGTATTACCTATAGTAAAATCTATTGCCTTCCCTGGTCTGGTTCTGCAGCAGCAGATGCTCAAGACTGGCTCAACCTACCCTAAAAATTACTAGTACTACTAATCATTTGTATCACGCTACAAGGCATACGCAGCTATAAACATGGAGATAGTTGTCATTTACTTCTACTACTTCGTACCATTTGTAAAGTGCTACAAGAACCAAGAAAGAAATGCTGCAAACTGGCAACTTCTCTAACTGCTGCGGCAAATATGTTTCGGAATTCAGGAAGGCTTGGGACAAGCACCATCACAGGACTTACAATCTGTTCAAGACAAACAAAGGGACAACTCTGCAAATCCTTGGTGAAATTTGTACTTCATTCTTTAGCTCATGAGTTGAGGAGTAGCCTTGTTCCAGAAGATCAAGGGTTTGATTCCCACTGGCACTCCTTGTGACCTTGAGCAAGTTGCTTAATCCTCCATTGCCTCGGACTAAAAGGTCTGGCAATCTACTTCTGGTGATACTTTGCCAAGAAAACCCAGAGGCAGCTGGGTCACCAGGAGTCAGCACTGACTTGATGGCACAAAACTAAATTCTTTAGCCTCCAACCCTCTCCCTTAGGTCAACATATTATTTGGGGTATCCCAAATGAGTAGATGTGAAATGACATTTTGCATTCTTTTTTTTATTTAGCTTTTCTAAATTTAACACAATATCAAGCATTACAAAAAAATACTCATTAGAAAAGAGAGGACAAAAAGAAAATATAAAAAATCACATTCAGGAAAACAAATAACAGAATACTTTATTCAGCAATACAATTTATCCTCTACACCAGCCCACCATAAAGAGGGGAAAAAAGGCAAATATACGATATAAACCAAAAACGTTGGAAAATTGGCAGGTGTTATCCAGGGTTGTACCAATACATTCATACAATCTGGGGGTCCACACCTGTACTAGCCCTACGAGAATCCAGGCGCCTCAGCAGCTGAGATGGTTCAAAAAAAGTACATAGGAAATGGACCAGCCGGATTGAGAAGAAAGAACTCCTTCCTCTGCCATTGCGTTGCCCAGGAAAAGTCCAGGAAAACACAGACATTTAAACCCTTGAAAGCAGTAACCCTCTTACGAAAATAAACCCCAAGAAACCAGTCCCGGTCTGATGGGAGTGAAAAAGTCACTAACAAAGTAGCAGGACTAAAAGTCTTCGTGTCCAATGATACCAACAACATAGAAACATCAATTGAATCCACTGGTTGAACATCAGGGATCTCTGCCTCCCCCAGATGATCTTCTCCCAGTGGGAAGACAGTAAATCTTAGCCACCGGTGGATGCGGATCGTTCAGTATACCTAGCACTTATAACAGATGAGCGAGGAAAATTAATAATTCACAAATGAGTAGCTCTTTCTTCTACATCAGTCATCGTGGTTTGCATGTCCACCATTAAAGTTTGTAATGAGGAGATCGCTTCCGTGTGATGTTGTAATAGTTGCTTATTCTCCTGTGTTTGAACAGCAGATTTTGAACCTGCAGGAACAATTATTCCCCAAGGCTAGCTATTGCTGTCCATTTGGACTCTAGGGTAAAGACCTCTGGGCGCATAAAGGTAAAGGAGCCAGGAGTTCTAAACATTCTCAGCCCATCTTCTGATGTCTGCAGGGCCATCAAAGGGGCACCAGACGAGGCTGAACTCGCAGCCAAACCTCCCACCGCCAGTTGCAGTGTTGCACCGCTGGAACGCTGACCCGGAAGTGCAAACTCACTCTGCTCTTCTCTGCTCTGTTGCCGACCCTCCGGCAGATGGCGGCTCATCACTCAGGGACTGAACCGACGCCACCGAGCACATAGTAGCACTCTCCAACGAAACTGCTGGTTGGGCACTACTGCTCTGGTGGTGTGATCTCCAGCTCTGAACTGCTTGGCAAGCGCTCCTGCTCCATCAAGCAACCAATGGGGCTCTGTATCTCCAGTGATCCTGGCTGCTGTAGGGGACGAATTAAAAAAGAATCTAAAGTCCCAGAAGGTAAGAGAGAAGCCGCCACTGGTGCCTAGGAGGGCTTAGGCCCGATTTAGCCTTCCCTTTGCACATCATGGGAAACACTCACTGCAGCACACACCTGCCTGCGGCCATCTTGTTTCTCCCATTAATACTCCATTTTGTATGCATTTAATTGTATGCAAATCTCTCGTGTATTCATTGGGGATCTTCTGAAAAATGGGAGTGGGGGGAAGGGGCACCATTGCTTTAGCCACATAAGCAACAGAGCTTGCTTCAGGGTGATGGATGCATCACCTCTGGGTCACTGCTGTCCTCTTCAGGTTAAGGAAAAAATTAATTAGTTTTTTTATTTGTCATAATCTAATCTATTCATATGTATTTATAGTCTGCTTATACTGTTGTAGAGTCGCATAGATCAATCTGCATATTTCATCATAAGTAACAATTGTAATTCAACAATGAGTGTTCAGCTAAGCAAATAATTCTGAAATGGCCAAATTTTTTAAAGAAAGATGGAATTGGTTTTATTTATTTAACAGGTTTTTTATACCGCCTTTATGACACGGCAATTTACATGGAACAACAAACACAAATATTTTGTGATTACATATAACAAGGGAAGCAAACTTGGAGCTAACAAAACAGGTATTTATAGATGTTCACAGAGCGTGGTTGGGATTATGGTGTATGTAGTTAAGTGATATCATTTGGACCAAAGTGTTCAATAAACAGATGTGTTTTTAATCGTTTCTTAAGGTCTTGAGTCGACTGAGCTGATCTGATAGATTCTGGAAGATCTTAAATTATGCAGCTATTTGATAGCTTCATGAACACGTAGAGTATTAATGCATTATACTATGGAGTTGTTAGGTTTTATTGTTCTGTAAGCTGCTTTGGGTCAGTTTTTTAAAAAAAGGTGATTTATAAACAATATGCAACGTGATCCTGTTGGTAATTGAATAGGTTGGTCAAATAATCTGCTCTGTAAATTTGGAAGTTGCTTTGTAAGGTTTGGGTTTCTCACTAGTTCACAGATCCTTATGTAGAAAGAGACGGTTAATGATCTCTGCTCAAATGCTGTAGATGAGACTTTTTTATCAAACTAAATTCATTTTTTATGGACTAACATTTGCTGAGTTATCACAAAGGTCTCGCTGAAAATTAGTTGGCTTCTCTTTCCTAATTCTGTTTTCACATACGTGTCCCTGGATTAATTGCTGTATTCAGTTCAGGATTAAATAGTTTGCCTTTGCTCCCTGGTTTATGCACTGTGAAGCTAATTCTGGGATTGCATGTAGAGTGATTGCTGTCATTATGAAAATGACCACAAGTTCGTGCACCTACTTTTCATCTGGAACTAGTTACTCCTGGAATAATGAATCCAGTATTATTTATTTAACTGATTTTATATGCCGCTCTATTTGCAGTCAGAGTAGTTTACATATAACAGAAATGCTAACTTGGATAACTTACAAGGTTGAACTATAATACTTAATGTAATAGATTTCTTATGGTGGGGACATGGAGCAAAAGGGTTAACGGTGATGTTGGGCCATTAGTCAATAAATGATCTCCAGGAACAAGCAGGAATGAGTCTTCACATATGGGTACGTCGGTACCGACGGAGCCTGCACGGGGATGCTGCCCAGCTTCCAATCAGAAAGCTTTTGGCAGCCTCCCTCGCGCCTGCGCGCTGAGTTCCCGCCCTCTCCAGAGCCTCTCTTCAGTTTTCGTTTTTCCGCGGAGCCGGCAGGACGTCCTCCTGTCACCGCAGAAACTTACTTATTTCCTTACTTTAATACTTTCGTTTTTTTGTTTTCTTGTGGTCGCGGCTGTATTTCCCACTCCCACCGGTACCGCTGGTGGATTTTTGACTTAATTTTGAGAAACTTTTTTCTTCAGTTTTTTGCCTTAACTTCTTGGGCCTACCAGGCCTCTTCATTATGGAGCCTTCTTTTCCCAAGAAGTGCCTTCGGTGTGGAAACACCTGTTTCTTTTTAGATACCAATGCTTGGTGTCTCAACTGTGTGGGTCCTGACCCTTTTTCCCCTGGCAAGTCGGGGGATATTTCTGTGAAGAAACCTTCAACTTTTAGAATTTCCCTCGATACCGTTTTTTCCTCGGCAGTGAGGGTACCAGGTTTCTCTACTTCACAGCATCAGGTAACCCAAAAACAGTCTGTTAAGACTAGTCAATGTTTGAGTGGTATGTCCCATGCCCAGCATGGTGACGGCTCCGGCCTTACCCTCAAGAATCCATTGGCATTACCCCTGCGGGAGTCTATGGGCTCCAAAGCGTTAAAGGGGTTTCAGGTTGTTCCTGGGGCTCACCCCTCACAGAACATACCTGAGCCATGCGCGGAGGTGATATCCGCTTCGAGCGGTACCGAGCCTCCGGCATCGGCACCGGTGTCGAGTAGCCTACTCTTCACCAAGGATTGTCATCGGGCATCCTCGGTACCTTCGGGCCCGATCGATTCGCACCGCATTGACTTCCTTCAACCCCAGCCATGCTCCGGGCCGGTACCGGCGTCGATCGGTTCCGATACCCTGGCATCGGCATCGAGGTGGACCACCTTTCCCTTTGAAAAAGGTGTTCATCGGGTATCCTCGGTACCGTCGGTATCGGTCGATGTGACCCAGTCTGCCTTAGGGGTATCGGCATCGCCGATATTGCCATGGGCGTCGGTGCCTTCGTGACACGCATCGATAGTATCACTTACTTCGATGCCGAGTCTTGAGTCCATATCTAGTCTCGATGACTCCGTACCGACGTGCCCTGGAACCGACTCGGATCGATTCCAGATCGGCAGTTTCAAAGATCATAGTCATAACTCTCTCATGATCTCGCTACCACTGCAGCAGTTCCCGATGGCTGCTTCATCTGCTACTCCTGTATCAGTATCCATGCCTCTTCTGGCACCCATGCCTACTTTAGAACCGATACCTGACATAGGTGTAGTCCCCTGTGCCTCCTCTGGAGCTCCGGCTTTTTCTTTAGCCGGGCCAGGGATGGTTCCCCTAGGAGATCAGTCTTTTCAGGCTTTTCTCTGGGACATGGCAACCTTTCTCAATATATCTATCCCTGGTGGTGGTCCTACTCGGGGCTCACAGGCACAGATGGAAAATATACAATTTCCTTTACATCCTGCTCTGCA
This sequence comes from Ichthyophis bannanicus, assembly GCA_033557465.1. Classification (NCBI taxonomy): domain Eukaryota; kingdom Metazoa; phylum Chordata; class Amphibia; order Gymnophiona; family Ichthyophiidae; genus Ichthyophis; species Ichthyophis bannanicus. The sequence goes on along the minus strand of CM066039.1, from coordinate 10,540,949 downwards.
GGATCTCCTTCTCAGGGTCTGGAAATCACCCTTACGACTTCCTCCAGTTTCTACAAACATTGAGGTTCGGTACCGGGTGCCACCCTCTCCAGGGTTCCAGAAGCCTCAACTTTCTCATCGTTCCCTTGTAGTGGAATCGGCTCTGAGAAAAGTTAAGAGCAAGAAGAAGCATTCTTCTTATCCACCGGGTCGTTCTTCAAGAATACTCGATGCTTTTGGTCGTCAAGCCTTCCAAAACTCTATGTTGGCCTCCAGAGTTCTCTCATATATTTTTCACATGAGTCTAACACTCCAGGAAGTCACAGAGAAATTGTCTCTTTTGACCCCTTTTCTACCAGAGCCCAAGGCTACTGATTATTCCTTACTCATCAATCACAGCCGTAATATATCTTGGTTCCTGTCTCGTGCTTCTATAGACTCTTTTGAGTCTATTAGGAGATCCTCTGCTATTGCCATAGCAGCACGTCGCAGAGCCTGGCTTGAAGCTTCAGACTTGAGTAGATGGGCACAAACTATACTGGCTCATTCTCCTTGTACAGGAGAGGGTCTCTTCAATAAGGAGGCTTTAAGTCAGGTTGCTCAATGCTTCACTGACTCTCCTTCCACTAAGGACCTTTCTAAGCCACCTCCTTCGAGAGGTAGGAAATGTCCTACCAAACCTTCTTTCCCTAAGAGAAGAGTTTCATTCCTCTCCTGCCCATCATTCGGCTGTACCTAAACAGGAGACACCTCAGCCTAGTCTGAACTCCTCCAGCTCTAACCAGTCTCAGCATTCCCAGCAACCATAGGAGCTGGGACTTATACTCTATACTTTCCTTCTAATTCATTAGAAGTTTATGCACTGTGTTTCTTTCAGTGTACTACCTTGTGAAACATTTTATGTTCAGGGACTGCTAACTTCTCCTCTTCTTATCCTCTAGAAGAGCAGTTGCACCTATCCCATGATGGTTTTGTCCCAATTGAACATTCTTCCTTCTGTTGACTTACCCTATGGGTCTGTCACCCTCTAATTACTTGCTCTACCCTCTCCAATGGGGTTTTTTCCCTAACGGAGGGGTACCATACTAAAACGTTTTTACCAAGCTTATTCCACAGACAGGGAGAAGTTATATCTCCTCCCTCTTTATCTGTTTTTCTTTATGGGGCACAGGGCAATCTTTCTGCTGTTTCTGTCAGCTGCTGTGCCTGCAGGAGTTACAGTGATTGTATTACTGGTACTTTTGCCAAGTTCCAGTCTTTTGTTCAATTTCTGTCTAGCCTTAGTAGTGTTTCCAAGCTATTCGTTAGCTACCTTGGATCCTCCTACTCCCTTAGGCTTTCTCACATTATTCTATCCATCTCCTCTCCTAGGATATGGTAACAAACCTGACTTCAGTCAGTTTATCTCTCCTGCACAATGCTCTCTACTATCTTCAGAGCAGCTTTCTACTATGAGGGCATGCTATAGAGCATTGACCTTGTCTCTGAAGCTTCGCTATTAGTAGGAAAAAAGCTTGTTCACCCTTCCCATGCCTGTGAAGGTTCTCCACACCCTTTAACCTGGGGTGTTAGCACGAGATATATTCTTCTGCGTGAAGATCCAAGGCTGACATTCATGCATGCTACCTCTGGGTCCCTCTAATAGGTCCCTCTGGTATCTTCCCCTGCATTTTGCACCTCTGCTGTGCCAGTGTTCGGTGGAACTCCCACCTTGTTCCTTACAGATTCATCTTATAATCTGTTCTCACACAATCCTCACAGTTATTTTGTTGGATTGCCTTCCTGCATCCCTCAATTCATAGAAATAGATTCTCTCTACATATCCCAAGTGGCTTTACCCTCTGGTAGTATGCAGAATCTTTTTCTTTTTTATTTCCCATGTAACAATCATGGGGCTGGGTGCTAGACATGTTCTTCAACCTGTCACCTTGTATGTAGCATCTCTATATATGTCTACATACCTATCTCATTTTTCTGGTGGTGCAATTCCATGCCCCACAAAGATATCTATAATTACGTATTTCATATCTATATTATATATATATATATATATATATATATATATATATATATATATATATATATTTAAATATTTTGATATATCTCTCCACCCATGTCCCGATTTCCGCATCTGGACATATCAATTCAGGTTTAGATTCCCCCACATGTATATATATGTGTCTCTTGGGCGGTTTCTTAAGGGTTCATATCTCTATACTCTCACCCTTACTGTCTATACTAAATGTTACCTCCTAGAGGATTTAGAAAGTCCATCGCCCTATTTCGCATACCATATTAACATGCAGAAACTGTTAGACACCACTACCATTGTGGTGCTAACTTCTCTATTTTTTCTTAAACCCTTGAAGCATCAAGCTTCAATATTTTTTCCTATCTCTCGCCAGTTAGGAAAAACGGTGTACATCTTTATCTTTGAGTACACAGCTCTTCTCCTTGGGAATAGGGATTTTTTCCACTTTCCCTCTCCCCGTCAGGACTGGGCTAGTTCTCCAACCCCGTCAGTCTTCTTCCTTAGTCCTCCCTGTTAATAACATTATGACTAAAGGAGTTTTTCAGCTTTTTCTCATAAAGCTCTCCATTGAAGACATGACGTCCCATCCTACCCAGTTGACACCTGGATCGTCTACTACCTCCAGGTCTGGACCTTCATCCTCACTGCTGGGAGGTCCCTTCAAGATTCCGCCGCTGCTTCTCCAGCAGACTACATCAGGCGTTCTACTTCCTACAGTGCAGTAGGTAAGTGACATGTCTAATGGTACGTTACATGTGTTTCATGTCACTCCTCATATACACCAAGGACTCCTACAATCTGTACGGCCCTCTAGTCCTTGGCTATGCTGTTCTTCCTCACAGCTCCTCTCTTGTCAACTCCTACCCTCCATCCCACATTGGATGCCAGGGATTTCTGGAAACAAAATGCACACCTGGTCCAGGCTGCTGCATTTTTATGGGATCTCCCCCTGGCATCTCCAGCTAGGGAGTCCCCATATGTGAAGACTCATTCCTGCTTGTTCCTGGAGATAGCACAGTTACTTACCTGTAACAGGTGATCTCTGGGAACAGCAGGAATTAGTCTTCACAACCCTCCCACCTCCCCTAGGAGTTGCATCTCTTATCTTCTTCTCCTTTCTCTCCTCGCCTTTGTCTCAGCTTTGAAACTCAACTGAAGAGAGGCTCTGGAGAGGGCGGGAACTCAGCGCGCAGGCGCGAGGGAGGCTGCCAAAAGCTTTCTGATTGGAAGCTGGGCAGCATCCCCGTTTAGGCTCCGTCGGTACCGACGTACCCATATGTGAAGACTAATTCCTGCTGTTCCCAGAGATCACCTGTTACAGGTAAGTAACAACTGCTTTTTTTCTCACCCTGTGGTATGTGTTCATAGTACTGCCGGAATAAATGGATTTTTAGTGTCCTGAAGAAGCTTAAGAGGTTGGAGTTGGCTCGGATTGCATCAGATCCGGGAGAGTGTTCCCGAGGGTTGGTGCATACAATGAAAATGGTTGATTACATGATGTTTGGCTGCTTTTTATTCTTGTTGCAGGGGTCATAAGTGTGTTACACATGCTTTGTGTTCTCTTTTTGTTGTCAGGTGTCAAGTGTATGATGAGAGAGAGTCTGTGGATAGACTGTGTATTATTTTAAATATCGTGAACAGTAGTTTATATTTTATGCAGATCGCTATTGGTAACCAATGTAGGTGCCTTATAATCGGTGTGATGTGTTCCGATCTGGAGATTCCATGTAGGACACAGGCAGCAGTATTCTGGGCCATTTGAAGTGGTTGCGAGATATGTTTTGGTAGTCCTTGGTAGATGATATTGGAGTGGTTGAAATGTTAGAAGATGAGAGCTTGGAACACAGTGCGGTAGTCATGGGCATCAAGGCGTGGACGTACATTATCTTGTAGTATACTGCTTTAGTGTTGGTGTTGATGTGGGATTGCATGCTCAAGAGCTGGTCAAGGGTGATTCCGAGATAGCAAACCTCCTGTTTAACTCCAGTCCTGCGTTCCTTACATTTAAAATTGATAGGGGGAGTGAGGGATGAAAGCTCGGTCCTTGGTTATGAACAGTACTTTGGTCTTCTTGCATTTAACCGTAAGGTTGTGCTTGGAGAACCATTCAGAGACTGCATTGAAGCAATCTATCAATTTAGTGTAGTTGGGTTTTGTATGACCTGCTCCTCTCCTCACTGGGCAACAGAAACTGGACTCTTGGAATTTGATCCCTTCACTCAAAGCAATGGAGTGGAGAAGGGTGCATGTAGCATAATATCGTCTGCATAAATGTGATAATGTATCTTGAAGGATTGTATTCAAGAGCATATAGGCTGAATGTAGATACTAAATAGCAGAGAGGATAGTGTTGATCCCTGTGGGACACCTTATGGTTCATTATGTTGCTGATGAGTGCTACCCTGTTTTTACCTGTTGCATGCATCCTGTTAGGCATGGCTACTAGGGCACCAATCCATTAGTGAAAGTAGCATCCCAGACTAGGCTTATTCAGTGTGCTCGTGCTCCAAACTGGGATTGAGTGTAGCCTGAAGCTGTGCTTAGACCATAATTAAATTATTTTGCTATAGTTAGTTTTTCTGAGGCATTGTTGCAATTTTACTTTGAGGTATTTTACACGTTTTTCAGGTTCAGTAGTTCCCTCCCAGCCAAAGAAATTCCAGTCAAGTGGTTGCCTGAGGCAGCAAGGAAAAGTGACTTTCCCAAGGTCACAAGGAAGGTCAGCAGAGGAAATGGTATTGAAGTCTGGTTTTCACTGGTTATCAGCCCATTCCTCCAATCATTAGGCTGCTCCTTCCTCACGTGTGTGAAGCCTTTGCCATGTTCATCCATTCGTACATCATACTGCTTGGCTCAAATTTACAATAACTGATAGATGGGGTGATGTTTAAATAGGCCTGGTAGATGCAAGTATGCAGGCTGCGCTTTGTGGTTTTTGATCTACCCTTAATGAAATGTAGAACTAAAAAGAAGAATGAAGCGCAGTGCTATTAATGTGTATGTATTATTTCTGTACCCTACCTAGCAGAATTTCTCAGCCCCTTGGAATGTTCCCTGATAGGCGATGGATCCAGGTATCTGCATCCTTCCTATGGCCTGCTTTGGGGGGGGGGGAAAGGAAAAGGTAGAGATCCCCCACTGTGGCATGGCATACAAACAGGGTTCGCTTGTTCTCATCTATCCATCTGCACTTAAAAAGTGGCAGCGGTGTCCAGTGCAAAGAGAAGAAAAAGCCTAATAAGCATGCGGAGAAACGCCCAGGAAAGCATTCAGAATTGATCGTGTGGAGTATTTATATATCCTGATGTAAAAGGTGCTGTTGACAGGTGGCCAGGTTCACTCCATATAAAACCATGTGTGCGCTGTCAGCCCTGTGCATGCAGCCTTGTTTCGATTGATGAATTGCCTGCTTTCTTGATTAAACCTTCCGTCACTTAAGAAACAAAAAAGCCTGTGTTTGGATGGCAGCGTGGAACATGTCAAAGAATCTGTCTGCTTTACCTTTGTGCAGATGTTGGGCACAGACTGTAACGTGTATTATTAAAATGAATGTGGCATTTGCTGTGCATTATTCCTTTCCTGGGAGAGAAAGGGGCCAGTAAATTATATGCTAATAATAAGATTTAACCCTTTTTCTGAAAGGGGAAGACTTGAGAGCGCAAGCAGTCGGGTAGGCATGGCTAATAGGATATGCCTTAACATGCTGTGTCACTTCAGTTAATAAGTGACATTTCATTTTTCAGGCCATATTGCAGACAACCCAGTGGGCCTTACCTGGCACAGAGGTAACGTACCACTAAAACCAGCAAACTAGGAGCGTTTTAAATTGCAAGCTAGTTTTAAAGAAATGTGTGCATAATATCGATCAGGGAAAATAATAGAGGTGGTTTCTCTAGATTGCCATGTTGTGCCCTTCCTGCTGTCCCTAGAGCTTGTTGAATAATCCACCTTCACGGGAAGTAGGTTGCTGGTTTCTTTTGAAGTTTGTTCATCGCCTTGAGCTGTTTGCAATGGCAAGCAGTTAATCGAATTATACTTGGGGTAATTTTAGCATTTGCTCATGTGCCTTGCCTTAAGGTTTTTCCTATGCAGCACAGCCTTATAGAAGGAAACACGTCAACGTGGTTTCCAAGAATGCACTGTGCTAACTTGCAGATAGTCTTCCAAGAAGGTTTACTGTATAAGGCGCCAAAATAGGGAAAAGGCACAAAATGTAATAGAATTCCAATAGCTGCATTTTAGGTAGAGCTAACAGTTGCATGACTTCAACAAGCTAGGTCTGGCTCTTCCCTGGCAACAAAATAAATAGCCAAAGTTAGGTGCCCTTTCACTAAACTGGCAACTGTTACTGCGCAGTTTAGCACACGCTTAGCTACATGTGGTAAACGTCACTGCGAGCTAAGAACAGCCAGCGCGGTGAAAATCTCACGCTAACGGCTCATATTGCCTCAGGGTGAAATCGGGTCAGTCATGGGATATTGCTGCTTGTTAGCTGTTGATAGCTATATCTTATTTCCGAGAATTTCATTATCTATTGGATGCTTGAGGTAAAGAGTTGAAAAATGTCAGCTATGAAATATAAGCTCATCAAGACATCATGGTCTTAAGGCCCAGGATAGTTTGCATACATGAAGTAGGCTGCTTTTTTTAATCTGTTGAAGCTTCCCAATTCTCTGAGTGCGCCACCAGTGTTCAGGGCCGGCCCCAGAATCGGTTCAAGGTGTTGGCACCCTAGGTCAACTTTGAGCCTATGCTCCCGGGCTGTCGGGATCTATTGTTTTAGCTTTGAATCGGTCTTGCCAGCATTATGTGATTATATAAGTCCAGAACGCAGTGAAAGTAGAAGGAAAGCTGGGGGCATCTATTGTGATGTTCTTGCAGTTTGTAAACACCACCATCTAGGGACAAGAGCAGGGAGGGTAATTTTTGCCAGAATTTATCCATGGAGTTAGCTTTCATAAAATTACCTCTCCACTCTCTATGCACATAAGTCTACCTGAATAGAACAGAGGCATTTTCTGGGCTGAGCTGGAGAAGGGCTTGCATTCATGCTTTTGAAAATGTGAGCATACGCACACAGATTAACCCTGGAAATTGTCCATGCCAAAGGGAGGAGTAAAGGTAACACATAATCCTTTGTGGTAAGTTTCAAAGCAGACATACATTAGCTTTGAAAATCTGGCCACTTCCATGCAGGAAAAACTGGCTACATGCTTTCTACTCATGCACACAGCTATGCAAATTTCCCCCTCAGAAAAAATCCTGATCTTTCTCTAAAAATTTATATACTGCCTATAAAACAACTATGCATCCATAAAAAAACACACACATCATGCAATTAAAAACAAAATGAACAAACATTCTTTTACCTTCAGAGAAAGTATCGTTTGAAAATTCTCATCCCAGCCTCCGTGAGGAAAAGAGGATTTCCTCGGAGCAAGCCAGCAAAATTAAGTGCAAGGATTTCATTTTGAAATCCACATTCCTGCTTCTTTTCAGGTTTACCCCACTTGCCTTGCAGCTGTAGACTGTGGCGTAAGAGATCCCTATGGTGCCGGCCAGTTGATTTTTAAAATGGGCTTGCAAACCTTAGAGCTTCCCATGAGGTCTCCTGCCCCCCTACTAAGAAGAAATGTACTGTTTTCATTCATCTTTTTTGTTTTGTGGAGGGAGGGGGGGTGAATAATTAAATGATTTGTTTGGCAGCCGTGTCATTTTTAATAAAAGCAAGTAATTTAAAAACAAGAAACATGACAGCAGAAAAAGACCACATGTCCTTTCTAGTCTGCCCTTCCATATCAGCTACTATAGTCCCTTTTTTCCTTTAGAGATCTTCTGTGTTTGTCCCATGCTTTCTTGAATTCACACGCTGTCCTCGTCTCTATTACTTCCACTGAGAGACTATTCCACGCATCTATCACTCTTTCCAGAAAGAAATATTTCCACGTATTACTCCTGAGTCTATGCCCTTTCATCCTCATCCTATGTCCATTCGTTGCAGAGCTTTCTTTCAATTGAAAGAGGCTCTCCTCCTGTAGATTTATGCCATTGAAGTATTTAAACGTCTCTATCATATCTCCTTTATCTCACCTTTCCTGCAAAGTGTACATATTGAGATCTTTGTCTATCCCCATATGGTTTATAATGAAGACCACTGACCATTATGGTAGCCACCCTCTGTACTGACTTTATCCTATTTGTATTCTTTTGAAGATGTGGTCTCTGGAACTGCATACAGTACTCCAAATGAGGTCTTACCAAAGACTTGTACAGAGGCACTATCACCTCTTTTTCATTGCTGGCCATTCCTCTCCCTATGCACCCAAGCATTCTTCTGGCTTTTGCTGTCACTTTTTCTACCTGTTTAGCCACTTTAAGATCATCAGAAACATTCATGCCCAGGTCCCGCCCTTCTTTTGTGGACAGAGGTACTTCACCTCCTACACTGTTCTCCTCCCTTGGATTTTTGCAGCCCAAATGCATAACCCTGCATTTTTTAGCATTAAATTTCAGCTGCCAAATTCTTGACCATTCTTCAAGCTTAGCTAGATCCCTCCTCATGTTATCTACTTCTTCCTGGGTGTCTACTCTATTGCAGATTTTGGTATCATCCGCAAAGAGGCAAACCTTACCCGACAAACCCTTCTGCAATATTTATTTATTTATTTTATTTATCTATCTAGGCTTATATACCACTTTTCACTGGGTCAAAGCAGTTTACATTGAACAAAACAATCGTTACATGGAACAGATAAATATCTTGACTACATAGAACAGTAAACATTATAGTTAATGAACAATAGGAATATTCATAATAACTTCCTAATTACATAATATACATAATATGTATATTAGCCAACTATTTTCAATCATTGAACTATATACAATTAAGATAGTTATTCCCATCAGTATATTTTTTAACTATTTACAGATGTAGGTTCTGTTATATGTGTATCTGCCTCGTTGTTGTCATGTCAGAGGGTAGGTTAGGTGGTGGGTCCAAAGTGGTCAGAGAATAAGTGGGTTTTCACGTGTTTGTGGAAAAAGGGGAGGTCAGTGATGTTCCTTAGTGTATCAGGCAAAGAGTTCCAGTGGGATGATGTGGAGAGTTCAAATGCTCTTTGGCAAGTATGTTGATTAAATTTTGGTTTAGATGTGGTATTTTGAGCTTGTTGGTTGTGGCAGATCTTCATGGTCTGTTTGTGGTGAACTTCTGAAGGAGGAATTGTAGATGAGTGGGTGGTTGTGAGTGTAGTGCTTTGTGCCTTAGGAGCAAGGTCTTATATTTAATTCTGCTAGTGAGGGGCAGCCAGTGGAACTGTTTTAGGTTGGGGATAATGTGGTCAAATTTAGCAGCATTTTCTGGATTGTACATGCAGCTATGTGGCGTGCAGATTGGAGGGGAAGGAAGGTGGCCTGTGGTAGTCCCTGGTAGATACTGTTGCAGTAGTCAGCATGAGGGAGAGTGAGGGCTTGGAGTGCTGAGGGGAAGTCTTCCTGTTTGAGGAGCTGACTAGAGTCGTTGCAGGGTTTTAGTTTTGAAGTATATTGTGTTGACTGGTTTTGTTACATGAGTTTTGAAGGAGAGTTGTTGGTCAAGAGTTATCCCTAGGTATTTTAGTTCTGGTCTGATATTTATCTGGGTGTTTAGTGGGATTGTGGTTGGTGGGTTGAATGAAGGGTCTGTTGTAATGAGCATAGCTTCTGTTTTTCTGCAATTTATTGATAGGCTGTTCGTTGTGAGCCAATTGGAGACGTCTTCAAAGCAGTCCTGAATTTGTGTGTATGATGGTTGTTTGGTGTATAGCATGATGTCATCTGCATATATGCCAAAGTGGTTGAGCAAATGGGTTGGAGATATAGTTTGAAGGAAGGTGCGTAGAGTGTGGAACCTTGAGGTACACCTTGTGTGTGCTTGTATTGTTTGGAGGTTCTCGTGCCCGTTTTTATCTCTTGGTATCTGTTAGTGAAGTAGGACTGAAACCATTTGAAGACAGTATCTCGGATGCCATATGACTGTAGTCGCTGGAGGAGCATGCCATGGTTGACTATCGAATGCTGCAAAGATGTTCAAGAATATTAGGTAGGCTTGTGAGCGGTCTTGTATTCCTTGGGTTAGAGTGTTGATAAGTGATAGGTGATGTCATTAGAATTTCCACGCCATGCAGTGGGCGGAAGCCGTGTTGTGGATCAAGCAATATCACTAACAAAAAAGGAAAAAAAATACTTAAAATCTGGATTTAAGCATTGAAATCTGCTGCACCTTAAAAGGGTGAATGTAGAAATGTAAAAGCATGCTCATATTAGATTTTACATTGGCATTTGAAGATACATAATATAACGTACCACTAGTAGAAATACGTTGCGTGCTTGAGCTGCACCCTCTTTAATTTATTTGCTGTCCTTGACAAGTTGATGGATGGAATGTGAGGATTTACTGCTAGCCCTGAAATATGCAGAAAGACGTGCAGGGCTCACCCAACTGCCAGGACAACTAGGCAGCTGCCTAGGGTGTCAGCTTCTGGAGGGCAGCAAAAAGCAGGGCATTCAAAGCTGAACAATAGATTCTGACAATTGGAGTGGAGGGGAGGGGCGGAGCATAAGGCTTAAGGTTTGCCTAGGGTGCCAACACCCTAAACCAAATCTGGGACCAGTCTAGGAGAAGTGTAAGAGAGAAGAAAATTCCTGACATTTGGTTATGTTAGCTATGTTAAAAACAAATGCCCTGCCTGGGTAAGCAGTTTGGAGGGGAGCGGGGCTGAAAAAAGGTAGGGGAAGGGTCAAAGTTTTTGATGCACAGAATCTCTTATCCAGAAAGTGGAGCTGGTGAGAGAGCTCTCTTAATAAGGAATGGGTAACACTTTACTTATGGGGCTGCCGGAAAGGAGCCCTAAAAGCCGCATGGAATCCCAGTACTGCTTCGTAGAAGTGCACTCGCTCCCCTGAAACGAGAGTTTTTATTCAAACCTGAGTTTCAAGCACAGTTCATTGGGGTGTACAGTTCTAGAAAGCTTGGCTTATGTAGCCGCTTGCATGCAACAGGGACGTGAAGGGTCTTGTACCGAGCAAAGCTTGCTCTCTGCTCTTCGACTTTGGTTCAGTTTATCTAATCACCAGGGTCCACTTGTGCACAGAGGACATGTCTCGGTTGGGCAAGTGGCTTGCCGGTCTCAGTAATGCCTTTTTCCTCTGCTGTTCACTCCCTGACGTGAATGCCTTTCTGAAGGATTTGTCTTCCTCCACAACTGTCCTTCACACGCATTCAACTCTGCTATATTTCATGAAATGTTCATTTTTAACTTTTAATGCACTTTGGCTGAAATGATGTGATTCCAGCATCATTGTTATGCCCAGTGTGTGACTTCTGAATGCACTGTACATGTACCGCAATCAAATGTATGTCTGCGTATACGATTTTATTGTATTTTATTTTATTTTGCATAAGGAAACTGTTACAGGCTTTGTACGTTTAAACACTTATTAACTGAACAACAACCATCAAATTGCCCAGACAAATTCTCTTTTGAAAATCTCTGAAACTGAGCAAAGGGGGGGGGGGGGGGTGTTCTGTACTGCTGTGGCAGAGCAGTGACGAGGAATTTTGATTTCCCGGAACTGATATTAGATTCCTTATTAAACTATGTGCATCTGCTTTTAATTTACTCCAAATAATTGGAAAATGCAATGAAGCTTTCCAATTAAAGCACGGCTTTATGCCGTTTAATAATACCCCCATAATATTATAGCCCATGCAGTGACAGGTGAGTCGACGTATGAATAAAACATAAAGGCAGCATTAAGGGACAGAAAGCCGGAGACAGTTGTTAGGGATTTTAAATACTGGATGTAATTTGCATATATTAATCTCTTCTTTCAGCTTTATCAGACTTTCTTCGGTATTTGAAGTTAAAATAGCAATGACAGCCTGAGTGTGCCTAGTGTTTTTTTTTTTAAAGATTTATTACTTGTATAATTTCTGATCTTTAATAAGCAGATATGACTGATCCTCAAAGCGCTATAGAAATTGGTTAATTGTTCCAGATGGCGTGTACTGATTATGCAAAATTACTTTTCACACTTTTTTTGTGTGCGTAGTTTACAGTAAAATTTAAAAAAAAGAAAAGTATAACCTTATCATGCTGTTCTACATCTTAAATTTTTTTCCTTTTTGCGCAGAAGTTGTATTCAAGCCGCCACATTTCATAGATGGACACAGCTTTTCGTGTTGCAAAAAAATGTGTTTTTCTATCACCACCACCACCTCCATCCCCCAATCCCCCTCTCGATTTGGCAAAGAATAATAGAACACATTTCTCATTGTTTGGGAATGTGCTGCCGACATGAAGCACTTCTGCCTGACTGCTCTTTGTAGGGAATGCGTAATTCGCATAGCAGAAGATGCTAAGTCGTTACAACTTGTTTTCTTTATTCTCTCAGCTGACTATCCAAACTAAGCAGATGAGTTTCTTTGTTTCCATGTGAGGATGGCATCAAAGGCTGGAGATCCTTAAAGGGTGCAGAATGAGTGTGGCTTAATTTTTCTTTTTGTTTTTTTGAGCCAGCCTTTCAGATCCATAGTATTTTGACAAACCGGAGAAAGCAAGGAATGCAATTCTACTAGGGGTGGAGTTAGGATTGCTTTTCTTGATGAGCATAATTCCCCCTCCCCCATGTCTCAGTAATATACACATGCAATTGACATATTAATATGGTAGATGATGGTGAAAGTTCATTCTCTTACCAGCATCCTAAATTGTGCAGTAGGTATGTGTTAAGTTGCACCAGTTTTCTAGGGAATGTGCACACATTTATTCCCAGTATGTAATACGCTTTCTCCAGGACCAAGCAGGAAGTCAGTCCTCACTTATGGGTGACATCGGCGCCGATGGAGCCCTCGTGCGGAGCATTTCCCCAGCTTTCTAAGAAAGCCTTTGGGAATACTATACGCATGTGCGGTCCCCTTCCCGCCTAAAGGTGCCATCTTCCTCAGTCTCTCTTTTTCTGTGGAGCCCTTCGGATGTTTGTCCTAGTCACCCGGGAAAAGTTGGCGTTTTCTTGAAGATTTCTTCGTTTTTTCTTCGAGTTCGACACCGGTCCCCTTCCCGCTGGGTTCGGGACACCGGTATCGAGCCCGTTCTCTATTTTTCGGTTTTTGCCCTTCCTGGCTGGCGTTTGCGCCCTTTTTTCTGTTTTTCCCTGGAAGGCCGGTCTTTTGACCTCGCGGGGGCCCTTTTTTCCCCGATGGCTTCCATTGGTTTTAAGAAGTGTGATCGGTGCAAGAAACTGTCTCTCACCGACACACACGACTGCTGCCTTCGGTGCCTCGGCCCAGATCATGATCCCATGATCTGTGGCCCGTGTGGTAAAATGTCCACCAAGGTGCTTCGAAGCCGTCAGCACCAGAAGGAAAGGATTTTTTCAGATTCTGCCTCCGGCCGGGCCCGGACCTCGTCTGAGGCCTCGACGTCTCGGGAGTCTGATCCCGAGCATCGCCGGAGTTCCTTGGACAGGGGGTCCCCCGACCGGGAACGCAAGAGGAAGAAGCGGCTCGCGAGGGCGGCATCGGAGGAGCTCCCTGGTCCCTCGAGGGCCAGGTCTAAGACCCCCGACCGCCGTCCCGGGCCTTTGGAGCAGGAGAAGCCATCCAAAGTCTCGTGTAGAGCCGGAGACCGTCGGACATGTAAGTCCTGTAGTCCTCGTGGACACTCCTCTGAGGGAGCCGACGTCGGGCCCGAGTCAGTGGCTGCTGAGTCTCCTGAGCTTGGACTCAGGCTGACAGCCTTGGAGTGCAGATTGTCTGCCTTCATGGAGCAGCAGCGGGTACTGATGGTCAGCCTCGCTGGTGCATCTGCCCTGACCACCGGGACATCGACGCCGAAGTTGACCCCGGAGACCGAGCCGATACTCAAGACCATGAAGGCTTGAGGTCGTCCTCGGTCAAGGTCTCCCTCGACCTCCTGCTCAGAACCAAGGGCGTCGACGCCGGTGCCTTCAGCGTCGGGGCGGGTGCCACCTTGACCCGCACGGTCGGAGCCCCTCGACTCCTCTTCCGATGAGTCAGCCTGGGAGACGGAGGATGAGGAGTCCCCTGATACCTTCCGGACTCGGTGCGTCCCGTCAGACTCACCGCAGTCCGAGCCCCGGAGTAGATCCCCTCTGGAGGACACCTGGTTCTCGGAGTTTGTGCGGGACATGGCCAAGGCCTTGGCGATTCCCGCCGACCCCAAGGAGGAGCCTCGAGCCGAGGAGCTTGAGGCCCTCCAGTATGACTCTCCTCCGAAGGAGGCCTTTACTGTGCTGGTTCCTCCGATGCTGGAACAGCTCCTCTTCCGGATGTGGGAGGCACTGGCCTCGGCGCCGGTCTTGAGCAAGCGGGTCGATTCCATTTATCGACTCCGTAAGAGCCCTGGCTTCCAAAAAGCGCAGCTGCCCCACCATTCCATGGTGGTGGAATCGGCCATGCATCGACTGAAGAGCCAGAAGATGCACTCCACGGTGACCCCCGGTAGGGAGGCCCGGAACCTGGATGCCTTCGGCAGAAAGTGCTTCCAGGGCTCGATGCTTGCTTGCCGTGCCCAGTCATACCAGCTGTACATGGGCATGTCTCTCCGAGACCTGACAAAGGAGCTTGCCGGGTTCTCTGCTGGTCTCTCTGGCGAACCTTTGCAGCGGTTCCAGTCTTTGTCTTCAGGTATCCGGGACTGTTCCAAATTCATGTCCCGAGCGGCCTACGATGGCTTCGAGGCTTCGGCTCGTGTGGCGGCCACCGGCATCGTGGCCCGACGCCAGGCATGGCTGCAGTCATCGGACCTCGAGCCTTGGGTTCAGGACAAGTTGGTCGATGTCCCTTGCTGAGGTGAGAACCTTTTTGGCAAACCCATGGCCAAGAAGGCCGCTGAGCTCGAGACCGAGCACCTGACCAGGACTAGGCTGTCCAGGAAGACTTCTGCCCCTTCTCACAAAAAGAAGGGCTCGGGTAAAAAGCCCTTCTACCCGAGAAAGGTGTCTGCCTACAAACCTTTCCCGCAATATCAGGCCTCCCCAGCTCCCCCTCCAGGGCAGCAGGCCAAGGGGCAGGGACATGGGCCCCGTAGGCAGAAGGCCCCCAAGCCTCCGGCTCCTCCTCCTACCCAGCAGGGAGGGGGGTTTTGACTCCCAAGGCATAGCCTCTCCGTCCCTGCTGTCCCATCCCTGCACAGGAGGTCGCTTAGCCCTGTTTGCCCACAGGTGGCCACCCATTACAGGGGATGCTTGGGTCCTAAGCATCATCCACCAGGGCTATCTCCTTCATTTCCAACAGCTACCTCCTGTCTACTTTCTAGGAGAACCCCTGAGGCCTCTCCTGCACACCAACCTCCTCCTCCAAAAACTTCAGGTTCTGCTTCTGGACAAGGCGGTGGAGCCTGTACCTCCTCACCTACAGGGGCACGGCTTCTACTCCAGCTATTTTCTGGTGCCAAAGAGAACAGGAGGCCTAAGGCCTATCCTAGACCTCAGAAACCTAAACAAGTTCTTGGAGAAAGAGAAGTTCAAGATGCTTACTCTTGGAACATTTCTGCCCTACCTCCAGCAGGGAGACTGGCTATGCTCCTTAGATCTAAAGGATGCGTACACTCACATCCTCATTCATCCAGACCACAGAAAGTACCTCAGGTTCGTGGTGGGAGGAAACCACTACCAGTACTGAGTGCTGCCTTTTGGCCTAACTTCCGCCCCACGGGTCTTTACAAAGTGCCTAGCTGTGGTGGCGGCCCACTTGAGGACTCGAGGAGTTTTTGTCTTCCCCTATCTGGACGACTGGCTCATCCGGGGTCAGACTTATCAGGAGGCCAGGCAGGCCACCTTCAGGACTGTCACACTCCTTCAAGACCTAGACTTTGTCATAAACTTTGCCAAGTCCACTTTGCTCCCCTCCCAGAATCTAGAGTTCATAGGAGCACAGCTGGACTCTCTGCAAGCAAGGGCTTATTTGCCAGAGGATAGAGCTCAAAGACTCATGGAGTTGGCGTCACCGGTTTCTCAGCCTGACAAGGGTTCCTGCCAGGCTCTGTCTGCAACTCCTGGGACACATGGCATTGACTGTGCATGTGACCCCCAATGCCCGCCTCCACATGAGGCCTGCACAGTGGTGCCTCAGAACTCAGTGGAAGCAGGCCACAGGGAGCCTAGCAGACAAAGTAAGGGTGTCAAATCCCTTCCTTCATTCTTTTCAGTGGTGGCTACACCCCCCCAACTTACTGCAGGGGGTGCCTTTTCAGGTGCCTGCCCCCACAGTGGTGTTGACAACCGATGCCTCCTTACAGGGCTGGGGTGCACACTGTCAAGAGAGCTGCACCCAAGGCCTCTGGTCCCCATGGGAAGCCACGCAACAGATCAGATCAGCCACGCCACTGGAACTGCAGGCTATTCGCTTAGCCCTCAGGACTTTTTCTCACACCTTGGCCCGTCAGTCTGTTCTTGTTCAGACGGACAACCAAGTAGCCATGTTCTATGTGAACAAACAGGGCGGCACTGGATCCAGGCTTCTCTGCCTGGAAGCACAGGCCCTTTGCTCTTTTGCCCTCAGGCACCAGATGTTTCTGAGGGCGGTTTATCTACCTGGCCAGGAGAACTTTCTGGCAGACCGCTTAAGCAGAATTCTGCAGCCCCACGAATGGCAGCTACACCCTTTGGTGGTTCAACAGATTTTCCTGAAATGGGGACTTCCATCCATGGATCTCTTTGCCAGTCCCCTGAATCACCAACTGCCCAGGTTTTGTTCCAGGCAACCGCATCCCCTAAGGGTGGCGGCAGACGCCTTCCTGATTTCTTGGTCCCAGGGCCTGCTCTATGCGTTTTCTCCCACACCTCTGGTGGCCCGAACCTTGTTCAAGATTCTCAGGGACAAGGCCTTAGTACTTCTGGTTGCTCCCAGGTGGCCGAGGCAGCCCTAGTTCCCTCTACTACTTCAACTGGCAGTGGAGACACCCATGCCTCTGGGATTCCAACCCGACCTTCTATCTCAGGATCAGGGTTCCCTTTTGCATACTAATCTCAAATCTCTCCATCTGATGGCATGGAGGCTGCAAGGGTAGTCTTGGCTCCCTGGGGTCTACCTCAAGAAGTGGAAGAGGTGGTCTTGGCCTCTAGAAAGCAATCCACCAGGAAAACCTATGCCCTAAAGTGGAGAAGGTTCTCCTTGTGGTGTCAGCAACGCAAGGAAGATCATTTCACCTGCACTGCCAGTAGTACCTACTGCACTTGTCCAATCAGGGCCTTAAGTCCAATTCTGTTCTGGTCCACCTCTCTGCTCTGGCAGCTCATCACTCTCTGGTGGAGGGACACTCTTTGTCAGTTCACTCCTTGGTGTCCAGGTTTCTCAGAGGCTTGCTCTTGCTCAAGCCTCCTCTCTGTTCACCGGCCCCTGAGTGGGAGTTGAATGTGGTCTTGCAGCAACTGACTCGCCCACCTTTTGAGCCCATGGCTTCATGTCCTTTGCGCTTCCTATCCTGGAAGACTCTATTCCTAGTGGCCTTGATCTCGGCCAGGCGAGTGAGTGAACTTCAAGCCCTGGTCTGTGACAGGCCATACACTCGCTTCTGTAGGAACAGGGTAGTCCTTAGGACTCATCCTAAGTTCCTCCGCAAGGTTGTCTCCTCTTTCCA
The DNA here is from genome assembly GCA_033557465.1 of Ichthyophis bannanicus. Classification (NCBI taxonomy): domain Eukaryota; kingdom Metazoa; phylum Chordata; class Amphibia; order Gymnophiona; family Ichthyophiidae; genus Ichthyophis; species Ichthyophis bannanicus. The sequence goes on along the minus strand of CM066039.1, from coordinate 10,523,294 downwards.
TCTCATCCAAGAGGTGGTTCTTCCAACATTCCTCCCTAGGCCCCCATGCAAGCCGGGCTGAAACAGTCCTGCATACCCTGGACTGTAGGAGGGCCTTGTCCTTCTACCTTGAGCATACGCAGGGGCAGAGACGGGCTACTCAGCTCTTCGTATCTTTTGACCTCAATAACTTGGGGGTACCTGTGTCCAAGCGTACCTTGTCCATCTGGGTGGCTGACTGTATCACCTGGGCTTACAGGGCAGCTGACCTTCCTTTGCAGGGTCGGGTCACGGCCCACCGTGTCAGGGCAATGGCTGCCTCAGTAGCTCATCTCCGCTCTGTACCGTTTGCAGACATCTGCAGGGCTGCAACGTGGTCTTCAAGCCAGACTTTTGCGGCCCATTACTGCCTGGAGAGGGAGTCCCGTAGGGACAGTGCTTTCGGTCAGGCAGTGCTCCGGAATCTCTTTGAGGTTTAGGCAACTCCTACCCTCCAGCCCTCTGGTTGGGCCACGGGTGGGGGTATGTTTCAGTGAAATCCTTTCTCTGATGCTGAGGCTAGAGGGAGCTCATTTTTTTTTTCAGCTCTGGGCCTCCGGTAGCCTGAAGCTGGGGAGTCCCATAAGTGAGGACTGACTTCTTGCTTGGTCCTGGAGAAAGAGTAGTTATTCACCTGTAACAGGTGTTCTCCAGGAGCAGCAGGAATCCGTCCTCACAAACCTCCCTCCTCCCCTGGGAGTTGCAGTTGTACATAGTTCATTTTTACATTTTTGAGTGCTGTTTTTTAGCTATGTCATTTGACTGAGCAAGATGGCACCTTTAGGCGGGAAGGGGACCGCGCATGCATGTAGTATTCCCAAAGGCTTTCTTAGAAAGCTGGGGAAATGCTCCGCACGAGGGCTCCATCGGCGCCGATGTCACCCATAAGTGAGGACTGATTCCTGCTGCTCCTGGAGAACACCTGTTACAGGTGAGTAACTACTCTTTCCAGCTTCTTTGATCCACTCCACATATTTTATAAAGAATGCGCGTAAATGCTAATCCCTCTCCAATCTTATTCCCAGGAACAAAGGTAATTTTATAATGGGGCTCCTAGGGTAAGGCAGCCAAAACATAACCTGTTTTAAGCCTGTTTTATAAGTGTCTACATGTCTTCGTAATAATATATTGGCATAAGTTGCAGGGATCGCACCTTAGATGAACACTTGAAGTTAAGTGCCGATTTAGATTAAGGTATTTCATAAAGTGTGCACTTATGAAGTCCGCCCCAGCTATGCCTACCAGCCAAGTACGTGCCTTCATGTCAAAGTGCATTCTTTTATGGCGTTCAATATTTTATGAGGCTAATTATTAACATGCATAAACTGTCACACATGTCCATTAATGACTTTATAAAATTACTGTCATGTAGTCCGGGCGATTTGCCTTTTCAAATTGCCGCCTAAATTGGCCCATTCAGTCCTCCTAGCAGAGATTCTTTCACTTAAGTCAGGGATTCTCAACCCAGTCCTGGGGACACACCCGGTCAGTCAGGTTTTCAGGATAACTGTAATGAATATGCATGAGAGAGATCTGCATACATCGGAGGTGTAGTGTATGCAGACCTCTGTCATGCATGTTCATTGTGGTTATCGTGAAAACCTGATTGGCCAGGTGTGTCCCGAGGACTGGGTTGAGAACACCTGACTTAGGATAGATGAGCATATAAAGTCCAATATGCAACCCAACACTAGCACCTCCCTCCCCCTTTGAAAAGGCTTTATAAAGGTTCTTCAGTTATGTAAAGCTATTTGTCAAGAATTTAGCACAGTCCTCCTTTCCCCTTGTCAATAAGTTAGGAATATTTGTTTAAGCTTAGTTGACTAGTCAAGCACCACACAGTCCTGCTATTTGTCTAACACTGGCATTGACATTTCTTCTCCAAGGTAATCATTTTTTCTTTTATGTGATGTCCTTCCTGGCCCTGAGTTCTTGCTCTGGAAACAGAACAAGAGGCAAGATTGATGTAAGAGAACATTTCTTCAAGATGGATCATCAGGCTCCACTTCCTAGAAGAGCTTAAGTCTAGGCACTTAGTGGACATAGTTACATAATATTGCATTGATAATACCTTACTTCCTTATCGTTCCTACAGTCTAGTCCCGAACTCTGGAGTTTATGCTCCTCTTCCAGCAGCTTGGAGACTGAGAAACGTCATTTCTGTGATGTCACGGGTACATAAGTACAGTCACCTCCTTCACACTCCAGTTCTCTGTCTCCAAGCAGCTGGAGGATCAGTGAGCCTGGTGGTCGGGGCTCACTGGAGGAGCAATTAAGGAAAGTTAGGGTTTAGTTTAGTTTACATTGGTTTAAAAAAAAAAAAAAGCTAACTCTTCCTTTATTTCTTTAGTTTTTTACTTGAGTGTTAGTTGGATAAGCTGAGCCCTCCCCCCCGCTCCTGCTGATTTCGATGGGGAGCGCGGGACGGCTTAATTTGTGAGCAGTCAGCCTCCGGGGCAGGAGTCTTCACGGTGACTGAAGATCCGGCAGTGAGTTCGGCCCATAGCCAGCGCAGAAGAGTCTGCCTGCCAGAGCTATTGGGTTGCGGAGGTCAGTGGGCCTTTCGGTTTTCCCTGCGGCACTGCTCGAAGGGGGATCTCGGCAGTGTCGGCTCCTGATTCGCCCAAGGCGGCAGCTCTCGCTTAGCGATTGAGCGCTGCAGGAGCAAGGCTTCGCTTCGCAGGAGGAAGCGACATATCAAAAGGTACGAAGTTTTGTCTTTTTTGATCCTGAAGCCGGGCGGGAGCCGACAGTGCACTTAGATGCAGCCGCGGAGTGCAGGCCGGGCCGCGTGTCGGCTGCGTGGGAAAACACCGTGTTCAGTCAGCGGCAGCAGATTGTCGCTGTGTATGGAGGGGAGACCTCGTTTTCACTCCCGTTCCCCAGGCGTTGACTGGGGACTTAGTTTGAGTGGAATGCTGTAAAGAGAAAAAAAAAAAAAGTTTTATTGCTTTCTTGGTGTTTCAGTTTAGCTGTGCTGAAGCAGCTTACTGGATTAAAGGCGCTTTTGTGGTCTGTGAGCCCTCTGGAGGATAGTGGAAACAGCCTCCAGGACGAGATGCTTTTTACGATGCTCTGTTTGCTCTGCGGGGCAAAGAGGAGCGCGGTGTCCGATGCAGGGGTGTGTAGGAGCTGCAGTCTGGAGGTCAGGGCTCTGAGGTGGTAGCGGAAGCTCCAAGAGGAGTGCCTACCGTCCTGATGGAGCCAGGGTCCCCTCTTCTTCCATTCCCAGAGTCGGTGCCTGGAACCTCCTCTACTCCGGATGTACGAAGCACGCAGTCTCTGTTATCTGGGGGGCTAGCAGCGATTTTTTTGCCTGAGTTTGTGGCGGTAATCCAGCAGGCATTCGGCTCTGCCCCAGGAGCTTCTCCGTCAGGGGTCACGGACTCTCTGCTGGGGGTAAAGAGACCAGGAACACCTCTGCCTGCGGGAGTCTCAGGTTCAGTGGCGAAGAGGCCCAGAGCTGAGGAGGAGTCAGTCGGCTCAGAGGGAGACTGTTCGGAGGACCCTGATTTGGATGAAGAGTTGGAGGAAGGTGAGATTACAGAACAGGAAGATCAAGCGAGGGTGGTTCGCGTGTTTCGACGAGAGGAGTTGCCCGCACTCATTTTAGAGACTCTCAAAGCTCTTAATATGCCCTCCGGAGTTCAGGCGGAAGAGACAGCCCTGGAGGACCCGTTACTGCAGGCCTTTAGAAAGACTCAGAGGGCTTTCCCGGTGCACAGGGTGATTTGAGAAATGATCCAAGAGGAATGGGACCTACCCGAAACATCTCTCAAGGGGTCTAGAGTTATGGCGCGGCTGTACCCTCTCATGGACCAGGATCGGGAGTTGTTTAAGTCTCCCAGAGTGGATGCAGCTGTATCAGCAGTCACCAAGAAGACTACCATTCCGGTGGAGGGTAGTGCTGCCCTCAAGGATGCCCAGGACCGGAAACGTAAGACCTTGTTGAAGCAGGTCTTTGAGGTAAATGTGCTCTCCTTGAAAGCGTCCATTTGTGGGGCGTGGGTGGCGAGAGTGTGTCTTCGCTGGGTGCAGCGTATTCAAGGTGACCAGTCGGAAGATACAACGGAGGAAGTGGCGAGATTGGAGTCCAGGGCAGCCTATCTGGCTGATATTTCATTATGACCTTATCAAGGGTCTCTCGGTGGTTGCGGCGAGACACTATCTTTGGCTGTGAAATTGGGCGGCAGATAGCTCGTCTAAGGCTAGGCTTAGTAAGCTCCCTTTCTGGGGAAAGCTACTTTTTGGAGAAGATTTGGATAAGATTGTAAAGTATTTGGGAGAATCCAAAGGCGGTAGGCTGCCGGAGGACAGGCAGAAACAGGGGCGGACGTCTTCTCTGCCTAAGGGTCAGCAGAGGGAGTTTCATCGTTTTCGCTCCCCGAGGTTTGAGCAAAGTCAGAGAGCGCGCTTTCCATATAGAAACCAGGGGTTTCGAGGCTTCTGAGGAGCGGGAAGGGGATTTGCTGCGCCCTCTTCCTCTTCCTCCTCCTCCTCTAATCTCCGTAAGTCGCAATGAAGCCAGGGGGACCCGGGTGGGAATTTTACCCTGCCTGGGTCCGAGTTACATCAGATCAGTAGGTGCTGGAGGTCCTTCGAGAGGGTTATGTCTTGGAGTTTCAATGCCCAGTGATGGATTCCTTCATGCAGTCTCCATGCAAGGCCAGCATCAAATGCCGGGCAGTGCGGGAGACCGTACAAAGGTTGTTGTCTCTCAAGGCAATAGTACCAGTACCTCCCGACCAATTAGGCTACGGTCGATACTCCATTTACTTCATAGTTCCAAAGAAGGAAGGGACATATCAACCAATTTTGGATCTCAAAAGAGTAAATCGCTGTCTCCACGTATCTCATTTTCGAATGGAAACCCTGCGGTCCGTCATCGTGGCAGTACGGAAGGGGGAGTTTCTTACGTCCCTGGACCTGACGGAGGCGTATCAGCACATTCCGATTCGGCAGCAGCATCAGAAATTCCTCAGATTCGTGGTTCCTTTGGGGCACTTTCAATTCCAAGTGTTGCCGTTCGGTCTAGCTTTGGCACCATGGGTATTTACCAAGGTTATGGTCGTCGTGGCGGCAGCCTTGCGAAGGGAGGGCTTATTGGTACACCCTTATCTAGATGATTGGTTAATCCGAGCAAAGTCCAGGGAGGAGAGCGAGTCGGTTACGGCCAAGTTGGTGGCGTTCCTACAAAGTCTCAGTTGGGTAGTCAGCAAGGTAAAGAGCAAGCTCACGCCGTCTGAGTCTGGAGCACCTGGGAGTGCATTTCGATACCAGTGCGGGAAGAGGGCGCTAGCACTACGGCGGTTGGTCCGCGGGTTTCTCCACAGGCAGCATCCCACAGCATGGCATTACCTGCAGTTGCTCGGGACGATGGTGGCGACTCTCGAGTTGGTCCCTTGGGCGCGGGCCCACATGAGACCGTTGCAAAGAGTATTATTGAGAAGATGGTCATATCAGAAGGATCTCTTGTCAAAGCGCCTTCCTTGCCCCCCGGAAATGTGCAAGGCCCTTCAATGGTGGTTGTGTCCCGGGTGTCTCGAGAAAGGAATGCCCTTAGAGGCGCCGGTGTGGCTAACGCTGACGACGGACGCAAGTCTCTACTGCTGGGGGGCTCACTTTCAAGCAAGGTTAACTCAAGGACAATGGACCAAGCTGGAAAGGGGTTGGTCGATCAACAGGTTAGAGTTGAGAGCGGTAGTGCTAGCGCTTCACAACTTTCATCTTTATCTTCACGGGAAAGCGTTGGGTATTTTCTGACAACGGAACTGCAGTGGCTTACATCAACCGCCAAGGAGGAACCAGCAGTGTAGCGCTCGAGACGGAGGCCCAGAGTTTGAATGGGCCGAAGAAAACCTGGAGGCGTTGTCGGCAGCGCATGTAGCGGGGGTAGACAATGTGCAGGCTGACTTCTTGAGCTGGGTAAAGGTAGACCCGGGGGAGTGGGTTCTTCTTCCGGAGGTCTTCGCAATGTTGGTGTGATGCTGGGGGACACTGGTCATGGATCTTATGGCGACCTTTCAGTCGGCTCGTTTCTTCAGCAGAAGGAAGGAGCGGATGTCGGAAGGTCTGGATGCGCTCATTCAAACCTGGCCGGAGGGACACCTCCTGTACATGTTCCCTCCGTGGGTGTTAATCAGTCGAGTGTTACAGCTCATAGAAAGGCACAAAGGACAGGTTGTCTTAATCGCGCCGGATTGGTCGAGGAGACCTTGGTATGCAGACCTCATGAGGCTTTTGGTCGCGGACCCGTGCAGCTTCCCCTGCGGAGGGACCTACTGTCTCAGGGCCCCTTGCTCATGCCTCAGGTGGCTCGATTCTCGCTTACTGCTTGGCTCTTGAGAGGGCAAGGATGACTGTGAAGGGTTATTCAGCGGCGGTGATTTCCACCTTGCTGAAGGCTCGTCGTAGGTCAACCTCGTTGGCTTATATCTGGGTTTGGAGGATTTTTGAGGCTTGGTGTGTGGACAGGCAGACTGGGGCGCTAAAGACCTTTCTCCCCCAGGTTTTGGCTTTCTTGCAGCAAGGTTTTCAAAAAGGCTTAGCGACTTCGTCATTGTGGGTGCAGCTGGCAGCGTTGTCCTGTTATAGGGGCAAGGTTCGAGGAGTAGCACTTGGGGGGCATCCGAATGTAAAGTGTTTTTTGAGAGCAGTATCTCTCTTGAGGCCCCCTCGCACACAAGTAGTGCCAGCTTGGGATCTCCCTTTGGTCTTACAGGCGCTGGTGCAGGAGCTGTTTGAGCCTCTGTCAGGAGCGTCTCTGAAGGATCTTACTCTTAAGGTAGTGTTCTTGGTGGCTATCTGTTCTGCTAGGAGAATTTCAGAGTTGCAAGCTTTATCCTGTCGGAGACCTTTTCTATCCTTTTTGGGGTCTATAGTGGTTTTTTAGGCCGGTGCCGTCCTTTTTGCCCAAGGTAGTGTCGGTGTTTCATGTGAATCAAGTAGTCTCCTTGCCAGTGTTTAGTGCAGACAGCGGAGAAGAGCCTTCTGGGCGGTTGCATCTGTTGGATGTTCGTCGAGCGTTAAAGAAGTATTTGCGTCAGACAGCCGGCTTCCGTAAATCGGATAGGTTATTTGTTCTCTTTGCAGGACCTCGCAAAGGGGAAGCAACATCGAAAGCTTCCATTGCGAGATGGTTGAAGGCAGCCATAGCATTGACATATCTTCTAAAAGGCAATTTGGTACCTGAGGGGCTGAGAGCTCATTCTACCAGAGCTCAAGCGACATCATGGGCAGAGTGCAGTTTGGTACCTGCGGCGGAGATTTGTAAGGCAGCTACCTGGTCTTTGCTGAATTCCTTTGTTAAGCATTACTGTCTGGATGTTCAGGCGGGCAGGGACACCTGTTTTGGATCGGTGGTGCTTCAGGCTGGTCTACAGGATCCCTCCCGATAAGTACTATCACTGCTCTGTTACATCTCCAGAGTTCGGGACTAGCCTGGAGGGATGATAAGGAAGGTGAAATTAGACTTACCTGCTAATTGTTGTTCCTTGAGGAACTCCAGTCTAGTCCCGTATTCCACCCTAGTGAGTCCGGTGGACTATAGCCTGAAGCGTAGGAGTCTTACAGGTAAGCTACAGTTAATGCGATGGGAAAATATAGTCCTTCACGGTAGGGTGCGGACTGGGGTATGTGTGTGTGTTGATCCACGTCCTTCATGGAAGGGAGGGATGGGCCTCAGCACTTTTCAAACACTGTAAATAAGAGAAGAGTTTAAGTGTACATAGTGTTCTCTTGGGTCATATTCAGTTTTGGTTAGTATTTGTAGTGGATTAGTATCTATTACTTAATTGTTGCTCCAGAGAGCCTGCTTTGTCAGTAGGTTACTGGAGTGTGAAGGAGGTGTCTGTACTTATGTACCCGTGACATCACAGAAATGACGTTTCTCAGTCTCCAAGCTGCTGGAAGAGGAGCATAAACTCCAGAGTTCGGGACTAGACTGGAGCTCCTCAAGGAACAACAATTAGCAGGTAAGTCTAATTTCACCTTTTTACCAGTTTGCAGTAACATTTATTAGAGGCCTTACTAGGAATTTTTTTTCACAGTAAGCATAAAATTTAATATTGGTCCTAGGACTGGATTTGTGAACAAGGCCATGCAGTCTCGTTTGCAAAGTACAAGAAACTGAGGTGTAAGCCATGATGATGAGGGCCGTCTTTTCTCCCCTTGTATGCCCTATAAGAATAGAAGTGGAATCAAACTATAAGTGCAGTTATCCTTAAATTCACCCTCCTGAGTGAAAAACTGTTTCTCAACAAAATATCAGTAATATGCCCATAAAACCATCCTTATACATAGGCCATGGGCTCTTGAGCTGTTGATAATTACACCTCTTTTCTTGTGTTGTACTCTGAACCTTGACACCTTCTGTTTGCATATTAATTGCCACCTCAACCTGGATTGCAATGTAGTATTTGGCCCGCATACTGTTTTTCTTGTAAAATGCGCGCTGCTTTCAATATGTAAAAATTTTAAAATTGGTATATCCAGATTTATTTGTTAATCAATTCAGATCTTTGGGAGATAGGGTGGCAGATGGAATAACTACATTAACATTTTTGGTTGAATAAAAACCTCAATTCAGTGTGCAGCCTGCCTATGCAACAGTAAACATCCACTGCCAAAGAGCAAATAATTAGTTAACTTGGTTAATAAGGCTTAGATTTTCACATATTTTGCATGGAACTATAAGAGGTTGTATGTTTACTGTTATATACTGGGATGATAGCCTAACTCAGGAATGGTTAGGAACTATTTATTATAATGCACTCAAAATTTGGTGGTAATGCTTTCAATCAGCATAGCTTAAGGCTAAATTAAAGGGAAAGTCTTGCACTGGATTCTCTCATTTTAATCTTCAAAAATGCTATCTAATGTCTCATTAAGAGACTTGCATATAATGTATCTTAAGTACAGTCATTAAATACGGTTTAGGGAGATTTATGTTCAGATGTGGCTTAAAGATGTTTTAATAGGCCCATTTACTCTGATGATATTAATGAATGCGTAATACATACTAAGCTTTAGAAATAAGACGTATAGTTACCCAGGTTTTTTTCAGTCTAATGGCGTGCTTCTAAGATGTTTTCATGGTTTAAGAATTAAAACAATGGGCTTATCTATGAGTCGCAATAGCCCCTCCCCAGAGCTTGGCCTCGGGCCCTCAGTACTTGTACTGTTTCAGTTTATTTTAATGTTGTGTATTCTAGTCTGAATGACTATTTTTGGGTTGTTTAATGCTGCAGAGGTTTAGATACTGCAACATAGTTAAGCCCAAGATTGATCCTAACAGAAGCAAAGCCTTCTATTCCAGTAAGAAATTAATTTTGCAGTGCATTGGAAGCTAAAGAGACTGGAAAACAAATCTTTATAAAAAGTTAATAACGGGACTCCTGTTTAAGCAATTAGCTGAAATTTCAGTAAAATTCAGTTACTTCCTTTGAACTCTTCCTGCTTTTCAAATGACTGATACGCAGTAAAATATGGTAATGTATTTCCCTGCCATTAAATGCAAATATAAACTTCCTAATCGTCTCTCCAGTCCAGTCCTTTCATTCTGGGTTGTGCTCCTATTTCTGCAGCTTCGAGACTGAGTAAGTCATTTTCTTGATGACGTCGGGATATATATAGCACTGGCACCACCCACCAGCCTCAGTTTTTACTCAGTCTCCAAGCAGCTGGAGTGAGCAGCAAGCTAGTGGAATAGGCTTGCTGGAGAGACATAGCATAGGAGGGGTCTTTGGGTTTTTTTCTTTACTTATTGTTTGCTTTGATTTAATTCCCTTCTGTTTAGTTTCTGCCTGGGGTTCCCTCATTCCTCTCCTCCCCCCACCCCCACCCCGGTGGGGGAGGCTTGCTGCGGCTCGGCCCATTCTTCAAAAAAAAAGTAAAAGGAGCTTTTTACTTCATTGCAGCGGAGACCGGCTTATTTCAGTGCGGCCGGGTCTCCGGCTGAGAAGGGCCTCTTCTTTGGTCTTCCGCCTCGTTGCCGAAGCCTCAGAGGCGGCTGAGCACGAGGGCGGGAAGAACGCGGCATCCACTCTCCTCGTTCCGCAGTGAAGAGCAGAGGAGCGGCAAGGGGAAGCAGGTAGGAGGTCAGCAGAGGGGTGTTTATTCGGGCCGCTGGGCCCACGGCGGTTGCCTCGTGTGGCAGTGTGGTGGCTGCATGGAGTGAAAGTTCCCGCTCGGGCCTTTGCGCGCATTTAAGCCGTGCTGTGCTTTGCTGGGGGAGGTGCAGGAACAAACCTGGATGGTAAGAGGGGATCCTACCGTTTTCAGTAGGGGCCTTTGAGGCAGATTTTAGTTTTATTTGGGTTTATTATTTTCGATAGAGTTTAAAAAAAAAAAATATATATATATTTTTTTTTTTTTTTTTTTTTTTTTTTTTTTATGGTAAGGTAGTTATACTTTCCCTTTTTATTTTTATTTTTTATAGAGTTCACGTTTAAAAAAAAAAAAAAAAAAAAGAGGAGTCGTCAAGCGGGTGCAATGCCTGCACGTCCACAGTGCCTTCTCTGTGGGGGCCCGCAGGGGTGCGATGTCTGAAATGGGAGTGTGCAGGGGCTGCTCTCTGGGGGCAGCCTCTGTGGAGCAGGAGCTCCAGGACAGTGTAAAGCAGACCTCGTCAGCTTCCGGATCAGTGTAAACAGAGGAAGCATTGGAGGGGGTCCTTGGGGAGGGATCTCTGCCCCCCTTGCTGGCAGGGCAGCAGGTATCCTCTCAGCCACTACCGGGCGCCACCTCGGTGGAGGGAGGCCTCTGTGGTTTTTCCCCAGAATTTGTGCTTTTGTTGCACAAAGCTTTCTGTATGCGTCAACATACAGGCCCTCATAAGCGGGAGGCGGAGAACAAGCCTCTTGTGCCAGACCTTCCTGCCAAGAGGGCGAGAGCAGAGGAGGAAGAGCCCGCTTCCCCAGATTCAGAGATTCTGGAATAAGAGAATTGGTGGAAGAAGAAGAGCTCGTGGAAGGTGAGATTCCATGGGATCTCAATTTGGTGTTGGATTCTCTGGTCGGGGCACCGTTCAAACCCCTCGGGCATTCTTCTCTTAAGGACTTAACTCTCAAGGTGGTGTTTTTGGTGGCCGTCTGTTCTGCCAGGCGAGTCTCTGAGTTGCAGGCATTGTCTTGTCGCCCACCCTTCCTCATTTTTTCCGCAGAGAAGGTGGTGTTGAGAACAGTTCCGTCCTTTTTGCCCAAGGTAGTTTCTCCCTTTCATGTCAATCAGCCGGTGTCACTACCGGTCTTTGCCGGTTTAGAGCAGGGAGAGGGAGATGCACAGCTGCGCCTTCTGGACGTGCATAGAGTTTTGAGGCGGTATCTGAAACGTACTAAGGCCTTCCGCAAGTCGGAGCGTTTATTTGTGGTGTTCGGAGGGCCGCGCGAGGGAGAAGCAGCGGCCAAGGCCACAATTTCCAGGTGGATCAGGGAGGCCATTGCTTCAGCATATATTCTAAGGGGAAGACAGGTCCCAGTGGGATTGCATGTGCATTCCACTCAAGCTCAGGCACCTTCTTGGGCAGAGGTTAGTTTGGTTCCTCCGTTGGATATTTGCAGAGCGGCGACTTGGTCTTCTCTGCATACTTTTGCCAAGCACTACAGGTTGGATGTGTAGGCAGTGGCGGATGCAGGTTTTGGGAGAGCGGTGCTTCGATCCAGTTTGGCAGGACCCTCCCAACATTGAACTGCTCTGTTACATCCCAGAATGAAGGGACTGGACTGGAGAGACGATTAGGAAGACATAATTAGACCTTACCTGCTAATTAGTGTTCCTGAAGGATCTCCAGTCCAGTCCCTGGTCCCACCCGGTGTTGCTGCCGGTTCGAAGCAGTTTATGGGGAGAGGTTGGCACAGAGGGTTGTTTGTGCCAGGCTTCTCTGGAAGTTCCGGTGTCAGGGCGGATTGAACCGAAGCAGAGCTCTGTTATCAGTAGTGCTGCACATCTTGTTAGGTAATTTACAGGGTGCTGTGTCAGGTAAGCCGCCTCCTCTTCCCTTGGGGGGGCGTTGGGGTCGTCCTCAGGGTTTGGGAGAGGCAGTATAATAGTTTTTAGTATTATAGTTGTTTTATCGTTGGTTAGTTGTCTCTCCGTTAGTTTTGCTTTGTCAACAGGATACTGAGGCTGGTGGGTGGTGCCAGTGCTATATATATCTTGACGTCATCAAGAAAATGACTTACTCAGTCTCCAAGCTGCAAGAATAGGAGCACAACCCAGAATGAAGGGACTGGACTGGAGATCCTTCAGGAACACTAATTAGCAGTTAAGGTCTAATTACTTCTTTTCACCCCTTTATGGAATTAAAAAAAAAAAAATCACACGCCGCTGAAACACCACCTATTACATAAAGTTCCGGTAACAGAGAAGAGACCTGCCCTTGTAAAGACCTTATGCATAGCCTTCACTGATGGCGTAAAGAGAAATCCCTGCTGGGAAGATCGTAATGAAATAATGACGGAGTAAGAGAATAATACAGTATAGAGCGCTGCCTGCCAAGCCCCACCCCATCCCTCAGCTATCCACACCACAGACACAACAAATGCACAGCACACACAGAACAGACAAGAGAGATACAGGGATTACTAATAATCCCCTAGCTGTGATGTACTGCATTTAAAATTATTTATATATATATATTTATTATTTTATTTGCTGCTGTTTCTGTCTTGAAAATTGACTGACCTATTTTTACAGCTTTCTTATTGGTTGCTATATGTACTGGCAAATAATCCTGTTGCCATGGGCCGGGTTAGATTAAAGACCTGGCAAACTAGGAACATACCTAGGTTTCAAAGTTTTAGGAGGGCCCTGTCAAATGTGTTTTGCACTCAGGAAGTTATGATTGACAATCCTCTTTTTTTTTTTTTTCTTTTTTTTTTTAGATTTCTACAGATTTTTATATTAAGATCTGGAAGTTGGAAGGATGCTAACACCTTTGCACATTTCTCATACTTTAAAACCTCTATCTGCAGTTCTCTAATCCTCCCTCGTGTGTGAGTGAGTCTGCCCTCCCAGCAGAGACTGTTGGTAGGATCTAGCCAATGGGGAAGGCTGTGGGGGGCGGAGCACTGGAATGTTACTTTAGTCACAGGAAGGAAGGTGTTGAGCTGTGGGAAGATGTGATGTACAAGTTAAGATTCTGTGTGGTGGGAAATGGAAGAGAAATGAAGCCTTCAGCCCCCACTCAAAAAAATAGTGCCTCAATGAAATTTTATAGGAAAAGCTGTTTCAAAGCTGCAGCATACATCGATTCACAGTAAAACAGTGATAGCCGAGGTAGGCAGTCCCGGCGCTTCAGGCCCCACCCTTTCCCCCGCCCCCCGCACCCCACCCCCTATCATAAATAAGACATAAGACCAAATTCATGGAACACAACTGGTCGCAGCTTTATTAACCATCAACAATTACAACAAACCAACATTAAACTTCCTAACCCCCCATTAGCAGAACCCGGCTCCACCAGCCATGCCTTAGCAAAGTGCCCGCCACCGCTAATGCCATAACTTGCCTCCCGGCAAGTTGACATGCCCCTCTCCCCGACTTTGCCATGCCACTAGCAAAAGTCGGCCGGGGTTTGACCGGGTCAGGGGCACCCCGCCCCCGCCCAAGTGTAGCCTGCTGCTCCGGACCCCGGAAACCTCCGGGATCCTGCCACCGGCACAGAACCCTGTTCATGTGCCGCCCCCCTCCCAGCCCCAGGCTGCGACCAGCGCACATCACGGACCAACATGTATTCCAAGGCCTCTTGCCAGTCGTTAAGGAGGAGGTCCATACCGACTGGAGACAAATGAACCCCATCAACCCGATAAAGCCCCGAACACCCGACGTCCACCCAGTCATGCAAGATCTGATACCCCCCCTCTCACAGACCCATCGACCAATCTGTCGATTAACCTTCGTCAGGCCCCTAGACCACCGACGCTGGTCCCAACAAGCCGGCCTTGGAATAATGTCCGACCAGAACAAAATAACACCCGGAAACATCCGAAGCACCACCCCCAAATCATCCTGCGCAGCCCGGATCAGCTGCCTGCAAGACCAGGACACGAGGTCATTGCCCCCCAGATGCACAATCAGGGCTGCCGGCCGCCGCAACGTCCTCCCGTGGCGCTGTAGCAAAGGCAGCAATTGTGACCAACGAAGTCCTCGCACGCCCAGCCATGTCACAGCCACCACCGACGAGTCCAGACCCAGGTTAGCTCCGATAGGCCGAACAGCCGCATGCCGTCCCGTCCAATGGACAAAAGAGTGGCCTGCAACCCAACAGCCACCAGGCTCGACACCCCCATCTGCAAAAGAAATAAACAGTTAAAGTTTCCGCCCCACAACCCGAGCCCTTATAGCCGCACATAAGCCTTGAACGCCTGAGAACGCCACCTATCAATCCCCTGAATCACCTGCTCAGGCAACCCAGCCGCCGCCGCACTAGTGGCAGCCCCGATCCGAAAGGAGTGTGGCGCAAACCGTTTAGGGTTCTCCCCCACCGCACGCAACGCCAGGCGCAGTACCGCCGTCACCTGAAAACGGGTTAAGACCCGAGCGTCCGCGTGCACGAAAAAACTACCCTGTGAACCCGGACGCACCGACATATACTGGCTCGTCGCCCCAACCGGGCAAATCACCAGGTCCCGGATCGCACCCAACAGTATCCACAAACCTTTTCCCAACGGATCCGTCTTGGACCTCGCCAAAAGGATCCGCAACCGCCTCCCTTCCACCCGAACATGATGCGCGTGCAGCCCGCCAGCACCCCCGGCCCGCCCGGAGCCCGCGACCAACTCACCGATATGAAATGCCCCAAAAAAGGCAAGGCAAAACACCGCCCGAAACAAAGTGGCTTCGTACACAGACGCCGCAACCCGCGATAAGGCCCTGCAGACCCTCGCCAACAGGTCAGGCATAATGGGCAACCTAGAATCCCGTGATGCAGGGTGGACGCGCTCCCAACCCTGCTGCAACCGCCGCGGTAACACCCCCCAGCAGGCGAGCCCCAACCCACCGCACTCGCGAAAAAGTTAAACCCTGCTAAATGCGCGCGCACCGCCGACCGAGAGAACCCGGCGCCCTTGGCCTCCACGATATATTGACCAATCAAGCCCGCCGGAACCCCCCCAGTCTGCCACCCCTGAGCCACCAGAAATGCGACCACCCGGTCACAGCCCCGTTGATACGCAGACCAGGTCCCCGCTGACACCGAACTCTTCAGCAGATTTAGCATTTCGCGTGGCCAATGCTCCACAATCTCTCTGGGACCACCGAGCTGTCCTTGTCCGCTTCTGGGGCCAGAGCCCGGAACTGCTCCCACTGAAAACGAGAAAGAGCATCAGCGATCTTGTTAGTACACCCTGGTATATGCCGAGCCCTCACCGACACATTCAGCCGTAAACAAGCCAATACTACTTCCCTCATCAAGCCCGCCACCCTCAAGCACCTAGGGGAGAATCGATTGACCACACTGACCACCGCCTCATTATCACACCACCAAAGAACCCGACGATTTCGAAGCCGATCAGGCCACAGTTCCCAAAACCACACAAATCGGAAAGAGCTCCAAAAAGGTGATGTTCTTAGTCGACCCCGCAACGCGCCACGACTCCGGCCACCTATCCGCGCACCAGGCCCCACCGAAATAGACCCCCAACCCCGCTCCCCCTGCTGCATCCGTATACAACTGCAAGGCATCGCTAGACACCTCGGACTCCATCAAGACCGAAGTCCCATTGAATTCCTCCAAGAAACGACTCCACACCCTCAAATTCGCCCGCATCACCCCCGTGACTTGAATCCGGTGATGAGGCTTCCGCACCCCCGCTGTGGCACATGCCAACCGCCGCAAAAACACCCTCCCCATCGGAATCACTCTACAGGCGAAATTCAAGGACCCCAACAGCGCTTGCAGCTCTCTCAAGGAAATCTTGGGAGATGCCAGAATGTTGGCCACCAAAATCCGCAATCATGCAATCTTGTCCGGCGGCAAACGCGCCACCATTTCCACAGAATCCAACTCAACACCCAAAAAAATCAGCCGCGTCGTCGGACCCTCCGTCTTACCCTCCGCCAATGGTACACCGAACTCCCGTGCCAGCCGCTCAAACTCAGATAGCAGCCTGTGACATTCCGCCGACTGAGCGGCACCCACAAACAAAAAGTCGTCCAGGTAATGCACCACATTCGGCGAGCCGAACCGCTGCACCAGCACCCACTGTAGGGAAGGTACTAAACATCTCAAAATAAGCGCAAGAAACCGAACAGCCCATCAGCATGCACTTGTCAAAATAATACCCCCCTTGAAAGCAAAAACCTAACAAATGAAATGCAGACGAATGTACGGGTAACAAATCGAAACGCCGATTCGATATCAACCTTCGCCAACAGGGCAGACCGACCGGCCGCCTGCACCATCTGCGCCGCCCTATCAAAGGACGTGTACCGAACCGAACAATACTCACGGGGTATATGATCATTAACGGAAGCCCCGATCGGACAGGACAAATTATGAATCAACCGGAATTTACCCGGTTCCTTCTTGGGGACTATTCCTAAAGGAGAGATCACCATGTCAGGAAAGGGGGGTTCCTTGAATGGACCGGCCACTCTCCCCAAGCTTAATTCCCCTAACAACTTATCCTGAACAACCGCATCCGAACATCGCACCGACGGAGAGTTCTTTGCCCTCGGCGCCGACACCGCACTCCGCACCGGAATAACAAAACCGAAACGAAAACCAAACGATAAAATCATCGCCTCACGCCTCCTAGGATAGCGACCGAGCCACCCCAATAAGGCCTCCACCTGAATAGGTGACGGCGCGTGCCCATAAACCTCACTGCCCCTTGGGCACAGGACCGGTAACGCCGGCGGCACCCTTCTTAAGGCACTTGGTGGCTGGGTGCAGACCTCCACACAAGGAACAGGTCTGCTGAAATTTACAGTCGGGAAATGGGCAGGAGGACCGGTTGAACCGCCAGCACACATCACTGCCCCCCACCGTGCCAGCCTTTTGCTGCACAGCGCCAGCACCCGCCCCCCGCGAAAGGAACGCACAGCCCCCCCTGCCCCCCGACACTACTTTTTCCACTTCTCCCCCCACCGGAACCAGATCTAGCTGACATTTGAGTCAGCCAAAGGTTAATGTCCTGTGTGCCCCAGGACAACGACCTATTCTCCTCCATCTTGTCCCTGAAGTTTTCGTCATAATTCAGCCAACACCACCCGTTAAACGCCAATAACATACCATATTGCTCCGGAGTGTGGTGACCCCAGACGCTGGCCAACCGCAGAAAGGATTGCGTCCAATTTACTACATTACGCGCCACCTTCCTAACCCTACCGGCCTTCTCGTCGTCCTTCCTCTTCTTCCGACTCTCACTGGACCGCTTCCTCCCCTTCAGCAAACGGAGGATATCAATATAGTGCCGCCTCCGAATCTTGCGCCGCAGCTTCCGCGGCACCCCCTCCCACAATTCCGGAAAAACAACCACCGATGCGGTTCCACCACCCTTACCGGAGCCCCCCCCACCCCCATAACCCCTTGCTGCCGCCCCGGCTCCCCCCCAGATCCTGCCGACGAAACACTCGAAGAGGAAGAAGACGAGGACGACTCGAAGCTACGACGCCTCCGACAAGACCGCCTGCACTTCTTCCGCAAACCACCCCCCACCTTCCCCCCCTGCAGCCGCACCTCCCCCTCGCCCACACCCCCCATCAACTCACCAGGCTCACCACCAGCAGCCGCAGAAACTGTGGCCGTACCATCCGCAACTGTACTGTCCTCGCCGCCGGCCCGCGTGAAATCCAAGGGCCGTCCGCCCGAAGACTCCTCCGCTGCTCCGTATTGCGTTGCCGCACCCGGCCCCGGATTCAGCCAGCTCTCGCGACCAGCAGCGCCCGCCGTCCACACTGGCTGCGCCATGACCTGCCCCTGCGGAGACATAAAAGGAAAAACAGGGGGAGGAACTGCCGAAGACCAAGGTTGAGGCCACAGGCCGCCCCACTCTGCCGGAGACGTACCCTGCCCCCCACCCAACCAGTGGTCCCACTGCGAAGGCACGCCCTGCGGACCGTAGCCACCGGGACCAGGAAGCCAACCTGCAGGCACGCCATACCCAGTACCCCACTGGGCCCCATCCGGCCGCAATCCTCTCCCGGGCCCCTGCAACACCCCCCACCGCACCCGAACCTCCGGGCGCGCCCCAACCACCCCCTGACATCCTACCCCCGAGTCCCACCAGGGGAAGGGTCACCCCGCACACCCCCATCCCCCCCCGACCGCCGAACCCCTTGTGGCCCTTTTTGTCCCCGCACGGCACCCCCCCTAGAGGCCCCACGACCCCGCTGACCTCCATCCCCCCCTAGGGCTGGGCAACCCCCTGCCCACCCCGGGCCCCCCCCCCGCCCCAGAACCCCCCCGTCCCCGCACCCCAGCACCCTCACGGGCCTTTTTGGCCCGACCACGTGGCGCAGGCATCATACCAGGCCCAACAACCCTGAGGAACAGGCCCTCTGCAAAAACAGAGTCTGCAGAATATATGTGTGAGGTCTTTTTTTTTTTTTTTTTATGAAGTATAGGGGACCCAAATAGGAGCCCACCAGACAACCCCACGCTCACCAACCGCCCAGACCCCAGACACAGCAACCCCAACAGTGGGCCAATACCCCCTCAGACTTGCCTGTGGCTCCTCTGCGCTGCCCCAATCACCGGGACCCCGGATGGTGCTAAAAGCGCTCCACTGCCGCCGCCGACCTTCCGACGCAGGAAACGCACGCCAGCTGCTCAGCCCAGCGAAGGATGACACGGGCAGTCGCCCGAAAAAACTCAGGTATCGCTGCCGCTCCTGTATGCCGCAAATGAAAAGACGCCGGCACCCCGAAGCAGCCTCCACCCCAACTGGACACGTGGAGGCTGCCGGCCGGGAACGCAACCCCACCACCCCAGCAACGACTCCATTGATTGGCTCCCGCACGGCTGCGACCGACGGGAGCCAATCAATTTAAACCCCGCACTCGCGCGCCCACACACAGGCCACGCGCAATGGTCCCCGCGCCAGGCCGCGCGCCTGGCTAAAGTCGGCCGCCGGGACCCTGCCCGTGGCCTCGCGATTATGGAATTGCACTTGTCAAACAGCCCGCCCTCTCATCTCCTCTCCCGATAACTGACACAGAAAAACACAGGTGAAAATACACACAAACACAACCAATGTGCACACACATGGAGAAATATATGCAAGTATGCATGCAGATGCACACAACAGATAAACATACAAAACGGAGATATGCGCGAACACACAGACACAACACATACACACACACGCAGGTAATGTAGATATGAACAGACTGGTGTATGCACATACATGGATTGTTGGAAAGAATTTCATGAGCCATATTCTGCATGCTTTCCCCACTTACTTTTTTTATTACAACTGCAGACTGGGTGCAGGTTCTTGACCCCCCCCCCCTCTTCCTGCCCCCTGTGCTAACTCTTTCTTGGGTTTCAAGGTTTTAGTTCAATATTGGCACATGGCTGCCTTTTGAATGGGTTCCCTTTTTTCGAAATGTGACAGCTGCCTGCATTTGTTATCAAACATTTATTCTTGACTTTTCGCTCTTCTTCATTTATCTTTTCAGATCACTCCTTCCTTGTTTCTTTTATGGGGGAGAAATCTGGTTCTTCTAAAGGTTTCCCAGACAATGTTAAACTTTGTATAAACTCATCTTTCTTGTGAAATCCAATAGTCTTTAAAATGAAAGTAAAAGTACTGTGTTAATATTTTGAAGCAGCGAAATACAATAGCACACGAACTATACCTCCCAGAAGTGGGAATAAAAAAAAAATGTAGCCAAATGTTGTAGTTTGTTTTAGCGAATGGGTGTATGGGTAAAAGTAGTTAGCATAGCTGCATGTAATGGAAGGTTTGAACAGGTTTCTGGAAGAAAAGTCCATAAACTATTAAGGTAGACATGGAGAAATCCATTGGTTATCAGTGTCGTTACTTGGTTTTAGGGGCCCTGTGCTGTCCTGGTTCTCTTCTTATCTCTCTCATCGCTCTTTCAGTGTTTGTTCTGGTGGTGGTTCCTCTGCTGCTATCCCACTCTGTTGGTGTACCCCAAGGGTCTGTTCTGGGCCCTCTCCTTTTCTCTGTTTATACCCAGTCCCTTGGTGCTCTCATCTCCTCCCATGGCTTTCAGTAGCGTTTTTACGTTGATGACTCTCGGATCTATCTCTCTTCACCTGATATTTCTCTGACACTCCAAGCCCAAATCTCTGCCTGCGTATTTCTGCTTGGATATCTCGCTGCCGTATGAAATTGAACATGGCCATAACCGAACATCTTATTTTTCCTCCTAAACCCTCCTTCCTCCTTTCTCTATCTCTTCTACTTCCTATTTCCTCAGATCGCAACCTTGGGGTTATCTTTGACTCCTCCCTCTCCTTTTCCACATACATCCAACTGATTGCTAAAACCTGTCGTTTCTTTCTCTTTAACATTAACAAAATTCACCTTCCTTTCTGAACACACTGCTAAAACACTTATCCACTCTTTAGTCACCTCCCTTCAGATTATTGCAAGCTCCTCCTTGCTGGTCTCCCTCTGAGTCATCTCTCTCCCTGTCGATCTGTTCAGAACTCTGCTGCGCAGCTAATCTTCCACTAGCCCCAATATACTCATATAACCCCTCTTCTCAAGTCACATCATTGGCTCTCCTTCCGTTTCTATATACAATTCAAACTTCTCCTTCTGACCTATAAATGTATTCATTCTTCTGCTCCTCACTACCTTTCTTCTCTCCTTACACCCCTCCTCGTGAACTCCGCTCTTCCTCTGGCTTGCCTTCTGTCTTTGCCCTTTTCTTCCAATGAAAACTCCAGATTTTGATCCTTTCACCTTGCTGCTCCTTATGCCTGAAACAAACTACCTGAGTCTGTACATCAGGCTTCTTCTCTCTCCCTTTTCAAATCCATGTTAAAGGCTCACTTCTTTGAGGCTGCTTTTAGATCCTAATCCCTTGTTTTCCTTCTGTCTCCTTACCTTTCCCTATTGTACCCTTGTTCTCAGCTATTGTTCTGTCTGTCTTAATTAGGTTGTAAACTCTGACGAGCAGGGACTGTCTTTTATATGTTTCTGTACAGCGCTACATATGCCTTGTAGCACTATATAAATGATTACTAGTAGTAGTAATAATGTTAAAGAGCTGGTGTATGTTACCCTGCCCTATGTCACTATGTGACCTTAGTTATATATGACATTACAGAGTTCACAACTAAAACTTTACTGGAAAAAGAAGCTGCTTAGTTGCAAAGCTTTTTTGTGAAAACCCTTATGAGTTTAGAGAATTTTATAATTGCTAAATTGGTTTGTTAGAAGAAGATAATAGCAAATTTCTTCTGTTTTTATAATTGGCCATTTCTTCCCTGCAGGCTAATGAATGCAGAATCCTTGCATACACAATAAGTTTTTTTGGATTTGAAAAGCCCATAACTAGCTAATAACGAAGAGAGTGTCATTTTGAGAAAGTAATGGTGTGCTGATTACCATAATTAATGATAAATGGTGGTACGGAATTGGTGGATTGGTTTAGTGGATGATAAATGTGTTCAAGCCCACGGTGGCTCTTGCAAGGTAGACCTTGCTGGCCGTCAGCCATTCTGTTCTTGCCCTGGTAGACTTCATTAGTCACCATGTGAGGTGTCAGTTTGCATTCACTAATATTTGGAGTACAGAAATCTCAATAATGCAAGCAAATATATATTTTTTTCTTCCTCAAAGCATTAGCTCAAGAGCACTATTTTCTTCATCCTAGCTAGGAGCGTTGCTTTGTTTCTACCGTAATTATACCGGTGTTTGGGGAAATCTCCATGTGATGCTTGGAGGTTGCACTAAATACATCTGGAACAGAAGAAGCTAATGTGTGTCATTTTGCCTGCAGGCAAAATTATTGTACCCTGCCTGACATTAGCTCTTAATGCTTTAAAATAAAATGTTTGTTCTGTCTTGGAAAGTATGGGTAGGAGGGGAGGGAGAGAGAGGTTGGAAGAAGGCAGTCTACAGTCCATTTTTTTCTGAAATTAAAGTAGCACATTTTATCTCTGAATTTATTAATCAAAGCTAATTTGCATTTGCAAATGAAATTAGAAACAACGGCAGAGCCTTTTAACCTTTTTAAAGGAAGGGAATATACATCTTAGGTTTTGAGTTTCTTGGGTATTTAAACTGGTAAGAAGTAAGTCCTTTACTGGTATGGAGAAAAAAAACATTAATTTGTTTTAGCAAATGGGACTAATTATTGCATAGTTTAATTAGCATCTGGAAATGAATATTATCTTAATTACAAAGCACGATTTCCTTAATAGCTACAAAACTATACAGTTGATCTGTGTGGATTTTCATGGCTATTATTTGGTATATGTAATTAGTTACCGTTTAATGGGACACAGCAATTAGCTGTGATTTGCATATGCAGATCAAGCTTACGTAATAGAAATATACCAGACCATTAATTGCTGTGACCAACAGGATGTACTAGGAGCTTTCATTCTTTCTATCTCTGCTAATTGCTAGTCTGTGGTAGGGTAGATCTTCCATTCAGGGGCCACTGAGAAATCTGGTTTCTAGCATAAACAAATATATCCATTAGTTGGGCTCAGACTACCTATTTGCAGATAGATATATCTGATCAGGGAATTTTTAGATATAATAAATATTCAGTATGGATATCCTAAAACTAGACCTATCAGTGGCTCTTGAGGGCCAGTATTGTCCATTTCTGGTTTATGGTATGATCCTGCCAGAAATGTTTGTGTGTGTGTGTGTGTGTGCTTATAAAGTGCATAACCAGACATACTATCTGTAAAGGGATAAGTGTTTTGAGTGAATCCAGACTTACAGAAGACTGTCCATCGGAGCCCATATCAAATGAACCACATTCACCTTTGTGTTTCGGAATCTGTTGGAGTTGTATTGCCGGAAACCGAGTGGAGCAATGTGTGTGTGTGTGTGTGCACACACCAGTCTGTATATGCATTGCCGTGGTGTCTGCATGACTGGGAGTGTGTGTGTTGTCTTTTTTTTTGTGTGTGTATCTCTGTTTTTATATATGTATCATTGTGTGTTGACATGTCTGTGCATTTTTTTTATGAACATGCAAGTGTTTGTATACAGTCACTGCATATGTGCTTGTGTGGGGGTGTGTTCTCTGTATCTGTGATAAGAGGAGGGGGCTGTTTGGTACAATTGTGTAATTGCTGTGTTAGTGTTAGTATACTGCAGCTATTGGAGGCAGTGTTGTGGGAGTGGGGGATTCGCTTCTTTTCTATCTCCCATCGCAGTCCGAAACTAAACTTCTATAGCACAGGAACTTCTCGCACAGCCTTCCCTGCTGGCTGGACTCTACCTACTGCCTCTGCTGCTAGCTCCATCGGAAGCAGGCAGGGCATGGCCCACTCACGTCTGCCCCGCACAGGAAGGAGAAGTAGAAATCTGCAGATAGAGGTTTTACATTCTGAAAAATGTTCAGACGTGTTGGCCTTCCTTCGTTCCACCTTCTGTTGGGTTTGAAAGAATAACAATGTAAAAAGTAATAGAAAGATTTTAAATTGATGCAGGGATGGTATTTCCCACAGGTTACTTTAGAAAATACGCTCCTTTCCATACACCTATATACGTAACCGCCTTCCAAAGACGCCTCTGTTTCATTAGGACACGCCTCCCCATTTTTCCCACCCTGGCATGGTTCTATTTGCAGAACCAAAAGAGACCAGGTAGAGGGGGGAAGCAGAAGGGGAGAGGTGACTGGGTATCTTGTTTCTCTCTCTTTAAGGAGTCAAGAGCTCAGTTCTTTATGACCATTCTTGGTCAGTATAATGTAAGTGCTTAGGATGGAAGCCAACCCTGGAAGGACAAGTGTTGCATTTGGTAGACAGTGATTGGAATTAGCACTTCTGATGCCAAGGTTTTGCTTCTAGAGAAACTGTTTGTTTTGCCATCACTTCTGCTCCATAGCAGATGTCATCGTTTGTCATAATCCATCCACCCCTTCTTTTGCCCTCCCAAACCTTTCCTGGTAAGTCGGCTTACAGGATATCCACAAGGACTATGCGTGAGATAAATCATGCATGCATTAGAGTCATGCATGCTAGTTTATCTCATGCATTATCCAGCTGCTTGTGGGGTCACTAGGACACATCTGGGAAGGTTTTAATGGTTTTCTTAAGTATGAAAAGTAAAGAGTTGACTCTATTATTATGAAATTTTGCCTGAACATTTTTCTAAGCCGTTTTTGTTCTTTCCAACCCATCGGAAGTTGGAAAGAATTATATAAAAGAGGATGAGGAAGTCGGGGGGGGGGGGGGAATAACTGAAAATTTACGAAATGGGATAAAACTTGGCATGTGGGAAAAACTGATGAAAAGGCACACATCAAGCTTGAAAATGATCCAAATTGGACTGGGTGTGCCAGAGAAATAAGCCCCCCCCCCAAAAAAAAAAACAAATAGTCTAGAGTTCCAGCTTCCGTAGCATAGAAACTTTCATACAGTGAAACACAGGGACTTGCTCTTTTTAAACACCCTTTCCCCGTTACCTACTTTTGCAGCCCTCAAACTCCCCCCCCCCCAGTTTCCCCATGCATGCCCCCACCCCCCAAAAATATTCCCCTGTAACTTCCCTACTAAGATTCCAAATGCTGCCACCATGAAATTAATAACCCCAATTGTCTTGCCAACCTATAAACCGCCCAGCCCCAAGAAATATACCCTCACAATTTCCCCACTTTAAGAAAAAAAACAAAACTATTTATTTAAAACTTTTATATACCGCACCAATTACCTGGATGGTTTACAAAACAGATACATAAAAAAAAGAATGTGATTGCATAAAACATAACATACTACTACTACTTATACTATGTCATGCTGCCGCCCCAGAGGCCAAGGTTGGTATGGGCAGGTCAGATGGATATGAGAGTTTTTTATATATTTTGAATTTGGTCCTTCTGTAAGAGGTCTTGGTAATGTTCCCAGGACCTACCGGGGGCCAAAGTTCAAGAGAACACACTAGCCAGAATGTAGGGAAAATAAGGCTTTATTTCCCTTTAAGCACAATGGTTCAAGTTATGGGAGACTACTTCAACAAACTGAAAGAAACCTTGCTTCAGGCAACAAAAAGAAAATATATTCACACTTGCTTTGTTTAACTGTTGCTTCACAGTACTTGGCATAAACAAACTTTACAGGCATTCGCTACTGTTCACTATTTTATGTTTCATGCACAGACCTTAGGCTACCTGCCTGACAGTAGCTACAGTCCATCGGGGTTTCAGGTGGGTCTTCGTTGAATTCCACCTGCATGGGCTGAGTATCAGACAGCTGTGAATCAGTGTCAGTAAACTCTTGAGGAGTGTACTGAGGTTTCTCATATAACACATTTACTAGCTTCCAATGTTCAGCATTCAAGTCAGGGCCGCGCCCATGTGAGTGTTTGTTATGGCAGTTACTTCCCCTTGCAGGCTGCCTTATGTTATACAGTCTTTTTACCAAGGGCTTGTGCCCTGTTTCACCAACAGTTTGATAGGGAGGATATACTCCAGTATCTTGTGTTTCCTGTCTTCTTATTTATTTTTATTTATTTATTTTCATTTCTTATATACCGCACTATTTGCGATCAGCGCGGTTTACATAAAACAAGAAGGTAACCGACAATGAACAAAAGTCAGGTCATTACATTGAACAGGAACAAGTAACTTGGAAAACAGGGTAAACTATATACATATCTATATCTTAACTTATATTGCTTATCAGAATAAAAAGGTATTTTACCTTGTTTAGTTGAGTCCCACGGCCTGGTCCTGCTGTAGTTCAGCCTGTCTTGAGCAGTAGGCTTTTCAGACTCCAGCTGGCCTTCATGCAGAGTCACCACTCTCTCACATTCACACCTTTTACCATTTGAATAAGGAATATTACCATTTGCAGCAAAGACTTCATCCTGGCTCAGATAATGCTTACTGTGTCTTGCATTTACTGCTGCCGGTTCTTCACACCAAACTCTGGGGTTTATTTCTCCCCTTGTGCCTTTCTTTCCAGTACCTCTTAACCAAGGACTCCTGGAACTCTGTGGCCTCGGATTCACTATGCCCTCCTGCCAGGAACTCCTTCCTCTCTGGTGCTCCGGACACTCCTTATGGTGCTCTCCTTCTTGGTTCCTTTCCCGAAGCTCTCTGTGGTGTGACTCTCCGTGGTCTGCTTTTCCTTGATAAGCCTCTTCTTGGTATGCCTCCTTTTGGTAGGCCTTCCTTGGTATGCCTCCCCTTGGTCTCTCTCTCCCTGGTCTCTCTCTAACTTGTCCTAGTTCCTCCTTTTCAAGTTCCCAGCCTTTCTTCAGGGGAACTCCCCCTTTTCTCCATTGGCTGTTAGGTTGCATTACCTCATCAGCTCTGAGGTGCAGTTCTCTGGGCCTTGGAAGGTCACTCCTGCTCCCTCTATTGGGCTCCTCATAATATTGCAGCTGATGATAAAATCTTTTTTCAGGATTTAAAACCCTTTTTTCTTCATGAATAGGCTCTGCGGTACCACAACTATTATTAATCATTTATATAGCGCTGCAAGGTATATGCAGCACTGTACAGACACATATAAAAGATGGTCCCTGCTCATCAGAGCTTACAATCTAATCAAGGCAGACAGTACAATAGCTGAAACAACCAAGAGAGGCCTATGGTTCTTCCCAGACACAGCTGAGTATTTTTACAATCGAAACGCAATATTGTGTCGGTTGGTTGTTTCTAAAATGTTTATACAAAGGCCTGTGGTCTGAGATGGGATTGTATATATATTGTTGCTATACATCCTATTCCCCTGGGCTGATGATGATTTATTTATTTATTTATTTAAAGGGTATTTGTATCCCGCCTTATCCTTTAATCAACCGAGCTGGCCCAATAGCCTATAATGTTATGAGCTTGATTGCCAGATAACATTGATTTGAGGTCCTTAAGGATTTGGATAAATGTTTTCTGCTATTTAAGCTGGAGGAGATTTCTTTTTTCCTTCTGGAAGTCCATTCCACGCATTGTAGGACTGGTATCCTGTGGCCTGCTCTGAACCAAAAGTTTGGCCCAAACAAAATGGATTCCTGCTACAAACCTCTGCTGTGTACTAAACCTCGGACTTGCTGACCAAGCAGCTGCTGCCAAGTGTTTGCATGTGTACATATGGAAGACTATTCCTAGTCATGACTTGTGTGTAAAAAAACCTGCTTCTAGGCCCTTTCTCTTTTTTTTTTTTTTTTTTATTTGATTTTACAGAATTATACAATGAACTATTACATTCAAAGAAACAGAAATATCAGAGGAAATAAACTAAATACATGAAAAATATAACACATTATTAGCCCACATCTCGGGGAGACTTATCAATAATAAGGAAATAAAAAAAGGAAGAAAACAAGGCATAGGATCCCCCTAACTAAAAACAAGAAGGGGGAAAACCGTAGCCTACCAATGCAGCCGGTAGAGACCACCCGCTACCTAACTACGATTATCATGCAGTTTTATGCGCTTTTTCCTGTTCCACAATCCACTTTTTTAACTCAGATGAGGAAAGAAAAACATATTTATCATATTGTAAAGATATACAACATTTACAAGGGTACTTCAAAAAGTACGTAGCCCCTAAGGCAAGCACTCTAGGTTTCAATAGCAAGAAATCTTTCCTGCGCAATTGCGTAGACCGAGAGACATCCAGAAAGATAGCCACTCTGTCCCCACAAAATTGAAACTCCTTCCTACGAAAATAACTTTTAAGAATGGCGACTTTAACATCCTCCGAGGAAAGAGTCACCAATAGAGTAGCCCTAGTAGCTATCATATCGTGAGATTCTTCCAAGAAGGCAGTTAAATTAAAGTCCCCAGTATCCAAAGGAGGATCCTCCTCCTTATCCACTAAGCCAACCATTTTCCTAGAAGGCAAATAATAACATTTAAGAAGCACACAAGAGTCGGCTAGTGGATAGAGAAGGACATCCTTCAGGTACTTCCTAAATAATACCTCAGGGGATAACAAAGAACAGCTGGGAAAATTCAAAAGCCGTAAGTTCTTACAACGATGTAAGTTTTCTAGATTCTCAAGCTTCTGGTGTAAAATGAAACTATCTTTAGCATGAGTAACCGAAAAATCAGAAAACAATTTCATCTGCGATTCCACTTTCACCAGAGCTGAGCTAAAAGCCCCTACTTGAGAATCCAGAAACTGAAATTTTTGTACAGATTCCTTTGTAAATTGACAAAGTTTAGGAACAGTTTCTTCAAGCATTTTTTCAGTACGCGAAACCACTCGCCAAACATCCGAGAGAGAAACTGTGGACACAGAGGATTCAGTTGAAAGCAAAGGCGGAGGTCTCCAAGAAACATCTTTAGGTAGCAAGTTCGAATAAGCAACCTCAGGAGACACATCCCCAGATAGTTCAAGGAAACCTGGAGGAAGCGGTGGAGTGCGCTCAACAGAGCTTAAACTCGGTCCCTCGAGTAAAGGGTCAGAAGGCACAGTACCTGTGTTGGAGATTCGCGGTGTGGAAACCACATGCTTTTCTATCACTCCAGCTTGAGAGTCCTCTACAGGCTGCTGCTTCTTGCGTTTGCCGCCTGGCATATTCGGCGCAACGTGGCCACTCCACCTCCACGTAGGCTCCTAAGGGGCTCACAAGGGGCAAGACAAGCCCCTTTGAAAAACGCCCCTTAGAAAACGCGCCGACGGCTAAGCGCCATAGAAACAGCAACTATAGCAGGACCCTCGAGGTGACGTCAGCTGGGCTGCCCGCTCCGACGTCAGCTGGGCTGCCCGCTCCAGCGCCAGCCTTGGAACCGGCTTTCTCCCCCTCGAAGAAAACCGGACTGCAGGTGAAACGCTCCCAAAAGAGCAGCAGTGGCAAGATCTTTAATAGAGCCCTCGAGGTGACGTCAGCTGGGCTGCCCGCTCCAGCGCCAGCCTTGGAACCGGCTTTCTCCTCCTCGAAGGAAACCGGACTGCAGGTGAAACGCTCCCAAAAGAGCAGCAGTGGCAAGATCTTTAATAGAGCCCTCGAGGTGACGTCAGCTGGGCTGCCCGCTCCAGCGCCAGCCTTGGAACCGGCTTTCTCCCCCTCGAAGGAAACCGGACTGCAGGTGAAACGCTCCCGTCTAGGCCCTTTCTCAGCCATAGACTGTACTACTATCCTTGGACACTTACAACAATATATGAGACTGCATACCATCATCTTCTGCATTTTGTCTCTCACCATGTACCCTTTGTCTACAAGATGACTACCTGATGACTACCTTATGATTTTCTGAGACACCTCGCAGTATCTCAAGCCATCTAATCACCAAATTTGTGATAGGGACTCATCACAAAGAATAATACAGTATGTACAGAAAAACTTGGGTGCCATTTTGTCTTTGGCTACTTTGCCTTTTACCTTCCTTACTGCTTCTATAAGCACGTTCTGTGTCATTCTAAGGCTGTTCCACTAACCCTGTGAGACATTATAGACTCCAACAGACACCTGTAAGGTTCTGTGCTTTCAAGCGGCTCGAGCCAGCAAAGCTTGCCTAGCTGCCATCCTTTGGGCTTCATACTGTTCCAAAGACACCCTTGGACCCCAGCTGCATTTGTCCATGTGGCAGAGCTAAGATACTGGTCTTATGTTTTCACCTGGGGGTGGAAACCAGTCAAATAGCTCTTTTCATCACTTTTCCTAAGTGCAGAGCGAGCCTGTGACCTCTGGTTACTAATTAGTGAGTTATTGCTACTGCATAATCATAGTGCTGCTACAACTTATTACTTCATTAGTCTAGTGCTAGTTGATATATTAGGTTTATTTTGGATAGAAAAATATAATCACAAAACCTCTGTCTTTCTCTCTCCTGGCTCATTACCCGAGGGTCCCACCGAATCTGAGAGCAAGGGACTAATAACAGAATTTTCCCTAGACGTAACAGAGCATAACTTGTGTTTGTCTGCCAACACGCCCCACAGCATTCGCCACACTCAAGGTGAAAAGTGTGATCTCCAGGAAAAAGCAGGAATGTAGTCATCACATATGGGTATCATCGATACCGACAGAGCCTGCACGGGAACGCTCCCCAGCGTCCAATTAGAAAGCTTTTGGGAGCATCCCACAGCACCTGCGTGCTGCCTTCCTGCCTTTCCCAACTGCCTCTCTCCAGTTCTTCTTTTTCCGTGGAGCCAGCAGGTCATTGTTCCTGTCACCGCAGAAGAATTCTTCTTTATTTCTTTCTTTTTTGTGGTCGCGTCTGCCTTCCTCGACGCTTTACCGGTACCGCCGGTTTTTCCTTCTTATTTTCTGTTCTAAATAAATAAATATATATATATTACGGGTTTTCCTATTTTTCTTCAGGTGCACGCACCTTTTTGGGCCTTAGGCCCAAAAACGTTTTCAAACAATGGAGAAACCTGCCTCAGGTTTCAAAAAGTGCACCAAGTGTGGCGGTACCATTTCTGTCACCGACACCCATGAATGGTGTCTAAAATGTTTAGGTCCTGACCACTCCATCACGAATTGTATGTCTTGCGCCATGATGTCTAAAAGAGGTCGGCAGAACCGAGCTGCTAAGCTCAGTACCCTATTTCCCTCTGATGCAGCTTCGGTGGCATCGACATCTTCCAGGGCTTCCTCTTCCTCCCGTGGATCTCAGGTAACTAAACATAAGTCCAGCCGGTCCTCAAAGGATCGATCTCCTTCTAAGCATCAAGATGCCTCTGGCATTGCCCTTGAGGATTCTGCACTGGCAAAATTGCCCTGGCAGGAGGCTTCGGCTTCCAAAGCATTATCGGGGCTCCAGGATGTTCTCGAGGCCTCGACCTCGTCAGAACTACTGATGCCATGCTCTGGGGTACTGGCGGTCTTCTCCGGTACCGACATCCAGGCATTGGCAGTGTCGATAGACCAGAGTGTCATGGCTATTGAGTGCAGTCTGGCAGCTCTCCTTGCGGCATCGACGCCCTCGGAACCACGACAGACAATTTGGCCAGTATCGGTACCTGTACCGATAGCATCGGTGTCTGCTTTGCCGGTACCCAGTCATCCGATGCCCTCCGGTACCGATACCCCGGTACCGATTACTCCCGGTACCGACTTCGGTCGGTACGGGTATCGGGCTCTTCAAGAGCATCCGGACAGACGGTACTTCGAGTCCTCAGAAGAATCTGAGAATTCTGACAGTTCTGTCGATGCAGGAATGCTTCTCCCAGAGGAGCCCTCCTCCCCTAAGCGCAGGATGTCTCCTCCAGAGGATATTTCCTTCCAGGATTTTATCAGGGAGGTGGCTCGGGGTCTGTCCATTACTGTGGCCCCTGAAACAGATCCAAGAGCCAAGGAGTTGGAAATTCTACAGTATCCCAAAACTCCTAAGGAGGCAGCTACCTTACCCATTCATGAGATTTTATATGATCTCATGTTAAGGATGTGGGAGACACCTCTTACCACCTCTCCTCATTCTCACAGACTGGATACTATGTATAGAGTCCCTCATCCTGATTTCCAAAAGACTCAGCTTCCTCACCACTCTATTGTAGTGGAATCAGCTATGAGAAGGATCAAGAGTGCAAATGGCATGCCTCTAATCCTCCAGGACGTGAGTGCAGAACCCTGGATGCTTTTGGACGCCGTGTCTTCCAAGCTTCCACGCTTTCTGCCAGGATCAGTTCCTATAGTCTTTACAAGGGAATGTTCCTGAAGGAGGTCACAGATGATTTAGAAGCTTTAAGTCCTATTCTGCCTGAAGATAGAAGACAGGATTTTCTCACTTTGGTCAAACATGCCCAAGATGTTTCTAAATTTGCCAACCGTGCAGCCTTTGACTGCTTTGAGTGCATAAGCAGAACCTCTGCTATTGCCATAGGTGCACGTAGAATTGCTTGGCTCCAGGTATCCCATCTGGAGCTCTGGGTACAAGACAAATTGGGAAATATCCCGTGTACTGGTGAGAACCTGTTTGGTAAAGATTGGCAGGAAAAGGCCAACGAGATGGATGCTGACAACTCCACCTTGGATAGTTTATCCAAGTCCACAGCTGATCCTGCTAGAAAGAAATTATTTAAGAAACCATTCTTTTCTAAGAAGAAAAGATGATTCCTGCTTATGTTCAGCAGGGACGTTCTGCAGGTCAGCTTGCCAAGAAAGGTCAGCAACCACCCAAACAGAAGAAAGCAAAGACTGCTAAGCCTCAACCATTCCAGCAGTCTTAGCCTCCACAAGGCCTTTGACTTGCAGCTAGAGAACTTAGCCTTTATGGCTCTCGAGGGACCAGAGCCTTCCACCATTCCAGGAAGGTGATGTCACTTTGCCCCCAGATGGGAGCAGATAACAGCAGAGCATTGGACACTCTCCATCATAAAGGAGGGGTACAGGCTTCATCTTTCAAGCATGCCCCCTCCCACAATAATAAGGCAATTCAATTCTCCGACACCTCTCATCAACCTGTTAGATCAGGAGGTCACTATCCTCCTTGCCCAAGGGGCAATAGAAGTACCCACTCCTCAACAGGGTACGTGGTTTTACTCCCCCTATTTCCTTATCCCAAAGAAAACAGGGGGAAACAGACCTATTTTGGACCTCAGAGAATTGAACAAATTCCTTGTCAAAGAGAAATTCAAGATGATTTCTCTCGGAACTCTGCTGCCATACCTTCAGAGTAAGGATTGGCTTTGTTCTCTAGATCTCAAGGATGCGTACACCCATGTTCTCATCCATCCAACCCGCAGAAAGTTCCTTTGGTTTCTTTTTCAGGGAAAGCACTACCAATACAGGGTGCTTCCTTTTGGCTTGGCCTGGCCTTAGCACCAAGGGTGTTCACGAAATGCATGGCTGTAGTAGCAGCATTTCTACGTACTCTAGGGATATTCGTCTTCCCCTACTTAGATGACTGGCTCATTTGAGCCCCAATAGAGTCAGAGGCCAGGACTTCTCTAGCCTACACAATGCGTATTCTTCAGTATTTGGGTCTGGTTATAAACATCCCAAAATCCAGTCTAACTCCCACTCAGTCTTTGGAGTTCATAGGAGCTTTGCTGGACACCAGAAAGGCAAGGGCCTACCTCCCCCAGGCCCGTTATCTTCGCATGGTGCAGTTAGCTTCTCAAGCAGTGCTAAAGTCTCATCTCACTGCTCGAGAAATGTTACAACTACTAGGCCACATGGCATCCACCATGCATGTGGTGCCCTATGCTCACCTCCATATGAGGGCATCCCAGTGGACTTTATCCACTCAATGGACCCAGGCATCAGGATGCCTGTCAGACAAAATAGCAAATACAAGTCGCCTTATTTTGTCCCTCCAGTGGTGGAAGTCCACTCAAAACCTGTTGCTGGGGTCCCCTTTTCAACAACCCTTACCCCAAGCAACTCTCACAACAGATGCTTCTCCGATGGGTTGGGGAGCTCATCTACAAGACCTCTCCATCCAAGGCACCTGGTCTCCACAGGAGACTCGTCTACATATCAATCTTTTGGAACTCAGAGCAATCTTCCTTGCTCTTCGAGTGTTCTATACCCTGCTCAGCTACAAGACAGTCCTCATTCAAACGGACAATCAAGTAGCCATGTTCTATGTGAACAAGCAGGGGGGAACAGGCTCTCTGTCGCTTTGCAACGAAGCTTTGCAACTATGGGCCCTCACCAGAGAGCATCGGATTCATCTCCTGGCAGTGTATCTTCCAGGCATACAAAACTCTTGGGCAGATAGACTCAGTCGAGTTCTGCTTCCACACGAGTGGTCTCTGCATGCAGACCAGGTGACCAAGATTTTTCAAAGTTGGGGAACCCCGGACATAGACCTCTTTGCAAGTCTGTGGAATGCCAAACTTCCCCGCTCCTGTTCCAGAATTCCGGCTCGGGGGGCTCAAGCCAGGGATGCTTTCCTCCTTTACTGGGGTCAAGACTTCCTGTATGCCTTTCCACCCATTCCCCTAATTCCCAAAACCCTATTCAAGCTTCAGAGAGACAGAGGCCATATGATTCTCATAGCTACACATTGGCCACGGCAAGTGTGCTACCCTCTGCTTCTACATCTCTCTCAAGCTCCCTCCCTGGACTTAGGGTCTGCTCCAGATCTCCTATCTCAGGAGGACGGAATGTTATGGCATCCCAATCCCCAGTCTCTGCATCTCAGGGCTTGGTTGCTGAAAGCCTAGATCTTCATGATCTTAATCTCCCTTAGCAAGTAAAAGATATTATTTTTGCTTCCAGGAAACCTTGCACAAGATGCTCATATGCTTTCAAGTGGAAAAGGTTTACCATATGGTGTTCGCAAAAGGGTCTTAACCCCCTTGCGATACCTCTGGAATCATTACTGGAATATCTCCTTCATTTATCCAATGCAGGACTTAAGACTAACTCAGTAAGGGTCCATTTGAGTGCTATTACAGCTTCCTTTAATCCTCTAAATGGACAGCCTATTTCCTCTCATCCTCTTATAGCAAGATTTATGAGAGGCCTTCTCCTAACTAAGCCTCCCATTAGGCCACCACCGGTGGCATGGGACTTAAACCTGGTTCTTGGGCAGCTCATGAAGCCACCCTTCGAACCTTTAGCTACTACCTCCTTAAAATTCCTTTCTTGGAAGGTTATCTTTCTTATTGCAATCACATCAGCACGTCGCATTAGTGAGTTGCAAGTGCTAGTAGCTAATCCACCTTATACAAGGTTCCATCATGACAAGGTAGTCCTTAGGACTCATCCACACCTTATGCCAAAGGTGGTCTCGCCTTTTCATCAGAACCAAGCGGTCTACCTACCTGTGTTTTTTCCAAGGCCTCATGCATAAAATGCAGAGAGAAATCTTCATACCTTGGACTGTAAAAGAGCTTTAGCCTTTTACTTACAAAGAACACAACAACATAGAAGGTCCTCTCAACTTTTTGTTGCTTTTGATCCTTCTCATTTGGGACTTCCAGTCTCCAAGAGAACACTATCTAACTGGATTTCTCAGTGTATTTCCTTCGCCTATCAGAGTAAGAGCCTTTCTCTGGAGGGCCATGTCACAGCTCACAATGTGAGAGCCATGGCAGCCTCAATGGCTCATCTGCACTCTGTGTCTATTGACAACATCTGTTGAGCAGCCACCTGGTCCTCGGTTCATACCTTCACAGCCCATTACTGCTTGGACAAGGACTCCCGCCGGGATGCCTTGTTTGGTCAGGCTGTTCTCCAACACCTGTTCCATACCTAATCAACTCCTACCCACCATCCCGGGTAGGATGCCAGAAATCCATGGGGGGAAGTGGAGCCCTTCTCAGGGACACACAACTTCTGGGGTCTCTCCCTGGCATCTAAAGCTAGGGAGTCCCCATATGTGAAGACTACATTCTTGCTTGTTCCTGGAGATAGCATAGTTACTCACCTGTAGCAGGTGATCTCCGGGAACAGCAGGAATTTAGTCCTCAAAACCCACCCACCTCCCCTAGGAGTTGTATCTCTCTATCTATCTCTTTCCTTTCCCTCTCTCTCTCTTTGTCTCAGCTTTAAAACTCAACTGGAGAGAGGCAGTTGGGAAAGGCGGGAAGGCAGCACGCAGGCGCTGTGGGATGCTCCCAAAAGCTTTCTAATTGGACGCTGGGGAGCGTTCCCGCGCAGGCTCCGTCGGTACCGACGATACGCATATGTGAGGACTAAATTCCTGCTGTTCCCGGAGATCACCTGTTACAGATGAGTAACTATGCTTTCTTCAGGAACAAGCAAGAAGTCAGTTCTTACATACGGGTGATGTCGACGGAGCCTGTGTGGGGCACTTCCCCAGCTTTCAAAGAAAGCCTTTGGGACATGCTTACATGCATTCATGGTCCCCTTCCCGCCCAAGGGTGCCATCTTACTTAGTCTCCTTTTTTCCACGGAGCCCAATGGACCACTGTCCTGTTCCCAGGAAAATTTCCTTGCTAATATCCTTAAAAGTTAGCTTTTCCAGGTTTGTGTACCAGTTCCTCTTCCCGCTTCCAACTGGCTCCTTCCCCTTTTTTTGATCGAGGCTTGCCTCGACAGGCGTTTGCATCTTTTTCCACCTGGGGGTCATCGACCCCGGCCGGGTGCTTCCCATCATGTCTCCCAGTGGGTTCAAAAACTGTGACTTCTGCATTCAAACTATGTCAGTCACTGACACCATGACTGCTGCCTACACTGCCTGGAACTGGAGCATGACAGCACCTCCTGCGACCTGTGCCAGGCCATGATGCCTAAAACCAGTAAAATGAGGTTGGAGTTGCTGGAAAAACTGTTCCCAAGGTCCGACTTGGCACAGGCCTTCTTGACACAGAGCTCCAAGCCCTGCACGTCCTGTGAGGCCCAAGCGTCCTCCAAAAAGATCTCAGACCCTGAGAGAGAGAAGAAAAAATCCTCGAAGTCCATCAAGGTTCCACGGATAAACCTAGTGAAACCACACTGAGGGACTCTGGCGGCTCCGAGAACCACCCTACCAAGGTCCTCAAAAAGGATTTCTTGGCCGGCAGAGACCGTGCGAGGTTCCTCGAGACCATAGTCCTCGTCAGGGATGCATTTGCGAGAGTGCTGGCACCGGACCTGAGATCCTGCAGAGCCTTCTGGCTTGGAAACCAGAGTGGTGGCCCTGGAGCAGAACATCACTGCTATTCTGGCCCTGCAGCAGGCAATGATTGCTGGTTTTTCCTCATCATCTACCCCGAAGACCGGGCCCCCAACTGTGGGGGAGTCTCCGGACGTTGAACTTAGTTCTGAACATCACCGGCCTCAGGTGTAAGCCCTCTGTGCCGGTCGAGGTCTCTGTTCCATTCCTCGGGCATCTGATCCTCCCTGGCCAGTTTCTGTGACTCAGACTACAGGTCCTCTGGAGGCCCCCAGTCCCTCGGTGCTGGCCTTGAGGCAAGGAGTCGCAGGGCTTCAGACTTGTTGTCACCCCTCAACTTAGAATGGGAGACCGATGAGGAGGCATCTCCGGAAACCAGAGGGCACCGAGACATCCCCTCGGACCCATCTTCCCTGGCATCCAGGTGCCATTCTCCGCCAGAGGACATGGCCTTCCAAGACTTTGTCATGGATATGGCCAGAGCCTTCTCTGTGCAAACTGAGGCAGAGGAAGATCCATGCATCGAAGAACTGTAGATTCTCCACCCAAGGAAACTCACTGTGCCGGTTCAGCTGATACTCAAGTGGCTACTGCTTAGAATGTGGGAGACCCTGGTAGTCAGCCGGTGCCTCGATGCCTTGTACTGCGTCCAGAAAGGCCCAGTGTTCCACAAACCCCAGCTCCCACAAAACTCAATGGTTGTCAAATCAACCATGCCAAAACGTAAGAGCCAGAAGACCCACTCTTCTGTCCCCCTTAGAAGGGATGCTAGAGCCCTCAATACCCTTGGGTGCAAGTGTTACCAGGGCTCGCTGCTTGGGTGTCGGATCCAGGCCAATGAGTTATACATAGGTGTGTATCTGAAGGCCCTAACCCAAGAGCTGTCCAGGTTTTCAGTTTTTTTTATGAATTCTTTTTAGTATTCAATTTTTATGTTCATGGTTTTATTTTTTTTTTTAATATTCTTGTCTTTTTAATTTCACACACAAATATGGTTGCCGCTGGTGCTGTCGTGGTTTGGTCCTGCAAACTGCAACCATAATAGAGTGATTGTAATTGCGTGAGAAGCACGTTTTAGATAGTGGTTTGGTCCTCGGCAGCCTGGAGCGAGGGAGTCCCATATGTGAGGACTGACTTCCTGCTTGTTCCTGGAGAAAGAGTAGTTACTCATCTGTAACAGGTGTTCTCCAGGGACAGCAGCAATCTGTCCTCACACCTTCCCTCCTCCTCTGGGAGTTTCCTCCCTATCTTTTTTTATTTCTTACTACTATCCTAGCTGTCATTGGACTGAGCAAGATGGCACCCTTGGGTGGGAAGGGGACCACACATGCATGGTAGCATGTCCCTAAGGTTTTCTTTGAAAGCTGGGGCAAACGTCACCCATATGTGAGGACTGATTCCTGCTGTCCCTGGAGAACACCTGTTACAGGTGAGTAACTACGCTTTCTTGCATTTCTTTTGTTTCCTACACTTCACTTTCATATGATGACCTCTTATCCTTGAGCTTTCTATTCTGTGGAAAAAGCTATGTTCTGGTGCTTTATTGGAACCTTTTCCCTTCTTGCTTCTATAGGTACATCTTTACCTTCCTCAGCCTCTCTGTAAAGCTTGCGGTGCAGTCCATGTACTCTTTTAGTATCCATTTTTTGAATCACCACCACCATATTGATGTATTTCAGCATATATGGTCTTCAGAAGTGAAAATAATACTTGAAGTGGGGTTTCACCAGAAATCCCTCTTTCTACTAGTGATACTTCTAGTTCATTCAATCATCCCAACAGTGCAACATCTGTGGGTGGTAGTTAATCAGAGATTTTGTAAAAGTGCACATGCGCCTATGTTGGCCTGCCTCCTGGGAGGGGCATGGAAAGATGGCCGTGTGAGCTTCCCACTGTTTGCAAGGGAAAGCATAAGGCTAAAGTTAAGTTGGGGAACAAGCCTTCCAGTGCCCCCAGTCTTACTTGTGAAGGGTCCGATGGATCTCTGTGTGTGGGCAGCAAGCTGAACTGAGCTGTGTCGACGCCAATTTTAGGAGACCCGGGGTCCTCTTCAGGTAGCACACCTGGTCCTCGGAGGAGCGCCTTCTACCCCCCTCCCCTTCCTAGTGCGGCGGTGTGATTGCTGTTAGGCACATGAAGTCCATCGTCAGATGTCAGTGGGATGGAACTTACTTTCCTATGGAGGGAAAGCCACCGTTGATCTTGCCAGAGAGCTGAATGTGCTGGTTTTGCCAGCGCCGGATCCAGGAATTCAAGGGGGTCAGGTCAGTATCAAGTCTTTTGGCTGGAGCAGCATATGCGACTTCCCCCGCAACGCCTACTGTTTCATCGGAGGCTTCTCTAGCCTTGGTGGCCCTGGTAAGACCAGCAAATTTGGCAATGGTGGTATCTGATCAAGCCCAGCATTTACAAAAGAAGATTTAGGAGCAGGAAGCATCTATTTTACAACAGCAGGCTGCAGTGGAGGTATTGGAGACCTCCGTAGTGGACCATGCCGTTCAAATTGACTCTGTGAGGGACTCCTCCATTGCTATTATGAAAGATTTATCGGCAGTGTGTATCAAGTTGGAGGATATTATAATGCCTCTATATCGTTCCATGGTGAAGACCGCACCTTGAATATTGTGTGCAATTCTGGTCGCCGTATCTTAAAAAGGATATAGAGTTATTAGAAAAGGTTCAGAGAAGAGCCACCAAAATGGTAAAGGGGATGGAAGGATACTCCTATGAAGAAAGGCTAAAAAGGTTAGGGCTCTTTAACCTGGAAAAGAGACGGCTGAGGGGAGATATGATAGAAGTCTATAAATTAATGAGCGGAGTGGAACGGGTAAACGTAGATCGATTGTTTACTTTATCAGAATATAGAAAGACTAGGGGACATGCAATGAAGCTACAGGGTAAACTATTTAAGACTAATAAGAGAAAATATTTTTTCACTCAACGTGTAATCAAACTCTGGAATTTGTTACCGGAGGATGTAGTAAAGGCTGTTAGTGTAGCTGGGTTTAAAAAAGGTTTGGACAAGTTCCTGGAGGAAAGGTCCATAAGCCATTATTAAGAAGGGACCCAGGATATCAATGCTTGAACCAATACAAGCATTGTGGAACCTGTGTCCCTTGGGGAAACTGCTAGGTACATATGACCTAGATTGGCCACTGTTGGAAACAGAATACTGGGCTTGATGCACCTTGGTCTGACCCAGTATGGCATATCTTATGTTCTTATGATTTGGAGAACACCTCCAGAACTTCAAACTTAAGATTGGTGAACTTTAATTGTGATTCTTCAGATGTCCAAAGAAGCGGTCCCATGGATTTATTATTTGCCTTTTGCTCGGAAAGAGTCTTCTGGTGAACCCTAGGCAATGGACTCTTTGAATGTATCAGCACTGTGGGAGGAATCAGGGACAGAGAATATTGTCCCTGCCACTTTTCTAGTGTCTTTTGTATTGTTGCCAGATAGGGACTAGCTCCTTAAACTTTACTTTAAAAAATGCTTAATCCCTTTCTTAGGATGTAATGTGAGGATTTTCCCAGACTTGGCCCGTGAGACTCAGAAACATAGAAGAGAGTTTCTGTTGCTAATCTGCTTTTCTCAGCGCTAGACGAGTTTCATCCGCACCAGCTTTGATGCCTTGACGAAGGTGCCTAGTATTTAGGTTCAGCTAGGGTTGCTTAGTTTGGCTTATGTTAACTTTGTTCCTATATTGAATTTCCTTTTGTGTTTTTGTTAGTTACGTGCCTCTCTTCGTGGTTGTGGACTTGTGGGACTTAATATGACTTATTTGCTTCATTTTGTATGTAATAATTGTTCTTTTCTTTTTCTTTGTTAATGTTCCTTTTCCTTACAAGTATTATGCTTGGATGTTAATTTAAAATTCAATAAAGATCAAATAAATAAAAAAATGTGCACCTGGCTTTTTTTTTTCCTGAGAGTACATTTGCTGGTGAAGAAAATACACGTGCTTAAGAATATAGGGCTATGCAGATAGTTTCCGTTTCTGCCTTAATACCTCTAAAAGAGGCTAAAAGCATGCACACACTGGATATACAATTTTCAAAAAGCTGACTTCTTTTGGCAAGACAAAATCTTACAGGTCACTGCTGCCTGTCCTTCATGTCTCCTCTCTTTCTAGGCCAATCCTTTACTGAAGTTGCCTCTATATATATTTGTATTATTACCCTATGAGGACATCTGGTGTCTGAACACAGACGTGCAGCACATCAGGTTTCAGAGCAGACCTTTTCCTCCTTTGAAAGGCAGCCAGCTGGCATTAACAGTCTTTTAATTATAAAGACTAGTACCATACAAGGTGACACAGTACACTACAGGCCTAGTAACCCTCTCGGAGCAGGCCTTTGATCCCTGAGATACGATGCAATGTGTGCCTTCAAGTCGGTGCTGACTCCTGGCAACCCAGCAGCTCCTGGGTTTTCTTGGCAGCGTAACCAGAAGTAGATTGCCAGGCCTTTCTTCCGAGGCAATGGAGAGTTAGTGACTTGCCCAAGGCCACAAGGAGTTCTAGTGAAAATCAAACCATGGTCTCTTGGTTACCATGCCAGTGCTCTGACCACTAGGCTACTCTCCACTCCTTGAATTTGCCCAGCCATAAAGCGGGTGGACATAGGACTTAACTTAATGCAGCTGAGAAATAGCAAAAGAGAGACTACAGGGACTAAAAGTTACAACCAACACTTTAAACGTATGTATCATTAGATAGAATCATCCTGGTTTCATTTTTACAGTGTTTATATTGACTTGACAATCAATAGAAAGGCATTAAATACATTAACTTTTTAACGGACTCTGTTGATGTAAGTCTTTGCAATTGGATTATACAAATGAGGTTACCCTTTACTGTTGTATTCCAGGACAAAGCTTCGTACAGGCTTTGATCAGCAATTCATTGCTTATTCAACTGGAAAGCTCTGTGGTTATCGCCATAAGGAGGCACCGATGCAATTGCAGCTCCCAACTAGAGGACTGCCAGAAAATGGCGAACACAAATGGCTCCCAATACTGTACCAGTAATATGGATCACAGGCTCTTACAGCTCTTAGTAGCCCTCTGTAGGGTGTAAGAGGGGTAATCTTTATTCTCTCTGATTAGGTGATTTAAGTAATGAGTGACTCTAGCTACAGAGCTATTCAGGGGCTGGTGGACGTTCTCTAATGCTCTCAAAGCAGCCCAGGAAGAATGTCTTTGCTGGAACGGCACAGATGGCACTCTCAATCGGCAGTACGCCACACTGTGTCTTGGGCCTTGGCATATTTATCATGTCGTTGGGAACTGATTCAGTTAGGGAGTAACAGCTTCCTTCTCCCTGATTAAGAATTTGTTTGCTTATCCTATGATCCCTCAAGCCGCTCGATGAAATGATGATCGCATGGTTTGAAAGAAAATTTATTTGTCTTAATTTTTTTTAGCCTCGTATTGCTGAATTGCTTTAAATGGATCAAAAGTAGTTATATCTTTCTCATTTCTGTTTTCTGCAAGCGTGATCTCAAGAGGTAAAAATGTGCCAAGTAAATAGGCTTAAAATAGATTAAATTAATAGATCACTCGTTCTCCAGCCTATCCTGTTGGCCCCCTAGCCAGTCAGGTTTGCATGCCTATTGCCTCCATTACATGCAGATCTCTTCCTTCCCATACCTTCTGTCTCGTCTTTTTATGCCCCTCTGTTATTTCTCTCCTCCTCCTCCTCCTCTTCCCCCTTGAGATGATGAGGCCTTTCCTCTTGAACACGTCCTTTCTGCTTCATTGTCTTCCTCCTTCTGGGTTGCTGATGTGCTGAATCTACAGGTCCCCATCCTGGGGCAGGAATGGATTTGTCTTCCTTCCAGTACTCTGTGTTGTTGATGGGTTTTTTGTTTTTTTTAACCATTTGAAGTAAGATCTGTTTCCAGGAACGCAGCATTGCCCAATAATGTGAGGCTTATCCTAGCAGTGATCATTTCCTGGCACTAGATCGTCTTGGTGGCAATAGAATGTAATTTGCTTGAGAAGAATAAGCATCCTACAACGGAGATGGATTTGAATTTACTTTCCATGCCCTAGCTCAAGACATGTTAGTGTTCAGGGACAGTAGACAGTTCGCTGCCTGAGAGGGTTTACAGTCCAAACTTGCATCTGATGCAATTGAGGGTAAAATGAGTTCCCCAAAAGGAGCATTGGTGGGAGCAGGCATTTGAATCTACAGAACTTCATTTCCCATGGTGCTTTGCACATGGCATGTTTTAGTTGACCACGCTGATCAGAGTAGATCTTTCCCAGGTTGTAATAACATGAATAGGCCTCCCATCC
Organism: Ichthyophis bannanicus; assembly: GCA_033557465.1. NCBI lineage: Eukaryota > Metazoa > Chordata > Amphibia > Gymnophiona > Ichthyophiidae > Ichthyophis > Ichthyophis bannanicus. Next base: position 10,480,397 of record CM066039.1, on the reverse strand, counting down.
CAATAAAAAGAAATATCGGCTGCAAGTGAAGTACTTTATTCTTTACATTATTCTTTGTCTGATCATGATATAACAGCAGTTGTACAAATACAAACATTTAGTATAGACTTCAAAATCTGCACATTTGTGACAGTTGGAACCCTTTCAGAGGATAATGAAGGCCATTGCTGATTGGATGTGCATCTTAGACGCAGTGCGGCAAATACTGAGTTTCTATGCATTAGTTCATTGAGGCCTCCCATGGCATATTCTGCTGTTGCTGTGGGAGATACTCTTTGTCCACGGACGCTAGAAATTTAGAGGTCATTCTTGACTCCATCTTATCGGCAGAGATTGACTGGTGTGATTTTTAATGCCTTCAGTTTGTTTTAGGGGTATCTAATCTCAGGACACTTATGAAGACTGTTGCATTATCACACTTAGATTACCGCAGTGCAGTTTAGTGATTATGGAATGGGTTACCAAAAAGACTTCTTAGTCATTCTCAAGTTCTCAAAACATGGCCTGCTAGAACCAGAACACAGGAAAAAAAATAGCACAAGAGATCAACTCCCAATATAGTGTCGCTTTATTGGCTCCTTTAAAATCCTCGCACTTGTTTTTTCATGCATTACCTAGCATCATACCATAGTATATTCAAGAACAACTTAAATATTAACTGGTGACTTGAAATTTATGATGTGGTCAGTACCATTTGCTGTCTATCAAGACGACAAGCTTTTGAGCATTAACTTAGGCTGCATCAGTCAAGATGATTAGTAAGATAGGTTTATTCTTTCTAAGGTGGCTTCTGGGTGGTAGATTACTCTTCCTGCATTAAAAATGTGTGCAGTTTCTCCAGGAACAAGCAGGAAGTCAGCCCTCACATATGGGTGACATCTGCGCCGATGGAGCCCGCACAAAAGCATCTCCCCAGCTTTCAAAGAAAGCCTTTGGGAGATGCAACCACGCCTGCATGGTCCCCCTCCCACACAAGGGTGCCATCTTGTCTAGTCTCCTTTTTTTCCACGGAGCCCACTGGGCATGTTTCTGATTTCCCCGGGAAAAAGTAGCATTTTCTTCCCTAATATTTTTTTTTCTCTGGTTGCAACCGGTTCCTTTCCTGCCTCCTTTTTGACATACATTAAAAACCTGCCAATTTAATTAGTTGGGAGGCCAATTTCATTTAGTTTGGGACTCTTGCTGTTTCTAAATGGTTTTGAGGTATTGGAATGGTTAGTATGTTGCACATTTTTAGTTTTGGATAAAACATTTATTGTGAGGGCATTCTGGGATAATTTTTGTTTTCATTTTGCTTGAAATTTCAGTGAACTTTTCTCATTATATGTTGGGGAAATGTATTTTTACATCATATGTTGCCTTAGATTTGTAAGCTACTTTATATCACTAAGGTAGAAAAGAGGCATAGAAATGTGATAATTTTTCCTTGCATTAGCATTTTAATTTATGTAGCCGCTGTTGGTGCTTGATTGCTAACTAGTGATGTCTTCCACTTGCTAAATGAATTTTGGGCAAAGGTGTTTGGAGTTGGGAACAGTTTCTTCAATTCTTTTCATCAAGGGCAAACTCATCTAGGTATTATGCTTGTCAAAGATATGATAAATTAGTTTTAAAAAACTCTGTTAGTTTTATTGTAAACCGCTTTGCTGGTACAAATTGGTGGTATATCACATTTTAAATTGCACTAAACTTTTTTGTTGACCCTTATTTCAACACATTTAATTTATAAAATATTTATAAACCTCAGCCTCAAAGGGTCGCTCAGAGTGATGCACAAATTAAAACACAGAATACAGCATAAAGTATAAAATACACATACAAGCATACTAACAAACTAAAGCAATAAAAATAGACTCGCATAACGAAACAGTAACCATAAGCAATAGGACTAGCTGCTACCAATAATGCATCTAAATGGTGTTCCCTCTAATCGGAACAGCTATGCAGAGGACATTCTGCATGTACTTGAGCAAATTGTAAAAGTGTAGCACTACACTAATGCGTCAAGGCATGGGGATGTGCAGGCCAAAAGATTTTTTCATTTCATTTAATTTCTTTTTTGTTTTGGTTTTTTTCATCTTTTCACATGGTCCTTGTTATGCTGGAATGATGGGGGGACCTGGGAACATGGGAAAACCAAGATTCTATAGTGCGTTGCTTCAGACTCCACTGCTGACATTTCCGTGCTTTCTATTAGTCTTGTTAAATATTTCCTCAAATACTGTAGCTGAAAATCCATTTCCTCATATAGGTGTAAATCCTGTCCTTCAGGCTAAATGCTGTATTGCTAGGCCACCCTTAGCAATGGATTCTTTTCCTCCAGTTTGTTTGCATTGCAGTTTCTTTACTTAACACTTTCATATGATGTGCATTAGAGCTTTGACTGGAAGTGGATGATTTTTTTTTTTATTTGTGTTTGGCATAGATTTGGGACCTTGAAGCCTCCTATATCCAAGTCTGTAGACTTTTTATGCAAGGCCCGTATGAAAAATGGTACAACTGTGCCCAAATTTCAGATTATTCATCTCCACTCCAGATTTGATTTTCGCTAATGCTTGTTAAGATGAACTCTCCCACATGCAGTAAAAACTGGTGACAAAGCAGCAACAATGAGATTTAATTTAAAAGTAAAGAACAACCAAGCAGTCAGGTATAAATGTACTGCAGAATTCTTACAGCCATTTATGATCCTTGAGAACATTTGAATTCGTTGTAGGCTGTGAAACCTTGAATTGAGCCAACACTGAAGTTCTCTAACAATGGTGATGTACATGAGCTTTCAAGAGCACATAGGCCACATCTAGAGAAAGGGCGGATTGTAGTTTTGAAACTTTGTGGACATCTTATTTGGATAATTCTTAGGTTAGTGCAAAGATTTCCAAACCTATCTTAGTGACCCCAGCATCTAGTTGTTTTTTAAGAGATCTACAACAAATGTACATAAGAAAAATGTGCGTATACAGATTGGTGGTGTATCACATTTTAAATGTGCATATACTGGGTGTCAGAGGTATGCAGGTTCATCTCATACTTATGCATATTGACCTTCATGGATGGCCTGAAAAACCAACTGACCATGGGATGCTCCAGGGCAGTTTTTTTTTCTCAAAGCTCTGTGCTTGGATGCAACTCCCTTCCCTATCCTCTCAGAGGGGAGTTAAATCATACCCCTGGTTTGAGTCTGGGTTGAAAACTTATTTTAATTCTGGCGTTTGGCGAGTCCCCTACCATGGCCTTGGGTGAGACCTGAAAAATTTCCCTTTGCCCTTGTTCTCTCTTCCTCCTTGTACTGTACTTCCTTAAGAATGCTATTTCTTTTCCTTTCACCTCTTTCTTTATGATTAATTGATGGGTTTATTGTAAACCACTTTGAATTCTCTTCTAAGGTAGAAAAGCAGTTTATTAAGCACTCACATAAACTAAGTGGAAGATGCCACAATGTGCAAGGAACTTAAATTTGAATAGAGATAACATTAGGGGTGTAATTCTATGAAGGATATTTTTGTATGTATGTTCCACGTATGTTTCTCCGGGAACAAGCCAGAAGTCAGCCCTTACATATGGGTGATGTCAGCGCCGACAGAGCCCGCGCGTAGCATTTCCCCAGCTTTCAAAGAAAGACTTTGGGACATGCTGCCACGCATTTGTGGTTCCCTTCCCGCCCAAGGGTGCCATCTTGTTCAGTCTCCTTTTTCCGTGGAGCCCAATGGACGCCTGTCCTGTTTCCCTGAAAAAAATCTTCCAAAATATCTTTAAAAGTTGTTTTGTTCCCGGTTGTGTACTGATTCCTCTTCCTGCCTCAAGCTGGCGCTGTTCTCGGCTCCTTCCCTTCTTTTGATTGAAGCTTGCCTCGACTGGCATTCGTGCCTTTCTTCACCCAGAGGTGGTCCACCCTGGCCGAGCATCTCCAACCATGTCAGCCGATGAGTTCAAACAGTGTGTGACCACTTGCAATCAAACTGTGTCTATTACAGATGCGCACGACTTCTGCCTAGGCCCGGACTACGACAGTACCACCTGTGCCAGACCATGATTCCAAAAACCAACAAGAAAAGGTCGGAGTTGCAGGAGAGAATGTTCTGAGGTCCGACTCTGCATCAGCTTCCCTGACGCCAAGCTCCAAGCCCAGCACTTCCTTTGAAGCCCAGGCATCCTCGGACTCCTACAGTGGCGGTTCATCTGAGAAGACCCCATTTCCCGAGGAAAAAAAAAAAGAAAAAATCCTTGAAGTCCGTCAAGGTTCCACCGGTGAAACCTGGAAAAATCCCACGGTGGGACTCGGGTGACTCCGAGCAGTGCCTCACTAAGGTCTAAGAAGGAGTCCTCGGCCAGCAGAGACCATATGAGGCTAGCTGAGGCAATTGTCATCATCTAGGATGCACTCGCAAGAGTGCCAGCATCAGGCCCAAGATTCTCTGTGCCCACGCCAAAAGATGCGGAGCCTTCTGACCTTGAAACCAGAATGGTGGCCCTGGAACAGAATATTTCTGCTATCTTGGCCCTGCAGCAGGCAATGATGATGGCCGGTTCGTCCACATCATCTGCCCCGACATCCAGGACCCCCGATGGCAGGGGAGTCACCGGGCGTTGACCCAGATTCTGAGTGCCACCAGCCTTGGGTGAGTCCTCCCTGGCCAGTTTCTGGCAATCAGACCCAAGATCCTCCGGAGGATCCCGGCTCCTCGGCGTTGACCTTGAGAGAGACTGCAGAGCCTTGGAATCATCTGCACGCTCTGACTCTGGGAGACAGATGTCAAGGCTTCCCCGGAAACCCGTTGGCACAGAGACGTCCTCTTGGAGCCGTCTCCCCTGGCACCTTGGCGCCATTCTCCCTGGAAAACTTAGCCTTCCATGACTTCATCTGGGATATGCCCAAGCTCTATTGGTGTCGACAGAGTTGGACGAGGATCCGCACACCAAGGAACGGAAATCCTCCAGTATGAGACTCCATCCAAAGAGACTCTCACAGTGCCAGTACAGCCGATCTCGAGTGGCTGATCCTCATGATGTGGGAGACCCTGGCGTCGGTGCCGGTGGTCAGCCAACACCCCAACGCCATCTACCATGTCAAGAAGGGCCCCGGGTTCCACAAGACTTAGCTCCCACGTAATTCAATGGTGGTAGAGTCAACCATGCAGAAGCTAAAGAGCCAGAAGAACTATTCCTCTGTCCCCCTGGGCAGAGAGGATCAGACCCTCGATGCCCTAGGGCACAAATATTACTAGGACTCCTTGCTCGGGTGCCAGATTCAGGCCTATGAACTGTACATAGGCATATACCTCAAGGCCCTGATCCAGGAGATCTCCAGCTTTTTGGCTGGCCTCGCCAGGGATCCCCTACATGGTTCCAATTCCTTTCAGCCAGGATCAAAGACTGCTCTAAGTTTCTTTCCTGAGCCGCCTACGATGGCTTCGAGTCAGCAGCCCAAGTGGCTACAGACTTCGGACCTCGAGCAGTGGGTCCAAGAAAAATTGCTCAATATCCCCTGTACTGGGGAAAACTTGTTCGGTAAACCCATGGCCAGCAAGGTGGCCGAGATAGAAGCTGATATGGTGACTAGGCAGAGGCTCTCTAAGAAGACCTCAGCCATCCCCTGCAAGAAACCATCGGGGGAAAAGACCCCTTTTCTCGAGGAAAAAGGGGTCCTTCCACCAAAGTCACTACCAGCCCTTCTCAGACCACCAACAAGGCCCTCAGCCTAAGAGCCAGGGCCACAGACCCAGGAAGCCAAAAACCCAGAAGCCCCGGCCCCAACTAACACCCAACCTGGTGGGAGCTTTTGACTCTCGGGGCAGGGCCGTCTCTCCCCTGGGAGACCCTCCCGAGCCACAGGGGGTCGCATGGCTCTCATGGACCACAGGTGGGTCGGAGTCACCTCCCACATAATGGGTTCTGCAGGTGGTAAGGGAGGGGTACCTCCTCCACCTGCAGCAACTACCCCCAAGGTTCTTCCCAGGAGAGTCTGGGTGACCTCTCCTTCACCAGACCTTGCTGCTCTCAGAGTTCGCAGGCCTACTCAGGGACAAGGCATTGGAGCCTGTTCCCAAGCACCTGTTGGAAAAAGGCTTCTACTCCAGGTACTTCCTTGGCTCGAAGAGAACTGGGGGCCTCAAGCCCATACTAGACCTGTGAGACTTGAACAGGTTCCTGGTGAGGGATAAGTTCAAGATGCTCTGCCTTGGAACACGGCTGCCTTATCTCCACCAGGGAGATTGGCTGTGCTGCTTGGACCTAAAGGATGCGTATACCCACATCCTGATCCACTCCTCCCACAGGCAATGCCTAAGATTTGTGGTGGGAGGAGGGCACTATCAGTATAATGTGCTGCCCTTCAGCCTGGCCTCCTCGCCAAGGGTCTTTACCAAGTGTTTGGCGGTGGTTGCTGCCCACCTGCACCTACAAGGGGCTTTCATCTTCCATGGCCTCAGAGGTTAGGCAGGCCACAGAGCGTACAGTCCTTCTGTAGCATCTGGGGTTCATCATGAACCACCCCAAATCCCATCTCGCCCAAGCCCAAAGTCTGGAGTTCATAAGGGCTCAGTTGGACACATTATAGGTCAAAGCCATCCTCCCAAGAGAAAGGGCAGAATGCCTCAGGCATCTATCAGGAGAGGTGCAGTGTCGCTAGTCTGTACTGGCTCGCCTCTTGCTCTGCCTATTGGACCATTTGGCCTCAACAGTCTGTTACGCCCTTAGCCTGCCTCCACATGTGGGCAGCCCAATGGTGTCTTCGCTCACAGTGGACTCAAGCCACAGGTGGCCTGCGGGACAGGGTCAGAGTCACCTGCCAGCTGGCGGAGTCCCTCATCTGGTGGCAAAACGTGCACCACCTTCAAGCAGGAATGCCATTCCAGGCATCTACTCCACAGAAGACCCTGACAACAGACACCTCCCTCCTGGACTGGGGGGCATATTGCGGGGAGCACTGCACACAGGGCAGCTGGTGCCAAGAGGAGTCACTCTTGCAAATCAACCTCCTGGAACTGAGGGCAATCTTCGTAGCTCTACAAGCATGTGGCACCAGTCTGTGCTGATCCAGATGGACAACTAGGTGGCAATGTTTTACATCAACAAGCAGGGGGGCATGAGCTCATACTCTCTCTGCCAGGAAGCGGTAGCTCTCCTCCCTGCGAGCAGTATACCTGCCAGGTCAGGACAACTGCTTAGTGGACAGGCTGAGCAGGGTCCTTTGCCCACATGAGTGGCGCTTGAATCCAGGGTAATGCAGCAACTCTTCCTCCACTGGGGCCGTCCCGTGATGGACTTGTTCGCCTCTCCAAGCAATGTACAGCTGCCTTGCATCTGCTTGCACCAGCCGAACCCAGGGAGAGTGGCAGCGGACACCTTCCTGATTTTGTGGTCGAAGGGCCTACTCTATGCATTCCCACCAACCTCCCCTTGATCGCCAAGACCCTCTTCAAGGTCCAGAGTGAGGGAGCATTAGTGATACTGATCACACCCAGATGGCCCATGCAATCCTGGTTCCCCTTGTTGCTTTTCCTGTTGGTGGTGCTCCCAGTCCCGCTGGGCTGAACCCCAGATCCCCTGTCTCAGGAGGAGGGCTCCCTTCTACACCCCAGCATGGGGTCCCTAATGCTGATGGCCTGGCTGCTGAAAGGGTAGCATTGGCCCCTTTCAACCTTCCAGGGGAAGTCAAGTAGGTCCTTCTGGCCTTCCGAAAACCCTCCACCAGATGGGCTTATGCCTTTAAGTGGAGAAGATTCTTTGTCTGCTGTCGGGGAAGACAGAATCCCTTCTCCTATCACATGCAACTTGTTCTCCAGTATCTTCTACATCTGTTGCATACTGGGCTGAAATCCAATTCTTTGAGGATGCACCTGAGGGCCATAGCCGCGCACCACCACCCTATTGAGGGTAAATCCTTCTTGAGTCAGCCCCTAGTCTCTAGGTTCCTCCGGGGCCTTCTGCTATCAAAGCCCCCTCTCGGTCAGCGGAGTGGGACATCGTTGTGGTGTTTTCCCAGCTCACTAAACCTCCCTTTGAGCCTCTAGCCAGTTGCCATGTGAGATACTTGTCTTGGAAAGTGGCTTCCCTGGTGGCCCTCACGTCTGCGTTTAGGGTTGGCGAGCTCCAGTCCCTGGTGGCGGACCCACCATATACGAGATTCTGTAAGAACAGCGTAGTGCTCCACACGCACCTCACATGCCTCCTGAAGATGGTATCTCCTTTCCACCTCAGCCAAGAGATGGTCCTTCCCCACCTTCTTCCCGTGGCCCCATGCTGGCAAGGAGGAACTAATACATCACACTCTAGATTGTAAACGGGCCCTGTCCTTCTACCTGCAATGGATGCAGACTCATCTTAAAGCTCCTCAGCTTTTTATGTCTTATGATCCCAGCAGACCGGGGCTCCCTGTGACCAAACAAACTCTGTCCACTTGGATGACAGACTGTATTGCCCTCGCCTACGAGTGAGCCGGTGTTTCCCTTGAGCACCGGATCACAGCACATCATGTGAGGGCTATGGCCATGTCAGTGGCCAACCTCCTCATAGTGTCGGTGATGGAAATCTGCAAGACTGCCACATGGTCTTCCATTCATACGATCGCAGCTCACTACTGCCTGGAGATCAAGTCCCGCAGGGACAGTGCGTTTAGGCAGGCAGTGCTCCGTAATATTCTCAGGGTGTAGGCAACTCCTGCCCTCCGACCCTTTTGTATTCAGGTTACCGAAGTGATAATGTCGCTGGATGCTAAGGTCTGCAGAGTCTCTCATTGTGGACTCACCTCCTGCAACTCACGGCTATCCCATTGGTCGCTGTTGGTGCTGTCATGTTTCAGTCCCCGGCAGCCTGGAGCTGGGGAGTCCCACATGTAAGGACTGACTTCCTGCTTTTTCCTGGAGAAAGTGTGGTTACTCACCTGTAACAGGTGTTCTCCAGGGACAGCAGGAATCAGTCCGAACAATCTTCCCTCCTCCCCTTGGAGTTGCCTCCTTTACCTCATTTTATTTTTACTACCATCCTAGCTATGTCATCTGACTGAGCAAGATGGCACCCTTGGGAGGGAAGGGGACCACACATGCGTGGTAGCATGTCCCAAAGACTTTCTTTGAAAGCTGGGGAAATGCTCTGCGCGGATTCCGTCTGCCTTGACATCACCCATATGTGATTACTGATTGCTGTTGTCCCTGGAGAACACCTGTTACATATGAGTAACTATGCTATACACACACATAAAATGCCCCCTCCCCATGTACAAGTACACACTATGCCGAGTAGGTGCATGCTTGTATGTGGCATGGGTGTAGGCATGTTTTGAGAAGGGGTTTGAGCAGGGCACAGTTAGACTCATGAATCACACATGTAGGTTATAAAATGCACGTGTGCATATCCGTCGACATTTTGCACCTATTCCTCGGCTGTCATAAATGTATGTGGCCACAGTTTAGCCACTATTTCAACTGCTTTTGTGTTTACATTTCATAAAGGCACACAGGTGTCCATGGTTTTCATAAAATAGGCTTAAGATAGACAGACAGCTGCTAAGTGACCTTTTCTAAAAAGGCACCACAAGGCTAAACACATTTAAAGCATTTTAGTCTGCAAACTCGCCCCTCTTCTGTTGTTGGCTTTTGTTTTATCTGAAAGGATTAGTATCATTGGTTAAGGTGTTAGTATTTTTTAAATTTTAGTGCTAGGATAAGAAAATTGACACCGTTCCTGACAGTTCATAAATGACAGCCTTTTCTGTTTACCAGCTTACTTGATATTGAGAAGCACATTCACGAGGGATAGTCACATTGAATCTCTAAGCTTGTATGCACAGTGTTGGAGATCAGTTTTGACAGGGTTCCTTCTATTCTAATAAAGTACACCTGTGTTGTCATCCTAAAGAAAGGAAATAATATATTGCAGCAGGACATTTCAGTCTCAAGAGGAACACTCATTTATGTAATTCTTTTACTGTTGACCTAATAACGGAGAGTATTCCAAGTGACAAAAAAGGACAGTTTTGTAGCCTATTTTTATTTCACTTGATTGCTGAAAAATCTGTTCTAAACTACCACGCAAGAAAGCAGAAAAGAAATTGAAACTTTATACTCTGCTGCTTTAATTTAGAATGCAAACGTTGATGCCACTTCTACTGTAGCTTATAAATGCATAAACCACTTGCATGCACCAGATCCAACAATAGTGGTGTGAAGGATTTGTGCTTGCCGCAGTGTGCAAGCGGAACCCTCCGAGCCTTGAAGCAGCCATTCATCTATACCCAGGAGCTAAATATGACAATGTTAGCATTTTTCATTTCCCTGACGTTACCATTAATAAAGCAATGATCCAAAAGGAGCTTTGCTGAGTCTGTTCTTTATACTTCCATCACTCACGACCAGATAATTTCACACAGGATCGTTTTTAAATTAAACGACGATAAAAACGCTCTACTCTTCCATGCTCACTAGTTCATAGAAGTCTATCAAGTCATTAATGTGTCATGACGAACTGCTAGAAGGATACAAGAGTAATTAATTATTTGAATAAATAACAGGTTGGACTGGTGCTTTGAACCTCCATGGCACATACATCAAATTCAGGACATCCTGGAGCCCTTACAGGATGCAGCAAAAGGGGTTAAACTGGAAGAGATGCCTCTCTACTTGAAATGACCAGTTGCTGCTTTATTGATATGTGCTATACTCCTGTGTTTTCTGACCATGGAAGGAAATGTAATTACATCTTGCTCTGTATTTCTTCAGTAATGAGTACCCTAAAAACGACATTTGGTCGCTGATGATCTTAACGAGCAATCATACAGATCTTCATTATCTCAATTAATCTCTACTTATTAAGTAAGCTAATTACAGAGTTAGGGCAGTTAGTATACGGATTCCTCTTTGATGTACATATAAAAAGAAACCGTTTTCCTTGTACTCTCTCCAAGTGTGCGTTTCCCAGAACACAGTGCAAAACCTTTTATAGAGGAAGCAGGGGCAACATTTTCATGTTAAACTGTGTGCAGAATTGGGATTTTGCTTATTAAATGTGGTCAGAATTTTTATTCAAAAATTGGTTATTCTATTGAATTGGTAGCCAATTAAAATGCTTGGGGGTGGACGAGGATGGTGTTTTGTCAGGAATGTGTAGCCATACCGCTCAACCAAGACAACAGCACAGATTCAGGATAAGCAATGGACAGCCACAAATACAAATTACTGTCTACATCCATGCCAAAGGTGAAAGCAGATCCAAAGACAATTGGTCATGATTAGAAACCTAAAACTAAGACAGGCTTAGGTGTTTGGACTCTTTTCTACTTCTTGTTTTGAGCTTAATTACCAAACATGAATACTGTGAATAGTTTTTGCTGTACTTCTGCATGTAAAACAAAAACGTAGATATACTTGAGATCAAAGAAGAATTAGGAAAGGCTCAAGCTGCTTTAAAATGGGAATCTTAAAATAGACCCTGCCAAATTACCGAATTTTGTTAGAATTTTCCATGAAAAATGGCATGTAGTATTTGAAAGTATCTGAAATAGGTTATACTTGCAATATTTTAGAAATTAGCAGCTTTTTAACAATTAAAAAAATATAGGAGGGTTGCTCAGAAAGTAATGCCCCACATGTTTTTTCTCAGTCCAGAATGAAGATAGAAGTGTGAAATTGAAAGGGCAGTAACTTGGAACTTCAAAGGACACGTGTGTAATTTTACAGTCGTCCGACAAATAGTGAGGCGGTAGTGATCCTTCAAATGGCGTCAGAGTGACACACGGTACAAACAACGAGCTGTAATTGAATTCTTGGTGGAGGAGAAAGAAAGTGTGAGAAACATTCACAAATGGTTGTGTGCTGTGTATGGAAGTTCTGCGGTAGATAGGAGCACCGTTGGACGATGGGTGGAGAGAGTAAAGGCTTCAGGAAGTGGTAAAATGGAACTGGAAGATCGGCCGTGGTCTGGGTGTCCTGCCTCATTCACCATTCCAGACAAGTTGCAGTGCGCTGATGACATTATTCATGCGGATCGGCGCATCACGAGTCGGGAATTGTCCGTACAGCTTTCCGTCAGTAGAGGTAATGCAATGGCAATTATTGATTCTTTGGGATAAAGGCCTCCCCCTTGGCTTCAAAACGCTCTAACAAATCAGAGCAGATGTCTTTCCTTTGGCGTTTGTGTTGTCACACCCCAGCCCCCGGCCACGTGCCTAAAGAGCTAGGGTGGACATTATATCCTTCATAAACGGGTTGAAAACTATCTTCAGCACTGAGGCATGTTGGGAGTTGTAGTTTCCCTTTTAGAAGTATAGCCGTGACCAACCAGTATGAAGGTAAATGATAAAGATTTTATTTCCCCAATGTCACAAGGTTCAACATAAAGCATCAGGATATTCTCTCCAGTTAGTATTTCCAAAGATATTTACAAAACTCAAGGTTGAGTGTGTTTCACAGTCACTACTTCCATTCAGGGGTTTTAATTCAAAACATAGCAGATAAAACAAAACACAAGCTTCTTCATTCAGCTTAGTAAAAATGTTCTCTTTAGTACCACCAAGCAAAGGTGCTAGGCAATATTCCTTCGGTTAAACAAGCTCTTACCTTCAACAAGGTCAGGCTTCTTTACTCTGTTACCCAAAAGCGCACATCCTGAAACTATTCTTCAGTTAAGGACTCCATGCTTCCAGCCAAACACAATGTGAAATCCATGGGAGACTCAGGCAGCAAGGAATCCTGTTCGCTAGGATCTATCTGCATTTCTTCCTGCTCTGAAGAAACATCAACTTGCTCTGAGCTTTCCCCGTATCTCCCAGGATATACTTTCTCTGGGGATCTCTGTAATTCCCTCCAGCAGTGGTCTACCTGGTATGGAAGACAGGTATCTGGAGTTTGAGCTATCACTTTCTGGCTAGGTTCACAAAGCTCTCTCCAGCTGTGGTTAAACAGTTCCTAGCCTCCTTGCTTAAGTTCCTCTCTGGTGTTAATCGATGGCTCCCTGTTCCAGGCTGGGTTCTTCTGCCTCCTAGCTTGAGCCCTGGGCACCCACCTCTGAACACCTTGAGACTTCCAATCTGGCATAGACGTGGGAAGACTTTTATGCTCTCTCTCCCTGAGCTGTGCTTTCCTGGTATCTCTCCTGACGGCTTCTCTTTGGAGCTCTCCACCTTGGAACTGCTGGCCTCTTTGGAACTTTCTCTTATCCTGCAGCAGCCACTCCGGCTGCCTCTCTTGGTGTTGCTTTGTCGCCTTCTCCCTCTTCTTCCCCTTCTCTCCTTCTAAGCAAGGCTTATAAAGCTGCTTCTCTGTCAGGGTCTCTCTCACTCCCCACAGGTGTGTGTGATCATCCCCTAAGTTTGTAACTACCTCAGGATAGCTTGGGCGTGGCAACCTAACTTCAGACTCTCTGTGCTTGCTCCCTCTAGCTGCACTCTGCAGTGTGTATTGCAGACCTGTCACGTTCTTTAAAGGTACATTCACTATTTTTTCCTATCTCCATAGGCTCATTAGCATCTTCTTCATCACAGTGTTCGGTTGTGAGACTATCTTGCACACACCTTTGAATATCCCAAAGAGTCAATAACTGCCATTGCACTACCTCTACTGACGGAAAGCTGTACGGACAATTCCCGACTCATGATGCGCCGATCTGGACTGGTGGCTGAGGCAGGACATTCTTTCTCCTCCACCAAGAATTCAATTACAGCTCGTTGTTTGTACCGTGTGTCACTCACAGACACCATTTGAAGGATCACTACCGCCTCGCTATTTGTCGGACGACTGTAAAATTACACACGTGTCCTTTGAAGTTCCAAGTTACTACCCTTTCAATTTCACACCTCTATCTTCATTCTGGACTGAGAAAAAACATGTGGGGCATTATTTTCTGAGCAACCCTCGTAATATCTTAACGATGGGCCAGCTAGGAGAAATGTGAGCATATTTGGTATTGAATAACCAACCAACTCAGATGACAAGACTTCAACTTGCATACTTCGGGCACATCATTTATTTATTATTTATTATTTATTTATTACAGGCTCTTATATACCGCTCTATTCAGAATCAGCGCGGTTCACAATATAACAACATACCATAACAACAAACTGTTAGGTTTTACAGAGAACAAGGTCAGAGAACTTGGATAAAACATGCAAAGAGAGAGGATCATTAGAGAAAGTCGTCATGTTTGGCAAGGTAGAAGGTCAACGCAAAAGAGGAAGGCCAGCAATTAGAAAGATTGATACAGTATCAGCAGCTATGGATGCCACTTTGTCAACAATGAGCCGCCTGACTGAAGACTGAACACAGTTTAGGACCACTATCAAGAGTTGACACTGACTTGATGGCACTTAACAACAACCATCCAGCATAAGTTGATTGATTAAAAAGTTCAGTCTCTTACCCATGTACTTGTGAGCATGTTAGCTCACTTTTGTTCATGGAGGAGTCACTTTCTAGTGTAAAGCATGTGACCATGATTATCTGCAATTCCTTCTAATGACTCAGAAGGAGGTAATTTCATAGGTCTGTCAGAGAAAATTTTCCTGGCAATGAAAAAGCACTGTTGGACGCATTCAGTGTGCAAATACATGTTTGCAACTGTGGATGCAAGGATGATACAGAGTGCAGTATTTATTTATTAGGGTCTTTTTTTATGCTGCTTTATCATTTAGTCAAAGTGGTTTACATTGCAACTTAAACTTGGTAATGTGCATTAAACAGGAACATTGATAACTTGGATGCTTCTGAGGCAATGGAGAGTTAAATGACTTGCCCAAGGCCACATGGAGTGCTAGTGGGAATTGAAGCCTGATCTCTTGGTTCCCAAGCCAGTGCTCTAACCATTAGGCTACTCTTGAACAGTAACAGTAAGTAAAAAGGATGGAAGAGAGCCTATCAAGATTTAAAAAATAAGCAATGTAACTATTCTAAAATGTTATTAAATAAATAATTTAAAACATACATAAAATGAGATAATCCAAATGAAAAGACCCGACAAATCCATTTCTACATTACCTGCATCAGAGGTCAAAATTCTAAAATACAAGCAATAATGACAAATACATTGCCTTGCGAAAGTATTCATCCCCTCTGTTTTTTGTCCTGTTTTGTCACATTACATACAACCTGGAATGAAAGTGGAGATTCATTTGCATGTTAGGTAATGGGCCTAACAATATAGACCAAATTGGTGGAGTGGAATGACAATAAAATACCTTGTATATATCATAAATAAGTCAAAACTGAAAAATTATGAGTGCATATGTATTCATCCCTTTTTGCAATGAAACCCCTAAATAAAATCAGGTCCAACCAATTAACTGCAAAACTCACATAATTCGTTAATTATGGTCCACCTGTGTGCAATCTGTGGCACATGATCAGTCACATGATGCCTGTATAAATATTATGTACCTGTTCTGAAAGGCCCCTAAGTCTGCAACACCACTAAGCAAGCAACATGAAGACCAAGGAGCTCTCCAAACAGGTCAGAGACAAAATTGTGGAAAAGTATAGATCAGGGTTGGGTTATAAAAAAAAAAAAAAAAAAAAAAATTCCAAATTCTGAATATCCCACGAAGCACCATTTAATCCATTAGAACAAAATGGAAAGAATATGGCACCACTACAAACCTGACAAGAGAAGACCGCCCACCAAAACTCACAGACCGGGCAAGGAGGGCATTAATCAGAGATTCTACAAAGACACCAAGGATAACACTGAAGGAGCTGCAAAGATCCACAGGAGAGATATGGGAGTATCTGTCCATAGGACTACTTTATGCCATACGCTCCACAGAATGGGGCTTTATGGAAGAGTGACCAGAAAAAAGCCATTGCTTAAAGAAAGAAATAAGAAAACACGTTTGCAGTTTGCACAACAGCATGTGGTGGAGCCCCCCAAACACATGGAAGGTTCTCTGGTCAGATGTGACAAAAATTGAACTTTTGGGACCATCATGGGAAATGCCAATGTGTGGTGCAAACCCAACACTTCCCATCACCCTGCAAACAACATTCTGACATTGAAACGTGGTGGCTGTATCATACTGTGGGGATGTTTTTCATTGGCAGGACAGGCAAACTGGTCAGGATTGAAGGAACAAGGGATAGCACTAAATACAGGGCAGTTCTTGAGGAAAGCCTGTTTCAGTCTGCCAGAGATTTGAGACTGGGACATGTGCAGATAACAAGGCCAGGCACATGCACTGTTGAAGGCCATTTTATAAACATGGACGCCCCCAAAATGCATGGCCGCAGAAACAGACACTTGGATGTGCCGGCTGCAGTATTTCAGAATGGCGACATTTCAGATCAGTAGATATGCAGCAGTGGGTCAGTAAAATGATTGGACGGTTAATTTACATGCATGTTTTTTTGGCCCAACAAAATTTACCTTGGCAGTGAGAGTACATTTCGCTCTTCTCCCTGCAGTTGTTGCTTCCATGAAACTTATTCATGGTCAGGAGCAGGTATAGGCATGGATGCGTCAACAGCCTGGACAGAAATGCTCATTGTCATTCTGATATCGCACGGCAACATAGATCTCTGTTGCGCCACAACCAGGCCACACCCCAGTGCTTCATGGACATTCTCGAGCTGGGAATGTCTGACAAGTTATGCTTCATCCATTAGACAAACCATGAAGAATTCAGGTTTTGCTTTGCCTAGAAACTAAAACAAAATTTGATGCCCTCCAATGAACTCTAGCGGTTTTACTAGTTTGTACAAACATTTGCATCAGGTGAAGAGGTCGGTTTGTGTCAAGTGGCAGC
The DNA here is from genome assembly GCA_033557465.1 of Ichthyophis bannanicus. Classification (NCBI taxonomy): domain Eukaryota; kingdom Metazoa; phylum Chordata; class Amphibia; order Gymnophiona; family Ichthyophiidae; genus Ichthyophis; species Ichthyophis bannanicus. The sequence goes on along the minus strand of CM066039.1, from coordinate 10,463,671 downwards.
TTTCATTTTGTTTACGGTTGTATTTAAGGGCAATTAGGAGGGTTTGGGCTACTCTGTTTTAGTGTATTGTTGTGGAGTCAAGGTCGTAATAAAATATTTGTCCATCTGTTGGTCCTGTAAGGCACCATGTAGCCAAATAATATGCTTCACATTGCCTCCATAAGGCATTCTTTGGTATGCGCTCATTTTAAAATGAGCATTATCTAGAAAATTGATCGTGTCTTTAATATATGTATGTCACGCCATGCTCTGTAGTGCCAGGACTTTCAAAGGAGAAAGTAAGAGGAACAAGCAAGAAAATAAAAAGGTTTTCTGCATTCTCTATGTTTGATCTATCCAGTGTTATATATTTTAGTAATTATCCAGGCAATGTAAGGTGCTAATTCATTCTCGGGGTTCTGCTGACACTTATAATCTGCCAGGTCTTCGCTTGGGTTCTTTATGGCTTCAGCAGAGCCGACAGAATGACGTACAGGTGCTGATTACTCTAAGGATAATCTGGTATTATTATTTTGAGTGCATATGATGTTGATCACCAGAGACAAGCTGATGGAGCCCAGGTCAAGATGAATGGTGTACTCACTTCATATAGACACGTAAAAAGAATTGGGAGATCTCCCTCTATTTTATTTTTTTTAATTCTTCCCTCCCATTCCCCCTTTGGAGGGAATTTTAACATTGTTTCCAGGTACCAGATTGGTTACTGCCCCATTTATCTGAAGAATGGTTATATTACAGTTGAGGTGCTTTTTAGCTTATCTGAATCATCTCTCTCCCCTTCAATCTGTTCAATACTCTGTTGTGCAGCTAATCTTCCGCCAGCCTCGTCATGCTCATATTACCTCTCTTCTCAAGTCATTTCATTGGCTCCCTATCCGTTTCCGCATCCAGTTCAAACTTCTCCTGCTAACCTATAAGTGCATTCACTCTGCAGCTCCTCACTACCTTTCCTCTCTTATCTTTCCCTACATCCTTCCTTGGGAACTCCGCTCTTCTGGCAAATCGTTTCTATCCATGCCCTTCTCTTTTATTGCTAGCTGCAGACTTCGCTTCTTTCACCTTGCTGTTCCTTATGCCTGGAACAAATTACCTGAGTCTGTACATCAGGTGCCTTCTCTGGCCCTTTTCAAATCGAGGCTGAAAACTCACCTCTTCGCTGCTGCTTTTGAATCTTGACTCACCTGATCTCCTTTGCGCTTTCTTACCATTCCCCCTAGATGTATCCCATGCCTACAACTACTGTGTTGTCTGTCTTGACTAGATTGTAAGCTCTGATGAGCAGGGACTGTTTTTACATTTGTCTGTGCAGCGTTGTGTATGTTTTGTAGCTCTATACAAATGTTCAGTAGTAATTACCTCTACTCCCTGAGCAATATATACTGCTACTAGTACAGATACAGAACCACAGAAAACGTTTTTTGTCTCCATGGCGCTTACAATCCATTCAACAGATGGACAGTGAAGATGGAACCACTTTAAGGGAGAACAGTCAAAGAGATGGGTGTGGGTCCAGGGAGGAGGATATCGATGGGATCATTTGCTTCTGTTAACTCAGATGATTTGGGTGCTGACATTAATCCTGTGCTACCAGGCCTCCGCAGCCCTGTACTGACCCATACAAGAGATGCGGTCTGTTTTCCAAAGAGCTTACAACCTAGCCTAAGAAAACATGCATGAGAAACAACAGACTCGAAGAGAATGTAATATAGAGAAGTAACAAGATGCAAAACCAACCTGAAAATGGTGAGTCTTTAATCTGGATGTTACTGTGCCCTGGGAGAGAGCATGATATGCTGAGTCGGGCAAACAGTGCAGGAGGGTTGAAAGTACAGAGACAGGAGTTAGCAGTGGAGGAAAAGGGCACAAATAAGAGCAAATTGCCAGATGAACGAAGCTCTCAAGAAAAGAGAAGTAATGAGGAACGGCAGAGAGAATGCATTTGTTAGGTGAACAGTAGGGTTTCCCACCGGCTCCAGATTCGCTTGACAGGGTTGATCCAGTCCAGTCTTGCTTTCTTAAAGAATACAATTGGAAAATCAGAACTACGTGTCTCTGCAGGTGATGGGGTAAACCCCTGGCCTGGATCAACCCTGTTGGGTGAATCTGGAATCGGTTGGCAGCCCTTTGAGCAATAGAAGTTTAAACCGTGTGTAGAAACAGATGAGAAGCCAATGTATTGAAAAGGAGAGGAGTCAACATGGTCATAGCAACATTGATGGAAGATAAAGTTGAGCAGCTGCATTTTGGACAGACTGCAGTGGGGAAAGTTGATTCCATGGGGAGTAGGTCGCAGTAAGCGGAAGGCAATGAGAGCGTGGACGAATGTTTTGATAGCATGCTCAGAAAGAAAGGGACTGATTTTTAGCAAGTTGAAAATGGCCTGCATTGTCTTTCTCTCTACTCTATTTCCTCTTCACCCATAAACAAATGACTAGGTTGCAGCTGAATCGGTCATAGATTCTGTAATAGAAACTTTTATTATCTTGATTAGTAAGGCTTGACTTTACTTTCAGAAAACAATCTGTTATATATTTTTGAAGGTGTGAATAATCAGGTAGATAAAGTTGAGCTGGTTGATATAGTGTATCTGGATTTTCAGAAAGCTTTTGACAAGGTCCCTCATGAGACTGTTGGCGAAATTAAAGTCATGGGACAGGAGGCAGTGTACTATTGTGGATCAGGAACTGGTTAAAAGTAGAAAGCAGAGGGTAGGGATAAACGGCTAATTTTCCCAATGGAGAAAGGTGAATAATGGAGTTACCCCAGGGATCTATGCTGGGTCTGCTGCTTTTTAACATATTCATAAATGATCGGGAAATGGGAACAGCGAATGAGGTGATCAAATTTGCAGATGACACAAAATTAGTCAAAGTTGTTAAAACACAAGACTGAGAAAAATTACAAGAGAACCTTGATAAATTGGAAGACTGGGCGTCCAAATGTCAGATGAAATTTAATGTGGACGTGCAAAGTTATGCACCTAGGAAAGAACCCCCAAAACTACAGTTACACGATGCAAGGTTCCACATTAGGAGCCACCACCCAGGAAAAAGATTTAGGCGTCATTGTGGATAACATGTTAAAACCCTCGGCCCAGTGTGCAGCGGCAGCCAAAAGAGCAAATAGAATGCTAGGTATCATAAGGAAAGGAATGGAAAATAAAACAAAGATATTATAATGCCTCTATATCATTCCATGGTGAGACCGCACCTTGAATATTGTGTGCAATTCTGGTCACCATAGCTTAAAAAGGATACAGCAGAATTAGAAAAGGTACAGAGAAAATAGCCACCAAAATAGTAAAGGTGATGGAAGGATACCCCTGTCAGGAAAGAATTAAAAGGTTACGACTCTTCAACTTGGGAAATAAGACAGCTGAGGGGAGATATGATAGAGGTCTATAAATTAATGAATGGAATAGAACGGGTTGTTTACTCCATCAAAAAGTAGAAAGACTAGGGGACACGAAATTAAGCTACAATGTAACTCATTTAAGATTAATATTTTTTTCACTGAATACGTAATCAAACTCTGGAATTTGTTACCGGAGGATGTAGTAAAGGCTGTTAGTGTAGCTGGGTTTAAAAAAGGTTTGGACAAGTTCCTGGAGGAAAGGTCCATAAACCATTATTAAAGAGGACCTGGGTAATCCACTCCGAATCCTGGGACAAGCATTGTGGATCCTATGTATCTTTCTGGGAGCCTGCGAGGTACTGGATTGACCACTGTTTGGAAACAGGATACTGGACATTTGATGGACCTTGGTCTGACCCAGTATGGCATGTCTTATGATATTATGTAAATATCTCTAGGTATGAAAAGCGCATATTTCGTGTGCCTTGATCCACTGATAGATGTGACTGCCTGCCAGGGTACTACTGAATATTACTAGCAATGTTGTTGTGCACAGCTCTCTGATGCGATTGAAATCCCTAGTTCTCTTGACATTAATCACTAGTCACTTGTCTATTAAAACTCTCTTCCTTTTCCTTCGTCTTTTAAATCTGTTGTTAAAACTGAATATTATGTCCATTTAATTATTCTTGCTAAGAAAGACGGGCCATGTCTTGCAACTGTTGTTCTCGCTGTAATTTTTTTTTTCTGAAAATGCAATTTAATTCACAGGTCTGCTCTGTGAATTCACATTCAGCCTTCATCAGTAAAAGTAATTGAATCTTCGGACATGTCCATTTGATTACCTTTGCATGAGAGATGAAAGTTCAGCTAGCTGGTGTGGGTACAAACTATAATCCTATCATGTTTATAGGAAACACTTCAGCAGATTCACCGCAGACCACATGCACCTTGCAGCTTTTAGATTCTGGCAGATGTGCAAGGGAATTTGGCACAACTGAGTCTGTTTCCTACGTATAGGCTGAGCATTTTGGAAAAGCTGAGAGAAAAATAAAAGTAGAAGGGAGCTCAATAAAGATACGGTAGACAAACTTAGAAAAGACCAACACAGCTTTTCAAAACAGCAATGAAATCAAGCATTTGAATTATTCTAGGTATGCGTGAAGTGCATTCATAACGGGCACTTAAAACAGAACTACGATTAGATTAAGGCGCCCTTTTACTAAAGTGCACTAAGCAGTTAGGCTGTGTTTTGGCAAGTGGTAAGAGTGGGTGTGGTGAGTTCATTGCAGTCAGCATGGGGATAAACACCACATGGTAACTATCAATGGTGCAGTTACCTCTGTATGTGGAGTAAAGTGCTCCTACGCTACCGGAGATGGCGCCGCTGGGAACATTTTGTCCATGCCTCTAACAGCAAACATGAAGGCTATGCACAATTCAGGTGTTAGGTACAAAACCGTAGCGCACTTTTGTTTGTATTTAATGGTACATAAAGGGGCCCTTTTACTAATAATGTAAAGGGTTATTAAAAAGTTAAATAAATCAATCAAAAATAGGAGGAAAACACAATTTGGGGATGAGAAAACAAAAAAAGCGAGGAGGCCAAGGGGGTCATTTTTCTGTGACTTGCTCTGTGGGTCTGGTTGCTAAATTGGCCCCTTTGAAAATGGCCCGGGGAGAGCTTTCACTTGATTCCTAAATTTAGGGGCCAAAAACATGAGTTGAATTGATTTGCTTGATTTAAACATTTTTATATGCCATCTTTGTGGTGATCGTCGTTCAAAATGGTTTACATATCTAAGGGTGGGGAAATGTTAGACCCTCTTACTAAAGTGCGGGAACGTTTTGCACATACCATGCTCTGGGAGCAAAGCCCAATGCACAGTAAGCACAAAAACCATGTGGCAACTGTTGGGGGTGTGCACTTAGCGCATGGAAAAATCCTTTACCATACGTTAAGTGCATCCACCCTAATTGCGAATAAACTTTAACACCTGCTCTTGAAGTGGCCTTATGTGCACCTGCGTTAAATTCAAAATTGGCAGCACACAGTAATTGCAATCTGCAATCCACACTTCTCTACCCATCCCCCACTATGCCCCGCCCTTCATGCATTACATGCTGTCTGGTTTTACCTTGCGGTAACAGTTACCATGTGGTAAAAAGCGCATTAACTGCCAAGCACACTTTAGTAAAAGAGCCCTATGCTCTGTCAGCACTAACTTAAGCTCCTAAATTTAGGCCAATAAACGGCAGGTCTAAATTTAGATTTCTGAGTTTCAGCCATTTAAATTCAGGTGGATGTTGGCTGGAAATCTCCCTAAAATGTATCCAGCTTATTTATCCATTGAGCATTTTTTGAAAATTGACTCCTACCCTGATAGGATTGTATTTTGGCATGTTCTCTATCAAGCTAGAATGACCACGTCCAAAGGGACAGGTCAAGTCCGTTTTAGCGTTACTCCCATAGCATGCGTGGCTTTATAATTCCAGTTCCTTGAGAGAGCTACAAGTCTAGAAATTAAATGGGACAGAACCAGGACTGAGTCAGCCTGTGATATACTGCCTGGTCCCTCTTTATCAAGAGGGTAGAAGTAATTTCACTAAGATACTTAAATGAAGAAATTAACGTCGTTTTGCACCTCTGAAGCGGGATAGTACTCTTCCCTTCTATCAATCGCTGTCTCTCCCCCTCCCTCCCTCCCCCCACCAATGATCACCACCCTGTTCATAACCTATGAAGCAGCTTCTTCGCCTTCTCAAGACAAGGTCCAACTTCTCTTATCCTTCACCTCCCTTTCTAGACCCCGGCTGAGATACCCCTCCACTGTAACAGGTTTTGGACACACTTGGGGACGAGATTGAGGGCAGCGGAAGGTAAAAGACAGGGAAGAAGCCTGGCAATGTAATGCACATAGGAATTTGCATACTTGCCCACAGTGGTAGAAAACCAGAGTTAAACAAACAACGCTGAACAGGCCAGTCGTCTATCTGCCATCATATTCCTTTCTTTACTGTTCTTCCTTGATTGCAGCTCCTTTTTAATTACCAGGTATTCTTAATGCTCCTCTTTTGGGACCAGTGATTTTGACTGTATGAAGACTTTCTTCAGGTCTTTACCTGGTTGAATTTCCATTTGTGATGAACCACTGTTGCAGCTAGCATGTGTTTTAGTGACGTTAATAGTAATAATTTGTATAGTGCATATCAGAGGAGCACAGTGCTGTACAAAGACCCTAAGGCCAGCATTCCGTTCCGCAAATAGTGGGGTTGGATGTCCAACCCGCGCTCAGCCCCGGAACGTGATTCTGTTGCCAGCGCTTCCCTACGTACACGGTGCTTGTGTGCAGAACACTGGACGTGGGCTGGAGGGGATGGGGCAAGACGGCAGGACGTACAGAGGCCATTTCTCGAGCGCTGTACTTTCCCTGGCGCAGATATGGACACCCGCCTTATTCTTCTCCGATGGAATAAGTGCCGGGCACAGCGGCGATTGTTTCCTGTAGCCCCTCAACACCATTGCACCCCTGTGGGAGAGCTCATGCCACCTGACCCTGGCCTTGGGGGCCCCTGCCGAGGGTCGGACGGCAGTGTGCTGAGGCTGCAGCAGGACAGGGCATTCAACACCTCCGTCTGGACATCTCGGTGCCATGGCGATGGGATGCCAGTGCCACCGGCATGCTAGCTGGAGTGCCGTGTGATGTGGACAGGCAGCCCATGGGACGTCCCCCACACAGGAATAGGGTGTCTGCCTAGACGTCTATGTCCCCCATTCTGCTGTCACAGGTACGACCAGGCCCTGCCGCAGCAGAATCGGATACATTGCCGGCACGTCCAGGTTTTGGCCAGGCAATGCGACCGGACGTGCCAGAAACAGAAAAGGCCTCCACGGGGTAATTTTTAATCGTGCATTGTGTGTAAATTCTAGGTGCATACATTTATCTGTGCAAACACTAGTGAATTTTCGAAATAAAATTGTTGGCATACTTCAATTTTGAAAATTACCCTAGCTAATTTGTGCTCTTTTTATTCCTGGTTTTGACCATGCACATATATGCAAATCTTAAAGTATGCACTTAAATGTCTCCCCTCCCCAGATCACCTCCGAGAGTGTGTCTGCTCAGTCCAGGTAGAGTTACATCTAGGCAGGCTGAGTGCATGTAATTTTATGCATATAGCAGACCCTGTGCATGAAGAAAAGGCTTTTAAACTTGTCCTCATAGGGGATAATTTTATAAAGTGTTTTCTTCATGCAAATCATATTTTGAATATGGAAAAAGACCTTTATAAAATTATGCACAGGTATAGATGCATAAAAAGTAAACACATAGCAGGATAGTGCCTACTTTTGCATTATCAGCGCATAGGCATTCATAAGAGTGGAGTTTGGGCAAACTTGCAACTTACGCACATCTTATAAAATACTGGTCTATGTGCATAGAGTGCAGATGTACATTTTTGCATGAGTATTTGTACACAACTGGGGGCATTGTACAAGCCTCTGTTTATAAAAGCATATAGATACTAATGATGCGCTTTTATAAAATTCCCGCCATAACGGACAGGCCCTATTCATTAATGCTTACAATCTAGTCACGCCAGATAAGACACCTAACAAAACAGGAATGCTGTAATAGGGAAGAGCATTAAATCAGGTGGGTTATAGGTAAGTTCAATGATCATTAACTGGTATATGAATGGATGAGATTAAAAGCAGTTAATACAGGTGAGTTATCTAATAGGAGGCCTCCCTTCCACTACTAGTATAAATAAAAGCAGGGGCTGGGGGTTGCGGGTGAAGAGTAGGAGGTATTCCTCCACAAAAGTTTTCCTCCTGCCTTACATCACCACTGTAAGAAATAAAAATGTTAAACCACTTCAAGCGCATTAATTTAATGACCAACCATCCCGTATTATACGGAACAGTCCCATATTTTAAGGATTTGGCCCTGGAATCGTATGGGATGCCTAAATGTCCCCTATTTTAAAACACTTGTCCCACTCCTACACTCCACATTTGTACCGGCGGACATCTCCACTCCAGCTGAAATTTTCAAAGGGAAACTCTATATGAGACTATTTAGATCAGAGACACAGAAACATATACACATGCATACATTCTGTTGTACTTTAGTCACACACACGTGCACATGCATTCATCCACCCCACACCCCCCAAATCAGGTACACACTAGCACTTTCAGACAGACAGATTCTATTTCTGATTGTCTACTAGTGCTATGATGCTTCTGCGCTCCTCTACTTCAATGCCCCCAGTTCTTGCTTTTTCTACCAATTCTTTTTCTCAGCCTGCAATAGCCTTCTCAAACTTTACCCCATTCCTCTTACATTTCTACCCTTCTCAGCAATCCACTCACTCCTACCAAGAAACCACTTATTCGACTGACTTTCTCACAGACCCATTGCAGAAAATCAGCCCACCTTTCCTGTGACTAGTGCAGCCTTTCCATTGGCTGGATCCTACCACTTACCCTGCACAGTTTGGGGGGGGGGGGGAGCACTGGCGAGCTGTAGAGCTAAACTCTTTAAATAAATAAATAATACCCAGACAATTTAGACATCATTTTGACTAACACAGCTACTTTACAAAGTTATAGAATCCTAAAATAATTTTGATGGTTGGCAGTCCTAAAATGAGTCCACAGCACATCTGACAAATCTGGCTCTGCATCCTCCCCAGGGCCCAGGCGACTTTCAGTCAGATAAAGCCAGCCAATAGGCTGCAGCAGACACAGCCAGCCAGTAGGAACAGGGGGAGGTGGGAGCAGTAGCTAAGATACAGAATTGTTTTTATGTTCCAATGCTCCAACTGTGAAAGGGTTTTCAATCATGAACAAAGTGTGGTCTACAGAAAAAACACAACTGCATGTAGAGACTCTCAAATGTCTAAGGATCGTAAATTACAATTTTGAGTTGAGTTGCCCAGAATTTTTTAATTATCTTAGTGGAAATGTTGTTAGTTTGAAGAATTTCACTCTTTAGAGAAGTACAAGTAGGCTTGATTGGCACATTTTAAGTAGTTATAAACCTAGCCTACTGATTAAATTTTTGGGTTAAAATTAAAATTGTAATTATAAACATATTTTTATTTTCCTTAACTTTAACCCATCCCGGCTTGATTGAGTGTCCCATATTTGAACTTAGAAAAGATGGTCAGATTAAATAAAGGCGCACAATTAGAAGTTCTAATAAGCTGGAGGAGGCTGGAGGTAATCACTCTTGCCTTCAGCACAGAGATACAGGTTTTAAAGACAACCACCATAAAACAAATCATTACCAAACCACAAAGGGCCTGATTTTTAAGAAGGGACCCAGGATATCAATGCTTGAACCAATACAAGCATTGTGGAACCTGTGTCCCTTGGGGAAACTGCTAGGTACATATGACCTAGATTGGCCACTGTTGGAAACAGAATACTGGGCTTGATGGACCTTGGTCTGACCCAGTATGGCATATCTTATGTTCGCCTGCAAGGGACTACTGCATAACGTTTTTTAAAAATGCAGGTATTTTCCAGAAATAAAACAAGGTGGTTTAACTTGCTGAATGTCTAGATTTTATCTGGATAATAAGGGGCTCTGTTTTAGGGAGGGGTGGAGCCGACAACTATCCATTTAAGAGTGATACTAAGCTGCTAAACAGATAAGGTAGGTGTGTACTTTTGTGACTGGGGAATAGGCATCTTCAGGGGTGGACTTTAGGCAGAACATAAGCCTAGTCATGATTTTTGCACGCTCATAAAATATGCACATACACACATCCGTGACATGCATACATGTGCACTTGCTCCCAAGCAGATGTGGATTTATTTTACCCATGATTTGTGCTGGTATTTTATAAAGAGACATAGGTCCTATATAGGCCTCTCTTTCTAGATGGCCCTTTATAAAAATGTCCTTTTGAGGTTCATTTTATTTATTTATTTTGAGGATTTGGTATACTGCCATTAGCAAAATCACATCATGGTGGTTTACAATAATAAAGGGAAAAACCCAAAACAGTAACAATTGAACAAAAAAAAATCACAAAGACCAGACAAAGATACAATGGATAAGAATGAATAGCGCAACAATATTAACCAAGAACACAAATTTGCATGGAGAGACAAAAGAAAAGGGGAATGTTAGTTTCATTAAAACAAGGATCTAAAAAAGTATTTAAAAGGCCTCATTGAAGAGCGTTCCATAGATATGGCACCTGATAGCTAAAGGCAGCATTCTGAAAGAATGCCAACGCGAGCCTTGTTTTGCCAGGCAAGGCTAGATAATTTCCTTGGGAGGATCTTAATGTTCTTGATGGGGTGTAGGGGGTCAGAAAAGAGCTGAGGTAAATGGGAAAACCTATGTAACAGGATACTAAATGTATACAGCCGGAAGGTGCTTAACTAGGGGAAAGTGTTTGCTTACTTTTATAGTTTCCCTGTGCAGTGTACCATAAACATTTACATTTCTTCATTCTATTGATCGTGGTTGGTTGGTTTTATTTTTCTATACCGCCCCTTCCAGAGATTAGGGGCGGTTTACATAAAACTTAACATGTTACAAAGACTATTTGTAGCTTTACATTATAACATTTAACCTTGAACATTATATATTATAACATTTGGCCTTGCACGTTATAACTTTATACAATATACATTTGGCCTCACACAATATAACTTTATACATTATAACATTTGAACTTTTTTCCTTGTAACTTTATACTTTATAATATTTGAGCTTTTTCTTGTGAGTTTCTGCATCTTGACATTTGACTTCTTTCCTTCTAGCTTTATACGTTAGCACAGTGTGGTCTTTTTACAGTATAGCATCAGTGCTATATGCAGTCTTTATTCCGGTTGGGGTTACGTGGGTGCATGGTTTGTCTGTGGGTTTGGTTAGGGTTGTGTTGTGTTTTGTGTTCCGTAATGTTCTAGAAATAGGTATGTTTTTAGGGCTTTTTTGAATTGTTGTAAGTCTTTAGTTGTGCGTATTGATAGGGGTAGGGTGTTCCATAGTGACGGTGCTATGTATGTGAAGGCCCTTGAGCTTGTGGCCTGCTTTGTTTTCCTGATTGTGTTGGGGGCGACAAGTGATTGGAGGGTGTTTTCTCTTCTGGTTCTTGATTGTGTGTGGGTTTGTATGAGTGTTGTGAGTATGGATGGGGCGATATCGTTGATGAGCTTAAAGGCTGTCATGATTATTTTGAATTTTATTTGACTCATTATTGGGAGCCAATGGAGATTAGCTGATATGGGTGTGATGTGGCCAGTTAGCGGTGCTTTACAGATAGTCCTCACTGTGTTGATTTGCGCTCTTTGGAGGACATGGAGGGTTTTAGCAGGTAGACCCTGTAACAGACTGTTATAGTAGTCGAAGTGTGGGGTGACAATTGAATGGACCGCTGTTCGAATGGTTCCATATAAATGCCTAAGAAAGTGGGGCCTGCTTTGGTGATAGTTCCCAAAATGCGGGTTAATTTTGCACATACTTCAGAGTCATGAACCTCACACCTAAGCCAGGGTATGTGGTGTACAATCTCAATCTCTCAAATTTACTGCTAATTCTCATCTTCATACTTAAATCATTCCAAAGAGAGCCAACTTCTAGAGTTCATAAGATGTCTCATGTATAGACAGCTTATCAAGGTGTACTTGAAAACTACTTTTAATCAAGCCTGTAGCACCCAAGACGACAAGTTATCGTAAGTTCTTCATTCCCTGTAATTCTCTTAGGGTTATGATCCCAGTGCTTTTCTGGTACAGTGATGTGGTAGTGTTTACAAAGTTTCCCGTGGATAGCATGTGCCACATTGTTGTGTCTTTCTGTATAGAAATTTTCTGTCATCAGAACTTCACAACTAGCTACAAGATGAGTAACTGTTTCCAGCTCTCTCTCACAAAATCTCTTTATCTGTCTTACCAGTTGTCTCTATACTCGCTGTGAATCATCTTGGTCTGTAATCCACTATCCTGGGTTGCAACTGACAGTCTCTCATCCTTAGGTTTCAGTTTGCCTCTCCTTAACTATTCATGTATCCAGTCTTGATCAACAAATGGTTCCTGGAATAACACTTTGTGTTTCCTACTGTATTTGTGTATTTGCCACTTGTTTACCTTGTCTGCTAATCTAGTTCTTTAAAGTTTTTTTTTTTCTTGTTTTGCAAATTCTTTTGTTTCCTTTCCTTTGTGTGGTATGAATTCCCACTCATCCCTTCTCCTCTTCAGAATGTGTGTCCAAATGTATTGCTGGAGGCAGACAGTAGACATTTATTTTCATATTTCGGGGCTTTTTGCATATTTGGATCTGAAGATGCTGTTAAATAAGCCTGAAGTCATATGCTTGAAGCTCTGTATATATAATCAATTTATATGAGGCTCAGTCATCCTTTGTCTCTAGGTATGTACAGTTTTGGCATACACTAGTTCTTAAAAATTATCTCATGGGCATGGAGGAATATTCATGTTTGTACACCCGGTTTCTCAAGAACTTTAAGAGGCCAGTCTACAGTCCCAAAGCTGTGTGATGATACAGAAATTACCAGCTGATTAATGCCTTGTATCTTATTCCCTGATGTTAAAGCACTTTTCAATAACTGATTTAATCTCTTGTAATATTCTTTAAAGATCTTTTCTTCCTGCCTTTGTGGAGTCACTGGTTTTCCATTCGATCAGCTTTATCTAGAGGCAGCCTATAAGTCTGCATGTGAATTTTGTGTATTTTGTTATTTTTAGCTTCAGCTCAATAGAAAAAAGAGGCTTAATCAGGTTGAACTAATGCCCGAGCCTCCTTGGAGTCCCGCGGCCATGGTTCCTCCGAGAGGAAATCCTCGGAAGTGGAACTCAAGAAGTCTAAACCCTCTAAAACTGCCTTGGAGGACGGGTCCAGGAAGAAGCAGAAATCCCACTCCAGGCCCTACAGTCCCCAGCGTGAGTCTGAGTTGGAGCGGGAGTGGCCTCACAAGCTGCCCTGCAAGGAGTTGTCAGCACCCGTCAACTGGCCTCGGACACCCGAGGCCATTCTCGTCAAGAACTCCCTCTCGACATTACCTGTGCTGGGCCCAAAATCCTTGGTGCCCATATTGAATGCTGCAGAGCCAACTGACATATAGAGCCTTAGAGAGCAGTATCTCTGCCCTCGTGGCCATACAATTGGTTCATCCACTCCGATGATGGGACCCTAGACATCGAGGGCTTCCACGGACGTCGAACTGATCCTTGAGTGCCACCCACCTTAAGAGACCCAGTGGCTCTGGATGGGGTCCTGGTCCCGTTCCTTGGAACACTGGTCCTCTTTGGCAAGTGCCTGCAGCTTGGACCGCATATCTTTCGGAGATCGCAGACTGCCCGGCGCAGACCTCGACTGTGATGATCACGGAGCCTCGGACTCATACTCTGACTTTGAGCCCAAATGGGAGACACCAAAACGTGCCTTGGGACCAGTCTCCTCCGGTGTTCCAATGCTGTCCCTGCCCGATGTCGCCTTCCTCAGCTTTGTGCGGGACATGACTAAGGCTCTCACCATCGAGACTGAGGCTGAGGAAGACCCGCATATGGAGGAACTGGAGATACTCCAGTATGAGACCTCCCTTAAGGAAACCCTTACGATACTGATGCCTCTGATCCTTGAGTGCCATGTCCTCCGGATGTGGGAAACACCAGCATCTGTACCCATTGTCAGCAGGCAACTGGACTCCATATACCGAGTGTGCCAAAGCCCTGGGTTCCAGAAGATCCAACTTCCTTACAACTCGATGGTCATTGAGCCAGTCATGTGCAGGTTCAAGAGCCAAAAGACTCATTCCTTGGTGCCACCCAGCAGGGAAGCCTGAACCCTCGACGCCCTCAGCCGAAAGGCCTTTCAGGTCTCGATGCTGACTTGCCAGATTCAGTCCTACCAGCTGTATATTGGCATGTACCTTAAGGAGCTGTCAAGGGAGCTTGGTGGATTCTTGGTAGGCTTCAGTGGGGAACACCTGCAGAGATTTAAGTCTCTGGCCTCTGCAGTCAGAGTGCTCAAAGTTCTTGTTTCAAGCAGCCTATGATGGCTTAGAGTCTTCGGCCAGGGTGGCAGCCACAGGCATCTGGGCACAACGCTACGCATGGCTGCAGTTATCTGACCTAGAACAGTGGGTTCAGGACAAACTTATTGATGTCCCCTGCATCAGAGAGAACCTTTTTGGGAAACCCATGGTCGACAAAGCTGCAGAGATAGAGACTGAGTTCCTAATGAAAACCGGAGTCTCGAAGAAGTCCTCTGTGCAGCCCCATAAGAAAGCTCTGGGGAAGAAAAAAAGGGGGGGGGGAGTAGCAATACCTTACAATTTCAGTTGTTCTTGGCCCCTCAGCAAGGCCAATAGCACAAAGGACAGGAGCATAGCCCCTGTAAGCAAAAGACCCTGAAGTCCCAGGTGCTGGCCCAAGCACAGCTTGGAGGGAGCTTTTGACTACCTGGGTGTGACCTCCTCTCCCCCAGGAGGTCTCCTGCAGCCTACAGGGGGGCATCTAGACCTGTTTGCCCAAATGTGGTCCGCCATCACCTCGATACCTGGGTGCTACAAATGATCAGGGAGGGCTACCTCCTCCACCTACAGTGGGCTCCACCCTCGTACTTTCCAGGAGAGTCCATCAAACCTCTCCTCACCAAGCTCGCAGATCTACTCCAGGACAAAGCAGTGGAGCCAGTGCCAAAACATCTCTGGGGCACTGAATTTTACTCCAGTTATTTCCTCGTCCCCAAGAGGACGGGACCTCAGGCCCATCCTGGACCTGCAGGAACTGAACAGGTTTCTGGTAAGGGAGAAGTTCAAGATGCTCTCCCTTGGAACTCTGCTGCCATTCCTCCAGCAGGGAGATTGACTATGCTCCTACGCACACATCCGGATCCATCCCAGCCACAAAAAATACCTTAAGTTCGTGGTATGAAGAAAGCACTACCAGTACAGAGTGCTGCACTTCAGACTGGCCTCATCGCCAAGGGTCTTCACCAAGTGCCTCGTGGTGGTTGCAGCCCACCTCTGGCTCCAAGGGGCCTTCATCTTCCCTTACCTGGACATCTGGCTCATAAAGTGAGGCGCAATGCGCCACTGGACACATCAATGCCCTGTATTATCTGGGGTTCATCGTCAGCTTCCCCAAGTCCCAACTTGCTCTGGCTCGACACCTGGAGTTTATAGGGGTGCAGCTAGACACCCTCCAGGCCAAGGCCTTCCTCCCTCAAGAGAGGTCAGGGCGCCTCAGGGTCTAGCCTCAGAGGTGCACCGATGCAGGACGCTACCCATCCAGCTTCTCCTCCTCCTGTTGGGCCACATGACCTCCACGGTTGACCCCATATGCCAGACTCAGATGAGAATGACCCAGTGGTGCCTACGCTCTTAGTGGACACAAGCCACAGGCAGGCTCTGGGACAGTGAGAGTGTCACGCCAGCTGGTGGACTCCCTCGGATGGTGGCAGATCCCGCGTCACCTTCAGGCCGGGATGCCCTTCTAGGCACCCACCCCCGTAGGACCTCACCACGGACGCCTAATTACTGGGCTGGGGAGCACATTGCAAGGGCCTACAGATGCAAGGCAGCTGGTCTCAGATTGAATCCCAGATGCAAATCAATCTGCTGGAGCTCTGGGTGATATTTCTGGCTCTCCGAGCCTTCCGCCACCGTCTGCAGCACCATTCAGTGCTGGTCCAGACCGACAACCAAGTTGCAGTGTTCTACATGAACAAACAAGGGGGCACGGTGTCGCACTCCCTCTGCCAGGAGGCAGTTGCCCTCTGCTCCTATGTAACATCTGGAGGGATGCTCCTAAGAGCGGTCTACTTCTGGGACAAGGCAATGCCCTAGTGGACAAGCTGAGCAGAGTCCTCCAGCCGCACGAATGGCACCTAAATCCCAAAGAGACCTCCTGGCTGTTTGGACTGTGGGGCATCCCCCTGGTAGACCTGTTCTCCAGCCTGGACAACATGCAGTTTCCCCTCTTCTGTTCCTGCCAGCCGCACCCGTCCAGGTGGCAGCAGATGCGTTTCTCATTCCATGGACAGAAGGGCTCCTTTATGCCTTCCCACCGACACCACTGGTCCCCAAGACCACCTTCAGGGTCCAGCGTGACAGGGCATCACTAATACTGATAGTTCCTCAGTGGCCCAGGCTACTTGTTCCTGCTGCTCTTCTCCCTGTTGGTGATGTCGCCAATTCCCCTGGGCCAAGCCCCAGGACTACTCTCAGAGGAGCAGAGCTCTCTCCTACACCCTAACCTGGGGTCCCTGTCACTCACAGCTTGGCTGCTGAAAGGGTAGCATTAGCTCCCTTCAACTTCC
Source organism: Ichthyophis bannanicus (assembly GCA_033557465.1). Lineage (NCBI taxonomy): Eukaryota > Metazoa > Chordata > Amphibia > Gymnophiona > Ichthyophiidae > Ichthyophis > Ichthyophis bannanicus. The sequence goes on along the minus strand of CM066039.1, from coordinate 10,447,004 downwards.
TGTGGGACATGGAAGAGATTCTTCTGGCCTCTCATAAGGCTTCCACAAGAAGGGTGTACGCCTACAGGTGGTGCTGATTCTCGGTGTGGTGAGCCGAAAGATGGTTGAACCCGTTCTGCTTGGTACAAATGGTACTCCAGTACCTGCTCCATCTGTCGCAGGTGGGACTAAAGTCCATCTTGGGCAGAGTACACATGAGCGCTATTGCAGCGCACCACCATTCCGTCGAGGGCAAGACCTTCTCGGCTCAGCCCCTTGTGTTTCAGTTGTTGCGGGGCCTCATGCTATGCAAACCCCCCTGTCCACCCTCCAGCGGCAGAGTGAGATCTCATTGTGGTGCTCTCGCAGCTCACTAAGCCGCCATTTGAGTCTCTGGCTACCTGCCACTTGAGGTACCTCTCTTGGAAGGTCGTCTTCCTTGTAGCACTCGCATCAGCTCGCAGAGTCAGCAAGCTCCAGACTCTGATGGCAGAGCCCCCCTACACATGGTTCTACAAGTGCAGGGTGGTGCTCCGCAACACCCCATGTTTCTGCTGAAGTTGGTGTCCCCATTCCACCTCAGTCAGGAGGTGGTGCTCCTCACCTTCTTTCAAGAGACCTCATGCCAGCAGGGCGGAGACAGTTCTCCATACTGTGGATTGTAAAAGGGCCCTGTTTTTCTATCTGGAGTGGACTCTGGATCACCGCAAAGCACCTCAGCTTTTCGTATTGTATGACCCCAGTCGGCTGGGCTCCCAGTGACTAAGCAAACTCTGCTTGTGTGGCGGACTGAATTACCCTCACCTATGAGCAGGTGGGAATCTCATTGGACCAGAAGTCAAGGTGCACCTCGTCAGGGCCATGGCTACTTCCGTGGCAAATCGGCGATCTCCAGGAACAAGCAGGAATGAGTCTTCACATATGGGTACATCGGTACCGACGGAGCCTGCGCGGGAACGCTCCCCAGCGTCCAATCAGAAAGCCTTTGGGAGCATCCCACAGCGCCTGCGTGCTGCCTTCCCGCCTTTCCAACTGTCTCTCCTCAGTCGTTCTTTTTCCGTGGAGCCAGCAGGTCGTGTTCCTGTCACCGCAGAAGAATTTCCTTATTTTTTCTTTATTTCTTTTCTGTACGCGTCTGCCTTCCTCGACGCTATACCGGTACCGCCGGTTCTTATTCTTTAAAAAAAAAAAAAAAAAAAAGACGACTTTTATTTTTCTTCAGGTGTACTTCAGTTTTGGGCCTTAGGCCCAAAACCTTTTCCTTAAATATGGAAAAACCTGCCTCAGGATTCAAGAAGTGCACAAAATGTGGCGGTACTATATCTGTCACTGACACCCATGACTGGTGTCTCAAATGTTTAGGCCCTGACCATTCCATTAAAGATTGTGTGTCCTGTTCCATGATGTCTAAGAGAGGTCGATAGAACTGAGCTGCCAAGCTCAGTACCCTGTTTCCCTCTGATGCGGCTTCGGTGGCATCGACGTCTTCCAGGGCTGCTTCTTCCTCACATGGATCTCAGGTAACTAAACATAAATCCAGCCGGTCCTCGAAGGGCAAATCTCCTTCCAAGCATCGAGGTGCCCCTGGCCTTGCCCTCGGATTCTGCACCGGCAAAATTACCCCGGCGGGAGGCTTCGGCTTCTAAAGCATCATCATCGGGGTTCCAGGACGATCTAGATGGCGTGGCCTCAACAGATCTCCTGGTGCCATGCTCTGGGGTACCGGTGGCCTCCACCGGTACCGACTTCCAGGCATTGGCAGCGTTGATGGATCAAAGGATTCTGTCCATCGAACGCAGTCTGGCAGCCTTCCTTGTGGCATTGACGCCTGTGGTACCGCATCAGACTACTCCGCAGGTACCGGCTCCGGTATCGCCATTGGCACAGATTCCGGTACCGGTGGCATCGACATCTGCTTCGGTGTCAGCCATGCCGGTACCCTGCCCTCTGCAGCCTTCCGGTACCGATACCCCTCTACCAATGATTCCCAATACCGATCCCAGTCGGTACGGGTATCGAGCTTTGCAAGAGCATCCCGACAGACGATACTTCGATTCCTCTGATGACTCTGAGGATTCTGAAGAGTCTGTCGATGCAGCGATGCTTCTTCCACAGGAGGAGTCCTCTCCTAAACGAAGGATGTCTCCTCCAGAGGACTTGTCTTTTCAAGACTTCATCAGAGAGGTGGCTCGGGGTCTCTCTATTACAGTAGGTCCAGAGTCAGAGCCTAGAGCTAAGGAGTTAGATATTCTACAATATCCTAAAACTCCTAAAGAGGCAGCTACCTTGCCTATTCATGAGATTCTGTATGATCTCATGTTAAGGATGTGGGAAGCACCTCTATCCACCTCTCCTCATTCTCGCAGGTTAGACACCATGTATCGTGTCCCTCCTTGTCCTGGTTTTCATAAAACTCAGCTTCCTCAACACTCTATTGTGGTTGAGTCTGAGGAGGGAGGAGTAGCCTAGTGGTTGGGGCAAGGTACTTCAGGCCGGAAGGTCGGGGGTTCAAATCCCACTAGAGGACAGCAACCTTGGGCCAGAAGGACTGGGGTTTCTAGTCCCACAGATGCCCCTTGTGGTCTTGGGCAAGCCACTTAACCCTCCATAGCCCATGTTCCCTGTAAGTATTAGTGTATGTGTCTCATATCCCCGTGTGTTAAATGTATCCCCCAATTGTGTTGTGACCGCTTTGATTGAAGGATAAGGCGGTATACAAAAACTGTCTAAATAAATAAAATAAATAAATGAGAAAGATTAGAAGTGCCAAGAGACATGCCTCTAATCCTCCAGGACGTGAATGTAGAACCCTGGATGCTTTTGGTAGAAGAATCTTCCAAGCATCCATGCTGGCTGCGAGAATAAATTCTTATAGTCTCTACATGGGAATGTTCTTAAAAGAAGTCACTGACCATTTGCTGACTTTAAGTCCTTTTATGTCGGACAGTAAAAGGCCAGAATTTCTCTCTGGGCTCAAACATGCCCAGGATATCTCCAAATTCTCCAACCGTGCAGCTTTCGACTCCTTTGAATGCGTAAGCAGAGCCTCAGCTATAGCTATAGGCGCACGTAGGATTGCTTGGCTTCAAGCATCTGATTTGGAGACCTGGGTCCAAGATGAATTGGGAAATATCCCTTGTACAGGGTAGAATCTGTTTGGTAAAGATTGGCAAGCAAAAGCCAATCAGATGGATGCTGAAAATTCTGCTTTGGATAGACTATCCAAATCTACTGCTGCTCCTGCTAAGAAAAGGCTGTTCAAGAAAACACCTTTTTCTAAAAAGGGAAGATCCTATCCTGCTTATAGTCAGAGAGCATCTTCTGCAGCTCAGTTTCCTTCCAAACGTCAGCAATCCTCCAAACAGACCAAAGCAAAGGCTGCGAGGCCTGCTCCAGCCCAGCAATCTCAGCCCCCTCAGGGCCTTTGACTCTCTGCTAGAGAACTTGGCCTTCCTGGCTCTAGAAGGACCAGAGCCCTCCACCATCCCAGGAAGGTTATGTTACTTTGCCCCCAGATGGGGGCAAATCACAGCAGAGCATTGGACACTCTCCATCATAAGAGAGGGGTACAAACTTCACTTTTCCAGCTTGCCCCCTCTCACAAGAGTGCACCAGTTCAATTCTCCAACCTCCCTCCTCAGCCTGTTAGAGCAGGAGGTTGCCACTCTTCTAGCCCAAGGGGCAATAGAGGAAGTGCCTTCTCAACAACAGGGCAAGGGGTTCTACTCCCCCTATTTTCTTGTCCCAAAGAAAACAGGGGGCTTCAGGCCCATTTTAGATCTCAGAGAATTGAACAGATTCCTAGTCAAAGAGAAATTCATGATGGTTTCTCTAGGAACTCTGCTGCCATACCTTCAGAGTCAGGATTGGCTTTGTTCTCTAGATCTCAAGGATGTGTATACTCATGTTCTCATCCATCCAACTCACAGAAGGTTCCTTCGGTTCCTTTTCCAGGAGAAGCACTATCAATACCGAGTGCTCCCCTTTGGCCTGGCCTCTGCACCAAGAGTGTTCACGAAATGCATGGCAGTGGTTGCTGCTTTTCTGCGCACCCTGGGAATATTTGTCTCCCCTATCTGGACGGCTGGCTCATTCGAGCTCCCACTCAGTCAGAGGCCAAGACTGCTCTAATCTGCACCATGCGTATCCTCCAGTATTTAGGGCTGGTAATAAACATCCCAAAATCCAATTTGATCCCTACTCAGTCCCTGGAGTTTATAGGGGTGCTGCTGGATACCACAAAGGCAAGGGCCTATCTTCCTCAGGCCCGCTGCCTTCGCTTGATGCAGTTAGCTTCTCAAGCAGGGTCAAAACCCCTACTAACTGCTCGAGAAATGTTAGTTACTAGGCCACATGGCATCCACCGTTCATGTGGTACCATATGCTCGCCTGCACATGAGAGCAGCTCAGTGGACTTTATCCACCCAGTGGACCCAGGCATTAGACTGCCTGTCAAACAGAATAGCAAACACAAGTCGCCTCATTTTGTCCCTCCAGTGGTGGAAGTCCCCTCAAAACCTGTTGCTGGGGTCTCCCTTTCAACAGCCTCTACCCCAGGCAACTCTTACAACAGATGCTTCTCCAATGGACTGGGGAGCTCATCTTCGGGACCTCTCCACCCAGGGCATTTGGTCCCCACAGGAGACTTCTCTACATATCAATCTCTTGGAACTCAGTGCAATCTTCCTTGCTCTGCGAGTTTTCCCCACCCTGCTCAGCCACAAGACAGTCCTTGTCCACACGGACAATCAGGTAGCCATGTTCTACATAAAAAGCAGGGAGGAACTGGCTCTCTGTCGCTTTGCAACGAAGCTCTGCGACTGTGGGCCCTCGCCAGAGAGCATCACATTCATCTTCTGGCAGTCTATCTTCCAGGTGTTCAAAACTCTTGGGCGGACAGACTCAGTCGAGTTCTGCTTCCACACGAGTGGTCCCTACATATGGACCAGGTATCCAAGATATTTCAAATTTGGGGAACCCCGGACATAGACCTCTTTGCAAGTCCGTGGAATGCCAAACTTCCCAGGTTCTGTTCCAGAACTCTGGCTCAGGGGGCTCAGGCAAGGGATGCTTTCCTCCTTCACTGGGGTCAAGACTTCCTGTATGCCTTTCCACCCATTCCCCTGATCCCCAAAACCCTGTTCAAGCTTCAGAGAGACAGAGGCCACATGATTCTCATAGCTCCACATTGGCCACAGCAAGTGTGGTACCCTCTGCTTCTACATCTCTCTCAAGCTCCCTCCCTAGAGTTAGGGTCTGCTCCAGACCTCCTCTCTCAGGAGGACGGAAAGTTGTGGCATCCCAATCCCCAGTCTCTGCATCTCAGGGCTTGGTTGCTGAAGGCCTAGATCTCCAGGATCTTCCTCTTTCTCAACAAGTGAAAGATGTTCTTTATGCTTCCAGAAAACCTTCCACTAGACGTTCTTACACCTTCAAGTGGAAAAGGTTTACCATCTGGTGCTCTGGAAAGGGTCTTAACCCCTGGTCAATACCTCTGGAATCGTTGCTGGAGTATCTCCTGCATCTCTCTAATGCAGGCCTTAAGACAAATTCAGTAAGAGTCCATCTGAGTGCTATTGCAGCTTCCCTTAGGCCTCTAAATGGACAACCTGTTTCCTCTCATCCCCTTGTAGCAAGGTTCATGAGAGGCCTCCTTTTAACAAAACCTCCTATTAGACCACCTCCGGTGGCATGGGACTTAAATCTGGTTCTTGGTCAGCTTATGAAGCCGCCTTTTGAACCTTTGGCTACTACCTACTTGAAATACCTTTCTTGGAAGGTTATCTTTCTCATTGCAATCACATCAGCACGCCGCATCAGTGAATTGCAAGCACTAGTAGCTAATCCACCTTATACAAGGTTCCATCATGACAAGGTGGTCCTTAGGACTAATCCACACTTTATGCCTAAGGTGGTCTCGCCTTTTCACCTCAACCAAGAGGTCTACCTACCTGTCTTTTTTCCAGGGCCTCATGCATCAAATGCAGAGAGTAATTTTCATACCCTGGACTGTAAAAGAGCTCTAGCTTTTTACTTACAGAGGACACAGCAACATAGAAAGTCTTCCCAACTCTTTGTTGCTTTTGATCCTTCTCATTTGGGACAACCAGTCTCCAAGGGAACTCTTTCCAAATGGATTGCTCAATGTATTTCTTTCGCCTATCAGAGCAAAAACATTTCTCTGGAGGGCCATGTCACAGCTCACAATGTGAGAGCCATGGCAGCCTCAATGGCTCATCTGCACTCTGTGTCTATCGATGACATCTGTCGAGTAGCCACTTGGGCCTCGGTTCATACCTTCACAGCCCAAGACTGCTTAGACAAGGACTCCCGCCGGGATGCCTTGTTTGGTCAGGCTGTTCTCAAACACCTGTTCCATACTTAATCAACTCCTACCCACCATCCTTCATGGGATGCCAGAGATCCAGGTGGGGAAGTGCAGCCCTGTCCCAGGGGGACACAACTTCTGGGCTCTCTCCCTGGCATCAAAAGCTAGGGAGTCCCCATATGTGAAGACTCATTCCTGCTTGTTCCTGGAGATAGCACAGTTACTTACCTGTAACAGGTGATCTCTGGGAACAGCAGGAATAAGTCTTCACAACCCACCCACCTCCCCTAGGAGTTGTCTCTCTCTCTCTCTCTCTTCCTTTCCCTCTCTCTCCCTCTTTGTCTCAGCTATAAAACTCAACTGAGGCGAGACAGTTGGAAAGGCGGGAAGGCAGCACGCAGGCGCTGTGGGATGCTCCCAAAGGCTTTCTGATTGGACGCTGGGGAGCATTCCCGCGCAGGCTCCGTCGGTACTGACGTACCCATATGTGAAGACTTATTCCTGCTGTTCCCAGAGATCACCTGTTACAGGTAAGTAACTGTGCTTTCCGTCCCCGTGACGTAGATCTGTCAGGCCGCCACCTGGTCTTTGGTCCATACCTTTGCAGCTCACTACTGACTGGAGAGGGAGTCCTGACGGGACAGCGCCTTCAGCCAGGCCATACTCTGTAATCTCTTCGGGTGTAGGCAACTCAGGCCCTCCAACACTTCTGTATTCAGGCTACCGGAATGATGGTTCTCTGCCGGACACTTGGGTCTTGCGAGAGTCTCAGGTCACTGTGTCATTTTTGCAGGTTCTTGGTAGCCTGTAGCTGGGGAGTCTCTTACGTGAGGACTGACTTCCTGCTGTCCCTGGAGAACACATGTTACAGGTGAGTAACTACACTTTCTTCTCCCTCCCCCCTGCACCTATAAGTGTTGGTTGTCTGAACCTAGACCAATCAGACCTATTGCAGGTCATGGGGGGGGGGACATAATGTATCTTTTTTTTTTTTTTAAGTGCATCATAGTTTATTGGTTTGCGGTAAGGAAGGGGGGGGGGTCTGAGAAATTTTAGTCATAACTATTTAAAGAAAGCTGTACTCTTGGGAAGCAACAAAGTGAAAGCAATGGAGATAGTTCTATCCTGGAGAAAGCAGCTCCCTGATTGGCCTGAATGTTTTGGTCATCTTCCGGTCTGCATCCGGGTTCCATCTGTGGGAAGGCTTTGTTCTTACCAGAAGAGCATGACTTGGATTGGGGAGGTTGGGGATGGGTTGGGACATCCATATGTGAGGAACCCCTTATCAGAAGATTCAAAACAGTGAGGAAGTCTGACAGAAACCATGAAATGGAGGCAACTCTTAATGGCTCAGATGTCTACTGTGCGAGTTCACATTTTCACTTCCCCTCAAAATCCGTTTCAGATTTCATTCTGCCTGTGTTCCAAATAGATTTACGGGCAGCCCTTTACTTGAAACTCTCTTGTAGTAAGCGTTAAAGGAAGACTATTCTGTCTTATGATTTGGAATTTTTAAAAAGCCAAAATACTTCATCGAAGAAAAAAGAGACATAGTCTTAGGCATGAATACAATTTTAAAAGTACCTTTAATTTATAGAATGAAAGGAGAAAAAGAACAATTGACCCCTCCGTGTTGCACCTTTATGCTGTCAGGAAAGCGAGAGTGAAATCGAGGATAATGAGAACAAAACAATTAGTGACAGCTTAATGTTTGTTTAAAATTTACAGATTCCGTAACCAGTTAAAATCCTCTTGACTTCTGGATCCTGATTGTTCAAAGAACAGTTGAATAAGCTCATTGTTTTATGATTTCTCCTCCTCCTCCTCCTCCCCCCCCTTAATGTATTTTACAAACAGGTTCCTGACAGGCCTGACACGCTGATTTGAATGTAGGCCTGCTTCAGTTTGGGGTTGCAACATTAATAACATAGTTCCATGCTTCATGCCACTTTTAAGCATGATCGTTATGATAAAGGGCATATTCTTAATTACAAGCCTGCTTAATTACAGCTCTGTTGAAGCTCGTTTGTTTAGGAGAATGCTAATTACACTAGCGAGCCTCTGGCACATCCGTACTTTTGTCCGCCCGCATTGCGCACTGTTTCAGCACTTTGTCAGAGCTATTGGTATCGCAAAGATTGATGAAATGTGGTGACAGACACGTTCTTTGGATATTATGATTGCGTGAAAGACTTAAAAAAAAAGAAAAAAAAAAAAAAAAGAGAGAGAGAGGCGAGAAAAGGGTGAAAAAATAGACTCCGTTCAGTGCCTTTATCAATATGCTCTTCATTTTCTGTTTTGACTGTTGGGGGCCAGTCATGGAAAAAGAAGCTCATTGTCTTCACACTTTTATGCAACGCTTTGGTGGGAATGTTGAATTAAAATAAAGAGACAAATGAATTAAATGAATTTCTATGAATCCCAAGAAGTGTCCTTGGAAGAATGTCCCCTCTTTTTCTGTGGTGTTTTAGCAACTGTTGTAATCGCTTGTGTGTTATGCTTTGGTCTGATGTGCAGAGATTTATTTTCTTTGGATTCAGGTCCCCTAGAAGTTAATAACTGAAAGGTGAGAGTCTGTCCTGAAGGATTCATAGTCGCAGTGTGATCATAGAGAATTAGAGCTTGGGGGAGTTCCCCTGAAAACTCAGTTAGTTCCAGATTGCTTTGAGTTGGTGCTCCTTTCTCATGGTGCATGGTTTTGTGTTAATTTATATAGTGCCATCACAGTACGCAGTAGTGTGCTAGGAAGACATTTGTGTGCCGTCACCCACCATGTGCTGAGTGAGTCGAAGAAGCTCTTGCTCAAGGTTACACAAATTGTGGTGAATAAAGGAATCTAACCAGGACCTATAAGCTTGCAGCTTTGTGCTACACTACTTCTACAAGTGAACATCTTAAAGACAAACTAAATTTATTGAAACCTGAGCTTTTGAGATTGTGTCCGTTTCATCAGAAGCATCTGACGAAGTGGATTCTTGTTTTTGAAAGCTTTTTCCTCAGTAAATTGGTTAACCTTTAAAGTGCCACATGCTTCTGTCACTTTTATTTGTAAGAGGGATCAGCCTTGTGATCGTTATCCCATTTAAAGGGGGGTGGTATTTTCTGAGAAGCTTGGTGTGGACAAAATTATAAACATTTCTATGAAACATAATAAAATGCCTCTATGAAGCACAAGTGGCTTCCACTTTGTTAGAAGTCTTAACGTGTACAGCAAGAGAGATGTCAGAAAAAGTGGCATATCTCTCATGACAACCAGAGATGCCATCATGAGGCCCACCTACAAAGTATATGCCTTTAATGCATTAAAAGTGGAATTTTAGAAGGGACGTCCAAGGGCAATCTGGGACGTCCAAGGGCAATCTGGGACGTCAAAGCCAGAATGCCTGAAAAAAGTGCAGACTTGATTTCACAAAAATAGATGTGTTGGAGAGAGACATCCCCAGAATCGTATTTCAGAATCTGGACATCTAGGATAGCCTAATGATTTGAGTAGTGGGCTAGGAGCAAGGCAGTCAGAATTCAGATCCTACTGCTGCTATTTTTGACGTTGTGCTGGGGATGATAGAGTGTGATCTCCTCTAAACCCTCTGGATGTTTTTCAGCCAAAACCAGCACTTTCACGATGCTTATTCGTGCCTAGAGCAGGATAACCTTAAGCGCGATCCCAGCTGTTTAGGACATTTTTGAGATCAGGCAGCGACATCCAGCTTCCTGGGAATACCCCAGCACACCTCCACCACGCCCCTGTTCAGACATTGATGCCTGGCTTAGAAGTGAGATTCACGACTGTCATGGTATGCGCAAAACTAACCCATTTGGAGAAACTGCCCCGGGACGTCTCCAGAGCCAGCTTCTAAAATGTCTCTGGAGACGTCTCTATACTTCTAAAATTTCACTCAATATACCAGACATAGTATCTTTAGCTGTACGTTAACAGTTCTTACACTGAGATGGTTCTGTCCCTTGTGTTGATCTTTGAATGCTCTTGTCTTTCAGCAATGGATGGAGTACCTTTCATGATATCTGAGAAGTTTGCTTATGCCACTGACGTAAGTAATCTCTTGCTTTCAAAACTTTTGATCCTGAAGCTTTTAATGGTTAGAGGTTGCAGGCAATCCAATCTCAACTGCGCTTCAGCGGTTGGTCTCTATTTCTCTTGTACTAGAGTGGAGGGCACAACCTGTTAAGAAGTCATATTCAAAAGGTTTGTCTGACTAACATTGGGAATTAGCTAGACAGACCTTGCCCTTTTCAATATCTCCCCTGGTAAATTGTAGCCCACATAATTTTTAGTCAACCCAAAAGAAGAGATGCTGAGGGTTTTTTCTGGGCATAGTTGTTAATTTTGGACCGTCAGTGTTGATATTTAACATTGGTCAATCAAAGTTGCCCAGGTAACTCTGGTTGATAGGGCATTCATCCCAAAATTATCTGCCAAAGTTTGACCGAATATAGACCTCTTAAGTCAGTGGTTCTCAACCTGGTCCTTGAGATAACCCAGCTGGCTGGGTGTTTCAAGATATCCACAATGAATAAGCATGAGAGAGATCTGCAAACAAGAGGCAATGCATGTAGATCTGTCACGCATATTCCTTCAGCATGACCTGAAAACTAGGACGGCAAAAGCAAATGCCAAAGAAAAGATGGCTAAAGATGTGAAGCGCGGAGAATAACCTTTTTTCAGGTATAATAAGAGGAGGAAGGACAAAGATGGAATTGCAAGACTCAAAAGTGCTGAGAACAGATTTCTGGAAAGTGATATTGAAAAAGCAGAATACTAAAAAAATAATTCTGTTTGTATTCACGAAAGAAAATCTTGGATGACCAAACATGACTGAGAAAGATACTAATGGGAATAGAGTAGATACCACCCCATTCATGGAAGAAAATGTTTATGAACAGCTTGCAAAATTGAAAGTGGACAAGGCCATGGGATTGGATGGGACACAGATCTCAGAAGGCACCTTTAAAGGATGTATTGAATAGATCCTTGGAGACTCCATGGGATTGAAGAATAGTTGATATGCAGGGCTGACCCAACCACTGGGCAAACTAGAGAGTCGCCTAGAGCGGCAACTTCTGGAGGGCAGCCAAAGTAGCGTATTCAAAGCTAAATAATAGATTTTGACAGCTGGGGGAGGGGGGGGGGTGTAAATCTTGAGGTTTGCCTAGGGTGCCAACACCTTGGGCCAACTCTAGGCCTGACCCTGTTGATATGGTGCCTCTTCACAAAAGCGGGAACAGAGAAGAGGTGGCAAACTATATAGGCTGGTAAGCCTTAAATCGCTGGTGGGAAAAGTAATGGAGATACTACTGAAAGAAAGGACAGTGGACTTTCTAGAATCCAATGGGTTGCATGATCCAAGGCAATATGATTTTAACAAAGGAATATTGTGCTAAACAAACTTGATTTCTTTAACTGGGTGACCAGAGAACCAGATCAATGCAATGAATGTGACCTACCTAGATTTTAGCAAAGCCTTTAATGCTGTTCCTCATAGGAAGCTTATGAATAAACTGAGCAGCCTTGGTATGGGTCCCAAGGTGGTGAGCTAGCTCAGACATTGGTTGATTCACAGACAGAAAATCAGGGTAAATGGAATTCACTCAGAAGAAAGGCGAGTGAGTCGTGGTTTGCCTCAGGGATCGGTCGTAGGACTGGTGGTACTGTTCAGCATCCTAGTGAGTGATATTGCCAAAGGATTAAAAAGAAAAGTTTGCCTTTTTGCAGATGACATGAAGATTTGTAATAGAACAGACTCCTTGGAGGAAATAGACAACATGCGAAAAGATCTACAAAAAATAGAAGAATGGTTAAGATGTAATGGGCAGACATGCAAAGTAATGCATTTGGGTGCAGAAATCCATGTGATAAGGAGCAAGAAGCTGGTGTACTAGCATCTGAGGATCTCAAGGTGGTGAACCAGTGTGACAAGGCGGTGGCCAAAGCCAGAAGGATGCTGGGCTGCATTCAGAGAGGAATAACCAACAGGAAGGAGGCGGTATTAATGCTCCTGTTCAAGACGTTGGTGAGGTCTCGCTTAGTTTATTGTATTCAGTTTTGAAGACCATATCTCACAAAGGATATAAAAAGACTTGAAATGGTTTAGAGAAAGGAGACAATGATTTGGAGCCTGCGCCAGGAAACATAGGAGACTTGAAGACCTAAATATTGTCACAACCAGGGGGCTCTGTGAACCACTTCTGGACTGGTCTCCTTGAAGAGCTTCCTGTCTGGTAGTTGGCCGCTCTCAATATAGCAACAAACTTCAGTTCCAGATGACATTCATTCCAAAACACAAACTTATTTATCAGGTCTTGTAATAAGAAATGACTTAAAACTCCTCTTAAGAGTCCTCCTCTACAGACGATAACACAGTCATCTCGCGCTCTGAGCTGGCTGGCTCCGGAGCTAGTCACCACTGTTCAGTCCACCTTTTCCTTCAAGCTGCCTGTTACTGAGAACTCAAGGCACGTGTAAAGGAAACTCTTGAAATGGAGATCGCGCATCTTAAACGTTCCTTTCTCCACTTTGAGCTGGCTAACTTCAAGCGAGCCTACTCGTCATTAATGCTGCTACAGCACACACCCCTGTAGCTCACTGACCCGAGAGGTTTTTACAGATGCCACATGCTTACAGAAGAATATTCTCTCTTCCTGTGCACGCCTGACACAGGCCCTTGCCCACAATGTCCAGCTTCAAGCCCTTACTGTGCACACTGCACTTCCCCTACGGCACACCGCCACAGTAGCACATAATTTTGGCATACCTGCAGTCTGCCCTTGTTCCTAAACTTTGCCCCGCTCTTCACAGAACAGTTTTCTTTCTTGCCCACAGCTCTGCCTCTTTCACAGAGGATGCAGGTCGCACCCTCCTCCTCACAAATTCCTGGAGGGGCTTATTCCCCTATCACAGAGCTCAAGAAATCCCAAGAACCAGGCTGTCATGGCAATCAGGAATCTGTACCTGGCGCCTGGGATTTTCTTACCCCCCCCCCCCATTCCCTTTTACAAAAAAACCACAATCACAGGCAGCGGAGACCCCTTCTATCTGCTCACTGGGATCCAGTCTCTCTCGGGCAGAACAGGAGGGGAAGGCCGTGATCAGGGCCAGGTAGACAGCAGGCTGCCCGTGGGGATCCCATATCCCGTGGGCAAAAGAGAGCCGTGGTCATGCCAGAGACCCCCCCCTGTCTGCCCATGGGAGATCAGATTCCCATGGGCAGAACAGGAGGGGAAGGCCGTGATCAGGGCCAGGTAGACAGCAGGCTGCCTGTGGGGATCTCATCTTTAACGGGCCAAGGACAGCTGCAATCGGGTCCTGCAGAAAAACAAAGTTAGAGACAGCAAACATTTAAAGGGGCAGTACATAAAAAAAGAGAGGATGATGTAGATAATGGAGGGCAGGGGGTTGGAGTTTTAGGTGGATGGAGAAGGGGAGACTGGAAGGGAACAGAGTGGGGGTGGGGTTTGAGAGGGGGAGAGAAAAGTGCAAATTATTTGAGGTTAAAGGGATGACTATAGCGACAAGAGATCACAATGTGTACGATATGTTAAAAGTGCATTCCCTTCCCCTCCCCGAATACTCACCCACCTACCCACCCACCCATACATAAGCACTCTACCTCTGCGCAACAGATGTGCACATACATACACACACACAGGCATCCCATCTCTTCATGACATACACACACAGGCATATAACATGCTGAGTCTCCCCAGCTTTGCACCACAGCCGCGCACCTCACCCACACGAAGGCAGCCGCCACCACATTGCATGCAGAAAGCAAAGCACCGTTGCAGCACACCGACAAATATAGGCACTATCTACATATTTCAACCCCTGCTACCATAATGAGACGCACTGCATCGCCTTTCTTCAAACTCTTCCACCCTCCCCAGACATGCATGTGTCGCAAATGGAAGAAAGTCAGTGGAGAATGGATATAAGGGGAGCAGGAGGAGGTCACGGCCACTGGCTCCTAAATTCAAACAAAATTCATCAGCGCCTCCCCTACCCACATTGTAGGGCTTCCTGTTCCAACCTGACAAGGCCTTGAAGACTGTAGTTCTTCCTTTCCTGGGCCATCTCCATGATGGCCCCTGCTCTTTTTGATTAAACTAGCAAGTAGGGAACTCCCCGCTGCTAGGGTCGCCCATCCCATTTCTCTCTTAAGGTGGCTCTTGATAAGTAAGGGTTTAAGGAAACCTGGCTTCTTTGCATAGCTATACCACCGTAGTTTCTTATGATTGGAGCTCCCAGCTACCTGTGAGAGCTTCCCCTAGTGGCAGGAGCATGGAAATGCCCTGATTGCACCTTTGCACCTCCCGAGGGCTCCTCCTAATGACAATAGCATGGAATTGACCTGATGTCCATCTTTGCACATGACAATATGTCTAGCCCTAGAGGAGAGGAGGGACGGAGAGATACGATACAGACGTTTAAGAACTTACAACAGAGCAGGAGGATCCACTTCAGAAGATGCATGAGTAGTCGTAAGTAGGCCCCCTGCATTCTCCTTCCTTTAACATCTCGCCGAGCGGCAACACCCGTTCTATGGCGCAGCACCAGAGTATGGTCAGGCTGCAGGTCAAGGGAGGTCATTCCAGGAGTCATATTTAAAGCTAATACAAAAGTTTGAAAACGAGAGTGAATTTGTTACCCAGAGATACTGTAAATACTTCCATAAATATTAATTTAATGTATTATGTGCTGATTTTCACTTCTAATTAAAGATAAATAAAGAAGCGTGCTAAATACCATTTTAGTGATGACATTCAGTTTGGGGTCCAAACACTATGGGCCCGATTCAGAGTCGTGGGTTGCAGGGCTGCACATCCCGGTGCAGCCCCGCAAGTCATCTGGACCCTATTCCCCCTCCTGCTCTCCTTGCACGTCCTGAGCAGGACGGGGAGAGCCAGCGGGAGCGGGATCTAGGTGGAATGGGGTCAGGCCAGCCTGGAAGGACATACAAGTGCTGATTCAAAGGTGGAAAATGCGGCACTGACCCAGCAGTCGGGCCTGGGTGCAAGGGGGTCCCCACCGCTCGATCCAGGTCCCTGCTGGCCCAGCCGTAGGTTGGGTGGCGGGGAAAAGAGGGGCCTTAATTGCATGAGCCTGGGGCATCTGCAGGGAGGACATCTCCACAGGCAGGCAGGGGCACGCTGGGCCGTCCTCTGGCCCGATTCTGTGTACCGTGGGAACATTTTGTTCCCGCGGTCCAGAATTGGGTCCTAAAGGGCCCGTCGTTCTCGGACGGCCGGATGTACCTCTCTCTGAATCGAGCTTTGTCTTCATAGATTTCTTGAGAAATCATTTCTTGAGACTAGAAAGGTAAATTCGCAACTGATGATGAATTGTTTCAAGTTAAGATTGACTGAAGGTCTTTTTTTACTTTTCAGTTACAAGAGTCTGATCTCCTAGGAATCACCATCAAATCTCTGGCAGAAATTGAGAAGGAGGTGAGCACCGTCTGCTCTTGGCTCTGGTGCATTTTCTGGTTCCTGTTGGTGATCTTTTTTCCTTTCACCATGTGTCCTAGTTTGGTAGAGAATCTCTTAAAGTCTAACAAAAAGCTCATCATTTCTGTGCATCTAAGTATTTGTGGTGAAACCTTGAAGATTTTTTTTTTAAATTTTATTTTACTCTTCTCTCCCTCACTTACGGTGGAGGCTTTTTCCCAGCTTGGTGGTGGAAGGAGGGGGCCCACCACAGGAAATCCATGAAGTATTTCCTGCGGTCCGTTTCAGATTTTCTACTGGATTTCCCATTGAAAATTCAGGGGCTTGCAGAGAGATGCTTTTGATACCTGTGTAATCTGCACCAGCAGGGAGCGGAAGGCAGATGTACTTTACTTTCTCCAGCCCACTTTTTCAATATGGGTAATACATACATTTACTCAGACATGGGAAGAGGGGGCATTTCCAAGCCACGTTGTTATGCAGCTAAATGAATATTGTCCCCGGCATGGATATGGGGTTTCACTGTGCCTTTCAGCGTGAAAGTCTGGGGAGATATGCTTAGTTAACTAAGCATCTAATATTAATCACTGTCCTTAAAGAGGCAAACCAAGCCGTCCATTTTAACCACTTAATTGCTACGAGTCTTTTCAAAATCCTTTGTATTTGCAGAGAATTTTAATGAAGATGTCGTATGTGTGAAAACCAATCTGAAATTTTAATATTTGACAGTTAGTTTCCTTGCCCATGTTATGGTAGATCCTCAGGAGTGCAGTCACTTGAAATGGGCTTTAAATGAGCAGATTTTCTAAACTGGCAAGGTTTTACTTTTTAAAACACTGGTTCTAGCAATTAAGCTTGAGGGGGGGTTTTTTCTTTTTTTTTTTTCTACTCTTCCCACAGCTCCCAAATGACTAGAGAAATTCGTCTTGATTATAATTGCTCATAGCCACGCATATCTAATTTGTGTCTTTTTAAGTATTAATTGGTAAACAGTCTGAGCTGATGTCTTTGTGTTTGTATGCTGAAAAATGAAAGCACATTGTATTTTCCATTGGAGTCACCTCCTGCTATTTGTGTTATCACAAAACTAAAGAAAAATTAATGAACATATTCTTCCCCCCCCCCCCCCACACACACACACACATGCAAAATTTAATTTTACTGAATTTAATTTTTATTATTTATATATTTGGTTTTCATTTTCATGGCAGCCTTGTAAATTTCACTTTTGAAGTCCAAGGAAGATACATTTTCTTTTATCATCTCAACTGCTCTGTTTCTTGCGATGCATTCGTTATCTTCTGTGTTCTTTCAACAGTCATTTTGTGGAAAGAGAAAAAATATTTATTAAATAACTTTCTATTGTGGTTTAGAGTTTAATAAACAGCTGCATAGCACCATCTAGTGGCAGTATTTTGTATTGTACCTAGGAACATGATGGCAGAAAAAGACCATATGGCCTATCTAGTCTGTCCTTCATATCAACTGCAATAGTCTCTTTTTTCTTTTAGAGTTTATCCTTTTCTGCCAGAGTGAAGTATCGAATGGTGAATTTTGCTATATGCTAGAAAATTCTAAACATTTAACAACCATTAATGATAACTAAACCGCTCTGATGCAATTGTAAAGGGCGGTATATCAAATTATTAATAAACATAAACATTAGGGTGATATCACTTCATGGTTCTAAATGAGGGAGGAGCAAAGCTGCTATTCCTGCTACAGCACTATGGGATTGCATTGCAGGGGGATATGGATTCAGATCCTGCACCCTTTGTGGCGGTCAGGTCTAAGTACATCATGGTGGTGCACTCAGACCCAGGAAGGGAAAGGAGATGGCTGCTGTTGCTGCCGTGTCAGTGGCTGCCCACTCAGCTGTAGGTTAGATATGCTTCCTAAAGCACCTAGGCAAACTGGCTGTGCAAGAGGTTATTGAAAATGCAAGACAAAAAAATTAGAAACACAATTAGGTTGGTATGGGGAATATCATCTTTCATTTCTGGGAGTGAGCAACAGGAGTTGGACTCAGGGCCGGCCCGTCCGCTAGGCGGCTGCCTAGGGTGGTCAGTGGTGGCACACATGGGTGACCATGTCACCCCCTCCCCAACTGTTGCCGATTCCGTTTGGGGGGAGATGGGCATTGGCAGCGTTTCCAAAAGCGGTGGCAAAAAGCCACTGCTTTTGGAAATATTGTCGCTGCCCACCTACCCCTTCCGAGACAGAGTCGGCTGCAGCTGGGGTTTCTGCCTAAGGCGGCAGAAACCCTTGGGCCGTCTCTGGTTGGACTTGTCTAGTAGTAGCTGACAGGTATTTCTAAGTGACCTGGGTTAGCCACCTTCAGCGATGAGATGCTGGGCTTGATGAACCATTGGCCCGGTTCAGCGCATGACCTTTCTCATGTTCCATAATTTACATAATCCTATGATCCTTCGAATGATTCTACAGCGACAGATTTTGCAGTGTTAAAAATAAATGTAAATCAATTACAAAAAAAATAGAATCTGATCAGCCTGGTTATGTCCCATGGCCTGATAGCAGTTAATGGAAACAGGAGCAAGACAAAATCAGATGTTACATGTCTGCTGTACAGGGCCAGCCCAAACATTGGGCAACTAGGTAGTCACCTAGAGTGGCAGCTTCTGGGAGGTCACTTACAGCAGGGCATTCAAAGCTGAACGATAGATTTTTACAGCCAAGGAGGGGTTTAAGGCTTAAGGTCTGCATAGGGAGCCAATCCATTGAACTAACTCCGGGGTTGACCCTGCTGCTGTAACACAGAAGGATATGGTTGTGTCTTGCCCATAAAGCATTTCTGGGACATTTAGCTACCACATAATGTGTTTGGTTGATGATGGCAGTTGAGTCCTGGCTCTGTGACCTCTTGCAGCTGTTATAAAATGTATAACATTTTAATTAATCAAGGGTTTCAGTGGCATCTGTAAGTACTTTGGCCAAAATTTCCAGTGAAATATATGCACACGGAACCAAGTCGGGGTTCTATATGGATTCATTTGGGAAGGCCAAAGCGGCATTTTTGCTGCCATGAACTTTAAACTAATCTTTGAATTAAAGTTGTTTTATGCACTTTTGGAAGAGTGCTGTGCACGGCTGTTTCTGATAACATGTAAATATTAGATTTTAAACAGTTTTACCTTTGAGTTGTCTCTGCATCATGAGTAAGAAAACATTCACCTTTGTGGATTTTTGCCATTTCTTAAAGATTTGTTGAATTGGGCAGGAGGACCAAGGTGCAAATTCAGATGATTTCAACCCCCTTCCCATAAACCCATCCCTGGCTTGCTACTCACACATTCATTTACTTGGACAATAAATTACCCACCCCCTCCCCCAAAATCTTGTGTGTCGGTGTTTTGGGGAAGGTACGCTTTGACAGTTTAAGTGAGCTTGCTTTGAATCCTAACTTTACTGTATGAATTAATTTTTTTTTTTATTAAAAATATTTTGTTGTGCTGCCATCGGGCGGCAGTATTTCTCTACCAATCATGACTTGGTGTCCTTTTAGAGATCTTTGTGCAGAACGGCAGCAGGATCAGCACTATCGAGTTAAATGATAATACGACTGGCTTAGGGTTTCTGGAAACCTTTCTTATGGGAGCGGAAGAGTAGCCTAGATTTTAGAGCAGTGATGCGTGCACCAGGGAAGCCAGGGTTCAAATCCTGCTTTCGGCACAGGTGCCCCTTGTGGTCTTGGGCAAGTCATTCCTGCACGAAAAGCCGTGATTATGCTTGGAAAGTGAGCACTTGTAAACCTGTATTTTTGATGTGCCTGAATTGAGGGGAGGCATTTCTTGAGACAGGGTGTGGGAGGCGTTTTCATTTATGTACATACTTCTGAATATATGCGCATAGATTAGAAAATGTATGCATAAATATGCATGTAAATTAACATAGGAAATGTGTGTAGGCCAAAGGGCAGGTGTGAGCGTAAGCACATAAATTCCCTAGGGAAATTATACTTCTTTGGAAATTGGGGTGCTAGCCATGCAGGGAAAAGTCTGTGCAATACTATTTATACGTGTAACTCTGCATGAACGTGAGAGCGAGATAGGACTTCATGCGGGCTTCATGCTGATACGCGTGAGGGTCTGCTGGAGGGAGGAAGAGAGCAGAAATTGTCTATGTCAGGAAAGTAGCTGACCTTGCTCTGTTTTTCTCCTTTTCCCACCTAGTACGACTATAGCTTCAGGACGGAACAGAGCGCTGCAGCCAGACTTCCTCCAAGCCCCGGCAGGTGCCAGCAGGTCCCGCAGTCCTGAGGGAAGAGCCTGGAGGTGCACACATACTACTGAGCAGAGGTTCAGCCCAAGAGGATCCGGGTTCCTGGATGCGTTGCTAACATCCATTACCAGGAAAGAAGGCTTCCCCACTCCCCCTCTCCTTCCAATAATTTGTCCACATTTTGCATTTTTGGACATGTTCATTTGTAAACAGAGATAACAGAAAACCACAGAAGAGGAGGTGGACTCAAAACTCTTTAATGAATCTTTTTGGCAAGTGCTGAATTGCAAAAACTGACAGCAAAATATAGAACAAAATTTACTTCAGCAGTATTATGGTGTATTTCTGTGCTCCAACTAGAATTTAGAAAGCATAGCCTATACACATTGTCCAGTGTGTGAGCTGTCTGCTCTGTGGTGCCCACGAATGGTTCGTGAGCATAAATTTGAAGTCTACGTGGTGCAGTTTGGGTGTGTTTCAGCAGTCGCTTTGTTTTGGACGGGATTGATAACCTCTGGAATGATTTTAACTTGTGGGCTCAGCTCTGTCTCCCCCAGTCGTTAATGCTATGTCTTAGCTTGGCTCGCTGTCATGAGGAAATGTTTGAGTTCGGCTCCATATCACGTAGCCAGATGCAAAATGGAAATCACTCCAAGGCTGCAAATGGTAATTCTCAAGGATCACAAAGCTGAAGTCATGAGCTGACATTTCCACCACGTCTAGTAAAAGCCCAACAGAAATGAGTTTGAGTCTTGACCCAAAAGGGCATCTTGACATAATATGCAATTTAATTTTCCTTGATTCTTGGCTGTCTAGTGATCTGATATTCAGTGTTTAGGAATTGTCAGCCAACATTGTGTTAATAGCACGTAACTGTTTGTTTTTCCCGCTCTCCAAATGTCCTTGTTGTGAGCCCTGATGAGCAAATGGAAGAACAAAGCCTGTAGTATGGAAAAGTTGGTGGGGACAACTAGTTTCTTCTTCCACAAGCTGCCTTTTCTTCTCTCCTGATTGTGTCCTAGAAACGTGCATTTTTTTTATCTTCCAAACCTTACATTCTCCACTTCTGGTTATTGGCCTCTACCCCCTTTCCACCCCAGCTGCCTACTATGAACTTCCCATAGACTGTACCAGCAGTTGAACATGGAGCCGGTACCATAGTGTGCTGCTGTAGAATCGCCGGTTGCAATCTTCCCCGAGTTGTCCCAAGAGGCTCCATAACACTATATTGCTGTAGTGAAAATTAGCCATTGGCTCTTACCTGTGCATGTTAGTCAGATGTTTTAGGTAGCATCACGAAATCTGTCCGCCATCATAGGTGTTGAGCGTTGTTTTTTACCTTAAATTTTTGCTATGGAAAACATTGGAAGAGGAGGGCCCTAGCTGCATACGGCAGTTTCCTGGTAAGGCGGAGCTGCTGACGGAGAGGTAGGCAGCTCGGTGCTTATTATGCCCTACCAATGAGAGTAAAGCACGTTACAAATCAGGACATTTATTGGGCAAAATAAATTCGGCAGAAACATTGTTCCTGATCGTGTATCCAGTCTAGTCCCGGACCTCTGGGTTGTCCATCTCATCTAGCAGCTTGGAGACTGAGGAACTCCTTCTTTTGTGATGTCACTGGTATAACCATCCGGGAGCCGCCTCCTGACACCAGTTACCTCAGTCTCCAAGCAGCTGGATGGATGGTGAGCCTGGAGGTCCAGGCTCACTGGAGGAATAATTAGGACTTATCCAAAATTTGTAACTGTAACTGGGGGATAAAAGTTAGATTTTACGCTAGAAAGAGGCTGCCCTTGGAAGGACTGTGCCTTTAAATTGCAGGAGGCCTTCCTTCAACTGTACCCCACTCCCTCTCTCCCTCTCTCGTGTGGCCCTTAAGTTTCCTGAGCTGACCGGGGCACGAAAGAGTAGCCCTTGTGGGGGTAGAGGAGTAGAGCTCCGGTATTTTAGGGTCAAGCCTGAGACCGGATCGGAGCATTGCCAGCACCTTGTCAGAAGTCTTGCCTGCTGTGGTGTTGTGCACGTTCGTCGGCGTTGGCCGTGACCAGGAGGATTTCCTCAGTCCGGGAACCCGGCCATTCACGGGAGGCAGCTTCGGCAGTTCGCGGGCTGATCTACTTTAAGTGAAGGCCCGCCGACCAGCATGTCAACTGTATTTGGGGTACCAACCACACTCCGGGGTCCACTATAAGGTAAGTGGACCGGGCGGGGAGTGGCGGCAGTGTTTTTTGAGCGCGAAAGTTTCTGGTGGCAAGCCTCATGGTGGCGGCGCGGTTAGGCCGCGGCGCTGTGCAGTCCTCTGCCTTTGCGGTTCCGGCGGGAAGCCTCTCAGGAGGCCTTAACCGCCACAGTCCCTTTTAACGGGCGTTTGTCCGTAGCGGAACAGACCCTTTTGAAACGGCAGACTTCAACTTTTCATCCCTTCACGGGGGTGCCGAGACTGGAGTTAGTTTCAGCAGGGATGCCCTCCAAATTGCAGTGTGTGGTCTGTGGGGTCAAAACCAGTGCAAACTCGGGGGTTTGTAAGGCCTGCACGAGAGAGGCGCCTCTGGATCAGGTAAGGAGGAGAAAGGAGAATGCCCGGGCGAAGCAGGGGCATCGTTAGAACCAGTTTTGGATCTGGTACAGGAGGAACCCGTGGCAGGGCCTTCTTCAGCCCCGGATCCCCCTTCTTCACAGACCCCCTGGCCCTTGAGTCTGACGTCCATATTCTCACAAGAATTTGTGAGTCTCCTGCAGCAAGCGGTGGCAGGCAGTAGCCAACAAATGCCAAGGCCCGCGGGTTCAGGGGGAGTGAAGAGACCCGCGGCACCTCCTCAGGGGGATGAGGCCCCTGAGAAAGTTAAGAAGCCTAGAGTGGAGGGGTCTCTCGGGGCTCATTCCCTGGCCTCTGAGGGGCCTCAGTCGGATGACGATAGTCCTAGTGTGGAACTGGATGAGGAGCTAGAAGAAGGTGAGCTCTCTGAGAAGGAAGACCAGCCTAGAGTGGTGCGGGTCTTCAGGAGAGAGGAGCTGGCGGCACTAATAGCTGAGTTGCTGAAGGTGCTTAATATGCCAGTACCGGGGGCGACAGCGGATGAGATTCTGGAGGATCCCTTACTACAGGTTTTCTGGAAAGGCCAGAAAGCGTTCCCGGTCCACAGAGTGTTTTAGGAAATGATCCAAGAAGAATGGAACCTTCCAGAGGCTCCTCTGAAAGGAGCCAGAGTGATGAGTCGGCTGTATCCTTTGGTGGAACAAGATAAAGAGATGTTTAAACTGCCTAAGGTGGACGCGGCCGTCTCCGCAGTGACGAAGAAGACCACCATTCCCGTAGAGGGTAGTGCGGCTCTCAAGGGATACCCAAGACAGAAAGTTGGATGTGCTGCTGAAACAGGTATTTGAGGTGAATGCTCTTTTGCTCCAGGTGGCCATTTGTGGGGTCTGGGTGGCTAGAGCCTGTCTGCGCTGGGCACAAAAGGTTGCAGGACGAGAGAGTGACCGCCTTGACGAAGCGGCTAAGTTGGAGTCCGGCGCGGCCTATTTAGCAGATATCCATTATGATCTTATGAGGGGCTTGTCGAAGAGCATGGCTTCTTCGGTGGCAGCGCAGAGGTACTTGTGGTTGCGCAACTGGGCGGCAGATAGCTCCTCTAAGGCTAGGCTCAGTAAGCTCCCGTTTAAGGGCCGACTCTTGTTTGGAGAAGATTTGGAAAAGCTGGTTAAGGACTTGGGCGAATCCAAGGGTGGCAGATTGCCAGAGGACAAACCAAAACAGGGGTGCCCTTCTCCTGGGGGACGAGGACAGCAGCGGGATTTTCGGCATTTTCATTTCCCAAGGTCCTACACAGGGCAGAGAGGCCAGTTCCCTTTCTGGAACGGGAAGGGGCTTCGGGCCCTCCTCCGAGGCGTCCCTTAACCCCAGAAAGCCCCAATGAGATCAGGGGGACCCAGATGCCGTGTCTGCCCGTGGGGGGACGGCTGCAGGAGTTTTATTCTGCCTGGGTCCAAATAACTTCAGATCAGTGGGTGCTGGAAGTAATCCGAGAGGGCTATGCACTAGAACTTCTACGGCCAGTGCACGACGCGTTCGTTCTGTCTCCCGGACGGTCTCTCTCCAAATGCAAGGCTCTCCGGGAGACAGTACAAAGACTGCTCGATCTCAAGGCAATAGTGCCGGTGCCGCAAGATCAGTACGGCTCCGGTCGGTACTCCATTTACTGCATCGTCCCAAAGAAGGACGGAGGTTTTCGCCCTATTCTAGACCTCAAGGGGGTGAACAGGTGCCTCCGGGTGTCGCACTTCCACATGGAAACTCTGCGGTCGGTGATCGTGGCCGTGAAGAAAGGCGAGTATCTGACGTCCCTCGACTTGTCGGAGGCGTACCTACACATCCCGATAAGGCCAGAGCATCACAAATTCCTCAGATTCGCGGTGCCGTTCGGACATTTCCAGTTTCGAGCGTTGCCCTTTGGCCTGGCAACCGCGCCACGGACTTTCACCAAAGTGATGGTGGTGGTGGCGGCAGCATTACGGAAAGAAGGCATATTCGTGCATCCTTACCTAGACGATTGGTTGATCCGGGCAAAGTCCAGAGACGAGAGCAAACGAGCGACGTCCATGGTGGTGTCCTTCCTGTAAAGTCTCGGTTGGGTGGTCAATCGGGCAAAAAGTCGCTTGGTTCCCACCCAGTTCCTGGAGTACTTGGGAGCTCGGTTCGACACGGTCAGCGGATTAGTATCTCTGACGGAGCAGAGGGCGCAAGATCTGCGGAAGCTGGTCCAGAGATTCCTATTGACCAGGAGGCCCTCGGCCTGGCGCTACCTGCAGCTGTTGGGTACCATGGCGGCGGCGTTAGAAACGGTTCCGTGGGCACGTGCCCACATGAGGCCTCTGCAAAGGGCGCTACTTCGCCACTGGTCTCATCAGCAGGACCCGTTGTCGCGGAGGCTCCCCTGCTCGGAAGAGACCCGTCAAGCACTACAGTGGTGGCTGCGTCCCGAATCTCTACAGACCGGGAAAAGGTTAGAGACTCCGGACTGGATACCCCTGACAATGGATGCCAGCCTGCGGGGCTGGGGAGCTCACTGTCAGGGCAGTTTCTCGCAGGGTCAGTGGAATACTCAGGAGCGGACATGGTGAATCAACCGGTTGGAACTAAGGGCGGTTTTCTTAGCCTTGCGGGAGTTTCAGACACTTCTCAGGGGAACAGCAGTCTGGGTATTTTCCGACAATGCGACGGCGGTAGCCTACGTCAGCAGACAAGGGGGAACCAGCAGCGTCGCACTGGAGTCAGAAGCCGAAGCCCTGTTTGCTTGGGTCGAAGTGAACCTCCTGGACCTATCGGCAGCACACGTGGCAGGAGTGGAGAATGTGGAAGCCGATTTTCTCAGCAGGGTGCAGGTGGATCCCGGGGAATGGGTGTTGCACCTAGAGGTGTTTGCAATGTTGGTCCGCCGGTGGGGGGTGCCGGTCATGGATCTCATGGCCACGTTCGCTTCGGCAAAGGTAGGCCGCTTCTACAGCAGACGGAAAGAGAGAATGTCAGAAGGTCTGGATGCGCTCATTCAAAGCTGGCCGGCAGGTCAGCTGCTGTATGTCTTCCCGCCGTGGGTGTTGATCGGCATGGTCCTATAGAGGATAGAACGATACAGAGGTCAGGTCATCCTCATTGCTCCAGACTGGCCCAGGCGTCCTTGGTACGGGGATCTGGTAAGATTGTTGATCGCAAAGCCCTGGCAACTTCCTCCTCGGGCGGATCTTCTGTCTCAGGGGCCCCTGTTCATGCCCCACGTGGATTGATTCTCGCTTACGGCTTGGCTGTTGAAAGGGCACGGCTGACCTCGCGGGGATATTCAGCGGGGGTGATCTCCACTTTGTTCCGATCCACTTTGCTGGCCTATGTTTGCATTTGGCGAGTGTTTGAGGCCTGGTGTTCCGGTAAGGGGTATGAGCCGTTGAAAGCCTCCATTCCCCAGATTCTGCAGTTTCTTCAAGACGGCTTCGAGAAGGGTTTAGCGGCCGCGTCGCTTAGGGTTCAGGTCGCGGCCTTGGCTTGTTATAGAGGTAAGGTAGCTGGTCAGACGATTGGAAGCCAGGGGGATGTCAATCGGTTTTTGAGAGCGGTATCCCTACTCAGGCCGCCCTTTAGGCCGGTAGTTCCGAATTGGCGGCTACCGTTCGTGCTGGAGGTGCTGGAACGGGAGCCCTTCGAACCCCTAGCTAGAGCATCTCTCAAGGACCTCACCTTAAAGGTGGTGTTTCTCGTGGCGGTTTGCTCGGCGAGAAGAGTGTCAGAGCTGCAAGCGCTGGGCTGCCGCGAGCCCTATCTCTCTCTGGAGTCGGCGAAGGTGGTCCTGCGGCCGGTGCCAGCCTTCTTGCCAAAAGTCGTTTTGGCGTTTCATATGAACCAAGAAATTTCCTTGCCGGTCTTCAGAGAATGCGTGGGCAATCCTGCGGCGCTAAAGAAGTATCTTCGACGGACAGCCGGCTTCCGCAAGTCGGATAGGCTTTTTGTGCTTTTCGCGGGGCCACGAAAGGGGAAAGCGGCGTCGAAACCCACAATTGCTCGGTGGATTAAGGAAGCCATTGCATCGGCATACGTCTTGAAGGGTAGGCCGGTGCCAGAAGGGCTTAGGGCCCGCTTCACTAGGGCGCAGGCGGTCTCTTGGGCAGAGGTGCTGCTGGTTTCGCCGGTGGACATTTGTAGGGCGGCGACATGGTCGTCCTTGAATTAGTTTATTAAACACTACCGCCTGGATGTGCAGTCTGAGGAGGACACCGTTTTTGGCTCAGCAGTACTTCAGGCTGGCCTGTCCAGTCCCTCCCGTGTTTGAATCTTGCTTCACTGCTCTGGTACTAACCCAGAGGTCCGGGACTAGACTGGATACACGATCAGGAAGAGGAAATTAGACTTACCTGCTAATTGTAGTTCCTGGAGTGTAGACAGTCTAGTCCCGTGTCCCTCCCCGATTTTTGCCTTTAGGGGTATTGCAGCCTGAAGTCCTCCTAGTGCACAGGTAAGTGGTGTCTGTTCTTGGGGGGCTACGGTGGCATGGGGGGAGGGGTTGGTTATCCTGGGAGTATAGCCTTTCAGTGGCAGGGACATACTTCCTTCCTTCAGAGCGGCTGGGGGGGTGCCTCTGCAAGTTTAAGGTACAGTTGAGGGGTGGGTCTCCCCTCGTCTTAGCATTATGATTCACACTGTTGTCTAGCATTAACTTTTTGTTTGCATCTGATTCTTACTTGTTGCTCCGGTGAGTCTGCTTTGTCAATAGGAAACTGGTGTCAGGAGGAGGCTCCCGGATGGTTATACCAGTGACATCACAAAAGAAGGAGTTCCTCAGTCTCCAAGTTGCTAGATGAGATGGACAACCCAGAGGTTCGGGACTAGACTGTCTACACTCCAGGAACTACAATTAGCAGGTAAGTCTAATTTCCTCTTTCCTGTCACCCTGATGTTATGGATTGATACCTTCATTTCTGTAGGGTGACACCTTATTCCGTAAGGCCTTGAACACAAATTCCCCTTGTGGGACTGAAAGGTGACAGATGGAAGTTTGCAAACATTGGGTAGGCAGAGAAAGTTTAAAAAAATAAAAAAACTTACGAGGCCACTACTGTAAATGTAAGAGGATGGCTTGGAGCTTGATAGTTAATACTTTGCTGTGTTACGTAGTAGAACTGAGTTATATTTGTTCCTACATCTTGGACAGGACATAGTGCTGAGGGTTATTTACTCCATGGAAAAGGGACAGCGAAGCACTGCTCTTTGTGTGCCTCGGAGCCTGTATACAGGATCAAGTGACTGAGATATTGTTCTGGTAGTGATCAAAAATAAATATTTATTAATCACTGAGTAGAGGAGTAACCTAGTAATTAGAACAGCGGGCTGACAGCCAGAGAGCAGGGTTCAAATTCTGCTTCTCCACATACAGTCCCTTTTACAAAAATGTGTTAGGTTTCGGCACTTAACATGCGTTTTAGCACAAAAATTACTGTGGATTAAGTGCAGAGCTTCCGTGGTAACAGTCAGGGGCGGGACCACACGTTCCCAACAGTTAAAGTGCAGGTGCGTGCCCTAACACGCTGTGCTATTACCATGGGTGCATTTCCCTCCACCTACTGAAGCGACATTAGATTGACAGTTTAGGAATATGTTCCCCCAGGCTTTCAGCAGTGTGCTCACTCCGACCATTCCCTGCCCCCAACCCTCCTATTCAGCACGCTAATGCACAGTTGGCAGTGTGAAAGTAATCATGTGTTTAATGGTCATCCCCCCGGGTAACTTCTACTGCCGGCCCAAGTGCACAGTTAACATGTGCCAATTTGCACGTTAACTTTATAGCGCATTTTAGTTAGAGCTCCTGTGTGACCTTCACCCTCCATTTCTTTTGTTGCAGACTTAGATACAAGCCCTCTGAGAAAGGGTAATACCTCTGTCCTACCTGAGACGTGAGTGCTCTTGACCTCAGGTTTGGAAAGACTAATAAAAGCTTAATCCACTGATTTGGCTTTGCTAGCTGTAGCATCTTCAGTTTGCCTATGGCCACGTGATGTTTCATGGTAACATCTTAATAGAATGTATTTTAAGCAAAGATCTACCTGCAGCCAGCTGTTCAGAGCTCCTGTGCTGGTGATGATGTCAGTTAAGTGGCATTAAGTTGAGTCCGTCTCGTAATGACACTCTGGACAGTTTTCTGATCGAGCGTTTGTTTTAGTGTTCATTATTGTTACCGAGTCAATCCATCTTGCTGCTGGTCTTCCTCTTTTACATTTTCCTTCCACCCTTCCCAACACAATCGGGTCGATGCATAAAATTAGCGCAGCCTGTAAGCACAGATAACGCCACTTCTTAGCACACTTAATGCTAACGACAGATGCAGAAAAGAGATAGACACACGTGTAAACACTAAAGGAAAAACTAGCGCACAATTAACGCCAAGAGTATTTAAAAACAGGCAAATGAGGAGCACATAATGAAATGGTATGCATTATTGGCTGCACCCGACACAGAGAAACGCATAGAGGATTTCACAACCAGCCTTAGCGCTAGTATCTCTACACCTGGTCTTGAGGTGGCTTGAACATCTAACGTGTGCCCCCCAATAATATTTTGATGGCATTGGGTGCTTTCCTTGATGCCTGGATCATCTGAGCAAAAATGTCAAAGATGATCCAGCCATTGGGGAAATACAGTTAACGAATCATCGGAGGGGCAATGTCAAACTCCCCTCAAATGATCCCGGCATCAGGGAAAGTTTGACATTTCCTCTCAGATGATCCAGGCATCAGAGAGAGCCCCTGAAGCCATCAAAATATTGTCGGGTCTCCCTATGCAAATTAGCCACACAGCACCCATTTCTCTGGCAGAGCATGCCAAACTAGCGCTCATGTGTTTGGCTTACTCTCCCAGTTTAATGCTGCCATTTTTGTGCACAGTTTAACGCGTGACTAATTTGCGTGTGCACCGTTTGTGGCTCATTTGCATATAAGCCCCTTTCTGCAGGTCTGTGCTGAAGTTGTGCTGCAGATTGGTGTAAAAAGTTGATAGAGCGTGATATCAGTGCCAACTTTCTGCATCGGCCTGAATATCCTTCTCCACCGAGTCTCCTCTTATGATATGCCCAAAATATAGAGGTCAGAGTTTAATCATCCAGGCCTCTAGGGAGCATTTGGATTTTGTCCTGTGGCAGAACTGAAATACCAAACAGAACTACAATTCATACGTGAGACACAGCCAAGAACAGTGGTGATGATGCACCATTGTTTGGAAAAGGGCATAAGAGGTGTAATCTTTTGAAGAAAATGTCATCCCCTTGAGATGGTCAACATTGTCAGGTGACTGGCTAATCTAATGTTAAGTTAATTAAACGCCATCCTCTTCTGAAGGCTCATAACACCAGATCACAGGCCTAGTTTCAGCTGAGCTGGAATTCTAAAGGCATCAGGAAGAAAACTGATGGTGTAAAAACATTTTTTGGTGATTGCTAGTACTGCCTAGCATATGATTTGAACCGGTATATGACCTTCCCCTCCTCCCCCCTCCTTCCTACAATGTGGGTAGGACAGGCCTTGAAAAAATCTTTTTGGACTTAGCCAATGGCTGTGACCTCCTCGCAAACCCCCTCCTCTTTGTCTCCATTCTCCACTGACATTCCTCCATGTGCAAACTCGCACATGTCTGGGAAGGTTGGAAGAGTTTGAAGAGAGATGATAGTGTGTCTTATGGTAGCAGGGGCTGTATGAAATATGTAGATAGTGTCTATGTGATGCAACAGTGGTTTGCCTGTCTCTGTGGGGATGCGGTGGTGGGTAAGGTGCATGGCTCCGGTGCCTGTGTGTGTATTTATATTGATATAAAACAGAGTGTTATTTCAGCATACTTGTGGGGGGTTGCCTCTTGTTCCTGTTCAGAAAGTTGTCTGCTTCCAGATCTGGAGCACACAGCTTTTGTTACATTACTATCTGTCTACATACGGTGTTTTGATGGGTGAAAGGATGCAGCAAACTTGGGATTCAGAACTCGCTTGGTCAGCGTTGATTCATTGATGGAAGCAATTTCACGCTTATTCTTTTGTTACACTTTTTTGTAACTTCATAGATTGAGATGCTGGTCCGACATCTTCATCTCCAATCAGGTAGAATTTTTCTTGCTCTTGGATACTAGCTATGTCTGATTCATCCATCGGTCTACAGTCCAACAGAAGAAAAGAAGCAAAAAATTAAGACAACCAAGAAAAAAAAAAGTTCAAACTTAATTGTATAATAGCATCAAAAACTGTCTCCAACTCGCTGATATGCATTAATAAAATGGAGAAAAGGGCCTCAATTATTTCACCTTCAAAGTTCAACTGAAGTTCAAAGTAGATTTTTTGATTTTGTCATCCATCTCAAGGCATATTGAGCACGTATCTAAATAAATATTTTTACACCCATGTCTATCGCTTATGCCTTGGTTTTGGGCCTGTGATTTGTATATATGCAACAGCTGATATATAATGGTTAACTTGTACCTTGTTACTGAACAAATTTGGGTTTTGATATTTAGAGAATATGAAAGTTGCCTAAGGAAGTGAGTTTTCCAAATACGTTCCTCTTATTAAAGGAGGATGATCACAAGAAGACAAGACTGGAACCTCACAGCTCATTTTGAAGCCACATGGACTTAACACAAGGTCAAGATGGTTTCCTTTCATCTGTCTTTATCTATCAACACACACAGTTCTCAGGAAAATTGCTGTACTGCATTTCTTTAAAAATATAGCAGAGTGTTTAGCATATTTCTGGAAATAGCTTCACTAGTTTCTTAGACTTGGCCAGAGAAATCTTCTACTTTTTCATGGTCTGCACTAGAACAGCAAATTTTATGGCCATACGTTTTCTGATTTTATGATGATAAATTTCTTTTCTACTTTAGTATAGTTTTGGTAAAATTATTTGTGAAAAGTCGACTCTTTTATCACCATGTGCGGTATTGATTAAAACTGAAAAGTGAGTGTTGAGTAGTTAGTCAGAACTAGAATGGCAGTATTCAACTTTAAAAATGAACAGTTTTATCATATTTTACTATGTATGCATCCAGAATTACCTCGGTGTGCCAACACCATTTCAGAAAGCGGGAAATTCCTGACTTTGATGCGGTTCCCTACAGTGGAACATGTCCTGTTAGGTCTCTTTAGAGAAGAACATCTTTAGAGAGAGATTTCTGATTGGGTTTATCTCCCTTACCTCAGTAAAGGTTCATGTCTGATTGCATATGCTTCTTAAACCCAAATGTATGTACCCTGTGTACACTCTGTGACCTCTCTGTTCCATACTCTGCAATTCTTCCTGGAGACTTTCCATTGTATAAATGTGTGGAACCCTTCTGCAGGTTCAGGAAAGACAGAGATCTTCTGTCTCACCACGGACATGCTGGCATTCTGCAGATTCTTAGTTTTGATACAGAAGCATTCAATTTTTGTAAATCCTTCCTTTGAGTGTGATGCTTGAGGGTATGTGCACAACCAACATGATTCCCATATGTTTAGAGTTTTGTTTTAGTAAAATTAACAGAAAACATTTTGAGAGTCTCCAAAAGTGTCCTGCTGTCTTTAGTCCAACGAATGTTTCAGCCAGCTTCTGTATATGACATTGATATTTTGCTTTTGAGCAGTTGGGTTGAGTTACGAAATATCAAACTAGGGATTCAGCCACTTGTTTTGGGCCCGATATTCAAACTAGCCAACAGTGGGTTATTCGGATAAGGGTGCTGAGGCTAGATAGTGCTGCTGAACAGCCTCACTATCCCGATACTGTCGCTGAATATCGGATTCATATTTAAATGCCGTGGCTGGCCACCACGGCATTTAGATATCAGCCCGTCTGAATAGTGGGTGGTTTGTTTTAACTTAAAAAAAAATTATGCATTTTTCTATTATAAAGTTCCAACAGTAAAGGTAAGTAATCCTAGCAGTGGAATTGCGACGACGACTGTGTAGAAGGCTGTATATTGATGCTACAGATATGAGTATTACAAACATTGCTCGAGTTTTGAAGTGACCACCTGCTAAATGTTGGCTCTGCATTAATTCCAAAACCCAAAAGAGTTAATGTTCCTGAGAAGGAGAGCACATCACGCAGATATTGAAGTCGTCATGTCTTTCTTTGGAAAATGCTCCACTCTTTTCTCATTTTGCTGTGAGTTAATGTGAACAAAAGCTTCAGTAAGATCTATTCTGTGGTTGTAAGATATTAAGATTTATTAAATATGTAATTCATTACTAAGCAAGACTTTTCCTTCAATTGATTAATTTAAAGAAAGTAAAAGTAGTGAATAAAAACACATCCGTTCTCATTTGCCGACATGAACATCATATTGATACCATTGTGGTTGTAGCTGCTTTACTCACTGGTTCTGTAACCCGAAAAACACCATAGTGTCCGCCTTTCCTTTTCAGTTTAATCAAAATTGGTTTAACCAAAAAGTCCCAGGTTTTACCGGAAAGTAATTTTTCCAATTTTCACTCTAATTTTGTTTTTAACACTCCACATGCAGGATTTTGTTTTGGTCTCACAAAATCTATGACTGGCCTGGGCTTGTTTCCTCTCCTTTCGGCATTTTCCATGCTCGCGCTCGTTTTCCACACCCCAAGGATGAACCCAGGCCTTCATGCTTCTGCCCACCAAAAGAAACTCCTCAATTTTCAGTTGTAATTTCTTCCCATCTTTCGTTGTAAGAAATACTCAAAATCTAAGGAAAAACAAAATAAAAACTGAAAATAAAGAGGTTCAGACATGATGCAAAGCTTACGTACTGTAATTTTCAGCTAGTGCAATGAAGGGCTGAACCAGATTTCTGTAAGTAAAGTGGAAGATGACTAAAGCTGCTGACAAATGTTCCTATTACCTTCTCCACACAGTGAGGCTCCTTTCTCAAATCCCATTAAAAGCACGATTAGTTAGTCGCGCAAGGTGATCCTCTTGAACTCTCCACAGGCATTTTACCCAGTTCACTAAAGGTGGAAAGACTGAAATGTTCATGAGGTCATTGATCATCTGTTGTGAGAAGTAATAATAGAAGGAAAATAAAGATGCCTTTATGCAATTTTAAACTGTTTTATGATGCTGTCTATGCATTTGGGGGGAAAGGGACTATTGTTAGATTTACTGTTTGTTAATCTTTTTGATATGTTACTTTTATATTTATTTTAGATGACTTGTATTTTGCAAAAGGCTGTTCTATTGTGTTATTAGTCTGCATTAATATAAATTTGTTGAATAAAAGTTTGTTTTAATCATTTTTGTTTCATGCTTTAATTTAAAGCTTACTGTGCCATCTTGGTGTGGAAACTCCCAGGTCTTATAACCCTGTTTGCATGGGGGCGGAAGTGGCTTCTACCCCCATACAAAAGGAAGTCGGCATTGGCTGTCAGTGGGAGCGGAAACAAATGGCCCATGGCGCTGAAGTTTTAAGGTAAGTGCCATGTGGATGTTTGAGGCCATTGCTGCATGTCCTGGAAAGTGGCGGCGGTAATGGGGGTTAGAGGGGGCGCAAGGGATGAGGTTTCCCTAAGGTGCCTTATGTCCATGCACTGGTCCTGCTTCCAAAGCACCTTCTGCTGTTGATCCATCAAAAAAGACTGAACCAATGACAATGCCTCTCCTGCACTCCTATCACCTCAATACTCTGTAATACTAATTGGTGAGGCACCTTTCGAGGTCTGTCCCAAAAGAAACCAAACCGACACAGCAGGCTCGCGATAATGGTGGTGTGTAGTGGTAACTTTGAGCTTAAGCCTCCCACTTGCTCCAGCACGCCACGTGAATTAGTTATGGACTACATGCAGTAGAGTGAACTTGTCTCATGTGCCTTTTGCTATTTTTTGCAAGTTGAAATATGAAGGATCTTGAAAAGCAACGCATTTGTGTGAAATTGGCTTTTACTCAGACCTTTCAGATGTTGCAGCAAGCTTATGGAGAGGGTTGTTTAAGCTACAAACAATGTTACAAATAATACAAACGTTTCAAATCGGGCAGAACATCCACCAAAGAATCCCAAAACTGGATGGCCTTCCACGTCAATGGATGATGATCACGTTAAGAAAGTGTGTGCTTTGATGCTTGAAAATCGTTGCCGAATTGTCCGTGAAGTGTGCTGAAGAAATAGGCATTAGTAAAAGTTTGTTCCACACAACTGTGACTGAAAAACCTCAGATGCATCGTGTTGCTAAAAAATTTATGCCACGTCTCTGGACAGATGAGCAAAAAGCGAACCATGTCACATTCACTCATTGCTCCTTATCTGAATTTTTGGCGAGGCACAAAACGTCTGTAGTCCCTGCAGCCTCCCTACTCTCAAATTTGGCACCTGCAACGTCTTTTTGTTCCTGAAGTTGAAATCCACTCTGAAAGGTCGCCTGTTATGACATGTTTCAGAAATAGCAAAAGGCACATGAGACGAGTTCACTCTACTGCATGTAGTCCATAACTAATTCACATGGCGTGATGGAGCAAGTGGGAGGCTGAAGCTCAAGGTCATCACTACACATCACCATTATCATGAGCTGCTGTGTTAGCTCACTGGCGCCCTCTTTAGCAAGTTTGGTTTCTTTTTGGACAGACCTCGTATCATACTCAATCCAGTCCTATATCCATTCACATTCTTATGAAATCCAGCACTGCCAACAAAAACTCTGTACTGTGAAACACTGAATGCCCAGATTGGAGGGATGAAAGTACCTCAGATTCCCTACAAAATCCTTCAATTGTATAAATGCTCCCTGTTCTATAACCTTAGTCAAACGGTAACAGTGATACTGGGTGAAAATTTATTCAGCTTTCACCATAGAGTGAACTATAGGAATTATCAAACTGGAAGGCATCTAGCCTGCCCCCAATAACCCATTCACAATAGAAAGTAACCAATACAATAAATCTTCATTGCCCTTTTTTATATATGCTGACGGTCGCTGTCTGCATGTTGTAGACCCACCGTGGTTTCTTCCTGATATTTCTCCAAATACTCAGACTCCCCTAAAATCCCCACCCATCCTTGCTTCACCACGTTTACCTTCCCCGGTGCTCTCACTCCTGGCAACATTATAGCCCACATCTTTTATTTATTTTTTTAACAGTTTTTTCTATACTGCCTTTGTCCAAGGCGGTTTACAAGGAACAACATAACATAGTCTCACGAGATTTGTTTTATAATAAACGGGGTAAATAACTTGGAGATAAATAAGGGGTTAACTATGTGAATTTGAATAGGGTCAATATTTCAGCGGAAGACAGGGAACATAGGGAACAGAACTTGTAGGTAAATATAGATATAAATGTGGGGATTGATTGAGTGAAACGATCAGGAGAGGCTGTAGTATTACGTAATCATTTTGCCATTATTCCCATCTATCAAAAAAACATCAGCCACCTTCCTAGCCTTCTGGTGAAAAAGCTCTGCAAAACTCCTCCCTATTTAATAAAAACCAGTCATTTCCCTGCTTCATCGATGCCACACTTGTCATAGATGATATCTTAAGCAGTTCCCATGTACGTTTATCTGTCACATGAAGCTTCTGACCAATATTGGCACACTCAGCCTGCCAGAGTTGTTTCTCGTATTCCTTCCTCTTAGTTTACTGTAGACATTGCCAACATTCTTCCTGCCTTTATTCATTTGCCAACATCTGGTCGACTGTCAGACCTACCATTTTAACAAGCCCGACTCCTCTGTAAACCACGACCTCCCACTCCCATCTCCCCTTGCTATCCATTCCTCAAGTGATGCCCATGCATCACACACTTCCTGCAACCCTGAATCCCACATCTTTACAGAATCCTTTCCAGTGGTTCCCGCACCTGACCTGGGGGCTCCCCAGCCAGTCAGGTTTTCAGGATATCCACAATGAATATGCATGAGACAGATTTGCATACCAAGAAAGCAGTGCATTCAAATCTCTGTCATGAATGTTCATAGTGGATATCTTGAAACTCCAGCTTGCTGGGGAGCCCCCAGGACAAGTTTGGGAACCACTGCAAGTCTTAAGTCCAACTCCATCCTCACCCATTAAGACCACCAGTTCCTCCTTCCTATCCACATCCAGCTGCCTCCTAACATACAGTACTTCTTCCTATTCAACACTTTCGTTACCTACATGTGACAGTTTGATTAGTACTAATCAAAGATCTGACCACACAATCAGCATCACATCCTCAATTGCTTGTACGTACGAAACTTGAAAAGGTTAATAAGCATTCCTTTTTGGTAGCATAGTAGGTAAAGACACAAAAAGCTCAATTGGCTCTTTCCAGTAATTCTAGCTGCCAGCTATAGAGTGCAACCATCTGTAGGATAGCACTTCTTATTCAAGATTATTTTTGTCAGCCTAACATAAGAAATGCCATACTGGGTCAGACCAAGGTCCGTCAAGCCCAGTATCCTGTTTCCAACAGTGATCATTCCAGGTCACAAGTATCTGGCAGGTATCCAAAGTCCCGAGCTTCCACAATGCTCATCCTGTGGTAAGCAGTGGATTTCCCAGATCCTCTTTAATAATGGTTTATGGACCTTTTCTCCAGGAACTTGTCCAAACCTTTTTTTAAACCCAGCTACACTAACAGCTTTTATTACATCCTCCGGTAACGAATGCCAGAGTTTGATTATGTGTTGAGCGAAAAAATATTTTCTCTTATTAGTCTTAAATGTGTTACATTGTAACTTCATTGTGTATCCTCTAATCTTTCTACATTTTGATGATGTAGACAACTGATCTATGTTAACCTGTTCCACTCCATTCATTAATTTATAGACATCTACTGTATCATATCTCCCCTCAGCCTTTTCTTTTCCATGTCGAAGAGCCCTAACCTTTTAAGCCTTTCCTCATAGGAGTATCCTTTCATCCCCTTTACTATTTTGGTAGCTCTTCTCTGTACCTTTTCTAATACCGCTATATCCTTTTTAAGATACGGCTATATCCTTTCTGGAGTGTAGTGGTTAGAACACTGGCTTGGTAACCAAGCAACCAGGGTTTGATTCCCACTAGCACTCCTTGTGGCCTTGAGCAAGTCACTTAACCTTCCATTGCCTCGGAAGAAAGGCCTGGCAATCTACTTCTGGTGACAATGCCAAGAAAACCCAGGAGCTTCTGGGTCGCCAGGAGTCAGGACTGACTCAAAGGCACACATTGCATTGCATATCCTTTCTAATACCGCTATATCCTTTTTAAGATACGGTTGCACCATGGAACGGTATAGAGGCATTATAATATCCTTGGTTTTATTCTCCATTCCTTTCCTTATGATTCCTTGCATTCTGTTAGTTTTCTTGGCCGCCGCTGCACGCTGGTTGAAGGGTTTCAACGTGTTATCCATGATGATGCCTAAATCTTTTTCTTGGGTGGTGTTTCCTAATGGGGAACCTTGCATCATGTAGCCATAGTTTGGGTTGTTCTTTCCTAGGTGCATAACTTTGTACATGTCCACATTAAATTTCATCTGCCATTTGAACGTCTAGTATTCCAATTTATCAAGGTCCTCTTGCAATTTTTCACAATCCTCTTGGGTTTTAACAACTTTGAATAATTTGTGTCATCTGCAAATTTGATCACCTCATTTGTTATTCCCATTTCCAGGTCATTTATGAATATGTTAAAAAGCAGCGGGCCCAGCAGAGATCCCAGGCATACTCCACTATTTACTTTTCTCCATTGGGAAAATTGGCCATTTAGCCCTAATCTCTGCCTTCTATCTTTTAACCAGTTTCTGATCCAAAATACTGCACTGCCTCCAATCCCATGGCTTTTTAATTTCGCCAAGAGTTTCTCATGAAGGACCTTGTCAAAGGCTTTCTGAAAAGCCAGATACACCATATGGACCTGCTCAACTTTGTCTACCTGTTTATTCACACCTTCAAAAAAATATAACAGATTAGTAAGACAAGAAAGATTTTCCTTGCTAAATCCATTTTGGCTTTCTCCCATTAAACCATGACTATATACATGATCAGTAATTTTATTCTTTATAATGGTTTCTAATATTTTGCCTGGTACTGATGTCAGTCTCACAGGTCTGTAGTTTCACGGATCACCCCTGGAACCCTTCTTAAATATTGGCATTACAATGGCCATTCTCCACTCTTCAGATACTACAGTTGTATTTATTATTTATTTATTTGGTTCCAAAGCAGAGGGGCGAAGAGGGAGAAGGCTCTGTTATTGGCGAATTGCGAGGTTTTTCTAGTTATAGAAGGGATGGTAAGCGTGTTTATCATATTTGATCTTCTCGCTCTGTTGTCAGGAGTCCAATGTAGGAGATTTTCCAGTGCAGGTGCTGTTAGGTGTTGGAGAATCTTGAATGTTATTAGTATAGTTATGTACTTGAGTCGACTGTTTATTGGGAGCCAGTGTAGTTGGATTAAGAGAGGAGATACATGCTCATATTTGGATGCTCCATAGATGGTTCTTGCAGCCGTATTCAAACTAATCTCGCACACAATACAATACAACTAATCTCGCACACAATACAACACACACTCAGCTAAATTTCACCCTCACTGCATGTATAACACACTCACTTTACCCGATTGTTTGCTGTGATACCACCTTGATTAATAAGATAAGGCGGTTTAGAAATACTGTTAAATAAATAAAAAAATTCAGTGCTAATTGTAATGGATGGATAGAATGTCCTGGAAGTCCTTGCAGGATGATATTTGCGTAGTCGAAAAGCGGAGTGATCAATGCTTGGAAGACCTGCGGAAGTCAGTAGGCTCCAATAAGGGTCGTAGATGACTGAGGGAGCGTATTTTATGATATATGTATTTTGTGATGTTGTTTATATGGGGCTCCATGTTTAGGGACTGGTCAAGTGTGATGCCCAAATATCTAACCTCATTCTTAGGTTTCAGTTCAGCATTCTTTACTTGCAGGGATGTCGGTGGAGTGAATGTTAGATCTTTCTTGATAAAAAGGACTTCTGTTTTTTTATAATTAACTTGCAGGTTGTGCACAGTCAGCCATTCGGAGATAGCATTAAAGCCGTCAATGATTCTGTTGAAGCATGGGTTTTCTGTTGAGAAAGGTGTGTAAATGAGCACGTCATCTGCATTGATGTGATAAAGGATACCAAAGGACCGTATGATTGTATAGACTGGTTGTACATATATGTTGAAAGTAAGGCGGATAAGGAAGAGCCTTGTGGTACCCCTTGTGTTTGTAGAAGCATTTTTGATGTTTGGTTGCCGATACATACTACTTGATGGCGATCTGTTAGGTATGAGCAACACCAATCTAGTGCTGAGTTTTTGATGCCCTTAAGTTCAAGCAGGTTAATTAGTTGGTTGTGACAGACTGTAACAAAGCTGAGGCAATATCCATAAATATTAGGATAAAGCCCTGTTTAGGATTGTTCAAGCCTAATATCAAGTTGTTAAGTAAGGATGTAAGTAAATTCTTGATCCCATGATGTTACCGAAAACCATGTTGTTGTGGATCAAGTGGTGCATAGCAATCAACATGGTCTTGTATTTGTTGCTGCACTATCTTTTCCATTATTTTCAACAAGAAAGGAAGACTGGAAATTGGACGATAGGAATTTGGGTCCTGTGGGTCAAGCTTGGGATTTTTCAGTAGCGGTTTGATTGTGGCAGTTTTCAGTGATGCTGGTACTATACTCTTCATGAAGGAAAGGTGGATAATCTTGGCGATGTGTGGGCTTAACTCAGGGCAGGTAGATTTGATCCAATGAGAAGGGCATGGATCATTTTCTATTTGTTTCGATGAATATGGGTAAAACTGATTTAGGGCAGGGATGTTGATGTTTTCCGGTGATGGGGTGTCTAAGTGGATGCTTTCTATATCGTTGTTGGTTGCTTTGGTCTTATTGTGAAGGTGATTTGCAATTTGTACCACAGTTCAATTGTAGTACACACTCCTGGGATGCTGAGGATGCAGATTCCCTTTTTAGCTTTTTGTGTATACCCAACACCTCTTCCATTCTATTTCCAATCATAAGGTCCTACAGCAGTCCATGCAAGCAAAATCCAAGCATGGTGCCATTGAAGCCAATTACTAAATATAACAGGCAGATCTGGAGTTGTTCTTGAACTTGGATAAGAAATTTACCTTTTCAGCATTAGGGCAGAATAAAGATTAAGAAACAAAAAAAAAATTATAAGGTGATACTTTTTTATTGAGCTAAATTGATTCATTTCATGATTTGATTTGGGAGTTGGGTCCAAACACAATAAGCAAAAGCTAAAATTGCCAGAAAATACAAATGACTCATGTTAAAGGGAAATGTGTGTGCATGGGGTGGGGAGGGGGGAGGGTGGTGGAAGTGTAGAGAGTAGGTTTGATGTGTTAGGAAAATCCTCAATTCCATAGACATTAATTAACATTCACTAAAATTTGCAAGGAGTTGAATCTGTTGCATATTTATATTTTTGAATTTACATTTGGAGTTATGCCGAGGCATTGATAGCCCTATTTGGGCCCTTTCCCGATCCCGTCTACCTTCCCTGTGCGCTCTGTCCTAATGGTGGCCATCTGCCGGGCCGCCACCTGGTCTTCAGTCCATACCTTTGCAGCCCATTACTGCCTGGAAAGAGAGCCCCAATGGGATAGTGCCTTCGGCTAGGCTGTGCTCCGTAACCTTTTCGGGGTTTAGGCAACTCCTACCCTCCGATCCTTCTGTGTTCAGGTTGCTAGAGTGACTGGTTCATCGGACACAGGGGTTCTACTGTGGTCTGTGTACACGGACTAAATTGCTGCTGCTTGTGGCTCCCCTTGAGGGAGCCCTGTTTTTGCTATGGGCTTTTGGTAGCCTGTAACTGGGGAGTCCCATATGTGAGGACTGAGCTGCTGCTTGTTCCCTGAGAAAGTGTAGTTACTCACCTGTAACAGATGTTCTCCGGGGACAGAGGGAATCAGTCCTCAGAACCCTCCCCTTGGAGTTGCTCCTTTACCATCTTTTATTTTTGCTGTCTTTTAGCTATGTCATCTGACTGAGCAAGATGGCACCCTTGGGTGGGAAGGGGACCATGCATGTGCGGTGGCATCTCCTAAAGGCTTTCTTTGAGAGTTGGGGGGATGCTTCCGTGAGGGCTCTGTTGGTGCCACTGTCACCCATATGTGAGGACTGATTCCTGCTGTCCCTGGAGAACACCTGTTATAGGTGAGTAACTATGCTTTGTTTTATAGACCTCTATCATATCTCCCCTCAGCCTTCTCGAAGTTGAAGAGCTATAACCTTTTAAACTTTTCCTCATAGGGGTATCCTTCCATACTCTTTATAATTTGGGTTGCCTTCTCTGTACCTTTTCAAATTCCACTGGTTTGGGGGGGGGGGGGTTGTTTTTATTAGATACAGCAACCAGCACTGTCCATAATACGCAAGGTGTGGTCACACCATGGAGCGATACAGAGACATTATGAAATCTTCTGCTTTAACATCTTATTTATTTAACATCTTTTATATACCATTTTTCTACAAGTCAAAACAGTTTACAATGAACTCAGTGCATGCATAACTTGATATGCGAGCATAACCAAATGTACAAGAATACATGATTTGCATAGAAAAAAACCCTAATAAACAGTAATGCGGAGATTTGGAGGAGTAGCCTAGTGGTTAGAACAACTGCCTAGTACCCAGAAAATCAAGAGTTCAATTCCCACTGGCACTCGTTGTAACCTTGGACAAGTCACTTTACCTTTCACTGCCTCGTAAGAAAAGGCCCAGCAATCTACTTCCGGTGATACCTTGCCAAGAAAACCCAGAGGTAGCCGGGTCGCCAGGAGTCAGCACTGACTCGACAGTACAAAAAAAAAAATTGCAGAGATTAACATAAGTAAAAGTGCGCCATGATGGTTGAGGCACTTTGAACAGGTTAGATAGTTTAACGTATGTACAGTGTACCATGTATGCAGGAATGAATAGCCAGGGGCAGCTCTATAATGAGGCCAAGTGAGGTGGTGGCCTCAGGCGGCTGCTTTTTGGGGGCGGCAAAATTTCAAAAAGACTGCCTCACTCAGCCTTAAAAACAAAAACAATCTCTGTCCCGGCGAAAGCTGCTGCTGCTCCAGCGGCGGCAGTGGCAGAATGAGGTGCCCCGTGGCCACCTGGCTGCCCCCCCCCCCTGGAGAACATCCTGGTTTCCCCAGCTCCGCTTTACAGAGCTGCGGTGAAGGGACAGCATTTCCCTTAACCGTGGCTCTGTTAAAGCTGAGCCCGAGGTGCTGATGGGAAACCGGATTTCCTGTTTCCCAGCAGTGCCTTGGGCTCAGCTTTAAGAGAGCCACAGTTAAGGGAAATGCTGTCCCTTTGCCGCGGCTCTGCAAAACGGAGCTGGGGATACCAGGAGGCTCTCCGGGGGGGGGGGGGGCGGGCATCTCATTCTGCCGCTGCCAGCAGCTGCTTCTTTCGTGGGCCCCGAGGTTTTTTTTTTTTCTTTTCAATTTCCCTGGGTTGGGGGGAGGGGTCTAGGACTGGAACTGGGCTGATGGGGGGATTATGACTGGTAATGGGCTATGGGGGCTAGGACTGGAAATTTGCTGATGGGCTGGGACTGGAAATGGGCTGATGGGGGGAGGGGTTAGGACTGGAAATGGTCTGATGGGGCAAGGAATTGTAATGGGCTTATGGGGGGAGTTAGGACTTATAATGGCTATGGGGGGCTAGGACTGGAGGTGGGCTGATGGGGGGATAGGACTGGAAATGGGCTGGGACTTGAAATGGGCTATTGGGGGAGGGGAGGAGAGTGCTGCTGGCCCTGGAAGAAAACTAGGGGCTAGGGCTACAAATGGGCTGATGCAGGAGAATAGTAGAATGGACTGGAAGGGAGCAGATAATAGGAGGGTCTGCCAGAGGAAGGAGGGGGCACAAAAGGGAGCTGACGAGGGAAGGAGGGGGCTGGAAAGGAGCTGACACCTGGGATGTACTGAAGGGGGATTGGAAGGGAGCTTACACTTGGGGATGGGAGTGGTAGGTGGTTGGGTAATGGGGAGAAGGCTGGAAGGGAGCTGATATGCAAGGGGGATGGACAGAGGGTAGGGTGACTGGAAGGGAGCTGACCTGGAGGGTGCACTGAGAGTGGACTGAGCTAATATCTGGGATGGTATTTGGACTAGAAGGGATTGGACAGTGGGGAAGGAGGGGGACTGGAAGGGAATGGACACCAGTTGCAGTCGTGGGAATGCAAGGCAGTTGACATTGGAAGGTACTGGGAGGGAAGGACTCGAAAGGGGGCTGATACTGGGGAGGGTTACTGGAACTGGAAATGGGCTGTTGGAAGGAAGTGAAGAAAACAAAAGAAGAGATATTATGGCAGATGGACCATAGACCACAGAAAGAGAGCTAAGAGAAGACAGGAAAGCAGAAGCCTCAGATCGGGACCAGCATGATCAGAGAATAAAATGGTCAGACAACAAAGATAGAAAAAATAATTTTATTTAATTTTAGTGATTGGACTTTGTGCTATTTTTATATTTTACACAGTATTGGGGAACTGCATCTCTTATTTATCTATTATCTAATGTTGCACTGCATGCGGACTCTGGCTTCTTGGGGTTTCAATTTAAATTTAGTCTACATATTATTTTTACTTTAGATTGTGGTTACTTATTCTGTACTTGGTGAGGGTCGATGTTGTGCGTGTGTGACTGAGGTCAGGTGTTCTGTTAACATGGAGTTTGTATATAAAGATCTATACCGTACTGTAGTAATTTGACTTGTTCCGCTTTTCAAATAGGTGTATGGATGTTCCAGGGCCCACTGTAGCATTTACAGTGATGCTTTTTTTGGATGGGCTCCTTACGTGAGTTTTGTAAGTTTGTGCTGATATGGTATGGTAGGTTTGTTCTTTGTTGTAGGGTTTTGTATTAGTTCACAATATGCCTGGTACTGGAGAATAGTGGTGGTGGTGGTTGTTGTTAGTGAGATGATCAGATTCAGATTTTTTTTTAAATATTGAGTTCTGTGGGTGAATGTCCTGGTTCTGCTCTGCACCTACTGTGGATGCAAAATATATGTTGAAAAAAGAAAAAGCAAGAACCATAATGCAGTTTATAACAACAAAATAAAAATGAGTTATAATTTAGTTTTCTAAACTGTGCTGTTGGTTCTTGCCTTCTTTTAGTTCCTTGGTATGCAAATGGGACCGTACCTAGCCCTGTGCAAGCGATGCAGCCGTACAGGGCGGAAAGGCTTGGGAGGCGTATTTCGGCTGTCTGCTGTTGCCCTGCCGCCGCTGGCAGGACAATAGCAGGCAGCCGAACTGCACTCCCCAAGCCTCTTTAAGCAGGTCTGGTCCCTCCCTCCTCCCACTCGATGTCAAGGAGGGACAGATCTGCTTAAAGTGCTGGTGCCTTTCAGATCGGGCGCATGCCCCCTTCTCCTCCCCATACCTCCATCC
This sequence comes from Ichthyophis bannanicus, assembly GCA_033557465.1. Taxonomy (NCBI): domain Eukaryota; kingdom Metazoa; phylum Chordata; class Amphibia; order Gymnophiona; family Ichthyophiidae; genus Ichthyophis; species Ichthyophis bannanicus. The sequence goes on along the minus strand of CM066039.1, from coordinate 10,402,122 downwards.
AGCGCTGCCTGCTCTTTCCCTGCTGCTGGCACCTCCGTGAAAAAAACAGAGGGCAGCAGCAGCAGCGAAAGAGCAGGCAGCGCTGGACAGAGGTATGGGGGAAGGGGGGCGTGCACCCGAGCTGCAAGTCTCACAGGGTGTGATTGCAGCTCGATACGGCTCTGTGTGCAAACATCTTGCATTTCCTCCATATCTAATCAGCTTTTTGGTTTGGTTCAGTCTCTGATTGGATTTCTGAAAAAGCCCCGCCCCCTCTAATGTGTGGGGGGGGGCACCTTTTTCATACTTCGCCTCAGGCAGCCGATTGCCATGAGCCGCCCCTGTGAATAGCTCAGTTATAGGGGGGATTGATGAAACATTTATGTAATAGTCAGATATGCTAGAGCGAACAGCTGTATGTGAGTGAATAGTTTACATAGTTGTAAATGGGGGGTGGGGGATCTGAGTGCTGTTGCATGAGTTATTGATTGTTCAGACTTGTTGGGGGATCAGCTCCACAGAATTCCAAGAATAGATGGGTTTTTAGTTTTTCCGGAAGTCTCCTAGGGAATCGATGGATCTCACATTAGAAGGTAAGGAGTTCTAGATAGTTGGGGCGTTCAGTGAGAAGGCTCTTTTGCTTGTGTATTGTTTGCTATTGAACCTTTTGGCTGGTATATCAAGTAAGTTGAGTGCATTTTATCTTCTGAAGCTATTTGTGGGTTTCTGTAGTAGGGTCTGTAGGTATTCAGCCGATAGGTTGTTTACGGCTTTATGGGTGTTGAGAGTGACCTTATACCTGATTCTGGATGGGATGGGAAGCCAATGTAGATTCTTAAGGATGGAAATGATGTGGGTCTGACGTGATTTTTTTTTTTTGTATCAGCTTTTCTGCTGTATTCTGTGCCAGCTGTAATAGGAGCATTGTGTGTTTTGGTAAACTCTGGTAAATGGAGTTGCTGTAGTCCAGAATGGGCATTACGAGGGCCTGGCATACTGTTCTGAAGTTATCAGCATTGAAGAGAGGGCGGAGATTCTTTAGTGTTTTTATTTTGTAGTATACGGCTTTGGTGGCATTTATGGTTTGAGTATGTAGTTTAAACCTTGGTTGATGATGACTTCCTTTTGACTTCTGTGTCATCTATTTTGATTTGTGTTGGTGGTTTGAAGTTATATCTCTTCTTACATGTAATATATCTGTTTGTCATAGTTGCTGTTAAGATTGTTGTTGCTGCAGACTCCTCCCCAGTGCTATCTAAAACCTTGTCTATGATTTTGTAGTTGGATTTGGATTGCTCTTTCTATGATTTTTGTTACAAATGGGATGCTGGCTATAGGTCTGTATGAGAGGGTCGGAATTAGTTTTTTTTTTTATTGGTCTGATTGAAGAACATTTCAGTGAGGGTGGTAAATATCCTTGTGATAGGGATCCATTGAGAATTTTTGAGATGAAAGGTATGAGATGAACTCTTATTTTTAGTCAGGAAACTGAGCTGGGTCCAATGGCGATGTGGTTGTGTTTAGATTAGCGATTATGTTGTTGATCTGCTCGGGTAGGAATAGTTTCGTTCCTCATTTGTTTCGTATAATTCTGAGCATTCTATGAGCTTTTTTGGCTACTCCTGCACACTGAGCAGAGGATAACACCATTGACTTGAAGAGCAAGTGGCCATTTAAAATCATTTGCTAATAAACAATGGATCAGGAATGAAAAAATGAATCTCCTTCACTGTACACAAGCTATTTTAAGCTTGACATTGAGAGAGGCAATATTTCATTATGCCTGGTTCCCTAATTTGGTATGGAAATATACTTATGGTTATCACTATTAACCAACAGTGTGTTTCGATCGCCTTGAGGTGATGGCTGAACTGAAATGGACTGGTTCCTATAGGTAATGAAGAGATTAAGGGTTTACAAGGATCGGGGGCTATCGCAAGCACATGAAAAATGTGAACTGGCAGGAGGGAGAAGCACGGCGAGTATGGCATAGACGAGAGATGCACACAGGCAGAATTTTATAATTCTAATTCATACAGTTTGGATCAATGTTCCCACAAAACTGCTTGCTTCTTACAACTTAGAGGGGCTAGTTTTTAAGGTGCACTAACATTAACTTATGTTTGTTCACCATTAATGTGCACTATTATGGGCCAGCACTAAAATAACGCACATTAATGATGAATTAATGTATGTTAACATTAGTGCACCTTAGTAACTAACCCTCCTTAGAGTATGATGTCCCAACACCACTGCGTACCAGTGGTAGTGCAGGCAAAAGGCTCTCATGCAGCTTGGCAGGAATGTTGCTTTGGATGGTTTGAAAATCTTTCCTGAGGTGTTGCTTCTATGACTTGTTTCCTTTTATGTCTGCACCTTATTTTGAACCATTCACCTCTTTTATTCACTGTAGCTATTGCAGTGTTCATTCTCTTTATTGCTGTGTGGCTTTGCTGTTGTGCAACTCTCTCCATCAGCAATGAAGAAATCGGCCTTTTGCACGAGCTCCATTTAACATGGAGCAAGTACTGGAATAGGTAGAGGTCAGCTGCCTGGGTTGAAGGCATGGTGTGCAGAGGGAGGTCCAAACCATGTGTTCAGGAACAATGGGGGAGGGTAGAATTTCTGTGGAATTAAGATGTGCACAGGAAGGGTATTTATTCCGCATATGTTTTACGTGTGCTGCCATTTACTACACTTTAACTTTTCATGACTTTTCAGTAACCATAATCCCAGCAGAGTGGTATCAGAACTGTTAGGAGTGGACATGCTGATGTTAGAGGATCTAAATAGTGTCTCACACACAAGGAAAACATAGGGGAATTCTGAAGGCAAGTGGTGGCCTCTAATCTCAGAAAAGAAGAATAAAGGTATACAAAACCAAAAGCCATTCCAGAATTTTATTTCTAACTTTGGCCCAACCTGACGATGGGGGTTATGAAGCTTACTGCACCCCTCTATCCCTCCCTAGCTAACATATCCTGAGCAGTCTTTGAATGAAATGAGATTCTACTAGCATCTTTGATATTTTCTTCAGACATGTTTTTATAACCTCCTTTTCAAAATGAGAAACACTTGTCCATGAGGCAACTAAGAACAAATTCCAGGTCGACTTGTTATGGAAGGTATCAGTGGCACCAGACTGAATATCAAGGCCAGTGCAGGGAGGTGGGGTTAAAGGGAGGGTGGGATATTAAACAGAATTAACCTGCCCTATATGCTGATGTTTTTCATGGCCTAAGGCGGCATGCAGCTCTGAAACGTGCTTGGGATAATGAACGCAGACATCAAAGCCTCCTTCGAGTAATTAACTTTTAGTACCTTTAAAAAGATGACATTTCCAAGAGTGAAACTCCAGTGCTACTACTATTACTTATGATTTCTAAAGCACTACAAGGTGTAAACAGCACTATACAGACGGTCCCTGCTCGTCAGAACTTACAATCTAGTCAAGACAGACAAAACTACAGCTGAGGGCAAAGAGATATGTAGGGGAATGATACGGAAAGACAAGGGAGACTAAGCGGATCAGGACCCAAAAGCGGCCTCGAAAGTATTCAGACACTATGACATCATAGTATTATAATGATTTTTAATTGGGGAATTGTGCACAGTTATATCAAATGGAAAGATGCAAGACTCATGCTGATTTGGAGCTCTGTTGGTAGATGATTATTTAAGCCAGAAAATTCTGTCTATTTGTAGGAAACCGGACAAGCTTCGTTGTGCATTTTGATTTAATGGCAATGCTTTCCAAACTCAGGCTCAAGGCAAGCCTTAGGCCCAGTTTAGAGGAGCTTACATGATGTGGGTAAACCATTTCTTTTTGTTTTCAGTGTTAATGGCACCTGTAGTGGTCTACCTGGTTGGAGGAAGTGTAGCTGTTGTGCGTTGGGTGGAGGGTTGGGTGTGTAACAGTCTCTAGACTGCATGGTCTCATGGTTGTGGAATATGGAGCACAGTAGGTTTCCAAGTTCTGTTTTTAACACTGCCTCCAATTCTTTTGCCAAATCAGCTGGATAACCTTCCTGCTCAGTCAGAACCATACCTGGCATGTGGCACCAGGAGCCTTAAGTTGCCTTTAGATTTCTTTTCCCTCTCAGTTAATTTCATTCCAATTATTTACATAACTGTCCTTAGCTATATGCAATGAGGTTCCTTCCAGAAGCTTGTGTAGTCCCATGTCCTCAAAGCAGGACTGTACCAAGATTGAAATGTGCCCTGTGTGACCAATGCATCTGGTGCCCCCCCTCCCCTCCTCCACATTCAGCAACTCATTCCTTTAAAGCTTCCTGGAAGTCCAGTGATGATATCGGAGCCCTGTGCAGCTGCACCACTAGGTACGGCCTTGCCTCACAGTAAAGGGGGCCTTGCAGAGGGTGCAAATGTGTAAGAGGAAAGACAGACTGCTACCGTCCTGAATTTAAGTTGCTAGACTTTAATAAATCAGTCTTTTGTTCTTGGACTGGAGTTCCAACAATAAGCTGTTTACCTAAAGCATTATGATTAAAATGGGAGAAGGGGAAGAATTTATGAATGGAGGCAAATGGAACTGTAGCCCCAATAGAGGCAGATTCTGGTTGAGCTGAAAGCATAAAGGAAAAGGCTGGGCCCAAGAAAGAAATTCAGCACCTGTCCATCCAGCTTCCATTAAGCATCAAAATATTTCATTTGCCCAAATATGTTGTCAGTATCATTTGTCTGTAATTAAAATAGTAACCAATATAATACTTCATTTAAAAGAAAACACACAAAAAAATATAAAACAGTTTTAAAGGGTCCATTAGCTTCACCCCTCAAATTTTGGAATTTGAAAATAAATTCCTCCAGCTTGAGTATAATCAAGTTTTCGGTCAAACACATATGGGGCCCGATTCCAGCAAGGGCACACCCAGGCCGTCGGGCCGTCCAAAAAATGGATGGACCCAAATTGGACCTGATTCTGCAACCACGGGAGCCAGATGATCCTGTGATTACAGAATCGGGCACTTGGACATCCTGGCATACCCCTGATTCTGCTGCAGGAGATGTCCACACCTGCCGGGCCAGCCCTCCCTATGCTCCTGCTGGTGTGTCGGTGTTGTAGTTTCCCATCACCATGGCACAGGGATGCCACGCAGGAGACCCCTAAGCCCGGCACATAAAGGTCAATTCCCCGCTGCCCAACCCTCGATGGGGTCTGCCAGGGTCAGGATCAGGCAGAGGGGCTTCACCTGCTGCTGCCCCGTAGGTCTGAGGAGGGGGCTGCCTGCCTGGATCACCGCCTTTGAAAGGACTTATTCCACTTCGGAGGTGGATTAAGTTCCATGTCCATTTTCTGACAGCCGGACATACAGGGCCCTGAGCAGTATAGGCCCTGTATGTCTGTGTTATCTGGCCCGCCCACTCTCCGCCTCTGGCCTTCCCCCCTCCCCCATCCCTGTCCAGCGCTCCCTGCACAAGCCGGCAGCTCAAAATACGGTCCTAGTGAATAGCGGGGGTTGTACGTCCAAACCAGACATACATACCCATTATTCACTGGTCAGAATGACCCCCATAGGCACCTACAGTACATGTCTTTAGAACCAGATCCAAGAGCACACGAATGCCCAAGTACAAATTTATTCCTGCTCCAAAAAAGGGGCAAATGTTTGCACACTATGCACGTACCTGTGGATTTTATAAAATATGTATATCCGTCGGTACTCCATCTCTGCTTAGCCCAAATTATATTCCAAGGAATGCCTACACACAGGTCATATAAAATAGGAGACATGTTCTTTCCATGAACCTCCTTTATACACATGTATGCAGCTGCACAATTTTATAAAAGCCCTTTTCTGCTTGTAAAACTGGCTTTACATGTGGGAAAAACCTTACAAAATTAGAAGTATCATATTCTGCATCTAGCAGAATAAGTCCATTTTCTATAGGCCCCATGTAGACAATTTTGCATTAACGTGTTTCAGGGCTAGCACAGTAGCGTAGTGAGAAAACAGAGCCGTGAATCTGGATATCTTGGTTTGAATGTCCTACCTTCTACTCACTAGGACCTTAAGTTAATGTAAAATTCCTCTATTTTGTGAACTGTCTTGGACATTCTGTTGAGTTTTGGGAAAATGGTATATAAATTTGTACAAATACATTTAAAAATAGACATTGCACTCAAGAACTAGCTGCATATGTGTAACTTGCTAAAACTGGCTATTAATCTCTATTATTTTATGGTAAACCTCTTAGTTTAGCTGTTTTTTGCTTAAGTGGCATAAACATGATTTTAAATTTTTAAATAGAAAACTTTTCTTAGCACAGGCATTGACTCTTCTTAAAAAGGCCATTGCACAAATAAAGATCCTATTTCCAGCACTCTCCAGATGGATTTTATGCAGACCACCTGTGTTTAATAGCAGCTCCTTTGGTCCCTAAATAGTGATATATCAAAAAGGATTTGCTACATACTCTCTTGGTGATCTATTGGCTACATCCCAGGATGAAGTTCTTTTTGACTATTAGTCCTCACTTAACCCGAAAACCAACTTTAACTTTGAGTGGCCCCAAACAAATGCTTTGAAATGTCCTACCCCATGCAGAAGAATTTATTAGGGGTTTTTATAAGAATCCTAACCTATTTGTCAAGAAAAAATTCAGTACATATGCTTGCTATCATTTAGTATATCAGAAGTAAGACTTATGTAGTGCTCTGCAAATCTCACTTGACTGGACCCTGGCAGTTTTAACTCACAGAAAAACTAGATATGGAAAATTATATAGCTGCACTCTAAAATGAAAGATACGTTATAGTTGAGAGACTCCAGGGGGGTAATGTTATAACATAATGCTATGGGTAGGTGTCTACATAAGGGCTATTTTATAAAGACAAGTTGGTGACTATTTATCTTTATGAAATACTAATGTATGTGACAGAGAACAGGCCTTGAATGTGGGGTGCTTTCACTTGACACCTACTCTTAAGAGTGAATACAGAAATGGATAGGGAGTCAATGAAGTGATTTGAGATGAGGGGTTACTTGAGTGACCCTGGTGGAAGGTTAGTCATGCAGCTGAATTTTGAATAGATTGAAGAGGGGAGAGAGATGACTCATTGGAAGATCAGCAAGAAGCAGGTTGTAGTAGTCTAAGTGGTAAGTGTAGGTGCTTACGCGTTCAAAGCCCCAAGTGATGCTGCACTGTTTTTGACTGTCCTTTCACTTTATAAACTAGCTGGATGTGCTGAAAAGTCCATGTTTTTAATGCAGCCTAAGGGGTATGTTTACTAAACCGGGCTAACGGTTAACCCGGGCTATCTGCAACTAGGTTCCATTGAATAATATGGGACCTAGTGGCAGATAGCCCGGGTTAACCGTTAGCCCGGTTTAGTAAACATACCCCTTAGAGTCATTTTTACAAAAGACCCCATGTTCTGCAAACCTTTTGTAAAATATTCTGCAAATTGTGAGTGAACAGACTTGACCATTCCTTTTCCTATGTAGATGACCTACGCAAAATCATAGCTTATACAGTATATTGATAACCATTTTTTCTGAAAGTGTTGCCATGAGTTTTCAGTTTGTTATTTAATTTTGGACCCTTTTATGTATTTTTATTTGTCTGTATACCGTCATGTTACATTTTAGACAGTCCTATACATACAGGGAATAAGACCCGGAATTTGTAACTCAAAGTGATTTATATTGTAGAACTCTGTGTACTGTCAAAGTTACTTAATAATTATTAGAATTACCTTGTCTAAGATCACATCTAGCACTGTAAGTTGGTATTAAGGCTTTTAGAAAACTCTCCAGAAAGACCCGATGATGTCCTGCTATACAGCAGATCAGAGAAGCCGCCATTGAAAGCAGCTGTCTGTGGTCAAGGATGAAAATAATCCATCTCCCAGATTCTTCTGGCAGAAGACCAGAGAAGAAACCTTTTCAGAACATAATAGACAAAGTATGTGCAGGAAATAAAGCCTTAAGATTTAAAAACAAGCCATCCCTCCACCACAGCAAAAAGTGCTTTTATGAAGCTACATTTTGCCTAACAGAGTCTACCAGTCATCTGTACAGAAGATTTAAAACATTTTACATGCTTTCTGGCCGGTCTAGGTTGAACTAATTGAACACTCTCTATAGATCTCTGTAAAAAATGTATTTACAATTAATAATTGATCCAAAATGCAATAGCTCAAATGTTAGGGCTTTCGTCAAAGAGAGAGGATTATATTAGTTTTGAAGGAGCGGCATTGGCTCCCGTATGTTACTGTATTAAGTTTAAAGAATTTATTCTAACTTTTAAAATGTTAAATGAGACGAGTCCAGGTTTTAACATTCTGTTAGATTTTTGTGCCGCTCTAGAGAGGCTTATTGATATTTCCTGGTCTACTTCGCTAGGACTAAAGAATGCGTTGCTCAGGACTGCACCAAGCTAGTAATGTGCCCTGTAAAACTAACAAATCTGGTACTCCCCCAATCCACCCAGCCACGTTCAGTAGCTCACTTTTTGAACTCCCTGGAAGCCCAGTGATGATATCAGCGCCCCCTTTTGTGCGGCTGGACTGCTTGCACAGCCCTTTGGATGGGCCCTGGCTTTGTTTCCTCTGTGGCACCAAAACTTTCAAACTTGCTTCCACTAGAGGCTAGACTAGTGGATGGTCAGCCTGTTTTCAGACATTGGATCAAACTCAGGCTATTTGTCCAAGCTTTTAAGGTACTTTTTACAATTACCCTGGTATGCTCTTCATTTTAGTTTGGGATTTTAATGTACATTGGATTGACTTGTTCTATGTACAGTATGTTCCTGTCCACTATTATTTAAACTAAGCATTTTGGAGAATCGGATACAATGTTAGTTTCATTCATAATGTGAGTCTTATTTGATTTTTACCTATATATGTTTTTTTTTCTATTCTGTTGAGATTTTTGAATGCTCTTGTTGAGGCCTGCTTGTACATTCTGAGGATAATTTTATAAACTCCCATGGAATTAACGTGCATTAATATGCACATGTTTGAGGCCTATTTTATAAAATGAAGCACGTGCGTACTTGAGATTATAAAATAGGGACATAAATTTGTGCTCCGCCCAAGCTCCACCCCCGTGCATGCCTACACTGACAGTACACGTGATTGGTCTCATGCATGTGCTTACAGAATAGCGACCTACTAAAATATTTTATTTATTTTATTTATTACAATTTCTTAAATACCGCACTATTCGGTATCAGCGCGGTTTACATTATAACAAGATGACCAATGCAACAAGCTGTTTGGTTTTACATAGAACAGGAGTACAAACTTGGATAACTGGAGTATAAACTTGGATAACAGGGGTGAACTATATACATGAAATAATTACAATGAACAAGATTGAAGGCAACTAAAACCTAAGGGAAGTATGCGCAGAATCTGGGTGTTGGCGCTATCTCAGAACTAGCCATGGTTACTTCTTTGGTGAGGTTACCTAGGTTTCATTGCTGACTGGGTAGTATTGGAGGAAAAGATGATATTTGAGTGCCTTCCTGAACTGTGATAGATCTACGATGGCCCGAATGTCGGGTGGTAGAGCATTCCAGCATTTGGGGACGTAGAGACTGATGGCCCTATTCGCCGTTGTACTGTTGCATTTTGTCAATGCCTTCGGGGTAATTAGGGAATTTACTGCCATTGCTCTTCTGGACCTGTTGGGGGGCACTGTGTGAATGAGTTCCATGAGTGAAAGAGATGAAAGGCCATTGATGGCCTTGAATGAGAGGAGTAAGGTTTTAAAGATAATCCTTCCGTGGATAGGGAGCCAGTGAAGCTGCTTCAGAATAGGAGTCACGTGGTCACTTCTGGAAGCATTGTGGAGGACCCTTGCTGCAGCATTCATAGCCAGCTGTAATGGGCTAAGTGTGGATTGAGGGAGACCTTGTAAGGTGGCATTGGCAAAGTCGAAATGGGGTAGGATTAGTGCCTGATATATAGTCCAGAAATCGTCTGGGTCCAGTAGGGAGCGCAGATGCCTGAGCGTACGGATCTTGAAATATACAGCTTTGACTATATTGCCTATGTGAGATTTCATATCCAGGCGTTGATCCAAAGTGACTCCAAGGTATTTTATTGTTTCTTTAGTTTGCAAGTCTGCTTCCTTGACTCTTACATGGGACGGAGGAATAAAATTGGGGTCTCTCGAGATGAAGAGCACCTCCGTTTTCTTGTGCTGAATGCGGAGGTTTTGAGACTGGAGCCATTCTGAGACCACATTGAAGCAGTCTACCAGTGGTGTAAGATCCATTTGAGCCGTGGAGAACGGCATGTATAAAAGTATGTCGTCTGCATATATCAGACAGTTCACGTTAAATGATCTAATGATATTGCAGATGGGTTGCATGTATATATTGAACAGGAGAGATGACAAAGAAGAACCTTGAGGCACACCTTGTGTTTGATGGAAGCATTCTGATTCCTCTGATCCGGATTTTACGTATTGCCATCTTCCATCCAGATAAGACTTGCACCATTCGAGAGCAGTGTTGCGGATGCCCTTCTCTTTCAATCGCCCGAGGAAAAGATCGTGACTTACCGAGTCGAACGCCGCGGCGATGTCTAAGAAAATGAGTACAAAACCTTGACGGATGATATCAATGCCTGTGATTATACTGTTGAATAGGGTAGCGAGGAGGGTCTCAACTCCATGATATTCTCTGAAGCCATGTTGGCAATGATCTAGGGGAGCTGCAGAGTCTATATGGTCTTGAATTTGCCTTTGTACCTCTTTCTCGATTATCTTAGCTAGGAGAGGAATACTAGCTATTGGCCTATAAGAGTCGACCCTTTGGGGGTCTAGTTTGGAGTTTTTCAATAGTGGCCTAATAGAAGTCTGCTTGAGTGCTGTGGGGAAGGAACCAGTTGTGAAGGAAAGGTTCATTATTTTTGCGATGAAAGGACTGAACTCATTGCGTAGCTCCTTGATCCAAAAAGCTGGGCAAGGGTCAGTCTGTGCAGTGGAGGTGTTGAGAGACGCTATTGTATCCTCAATACATTTAGTAGATGGTGTGGAAAATTTAATTAGAGGGGTTAGGCCGGTTGTATCTTGATACGAGGCTGCTGAGACCTTGTCAGTCTGTACGATCTTGGATTGTAAGTAGTCCGCAAATTTTTGTGGGTGAATCTCATCATGTTGTTCAGGAGAAGGTTCCTTCGAAAGAGATTTGACCAAGGCGAAAAGATCCCGTGGTTTGTTCAGAGACCTCTTTAGGGTGTCGGTGTGATATTGTTTCATTTTAATTGTGATTGCTTCTCTGAGCATGGATAAGTGGAGTTGGTAAGCAGTCTGATCTTCCGTGGAGAGTGATCGGCGCCATCGTCTCTCAAGTCTGCGTAGATGTGTGAGAGAAGTTCGTAGCTCAGGAGAGAACCATGGGGCAGAGCTTCTTTTTATCCTTGATGTGTTATTGGAGTGCGGGCATTGTGAGATGGCATTAAGGTTGACGTTCCAGGAGGAGATTAGTTCTTCAAGGTCAGACGTGGTTTCATTGAGGAGTGAGTGGGTCTCAGATAGGATGAGTTCCCTGTTAAATGGGCGAAAGTTTCTTGTTGACTTTCGTGATGTGCTGTTACTCTTTCGGTTGCTGTGTAGTTGCTTATCGCTGATGGGTATCTGGATATTGATCAGTTTGTGGTCTGACCAGGGTACAACAATAACTGACAACATTATGTCGTGGTTTTGTTCAAGAACCGACTGGGGCGTGAACACCAGATCAAGAATGTTACCCTTTATATGTGTGGGTTTGTTGATTTGCTTGAATCCCAGGTCCTCAATGGCATCAAGGAAGGCAGATGCATTGTATTGATGTAAGGATGGGAGACTGAAATCGCCCATTATCCAGTTTGGTTTATTGGGAATGAGAGTGTTGGCTGCTAGATCAATAATAGTGGGAAGGTCATCTGGAGAAGCAGACGGTGTTCTGTACAATAGATTGATAGAGCATTGCTGGTTTGCGATGGAGAGGATGTCCAGGTTGTTTGTGCTGGAGGAGTCGGTTATGTGAAAATGAAGGTCTGATTTGGTGAGTATAAGTACTCCCCCTCCTTTTTTATTTTCTCTGTCTTGTGTGAATAGAGAAGTTGGGGGGAAGGAATTGGTTGAGGATAACATTGTCCTCCGATGATAGCCAGGTTTCTGTGATCATAAGTAGGTCAAGGTCATAAAGGGAGATTATGTCTAGGACAACAGGCCATTTATTGCGTATTGAACATGCATTTATGATGGCACATTTTAGACTTCGGCAATTCTGAGGTTTTTCTTGGTTGGGTGTCTTGGTTGTTTGGAGCGCTATGTGTATCAGGTGAGAGCGGCGCGTTTAGGCGTCGCTTCCTGAGTTGGAGTACGGGGGTTCATACCATCTTTTTCCATGGTTAGTCAAGATAGGGATATGATTGTGGGATGGAGAGAGGGCATGGGAGGTTCCAAGCCAATGTGTAAGGAGGTAAAAGCTAACAATGGCCATGGGGCTGTGGGAGGGGAGCAGCAGCTCCTTTAAACGGCAGCCGCCGACGGCGGGAAGAACAGCTGAGCCGGTCTGAGAGGCGCAAGACCAACCAACTGCCTCCGGCCCAATCGGGGCTGTGGGAGGGGAGCAGCAGCTCCTTTAAACGGCAGCCGCCGACGGCGGGAAGAACAGCTGAGCCGGTCTGAGAGGCGCGAGACCAACCAACTGCCTCCGGCCCAATCGGGGCTGTGGGAGGGGAGCAGCAGCTCCTTTAAACGGCAGCCGCCGACAGGCGGGCCCGCGCCTGAGGGCCTCGCCAGAGGGCCCTTTGGCGTGGCCCTTAGGCGCGGGCCCATGGCAAAAATTATTCTCTGTACAACCTTCTCCTTCTGTCTCTCCCTTAGGCTGTTCCTCCGTTTAGAGGTATGTCTGTATTATATGTTAACATGATGTAGTCTTTCCCTGTTACCTATGGATCCTTTGCTTATCACTTTGATATTTGGATAAGGTGGTATAAACTGGATTTATTGTTTGGTCTGTATAGTCTGTTTGTATGTTTGTATTTTATGCTAACCTGATGTAGTCTTGTAACCGCTTTGATTGTAAGAAAGGCGGTATAAAAAACCTGTTAAATAAATAAATAAATAAATAAGTAAAGGGCCATTTTGGATGTTGTGATTGTGCGTGTTTGATATAATGTGGTAATGCAATAGTAAATGGTGAAGTTATGCAATCAGAAGCTAATACAATAATCCTGTGAGGAGCTGTGCAATAATGAGATCATACAGTACCAGGATTAATTGATAATGCAATAATGCAGTAGTGGGTAGTGCAATAAAGAGATAATACAGCACTGAGCAGTTATAATGAGAGAATGCAATAATAAGATAGTACAATAGGGAGATAAGCAATAGTGTGAGTATTCTGGGGTACATGAAAAGTACATGTGGTACTCAAACAGATTACATACGCTAATACAATGCTGAGATGAAAAACAAAATGAGATAATATTCTAACAGGTTACGTAGGTATGGGTATGCACTGAAAGATTAACATAGAGATGGACTGTATAGGCTACGATGTTTAGTACCTATGAGCATAGGTGCCCATTCACGAGCATAAGGCCTTGAAAACAGTGACTTCCATGCGTAAATGGTGTGTATCTTTGCACAGGTCCCTTATAAAATTATCCCCTCTATGTGGAAAAGTGGGTTAAATGAGAATAACGTTTAGATGGATTTTAGGGCCCAATTTTCAAAGCAAGCAAGGTGTTAGCAGGCGGTCAACACACAACTTCTATAACTCTTCTATCCATATTTTTTCAGTTACATGGGTAAAATATCACTCAATAGCTTGATTTGATCCTTAAGAGGCCAGCTTTGGGGAGGAGAGAAGGTAGTGGCGGTGATTTTTAGCCACTAAATACAGTAGTGACCAAAAAATTAAGGAAGGTATCTTTTTCTACAATGTATTGTTAAATAATGTACTGTGGAGATGTCACACGTGCTTACTTATTTAATCAGCATGGCGATTAGTCACACCATGCGTCTGGCGTCCATTTTAGTTTACTTACACTCTGTAGTAGGTTTCTTGAATGAAGTTTTGAATTTTTACATCTAGGAAAAGATTGAAAGTTACATATAAAATATACAATCAAGATGGGTAGAAAGTGCGATATTAATGACTTTGTAAAGGGACAAGTTGTCACATTCCATGCTGAAAGATATTTGCAATGTGCTATTGCAAAACATTTGCATATATCAAGGTGTGCAGTTCAGAATGTTCTGAAATCAGGTGGCCGTACATGTCGTTCGAAATGTGGGCGCAGACGGATAACTACTGGACGAGATGACCAATTCCTCAAAAGCATTATTACATCTAGTCCACATTACTTCATCTCAACATGTGGCTCAGTTAGCTAATGATCGAGGAATAAAGATAAGTGCCAGATCTGTCTGACGACGGCTTGTGGATGAATTCAAACTTGTGGCCAGAAGACCTGCCAAGAAGCCTATGATGACCAGGAAACAAATTGCTGCCCGCATACAGTTTTGTAGCAAGATGAAAGACAAATCTGCTGAATGGTGGGAGAGGATAATGTTCACAGATGAAAGTACATTTCAACAAGTACGTGGGAGTGGTTACAACTACGTCCGTCGACCAGCAGACGAGAGACTAAATCTGAAGTACACGATCAAGACTGTTAAATACCCACCATCGGTCATGGTATGGGGTAGTATCTCGGCGAATGTACGATGTGGCCTGCACATTTTTGAGAAAGGTGAAAGAGTAAATGCTGCAAAATACATATTTGTGCTGAATAGTAAAGTTAAAATACACATGAATGTTTCTGGCACAACTATATTTCAGCAGGACTCGGCACCGTGCCACACTGCAAAAACAGTCAAAAAATGGTTTGTGGACAACAAGATCGAACTGCTACCAAGTTGGCCATCAAACTCTCCGGATCTCAATGTAATTGAAAACTGTTGGAATCTTATGAGGAAAAAGGTGGCAGCACACCATCCAACTTCAGAAGCAGATTTAAAGGACATACTCAAGCATGTATGGGTCACCGAAATCACTCCGGCATACTGTAAAATGCTAGTTAACAGTATGCCTACAAGAATCCAGGCTGTGCTGAAAAATCATGGACACCCTATCAAATATCAACACATATATTGTTTCCTGAATAAAACTTTGAAAATGACATATATATATATATATCTCTTTGGTTCTTAAAGCTTTTGACCATGAAAGTGACAATAACATGTACTTTTCTAATAAAATTCAGATATTTTGGACTCTGCCTTAATTTTTGGCCACTACTGTAGATACGTTAGCCAATTAATTTAGGCCTGCTGACTACCAGGCATTATCTAAATAGATAGACATTGGCACAATTACCTCTTACATGTACATTTAGCAGTGCTGCTTAAATAGAAACATAGAAATATGATGACAGAAAAAGACCACATGGCCTATCTAGTCTGCCCTTCCATAACAACTACAATAGTCCTCTTTTTACCTTTAAGGTCCTCTGTGTTTGTCCCATGATTTTTTGATTTCAGATATAATAACGTGGCGGCACATTCCAATGTGGCCATCCAAACGCCTGTGCATCTGATCAGAATCGGAACGCACAGAGGTAGACCTGATTCTGATCCTGCGGAGGCTAGACATGCCTATGGGATCAGAATTGGGTCTAGGGCCTGAATGTGCAGGCTGGGCCCGACTCTGATTGGCCTGCATGCACAGCAGATCCCCAGCTAACTCAGTCAGGCTCCTGAATGGAGCCGCAGTGCCATTGTGTTCCATTGCCATGGTACTACAGCTCCAGTCAGGAGCCGCGAATGCCGGCTGCTGCCAATTTACTTCATTCCCCACAGCTGGACCCTCAATCTGATCTCCCATGGCCAGGGTCTGGCTGCAGGAAACGTCCTGCACCCTCTTACCTGTTTTACCAGGCCTGGAGGCAGGATTCTCCGACGTCTAGGGGGACATTCCACCTCTGCGGTGGAATAAGTCCCCAGTCTAAGTTCATGGCCCTGAATGTACAGGGCTAACCTCAGAATCGGCCTTGTATGTCCGGGGTCGTGGACCACGCATGTCCCACCTGGGGCCAGCAGGGGAGCAAATAATGGAGATGGACATCCCAACGGGACATCCATCCCCGCTATTTGTGGGACAGAATGACCCCCATAATAATGTAGTATATGACGGCAGATAAAGACATTCCTAACAGAGGCTCTGCATTTCAAGCAAAGGTAAGGGTGTGTAGCTTTTAATTACTAGCTTTCTGCCTGAGAGCTCTTAACAGGTTTTTTGTACATTTTTAAAACAAAGTAACATTCTTTTTTGTGCTTTAGTTCAAAAGGGGAAATAGTTTCTTTAGTGGTGTAGGTTTAAAACTCTGCTTTTAGTATCTTTTTCAGTTCTTTGAAGCTACTGACGCCTCATCAAGTGTTAGTTCCCTCCCTACCCCCCATCTCTAACCCACCATCATATTTCTATATTTCAAACTAGGCAGCCGCTTAGACTGGCATCTTCTGTGGTGTGGCAAAGAGCAGGGCATGCAATGCTAAACAATAAATTCCGCTAGCCAGGGGGGCGCTAGTCTTAAGGATTGCCCAGGGTGCCAACACCTTAACCAGCTCTGGAGCTGGCCCTGCTTGAGGGCACACAACAACAGCCTTGGGGAATTCCTTTCTGAGCACTTGACCAAACTGGAGATCTTGGTTCATCGAGCTGCAAGTCAAACTGTCTTACTAGTGTTGTAGAGTGCTCATGCAG
This sequence comes from Ichthyophis bannanicus, assembly GCA_033557465.1. Taxonomy (NCBI): domain Eukaryota; kingdom Metazoa; phylum Chordata; class Amphibia; order Gymnophiona; family Ichthyophiidae; genus Ichthyophis; species Ichthyophis bannanicus. Next base: position 10,385,403 of record CM066039.1, on the reverse strand, counting down.
TTTAATATGGGCATCAATAGAACGGCGATAGGTGCATTGTAATTCTGCCATGTCATATCATGTCAAAGTAATCAGAACGCAAATAACAATGCCATTTTTTTCTTCATATGCCAAGCAGGAATTGTTGTACTATGTTTGCTGTATCTAACTGGCTAAGTGAAATGTTAAACTTGATAAGGACAATTTTCAAAAGACTTTAGTCAGCTAATTACTAAGGTGGTCAATTTAAAAGCCTTATTCGTGATTTGAATGTCTGAAAATGGGCATGCAGACATCCAAATCATGCCCATTTGGCCATTGATACTTAAAGATGTCCCCAGTGCAGTGATGTCTAAGTTGGCAAGAGGTGTGGTGGAGATGCGACTGGGGCAGTGCTAGGTACTTAGCTCGATTTCAGAAACTTTGGGGATGACTGAGACCCCTGCTTCAGGCATGAATAAGCAGCAGGAAAGTGCGTGTTTGGGCCGTTAAACCTTTGGAGGGTGTAGAGTAGATGACACTCTTCCATCCCTGGTAGTCTCTACAATTGCTATGAATTTGTAGTGTGACAGGGTATCTTTTGTTGTTTAGAACCTCTGCCGTGTGTTTCTTAGACATCCCTGGTATTGTATACTATTCCAGGGATGTCTATGTTGACTGCCCTGTAGACGTCTATAATGGGCACATCCACATTTGTGAAATCGTGCCCAAACATGGATGTGCCTGCTTTTTTTTGGACGTTCTGGGCTGGATGTCCCAGATTGCACTTGTTTGTACTTTATAAAATGTGACTTTTAGTTACTAAGAGGCTAAATATATTTGCACACTTTCAGAACATGGTTGTGTTTAGCCATGATAAAAGTGGGCATTCTAGGGAAAGTGTCAAGGGGTCAGAATGTATGTACATAGCTTACGAGCACAGATTCACACCATCCTTTAAGGTATTTGCATTTATTCCCCCATCCCCCTGGAACCCTTCTGGACTTTGATCTGTCAAGGCAACAACCCCCATGATAGTCCTTCTCTCCTTTCCTCCATCTGCCAAAGAAACAACCCCCTCCCTGGACTTATTGATGTCCACCCACTTCTAATCCCTCTTCCTACAGCTGGCCATTAGTGGCACTGGGAATGGTTACACTCAACAGGTCAGTGAGGAGCAGTTCTTTCCTTGACAGATGGGGGGGGGGGGGGGTGATTTCCAGAGGGACGTTTGCCAGGAATTGCTTTTATTTGAAATGAATCATGGAAATGCTAAGAACATTTCTCACTGCATTCCTATTCATTTTAAGTGAACGAAAAATGAACAAAATTGTGCTCGTTTTCATTTGTTTCATTTTGAAACAGACCTCTAGTTTATTGCCTTGACAGATCCAAGTTTGGAGGAGGGAGCTGGGGTAGGAAGAAGGAATAGCTGGGATAAAATTAGCCGAGCTTATGTTGTGTCTAGCTAAGTTTGGGTTAATTTTCAGCAGCAACCTAAGTTGGAGGCTTCCCATGATTTTAAAATTTTCCCCCAAAATGAGAATATATGGGACAAAGGCATAAATATATAAACATTAATGGGGTCTATTCAAAAGTAATTTCTTGGTTTACGGACCTGAAAGCCATGTAAATGCTGTTCAGTGGGATATTCCGTAGCGCTTAGTATCTGCTGCTGCACGCGGCGGTTAGCATCGGAGTGTACCAGGGGAATTCCGGGACAACACTCGTCGATACCCAAGCAGTGGCAATATTGCGTTGCTGCCTAATTGCCAACACATGGCGAAAGTCAGGTGCGGTAAAGGCTGGCTTAACTTTTATTGCAGTATCTAACTGGGCAGCAGCTGAATATTGCGCCAACTCGGGTTTTCAGTGCAGGGGCCGTGCTGTCTCCTCTCTGCCCCACACTCTTCTACTCCTTCTCTTTCTCTCTTCCGGAGATATCAACCCAACTCTGGCCCCCCTAGACCTTTGTCACACTCCCAGAACAGATCTTCATGCAATAGCTCAGATCTTACTCCTTTACTCTTTACTCCTTTACTCTTCCTCTCTCTCTCTTTCTCATGTGCCTTGTGGAATGCACACTCCATCTCAAATTAACGTGCCTTTACTCATGATCTCTTTATCTCTAATGTTCTCCATTTTCCTGTTCTAACTGAGATCTGGTTCCTCCCAGAAAATTCGGTGTCAGTTGCTGCTCTCTGTCATGGTAGCTTTCCCAATACGCCTCGTCCCACTAGCCGTGGTGGTGGTGTTGGGCTTCTACTCTCGCCTTCCTGCCAATTCCAAACCCTCCTGCTGCCTCAGTCTCACTCCTTTCCCTCCTTTGAAGTCCACTCCATCCACCTTTTTACTCCATTACCTCTCTGGTTAGCTGTTATTTACTGACCTCCTGACAAGTCCTCCTCTACCTTTCTCATCGACTTTGACTCGTGGCTTTCCTTTTTTGTGGATTTATAGTCCAAATGCCAGCCCAAGGGTTTCTGCTGCCCTAGGCAGAAACCCCGGCCTCACTGTCCCCCCACTGCCGCCGCCGCTGCCCATCCCAGCTTCTGCTACCACTGCCCCCTCCCCCAGCTGCCACCGATTCTGTCTTGGGAGGGGGAGGTGGGTAGTGGCAGCAGCACTATTTTCAAAAGTAGTGGCTTTTTGCTGCCATTTTTGGAAATGCTGATGCTTCCCGCCCCCCCCCCCCCCCGCCAATCAGATTCGGCTGGGGGGACGGTGTGGCCACCACCACCGCCCATCTGGGCCGGCCACCCTAGGCGGCCACCTAACTTGCTTAGTGAACAGGCTGGCCCTGCATCTCCCCCCTCCCTTATTCCTGGGGATTTTAACATTCATGTTTATAACCTCTCTGACCCTTATGCTTTAAAGTTCCTTTCCCCTACCTCCTCATTCGACCTCTAGCTTTGCTCTACTGCCCCCACTCACCAGCATGGTAACTGTCTGAACTTGTATTTTTCTCTAATTGCTTACCTTCAAATCTCTGTACCTCGTCTCTTTCCTTATCGGACCATCACCTGCTAAGCTTCACTCTTCATCGCTCATTGTCTCAATTTCACCCTGTCTCCTCCTACCTCTTTAGAAATCTTCATGCTATTGACCCTTTGACTCTCTCCTCCAGTGTCTCATCACCTCTTTTCATCCAACCAAAAACAGCACTGCACACTCGCAGAGACCACTAAGACCACCGAGCTAGAGCAAAGTGTTTTACAAACCTTTTATTTAAAGCTTCACCTCAGGAGGCTGCTAGGGGCCACCCGACATGGCCGTGTTTCAGCACCGCCTTCGTCAGGGGATTGGCCTACATAAAAATTCATATAAAAATACACATAAACACAATTACAACACTCATCTACAATAAATATGTAAAACTATATAAGTATATAAAAAAATATATAAAAAAGATTAAATAAGAGAAAAGTCATCCCACAAAACAGAAAATAAAAGACAATGGTGTAAATAGTGAACATAAAAATATCTTTCAATTTTGAAAGAGAAAAATCCAAAGTGATGATACCAATGTAGTCTAAAAAGAAAGAAAACACATGTGGCCTATATCTTACCAATTAAGGCACCTTATGCTTCTTGGGTGAAGCTTTAAATAAAAGGTTTTGTATCACACTTCACTCTAGCCTGATGGTCTCATTAACTTTTTTCTCCACTATGTGATCTGAGTCTGTTGATGAGGCAATAGCTTCCTATAATACTGCACTCTCCTCTGCTCTGGATGCTCTTGCTTCGCCCATGCCATATCCTGTGAGGCGGATATGGCAAGGACGAAGCAAGAGCATCCAGAGCAGAGGAGAGTGCAGCGTTTTAGGAAGCTACTGCCTCATCAACAGACTCAGAACACATAGTGGAGAAAAAAGATGATGTACTCAGCCCTGGCTCTCTTCCACTACCCGTTATCTACATTCCTGTGCTCATTCAGCTGAGCACGCTTGGCTCAAATCCCGCACCCTTGCGGATTTTTTACACTTCATATTCATGATTGTCTCTTTCCAGTCAGCCATAGCACTTGCCAAACAAGACTTATGTCCATCTGACTAACTCTCTTCCCTCTGATCCTCACTGTCTCTTTACAACTCTCAACTCTCTCCTCAAGGTGCCTCCGCCTCCGACCCCTCCCTTCCTTTCTGCCCAAACCCTAGCTGATTATTTCCATGACAAAATCCACAAGATCACACTCCAATTTTGCATGATGTCAGCAACTTCCCCCCCCTGCCCCTCTTCACTCCCAACTCCCCTCCCCCTACCAGACAAATCTGATTGATTTCTTTGACTGGGTGACCAGGGAGTTGGACCGAGGGAGAGCTCTAGATGTGGTGTATTTAGATTTCAGTAAAGCCTTTGACACTGTTCCTCACAGGCGACTTATAAACAAACTGAGCACCCTAGGGATGGACCCTAAAGTTACTGCTTGGTTTAGAAATTGGTTGGGTGGGAGGCGACAAAGAGTACAAGTAAATGGAGCTCACTCTGAGGAGAAGGATGTTACCAGTGGTGTGCCCCAGGGATCTGTCCTTGGTCCGATTCTTTTTAACATCTTTGTTAATGAAATAGCGGAAGGGCTGTCGGGTAAGGTTTGCCTCTTTGCAGATGATACCAAAATCTGCAATAGAGTAGACACCCAGGAAGGTGTAGTTAACATGAGGAGGGATCTAGCTAAGCTTGAAGAATGGTCTAGAATTTGGCAACTGGGATTTAATGTTAAAAAATGTAAGGTCATGCATTTGGGCTGCAGCAATCCAAGGGAGCAATACAGTATAGGAGGTGAAGTACTTTTGTCCACTAAAGAAGAGCGGGACCTAGGCGTGGTTGTGTCTGATGATCTTTAAAGTAGCTAAACAGGTAGAAAAGGTGACAGCAAAAGCTAGAAGGATGCTTGGGTGCATACGGAGAGGAATGGCTAGCAGAAAAAAGGAGGTGATAATGCCTCTGTATAAGTCTTTGGTGCGACCTCATTTGGAGTATGGTGTGCAATTCTGGAGACCGCACCTTCAAAAGGATGTGAACAGGATGGAGTCGGTGTAGAGGGTGGCTACTAAAATGATTAGTGGGCTTCATTATAAAGCATATGAGGACAGACTTAAGGATCTTAATATGTACACCTTAGAGGAAAGGCGGGATAGAGGTGATATGATTGAGATGTTTAAATACCTCCATGGCATAAATGTTCAGGGAGAGAGCCTCTTTCAATTGAAAGCAAGTTCTGCTTCGAGGGGACATGGGATGAGGGTGAAGGGAGATAGATTCAGGAGTGATATGTGGAAATATTTCTTTACAGAAAGAGTAGTGGATCCATGGAATAGTCTCCCAGTGGAGGTGGTAGAGATGAGGACAGTAACTGAATTCAAAAAAGCATGGGACCAACACAGAGGATCTCTAAAGGTAAAAAGTGGACTGTTGTAGTTGTTGTTATGGAAGGACAGATTAGATAGGCCATGTGGTCTTTTTCTGTCATCATGTTTCTATGTTTCTACCTCTGCTACCCTCTCTTCCTTTTCTAGGGTCTCTGAGGAGGAAACCATACACCTTCTTTCCTCCTCCAAACTCACTACTTGCTCTTCTTATCCTTTTCCCACTCATCTCCTAAACTCCATCTCCTCCACTGTTATCCTTTCTATCTCTCATATTCTCAACCTATCACTCTCCACTGCAACTGTCCTTACAGCCTTCAAGCATGCTGCAATCGCACATCTCTTCAAGAAACCATCACTAGACCATGCCTCTCCTTCTGACTATCGACCCATCTCCCTCCTCCCCTTGGTTTCTAAACTACTTGAACGTGCAGTTCACTGCCATTGCCTCGACTTTCTCTCCTCTCAAGCCCTCCTGGATCCTTTACAATCTGGCTTTCGTCCTTTACATTCTACTGAAACGGCTCTTGCCAAAGTCTCCAGTAACCTGTTCCTGGCTCAATCCAAGGGCCTTTACTTGATCCTCATCCTTCTTGACTTTTCTGCTGCTTTTGACACTATTGATCACAATCTTCTCCTCGATAACTTGTCCTCTGTTGGTTTTAAGGGCTCTGTGCTACCCTGATTCTCTTCTTATCTCTCCCATTGCTCTTTCAGTGTTTGTTCTGGTGGAACCTCCTCTACTGCTATCCCGCTCTCAGTTGCTCTACCCCAAGGATCTATCTTGGGTCCACTCTTTTTCTCTCTCTATACCCATTCCCTTGGTGCACTCATCTCTTCCCATGGCTTTCAGTACCATCTATATGCTGATGATTCCCAGATCTACCTCGCTACACCTGAAATCTCTCTGGCAATCCAGGCTGGGATCTCTGCCTGCCTTTCTGACATTGCTACTCAGATGTCTCACCACCGCTTGTAATTCAGTTTGTCCAAAACTGAGCGTCTTAATTTTCCCCCTAAACCCACCTCTCCCCTTCCTCCTTTCTCAATCTTTGTGGATAACTCTTTACTCCTTCTTGTCTCCTCAGCTTGCAATCTTGGGGTTCTATTTGACTCCTCTCTTCTTCTCTACACACATCCAACTGATAGCTAAGACCTGCCATTTCTTTCACTATACATCAACAAAATTCACCTATTCCCTTCTGAACACACTTACTAAGACACTTATCCACTCCTTAGTCACCTCCCATCTAGACTATTGTAACCTCCTCCCTGCTGGTCTCCCTCTGAATCATCTTACTGTTCAACACTCTGCTGCATGGATAATCTTCTGCCAGTCTTGTTATACCCATATTACCCCTCTTCTCAAGTCACTTCATTGGCTCCCTATCCATTTCTGCATCCAGTTCAACTTCTCCTGCTGACCTAGAAGTGCTTTCACTCTGCAGCTCCTCACTACCTTTCCTCTCTTATCTCTTCCTACACCCCTCCTCGGGATCTCCACTTTTCTGGAAAATCGCTTCTATCTGTGCCTTTCTCTTCTATTGCTAATTCCAGACTTCGCTCCTTTCACCCTGCTGCTCCTTATGCCTGGAACAAACTACCTGAGTCTGTACGTCAGTTGCTTCTCTGACCCTTTTCAGATCCAAGCTCTTCACTGCCGCTTTCGGATCTTGACTCACCTGATGTCCTTTGTTTTTCCTTCCCATTCTCCCTAGATGTATCCCGTGTCTACAGCTACTGTGTTGTCTATCTTGACTAGACTGTAAGCTCTGAAGAGCAGGGACTGTCTTTTACATGTGTCTGTGTAGCGCTGTGTATGTCTTGTAGCGCTATACAATGTTTAGTAGTAGTAGTAGATATGGCTCTTCCATTGAATATTTGGGCTTAGAGTTCAGTGACAGCAGCTGGCTGATTTAGATCAGTTAGCCACCGCCACTGTATATTTCCCCCTAATAGTATACATACCCTGTAATACTTTCCTTAAGACATTTTCTGCACATCAGGACTCGTTTTTCCCCTTTTATAAGTTCTTACTTTACAGAGCTCACATACAGTTCTTTTTGAAGCTGCAGAAAGACATGCTTGGAGATTTCGAGGTCAGACTCCTAACCGGCTAAATTTCAGCCTGATTCATACTTTATAGAAATTTCAGATATTCCCCCAGATATGCTATGGAAATTAGAGGCAAGCATCGGAAGGCGGAAGGCTTTTTGGTTTCATTTTTTCGCATTGTTTCTTGTTTTCATTAAGTTTGCAATTTTTTTTAACATTTGGGTGTGTCTAGTTGTAGACACTATAGAGTTGTTTGTTTCATTTCAAATAATTATACTACATCCCTGAAGAGCAAGGAGCAAAACCATTGATTTATGCCGAATAATTAAATGATACTGCCAATGAACAAAAATCTGTAAGTGTTGAATGAAAATTAAAGCTTTCATCCCTTCATCCAAAAAGGGTTGTTGTACTACAGTAATATTCAGAATAAACTTGTATTGTTAGTTGTGTTCTTGTCTGCTGAGGTATTGCCACAGATCTTGTGTGAACATGTGATGCACATGGCAGATCTAAGTTGATAGGTTGGAAGAGGGAGCTGCCGTCATTGACATGCCAGTTTCATGTCAACACCTGGAAACAACTTGCAGAGATTAGGAGACTCTCAGGTATCACTGAAGTCCTTGGGGAGGGGGGGAGGGGAATGTAGGAGATTGCTGTCTGGAGTTATTTGGAATGGGTAACTAATCTAGAGTTGTCTTTGATATACAGTTTCTCCTTGTATGCTGAGTGCATCTGGGATCGGCCACGTGAAGACTGTTGATCATGTTCATTTCTGCTTTGATTTTCCGCAGGTGCACAGAGGTGTGCGCAATTCCCGGTAAACTCATTCAAATGCTTCAGTGAGGCATATCCCAATTAACAATATGTAAAGGTTTCTTCTTTCATGAAGCATAGATGAGTACAATGATTATAGAAATGGCTGCTGCGCCAAAATTAACTGGAAGGCACCCGAAGTTTTAAGTGAATCAAAACAAGTTTATCCAATATTAGTATTTCTTTTCCCAGTGAGAAAGGAGATCCATGTGAGTACAAAGTGTTTAGCCTATGCTAGTTAGCTGCATGAAGTTATGATCTCTTTGAGGTTTGGCGTCATAGGGGTACAAATGCTTGTTTACACTGCTTTTAGTTCCAATGGTCTTTGTCACTGGCCACTCTCAAGGTTTTCTTAATGTGGAAATCCTGCTGAAATTTGAGCATGGTTTGTTTTTTGACTTACTGTAGAATGTGTCTGTTAACAAAAAAAAAGAAAGTTGAAAAGTGCATTAGTGTGACACAATGACGCTTTTCCCCTTCTTCCATTTGCAAACTCATACATGTCTCAGTAGAGGGGAGGGGAAGAGTTCGAAGAGAGGTGATTAAGCGTGGCTTGCTTAGTTTAGTTCAGTTCAGTTTAGTTAAAATTTGATATGCCATTATGAAAGCAGGGGCTGTAAGAGCCATTTTTAGACAGAAATATATAGATAACACCAGCTATATCTTCAGATAGTGAGAGGATGGGTGTGTGGTGCAATAGTAGGGTACCTGTCTTTAGGTGGGAAGAGGCATTGGGTGCCTTTGTGTTGGTGAAGTGCAGGGCTGAGTACATGTGTGCGTATGTGTGAATGTGTGTGTGTGTGTGTCTGTGTGGTGCGGAGCTGCACCCTACACTAGACTGCCAGGGAGACCTCATGTACATGCAAGAAGAGGATCTGGAGAAGAGTCCGGGTGATCTGTTTTGGGGGTCTTCATTACGGAGGGTCTTTTCCTGGGAGAGGGGTGCCTCTAGATTGGGGGGAGTTTCTTTTCTGGTGGGGACCCTAAGCAGGGAAGGAGGAACTGAAGGGGAAGGTTCTTGATTGGATGTGGTTCTCTCATGGTGACTTCATCAGGGATACTTTTATGTAAGGGGGATGGGATCTGGGATCAGATCAGAGGGGTATATGGGGTTGATTGTGGTTTTATTGTATGAGCAGCATCCATGCTACCTGCTTTGCTGGCATTTGGAGGGCAGTGGGGTACAAAAAGGGAGTAGGTTTGAGGATTGAGGTGCCTGATTCTCTTTGGGGAGATCCCTCCCCTCTACTGCAACTAGATGTCTTTACTCTGAGCATGTTGCATTTTTTTTTTTTTTAGCATTTGTTCCAAAATGGCTGCTAACCAGTAGCCTAGAGTTAAATTGGTGACATAAGGAAATTGGTAGTATTGACTTCCTTACTAAGTTGATGGTATCTCATGTGTCATTTTAGCCTCTGCTGTTAAAAAGATTGCTTGCTACTAGAGCTGTGTAAACATCTGAAAGTCAAACTCGAGCTAGGAGGCTTGCAGCCTTGCTTAAGTTCACTAGAATTTGGGGACTTTAACTCAAACTGGCTGAAAAAAGTCTATCATTTTTCAGCTGAATATGGGACAATTGAAAGTTTGGGGGGGGGGGGGGGTTCCAAAAACATTTTGATGATCTGGTAGTATGGACAAGTCTTGATTAAGATATTTTTCCAAGGTTTGTTGAATTGTTTGGACATAATTCAGAGGAAGGGGTTGGTAGGGATGCACACCTCTACTTGCAAAGTCTGTTGCAAAAAGTGATCAGGCACGGTGACAACTCTTGGCACCAATTCTGGCGTGTGCCATGATGCCCTTTTAATCAGTCCGTGAGTCAGTAAACATGCAAGTTTCAAAAGGAAGAGGGTGCCAAAAACGACCCTTGTTTTGGCTGCTGTTTTTTTTTGCAGCGACTGCCCTGCTACTCACATAATCTGTGCCTCTTCCAACTGACCAACTGACCAGTGAAAGGGGGAAAGGTAGAAAGGTGCTTCCGAGTGAACCCTAAAACTTGTTGAACAGACCCAGAAAGTTAAAGCGGCTGCTCTCTTTTGCTGTGCTCCTTGATGCTTGTCTATTTATGCTGTTGAAAGGTTGAGGCACTGCAGAACCCATTTCCCAATGGGTTTTGGTTGCTGAGCTGTTATGGGAAGTGAAATGCTGTGTTCTGACTGCTCATCTTGGGTTTTTTTTTTCAAAAATTGTTTTTGGTTTATCAAAGCGTAGAAGGAAGCAAAGTTAGAAATTGGAACCAGCCTAGTTGTTGAGTATTGATCTATGATAGTAATCAAAAGGTCTTAAATAAGAAGCTGACAGCTGCAATCTTTATACATGTCAAAGAACAAGCGGCACAACTTCCTAAAAAGGTGATTTCAAAACCAGGCAGCCTGAACATAGCAAATTGCATATTTATTTAGTTTGTCATTCCCTCTTTCCACTCTAATCCTTTGGTGAAATACCTTAAGACATATGAAGCCAGTTAAGATAATTTAAGGAATGATGGAATGAGGTGTTATGTGATATTTTTGAGAAAGGTACCATCCTTGGGATTAGCATCAAAACATGTACAGATCCCAAGAAGTGAGACTGTATTGAGGTACTTTATTTTCTATAAAGATCAAAGGTCTTTTGTTCATTTCAGGGTGTGTGTAGAATTTGTTTCTTAATTATCCCACATTGAGTTATGTGCTGGACTATTAGTTAACTCTTTGGTTGCTCAGAATGGAAGGGATACTCGTCTCCTGTCGAGAGGAAGTCTAGCCAACAGTAACATCTAGTGATCGGACTTAGGGTCTAAGTGCCGGAGGGAGTAGCAATTTGTGGCGAAGAGCTGCTTAACTGAATTGGGAGGGGATATAAAGGAGGAAGTCATTAGGAAGCTGAAAATGGAGGTTCATAACACTGTAACCCAATAGAGGCTGACTGTACTGGAGGAACAAACTACTGCACTAGAATAAAAAGTCACCTTCCAATGTCTTATTCCACCATTGTCTCCATGGCACTGATGAACCAAAGCATTCACTTTTCCCACCTTTCATTGTAAGGTGCACCCTAGCTGAGGTTTCAACTAATCCTTGAGAAAGATATCAGGTTTTACTGATTTTCTCCCACACTTCTAAAGAAACTTCAATTCCATTAATCCACCTTCTTAGTAACCAGGTCCCATTGCATAAAATGGGACCTGTTGTAAAATAATACCCGTTAATGGTGCTAGCGTACACCGATGTGGTTCTGCACGTTAGTGACTAGCTGAAACTTATTCTACTTTGGAGGTGTGGGAGCTTTTGGGAAGGCATATGTTGCCTTTAGAAAACAGAGGAAAAATACGTGCCTTTCCTATCTAGGCATCCTATTCCAAATTACCCACCGCATGCATTGCATGTTAAAATTATTAGCAAAATGTTGGTATGGTCTTCAAAAGTGTGTGTTTCTTCTCTAGATCAGTTTGCAAAAGAATTGTAATGAACAGGTCTGTATGTGTTTTCTTGATTTGAATATTTTGGAGGAAATACAAGTATTATCAAGAAATCTCAGATACTATATATGAAAATGGACTGGAAGTTATTTCAAAATGAAATACAATTGGAATAGTGTGAAATTTATAAAATCAAAAAAATGAAGATCTTTATAGGGGAAAAATGCAATGTGTGCCTTTGAGTCAATGCTGACTCCTAAAGTTTAGTATAAAACATGTTTAAACATCTCTTCTGGATATGTTATAAACATTTGCATTCTTGTATTCTTTTGAATAATCTGTGCTTATCTGCATCTGTTGCATTTTATCCAGATGCATTCTTTGTTCCCTTTAATACCATGCTATACATATGTATATAAACGTGCATAAACCAAGAGGCCAATAATGAGTAGCGGCGGTGCCTAGGTGCTGTTAGGCGTATGTTTACTAAGTGCATGTGGGGTTTATCACACGGATTGGGTATCATGCGGGCTCTAGTGCCAAAAATCCCACACTACCCGGGTTGTGCATGATGGGGCGGAGCCTGGGCAGGACAGGGGTGGAACAAAGACGTTGCTGGCACAACATGGTTCACATGGGCATTAGGAGCCCACACTAACTGTGCCTGCTGCCCATAGTGCGGGTGTACTTAATGCCACCTCAATGGGTGGAACTAGGTGCGCCTGCATGCCGGCTAGTGCAGCATATTAGGCCCGCACTAACTGCAAGGGGATAGACGTACATGCCCCCTGAAGTTAGCGTGGCCCACACATGCAGGATCGGCCCGGGCCTTAAAGCACTTAGCCGCCACCGCTTTTTAAAAAATGGATATTCCACTTCAGAACTCATCGAACGTTTAGTGCTGAATATACGGTTTTGCTAGTCAGCGGCATCATTATCCGGTCAGCGATGATATTCAGCCACTAACTCGCAGTCCTTACACACATTAGATTTTCTAAACATCTCCAACTCAGAGAACACCATATGCATAACTTACAGAAAACCCACCTCCAACACCAAAGATCTATCAGTAACCTTAGATGAAGTATGCACCCAATCAGCCACAAGAGACCTCTTTATTCTCATGGGTGATCTAAACCTCCCCTCAACCTCTGCAAAACACGCCAGCACATTCATTAGTGCCATGGAATCCCTACAACTAACTCAAATCATTGATTCACCAACCCATTGCAAAGGATCTATGTTGGACCTCATATTCGTACCCAACACGCTACACAAAGCAAACCTAAACCTACAAATTGATCCAGTGTCATGGTCAGATCATACAATGAAATCCTTTAACATACCAACCAACACCACCCAACCAAATAGTCCTGCACAACATAATTACAAACATCGATTCAAGGCATTTAACCCACAACATTTCCTTGACCAGACCTTTTCACTGATTGATGCAGACATAAATGACCTGGACTCATTCATAAGCTCATGGAACCAGATAAATGCCGCAGCAACATGAGATGAAAAACACACTACAAAACACCAAAGATCTTCACGCCCCCCATGGTTCTCCAAGAACCTAGAACAGATCAGAAGAGAACTTAGACGCCTAGAAAGAAAATGGAAAAGGTTGCAAGATAACACTGTCAAGACACAGCTTCACAATTACCAAAATGAATACAATAAACTATGTAATAGCGCCCAGAAGGAATACATCACAAACACTCTTATGAAATCGCTAAACCAATCTAGAGAACTATTCTCGATTGTATCACAGCTGACTATTGATCCCAACACAACTGACACAACAAACATGAAAATACAAATTCACCCTCAAGTTATGGAAGATTTCCTCCACAATGGGTTGCCCGTTCCTTTCCCCCTCCCCCTCCTTTCCTTTCCTTCCCCCCCTCCCTTCCCCTTGGTTTCCCCTCCTTGGTTTCCCTAGGTTATGGGCTGTTTAATGTCACTGTTTCTTACGTTTTCTCCATTTTCCAGATGTCAATATTTTATGGTTGCGTTTGAATACTCGAGTCAATGGTTTTATGCTATCACTTATATTATATTTCTTATGTATTTATTTTTAGGGTGCACAATGCATACATTTTTGTTATTATTTATATTACATTCTTTATGTATTCATTTTTAGTGCGCATTATGCACATACCTCTGTTTTATTTTGGAGTTGTTACATTTTGTAATTGTTTCTGTTTTATTTTAGAATTGTTACATTTTGTGATTGATTTTATGTTACTTTGTATTTATTTCCATGACTATAAGTATGCAGCAATACAAATATTACATTTGTTGCCTCCTCTATGTCTGGTCTCGGGTATGATTTTTATGTCTCATCTTTCCCCCCTCCCCTCCTTGGTTTCTCTTGTATAGCATTCCTTTGCGTCCTGCTTCACTCCTTTTGTTTACCTTCATTATAATAATCTGTCCATCATTGTACGTGGGAGGCACTCTCATGCACATTAAATATCCCTTCTGCACTTGCGCGACGTTTTCCCGCCTACAGCAGCAACGCTGGTAACGCCTGCCTTTTATATATATTTTTATATATATTTTTCTTGTTTGTTGTTAATTTTTGCCTGCACTGAGTGGCCTTTTTGCGCTGTGAACAGTAATGCCGGCCTATGCCTTTTCTTAGAGTTTGCCTCTCTTGTAAAACACAAAATGGTTTCTGTTTGGGTTTATGTTCTCTTTGACTGTTGCAATCCAGTAGTGCTGGCCTTACATTTCTTGACACATAGCATCATGTAATATCAATTGGTCTACTTCCGATTTGGATAAGATTCTTTTTATAGTGTGTACTGCAACAGTCTAATGTCTATATGGTCTTTGCTTCGTTGCTTTAATAGTCTTTGCACATATTCTTATTTTTTAACTTGGTCGCATTGTTATTTGTTTCATTCTTTCATAATTTTGCATATTGTTCCCCCTTTTTATATGCTTATCATATATAGGTTCTTTGCACTCACGCGGCAGTTTTCCGCCTGTAGCAGTACCGTTGGGCATGTCCTGCCCCTTATGGCTCTCTCATCTTTTTGCAGTTTTCCGGTTTGTTTTTGATTTTCTCTCCACACTGTGTGGTTTTCTTGCTCTTTTTTTTTAAAAATTTCTTTTTCCAATGCAAAAAAGATTTTTTTCATTTGCACCTTTTTCTCCCTGACAGTTGTATTCGAGCAGTGCTTGTTTTATGCTGCATTGTTGTCGATAAGCATCGTGCATTAGCAATTGTTTTGTTTCTATTTTGATTATGTTTCTTTTCACAGTGTGTTTTGCTATATTTTAATGTTTACACGGTTTTGTTCGGTCTAATGGTCAGTTGCATTCTCACTTATTGTGTCAGATCTTTTGTTGTTGTCACTTAAAACTCTCAGAATGATTTCCCACATTTTTCTTTCATATTCATGTATACATTTTCGCCTTTTTGTCTATTATGGATCTGCCTCTTTTCAGGTTGTTATCTGTGTCAAATTACCATTAGTTTTAATCTTTTTAGCAAGTAGTGTTTGTTGAGTTGCTCCGGTATTGTGCTAGTTCTCTGGATTTCCTCAATTCCGTTTTTTTCCCCCATGACTATTTCTATGTTATTTGTGATGTAATTGATTGTGCACTCCCTCACAGTAAAATGTTTTTCTGAGCTTGACTGAGTTTTAAATTAGTGTGTGTATACCTTTTAATAAACTAGCGATGTATGTCTTTCTAAATGTTAGTTATTCGTGATACATACACAATATTTATTTTTTGTTATGGTTGCTTGTGCTCTATATTTATCTATCAGTTATGTATTGTTTTTAGGAGGTCATTTACCCCTTTGTTGGGTACATGGATTCCCTCAGTATTTCATTTATATGTAAAGTTGTTATATATTGTTTATATTTTGCTAATATATATATTCTTTTTATTTTTGTATTGTTAATATGTATTACGTATGTATAATTTTATGTTTATGTTTAATTTTAGACCCCTGAAGAAGGCCTCTGGCTGAAACCTTTTAGTTGGGTCTACCAATAAAGTTTCCTTGGAATTTTTCCTGTGTCAGGCCATGGTTTTTGGTATTCCGTTTCTGTCTTTTCTAAAACATTTACGCAACCAATTCACCCAGACCATTCTACAGATAGTACACACCTCTCTCAAGCAAGGATATCTACCCTCTGCACTCAAACAGGCCTCTATTCGCCCTATCATAAAAAAGGCCTCTTTGGACAAAGCCCACCCAAGTTCTTATAGTCCAATTGCGAGCATCCCTTTCCTGGCCAAAATAATCGAAAAAGCCATACAATATCAACTGCAAGACCATGTGGATACACATCTCCACTAGACCCCCATCAACATGGCACTGACACTCTGCTAACAGACCTATTCTACAGATTCATCATCGGCCTTGATAAGCCCCACCAAGGATTTGAGCTCATGTTCCTGGACATAAGCGCAACCTTTGACTCAGTTTCACATCATATGCTAAACTGGCTCAAAGACATTGGTTTAACAAATGGCATTCTAAAATGGTTCACTTCTTACCTATCAGACAGAACCATGCAAGTAAAGGTCGGCACCACCAACTCAAAATCCTTTAAGTTAATTCAAGGTATCCCTCAAGGTTCAGCCCTCTCAGGATTATTATTCATTCTATACATTCAGTCTATCTGCAACCTACTAAGAAAGCTGAACATACACTTTCATCTCTACGTAGATGACATCATGTTCTATATGCCATTCAACACCACCAACCCGGACTTCACAACTGTAGCTGATATCTTCAATACCATGACAAACTTCCTCGCCGGAATAAACCTCACAGTAAATAAAAGCAAAACAGAAGCTCTATTTATATTCAGAGATCCAGACTTCAAGCCACCAAAAAAAGATAATAACACGAGATGCTGAAATAACAATAAAAAAAGAGATCAAGTATCTAAGCATAACTATTTACAGCAACCTCAACTTGTCCGCACACAACAAAAATGCAGCTAAAACGACATACTGGAAGCTAAAACTCCTCAAACCCCTGCGACACTTACTACAGGAGACTGATTTCAGATCTATACTGCAAGCCATCATTACACCACATCTCAACTATGGAAACATCATCTACCAAGGCCTCCCAAAGAATGCTCTATTTCCGCTACAACTAGTTCGAAATACTGTTGCCAGAATCCTGACTTCCTGTGCACCCCAGCAGCACATAACACTGATCCTAAGAAATCTACATTGGCTCCCAATATCACAGAAGATGAAATACAAATCCATCACTACCACCTTCAAAATCCTGCACAACCTCTTAGCGCCCTGCCTCACCGAGCTGATCACCACAACACACCCTACAAGACCAAGAAGAGCTCCCAATCAGAACCTACTGAACATTCCATCACTCAAGATCAAAACCACACAATAGACCAGTAACAGAGTATTCTCCCTATATGCTCCATCAATATGGAACTCACTACCAGAAAACATAAGAACAGCAAAATCCATTATAGATCTAAAAAAGGTTACTCAAAACACATCTCTTCAGTGAATACAATGGACCTAATGATATTACATAATCTGAATTGATACATCTTACCTAATTTTGACAGCTCAGATCATTCCTGCATTTTTCCTGTTTTTTCCGGATGTATCAAAGTGGACTCAGGAGAGAAGGAAGACATTTTTGAGCCTCCACCCTGAGCTGGAGGTGTTAGGAGTGAAATCTCAACTAAGCTTTCCATGCAAATGTATGTTCTAGTATCAGAATTTTTGAGCCATCTCAGTTGCATTTCTTTTTGGATGTTATACAGCTGAAGAGCTGACCAGAAGATCTTCTTTTTAGACCTTGTGGGGCCGATTCAGACCTGGACATCCCGGCCCTCTGTGCGCTAGGTCGGAACCGGACGCACAGAGTTAGCCGGGATTCTGATTCTGTGGGGCACGTCTAGCCCCGTGGGATCAGAATTGTGTCCAGACCTGTATGTGCAGGCTGGGACCCTGATTCAGGTCGGCCTGCACATACAGGCCTTGCCCAGATAGCTCAGTCAGGGCTTTTGAATGGAGCCACGGCACCATGGCATCTGGTTGCCATGGCACTGTGGCTCCATTCAAAAGCCATGATCCCCGGTCGCCAGACTGCAAGCTTTATTCCCCGCAGCCCAACCCCGATCTGGCCTCCCAAGGCCAGGGTCGGGCTGCAGGGAATCTCCTCTGCCCCTCCTGCTGCTTTCCAGCCCTGGGCCTGCCATCCTCCACCGACTAAGGCTGCTGTTCAGGCTGCCGGCCCCGGACGTACAGGGCCAATATTGGAATTGGCTCTGTACGTCTGGGGCTGATGACCACCCACAGCCCGCCCTAACGCCGCCCCCCCCCCCGATTTGCCCCTTTCCCGCCCCCGTCTAACTTCCCCATACAACGAGTGGGAAAGTTAGTCAGGGTCGGAAGGGGACCAGAATAGCAGGGATAGACGTCCCGTTGCTTCGGAATGACCCTCTGTGTGTTTATAGCTTGGACTTAACTTAATTGCTTTTTCCCTTTTTCTTAGTTCCCATCAATGGTGTTGATTCTTGGATTCCTCGCCCCCCCTCCCCACCCACTTTTGTGGTCTATGAGTGTCCTTGAGCTGTTTTTGTTTTCTTTTTGTTTTCTTGTATTTCCTATTTCAAAGATTGTTCTTTGATCTAAATTTGAAATTACATAAATTTAAAAAAAAATTTAGGATAGCTATTCACCTGTCCTAGTTTTAACCAATTCATCTATCCGGTTAGTGCCTGAATATCTCCACTGACTGGATAGAAACCGGGATTACCCCAATCTGCCCACAGATCGCCCCAGTAGACACTCTTGCAGGTGGAGTTGCGAAGTACTTTGGATTTTTTCCAATACACAGTTACTTGAGTGGAGTATTGGCAATGTACCTACACCTTTTTTGGAGCAGTTAAGGAGGTGTCGACATTGCCTTTATAAAACAAGAATCTTTATGGACATTCCATACAGGCATCCTGCTATAGAATTACCTTCCACATCTCTGTTGGGCTTCTTTTGGTATTTTTTTAAACATTTCCATTTAGTACGTAGCTATCTGGATCTTCCTTCACTCTCTTGTCATAGGAAGTTTGTTAGTCATGGTATTAATTAAGTATTGTTCCTAGCACCTGTATGCAATATGTCTTCCCTTTGAATACGGTCAGCCATATTGTTGTATATATGGAATTCCTATGAATTATCGCAACACTAACTTAACAGCATGAAAGTATTTGTTGAAATATTTTTATATGTATTGATTATGCATGCACTGAAAACCCAAGTGACTGGGTGTGTCCCAAAGACTGGAGTGAGAACACTTCCTGTTCTACTAAAAAATAAAACCTAACAATCCAAAGCAGTAATCTACTAGAATTTGTACCATTACAAAATTAAAGCTGTCAAACAATGTAGCGCAATGAGCAGTTTTACGTTAACACAGAAAATCTAGTTATATAAATTCATAACATTTTGTCATGTCTAATTTATCAAGAGTTTCAGCCAGGTGGAAAATATGCCTGAGAGTTAGCTTTCTCATGTAGGAAAGTCATTTGTTTCCTCGCGTGCATATGAAGCCAAAAAAGGCTTCTTCATAATATAACATTTGAGAACTTCTTATGGTTTGCTTGTAACGCTGTCCTATTATGCAAGTGGCACCATGGAGTGCAGAGCTCCAAACACATACCTTACCGTAAGAAAATGCAAATATTAATAGGATGTTTCCTCTGTTCTGTGCCTATGGGAATCAGGCAAGTGGTGTTGCCTGTGGATATGGCAAAAGATAACAGTATACGGTAGCTGGCTTTCATAGAGATTTTGACAAGTTTCTGGAAGACAGATCCATTAACAATTGTTATTCAGAGTAGATGTGGGGATTCTCGACTCTTAATTCTGGGAGTGAACTACGGAAAAGGGATCTCCACATTAGGACTTGCCAGGTACCTCCCAATAACCCTGATTGGTCCCTGTTGGAGACAGGATGCTGGACTTGATTGGCTATTGGTTTGGCTCAGCGTGGCACACTTATGTTAAGTATCCTAGACTGAGAAATTGACCCTAAGTAGGGTCTTTTAACTATGCCTTCAGATAGATGCACGCTCACAAACTTTCCTATAGGTGCTACCTGTTTCCTGGACACTAACTGAAAGTCAACGCAATTCTGCAAAGCACCTGCATGCAATAAAACCTACTACATGTGTGGGGCCTTAAGGAAATTAACTCTTCCTCCCTAGGGATGCATATTTTGTTTATTACAGATGAAGTGGTCCTGGGGCTAAACATGAGCAAGTTGGAAAGTGATAAAAGGATTTTTATCATTTCTCAGTGACATAAAGAGAAGAAACCTTTAACTGGAATCTATAAAATTCCAATTTCCTAGAGGTCTTGCCTAGCTGTTTACCAACTGCAACAGCTGCCTAAGACATGATATAACGTAGTTTTGTAACTTTTAGAGCTGTAGAACTAAAACAAAGCCTGAACTAGTGGGAAAAGTTCAATAAGAAAACTAACCCAAGAAGGAAAAAGATTTGTGAAAAATATGAGCTGTAACTTGCCAACTACCTCACAAAGTTCTCTTGGCTAGTTCACTGTGAAATCTGATAGATTTGTTATGACTGAATCAACTCCTTTTGGGCTCCTCCTCTGAAACGTTTGGCCCTCAGATAGATTCCATGCTGCTTATCCCAGGATTAAGAAGTACAGTTCCCCCAAGATTTCCTATACTGGGTCAGACCAAAGGTCCATCAAGCCCAGTATCCTGTTTCCAACA
Organism: Ichthyophis bannanicus; assembly: GCA_033557465.1. Classification (NCBI taxonomy): domain Eukaryota; kingdom Metazoa; phylum Chordata; class Amphibia; order Gymnophiona; family Ichthyophiidae; genus Ichthyophis; species Ichthyophis bannanicus. The sequence continues at coordinate 10,365,038 of CM066039.1, read as the reverse complement.
GTGACCAAATCAGGTCACAAGTACTTGGCAAGATTCTAGAAGGTAAATAAATTCCATGCTGCTTAACCCAGGAATAAGCCGTGAATTTCCCCCAAATAAGCTGTGGCCTTCATGTGCTGCTTCCAATTCAGTCACTATGAGGGGCCCTTTTAAAGGAGCGGAGAGTAACCTAATGGTTAGTGCAGTGGCCTCAGAAACAGAAACATCACAGTTCAAATCTCTCTTCTGTTCCTTATAACTCTGGGGTAAGTCATTTAATTCTCAGTTGTGAACCTAAAATTGTAATTATTGAATGGAACTTGTGTAGAGGGACTCCAGAAAAAAGTGGGTGCTAAGTCTGAAATCTCTCCCTTCTGAAGGGCATGGGCACAGTGCAGTAATTAATATCTTTAAATATAATTTCTACAAAGATATACAACAATTTCATTAAAAAAAACACAGTACCACAAGAGAATTTGCACAGTGAAATGCGTGAAGAGATGAAAGGAAAGTATGAACCAAGTTTGACAAAGAAGGCTTAGTCTAATTTAATTTTATACACAGAGCTAAGTCCTCTGGTGAATGACTAGTAACAGGCATTTGCAAGTTCAGGCAAGATTTCATAAACGTGGACTTGTCCGACATGGATGTCTGTAGAGATGTCTACATAGATGTCCCCAGAACAGCATCTCAGAACAGGGGCATCTAATAGCATAAGGGTTAGAGCAGTGGATTAGGAGCTGAGTGGCCAGTGTGGGTCTTTGTGATCTTAGCCGCTTAGATCTTTATCTTCTCTATGCTCTTTGGATGTTTTAAAGCCAAAAGAAGCACTTTCCTGATGTCTATTCATGCCTGCAGATGTCACCATCATCCCTGAAATCAAAAGGAAATGTGTAAGTACATTGTGCCTCCACCACACCTCTTGTCTACTTGGACGTCCCTGCAGTGGAGATGTCTGTAAACATTATTTGTGGAATGGCTTCCACATGCACATCTTCAGACATCCTAAATCACAACTAAGCCTTTTAAAATGACCCCCCCCCCCAAGTTAATAAACTATTTAGTCAACATAGTCCAAGAGCCATACACAGGTAGGCTGTGTTAATAACTTTATTTAAGCACCTTTACCTCTCCCATTGCACCTTTAGTGTACGTTCTGCTGGATTCTCCCCCATCCCTATCCCAGTCTCAGTTGGTGTACCTCAGGACTCTGTCTTGGGTCCTCTCCTTTTCTCTTTCTACACGCAGTCCCTTGATGACTCTGAAATCCACTTCTCTGCACCAGTAATCTCTTCAGGAATCCAGGCCCAGATCTCAGCCTGCTTATTTGATGTTGCTGCCTGGATGTCCCACTGACATCTGAAACTGAGCATGGCTAAACCAAGCTCTTTATCTCCCCCCCCCCCCGCCCCCAAAGCCACTTCTCCCCTTCCGCCTTTCTCTTGGATAACACTCTACGTCTCCGTTTCCCCAGTTCGCAACCTTGGGTCATCTTTGACTCTTCTTCTCCTTCTCTGTACACATTCAACAGATAGCTAAAACCTGTCATTTCTTTCTCTATAACATCAGTAACATTTGTCCTTTCCTTTCTGAACACATTCCTAAGACCCTTATCCACTCTCTAGTCACCTCCCATATACACTATTGCAACCTGCTGCTTTCCGATCTCCCTCAGAATCATCTCTCTCCCCTTTCAATCTCTTCAGACCTCAGCTGCATGGCTCATCTTCCACTCAACCCTTCTTCTTACGTCACTTCATTGGCTCCCTATCCGTTTCCATATTCAATTCAAACTTCTCCTACTGACTTATAAGTGTATTGATTCTGCAACTCCTCACTACCTTTCCTCTCTTATCACGCCCTACACTCCTCCTGGGCAGCGCCGTACCTAGCCCTGCATGAGCGTTGCAGCCGCACAGGGTGCAAAAGGATTAGGGGCACATTTTGGGCTGCCGGCCTCGGCTCCTCCCCCCCCCCCCCATGCTGCCTGCTGTTGCCCTGCCTCTGCCAATTTTTGTTTTCTCACCGGCGGCGGCACCAGCAGCAACGGAGCAGACCTGAGTCCAAATTGAAAAAGAAAGAAAACAAAACGCGCGGGTCTTACCTACTCCGTGCTTGAAGGCAGGCCGGGTCCCTCCTTCCCTTTTCCCATGTAGGTCACGTCAGAGGAGGGAGGAATCAGGCCAGCCATTCAACCGCAAGTCTTTGCAGCTCCGCGTTTGAATGGTTGGCCTAGTCCCATTTTTGAATGTCCTGCGGCTTCTAGTGTTATCACAGATTGATTATTGCGACATTTTGCATTTAGGTCTTCCAATGCTTCCTTGAGGGCATTGCAGGTCTTGGAGAGCACAGCTGCGTAGCTTAGTTGTTCTGTCTAGATTTGACTATTTCAGCCTAGTCCTTCTGAATTACATGGGCATCTGGTGAAGTGTACTATACAGAAAAGGATATCAATGTCTGATTTGTAAAACACTGTATGAGGAGACCCCACTATATATTAGGTCTGTCTTACCTTTCTGTAGATATGTACCAAAAAGTCCTAATGAGGGATAGCAGCCAATCCAGAAACCAAAATAAACCCCTCTGCTAAATAATTTTTTGTTGGATTGGGTTACTTACTGATCAAATTTCAGCAATTGGTGACTTAGACCTTATTGATTTCATAAACATTTCTTATGTATATTAACACTTAACTTCAAGCAACGATCCAGTGAAACTTCAATCTCAATTGAATCATTCAGAAAGAGTCACAAAATACTAAAACATTGCCTTATACTTCACAGTTCTGCTTCAGGACATAATTCACTTATCTGAACTTGTACGACAGTGAAACTCGTCTTTCACAAAAACACCAAGAGGTTTGAAGAAATCAGATAATCCTTTCAATTCCAGAACATGACTTCCTGTGTCTGATGTCATACAAAATGATGCAGTATTAACTAAATAGCACCAAACGACTGGCCTGTCATCTTAAAGACATCCTGTCTACCTCCAGATTGAGACCAGCAGGCTGCACTGTATTCAGCCTAAAAATCCAGGACTGTTATTTTATTCAATTCTGTTTCCCATTTTCCACTTTGAACTTAAAAGAGTGTATGATCAATAAGTTGCCACTCTAAATGAGAAAAAGGCTGACCCCCCCCCCCCCAGTAATAGTCTTAATCCTCAATTTAGAATGATGCTCTCCCAAGTGACTTTTAAAACATCTGTGGGTTCAGCCCATATACAGTAGTCTACAAGGGCACAGAATTAAATATTCTACAAATGTGAATGTGTTACCCATGACTAGGGGATGCCAAATCGTCCCTTCCAATCTCTATCCTTGTTGCACTGGGGGTGCTATCATGGTATTGATAATCATATCCCTTCCTCGAGTATATGAAGATAACAGCTCTGTTTGTAAGCAATAACGTATACACTGGATCTGCCAATACCTTCCGATGAAAGCTATCACTTCCTTGGTTCTGTTTGTATACGGAAGTGCATATACTCTATGGTTTTTCTGTTGAGAATCTTGAGATCTCATGAACGTTCGTCTAACACAGCCTTAGGATATCTATGCTGACTAAATCTATTTTGTAATTTAGCAGCCTGTAACTTGTAATCATATACGGAAGAACAAATCTGACGCGCCCTCAAAAAACCGACTTACTGGTAAGCCCATCTTCAAACTTTGAGGATAATGATGACTGTGAAATCTTAAAAGATCATTTCTCTCCATGAGTATGATACATGAGGGTGTAATGCATATGACCATCGCACCTTTGGAACTTGACATCTAAAAATTAATCTTATCCTGATCTTTGGTCATTGTAAACGATGAATTCTGAGTACAAACTATTGAGTTAGAGGCGGAAATCAGGAAACAGAATTGAATAAAAGATCCTGGAATTTTAGGCTGAATACAGCGCAACTTCCTGATCTCAGTTTGGAGGTAGACTGGCTGTCTTTAAGATGACAGGTCACTCACTTGATGCTATTTAGTTAATAATTGGTTCACAGGTTTAAGTGAAACCGCGTCATTGCATGTGACATCAGATGCAGGAAGCCACATTCTGGAATTGAAAGTATTGTCTATTTTCTTCAGACCTCCTGGTGTTTCACAGATGTAGAAATTTAGATAAGTGAATGATGTCCTGAAGCAGAACTGAGAGGTATAAGGCAATGTTTTAGTATTTTGTGACCCTTTCTTATGACAGAATTGAGATTGAATTTTCTACTGAATATTTCTTTGAAGTTGAGAATTATAAATTCAATAAAGTACAATGGACCAGCTCTAAGTGGTCAGTTGCCGTGCATCTGATCAGTAGAAACCTAGTCTGACAAAAATAATTTAGCAAAGGGGTTTATGTAGACCTAATCCTATTTTAATGTCAATGGCTGTGGCAAATTTCTGAAGCCTGGCGGGTGGATTGGTGGAAATTAGGTAGTGTTCCCTGAAAGTTAAGGGCAATGGCTGAAACGGGCAGCTGAAAGCTTTCCCTTTCAGGAGATTTTTCAATGAAGTAAGAGTATTATACTTTGAGCAGGACAGGCAAGTGGGGCATAATAGTAACGTGATTGTTATATTTTTTTACTTTATTTTAATAACAGAAACAGAGAAATACGATGGCAGAAAAAGACCACATGGCCTATCTAGTCTGTCCTTCCATATCACCCACTACAAGAGTCCCATTTTTTCCTTTAGAGAGCCTCTTTGTTTGTCCTATGCTTTTTTGAATTCCGATACTGTCCTCGTGCCCACCACCTCCACTGGGAGAATATTCCACGCATGTACCAATCTTTCAGTAGAGAAATATTTCCACATATTATTCTTGAGTCTATCCCCTTTCACTCTCATCCCATGTCCCCTGGCAGAGCTTGCCTTCAATTGAAAGAGAGGTATTTAAAGGTCTCTATCATATCGCCCCATCCCGCCTTTCCTCTAAAGTATACGTATTAAGATCTTTAACTCTGTCCTCATATGCTTCATAACAAGACCTCTAACCATTTTAGTAGTCACCCTCTGCACCGACTCCATCCTGCTTATATCCATTTGAAGGTGTGGTCTCCAGAATTAAGAACATAAGAACATAAGATATGCCATACTGGGTCAGACCAAGGTCCATCAAGCCCAGTATCCTGTTTCCAACAGTGGCCAATCTAGGTCATACGTACCTAGCAGTATCCCCCAAAGACACAGGTTCCACAATGCTTGTATTGTGTCAAGCATTGATATCCTGGGTCCCTTTTTAATAATTTATTTATTTAGCAAGCATTTGTAGCCCGCTCCTTCCAGCGATCAGAAGCGGGTAGGATTACTATTGTGAAACTGCCGAATCAAGGCAGGTACAAATTTTGTTTACATACAGATTGTCAGAAAAGCACATCATACAGAGTTAACACTTCTTAGCTATGGGGGAGTTCATTTACATATATACATAAATACATATATACAGGATAATCTTCTTGGACTGTCGAATCAAGGCAGGTACAAATTTTGCTTACATACAGATTGTCAGAAAAGCACATCATACAGAGTTAACACTTCTTAGCTATGGGGGAGTTCATTTACAGATATACATAAATACATATATACAGGATAATCTTCTTGGACACAGTGGTCAGGGGCTGCTCCATCTGTGGGTTTAGTTCAGGTTGAAATGTGATTGGAAAATGTGCGTTTTGAGTTTCTTTCTGAAGTCTAGAAGGTCATTGCTAGCTCGTAGTTCTGGTGGGAGTTGGTTCCACAGTGTTGTCGCCACATATGAGAAAGCCCTGTGGCTGGTGTTAGTTTTGGCAGATCTTATATCTGTTGGAGTGTGAAGGATGTTGGAATTGTGGGTTCTTCTGTTTCGGGTAGGAGGTTGCAATCTTACTAGGTTGTTGAGGAAGGAAGGTGCTAAGTTGTGGATGAGTTTGAAGGTGGTTGTTAGTATTTTGTATTTTGTGCGAGCTGTTATGGGTAGCCAGTGTAATTGAATTAGCACTGGTGTGATGTGGTCACTTAGATTTTTCTTCATTATGACCCTGGCAGCTACATTTTGTGCCATTTGTAATATGTTTAGGGTTTTTTTAGGTAAACCTTGTAGGATGGCGTTGCAGTAGTCAAACTGTGGCATGATGAGTGCTTGGGCCACTGTTCTGAAGTCTTGGGGATCAATAATATTCTGAATGGGTTGGAGCACTCTAAGCTTGTGGAAAACTGCTCTGTTGGTCTTTCGGAGGTGTTTTTCCATCTTTAGGTCACAGTCAAATGTGACTCCTAGATACTTTATTTCTTTTTTTGTTTGGTAAGTGTTGTTACATAGTGTTATTGATGTGGGAGGGTCAAAATTCGGTTCTTTGGAGATATACATTACTTCGGTTTTTTTGTGATTAATTGACATACTACCTTGTTGTAACCAGTCTTGCATCTCTCCGATACATGTCTCCAGTGGGTTGTAGTCTGGGGTTTTAGTGTCTAGTTGTGTGTATAGCATGATATCATCGGCATAGATGTGGTAATTAATTTCGTGCCGTGAGAAAATTTTGCATAGTGGCTGCATATATATGTTAAACAGAAGTGCTGAGAGAGCAGAGCCTTGGGGGATTCCCTGTGTTTGTGAGAAAGATTCTGCTTTTTCTCCGTTGAATTGAACCTGTGAATTGTCCATAATGGTTTATGGACCTTTCCTCCAGGAACTTGTCCAAACCTTTTTTAAACCCACCTACACTAACAGCTCTTACTACATCCTCCGGCAACAAATTCCAGAGTTTGATTACACGTTGAGTGAAAAAATATTTTCTCTTATTTGTCTTAAATAGTTTACCCTGTAGCTTCATTACATGTCCCCTATATTCTATATTCTGATAGCGTAAACAATCGATCTACGTTTACCCGTTCCACTCCATTCATTAATTTATAGACCTCTATCATATCTCCCCTCAGCCATCTCTTTTCCAGGTTGAACATCCCTAACCTTTGTAGCCTCTCTTCATAGGAGTAGCCTTCCATCCCCTTTACCATTTTGGTGGCTCTTCTCTGTACCTTTTCTAATAACGTTATATCCTTTTTAAGATACGGCGACCAGAATTGCACACAATATTCAAGGTGCGGTCGTACCATGGAACGATACAGAGGCATTATAATATCCTTTGTTTTATTTTCCATTCCTTTCCTTATGATACCTAGCATTCTATTTGCTTTCTTGGCTGCCACTGCACACTGGGCTGAGGGTTTTAACATGTTATCCTCGATGACTCCTAAATCTTTTTCCTGGGTGGTGATTCCCAATATGGAACCTTGCATCGTGTAACCATAGTGTGGGTTGTTCTTTCCTAGGTGCATAACTTTGCACTTGTCCACATTAAATTTCATCTGCCATTTGGATGCCCAGTCTTCCAATTTATCCAGATTCTCCTGCAGTTTTCTACAGTCCTCTTGGGTTTTAACAACTTTAAACAGTTTTGTGTCATCTGCAAATTTGATAACCTCACTAGTTATTCCCTTTTCCAGGTCATTTATGAATATGTCAAAAAGTAGCGGACCCAGTACAGATCCCTGGGGTACTCCACTATTCACCTTTTTCCATTGGGAAAATTGGCCATTTAGCCCTACCCTCTGCTTTCTATCTTTTAACCAGTTCCCGATCTACAATAGTACATTGCCTCCTATCCCATGACTTTTTAGTTTTGCCAAAAGTCTCTGATGAGGGACCTTGTCAAAGGCTTTCTGAAAGTCCAGATACACTATATAAACTGACTCACCTTTGTCTACCTGTTTATTCACACCTTCAAAAAAACATATCAGGTTAGTAAGACAAGATCTTCCTTATCTAAAGCCATGTTGGCTGTCTCCCATTAGGCCATGACTATCTACATGCTGTGTAATTTTGTTCTTTATGATGGTTTCTACCATCTTCCCCGGTACTGACGTCAGGCTCACCGGTCTGTAATTTCCCGGATCACCCCTGGAACCCTTTTTAAAAATTGGCGTTACATTGGCGACCCTCCAATCTTCAGGTATTACAGATGATTTTAATGAAAGTTCACAGATTACTAATAGCAGGTCTGCACTCTCATATTTCAGTTCTTTCAACACTCTTGGATGTATACCATCTGGTCCAGGTGATTTGCTACTATTCAGTTTATCAAATAGTTGTAATACATCTTCCCGGTATAGCGATATTTCTCTCAATTCCTCTGCAGTCTTGGGTAACATCCCTACATCTTCCTCAGTAAAGACCGAAGCACACAATACTCCAAATGAGGTCGCACCAGTGGCTTATACAGAGGCACTATCATCTCCTTTCTTCTGCTGGCCATTCCTCTCCCTATACACCTAAGCATCCTTCTGGCTTTCGCAATTGCCTTTTATTTATTTAACCATTTTCTATATCACCCCTTCCAGAGATAAAGGGTGGTTTACAAATAACAAGCAATTATATTAAACTAGTAAAACTGAACTTACAAAAAACATAGAGCCGTGGTTATGGTACAAAAATGTTAAGGAATTATAGAGTATGTACAGGTAATATTTACAGGTAACATATATTACAATCAACTTATTTATAAGAGAGTTTATGCTCGTCGGAGCTGAGTTGGATAAAGCAGTTGAATTGGGTAGTTGGGAATCACGATGAACTTAAGAAGGAGGGATTAGGGTGTATTTTTGAAGAGTTATTGTTATGTTGGGTATATTTTATTTCCATCAGATAATTCACCAAAGTGTTCTATGAATAGATATGTTTTAATTTCCTTTCTAAAGTCCTTAAAATCACTAATAGCTCTCAGCTTATCTGGTGTAGGGCATTCCAGAGTATAGGAGCGCCATAGGTGAATGCTGTGTTACTTGTGGAGCGGTTTGTGTTTCAGTAGTTAGTGGGATTGTCATGGTAATTTTGTTGTGAATTCTTCCAGTTCTCTCGTGAGAAGAAATGGTGATGAGAGATGTTAAGTATGATGGAGCTATTTCTTTCAGCAATTTAAATGTGATCATGAGCATTTTAAATTTAATCCTACTCAAAATTGATAATCAATGTAACTTGTAAAGTATTGGTGTGATGCGTTCTGTGCCGTTAATCTTGTAGATGATACGGGCAGCAAAACCTTGAGCTAGTTGCAGGTGATTAATGGTCTATTTTGGTAGACCTTGTACGATAGCATTTGAAAAATCAAAATGCGGGATAATCATGGCTGGGAGGACCGAACGGAAGTCATGACTATCCAGGAATGGTCTAAGCTGCTGAAGCATTCTCAGTTTATAGAAGATGGCTTTAGTTTTATATGGGAAGTCATGTATAGTACCAAGGAAGGCTGTGAGTTACATACAGCATGTGTACTTTAGGGACGTGCTTTCGTAACGAAAGTGGCAAACTGGGCAAGAAAGGAAATGATGAACTTCATCATTTCCTATTTGCCATCAATAGTATTAGTGTTACTTGTGTATGTACGAATGACATGTGCTGTTGTGAGAGAGTGCACATTTTACAAAAGAGAGTGCACTATTGCACAATAGTGCGCATTATTGAGGGGAAATGAGATGAAAACAAATGAAAAATTAAAACGAAACACGATGAAGATCTTTGGCTTGCACACCCTAGTGTATTTGAGAATTGATTCCATATAGTACGTTTATGTACTGACAGGTAATAGTGTGGGTAAGTCCTGCTTGCGTTATACCAGTATTGTACACAGCCTGGCAAAATGGTATTATTTTTATTTTATTATATGAACAGATTTGATATACCAAATCTGCATGGAAATCTTTCCCTTATTTTTTAAAATGAAATTAAAGTTGCTAAAATATTTTAGAGAATCTTATTTGAGAGAGAAAAAGAAGCACATTCGTTGTTCATCCCCTTTGCCCCAGTGGAGCCATAGTTCTTGGTATTGTTCAGCAGCTCCAGTTTTTGAAGAAGGTAAATAGAAAGCTTTCAAAATAGGTGGTGCTGATTCAGCTGGAACCTTCAGTGTAGTAATCAGAAACTTCTTAAATAACTCCAAGGCCAACACAGAGGGGACCTTGGGAAAGTTCAAAACTTGCAGGTTACAATTTCTTGCTGAATTCTCCAGAAATTCCAACTTCCTATGTAAAACCACAGAGTCCTTTACAAAGGTTTGGGCAGCCACTTGTACTTGCTCCAAGCACCCCTCCAATGTGGCCACTTTAGCATTAAGATTAGATTGCCCCAATTCATAAATCATCAGTTGCTGCCCAAATGCCTGTAGCTGCTGCGATATAGCCTGAAGTTGGGAGGAAATAGTAACATGCATAGATGAAAATGCTTCCCCAAAACTTTCCATTGTAATAGAATAAGGTCTCACCAAAGCACAAACTTGTCCACTGTCAGTAACTTGAACCGGGTCATCCAAAACCGTGGGAGACAGCTTTAAAATAGTATGCAGAGATGACGATGCTTCACTCGCTTCCGCCCCCACCGCACTGGAGCTAATAGCGGAAGAGCCCTGGTCCCGGTTCGCTCCTCCACGGGCTAGGTGTCTGCAACTGTTTCCCCAAGGGTGAGCCGGCCGCATCATTCACGCTCACTCCCAGGTCTCCAAGCAGGATTCCACCATCCGGCGGTCGACGGAACTCCAGGCTGAGCAAAACCTCTGACCCTTCGATGCTTAGGGACCTTCCTTCTGCCCCATTAGCGTTCAGCGGGTCCTTCAGAGCTATTTCACCTCTCGCCATGGGGCACACGAAGAAATCCATGGGCCCACAAACCGCCACCTTCTCAGCTCCCAGAATCTCACCCGATGGCAACTTGGCCTTACATTTCCTGCCCGTATGCGGCACAGGGCAGGGAGCGTAGGAAACAAACAGGCACCAAATGGGAGACTCAACGGAGCAAGGTCAGCGGGTGTCTGTTGCCAGCGCCATCTTGCCCAGGCCCCCTTCTTTGTAATCAGGGCTGGTCCCATTCCCTTCTGTGTTTTGTCTTGACTAGATTGTAAGCTCTGATGGGCAGGGACTGTCTCTTATATGTCTGTGCAGTGCTGCGTAGACTGGTAGCGCTATACAAATGCTCAGTAGTAGTAGTAGTAGTAGTTTAAGGGGCAGTTGTCAAACTGTCCACATTAAAACAAAGTCCACAGATACCTTTGACCTTGAGCCTTCTTTAGTGTGGGTAGAGTTTGCTAGATAAGCACTCAGGTAGCGTTAATGACACAATGTGTGAACCTAGTTCTCCACCTCTGCAAAGGAGTCTTATAATGTGGCTGCAGTACTTTTAGCAGCATTGAGGGAGGGAGGGAGGGCAGTTCTTGGATAGTTGATAAATACTTTTTACCATCATAAATGGCTTAGAAAATTGCCCTCCTTATTTATTCATTTATTTGCAGAGCTTATACACCACTAGTGGCAAGTGCATTATAGCAGTTTACAAAATCCCTGCTGCTTTTTCCCCCTCTGTTGCTGCTCTTATGGCAAATTCTACCTGTTCCAGTTATGTCTGGCATTGTCTGTATGCCATGCAGTCACCTCTTTATTCAATAATTATTAAACTGTGTATATATTTGGATTTATGAATTGGTCTGTGATGATGCATACATATTATGTTCCATTAAAATACCCTAGGATAATTTTCTCACTCACCAGCTAGTCTAATCTGAAGGCAATTGGACCATCAAAAAGTCTTGTTAAAAAAATCTTGATGCATCCCATAAATTGCAGAATGATTCACAACAGGATATATTGTGACCCTTTGGTTGGATAAGATGCATCCTGCAGTTCATCATAGAGTTCCTTGGAAGACTATAAGATGCATTCAGTGAAAAGGCGAGCAGGTAGAGCTGCTCTATGCATAAATCTCCTCAATGGCTGTTCATTCATTCATCATTGCCTATATAACCTTCTGTAGAAAGAGTGTTTACCGTAAAACTCAAATAAATTAAACATTTTCCATATTTCTTCCTCCCCGGGTGGTCTATGCTCTGTTTCATTTATCACGGATTGTGCCATCCCCACGGAAGATGATTTCAGGTTTCTTGCATTTTTTGCTAAACTTGGTTGGTTTTGTGGCTTGCCTCTGTCAAATGGCCCCTTTCTTTCAGTTCCTTATTATGGCTTTCAAACTCCTTTGCACTAAATCCTAATTCATGATCAACAGGCAGACAGTAGTGGACAAACTCCACTTCAGAGAGCGTATCCATGGCAGTTACTGTGTTGCGTTCTCCATTTTCAAAGCTGTTGGTGAAATGTTTTGGGATATCATCACCTAAATTCGAATTGTATTGCACAGCAAATAAATCTCTCTCCCAGCCTGTTTGTTATAAAGATGTGCCACAACGTTTCTATCACATCCAAAATGCACACAATTGAAAGGCAGTCTTCAACCAGCAAAAGTGACAGAATGCCTTTTGGGGGGGTTTCCAATACCTTGCCATGAGATCAACCATTTATAATTGGTGCAAAGCAAGCAGTGATTTCAGAGAGCATTTGAACAACATTAATACCCCACCTGGAAGAATTAAAGGTCTCAGGCAAAGGTGGTGTTGTTAAGTGCCGTTGAGTTGGTATCAACTCATGGCGACCCTCTGGATAGTTGTCCTAAACTGTATTCGGTCTTCAGTCAGGCTGCTCATTCTTGACAGACTGACACCCATAGCTGCTATTACTGACTTTTAAAAGTAAGGCCTTTAAAATTCAAGATGGTCTTTAGGAGAGGCAATGCAGTCCTCGGAAGGGACACAAATGGGTCTGGTTTCCATGGTCAAATGGTTGCTGGGGAGGGGAGGGAGGTGGATGGTAGGGTTGCAGGTTGGTTATATTGGTACTTGGTGAATAGATTAATTTTTAGCATTTTTCTGAATGTGTTGAGGTCTATGGAGTTTCTGAGGTTGTTAAGAGGGGGTTCCAGAGGGAGGGTGCATATAATTTGAAGGATCACTGGCAAGCTTGCTGATTGCTTTTTAGTTTTTTGGGTGGTATTGTGAGGGTGTTTGCAGTGGATTTTCTTGTAGGTCAGGTTGAAGTGTGGGGGTGGAGTAACTTTTAAAGGTGTGTGGATGATGGGTTGTTGATGGTTTTAAATGTGAGGAATATAGACTTGTATAAGATTCTGGTTTGTAATGGGAGCCAGTGGAGGAGTTTAAGGATGGGAGATATGAGGTCTGTTCTGGTGGCCCCCTGGGCTGTTTGTAATGGGTGGTGTGTGGATTGGGGAATCCTTGGTATGTGGCGTTGCAGTAGTCTATGTGTGGGATGGTGAGGGTTTGTAGGGCTGATCTGAAGTCATCTGGTTCTAGTAGCAGACAAAGGTGTTGAAGGGTCCAGATTTTGAAGTAGATTGTTTTTGTTGTCTTTGTGATTTGTGGTTTGAAGGTTAGTAGCTGATCAAGGGTAACTCTGAGATATTTGACTTCATTCTTGACTTGTATTTTGAAGTTATTGAATGTGATGGTGGGGGGTGGAGTGAATGAGCTGTCCTTGGTGATGAATACAGCTTCTGTTTGTTGTATTGGATTGTTATAAATCTCTTCAGATTTTGAAGATGAGTGATACATAAATTTAAAAAAAAGTTTCATTTTCTTTCTTCCCTTTTTTAAAGTTAAATTGTATTTCTTTTAAATGAATGAAAAGAAATGAAATAAAACGGAATAAAAGGAAGATGGTGGAGGCAGGATGCTCTTAGACAAGCTCCTGCATCTCTGGTGAGTTTTGTCTATTTGGATTTCTTGCTTACCTTAATTCCATACCATGGCTAAAGGCCAGAGAAGAGGAAGAGGAAAGTTCAGGTATTTCCCTCCTAGAACCTGCTACTAACTCAGCTGACTCTTGGGTCATTCTTCAAGCATGTGACTAAGGATCCCCTCTCGGGTGTGGGCCTGAGCCCATAACTGCAAAACAGGAAGTTTCCCTCAGCTCTGAGCAATGCATGCCTCTGGCGCAATCTAGAATAGTTAGATCACTGATTCCACAGCTGTGGCAAGAGTTGGGTGTTACTGGCGATGATCTACAGCTTGAGAGCGTGGCGGTTTTGCCAGCTGCAATAGCAGATAATCTGTCATCCGCAGTGGAAGTACTAGGCCCTGGAAAGGATGGCCGGCGAGAAGAACAGCCTGAGAGTGGTGAGATCCTGGTATCTTGCAGGAAGATATGCCAGCAAAGAAGTTAATTAGGGCTGAAATGGCCCCCATATCTAAGCTTGAAACAGTGAATTTAAATTCCCTTTGGCATGTGGGTGTCTCTATGGAACAGTCTGTCCTCTCGCATAGACCCTTTGTTGGGGGTAAACTTGCAGCTCAAGTCCCAAATTCAAGGCCGCAATCCTATACATGCTTTCCATGCCTGAAATTGACCATTCAGATGTTGGAAGCACTGAGACATACTAAGAACCATTTTGGAAAGCCTACATCATGTCCATATCACACGACAGCAGAGGTGTGTCTGGGGCGTTTCTTAAAAGATCTACGTGTACACCCGATTTCAGAAATGGGCTGCACATCTCAGCCCATCGGTAGTGACATCCCTATCTCTTCCTGCTCCAGGGTACAAATAAGTTTGAGAAAAATGCTCATTTCAGCACTCAAACACCAGTGGGGAGTACAGAAGGTGCTCTTGTGGCCTCAGGACTTTTCTCAATAGAAAATAAATGAGGCAAATTAAGACACCTGTTCTGTGGCTGCCACACCACTGCACATCTCTGCTTGCAAAATGGCAGGCCGGGACATGGATGTTGCATGGGATAAACATGTCATTCTGGAATGCTGTTGTGGACATGTCTATATAGCTCGGGCCATTGACATCCATATTGGTCAAAGCTTTCACATGCCGAGCCTATTGTATGTTTTTTTTTTTTTTTAAATTACAGAGGCATGTATCTTTCAGGGGGGAGATGCAGTGATTTCAGAAGGCACTTACACATGCCAACCTTCACTGCTGCCGCTCCTACAGTATTTGGGACGTTTTGGCCTCAATGTTCCAGATTGCACTTAGACAACCTTTACAAAAGGTACCTTCAGGAGTGAAGAAATAGGAAAGCAGATGGAAACTATGTGAGGTTGTTTGGACTCTTTTGTTAAAGATCAGTTTATCCTGCATAGGAAAATGGAGACATTAGTAAGCTATGATAGAAGATGCAACTTGAGGATTCTGATCTTTCTGAGGTAGCCAGTGTTTTTTCCTCAAGTGATGTTAAAGAATTATTTTATGGAGGTGCTCAAGATCCCCACCAACAGGCCAAGCTTTTTATTTAACATCTAGAAACTTCGGGGATCTTGGAGAAAACAAAGGGAACAGGAAGAGGAAAAACTCCTCTCACAGGACAGTTTGAACATCACAGAGTTCCTAGAGAACTCCCGAGATGAAATCGCTGAGCGCTGTATCCGCGATTGTGGTATTTACACTTGAATTCAGCAAGAACCGGGTAATGAAGCTTTTCTTTTGTTATAAGAATGTTTCTTTTCTGAGCATTAAGATTTGGATTTTTTTTCCAGATTTGTTTAGAGCCAGGCCTTTCTTCCGAGGCAATGGAGGGTTAAGTGACTTCCTTCCAGTCACACTGCTAAGAAAACCCAGAAGCTTCTGGGTCGCCAGGAGTCAGCATTGATTTGAAGGCACACATTGCATTGCATTTTGTTTAGAGCAACATAGAAAAGGTGGAAGCATTTCCTGGATGTGGGGTAGAGAAGCTACCTTTCTTTTGAGATTCCCATGTAGATGTGCTGTTAAATTGCATTGGATCCCTATGTATTTTTGTGCCAAATCAGCTTGCAAGATTTTATGAAGCTAGAATATCATCAGGCACCCTACCAAAGAGAATGTGCCTAACTCTTTTGGACATGTCCTTGAAATGGTGTATATAGTTTGTTTCTTTCATCGTAGTATCCTACTGGATTAGTTATTTTGTTATTTCCCTAGGTTCCTTCTGGCTATTTTCCTCGAATTCCCCTAGTTTTTCCTTTTTATTTTGCAGATCTCATGTGAGCTTATGATTGTTATGTTACAGTTTCAGTATTTGTATATTTACCTTTTTATTTTATTTGGTATTATGTCTCTTTTCCATTTTGCAAAGTTTCAAACATTTGAAAATTGATCATTAAAAATTTTTTAAAAAATGGAATAAAACAAGCAAAACTGAAACGAAACAAAGAATAAAATGAAAAGAACGTTTTCCCAGTGCGTGCCTCTATGGATCATGAAAAATGTCTTCATTATATCTGCACCTGTGGGACTTTTGGTACATGGGGAAGGCAGAAGGCAGTTTTCCATGGTGCAATAACGTGTCACGGAAGGAAGAGATCACGCATGCATGAGATTTGCAAAAATGCATCTGCTGCGGCGCCCTTATTTGGCCACGTCCACCTAAAAAGCCGATGCAAAGTATTGCTATCTCCCATACTAAGAAAAAAATGAGACATAAAAATGGGAGGTACCTTCATTTAAATCGCTATTTATAGTCCACATCATACCAAAATGGGACTTTAGGTAGTATACAATTCAAAATAAACCCAAAGAGAGTAAACCTAACAAAATCTACAGTCATCAAGATAGACTTAGGGCAGAGTCAGAAACTATACAGAGTAAGAAGGAGCAGTGAACAGAAGGGTAACAGGCAAAGGTGTATTGCATAAATTTGTTATTATTTTCATTCAGGTGTGTCTAGAATAAAATGGAGGAAATCTGTGTATCTGGTCTGAGGTGGTTATATTAAGGGTGTGTACAGTGAATTTAAAAAGTGGTGCGTGTTTGCTTAACAAAATTTATTTTTTCTGATTTTTCTTTATAGTTCATGTCACCTATTGTTTTTTTAAGGCACGTAAGAACGATTTATGCACACAACTGATCGTGTGCATGTTAGTTCATGCATGCAAGCGATTGGCGTGCGCTTTAAATGTGTAGGCATCCGAACAAACTGAATCCATGCTCACGAGCTACCCCTGGTTTTATTTGGTTTTGCCTCATTCAGTTCATGTAGGTCCATTTCCATTTTTGCACGGTCTCTGTTTCTTGAATTACCATGCTGGGAGGTAGTATGAATCTTGGCCGACACGATCGCTTCCTCTTCCCCACTGACTCCCTCAGTGACATGAGTATCCATCAAGCAAAACTTCAGCTTTAACAATGTATAAATTTAAGTCCTAGCTCAAGGAACAGCATTAGTCTTCTGAATTCCAAAACCAGAAATTCCATTTCTTTGTCCGTTTGGGACCTATAACTTCATATGGATTACTCTATCATTTTTTCCAAATTGTTTGCAGCTCATTTATAAATCTGCTTCAAGTTTCAAATGAGCGTACGAATGGTTTTTAATATTGTTTTATGATCCTCCTCTGCTATCTTATAACATAAAGCACCCAACGTATACAACTCTCTGCTTCATGTAACAGCTTTGCATGATACATTCAATGGAGCTAATGACCTTTAGATGGTATTACTGAAACTCAGAGAAACTGAAGAAAAGTGAATTAAATGAACCGCTCTGCAGGAAACCATGTTCTTCATGGGTAGCATGTTAAACTAGGTTCTATTTGTTTCCACCTGTGAGTCTTTATTCTGAAACCATTATCATTCCCCTTGCGCTTGAACTTGTTTACCAGGTGCTTTTTCCTTGTAAGCCATGGGTTCTCAAGCCAATCCTCTGCACATACCTAGCCAGTCGGGTTTTCAGGATCACCACAATGAATATGCATGAGAGAGATTTGCATGCCCTGCCTCCATTGTATAAAAATCCCTCTCATGCATATTTATTGTGTTACCCTGAAATTCTGACTAACTAGTGTGTCCTGAGGACTGGGTTGAGAACCCCGGCTATGTTCTTTAACAACAGTACTTGTGGAGGACCCATTGCCAAAGAGATGACATGGCGGAGAAGATTCCACCATAAGGATAGGAGAGTTCGGGCCCGATTTTCATTTAGGCAGGCTGTGCGCTGCGTCGGTACATAGCCCGCCCCTCAACACCCTTAAACCAGATTTTGATTTCCGCAGTGTTGGAAATGAAAATCAGGTTCATGCCGTACAGGCCGGCAGCCGCTGAGGCTATGTGGCTAGCAGCGATTTTCAGTGCTGCCCGTTTAGCCCCTGCACTTTAAAGATAGGCGAGGATTTTCCTAGCCTATGTTTAAGGCGCAGAGCGCTAAGCGGGAAGCATTGAAAATTGCTGCTACCCGCCTAGTGCCATTCCCGCCTCCTCTCCACCCCGGAACGGCCCAACACGCCCTGATGCTAAGCAGATCACATTTGCGCGAGTTAGGGACTTAACCAGGATTTTCCAAAGGCACTACCCACGTAGGTGCCTTTGGAAAATCCCGCTTAAGGCTTTTACACGGGTAGTATGGGCTGTTACCCGTGTGACTGTCATTGAAAATCGGGCCCTTTATTCGTAAGCAAGATCCAAGTTGACAATCATGTGGAGTCATTTCTGCATTTTATGATGAATAAATCCTGTGCTTTAACCTTGACAATTGTCACTTCTCCTATCTAGTTTCTAACTTATACTGACTCAGCCGCTATATACTGAAACTCATTAGCTGTTTATTTAACACAGGTTTTATCACACCATTAGGGTCCCTTTCACAACTGCCCACTAAAGATTTGCAATTAAGGTGCGAAACACATGTTAATTACAAAGCTTCAGCGTTAGCTGTCCAATGCAGGAACATGCTATTTACGCCGCTGACAGTTACCGCCAAGGCTTTGCACCCACCATAAACGTGCAGTAAGTGCAAAACCTTGCCCTGCTTTAGTAAACAGCCCCTAAGTGTATTTTAAATACAGAATGAGAGGATAAATTGAGAAAAGAATGTAAATATGTCATTCTAAAAATGAAGGGTCCTTTTTTGTGGTTAAAAAATTAAACAAAGACTTCAACAACTGTACCTCATTAGCAACACTTCTGCCACATGTCTCAGGCATTGAGTTATCCAGACAGAGCAAAGGACAATAGACCGCTCAAGACTGATGAGCAAATGCATGATGTATATATACATGAGGAGGAAATAGAATTAAAAGACCATTGGTAACCAAAAAAAGTGACACCACTTAAAAAGGCGAAAATAATAGTAAGGGGCAAGATGTGGCTTCCCGTGAATAAGAAACACATGGAGGGTGCTGACATGTAGGGGATGATCTGAAAGACAGAGAACATTTCAAAGCACTGGGCTGCTAGTTTGAAAAACTACAGCAATTTTCTTCAGCAAGACTCCAATACTTGCTTAAGTTAACTCATAGACGTTTGTCTCTTGGTAATATTGCAATCAGTTAGTAAAAGACAATGTTAATACTCGATTAATACATAGCAAATGGGAGAAAAAAAACTGGCCACTGAGCTGTTTTAATATTATGAATTTCCTTAGTACCTTTCAGCCAAACAGGAAACCACAGGGTTGGCTCCAGAGTTGGTTCAAGCTGCTGGTGCCCTAGGCAAACCTTAAACCTTATGCACCCCTGGCCTGTCAGAATCCATTGTTTAGCTTTCAGTGCCTTACTCTTTGCTGATCACCCCCTCCTCCCCCCCCCCCCCAGGCTGCTGCTCTAGGCAACTGTCTAGTTTGCCTAGTGGTTAGGCCGGCCCTGATACCAAAGTATTTTGAAATGCTTTAGAATCATAGCTGTAAAATAGTCTTTGTCTGCCATGTTCCATGTGGTCTGAATGTTGCCTCTGTCAGCATAGCTTTAAGCCCTGCCCCTGGAATGCTGCTATGTCCACTTATAGAGATACATTTGGGTCATATAGAGGCATGTTCCCAAAACAGCATGTTTGTGCCGCAAACCAACATGGAAGCCCGCGTTAGCTTCTGGAGGCATGTGAGCCTGTCGCCCTGCCGTTAGCGCAATGGTAACATGCTACAGAGCGCTAACCAGCACATGGGCGCACTTACCGCCACCCCTTGAGGTCACATTAAGTGCCCCTGCGCTAGCAGCAGCATTCACAGTTAGCCTGCAGCCATAATGCCCACACTAACCATGATAAACCATCAATGCCCATGTTATGCTCCTAGCCCACTCGTTCCCCATCAAATCACAAACTAACTGGTTAGAGCAGGATTTTCCTGCACGGCCCCATACTAACAATGTGGCATGCTTAAGCCCTACGCTAATTTTAGCATGGTTTAATAAACATATCCCATGGAGCCCGATTCACGGAGGGGGCCATCCGGACGTCCCCGATGAAGACGGGGCTGTGTGGACCCAATTATGGTCCACGGGAACAAAATGTTCCTGTGGTAGCCAGAATCAGGCCTGAGGACGACCCGGCATGCCACTTCCACCTGCAGGGACATCCTCCCCGCAGGTGCCCCCAACATCTACGGCTCCGGCTCCCCATTTCTCCACCACCCAACCCACAGCTGGCCTGCCGTAGCCTGGATCAGGGGGCAGGGACCGCCCCACACCGGTCCCCAGGGAGGGATCCTTGGGCCCGATCAGGCCAAAAGCGATGCTTATACCCAGGGGCGGCTCAAGGCAATCTGCTGCCTGAGGTGAAGTATGAAATGGCACCCCCACCCCCACACACCTTAGAGGGGGGCAGGGCTTTTCCAGAAATCCAATCAGAGACTGAACCAAACCAAAAAGCTGATTAGATTATATGGAGGAAATGCAAAATGTTTGCACACAGGGCCATATCGAGCTCCAATCACACCCAGTGCAACTTGCAACTCGGGTGCACGCCCCCCTCTCCCCCCCCCCCATACCTCCGTCCAGGGCTGCCTGCTCTTTCCCTGCTGCTGCCGCCCCCTGTTTTTTTCATGGCGGCGCCGGCAACAAGGAAAGAGCAGGCAGCGCTGGATGGAGGTATGGGGAGGAGGAAGGGGGCAAGCGCCCATTCTGAAAGGCACCACCACTTTAAGCAGATCTGTCCCTCCCTACTCTGACACTGCGTCGGAGGAGGGAGGGAGGGACCAGACCTGCTTAAAGTGCTGCAAAAAGACTTGGGGCGCATTTTGGCTGCCTGCTATTGTCCTGCCAGCAGTGGCAGGGCAACAGCAGACAGCCAAATTGTGCTCCCCAAGCCTTTCCGCCTTATGTGGCTGCACCGCTTGCACAGGTCTAGGTACGGTCCCGTTTGCACATCAAGGAACTAAAAGACAGCAAGAACCAACAGCACAGTTTATAAAACTAAATTATAACTAATTTTTATTTTGTTTTTATAAACTGCGTTATGGTTCTTGCTTTTTCTTTTTCAACATATATTTTGCATCCACAGTAGGTGCAGAGCAGAACCAGGACATTCACCCACAGAACTCAATATTTAAAAAAAAAATCTGATTCTGATCATCTCACTAACAACAACAACAAAACAGAGTTACTTACCTGTAACAGAGTTCTCCGTGGACAGCAGGATAAGTCAGCCACACCTGGTGTCGTTCCCCGACGGCGCCATGACGGAAGTGCTCTATAGCTCAGAAGCTTCTGAGCATGTGTGAGGTGGTCCCACCTCCCCAGCCCGCCCCTAGCCGGTCAGTTAGTGACTAGCTATGCCCTTGCGGCTAGGTACGGAGCGGTGCGCAGGCCACCCTCATGCAGGGGAGGCGGGTGGGATGGTGTGGCTGACTTATCCTGCTGTCCACGGAGAACTCTGTTACAGGTAAGTAACTCTGTTTTCTCCTAGGACAAGCAGGATGTGTCAGCCACACCTGGTGTCTCCCAAGCTATGATTCACGCTGAGGAGAATGAGGGAGGCATGCGTAAAATTGCAAACGTTTATTGTGGAGAAAACAGGTTTAAGAATAAAGTGCAACTCCACCATATCCATAGAGGGTGCAGGAGGAGGCATTAACTGTGCAAATCATTAACTGTGCAAATCATAAACTGTGCAATCCAGTGAACAGTGCAACACAACAACTGTGCAACCCAGTGAATAGTGCAACACAACAGTGCAAGAACAAGTGCATCAACAATTTAACTAGTGCAATCACGATTCAGAGCATTAGTGTCAGTGTATCTGAGTCCTTTGGTTTAGTCTTGCACAGTGCCCGCACCCACGGGAGCCGTGGCTGCAGATAGGACAGCTCGGCCAAACGAGCCGTCGGTCGCAGAGTGGATGTCGAGGCAGTAGTGTTTCTGGAAGGTGAGGTGAGAGGACCAGGTGGCAGCTTTGCATATATCGCTCACCGGAATTTCCTGTGTGCAGGCCAGAGAAGCGGCTAACGCGCGGAGCTGGTGTGCGCTCGCCCTGTTTGCTGGGAGTGCGCCCGCCTTCTGTAGACAAAATGCAATGCAGGCTGAAATCCAAAGGGATAGTGTGCGCTTGGTAACAGGTCTCCCTGGTTTGTTCGGGTCGAAGGAGACGAACAGCTGGGTCCCTTGGCGAATGGCAGATGTCCTTTCAATGTAGATGCGTAGGGCACGTACGCAATCTAGGGAGTGAAGACGTTGCTCTTCGGGGGATGAGTGTGGCGCTGGAAAGAAGGATGGTAGCTCCACTGCCTGGTTGATGTGAAAGGCGGAGGCGACCTTTGGCACAAACTTGGGGTGAGTCCGCAGGGATGCCCGGTCATGGTAGAGTTTCGTGTATGGCGGGTGTGCCACGAGAGCCTGCAACTCGCTAACCCTCCGGGCAGAGGTGATTGCGATGAGGAAAAGGGTCTTCCATGAGAGATATTTTCCTTCAGCTGTGGCCAATGGTTCGAATGGCTCCTGCGTGGGCTGTTGTAGGGCGATGTTAAGGTCCCAGGAGGGTACCGGTTTCTGTACCGGGGGTTGCAGATTTCTGAGTCCTCTCATGAAACGCATCACAATAGGAAGGGCAGCAATAGAGCCTGACGTTGTGCCATCTGTGCGCTCGTGGAGAGAGGCCGCAAGGTGTACCTTGATAGATTGGGGCTTCAAACCCGAGCTGAAGAGGAGAGCAAGATACTGCAGGATCGTGGATATCGGGCAAGAAGCTGGGTCGACTCCTTGGTCCCTGCACCAAATACTGAAGCGTTTCCACTTGAAGCCGTACGCCCTTCTAGTAGATGGTCTCCGGGAGGCCAGAACAATTTGTTGTACATCCGGAGAAAGGTGCGAGCCATTGAAGGTTATCCTTTCAGTCTCCAGGCTGTCAAAGCTAGCGTCTGGAGATTGGGGTGCCAGGTTAGGCCCCCGTTCTGGGTTAACAGGTCTGGTCTCAGAGGTAGTCAGATTGGAGGTTCTTGAGTGAGCTGCAGTAGCAGGGAGAACCACATCTGTCGCGGCCAATAGGGGGCGATCAGAATCACATGCGCTTTCTCCTTGATGATACGTTGTATCGTGGTAGTCAAGAGAGGTGTTGCAGGGAAGGCGTATGCCAACTCCCATGTTCTCCACGGAATGGCGAACGCGTCCGAGGCCACCCTCTGCTGTGATGGGTGCTTGGAGTAGAACAGGGGACATCTGGCGTTCTCTTCGGTCGCAAAGAGGTCGATCTGTGGGGTTCCCCAGCGCTGGAAGAGATTGCGTATCACTTCCATGTGTAGCATCCACTCATGGGGTTGAAGCTGTCTGCTGAGCCTGTCTGCCAAGGCGTTCTGATCCCCGGGAAGGTAAGTCGCCTGAAGTGCGCAGTTGTTTTTCAGCGCCAAGGCCCATGTCTTGAGGGCTTCCTTGCATAGCGATCGGGAGCCAGTGCCCCCTTGCTTGTTTATATAGAACATGGTTACCTGGTTGTCCGTCTGCACCAAGACTGCTTTCTCCACCAGGTGGGGCATGAAAGTCTGTAGGGCATATCTGACAGCCCGGAGCTCTAGAAGATTGATGTGGAGGGCTTGTTCCGCTCTGGTCCATGCTCCTTGTGTGCTGAGGTCCAGTAGGTGGGCACCCCATCCCGTGGTGGAAGCATCCGTGGTGAGGATGAGTTGATGAATGCGCGGTTGCAGACACTTGCCCACCGAGAGGTTGGCTGGTTGTGTCCACCAACGTAGGCCCTGGACAACACGGACAGATATCGGTATGCGGGTGCTGAGTGGTTGGGAGAGTTGCTTCCTGTGCGTCCGTAGGTGCCACTGCAGGGTGCGCATATATAGCCTCGCCAATGGGAGGACTGAAGTTGTCGCAGCCATGTGGCCTAGCAGGCACAGGATCTCGCGGGCTGAGGTCTGTTTCACCGCCAACATTCTTTTGGCAAGGTGAATGATGGTGTTGATCCGGAGCTCGGGTAGAAAAGCCTTGCAGGCATTGGTATCGATTATCGCCCCGATGAATTCCGTGCGTTGCACCGGTTCCAATCTGGACTTTTCTTTGTTGAAAAGGAATCCCAATTTGGCCAGCAGGTGCGTAATCTGGTGCACTGCCCTGCGGAGGTCGGGGGCAGACTTCGCCGACAGGAGCCAGTCGTCCAGGTAGGGAAAGATGGCGATTCCTTGTTTGCGGAGATGTGCAGCGGCCACTGCCACACACTTTGTGAAAACTCTGGGTGCTGGGGATAGGCCGAATGGCAGGACCCGGTACTGGTAATGACATCCCAGTGCTGTGAATCTCAGGAATTTCCTGTGTGAAGCGTGGACTGAGATGTGGGAGTACGCGTCCTGAAGATCCAGCGTCGCCAGCCAGTTCCCCGCTCTGATGAGGGGAAGGATGGAGTTGAGCGAAAACATTCTAAACTTTGAAGCCAGTGTTGACCTCGTCCGGGGGCACCCGCTCTATCGCCCGGGCCTGGAGAAGCTGCTGTATGAGTTCCAGAAGTGGCTGTTCCAAGTGTTGAGGAGGCTGGCTGGTGGGTCGCTTGTGCTGCCGTGGAGGGGAGGAGAAGGGCAAGCGGTAGCCCGACTGGATGATCTGAAAGACCCACTTGTCCGTGGTGATCTCCTGCCAGGCAGAGAGGAATAGAGACAGGCGACCCCCAACCGGGGGATAGTCAGAAGGAAGAGGTGTCTTTCCCCGAATAGGGAGGGTTGGACTGCTTATGTTTACGTTGTCGCGGTTGCTGTCACTGAAAGGGCGACTTATGATAGGTCTGCTTGAATTTGGGTGCCTGCCATTGTCGGTTGGATCCATAGTATTGCTTTGAAGCGGAAAAGGGCTTGCGGAAATAGCTCCCTTTCTGTGACCAAGAGGGGCGTTCGAGTCTGTCCGCTGCCAGTGTCTTTAGGGTGGTGCAGTCCTCTTTTAGGCCCTTCACGGTGTCGGCGACTTTGTCCCCGAAAAGGGAGTCACCCGAGCAAGGTGCATCCGCAATTCAGTCATGGGTGTTGTCCGAGAGCCCCGAGGCACGAAGCCATGCCCAGCGCCGGGCAGATATAGCCGTGCCCGCTGTCCGGACAGCTGTATCAAAAGCATCAAAGGCTGTACTCATTTATTTATTTATTTATTTATCAGGTGCTTGCTGCATTCGGCTAGTTCCTGCATGGAGCTTGAAGCAGATGTACGTGAGTCCTTGGGAAGGTCCTGTAGTCGTTTTTTAAGGTCGGCCAGGAGAGCGTCCTGGAATAGGACATGCTGGAATTGATAGGCCGCTATCTTGGCGTTGAGCATGGCCCCTTGAAACACCTTCCTCCCCACATCGTCTAGGCGCTTGGGGTCCCGACCTGGCGGGTGGTTGGTACGCGTCGACTTAGATCTCTTGAGAGCTGATGCCACCACGATAGACTGGTGTGGTAACTGCGTCTTGTTGAAACCCGGGGCCGTGTGGATGATGTATTTGCTGTCCAAGCGTCTGGAGAAAGCTTGTCCAGATGCTGGGGATTGCCAGAGTGTCAACTGCTTGTCCTTCAATCTGCGGTGGAGGGGAAGAGCCATGGCTGGCTTAGGACCCTTGAGGTATTTCATGACCTCCGGTTCTTTCTCATCTGATGTCACCTCCGTGGCCAGCCCCAGCTTGGAAACTACCTTGCGAATGAATTTGGGGTATGTGAGGTCCTCAGGCACTGTTGTCGGTGGATCCTCTGTCTCATCCGTTGGGCTCTTGAAGGTGTCAGAGCCTGGACCTGAATCCTCCACATCCGAGGCTGGTCCCAGCTCCTCTGCATCGCTTCCTCCGGAGTCCAGTTGCACTGGGGAAGGAGATCGCTCTCTGGAAGGTGCAGGGGAAGGGGTTCGCGCTCTGGGCGAGAGCCTGGGGGATCGGGGGGAGGGTGCCCAATCCGAAAAGGTCCTTTGTGGACTGTGTGTCATGTGTTCCCGGTCCGTCCGCAGAGGGGCAGTCTGCTCTACCAGGCGAGACAGCAGGCTTAGGATTGCAGAAGAAGTGGATTCAGAAGATCTGCTGCTTCTGTGCCTCTTGCTGTGTTGAGAATGAGATCTCCTGCTCCTCTTGTGCATACTGGAGGACTCACCATGCAAATCCCTTGCCTCTGAGGGAGATCGATGCCTGCGTTGCTTGGAAGACTTCTTCCTGCCAGTCTCGCCGCCACCGCGCTGTCTGTGGGATTCCCTGCTGTCAGCGCGGTGATCGTGGCTCTCCTGTTGGCGCTGAGGCTCAGAGCAGCCTTCTGATCCTGAGCGGTGCTGGCTGCCACCGCGCCGATGAGAAGCTGCCCGTTGTTGAAGAGAAGCTGCCAGGCATTGCTGCTCCGGCGCCGAAGAAGCAGAGGCTGAATCGGCGCGGTCTCCCTTCATAAAGTTGCTCCTTGGCTCCCCATCAGCACGGCGAGACGTGCTGGGCAGGGGGGAGGGCGGTCTGAGTGGATCGCTGGAGGGGGCGGGACAGGAGCCACTGCAGCCAATCCGGCGAGAGCGGGAGTGTCTGGAGGCGGGGCCAGGTGGGGCCACGAGGGCAGTGCCATCTTGGCCAGAGGAGGAACCGCATGGCAGGGAAGCGTGGCCCGAGTTGCTGCGAACCGGAGAGGGGCTTACCGGGAAGGTAGAGGCCTCTCCGGGGGCAGGAAGTTCAGCGGGAAGGTCTCGGTGAGGATTTCTGCCCTTTTTGAGCGGCGCTTTTCCAGAGGCAGCATTGGGACGCTTATGAGGACCGGAACGCTTAGCAGATTGATCAACAGACCTGGGAAGTTCATTATGCTCCGGGTCCCGGGTCGTGGAGGCTGCAGAGGAGGAGAGCAAGTCTTGCAAGGAGTGCTCGCGGTGTTTCCTTGCCCTGGGAGACATCCGGCCGCAGCTTGCACAGTTCTCCACTTGATGAGACGTCCCCAGACATCTGATGCAGTGTTGGTGAGTGTCCGATGTGTTCATCTTTCTGTTGCAGCATAGACACTTTTTGAAACCTGGTTTAGGCATTGAAGATGTTAAAAGTGTAGGAGAGCTAGGAAGTCCGTCTTGAGGCAAAGGCGGAAGGAAAAAAACTGACCGGCTAGGGGCAGGCTGGGGAGGTGGGACCACCTCACACATGCTCAGAAGCTTCTGAGCTATAGAGCACTTCCGTCATGGCGCCGTCGGGGGACGACACCAGGTGTGGCTGACACATCCTGCTTGTCCTAGGAGAACCACTATTCCCCAGTACCAGGCATATTGTGAAATAATACAAAACCATACAACAAAGAACAAACCTATCATACCATACCATATCAGCACAAACTTCCAAAACTCACATAAGGAGCCCATCCAAAAAAAGCATCACTGTAAATACTACAGTGGACCCTGGAACATCCATACACCTATTTGAAAAGCTGAACAAGTCAAATTACTACAGTATAATATAGATCTTTATGTACAGACTCCATGTTAACAGAACACCTGACCTCAGTCACACACTCACAATGACCCTCACCAAGTACAGAATAAGTAACCACAATCTAAAATAAAATAAAAATATGTAGACACAATTTAAATTGAAACCCCAAGAAGCCAGAGTCCACATGCAGTGCAACATCAGATAAATAAGAGATGCAGTTCTCCAATACTGTGTAAAATATAAAAATAACACAAAGTCCAATCACTAAAATAAATTAAAATTATTTTTTCTCCCTTTGTTGTCTGACCATTTTATTCTCTGATCATGCTGGTCCCGATCTGAGGCTTCTGCTTTCCTGTCTTCTCATAGCTCTCTTTCTGTGGTCTATGGTCCATGGTCCATCTGCCATTTCTTATCTCTTCTTTTGTTTTCTTCACTTCCTTCCATCAGCCCATTTCCAGTTCCAGTAACCCTCCCCAGTATCAGCCTCCTTTCCAGTCCTCCCCTCCCAGTATCTTCCAATGTCAACCGCCTTGCATTCCCACAACTGCCACTGGTGTCCATTCCCTTCCAGTCCCCCTCCTTTCCCGCTGTCCAGCCCCTTCTAGTCCAAATACCATCCCAGGTATCAGCTCACATCCACTCTCAGTGCCACCCTCCCAGTCAGCTCCCTTCCAGTCGCCCTACCACCCCCCTTCCAGTGCCATTTGCATGTCAGCTCCCTTCCAGCCTCCTCCCCATTACCCAACCACCTACCACTCCCATCCCCAAGTGTCAGCTCCCTTCCAGTCCCCCTTCAGTACATCCCAGGTGTCAGCTCCTTTCCAGCCACCTCCTTCCCCTGGCAGACCCTCTCATTATCTGCTTCCTTCCAGTCCTATTCTACCATCCCCCTCCCTCCCCCCCGCATCAGCCCATTTGTAGCCCTAGCCCCTAGTTTTCTTCCAGGGCCAGCAGCACTCTCATCCCCTCCCCCATTAGCCCATTTCCAGTCCCAGCCCATTTCCAGTCCTATCCCCCTTATCAGCCCACTCTAGTCCTAGCCCCCCAATCAGCCCATTACCAGTCCTAGCTCATTTCCGGTGCTAGCCCTCCATCTGCCTATTACCAGTCCTAACCCCCCACCCAATAAGTCCATTTCCAGTCCTAGCCCCCCTCCCTATCAGCCCATTTCCAGTTCTAACCCCCCATCAGCCCATTTCCAGTCCTAGCCACCCCCAATAGCCCATTACCAGCTCTAGCCCCCCTCCCGATCAGACAATTTCCAGTCCTAACCCCCCATCAGCCCACTTCCAGTCCTAACCCCCATCAGCCCATTTCCAGTCCTAGCCCCCCCAGACCATTACCAGTCCTAACCACCCCATCAGCCCACTTCCAGTCCTAACCCCCCCCCCCATCAGCCCATTTCCAGTCCTGGCCCCCCCAGCCCATTACCAGTCCTAACCCCCCATCAGCCCACTTCTAGTCCTAACCCCACCCATCAGCCCATTACCAGTCCCAACCCCCCCATCAGCCCACTTCCAGTTCTAACACCCCCCAACAGCCCATTTCCAGTCCTAGCCCCCCCTAGCCCATTACCAGTCCTAACCACCCCATCAGCCCACTTCCAGTCCTAACATCCCCCCCGAGAAATTGAAATTTAAAAAACTGGCTCCTGTAGCTGCTGCCACTGCGGCAGCACCAGCAGCAGAAAGAAGTGCTCCACGGCCGCCCCGGCAGAGCCCTCCTCTCTCCCTCAGCGCCGCCGGCTTTACAGAGCCACGAAGGGAGAGTTTTCCTTTCTCGCGGCTCTGTTAAGCCCACTGGCACTGAAGAGAGAGAGGAGGGCTCTGCCGGGGCGGCCACGGGGCACTTCCTTCTGCCGCGGCTCTTCCGATCAGGTTTTTTTTTTTTTGAAGGCTGAGTGAGGTGGGCTTTTTGGGGGCAATTTTTGCTGACCCAATCCTGCTCTGCCCCATTCCCGCCCCCTCCAGCTCCCCACCAGCTCTCCTTGTCCTGATGCACAGGACTTACAGGGAGAGCCAGAGGGGGAATCGGGCACAGATGGCTAGCCCCGCAACCCGCATTCGTAAAGACCTCCATAACGTATTATACAGCCGTAATTTATGCGTCCCCCATGTTGACATGTTTGATACAAACCATTGAAGCAGTTGACGCCTGCTGCCAACCACATTAGTGGTTTTGAATATCAGCTCCTATCCTTACTATTGGACATGTCAAAATTAAATGAATAATTATCTAACTTATAGAAGCTCCATAAATCATGAGATTTTTGGCATCAGGGAAGATATATTTGTAGCTTTCTTTGTTTTGGATGGTAACCATGCAAACTTCATGGTCTACTTGGAATTCCGCCAGTGCAAATAAGCATATCCAACTAGATTACTACACTTGTCTTTAAGGATCAAAGTGTGATGAGTATAATTACAGATGTAATTTTGGTGCTGTAAATTTGAGAGAAAATGCTGACTGAGTCTTAGCTATCCTGAATTTTGGGATTCAGGTCCTGAAAACTCATGGGCAGATTTTGTTAACCACATTTAAAATGGATGTGTCAGTGTTCTCTCTCTCTCTCTCTCTCTCTCTCTCTCTCTTATCTTCTATCCTTCTTCATTAAATTATTAAAAAACATTTTAAAGTTAATGACAGGAACATCCATAGTAATGAGCTAACTTATGGCATATCTTTGTGTTTCCATATTTTCCCAGAGGAAAGAGACATGGAATGTAGTAAACATTGGCAGATAAAGACCACAATGGTGGGCAATGCAGGCATTTACTATACTGTTACCTTCCATGAAAAAATATCTCCTTGAGCTCATTGGAGCTTCATATCATGGCCTCCTAGATCTTCTGTTCCCTTTCCACAGAAAATGTTTGTTTCTTGTGCATTTTTAATATTGTTCAGGTATTTAAAAGTTTGTATCATATTCCACATCTCTCTTCTCTTCTAGGATGTACATAGTGTATTTAGACCCTTTATCTATATTGTTTGGTGAAGATCTCTCACCAGTTTGGTTACGTTTCTCTAGACTGCCTCTATGCTCTATCTATCCTTTTTGTGATATGTTCTCCAGAGCTGAACACAGTATTCTAAGTGAGGCCACACCAATGGCACATGTACCCTACAATAGCGCTGGCCCAAGCCACTGCCTTGGTACACTGCTTCACTACCATGACATCATCAGACATACCACCCTGAGGTCTTTCTCCTGATTCATCATGGCCATCTTTCCTATCTTGTAAGCTCCTTTGCATTTCTATATTCCAAATACACGACTCGGCACTTTTTGGCAATGAATCTTCACATCCAAGCATTTGCCCACTCCTCAGGATTTCTCATCTCACTTCTTATCCTGTCTACTCCCTCAGGGATATCCACTCTTGCAGCTCTTTGTGTAATCCATAACAAGAAACAGCTTTCCCTTCTATCCTCTCCACTCATAAAGATATTGAACAGAACTGGCTCCAAAACCAATCACTTAGTCACTCCCCCAATCGCCGTTCTTTCTTCAGACAGAGCATGCCTATGGGTTTCTTCATACTCTATGCATATTTTGAGATGTTTGGCAGGTTTTTTGCACTGGGGACTGGAGCATTCCATAGGTGTGATAGGTAACATCCATTACTCAGACAGCTTCTTGTTTGTGGGCCCTCCTGGTTTTGATACCTACTGGCTTTTGTATCCTTGGCTTATTCTTTTTGAATCCTGCTGACAGCAGATAGTCATGTGGTAACTCTCCTGGGCATAGAGAGCAATATTGTTGTGATGACTTCATGTTTTCCTTTTGATAAGGAGGTTCAGTTACGGTGCCGAGTTCAATCGGTCTGCTCTGTGAAAAAGATGATTTGAAGTGTTTGGTAGGTTCCCAGAACTTTGCCTGTAGAATGCTCCCGGAGGGTCATACATTTATTAGAAGATTGGCAGTTTCAACGGAGGGGAGATCAGAGACTGCCACTTTATTAGATGTCTGCTGGAATGAAAGCTGATTTTCAGGTGCAGAGTCTATTTTTGCAAGATTTTAATGGGGTGTCGGCCCTGCAAAGTGAGGACATTTCTAATTTTGACCTGCAATCATTTTCTGAGGCAGCTGGGGGTTTGGGATTTGGCTTTTTTGGTGGAGCGTATGGTGTGCCATACCATGGCCAAAAGTATGGGTTGATGCAAGGGGGCCACACCGAATATCACCTTCTTGGAATTATGTCCAGTTGTGGTGGCTTTGAAGATTTGGCCTTCCTAACTTACTTATTTATTTATTTAGCATGGTTTTTGTACCGCCATTCGCAATGGTCAAAGTGGTTTACATATAACAACTGGTGAGAAATTACATTGAATATTTTGAACTTATATATAGGGAACAAGTAACAGCTTAATTTTTGTGACGCGTAACAGGTTAAACTTATGTACGGTTAGAAAGGCTAGTTCATATTGCTTCATGCTGTTGTTCGATATTAACCTAATGAGGAGCTTAAGAATCTGTTTCTGTACAGCATAGGGTAGGCGAGTTTGGAGGTTCTCGTTGTTGCTGCGGTTAGGTGGATGGACCAAAGTGTTCTTTGAACAGGTGAGTTTTCAGTTGTTTTCTGAACAATGGTAGGTCAGTGGTTGCCCGTAATGTTTTGGAGTGATAATCATGCTGTCGTGGAAGTGATTAATTGACATTCTGCTAAATATTTTCTGGTGACTTCCCTGATAAACGAATTTGTTTTTTGTTGTTTGCACTTAAACATTTTTGTGCATGCCAGACATGTTCCAGACATTCATAATGTTATTGCTGATTCTCTCCCACAGTTCTAGTGGGCTTCATTCTGCACTCAGAACCAATGTGGATGGAGCAGAGGTGCAGGATTAGCTTTGGAACTTGGGCTCAAGGGCGTCTGGGACTTATTGCGATAATCAGTTGCACCAGTGACCTCGGGATCTTACATCAATGCTGCTATAAGTTAATCTCTTTTTATGCACAGCTGTGGAAGGTCTTCCAGCAAAGTGTCAGATAAGTTGCTGGCTGAGTCAGGGCCGACCTGTCCACTAGGCAAACTAGGCAGTTGCCTAGGGTGACAGACCCTGGTGGGTAGCATTGCTTGAGAGCCATGGCAGACTTTAAAACGCCCGCGTATGTGTGCGCAGTTCTGGCCTGTTGCTCCTGTCCGTCCTCCAAGAAAGTTGCATCAGAAGGGGGTGGGCAGAAGTGGCAGGTCATGAGCGCGCATGAACAGAGGCACTTTAAGGCCCGATGCAGTGCTGAAGCAGCACATGGTGGGGGCGGCATGGAAGACTGGACAGAGGGTGCAGTCTTTGGGAGGGGGGTGGTGGCACGGAGGGTTTTTAGTCAAGCAGGAGATGGCTTGTTCTATGGGCCTGGTAAAGGTGAATAGGCAGACTGGTGCCTGGGTTGCTTTGTGGAGTGGGTTGTGGGTTAGGTATAACTGAATGGATGTTGCTTGTCTGTGTCTTCATGGCAAGGATGGAGTGCATCTCTCTGAGGCGGGTCAGGAGTTACTTCTCAATGATTTCCAGGAGGCTTTGGAATCAATCATCTGATGAGCTGGTCTTTAGTGGCCGAACTTGTTGGTCGCAGCTTTTTTGGAGTGGGAGGGGGTACAGGAGCCATCTTTTGAAGAGTTTGGGCTCTTGTGGCGTCCTGGCAGCTGGTGATGATTTTAGCCGTGACCAATGTTCTCTCTAATTTTCTGTAGGCTGTGTGCACATAAAATATCAGCTGTGCAGCTTTTGAAGGAAGGTTAAATTTTTGTGCGCCACTTAATGACACTCAGAGTTATATACTTTAAAATTTGACTACACATCAGAATACAGTATGTACACCACATTGATTGTACTAGAAAATATTGTAGAACTTGTGAAAACCATAAATACACAACAACTTTTCAATTTTAAGAACGTCTGTGTTGTTTTCTATCAGAATCAGAACGTAATTTTTGTGCGCTCTGTTGTAAAGTATGTGCGCTTACTCGGCGAGGTGTGTGCGCGTGCACATGCGCACAGCTTAGAGAGAACAGTGGCCGTGACACTGTTGGGGTTTGGCAGGTGTCAATTTTTGGCAGCGACGCTCAGCTAGCAATATGGAGAAGTTGTTATCAGCGGCAGGCAGTTGCTATGGTGGGATGGGGGATTTTGCCCTTCCTAGATATTGGAATTGCATTCTTATTCTATTGGCTCGAATCCTGCTTTCTGCTGGTTGAATAATTGGTCTTATAAAAAAGCTGCAGCCAAGTGGCTTCATTCCAATATCTTCCTCTGCATATTTTTTGGCTGTGAATGTTTGAGTTTGGCAGGGGTAGGGAATTTGGTTGGTGGGGTGGAGGGTGTGTGTGTGGTCTGACTACGAAAGGAGACACAGCTCCACTTTCCCTTTGTAGTAATTTGAAATGAGACAAAAATATTGAAAACGTATTGTTTCATTTTTCATCATAGTGCATGCCAAATGTCTTTAGAGTATATTAAGTAATTTTAGTGCATACCAAAATGAAAATGAAAATAAAAGCAAAATAAACTGAAATAAAACAAAAAAGGGAAAAGTAATAAATGATATAAAATACAAAAATTTTACAGGTCTACTAGCTGCAGATTCACAGCTAATCCCACCTGAAAACCAGTTTGAATGGCAGATATAATGATAAAAGAAAAAGGTGTTTTAACTGATCATTTTAAGAGGAATAGCTTTGTATTCAGCAATAGTAATGTTACTTTATTTTCAGATTTCACATTTGAGCAGGATCCCACTGGGGTTTTTTTTTTGTTGTTGTTTTGTTTTGTTTTACAGTTCAGGTCTTCAGAAACATACATGCTGTCACTTTTTGGGAGAATCTTCTCAGTACATTTACAGTACTGGAACTGCATGAAAGATTCTAAAGGAAAGAGCTACTTACATTATGACCATGTATAACCTGATTCTAGCATTGCAGAAAGTCATTGGCTGCGGACGGACCTAGATTCATGTCCTTGAATCATTGTTCTAGTGAGTCAATCATTCACATATTCTTCTATCTGTATATTTCTGATATATTTAAATTCTCCATATGGAATAAAAACTGCATGTCATGATAGGGGAAGACCTAAAAGTGGATAATGGACTTAGTGCATATATTGATCTTTCCTCTAGATGGCGCACTGTGCACACATACAATATATACTGTATACTGAGGCTTTTATGGTAAGAGATAGCAAACTTTGAGATTTATCATATGGATTCAGCTACTTTTGACTGTAATTTAAAGCTTCCGGAGATATCAAAGATTTCAGGAAGAACCTCAAGACCCTTCTGTTTCTGGAACACTACAGGAACGTCTCATAGTCCAGCAACCGCACTGGTCTCCTCTGCCTAAAACCCCTTAGACCATTAGAACGACTTTCTAATAATTCCGCCCAAATTGTATAAGTCAAACCAACTGTAAATAGGTTACACCCTGTTGAGTACCATGCATGCCAACCTTTTTGATCCCAGTTCACTGTATCCAGTTTTAAGTTTGAGTTGCAATGTAAACCTCTTTGATTTCAGGATATTGTATTGTAGATATTTTATGTAAATAGTTCACCCATGTTATCCAAGTTTGTACACCTGTTCTCTGTAAAACCGAACAGCCTGTTGTTCTGGTCCTTTTTGTTTTAATGTAAACCGCGCTGATGTCGAATAGTGCGGTATATAAGAAATTGTAATAAATAAATAGTAAAATAAATAAAAGATAAATCTGGTTAAATAAATAAATATGGTCAGGCAAAAGAAATGTATGAATAACTAAATTTAAAATGAAGACTTTCAGTCCGATGCAGAAAGCTGGCGCTGAAGTTGCACGCTATCAATGTTTTACACGTATTTGCAGCGTACTGATAGCGCTCGACTTCAGCGTGGGCATGCAGAAAGGGGCTCAAATTCAAATGAGCCATGCGTTAAACTGTGCGCAAAATGGCAGCATTAAACTGGGAGAACAAGCCAAACACATGCGCACAAGAAGTTGGCGAAAGCTTGGCATGCTCTCCCAGAGGAACGAGCGCCGCGTGGCTAATTCGCATAGGGAGTCCCGACAGTATTTTGATGGTATTGGGAGCTTTCTCCGATGCCTGGATCACTCATCAGGCATCCCCGATGCCATCAAAATACTGTTGGGGGCATGTGCTAGATGTTTAAGCCACCTCAAGACCAGGCGTAGAGATATTGGCGCAAAAGCTGGTTGTGAAATCCTCTATGCATTTCTCTGCATCAGGTGCAGCCAATATTTGCATATCTTTTCATTATATGCTGCTCATTTGCCTGTAATTTAAATACATTTAAATATTTGGGCGCTAATTGTACGCTAGCTTTTCCTTTGCTGTTTACGCACGCGTCCGTCTCTTTTCTGCATTTGCTGTTAGCATCACGTGTGTTTAAAAGTGGCGTTATCCATGTTTAAAGGCTGCTCTAGTTTTCTCTATCGACCTGTTTGTTTGTGGTAGAGCTGAATTTCTTTTAGTTCTTACTCAAAGGAACTTTCTAAAATACAAGCAATTTAAATTAATCAAAATATGGCCTGCAAAACTGACCTTAATGTGCATCCTGCTCACTGTCAAAGCTACATTTGCAGCAGTTTGGAGGCTTACGGAAGCAAGGAGGAGCATGTTTCCTAGGCAAAAGGTGCAGAGAGGTGAAAACCCAGTTCCCGTTCTAGAACTAAGGAGGTTTAAGAAAATGCTGAGAAGCTGGATGAGGAAAATTTCTCCTGCAGCTTGCCTGGCCTGAAGAGCTGCAGGAGAACAACATATACATGGCGAATCACCTTCTGACTGGTCACTGAGGAAAAAGAGAGAGAGAGTGATAGATGCTGCAGAAACTTGGGAGCTGATTTTTAAATATATATATAATATAAGCATGTCTGAAGCCCCACTTTTGCTAAGGGACTCCGCTGGGGAAACTGGACGTCCAGGTTCACATTTCCTGAGTATTTTTCAAATGCCTCTGCGAACACAGAACCTTTCTGCAAAATGCTTATAAAGCACTGGCGGATACCTAGGTATTTTCCGGCATGAAAAATAAACGTAGAAAAAAAGACTGACATATCTTGGCAGCCTCCACGCATTACATGCTCCTTTCATATCCTCCATTATAAATCCACTAATTATACATTTAGAGAGTCATTCTGAAAGGTTAAGTCGTGGTTTGGGCCTCTGCCGACATGCAGGTGGACATCAACATCACCGACATGCCACAAATGCGGTTCCCAGCGAGCTCCAGTACAATACCGGACATTCAAGTAGGCACAGTGGTGTGGCGGAGGTGAGTCTGGGGAGGGGCAATGGACTTACATGTCCCCCATCTGATCCCAGAAGCAGGGGAACCGTCTGCAGGCTCGTGCGTGTTTATTCCTGCTCCAGGCATGAGTAGGCATCAGGAAAGTGTTTGTTTTTACGTTAAAACATCCAGAAAGTGTAGAGACGATAGAGAAATAAGTGACTAGCTTTAGATTACAAAGTCCCACACTAGGATTTGAACCCTGGCCACCCAGCTCTTAAGCTACTACTGTAACCATCATGCTATTAGATATCTTGGTTCTGAGGTGTGCTCCTGGGGATGTCTATATAGGCGTTTGATACATGTGCCGATCAGGCTAGTCCACGCTTCTGGAATTGGGCCTGAACTTGCACCTGCCTTTCTTTCAGACGTTCTGGCTTTGGCGTCTCAGATTGCGCTTGGATGTCCCATTTGAAATGTGCCTCTTAGCGGGTAAAGTGCATTGCCAGGTGCATATTTGGGGCCTATTCCATAAAGGAAAGCATGTGTGGACTTTACTTTGGAGACTATGGGCGTACGGATGCGCATGAGTCTAGTTACAGTACTCATGCCTGCTCTAGGGTGTGCCTAAATCCACGCAGTGATGTGCGTAAGTCATAGTATTCTTTAACTTACACATGTGGATTTAGGCCCTGCCTATGCTCTGCCCAGGCTACGCCTCCATGCAAAGCTCAATTAAACAGGCGTGCACACTTGTGGAATAGAGATTGCACAAAAGACATACATACGAACTATTTTGAAATCCCCTACCAATAGAGAACTTCCCCACAACAATCACAGAAATACACCCACAGGAACCACGATACAACAAGTGACTAACACAGACAGACCTCTCACTAATAATCCAGTTATTTTTCCGCAAAATGCCCTATGCAAACTGTTGTTTATTGCTCCTTGTAAATAGTTCCCTGTAAATAGTTCTGTTACTATTACTGTTCCATACTATTACTGTTCCATACAATATTACCTGTACATAGTTTAAAAACACTGTTCTATGTAAAGTATACAGAAGTATACAAAATTGTTAACTGTTCCAGGTAAACCACCCTTGATCTCTGGAAGGGGCGGTATAGAAGAAATTGATAAATAAAATAAATAAATAAAACATGTAAGTATCCATTCATGTATGTAAGTCCTTCAGAATAGGAACTTAATGCACATTTCAAGTGCTTAACTCTGCATCCCCTATATAGAATCAGTCCCATAAAAGGGCAAGTCATGTATGTGGGACCTATTTTATAAGGTAAAGGGCGTGCATACCTTTTATAGAACAGAAGTGCCTTAACCTAATCACCCCACTTACACCTGCTCTAGTGCGAGTGGAAATGCCTGCACCTACATTGGTCAGTAAAACGCGTAAGTTATAATGTTTTATAACTTCTGCGCATAGATTTAGGCCCTGTCTATTCTTCATGCAAGCTCTGTCCCTGTGCACACCTGAACTGAAAGTACACGTGACAGGACTTATGCACATGCTTATAGAATAGCAACCATCTAAAGCAAGCCCTTTAGAATAGGGACTTTCATGCGTAACTTTCCCTAAACAGAATTGCCCCTGAGTAGCCCCGTTTTAGAACACAAAGGGCCCATTATTGAAAAGCACTTACCTGGGCAGCTGCTATATGGATAAGTCCTGCTGAAAAAGATATTCAGAGGCATTATCTAGATAACATGACTAAACATCTCCTCAGAACACCTCAGGACTACTGCACGAGTTATCTGGATAGCATTGATTTTCACCACTACTGTCCAGGTAAATATCCAGATAACTTGGGGAAGCAAAAAGCTGTTCTAAATGCAGCTGGATATTGCCACTAAGCAGATAGAGGTGCTGCTGTCTAGCAAGCCCGGATATTCACTGGTGGAAACCGGATATGTTCTGTTGCCAGGGCTGGCCCCAGATTTGCTTCAAGGTGTTGGTGACCTAGACAGACCTTACATTTCCGTGATTGTCAAAATCCATTGCTTAGCTTGGAATGCCCTGCCCTTCCCCTCCCCCCCCCAAGATGTCACCCTAGGCAATTGCCTAGTTTGCATAATGGTTGGTCCAGCCCTGTTCGCTGCTGAGAGTGTGGGTGTGCATGCAATTGAGTCAATTACACTGAATTATCTGGGTTTCATTAAAGCGGGGGCAGCCGCTAGGTGCTTTCAATAGCCCAGCTGCTGCAAATCAAAATGCCCCCCATGCATTCCTTTGAAATGAAACAGGAAATGTTGTTAACATTTGCTATTTTGTTTTGTTACATTAGTAAAATGAAAAGACAAAAAAATGAATAAAATGCCATTTCTTTTCCTTTCGTGATAAAAAGCTTGGCCCCCGTTGCTATCATAATCTGCCGCCACAGGAGATGGGATAGAGCTGCTTCCTAGCATTACACAGGCTCTCGGTTTAATATAGGATCCAGTTTAGAATGTTTTGTATAATCTTCAGGATCCTTCGTAGCTGGCAGACAGAGCGGAGAAGTGTGTCTCTCGCGTTGCTGTGGTTGAGTCAGGGCTGCAAGCTGTTTTTTTCAGCAGTTACAAAGTTTATCCAAGTTTCCAAGAGAAGCAGTTTGCAGGGAAAGCACCAGACCTCTAGAAAGCCTCAACCTTAGAGAGGAATTTCATTGCCTCACTTTTTGAAAAAGAACTAAAGATTTGCAATGAAAGACTTGCACGCCATTAATCTGTGTGGTTTTACCAAAGCTGCCATTTTATGCACTGGGACGTAGTTACTAATAACACACGTTAAGAGGGTGTTAGAGCATGTTTGGAACTTGGGGTTTTTAATCTTTATTTTAATGAACAGGGGAGTGGCTCGTGAAGAATTAGGCCAAGCTGGGCTAGATGCTATTTTCTTTAGATATATATGGAATTTAAATTTTTGTAAGAAACTGAGGGTCCGATTTTAATCTGGGCAGGACTAATCGTCGTAGCCGCCAAGCCTTGCCCGCCGACCCTTTAAAGCCAGATTTTCATTTCCACAATAATGGTAATGAAAATCCGGGTCATGCCACACAGGCTGGCAGCCACCTAGCTTTAAGGCACAGAGCGGTAAGCGGGCAGCATCGAAAATCACAGCTACCCGCTTAATGCCATTCCCCGCCTCTGCGATGCCCCGGAACACCCCCAACAAGCCCCGATGCTAAGTGGATAGCATCCAGGTGCATTAGGGACTTAACCGGGATTTTCCAAAGGCACTACCCATATAGGTGGCTTTGGAAAATCCCGGTTAAGGCATTTACACGGATAACACCGGCTGTTACTCATGTAACTGCCTTTAAAAATCAGGCTCATTTTATTTGCTAGCTCGATTGGGTTTTCTGTTTTGAGGAGTGTTATTCATTTATTATTTATTTATTTATTTAACTGGTTTTGCTATACTGGTTTTCTATCAGTCAAAACGGTTGACTTACAGTGAGGTTCAAAATTACAAAAAACTTCTAACAGCACATGGAAGAGCAGATCATAGAGCGGTGTACAGAGGGCTGGAACAGTAAGAGGGTGATATTAGACAGTAAGAGGGATAGCACCAGACAGGTAGGGCATTCGGCATTAGGGGGGAATGGGTGTGTGGTAGTCTATTTTGGGAGTCTGAGC
This sequence comes from Ichthyophis bannanicus, assembly GCA_033557465.1. NCBI lineage: Eukaryota > Metazoa > Chordata > Amphibia > Gymnophiona > Ichthyophiidae > Ichthyophis > Ichthyophis bannanicus. The sequence continues at coordinate 10,324,767 of CM066039.1, read as the reverse complement.
TGTAGTGTTCCTGGAAGAGGCATGTTTTCAGTTGTTTTCTGAATTCTTGATGGGACTGGATGGTGTGCAGGGTATGGGGTAAGGCGTTCAATAAGGTAGGGGCGTAGAGTGTATAAGCTCTTAGGCAGGCATACTGTTTGCTTTTTTGTATTTGGGGTGGCAGACGGAGGAGGTTCTGTGTGCTCTGTCTTCACGGTCTGGTAGTGCTTGGTGTGCTGATAAGTGTTTGTAGGCAAACATCGGTGAGGCTATTGCGAGCTTTGTGAATGATAGTGAGGACTTTGTGTTTGACTTTGGACGCAATGGGGAGCCAGTGGAGTGATTTCAGTATGGATGTAATGTGCGTGTGCCTGGAGAATCCGAGAAAGGTACGTGCAGTTGTGTTCTGTGCGATTTGCAGTGGTAAGATGGTTTGTTTGGGTAGCCCCTGGTAGATGATGTTACAGTAGTCAAGGAGGAGTATGATGGTGGTCTGGCACACTGCGCGAAAGTTGTCAGTGGAGAGGAGGGGGCATAGTTGCATAGTTTTCTGAGTTTGTAATATACTGACTTGGAGGTGTTCCAGATGTGGGGTTTGAAGCTCAGTTGCTGGTCTAGAATGGACTTAAGAACATAAGAACATAAGAAATGCCATACTGGGTCAGACCGAGGTCCATCAAGCCCAGTATCCTGTTTCCAACAGTGGCCAATCTAGGTCATACGTACCTAGCAGTTTAACCTGGAGATCTGTGTTATCGATTCTGATGGCTGTCGGTGGCATGAAAGCTGGGTCTTTGGTGATGTGTAGGATTTCTGGCTTGCCGTAGTTGACTGCCAGGTTGTGGAGCTGAAGCCAGTTGACCATTTCCTTGAAGCAGGTCAAGATGCTAGAGTAATCGGAAATGATGTAGTGAAAGGAGTGTATAGCATGATGTCATTTGCATAGATCTTGTAGCCAACGTTGAACTTCAGGATGATTGCACATAACGGTCTGATGTATATATTGAAGAGCAGGGAGGAGCGTGCAGATCCCTGGGGTACTCCTTGAGTCAGAGTGTAGGGGGAGGATGTGCAGTGTCTGACTTTCACCTGCTGGCTGTGTTATGTGAGGTAAGAATGAATCCACTGAAGCGGAGTGCCTTGTATTCCGATATCGTGGAGCTAGTTTAGCAGAAGCTGGTGGGACACTGTGTCAAATGCTGCAGATATGTCAAGGAAGAGCAGTATGGATCAGGATCAGATTGGATAATTTTATGGCTTAGTGCAACATTATAAAAAAAAACCCAAAAGAGGAGCAACCTCTCACATAAACCTCAAGGAACACAAAGAGGGAGTGGTAGTAGTGGTCACAAGTGCTTTATTGATGAATAAACGCCCCAACGCGTTTCGGCAGCGCCTTCATCAGGGGGCTGAGAACTGCAACAAACATTAATAAATAACAAGAACACATATCACAATTGTAACATATAGAATGTAAAACATTACAATTATGTAAAAAGGAAAATACATCACATTAAAAAACTTTAAAATTAAACAATAAATCGTTAAAAAGTATAAATGAGTTAAAAAATAGTTAAAAGATATATATATATATATATATATAAATATAATGAAAATAAGAAATATAATAAAGATGAAGGACAGACAATAACTTAATGGACACAGTGAAAAGGAATTCCATACAGATGTAACTATAAGAATACATATAGTTATGGATATCAATAGGCACTATGGAGCACACAGCAGAGTACAAACTTGTGCAAATAAGTTAATTCTATAGTTGAATGAAGCTAAAAAATATATTGTAATGTCATAATTAGCGTATGTAAATAAATATTTTCAACAAACATGAAAATACAACATCTGTTGTAAATGACGGGAAACCCAGAACAAAAGAACCAGACCAGGATAACGAAATAAAAAGGACAAATTATATAAACAAACATGTATAATATAATAACAAATTATTAAATTATATAAAAATATTAGAAAATAAATAATCATGTATGGGGAAGAGCCAGGGGAGGGAAAAGATAAAATTACATATTTATTGATGAAAAATATTTTATAAGCAAGTGAAAAGTAATCAAATAAATAAATAGTTAAAACCCAGCAAAATTGCGAGGTAAAAATAGAACTTAAAAACACCCAAATTGATAAAAACTCTTAGCAACCATTATAACTAATATGCTAAAAAAGCCTAATAAATGGCAGCAAAGCAATGCACTACTGATGAAAACTGTATAAAAATAAAATTAAAGTCGAGGAAATAATAAATAAAGAACCGGTAATGATTGCACAGAACTAATAAAAGGACATGAGTACCGGAGTTCCTGAAATAGCAAAGAAACACAACACGGTGAATCTTTTTTACTAAACAGGGCATAAGAATGTTTAAAATGTATCTGTAGAAACTAATGAATAGCTGCATAGTTGAGAGGGAACTGTATAGAAATGCAATCCAATTGAAGCTGCATTGTATAGAAAATGCGGGATTAGTGCAATGAAGAAAAGGTAAATGCAAAAGCCAGCAAAGGACATGAAACCAACAGTGGGGATTAAAAGCTTCAAATAGAACCATTAGTAAAAATGTTCATGGCTGATGACCAGTGAATCATCTATCTTGTAGCACACACTACCAACCAAGATTTTTTTTTTTTTTTTTTTTGTGCCATCAGGTCAGTGTTGACTCATAGTGACCCAGCTACCTCTGGGTTTTCTTGGCAATGTATCACTGGAAGTAGATTGCCAGCCTTTTCTTCTGAGGCAATGGAGGTAAAGTGACTTGCCCAAGGTCACAAGGAGTGTCAGTGGGAATCAAGCCCTTGATCTTCTGGGTACTAGGCTACTCCTCCACTCCACCAACCAAGATAGTGCAACATTATTTCATTATGTTTAATTGAATATTATGGGAGGTTGTGAACACTGTATATACTGAATTTGAATGATCATAATCCACTTGAAACCCAGTTCACCCTGGGTAACGTGCAGGGGCGATCACCAGTGCAGTAATACAAATGGCACCAGTCAACATGAGACCATTGTCATTTTAGATAACTTCTGTACAACCCAACGAGGAGGAGCCTAGGGGCCTGGAAGGGACAGAGAGAGGGCAGTGCTTGGACCCAAAATATTTTCTATTTTCATTTGTTTATATTTTTTATTGTATTTTTGTTTGTATTTTTAGTTTAAATAAAACAAAATGAAACAAAGGCATTAAAGCCTTTAGGAAGGATGGGGGTGAGGGGATGTCTTTGGACGGGCGAAGGGCTATACTCGTTTGGCTTTTTTGTTTGGGAAAATCTGATAAAGTTAGATCTGCTACTCGCTATATTTTGTGATTTCAAGGGTGAGTACTCTTTTGAACTGTTGTATGAATTGTTTCATATATTCGATGTGCTGCTCACTCTCGAAATACTGGTTGGTCTTAATAAATAAAATATAAAAAGAAAACGGAAGTAAATTTCATACACGCCTCTAAAGGTTAGACAGCATTTAGCTATTCATTAATAATATTGTGGGGGAGGTGTGTGTTGGGGGGGGGGGATGTTGGTGATAAACCTGATTGAAATGATTTAACGAAATCCATACAATGGCCAACCTAGGAACAGTGGGTAGAAGGTTCTATTAAAATAGGGGAACCCCCCCCCCCCCACATGGTTGTCAGTAAAACTTCCTGTTGCCTTAGTCCCCAGCGTCTTTGTTCAGATTGGGTTGGATGGAAAAGGAAAACGGAAGAAAATGCTTGGCCCAAAATGACAGTGTATGTGATAAAAATAGGGAGTATTTCCTGCGGTGGAAGAGGGTTGGCACAGGTCCCTTCATAAAAATCAGTAACGGCAAGAAGTTGAGAACTCCTTGCTAAGGGCAAGTTAGCAACGGCTAGATTAAAATTCTGGGCAAAAAGTCTTTGGAGACGCTGATTCATTTCTTGTTGTGGCTTTTCAATAAGCCATTGCATTATGGCAATGCAACTGACTTCTGGCCCTTGAGGGTCACAAGCGGGTCAGATTTTCAGTCTATCGCTAATGAATATGCATGAGATAGATTTGCATATAGTAGAGGTATTATGTATGCTGATCTATCTCATGCATATTCATTAGGGATAGCCTGAAAACCAATACCACTTGCAGGTCTGAAGGACTGGAATCAAATAGTACTGCAGTATTTTTCACACTTAAATCAAATCTAAGATGGAAAGACTTTGGTCCTCTTCAAGCACATAGGTTTCTAAGTGAAAAAAAATCACGAAACATATTTTGGCCTGCTGGTAGATCGATGCATCTTGCTCAAGTAAAAAGAGCTGACTTAAGATCAAATCTCGTGGCTTCGTCATAAGTCGCAACAGACCAAGCAAAATGTGCCTTCAAGTTATTAAAATGATGTTAGGTTTAGTAATGGTGATCCTTTTCCTAGGGTGATGTTTTCCCACAGCAGTTTAACCAGAGAAAGATAAAGTTTCAGTTAACTTGTTAACTTGATTGGCAAATACTAACCAGAGGGTCAAGTTTCAGCCAGGAATAATTGAACGTTTTGACTCATATTAATTCCATTTTCAACTTGCGTTAAACCTAAGGGTGAAAAGGTCTGGTCTGTCCCATGGCCTGCAGCATTTGAACAGCTGTTTTGAGGTAATTTTCAGGTGCATGTTTGTGTGAATTACATAATAGTGAGTTTAAAGGAAAACATAAAACCCCCCCGACCATTTTTTGAGAAATTCACAAGCAAACCACCTCATAGAACTTGAACGGAAATTATAGTGGATATTTTTCTAATTATTATTCCGATATCCTATTACAAAATATACGTACTTAACTTCTGGGGCTGCGTTGATTTTCTCTCACTTACTCGTTTCTGAAGCAAGTAGTCCATAAAAAAGCTGCACCTGTAATAATTACAGAAATTGGAGAAAATTCATTTTCTTCTACTGCTAAATATTGGATGGATGGGGGAAAATCTTTGGATTTGATCCCACCTGCTTGTTTTCACCATAGATACAGTCACAGTTTTTGACCCCCAATGGTGTAGGCATGTGTTGAATATCAAATGTTCTTAATGGAGCGGCTCAGACAAATTAGTGAATCAATGAAACACGAAGCAATCAATGTTTCATGCATATAGTTCAGAAAATATGAAAGAAACAAAGTCTAATCTCCACTCAGTAAGTTCCATTGCTATTTAAAAATGCGTATACCTACAGAATAATTAAGGGGTGACAGAAATTCCTTCTAAGCAAAATTCTTTATAAGCCAATAATGTGTTCGTCTACCTTTCTTGTCAAACTGTTTCATTTATTTTAGTTATCGTTAATTGGAAGGCTTGAACCTCCTAATGATGCAGCCCCCTCCCCACTTAAATTCCCATGAATTCTTTCTCACTGATGGTTTAAGCCTTGAATGTACAACGGCAGCATGACAGCGATCTTCTTCTGGCAGAACTGGACCACCCTGAAGATGAGAGAGAGAGAGATAGCGTGAAGGCGAAGGTTTAAGAACCCTAAAGACCCTGCTTGCTCTTGTACATGCAATGAAGCTGTAAGGGACATGTTTGCTAAGCTGCACTAGGTGTTAATGCACACTTGAGTGAGCGCCGATGGACCACGCTAAGAGTGCGTGTGCTGAACGGACAGCGTGGGGTTCATTTGGTGCTACCTGCTTAGCATATGCAGTAGGGAGGGAAATGGGTGGGGTAGGGTAGAGCCAGAGCACAGGCGTGTCTGCACAGTGCAGTTTAGGGCAGGGTTTGCCGGCAATATTGCAGTTACTGCGGATGGCATTAAGCGCATCCGCATGAAGCACAATGGCCACTGGCGCACATTAGGGTCCAATTCAGTGTGGTGTCTGCTGAGGCCGCGCTGTACACAATCCCAACAGGCAGCGCACTATTGTTGCATGTACTACACATTTATTTTTATTTTAAATGCATGACACCTGCAGAAGCCTGGTGCACTTTAGTAAACATGTCCCTAAGAAGCCCTTTTTGCTTTCATGAGCAACTTTTTCCATGCAAAACATTGCAATAACATTTCTCCTTTTCCACAGGATGAAACAATGGCCCTTCGCACATCTCCAAAGAAGATCCAAGCCAGTAAGGATCACTTAAGCCACACTGAGTCTGTCCATGTCACGTCTTGACAAAAAGTGCTCTTTATTTATGTGTAGGGGTCCTAGAGCCCCCAAAAACTTTGCACAGTTTTCCTTTTTGGGACCATTAAAGTGACTCTCTTGATGTTCCCTGTTCTGTTCCTTCCCAGTGATGCCTTGCACAGGTTTTCTGGGGGAAACAGGGTGTAAATGTTATTAGCATGGAATTATAGACTTGGACCCAGTGCTAATGATCTGTCTAAATTCCCCAGTTAATACATAACATAGAGCCCGATTCCAAAAGGGGCGTGTCTGGGCCGTCTGGACGTCCCCGTACAGGACGGGCCTGTTAGGACCCGATTCTGGACCACAGGAACAAAATGTTCCCGTGGTACATGGAATCGGGTCTGAGGATGGCCCAGCATGTTGCTGCCTGCCTGCGGGAACATCTTCCCCCACAGGCTCGCTTGGCTGCTGTGGCTCGGCCCCCGCCCCCTTTCCCACTGCTTGACCCATGTCTGGCCAGCTGGGGACTGGATCAGCTGCAGGGACTTCCCTGCACCTGACCCTGGCCTCGGGGGGGGGGGGAGGGGGAGGGGGAATTCCAGGGCCTGATCCCTGGGTCGGTGCTGCTTATTCCACCTTCGAGGTCGAATAAGCAGTACGTCCTGGCAGGATGTACAGGACAATGACCTGAATTGGCCCTGTATGTTCTGCCGGGCTGGCCCGCCCCCTCCCACCCCCCTGTCGGCTCTCCTCATCCTGCTGCTCTGGACGTGTGGGGAGAGCCGGAGGGGGAATCAGGCCCAGATGGCTTGCGGGGATGCACTGGGCCCATACTATTGGAACATTTGAACCCAGCCTTGTACTCTAGGGGTGTTTTGCAGAATATAAAGAGAGTTTATTTAGCAACATGTACAACACCTTGTCTGAAAATCTTGTGCTGGGTCTGTTTTTGTGTTGATGTTTGCAGACTTCCAGGCCATGCTGCATCTCATTTTCGGCCATCGTGCTGCAGTTTTCTTCATCCTGATGGCGGAAATGTCAGTTCCACCTACTAAGATGCGTCATGACCCGGAAAACTTCAGAGATCATGATACTAGCCACAGAAGCCTACGAGAAATGTTTGTATGTTGCTCACCTCTATCCGATGTAGCCAAAGATTATGATCTCTTCAGAACTGCTAAGTGCTGCTGTTCACCATATCTGGTTCTGGGAAATAGGGTCAAGGCTCTTCTAGATTCTCTTGCCGCCACACAAAACACATCGGAGCCTATTTACAGAGCTGCTTTAGGTGTTTAAAGGAGTGTTTGGAGGAGGAGTAGCCTAATGGTTAAGAGCACTGGCTTGGGAACACAGAGACCAGGGTTCAAGTCCCACTAGCACCCCTCGTGGCCTTGGGCAAGTCACTTAACCTCCATTGCCTCAGAAAAATCCAAGTTATAAATATCCCTGTTTAATGGACATTACTAAGTTTCAATGTAAACCACTTTGATTGAAATGATAAAGTGGTATATAAAACCTGTTAAATAAAAATGGCTTTTAATATGCACTAATAGCACATCAATTGTAAGGGTATGATCATTACTGCATTAAAGTTTCTAGGGGCCTATGTACTAACCGATCTGAGCTGTTAATACAGTAATTACCACACACTAAAAGTGGGGACCCACTCCCCATGTCATGGGGCATGGAACAGGTGGGGAATATGCCCAGGGCCGGTACAAAGACTGGAGGTGCCCTAGGCGGGCTCTCCATCCTGCCACCCCCACTGTTTCCACTGCCGCAGCTTCCCTACTGGCCAATGCAGAAAACCTGCGCAGCCTTTAAGCACAGATAACGCCACTTTAGGCATAATTAATGCCACGGTCAAATGCAGAAAAGAGACGGACGCACATGTAAACAGCAAAGGAAAATGTAGCACACAATTAACGCCAAGAGTATTTAAATTACAGGCAAACGAACTGGCCATAATAAAATGGCATCTGTCCCCGATGCTGAGAAACACAGCGGATTTCATAACCAGCCTTAGCGCCAATATCCCTACGCCTGGTCTTAAGGTGGATTAAATGTTCTACATGTGCCCTGATAGTATTTTAAACCTCTTCCTGGTACCTTCACAAAGGAGCAGGAACACTGCCTAAGCGCTCCCACTCCTGCACCGCTATCTTGATGCACTGCGCAGGGTCAGACTGCCATATAAGGTAAAATATGGTGGCCTGACCATGACTGGCACATCGCAGGATGCACTACACAGGGCCAGGTGCTGCCTTTTTGAAGATGTTGTGGCAGATGCGCGTGTGCAGCGCTCCTGCTCCTTTATGAAGGTACCGGGGAGGTTGAGGGTATAGGGGCCACTGGGCTACCAGGGTTTTTTTTAGTTGGGCGCAGGTAGGGGGGATCAGGGCTTCTGGTCCACCAGGGATTTGCTTTCTGTCAGGGGCTTTCTCTGATGCCTGGATCATCTGAGAGAAAGTGTCAAACTTCCCCTCAGATGATCCAGGTATCGGAGAAAGCCCCCGATGCCATCAAAATACGTCGGGGAACATATGCAAATTAGCCATGCGGTACCCCTGTTTCTCAGCGAGATCATGCCAAACTTGCACTGTCTTTTGCTTGCATGTATTTGGCTGCTGTCTCAGTTTAACGCTGCCATTTGCGCCAAGTTTTAACTCGTGGCTAATTTGCATATGACCCCCTTTCTGCACGCCAGTGCTGACATCATGTGCCGCAAAGAGGTGCACAGCGTTGATGGCTCGCAACTTCAGCACCGGCTTTCTGAATCAGTCTGCTAGTGCCGACCCTGAGTATGCCTGATGGTTAAAGTAGACGTGGTTACCACAAGTTAATTGTTAATGCAGCAGATAACGGGAGCAGTTAACACAGCTTAAAGCGGTAGGTTTAATAGCGTTGCTTTATCTGCCATTATGGTGAGGCATGATAAAGCCATTCTATCCATATGAATCGAATGGAAAAATGTGGGGAATACCCCGAACAGATAGCAAACAGGTTTTGTGCTTACTGCACGTTAAATTTGGCATGAACCAATATATTACGGTGCAGTTAGCAATACTTCCAGCAGCCATATATCTGCCTTCTGCGCTCATGCATATTAACAATTTCTCTGCATTAACCTCTCACAAAGCATTGAGAACACCAGCAGCAGTTTTTACAGAGGTTTTACCTAGTGCATCTTCACATTAAATGCAAAACCTTAGTCATAACAGATGCGCTGTTTTTAAACCAGTGAAACGCAAACATAAAAATGAGTGACATCCTGATTTGAAGAAAACTAGCAGATGCTTCTGGGACAGACAGACATGGACCCTGAGAGTCTGTAGGGGGAAAGAAGAGTATGGTAAAGTGCGTATTTATCACTATGGTCATTGCTCCTCAACTAAGGGGTATGTTTATTAAACACCGCAGAATTGCGCATCCGCGCAATAGCGCACGGAAAGCAGCACTTAAGTGCTCTTAAGCGCCCCGCACACGTGCACGTCTCCCCCGCACACGTGCGCGGCACACTAACGGGCCCCGCACAAGTACGGGCCCGCAAAAGTCCGATAGAGGCGTGGAAAGGCTAACGGAGGGGGGAGGAAGGCTCCCGAGGGGCGGAGAGACGGCTGCAATGGGCGGGGAAGGGGAGGGGAGAGGCTCCTCGCACATTTACGGGGCCGAATATACAAGTAAAAAATACCGTGAGTGAAATGCCCTGAAACGTGTTAAATGCCGTGAAACACTCGCGGTAGAGGGCATTTAAAGGGAAGAGAAACCATTTCCGTCAGCAATGTACAGGAAAACCGGGGAAACCTACAAAACGTGAGCAGTGTGATACATGTGCACAGAACAAAAGTGCAACTAAAAAGCAAAAATGACCACAACAAAAATATTTAAAATAGTAATTCAGCTGGGCAACAACAAAAAACACTCCCTGGAAAGCTCCATAAAATTAGAAATGAATTTTGGAAGGGTCTACGGAGTGGAGACCCTTCCAAAAATCATTTCTTGCTATTGGAGCTTTCCTTGGAGTGTTTTGTATGGTTGCCCATTAATAACACTGTTGCCCAACTTGGCTATCTTTTTTCCCCCTTTTTTTGCAGGCATTTTCGTGGTGTATTTGCACTTTTGTCCCCAGACAAGGTGAACGAGCCCACAGTAAAAATGTGCAGAGCATGGCTTCCGACTCCTTCTTGCCAGGTTTCCTATCTCCAGGGACTGAACTGTCTCTGTGGCCACAGTGTGGTGCAGCAGACAGAGCAAGTATCTCTAGGACCAGAGAGTCACAGGTTCAAATCCCAGCTGGGGCACCTGCCAGCCCTGTCCCCATATTTTACCCACCACTAAACAGAGATTGTAAAGACAATCCTTTATTGCAGAGAACATAAGCATGTTGCAAACACCCATATTTTACCCTACACCGCTCACACACCATAACAATGGGCATTACCTACAGCCGAGTCCCCCAAATGCAGGCCTGGAGTGCCACAACTCAATCAGGTCATATGGTTTTACTACGATAAGAACATGCCAGCATGTTGGCGGAAGGGTACAGGTGGTGGAGGGGCAGTGGCTGCTAGCCACAGAAGACAGTGGCCTAGCCATGTGCAGGATGGCACCGTCCACTGCAACAGACAGGCCCTGTCGGATGTACAGTCATGGACCTCCCAGGGAATTCAGCCAATCTGTGGCAACACAGTGGTGCAGTGCACACAGACAGTGTGTGCAAGAACAGAAGGTCACAGGTTCAAAGCCCAGCTGGGGCTACTGCCAATCCTGTCCACATATTTTTCCCACAACTAAACTGTGATAGTAAGGACAAACCTTTATTGCTGAGGGCATACGCATTGGTAATATGCCTATCTTTTACCACACCGAGCACAGACACCATGAACAGGGGCATTACCTAGAGCAGAGTCTCCGAAATGCAGTCCTGGAGGACCACACACCATTCAGGTTCCATGATGCCTCTAATACAAATGCCTGTGCTGCATATCTATGCACCACCCCCATGGCATGTATATGTAGCTCATGCATATTCATGAGGGACAGCAGGAAAACCCAAACAGTGTTAGGCACACCAGGACTGGAGTTGGGAACCTCTGCCGTAAAGCAGCAGCCAACAGGGGCAGACACACCCACACCCACAGGCCCCATTGGCCAATGCCTCCTGGAGAGGCAGGACATTGGGCCCTGCGTGCATCTCCCAATACTAGCACCTGCATACCTTAGCAATGCTACCCTACACCTGGGTATACGGTACACAGCTCTCAAACGTTTGCTATGAGTACTGGCAGATAGACATTCCTACGTTAAGCACAGTTTGCTCTTTGAGCTCCATCATAACAATCTTTCTGATGTCTGCAGTGTGTGCTTCAGGTCTGGCCTCTGACAGTGGTCACCACCATGGGGAGTGACCCCCAACAGTATTGCGTACCATATCCATGCCTGTGCTGTGCCCAGGACTGGTGTGGTGGGCAAGGCTGATAAACCCCTCTATAGTAGCACAATGCTGGCATACGTGTGGGAGTGTGTGTCTGTCTATACCAGGGGTGGGCAATCTCGGTCCTGGAGGGCCGCAGACCAGTCAGGTTTTCGGGATATCCCTAATAAATAAGCATGCGATATATATGCATTACAGATATCCTGCCAATCTGACTGGTCTGCGGCCCTCCAGGACCGAGATTGCCCACCCCTGGTCTATACAGTGTGTGTTGATTGCAAACACCTTCCACAGCCCACACTGCCAACACTGTTGCCATTATTGGCCTGCCAATGTGCATAATGAGCAGCAAGGTACCATGGGTATAGCTCAGACAGGGTGGGCTGGCCAGGATGCATCTGCACAGGGCATAGGGCACTGCCTGGGACATTGTCATGGCCGGCCACCACCTACACAGACAGGGTGACCTCTTTCTGTCCTGCTGGGGGATCACTCTCACTCTGACTGTGCAGTGACCACAGCATGTCTAGGCATCCCCATAGTGCTATATAGTATTTCTCTCATGTGATATATATATGGGTTTCCTTTTGGGGCCCAGTCACTGACTTATCTGCTTGTGTGCACTGCCATCCCTGTTCTGGGTGCATGCATTTCCACCAGGACTAGCTAGCAGACTGTTTTCAGCTGGTCTGTGTCGTGATGGAGTGCCTTGCAGGGTGCAGTGGCTGAAGGCTTGCTGCAGGAGAATATCAGATAGTGGTGGGGTGCAGCTTAGCATATCCAGGCCTAATGTCTGTCTGATATTGTGTTATGGATGTGTATAGAGCTGCTTTGATTGCCCTGTAGGGTGTCTGTTCCCCAGCAGGATGGGGGTTGATGATCCACTTTACTGCCACTATTGCAGGGAGGTAGAATGTGGATCTGTTGATAGGAGACCCTGTTTTTCAACCTTGGGTGGTGGTACATAGCCCACCTAGGTGTCCATAAGGGGTTCCCCTGACGAAGACAGAAAGTGATATCCAAGGTGTTTCTGCAGAAACTACCTATCTCACAGATTAATACTGCTGTGGAGCTCTGGCATGTCCTCTTTCATCCATGGAGGGTGTTGTGGACCTGGTCCTGGGCGCCTCTTCACACCCTCAGGGTGAGCACAGTACCCGCACAATGTGACGGTGTGTAGCTACTCTGTGCCAGTAAAACACCCGGTCAGTACCCCCTACCAGGCCGAGGTGCTGTGTGGGTGCACACGGCCACTTCCCCCTACCACGCCGGGGAGCTGTTGGGGTGCATTCCCCATCTTGTGTTCATCTGTGGACAGCTGATTTGCATGTGCAGTGCATCATGGGTACGGGTGGCCTAACCCTATCCTGGCTACCACAGCAGACTGTCTGTGTGGTGACGTGCAGGCTCTCTGCAGCCAGCCAGGGGCTTGTTGGCAGCTGTAGCCCAATGGTTACTTCACTGCCTGAGAAGCCAGAGGTCATGGGTTCAAACCCACAGTGGGGTAATTTGCTAGGGTTGTCCAAAGTTTTTTTTATTTAATGTACATATGTTGATGCCAGCAAAAACACCCACAGCGTACTGTACCCAAAAGGTGCCGCTGAGGGTGCTTTATAGGGCGCCCTATAGGGCACCTTATGGTTGCCATCCATATAAGGTGCACTATACATTATTCTGTGACGCAACATATATGGTGACCTATAGGGGACAATCTGGGGTGCCTTGGCGGACAGTGAACTTTAACATGTGCCGTATGGGCCGCCTTATGTTAACACGCTTTGAGAGTGAGTTTCCTAGTACTGATAAATAAAATAGAATTAATATGCCTCCTACAGCACTCATCCCCATAATATGTTATGCCTCAGCCAGCTTTGTTCACTGGGCACTGTGAGGGATTGAACCCCTGATCCCTGCACCATTGGTCAGTGTCTTAACCATTGTGCTGTGGCTCTATTCCTGTGTTTGGACATTGCCGCACTGCCTTAGGCCTTCATGACGTAGCAGCGCACCGCCTTCTGCCGCCCAAACCGCACAAACTTAACAGCGCGCCGCCTAATGCCCACTATTTACAGTGCTATGCCTTATGACGCCCACACCTAACAGCGCACCGCCTAATGTCGCCCAAAATTAACAGTGCACCGCCTTATGCCACACAAAATTAATATGCCTCCTACAGCACTTTAACCCATTACAGTTATTGCCTCAGACAACAGCTTTTGTTGCACACAATGGGGGATTGAACCCATGGCCCCTGCACCATTGGTCAGTGTCTTCACCGTTGTACTACGGCTCTGTTCTTTTCTGTGCCCAGCAGCGCGCCACTTAGCCTTCCCACGCGCTAATGTGGACCCCGCACATTAGCGCGACACGCACAAGTACGGTCGCTTTCTCCCGTTTTTTTTCTTTTCTCTGCCTGAACCGCCCACTCCTTATATGGCACAGGCACACTACCGCGGCCCCGCACAATTTCGGAGTTTAGTAAACATACCCCTAAATCTCAACTACATTTTAGGGATGGAGGGAGGTTGAAGAAGTCTCTAGTGGAAAGTGCCTGTTAGTACTTCATGATGAGAACAGAGTGAGGAGAAGATGGAGAATTAAGTGTCTAGCCTTAGATCACTAAGACCCACACTGGGATTTGAGCCCTGACCACTCTGCTCTTAAGTCACTACTCTAAGCATTATACGAATGGGCATCTTGGTTCTGAAATGCTGTCTTGGGACGTCTATATAGACATTTGATACACGTGCACATCGGGCACGTCCACATTTCCGAAATCATGCCTGAACTTGCACGCGCCTGCTTTTTTTCAGACGTTCTGGCTATGCCGTCCCAGATTGTACTTGGACGTCCCATTGCGAAATGTGCCTCATAGTGTGGGACGGAAGATAAAGACCAGTATGGTCCATGTAGTCTGCCCAGTAAGTTGGCTGAAGTAGTTGTACCCACCACTCCGTGCAAGTCACCCCCTAAAAGATATTCAAGTTTATTTTGATTTTTTCCTCTTGTTATAAAGGGATCCACATTTAGGTTTTAATATGCATTTGTCTAAACCTCTGTCTTCCATATAATAGTTATCATATCTGACAAAAGGACATATTACTTTGAAAATGAATGTTATTGGCTGGTTTGGAAAATAGGTAAATGATATATTCTGTATATATTGAGAACATTTGTTTTATTTTCATAGCTTTTTATAGCAACTAATATTTTATTTATTTTGTTTATTTATTTATTTGTATTTAGTTCACAGCATTCCAGTAGCAGTTCAATGCTTGCGTTTTACACTGCTCTATGCAGGGCGACCCCCAGGATATGTATGATAAGAAGAGGTAAATCAGTGCTTTTCTGATTTCTCTTTCAAAGCATTATAGTAGTTTTTTACTACTTAAAAAAACAGAAGGTATTGAAATGAGAAATCAGGTCTGACGTACCTGTCCCTGGTGCATTGGAGCCAAGCATCCTCCCTCCACGTGAATTAAAGTTAGCATCCATTTTCTAATTATATTCCAAACAATTGAGCCAGAGATGAGGCTTATGCGAGCCTCTTTTTGCTGCATCTAGAGTTTGTCAATCATCCACATTAAGTCTAGATTCTGGTGTATACATAACCATGGGGCATGTCAGCTAATAAACTGTAAAGAAAAATAAAGATCATTACAGGCCAAGTGCATTGCCTGAACTCTGTGCTTTTCTCAAGCCAAAGAAAATATTGTTTCACCCTTCATCGACCCACATGTAATAATAGTCAAAACGTCAAGAGCGGGGTTGATCCAACTCTAAAGGAAAACAAACATGTAGGTGGCTTCTTTCAAAGGTCTTAGCCCCTCACCCCTCCATTCCAAAGGACTGGATTTAGAAGGTTAAGGTGGCGGAGCCGGAGACATGATATCACACATAGAGGTTTCCAGCTAACCAAAACAAATGCAGTGAAAATGGCCATTTTAATAATATTATATAGAACACGATTTGTTCGTTCTCACGTTAACGTTTCATTCCTATCCCAGACCATTAACAGTGAATAAATGTGGATTATTATTTTCCCACAGATGAAACCCTGTTGGCACCTTTTTTGGCCTGTCCTTGCATTGCTTCTGCCACAGATAGATTAACTGGTGGTTTTTAACGCCATTGTAATGAGGTGAGGTCTTCACGCCACTGCTGCTACTCACAAGATTGGAGCTTGTACTAATTCAATGTCTGACACATGTACTGTACCTTTCTTTGGCTCTGAAACTTTGGAAACACTTTTGCTTTTTAGGCTCTTCTCCCTCACAAAACGTTTCAAATTCTAAGTTAAGACATTTGGAATTTTCCTGTCTTTTCAAAGGTCGCTGTGCTTTTTCAAGAGAAGGTAAGGGATAGTTTATTGCCCTGAAACATTGTACTTTGCAAATAACCCTCTTAATTACCCTCCTAGTGTACTGATAACATTAATATTGATTATAACCTATTGCTAGGCTTATTTGTAGGGACATCTTTTCCGTCAAGAGATAGAAGCATATGTTAAGGAGTTTCAGGATAGCATTAATGGTATTACGACTTGTTATAATTAACCTGCTGTGGTGTTAATATTCTGCTTAGAAGTAATAGCAGTTCTACTTTATTTATATTCTTGCAAATGAAGGTGATGTTGAGGAGCAGCTGCAATCTATATCTTCACATCTTGTAGCATCAGATGAACTAAGCAATCTGCGCCAAAATAAAATGTTTGTCCTCTAATCCTATTTGTGCATGGCACTGGGCAAGTTTTGTGGAGCACTGATTTCTCTTATTGTGCCTGTTTAACAATACCTATATGAAGAATCTAGCTGTCCACTGGCATCTTAAGAGTCCCTTTAAGAGTGCTTTTGGTAGTAAATTCATGTTCAAGTACCGTTAATATACTTAATGGCCACCAGATGGCAGCATAGGTTCATGAGCAAAGTTTCTAAATTAAGAAACCGACACCCTTTTAAGGGCACTGGAAAGTTAGGATATTTTCTGCATAGTGCAGAGCTCCTCACACCTGTCCTTGGGACCCTCCAGCCTGTCGGGTTTTGAGGATATTCACAATGAATATTCAGGCAATAGATCTGCATTTAAGACATTATCAATGTATGCTAATTTATCTCATTCATCAAGGTTATTTTATAAAAATGCACCTATTTTCAGGTGCCTAAAACACACCTAAATGTCTGTATTTTAGTCATTTATGTACATAAGCGGCCATTTATATGAATAAATTACATCTTATAAAATACCGACTACCATAGAAGTGCGTGTGTTGTTGGCATCACGTGCTTTTGCTGTGGGTGTGCACACGGGTCGGGCAGAGCATAGCTGGGAGTGCAGGTATGTGCATTGATTATACGATATTATAATTGACATGTATACCTGCAAAATGTAGGTGTGAGTGTTTACACCAGCTCCGAGGCTCTAAGGCTGGTACAGTTCTCTGCACTTTAACGCAATCTCCACCACCTATGTACTCGACTCTATAAAATAGCCATAAAATAAGTATGACTGCATAAAATGACTCTCTAAGTGACTATCTATCTATCGATTGAAGAAATTTCTAGTCCAAGTTGTTTAACAGTCTAAGCGGGTTGCAACTTACATACAAAATTACTTTCAATAAACACGTCAACTGGCAAATAAAAAAACACAAGCTAAAAAAATGCATAGGGAGGAGTGGCCTAGTGGTTGGGGCAAGTTACCTCAGGCCAGAAGGTTAGGGGTTCAAATCCCACTAGAGGACAGCAACCTTGGGCTGGAAGGACTGGGGTTTCTAGTCCCACAGGTGCTCCTTGTGGTCTTGGGCAAGCCACTTAACCCTCCATTGCCCATGTTCCCTGTAAAATAGATATGTCCAAGTTATAATGCCCTGTTCAATGTAATTTCAGTTTGTTCAATGTAAACTGTCTTGATATCATGAAAGGCAGTACATAAAAAATGTTAAATAAAAGGTAAAATGAAAACATAAAAATAGAATATATTAGCTTTCTGATCTTTAAGATCTTAGCAATTCCACTGCTACCCGTTCACCTCTGCACAAGATACAGCACATTAAGATCCTGAAGGGTAGACTGCAGTGCCAACAAAGGATAAGTTGAAAAGAAAGAAAATCCTGCTGGAATAAATCTGCCTTCAGTTGTTTCCTAAATATCATAATGTGACCCAGTAATCTTAGTTCTAATGGTAGAGTCCCTCAGTGCTGGCCCTGCTGCTGAGAAAATACAGGAATGAGTCTCCATCAAACGCTCTTGCTTGAGCAATGGGATAACTAACAAATATTGACCTTCTGACCTCAGCATCCAAGGGGATGATGCAGCTTTAATGAAGTAAAAATATATCTGGGGACTTCATTATTTAAAGTTTTGTGAATCAATCTGACAGACTGGAAGGGGAGGAGGTTCAGAGGCAGGTTTGAGAAGCACTGAGTTACTGGATGGAAATCAGACACATTTCAGGCTGTAGCTTCAAACAGAAGAAGAAAACAGATTACAAGCCCTGCTTTCTAGCCCTCTTGCCTCTTACAGGCAGCCAGCTAGGAAAAGACACACCTTGGAGCTCCAGCGAGCTTGAGAGTTCCCAGTACAAGGAATAGGTTGGCATTGAGGAAGAGAGAAAAGCACCCAGGGCCAATATTCCAGCGCCATGGAAGTCAGCCGCAGTGGTTATGTATTGGCAGTATCGGGATAAGTGGTTATGTATTGGCAGTATCGGGATAAGACCTGCTGCTGAATAACTGGGCTGAGTGGTGCTTATCCGGTTAGGATGATTTTCAGCCAGCATTTATCCAAAATGCAACTTAGGCCTGCTTTTTGTGAGGCCTAAGTTGCCCAGATAAGTGCCAACTGAATTTTGCACGAAATGGATCAAGTTGGAACGTATCTGGTTAGAGCCCAAACTGCCCTCACTCTGCCTAACTAGGTAATGCCGGGGTAGTCTGTGGAAATATTCAGTAGCACTATACAGATAGTGCTACTGAATATCTCGGTCAGTGCCCTTATCCAGACAGCCTCTCATTGGTCATCCAGCTAAGAGTTCTGAATATTGATCCCTCCCCCCCCCCCCCCCACTCTCCGACACTGTGTAAGACTGATGAGTGATTTCTAACTTGAGCTGTCTTCGCAGGATCAGGGGATGCACATTGCTTAAGTTAAGAGGCATTCTTTACCATGGAAATATGAAGAACCACAGGGTGCCCAGCTCTCTGCACAAAGAGCAGCCCTCTCAGTGTGGGTCCCTTAACCTTTTTCTGTACAGCATAAACTGCATGGGGGGAGGGGGATACTGAGCAGTGGCAACTAGTGCTCGTACAGTGGCTAGCCATCGCCACTGAACTTTACACCCGGATATTCAATGCCGGGGCCGTATCTGCCACTGACGTGGAATATCGGAGTTGGCTGCTTAGCTAAAGTGGAGAAAGCTAGGTGAGCCTTTCAGGTGCCTAACCTTTCCCGCTTTGGGATAACTGGCCCATGTGCCGCCTCAGCGTTAGCCGGCTGGCATCAGGGTATTTCATGACAGTGCCTGGGGATGTTCAGGGGCATGAACCACGTCTGCAAACCACCTCAATGGCTTTGACTGTCCCCCCTACCTGCAACAGCAAAACCAAGGAAAATTCATGGACATTAACCAGCCACCCTTTTCTACCTACTTTACGTATCCTTTTCATGATGAAATGAGCAGCATACCAGAAAATAAAACCAGATCGTTTGTTAAAAAACACTTCTTATAGGCCGACCAAAAGAACAACCAGTCCACTGAGAGAAAAGGGAACAACTCGGGGGGGGGGGGGGGGGTGGCAACATGCAATGATAAATGATATGAGCACCAAAATCTGTTCTTCTTTCATTCTAGTACATAGAAACGTATCTGACTTTTATCATCCAAATTTATCATCTACTGTATATTCCTTTGACAGATCACTAATTTTTCATTTAGGAGAGTCCCCTGTTTCTCGCCTCTATGACGATTAAAGGGCAATATTATTATCCCATTATACAATTAAGTACAAGATAGGCCATGTATTTCTACTGACTCCCACCTAAGAGCAGTGATTCTTATGTGGTACAGCTGCATAGAAATCCTTGACTTTCATGAGAGAGTTCAAAAGAAGATTAATCACTGAAAGGGTGGTGGATGCTTGGAACGCCCTCCCGATGGAAGTGGTGGGGGCAAACACAGTGACAGAATTCAAAACAGCATGGGGCAGACACAGTGGATCCCTTTATAGCAACAGGATAAAATCAAAATAAGCATAACTATCTCTTATATCTGAACAAATAGGGGTGACCTACACAGAGCGGTGGGTACATCCCTAAACAAAGGCATGGGGAGGGGCGACCTGCACGGGGTGGCAGTTGCACCTATTCTTGCCGCCTTGCTGGGCAGACTAGATGGACCATACTAGTCTTTATCTGCCATCATATACTATGTTCGTATGTAATCAAAGGAATCACTTTATTTAATGTCCACATTGGGTGGGTGCAGCCAAAATGTCACCTGTAGCTGTTTACTTTAATGCCATCTGCTTGGTAACCTTTGTTCTTGCTATCGGTATGATGAGTGATACTTTCCCCTCCATCCCATATGCTGGACCACCATCAACCTGTAGAGTTTCTGGAGGTTCTCTGGCAGAGGGGGAAGACTTACTTCTGGACCCTCAGGGCTAGGGACCCACTTCTGCAGTTTTGGAATAAAGACACCTACATGCCAGAATGTGGTGTTCCAAAATTCACTGTTTACTGAGAAACTTGATGAGCAATAATGAGCTGACAAAAAGTGCATTTCCATGTGATGATGGAAGGTGTGCTGGCACGTCCCTTGCTGAATCCTCAATGATGATTTTCTGCCAGGTCGCTGACCTGGAACGTTTTCAGCTTGTTTCTTTTTCCCTATTCCAGCTGGAGTAGAAGATGGAAAATCCTACTAGCCCTGACCTGATATCATTTTATATTTTCCTGTAGAAAATTCCTACTGCAAATACCCCCTCAGGCTATGCCCAAGAATCAAAATTCAGCTACATGACTTAGCTTCCTTCAATATCACTGCGACCATGTAACCCCATCATTACTCTGTTTTCCCCACTGCCTCTCTATACATTTCTGACTTGCCTCTTTGCGGATGATACCAAAATCTGCAATAGAGTAGACACCCAGGAAGGGGTAGATAACATGAGGAGGGATCTAGCTAAGCTCGAAGAATGGTCTAGAATTTGGCAGCTGGGATTTAATGTTAAAAAATGTAAGGTCATGCATTTGGGCTGCAGAAATCCAAGGGAGCAATATAGTATAGGGGGTGAAGTACTTTTGTCACTAAAGAAGAGCGGGACCTAGGCGTGGTTGTGTCTGATGATCTTAATTTAGCTAAACAGGTAGAAAAGGTGACGGCAAAAGCTAGAAGGATGCTTGGGTGCATACGGAGAGGAATGGCTAGCAGAAAAAAGGAGGTGATAATGCCTCTGTATAAGTCTTTGGTGCGACCTCATTTGGAGTATAGTGTGCAATTCTGGAGACCGTACCTTCAAAAGGATGTGAACAGGATGGAGTCGGTGCAGAGGGTGGCTACTAAAATGATTAGTGGTCTTCATTATAAAGCATATGAGGACAGACTGAAGGATCTTAATATATACACCTTAGAGGAAACGCGGGATAGAGGTGATATGATTGAGATGTTTAAATACCTACGTGGCATAAATGTTCACGGAGAGAGCCTCTTTCAAATGAAAGCAAGTTCTGCTACGAGGGGACATGGGATGAGGGTGAAGGGAGATAGATTCAGGAGTGATATGAGGAAATATTTCTTTACGGAAAGAGTAGTGGATCCATGGAATAGTCTCCCAGTGGAGGTGGTAGAGATGAGGACAGTAACTGAATTCAAAAAGCATGGGACAAACACAGAGGATCTCTGAAGGTAAAAAGAGGACTGTTGTAGTTGTTATGGAAGGACAGACTAGATAGGCCATGTGGTCTTTTTCTGTCGTCATATTTCTATGTTTCTATGTGACTTACAATTATGCTCACTCTGCAGCTCCTCATTGATTCTCTTATCTGCCTCTACTCTTGTCCTTGTCAACTCCATTCATTTTTCAAGTTGTTCTCTGTTTCCTTTTTCGCTGCTAAGTCCCACCCCTGCTCCTGCAGCACTTTTTGCCTGGTACAGACTTTCTGAGCCTCTGCATCAAACTCCCATGACTAAAAAACCACCACCTTGAGGTTGCTCTTACATCTTGACCACTTCTCACAGAATCTCTTGACTAGATTGTAAGCTATGTCAAGCAGGACCTTTGTCTTTTACATGTGTCTGCACAGTGCTGTGTATACTTGGTTGTTGTTAAGTGCCAGTGAGTTGATGCTGACCCTATAGATAGTTGTCCATGTTGTGACTGGGTTTTCTTGACAAGGTGTGACCAGAGGTAGATTGTCAGGTTGTTCTTCCATGTAGGAAGTCTACAGCAACTGCTATTCTAGGGTAGTCTCCTATCCAAAAACTAACCAGGCCTGAACCTGCTTAGCTTCACAAGATCAGACTCACTCAGGATGGTGTGGCCCTACTGTATACAGTACCTGGTAGTCCTTTGGAAATGCGTAAGAGCAGTAGAAGAAGTAAATTTTTGGATTCCCCTCGTTGATACCTGATTACTCATTGTGAATATCCCCTGAGGATGTGCGCAAAACATTTTTTGCTTTTTGGTATTTTTAATTTTATTCATTTTTTAAATTTAAAATGAAATAAATAAATAACAAACATAACAAAACTGGAGATTTCCAATTTGGTGGCTTTTATCCTTGATGGACACAGGGTCTCTCCACACTTTGATCAGTGCAATGCAATGACTTCCCTCCCTGTGCCCAACTCCACAGCCTTGTTCCTCCTTGATTGATCTGGAGACTCTTTGGGATTTTCTAGTAGAGATGATCCCACTTCCCCATACTTATCTCAATGGCCCAAGCCTTTTCCCTCACTTTGCTTTCACTGCTGGCCGCTGACAGGGCAAGTGATCTGGGCATTATGCTGTCCTGGAAGAGCCACTGGTGAAGCACCAGCTTTACTGGGTAGGCTGGAACCAATCCTTAGTGTGACAGACTCTCCGGTCCATACAAAGATGCTTGGCAATTGAAACACTATAGAATGACAGGATTAATCTTCACCCAATGACATCTAGGACACTTGGACCACCTGATGCTTACTCCTGCCTCAACTGAGATCAAAACCCAGTCTTGAAGTTGGTAAGTTACCATGCTTTCTTGTAGTCATCTCAGAACTTTGGGAAACAATAATGAACCTCCTCATGCCTGTTAACACTGTACGACTGATGCTGCTACCGTTAATCATCATCATCATAATAATAATGTCTTGCAAAGATATGGAAGAAGTGACTGTAAAGAGACTTACACGGACTTATGCTCCACGAAATTTCATTTCCATTTCCTTTGCCCTAAGCACAGGCATGAGTGGATGGTATGAAGAATAATCTAGCAGGTAAAACAAGGGGCTGAGAACAGGTTCAAATCCCACTTTCCCCACTGAAACTTCTTATGACCGTGGCTGAGGAATTTTATTTCTCATGACCCCTGGTGCACATTTAGATTGGGAGTGGGGGAGTGGTTAGCTCAGCAGTCCACCTTAAAAGGGTCTACAGCTCAGAACTCAGGGCTGGGAGGACGTGACTCAGGGAAGCAGTGTTCCCCGGCGGAGCCAGCATTGCCACGATGTAGGCATCAAAAGGATGACCAAGCAGGAGTGGTGACATGCTGATCATTCACAGGAGAGGTGTGAGTGATACGTCCTAATGATTAAACTGTTCCTGTGTGGGCCATGGTGTAGCAGCTGGCAGAAGAATACATGACTGTACATAACGGGCATATGCTGATGGATGCCTGAAGGATGGATGGTGGTAAATGAGAGTGCAGTATGGCCTTGCTGTCCCGATGTACTTGAGGTCCTCTGTGCCACAGTGTGGCACTAACCCCTGAGGCAGCAGAGGTGCAGGGCGTGCAGTCCCTTGTCACCTGCTGTACATTTCAAGATAGGTACATGTGCACATACACTAAATGCAAACCACATTTATGACCCCTGCAGTCCATCACTGACCATCCAGCCTTCCTCAGGGAGCCATGCACATGTCTCCCACCATCAGAGAAGATAAGCAGGTACTGGGTAAAGCTCCAGTGATCACAGTCACTGCTATGGCTGCAATGTGGGCTATGTGTGCCAGGAATGGTTACCCCCTTTATTTTCCAGGATGCACCTCACCATCTGAGTACCTGTACACTACCTTTTACCCAATGGAGAATGCAGCGATCCATCACATCAGCTATGGACTGAACAGAAATGTTGTGTGCATCATGGACATAACACCCGCCACATGTGCTAATGACCTTTATTGCCGTCCACCCTGAATGAGAGGAGGGGCACACATCACCTGGGCCCCAGAGCAAGATCAACAGCAGATGGACTTCCCAGGTGCTGGAGCAAATCTCTATCACTACCAGTGCGCTACAGGTATTGTCTAAAGTTTGTGATGTAAGTCACTTGGTAATCTGTACAACTGCAGCATGCTGGAGTGACCTGTCTTATCTGGGCCTTGTGTGCTGCTCCTGCTAGCCAGGGATTCTCCTATAATATCTCATGCCGGTCACTAAGGTTCTGGTGGCAGCTGTTGCCAAAGAACCCAAATGCAGTAAGTGTTGCCTAGGCAACGGGGGGGGGGGGGGGTGCACTGACACCAAGAAGAAGGGCCTTGCAAGACTATAGTTAACAGCAGGTTACCCACAGCCAAAGAAGTGCTGCTGGCCTCACCTGGGAATTCCAATGAAGTAGATCTATCCCAGGCAGCCTGCATATGTTAGGCAACACTGTCCTGCATCAGCCACTTACATACCATCTGTGCCCTGTCTGCCAGCCACCATGAACACATTGGCTTTGAACAAACAGCATGGACAACCAGCTGACTATCTAGTGTTCAGACCACCATAAAAGAAACAGCCCACATATTACTACAGCTTGACTTTTTAATAGCACCATGTGCATATATAGCCATGACAAGGTCACAGCTCGATCAGAGTGAGAGCAGCCTCTCAGCATGAATATATGTGTACACCCAGCTCATGGCCGTGGCAGACACATGCTAAGATGGCTCAGCCATTGACCTAACCTCCAACACATATACATCCTGTGCAAATTGCTCTCTTTTAGGCAATACCCAGAATTCTCTGCACCTCATTATCTACCCTTTTATTTTGGACTTGGGGACAACTCATGCAATGCAAGGCACAGTGGAAAGTGGGCCAGAGACAGGCTGAGAGTGCATGCTGTCACACACACAATTATGGCGTCCCTCTACACAGCTCTTGGCAGTGAACAGTGAACCTAGTTTCATGCTTGTACTGGCATGTAATGTCATGTCCCTAGTCATGAACGTTACAAACCCAGCCAGTGCAGCACATGCACTCTCCCATGCTGCAGACACATTGCCCCCCACCCCCAAGGGCTTGTGGAATCATGGCACATTGGACATGGGGTAGGATGCTGGAACTGTTGCTGGTGACACATATTCCACCGTACTCTGCCTCTTCAGGCTCTAATACCAGCATTGTTATTGTCACACTCTGTGTCCAAGGGGAGCCAGTGAGGCTGTCATGCAGGCCCTCTGATGTAACACATGCAGACACTGAGTAGGCCTACATAGGTTCTGGCCATGTGAATAAAACATTGGCCACCAATGCCACCTTCAAAGGGCACTTACTAAACATGTATGATACTGTTCCCTGCACCTCTACCCCACCCCAACATTCACCTCCAGGCACTGCCTCCCCATATAGTGGCGTATGATGCAGAGACCAACATGACATCCCATGCCACATTTCAGCAGCCGGAAATGCGCATGCATCATTCAGAGGTCAGTATCCCCCTGTCCCAATCAGTCACACAGGTGCAGTTGGACTCTCATTTGGGGTGATAGGTAATGAACTGCTGGATGCTTTAGCTAATGATGAATAGACAGTGTTGAGATGGCGTTCCAGGTGTGCAAGTTTGCCTGATATGTACCTCCCTGTACGGGCTTACAATGCATGGAGCAAGGAGTCCCTCACTTGCACTCTGTGATTGCAGCATGGGACAAGAGCAATGTGCAGGCAGGTAAATTGCAGATTCCTGCGAGTGTCACCAACTAAGTGAATGGATTGGACATTCACGGAGGCCAGTCCTCCCCCTGAGCCTTGCTCCCCATAGGCTGCAGACACGGCAGGTGGGCTGACACTGTTGCCATTGATACAGATGTTATGGCAGTTGGCATTAATCTGGCCTCTCATCTGTGTAAAACTGGTGTGTCCTGAGGCCTGGAGGGTCAGTCAGAGATGAGGGTTGCAACCCAAACACATGTGTCACTCCAGTCAAACCAGCAGATGATTTGGGAGCTGTACAACAGTGTCATGTTGGGAGATAGGTGTCAGAAAATGCATTGTGGACGGTCCTTGACGATGGTTTAAATGGGAATGCATTACAGTGTCACAGTCTCAGGTTGCAATTATTTATTGAAAACTAACCTTCTACTTGTAAATAGTGTCTCACATAGTATGTGGGGTTGCTGTATGACTGACCTACAGCATGTTGTATATACACCCATAAGGCCTGGGCACCACATGCATGCACAGTGCATTGCTGAAGCTCACAACTACTCTGGAGACATGCACAGACAGACAGACAGACAGACACACACACATATGACCCTACGATCCAAAACTGGTGCTTGATGGCATTCTTGCTTGCCCCTTAGACCTCCTTTGATGCTCCAACATTGTCAAGTCCTGCTCTGTGTACTAGCGCTATTAGCATGCTTTACAATTCTCAGGTACTGTCGATGCCTGCTCAGTGTGCCTGTGCTATTAGCCTGCCCTGCCATCCAGCCGTGGGTGGTGTGGCTTCTCAGTGTGGCAGCTGAGTTGTGGACTCTTGTTCAACAAAATGTTGTAGGTTACAATTGCTGATACAGTTTTGGAAAGGTAGAATAAAGTAAACACAACAGAGCATACATATCCTGATCCACAGGCATGTCTTAAACCTGTGACCCTTCTCTAATACACACATTGGCTATGTGTATGGAGCCACAGAGCAACTGTGTGGGAGCATCAATCCATGGTTATATACAGTATGTGGTCATTGTCAGGATGCATGCGGGCATTAGTAAGAGTATGCCTATGCCTGCTTAGATCTCTGCAGGCTCTCTGCCGTTCTTGTCTGATAAGGTTTGTTCAGTAGGTGTAGGAGAAGGACATCTTGTTAGGTCTGTATGTTGCACTGCACTGCTATGCTGCTGGTTCAACTGACATTCATGTCTTACATATGGGATCTGTGCAGTCAAAGGGGCAGGCCATGATACAGGAACACAAAAAGAGCAACATGGATGTACTAGCAGAATGACCAATGTTCCCATTTCCTGGTTTGTGCTTGTGGGGCAGTCATGGAATATCCTCATATCTTGCAGACTGACATAGCTAGTGTGGGTTCACATGTGGCTCAGATGGTTGTAATTGAGTGAATACATACTTGGGAGGAGGAGGGAGGGGGAGGGGAGAGGAGGGAGAGGGAGGGAGGGGGAGGGGAGAGGAGGGAGAGGGAGGGGGAGGAGGGGGAGGGAAGGGGAGAGGAGAGAGAGGGAGGGGGTCACCAGTTCACATACAGATTATGGTTGTCATCTGGCAGGTGAGGGGGCTGGGTAAGCATTTTTCCTCTGTTATGGCCTGTTATCATATTGTATTGTGTTCCTGCCTCAGTGGCATATTTTTTCATCCACATGCACATATCCACTCAATTTGTGCAGGTGAGGGTCATCCTGATCGCAGGGCCAGCCCATCCACTTGGATAACAAGCCAGGTGCCATGGTCCAAAATTATGGTGGACAGCATGGGGTCTGATTCCTCCCTCCCTGCCATCATGGCACAGCCACCGCTTCAGTGCTGCAGGCGGCCTTATTGAAGTTGCACACATGAAGCTAGGCACACCTTGCTGTTTCTGCCCCTCTCCACCAGGGAATGTAGGCACACA
The DNA here is from genome assembly GCA_033557465.1 of Ichthyophis bannanicus. Classification (NCBI taxonomy): domain Eukaryota; kingdom Metazoa; phylum Chordata; class Amphibia; order Gymnophiona; family Ichthyophiidae; genus Ichthyophis; species Ichthyophis bannanicus. The sequence continues at coordinate 10,297,230 of CM066039.1, read as the reverse complement.
TGCTGCTACCTTAGACCTCTGTAGGGAGGGATCACCATGTGCTCTGCTGTCCCTGCTGCTGACATGCTTGCTTCCCATTGACAGGGGCAACAGCAGTGTTGTACTGGACACACAGGGCCGGGACAACGTTTTTGTCTGTGGCAGGTCACAGCTGCTGCGACTGCCACCCATACCATCACACACTGATGTCATGGCAGCATGGTGGCGGTGGGGTGGTGCAATATCTTTTTGACTGCGGCAGCATGTATGTGTGCTGCCACTGTCACAGTGCAGTCATACCAGACATCACTGATGTACACCCTAGGCAGTGACCTGGTCAGCCTAGTGCACCAGCCAGCCCCACTGCATCACCCATGTGACCCCTCCTTTGCCATTTTGGCACCAACAGCATAGTGCCCTTTCTTAATAGGGCATCAAGCTGTTGAAGCACTACTATCACTGATTTTGGAATTCCAGTGGGTGGAGTACATTGCATACATTGAAATAGGCTCTCTCCCCTCAGAAAAAGCCTTTACCACAAACTTTCAGATGGCGTTAGGGTTCCCTGCACTGGGAGCTCTAACAGAAGGTAACACAACCCGGCGTTAAAGGAACACAAGCTATCCCCACCCACTCTCCGCCCTATTAATACCCACTCTCCACCTCCTTTAACCTTAACTCTACAAGTCAGGCTTCCGCATGTTATTCCAGCATTATTGGTGCTTTCCACAACGTTAACCATTCATGGGCAGCGTTAACCACTCGTGGGCACCATTAATGCCTGTTAATGGCATCTTTGCTCTCTTACTGCTCTTTAGTAAACATATCCCTTAGTCCCACTTCTGATTTTTTCATACTCAGGTTAACTGAACTGAAGACCTGTTGCTTGTTGAAAGCCATCCCTTTTCCCATTACAGCGAATAACATCTGCTCCCAAGTCATGCCGGCCTAGGTCTCAAGTAATCTTGTACAAACATAAATGCAAGCAGGGTAGTACGTAGAGCAGTACACCTGGGCCAGTTGGTTGGCCAAACGCCATGACTTTCAGAAGCAAGCACTCTAACAAAGCCATGCTGTACAAATTGTGTTTGATCATTAGGTTTAAATGCGTCATTGACAAGCCTAAATCTTGAGCAAGGTGTCTGATGCCCTCATTCTCCTAGGATCAGTGAGGGCTGAACATATTACAGCGTTTCTACAGGGAGGAATGAATGACAGCTTGGCTTATCACCGCTGCTCCAGTATCCACTCTTGTACTTAGGCTTCCCAAACCTAAGAACATAAGATATGCCATACTGGGTCAGACAAAGCTCCATCAAGCCCAGTATCCTGTTTCCAACAGTAGCCAATCCAGGTCACAAGTAACTGTCAGGTTTCCAAAATGGTACCCAGATTCTGCATTGCATATCTTGGGGTAAGCAGTGGATTTCTCTGGTCCTGTTTAATAATGGTTTATGCACTTTTCCTCCAGGAACTTGTCCAAACCTTATTTAAACCCAACTCTATAATAGCTTTTACTACATCCACCGATAACAAATTCTAGAGTTTGATTATGCATTGAGTGAAAAACTATTTTCTCCTATTAGTCTTAAATGGACTACTTTGTAGATTCATTGTGTATCCCCTAATCTGTCTACTTTTTGAAGGAGCATACAACCAATCTATGTTTACCTGTTCCACTCCATTATTTTATAGATCTTTATCATATCTCCCCTCAGCCATCTTTTTCCCAAGTTTAAGATCCCAAACCTATCCTGGTGACCTCACTGCTAGTTGGGTTTTCAAAATATCCAAAGGGACTCTGCATGAGAGTCTCCATTGCACGTAAATGTATCTCATATATATTCATTGTGGTTGTCCAGAGAATTCAACTGGCTGTGGGGTCACCAGAACATGCAAGTATGATAGTAACGTATATTTATTTCCGACTTTGGACATGATCGTAAATGATTATAAAATGGCTTCCAAGTGTTGTGTTTTAGCATCTATAATTTCAAATTTAGGGGTGTTCTTAGAATTTCAGCTGAGCAGTCACTGAAATCTATTACATTTATAATATAATATACATGAAAAAAATGAAAATATTATTCTTTCACAAAATAAAAGATAAATTTATAAATAAAGAATACTCGTAAGGAGGGGTGTCTAGGTAGCTCAGGCCTTGGAATGTTAATTATCAATATGTTGGTTTTCCCCAATCACAAACTATGAACCACTTAATCAATGCCTAAAGTGAAATGTCTCTGTTATGAAGAAAGTTTGGGATCATGATTTTCTGCCTCATCTCTACTGAAATGTGCTGCTGAGGAACTCCTTCACCTACAAACTCTTAAAATCTCTTACTGTTTTTACAGCTGTCGTCATGTGGCTCTGATTATGTGAGCTGAAAAGGAATGTACTTTTGGGAAAAAAAAATTCAAGACCTTCAAAGTGTGTGCATTTTCCCACTAGGAGGAGTTACCACTAGCTTCTAATATGTCTTTGATCATGTTCTGGCTTTCTATGCTATGCTATACACTGCGGTGATTTCCAGCCAATAAATCTGGACTGTTCTAAAATGGAAGATAATTACTGAAATACATGATTTTACAAGAATCATAAAGACAGGATAAAAAATGCTTGTCAAGATGCAAATAAGATTAAGTGAGAATGGATTTGCATTTTTTTGGAACTGGTTCCAAAGCCTGAGCCAGTTCTTCTGATGTGCCCTTCTCATTCAGTTCCTATGGAATCAGACCTTTGGGGGATGGATCCACCTGAAAATGGAGGCTTAAAAGAAACCTTCTAGCAGGAATGAATAAAACAATTCAGAGCCTGTAGGGCACTTAGTAGTAATTTAGCTGGCTCGTCTTAGCAAGTTGGATTTACGGCACTTAAAGGTGTACACAGGGATACACAGGGATGTTTAATGTATACCTAGTTCATTGTCCTGTTCATTGTAAGCACTGATCAATTTTTGTGACGTGTAGTTTCTGTTCATTGTAAACCGCACTGATGTCAAATAGCGCGGTATAAAAGAAACTGTAAATAAATAAAAATAAAAAATAAATAGCAAAATACCATCAGGATAGCCATTCATGCATGTTTCCTAAGCTGGGCTAACAGTTACCATGTGCTATTTGTAACTAACTCCCATTGAATAACATTCCTCCACATTTGGATGACCACCCAAAATTTGGCAATATAATATTTTAATAGTAGCCACCTGTTTGAGACTAGCAAAAGTATATATGGAGAGTCCGCTGCTGTGGGGAAGGGAATCCCAACCATTGCAGAACAGTACCGAGAGGGTCATTTTAAAAGGGTTGCCTAGATTTACATGTGTTTCAATGCTTACCATTCATTCCTGTTTTACAAAGCAAGGCATGGGTGTGCCTTATAAGATAGGGGCATAAGTACACAAAAACATATGTTAAACTGGGCAAGGACACTTATCTGTCGACTGGCAAGTGTAAATGCCCATACCTAGATTTCTCGAGAATGTGCATGCGTTAAAGGATTTTATAACTTATGGGTCCGATATTCTAAGGCCTTTACACAGGTAGTGCCCTTAGAAAATCCCAGCTAAGTTCCTAACACGCCCAGATGCTATCCGCATAGCATTGGGAAGTGTTAGGGGCGTTCCAGGACGGAGCAGGGGCGGAGGAAGGGGCTACATGGGTAGCAGCGATTTTCGATGCTACCTGCATAGCCGTCTGCGCCTTTAGGATGCAGAGGCTATGCGGGCAGCATTAAAAATCGCTGCTACCCGTGTAGCCTCTGCAGCTGCCAGGGCATCCAGGCTTACCTGTATTTTCACTTCCGCACCGGGTTAAAGGGGTTGACGGGTAGGCTGTGCACCACCGTGGCACATAGCCTGCCCAACTCAATATTGGGCCCTACGTGTATAAATTTGTGGTCCACCTAAACTCTGCCTAAGCAATGCACCTCTGCACATTCACAGTGAAAGAACGTGTCACTGGTTCACTGTGTGTACTTTCAGAATAGCAACAGACTATATTACGTGCGCAAATTGCTTAAATACTGGAATAGTTTTCCACTGGAGGTAGTAGAGACCAGGACAGTATCTGAATTCAAGAGAGAAAGCATTGGACAAATATAGAAGATCTCTAAAGGGAAAAAGGGGACTATTGTAGTTGATATGGAAGGGCAGACTGGATAGGCCATGCGGTCTTTTTCTGCCATCTTGTTTCTATGTTTTTGTCATTTATATGTGTTTTGTAAAATTACCTTCCTACTGGTCAATTCAGAGCAGTTTGTATGTGCTGGGTCTCAAAGTAGACTTTAGTCTGTGGACTCCACAGGCCCAAGGATTGTCACTGAAGTGGCTTAGATGGCAGATGTTTTAAAGTGAAAGAATACCCCAGGTCGTTATGAAGGAAGGCTCAAGGTAGAGCCCCAGTAGAGACCAGCCCTGGCTGAGCTCGAAGCCATGCCCTCAAATAATTAAATATAAATAGCTTTAGAAGGGGATGGGGAAAAGGGAGCCATCTGAATGACTTTCATGAGCCTAGAGAGAAAAACACACTTATATTACATAAATCGAGTTTCCCTGGCAGCAGTAGGAACTGAAGCATTATCCAAATGCCCCAACTGAGATCAGGTTGTTTCCTAAACAAAATAAGGAAATATGTTGAACTGTTTGTACATACTCGTATGTCTTGAAAGTGAAAGTGATAGGGACATTCATTAAGAGTTGGACATCTCTTCTAAAAGCTAAGCACGACTTTTGAAATTATGTTGAAAAATGTAAAATTGAGAATGATTAAGAATAATTGAAAGAATTCAAAAATCTAAAAATTTAAATTCTAAAAAATGATGAAGTGGTGGCTGTTCATATAAGGTCATTGATGTTTGCAGGGCTTTAAGTTCCGTTGTCGGTGAAATAGTTCCTCAACGGCTGCCCGTGTTTTTGCTGAGACCTATACAGCTACTCACTGTCATTACAGCTGCAAGTTTTAAAGAGGATACATTGTTTACTTTCTTAGTTACATTGCGGAGTATTCTTGGTATTACTTTCATTATAACTCTGGCATAAGAGACCATAGAAGTAAGTTGTAATGTACATATGTCTTGCCAATGGTAAAGGTGTTAACTGCACTGGAATTTGGAACGTGTTTAAAAGACCAAAAGGTGTTTCTTATGGGTTTCTCTCAACAAGCCAAGAAAGACTGACATGAAGGAGGAATTTCCCTCTCTGTGGACCAGTAATTTTTGTTTTATTGAGGAGTTGCTCACAGAGCAGACACGCAGGAGATGTTGCAACAAAATAATTAATCATTCTTATCCCAGTAAGGATCTACAAGTTAAGTGCTGTGCACACACACAGTTGTGTGAAATGGGGCATCGGGGACCACCGCAGTTGGAGATACAATGGGAGAAAAGTGGTTTGTTTTCATGTTTTCAATGTTGGCTCAAGGAATCAGGATACCACCTGCTGCTAGACACCACCAGTTGCTATGGATAGCTCTGATCTGGAGCTTAAAAAACTCAACCAGCGTTCTGCAGGAATACACAACGGTTTTCTCAATAGGGGGCTTCCATCTTGCTGCACTTTTGTTTCATAACATAGTCTAGCAGACCCTTATTCTTACTGCGAATGCAGTGCCCATGCTTTTTCTCTTAGATAGTGCTATGCGTTTTGGATCTCCGACAGTCTTCCCATGTTCGTGAAATCTGTTTCGTTGCTGCTTGTCATTTTAAAGCAACATGAAAGCATCCAGCATATTTTTGTGTCATTTTGTGTTTCGTATCTGAAATGGCACTACAGAATTAGTAAAATGTGTTTGCCGTTCATGAGTTTTAGTGCATGCTAAAATGATTCGGTGTGTGCTCCTCATAGCTTATAAAAAGTGCCACACACGTTGTAAAATTACAAGATGAAAAGTGGACTCATGCAGTGTGACAGGATGAAGCATTTCCCCTATTTGCAAAATCAAGCATGTGGGAAGGTGTCTTGGGCAGTGTTGGGAAGTGTGTCTGTATGTGTCACGGGGTGTCAGGAGTGCACCTGTGTGTGTGGGGGTCATGGTAGTGTCGGGGAGTATGCATTTGTATGGTATGTCATGTAACTTTCATATCTGTGTGTACATGTCAGGGAGTGTGTGTGTGTGTGTGTGTGTGTATGTGTCTGTCATGGTGGAGGTTGGGGTGCATCTGTGTGTGTGTGGGTCATGAAGGTGTTGGGCTGTATGTATGGTATGTCATGTGGGTTTATAGGAGGTGTGTGTGTGTGTGTGTGTGTATGTTATGGGGGTGTCATGGGGTGCATGTGTCTGTGTCATGGGGGTGTTGCGGGTTTCGTGCATGTGTATCTGTGTCATGGGAGGTTGGGGGTGTATGCCTGTGCATGTGTCTGTGTCATGGGGGTGTTGGGGGATGCTTGTGCATGTGTGTGTGTGGATGTGTATTGGGGATGTTGGGGGTGCATGAATGTGTGTTTATTATGGGGAGTAGTGGGGGATCATGTGAGTGTCTTGGGGGTGCTGTGGGTACATCTGTGTGTGTGGCATGGGGTACATGCATTTATATGTGTATGGAGTTTTCCAGTCCTATCCTTCAGTACCCTCCCTCCTTCACTCTCTCCCCTTCCTTTCATCCAGCCCTGTATTCTCTCCCTCCCCTCCCAACCATCTTTGCACTCCATCCCCCTTCCCTGCCTTTCAATCCCTCCCTCGCACTCTCTCAAGTCTCAGTCCCTCCTCTTACCCTATCCCTCCCCAATGCTCTGCCCCTCTTCTCCCTCCCTCCTCTGTAGTCCCTCCCATTCCCTTATGCTTTCCTGCCACCATCCTCTAACCCCACCTCTTCTATTCATGCTCCGCCCACTTACTCACCCCTTCCCTCCTCTCAGGTAGCCGGGCCACAGCTCCATTAGGCTGGCAGGACCCGAGGACTCCTTCATGCCGATGAAACCAAAGGATTCCTGCCAACTCCTCATGCTGCTGCTCTGTGAGAGGGGGAAGGGGGGATGTTACATCATATACATCTATTTGTTTGCACAAGTTAACGCAGACAGATGCGTAGGAGAGACCTTTCTCCACAGCTGACTGGAACCTCCCCAGTAGGGGTTATCACTTGTGTAAAATGTACCTAATAACATATGCTAAAAATGAAACAATATAAATGTCATAAAACTGAAATGAATAGACATAACAGCACACAACAAACTTTTCCATTTATAGCCCTAATAAATGGAAATTTTTGTTGCTATTCAAGTAATATATTTAGCAATAGTCTTACCATTTTGAGAACAATTTTCAAATCTATCTAGCTGATTAAATATCTGTTTATACAGGTAGAATTGAAATCTGTCTCCCTTATGACTGCTAAAAGTATGGCTCAGCTGTCACAGCATGTGGACCATCAGCCAGGTTAGAATGAAATGTTTTTGGCACTGCATTTATTAGGCCATGACAGGTCAAAACAAGTCTGGTTTGTGATCGTTTTAAATGAATTTTTCCTGATTTTCAAACTTTTTATGCCTATTTGACCTATTTTTTCTTTGAGGTGTGCACTATACGCATGGAAGAAGATAAAAATGCACAGTTGATTTTATATATGTTAATTCATAGGTATACATATGCACAAGCAAATTGAGCGCACTTTAGAGGATTAATATTCAGCCCCTGCTAACCCGATAAATCTCGCTGACTGTGAAATTCAGCGGCATTGACAAGATTGTATGAAAATCTATGTAGACAATACTCTTGGGGATTCAAGATGGCTGCTTAGTTGTCTGTGTCTCCGGCCGTGCTCTCTAAATATGCCGAAGAGGAAGGATAAACGGGGCAAGAAACTTCCAGAGCCCGGTATTATCTTTTCCACTCTGCTTACCTTGGGCCCGATAGACGCCTTCTTAGCTCGACTGGGGAATCAGCAGTTGAATGCCAGTGGTATTCCAGGCATGAGCATGATGGGGGCTGGAGAGCTCCGCATCCCATCTGGGTGTGATCTTTCACCGGTGCTGAGGCTCCCTCCTGCTTTGCCTGCCAGATGATTTCTGGGTCATCTGATCGTGAGTTGGGTTGCCTTGTTGCCTCAGTTGGAGGAAATGCTTCTGGATCAGCCCTAGCATCCATGTCGATGGTTTCCATGCTTAGTTTGGCTGCTGGAGGAGAAAGACAACAGGAGTCTGTGAGTGGACTGGAGTCGGCTCTGTCCTTAGGTGTGATGGGAAATCTTCTCAAGCCTCAGAAGGTACTCTTAGGTTGAGTCCTCATTTACCTTTGGTTTTCGCTTTGGAACATCCAAAAACTTTTGCTTTAAGGCTATTTGGAGTGCCATCTCTACAGTGGGTGAAGTATTTGTTCAGCAGGCCAAATGCAAGGTAATACAGTACTTTCACAGCACAATCAGAAGGAACTGGCTGCTTTAAAGGGAACTGTTGTGAGCGTACAGCTTGAGGTGCAACAGTAAGAGACACATCATCATGCCTTGCTTAAGGATTTGTCTACTCTTAAGTTTAAACTGAAACTTTTAGAGAATCAGGTTCGGGCTTTGAACTTGTGTTTAGTAAATTTTTCCCAGTCACCTTTAATGTCCGCCAGGGATATGTTTAAATAGTATTTGCTGGATGTATTTGGTGTCCCTTTTGAATCGCAGCCACCATTGTCGAAGGTCTATTATGTTCCACCTTGGAAAAAGGAGCCTGCTGGTTCTCAGCGGACTTTCTTGGCTGAAGCTCAGCATGTGGATATTCTCAATATATCAAATGTGTTCAAATCTAGTGACACTGAGTCGGTTTCCCCTTCTACATTGTTGGTTACTTTAGCTTTGCCCTCTGACTGAGATTGGCTCTTTAAGCTTTACTTTAAAAAACGTTCCGTTCCCTTTAAAGGACTTAATGTTCAAATTTATCCGGACCTAGCTCGTGAGACACAGAAGAATGCCTTTTACTCAAACCAGTGGTGACCCAGCTGGGAGGGTTGTTTTTTCTGAAATGTCCTAACAAGTGCCTTGTTAGGTTGCAATCAGTAAATTATGTTTTCCTTGATCCCCCCCCACAACTGGCGGTCTTCGTCAGCTCTTATCTCGCAAATGTACCCCGAGATAATGCAGTAGTTCAGAAACGCTGCGGATTAAGCTGTACTATTTAGGTTTTCCTTGCACTATTGTTATGTATCATGTTTTAAATCCCCCATGTTGTTGGGCTGGAGTGTAAAGGGTATTTCATTGTGTATGTGCTCAGTTTGTATATGAGTTTGTATGTCGTAGCCCTTTCAATTCTTGTACAAGTTTTTGCTTGGATTGTAATTTGAAATTCATAAATAAAAAAATTTAAAAAAGAAATTCAGTGATACTATCACTAAAGACTCTCTGGGCACTGTCTGGCTTGTGCTGGGGTGACCCAAAGGCAATGTCCTGACAGAGCGATGACGTCTCCCAATAGTCACAGCCCTCAAAGCCGCTATTTGGAGAGATATCCACATAGCTTAGTACAGGGAAACAGCTGGCCTGAGTCTATGCAGATCACTTATCCAAATCGCGGATGATCGCTAACCGTAAAATCCAAAGATTCAATGGCAGCCAGTATCTGGATGCCGTCTGCTGAATATCCAGATTTGCTTTACCCACAATGGCCGGAATTTTAGACAAGTTGAAAAATGATCACTTGCAATGTGACATGATGGTGCATTTCCCTCTTTGCAAAACCAAGAATGTGGGTTGAGGCTCATATACTATGTGTGTTTCATTTAAGTGCTGGGAAGCAGTGCGTTCATGTGCATGTGAGTCATGCAGTGTCAGGGGCTGCATTCATGCATGAGTTATGGGGACTATTGGGGCTGCATGCATGCATGTGTGTCATGGGGAGTGGCAGGAGCTATGTGCATGTATGTGTGTGTCTCTTGACCTCACTCCCAGATTTCCTCTCTCTCTCTCTCTCTCTCTCTCATTAAGCTCCCCACCAGCCTTCCTTCAGTCTCTCTCTCCCTCTCCCCCTCTCTCTCATACCTCCTCTTCATCTAGTCACTCTCTCTCTCACTGATTCTTGTGTCTGGCTGCAACTCCTCAAAAATGCAGCATTTCACACTACCTTCACTGCGATCAGCTCCCTATATGGTTGAGCCGCATGGTGGAGTCTTGAAACCATAAGATCAGCCCAAACTTCCTCCGCTGAAAGGCTCAGCCAGCCCACCACGGTGGGGGATGTTTGAAATGCCACATTTCTGAAGAGCATCAGTTAATTTGGGGCTAGCATACCCATGTTTGTTTGTACATGCATGCACATTCACAAAGATGCAGTCAGACAGACACAATTTGCCCAGCCACTGGAACTTTTGACAATAGCTGCTACACCGAAGCAAAATGCACCTAAAGAGCATTGACCTCCGCAAGGTCAATATCAGCCTCTAAATTTCTAGGCACTCAAATGAACTGAATCTGACTCACCAATGTACACCCTAATATTTATATTGGAGGAATAAAGAGAATGCATATGCTCGCATTTTCAAATGTACTCATGTTGTTTTATTGTCAACTATCCACCTGCACAATAGCACATGCAAATGTTAACGGCCACTTTGTGCCATTGTGCTTTGTAGGTAATTTCAAAGACAAACCATCTGGACATACCTTGCAATACTGTGAAAAGTGAAAGCGTGTGCCTTTGAGTCAATGATGACTCCTGGTGACCAACTCCTGGGATTCCTTGACAAGCTGCAACTGGAAGTATATTGCCAGGTCATTCTTCCATGTCGTAAGTCTATAGCAAGTACTAGCCAGGCTTGACCCTGCTTAGCTTCTGCATTTAGCCGAGATGATTCTCATTCAGGGCAGCAAAAGCTGTCCAAAATTGCTCCTACATGACCAATAGTTCACTATGGAAACTGGGATCTCTACATGACATTTTCATATGGCCATTAGTTGATCAGACACGGTGTCACGTTCTGCTCACATTTAATTGTCTCTGGGCGATCGACTCAGAAATAATACAGGAAAATTCCAAAATCTGTTATTGGGCTGCTGAGACTGAGAACATCCATGTGCTAGTTTTCTTTTAGTGGCTAGTGAGTTTTGAATAATATTCCAGTGAGGCACGTACATTTTTTTAATTTTTATTTCTCATTAATTAATGGCTGAGGCTCTGTACTTATGTTTTCTAAAGCAATAGTTGTTGTTGTTATGGAAGGACAGACTAGATGGGCCTTGTGGTCTTTTTCTGTCATCATGTTTCTATGTTTCTATGTTTCATTAGTGCAGTTCATATCAGTAGATGGGTCTAACTGAGACAAGTCTGGTAAGGAGAGCTTGAGGGAATGTGTGTGTCCTGGAATGCTGCACGTCTTGCTCTTTCTGGTCTGTCAGAGGCATGGGTGCTGCTTTTGATGTTGTTCAAGGTGTTTTGCTGACAGGGAGAAACTGTTGTCCCGTATCTAGCTGTGCTGTGGGATGATTCATATTGCAAACCCTGTTTTTCAGGTGCTTTGGTTGTGGCAAAAAAAAATTGTAATGCTGAAATGTATCACACATGTTGGAACAGCCAAGCTGCAAATGTGCATCCTAAATTCGAAGTAGTAATTCTAGATTCAATAGAGTTCCTACATGAGACATATTGAATTGTCAAAGTGAACGCAAGGTATAGTACACAGGGTGGTGGAAACCTTTTTTCTGTTCTTTTATTTCCTAAAAGTTATTTAGACCTTAGGGGTATGAATTGAAAACCATTAATTTTTTATATCTTTTGTATTGTTTCTGGAATGGTTTTTATTTATTTATTTTGGTTTGGTTTGTTAAAAAAAACTGTTTTGCTTCATCTATGCTCTTTGTTATTTGCGTGTACTATTCTGCTTATGCTATCAATGCTACATAAAAATGGTATCTGCTATTAATTACAATGAAAATCAAACAATTTGGGGGACTTTTCCATCATTCTATTTTGAAAATGGCATTGACATTTCCTTCTTCATTTCAAAGACTGTGTATCACTGCTGCCCGCACTGCTGTTGTTGCACTAAATCAGAAGAAGTGACCCCCCCCCCCCCCATTGCTTCTGCTTTGTCGAGATAATGTTGACCTTGGTTGGACAAGTGCCATTTTGAAAAATAGCAGACGAGGAGTAGGAGGGAAAGCAGATGGGTAAGGATAGGTGGGCATGGACAAGCTCCAGATGGTGAACACAGACCTTGGGGCAAAGGAAGCCTTTTTTAAAAACTTTGACATTGGGAAGAGGAATGAGACCTGATCTTTTTTTTTGTTGTTGTTTTGTTTTGTTGGGGTATCTTTTTTATAGTTTCTTTGGTCTTAATAAAACAAAATGAAACAAAAGAAAATGAAAATTGTTAGATGCACCATCCTATCATCAGCCAAATTCAGTTCTGACAGAGCTTTTCTATGTCCTAAATTCTGGTGAATCAAACCCTAGGGAGACTAATATTGCTCAAAACAAAATCATCTATCCACAAAATAGCCACGAGCAGACAATCACAACATAAATATTTTTCAAACTGTGTTTATCCAACTCCAAGGCCAGACTTTGAGGGGCCAGCTCTGGCTTTAGGACAGCATCAGTCCTTACAGAGCTCGTCCACTGTACAAATAGTCAGAATTGTGATTTACAAGACATGATTTATTGTCTTAAGAGAAAGAGATTATTATATTGAAAATAGGACACGTAAGAGAGGAATATGCAGAGATGACACACAGCATAAGAAGACCACGAGGTGTCATGAGGGACTAATGGAATACAAGTCATGCCAGACCTTGCAGCAAAACCAGACGGCTCAATGAGTTGGAAGATTGACCCCTAGCAGCAGCACCACGAGAACAAGGTTTTAGTGCCTCTGTATAAATCTCTGGTGGGACCTCATTTGGAGTATTTATTTATTTATTTATTTTTATTTATTTAAACTTATTTTATATCGCCTTTCTACCATTCAAAGTGGTGTACAGCTAGCCAACAATGTAACAGGGTCTAAGAAGGCTCACTGAGTACAGGGAACTAAAACAGTATAACAATATAACAGTAACATGCATTAAACTTTGAACTATTTACAGTGTTAGTGTAGGTGAGAGTTTGTCAATATTCAACATTTATGCATTTATACAGTGTGTTGGAATAAAGGTTTGTTAACAGCATGTTTCTAGGGTGGTTGAGTCTCTAGATCCGAGGTTGTGTTGTATTCCTCCTGGAAGAGAGATGTTTTTAGTTTTTTCCTAAATTCTGTCAGGTCTGAGTATCCTCTTAATGGTGCGAGTAAGGAGTTTGATAAAGAGGGAGCGAATGGGATGAATGCTCAATTGCAAATGGACTGCTTGCTAATTATCTTCTGAGTTGGGATTGTGAGTAGGTTGAGGGTGGAATTTCTTCGTAACCTTTCACTCTTGGCATTGGAGATAAGGGTCTCGAGACAGGTGGCGGATTCCTTGTGTAACATTTTGGATATTGTGGTAAGCACCTTGTATCTGATTCTGGCAGTGATGGGAAACCAATGTAGCTGTATTAGTAGAGGGGTAATGTGCAATTCTGAAGACCACCCTTTCAAAAGGATATAAAAAGGATGGAGGGTGGCTATCAAAATGGTCAGTGGTCTTGGTCTTAAGGCATATGGGCACAGACTTAAATATTTCAATATGTGCACTTTGGTAGAAAAGCAAGAAAGGGGAAGATTTATTTTATTTTATTTATTTCAAAAGGTTTTATATACCGCCCCTTCCAGAGATCAGGGGCGGTTTACAGTGAACTGAATCTTTTACATTAAACATTTTATGGGGGATAAAAAACAAGAGTGTTTGGCAACAGGGGTGAACAATATTAATTTGATAACTATGTATAAAGTTAACTATATACAGAGGAACAAAACTTTATATAGTATTCTGGATGTCTGGTTGTTCATTGTGATGAGTGGGGGAGTTTGGAGAGTGGGTAAGTTCTGAGGTTGTGGGGTGTTACTGTCATTGCCATAGTGTTCAATGAACAGGTGTGTTTTGATTTGTTTTCTAAAGATTTGAAGGTCTTTGATGGCTCTCAATGTATCAGAAAGAGCGTTCAATAGAGTGGAGGCCTAAAATGAAAAGGCTCTGTTGCTTGTAGTTTGCCTAGTTTTACGGTAGTCTGAAATGGGTTTGATGGTGTTTATGTGACATTCTCTTTTATTTCTTGTGTTTGTATTCGTGTGTATTGATGTGGATAGGAACGAGGGAGATTGGCGAGGCCGCGTGGCCCCCCCCCCGGGGCATGCGAGCGGCCGGCGTTAACCGGAGGGGGCGGCCGGCCGCATGCCCACCGCGGCGTGGCTACGCGATTCGCGGGGAGGGCCTGTGGCACGTGAAGGGCTCCCATTGGCTCCCGTGGCACATGGCAGGGCACGGGAGCCAATGGGAGGAGTAGAAGATTTACGGGGGGAGTAAGGGGAGCGTTGCGGTGTCCTCCGGCCTTTCCCTCGAGGTGGCCGGAGGTACCGGACGTGCTTTGGGGTGTCTGGGGTTGTGTGAGTGATTGAGCGAGGGTATCTGGGGTGTATTCTTGCCCGGTTGGTGGCTCGTCCTTTTCGGTGGTTTTTTATCACGAGTTGCACTTGATACCCGGTAAAGGTGAGTGAGCACGTTACAAAAGAGTGGTCGCTTACCTAAGGTTAGTTTTTTTTCTATTTTGAGTTTGGTCTTTAGTGTGTGAGGGAAGATTCCGATTTTTGTATGTTGTTGTATATTTGTTTTGTTATTTAGTGCGAAAGTCCCTGAAGTAGCCGGTTACCGGCGAAACTGTTGTTGACACGGTGTTTTTGTGAGGCTTGGATATATGGTTAAATATGCAGGAGTTTGCAGCTCAGTCCATATGGTTCAAATAGCACTCATTAAATTGGAGCTTGATCGTTTGTGAATCAGGCTTTCACAGCTTTGAGGTAAAAGTTATATGAACCTACAGATATAGTAAAGAGAAAAAACTTTTTTGGCTGTGAGCCGTGCTGTCTTTTCAATGGGGATTATTTTAATGATTTATTGTTAGGAGGTGGTGGGATTGGAGGCTTGGCTTTCAGGCTGCATAGTCCCCTATTCTGGACACTGGGCTAGTCATCCATGGTGCTACGCTCGGCTCGTGCCAACTCGGGGTGCGGGGGTGAGCAGGGGGAGTGGATGCGGGCGCGCCTGGTGGAGGTGGCGTGGCTGGTGTGGAGACTGAGAGTTGGGGCCGCCTGGAGGGAAGGGGGGATCTCATGGGGGGTTCATCGTGGAGGCACTAGCCTTTTGGTGTTGGTGGGGGGTTGCTTGGGATTTCTCATTTGGGTTATGGGATTACTTGGGGTTTGTTTGCTTATAGTGTTTGTGGTTTTT